>CM060916.1:92195000-94595000 GCA_030737875.1 Allium sativum | reverse complement strand
CCTTTTTACAACAAATTGAGTTCTTAATTCCTTGCCCACGATCTGTAAGTTCTAGTTAATTTCAGGTCAAAATAATTAAACTTAATATGGAAATGTGATGAAGTAAAATTGGACTTTTGATCCAAGTCTATTCTTGTTTCTTCTTGGATCTTGATTTTGGGAACCTATCTATCTTTATTCTCATGACAAGTTTATGGTCTATTCAGCTTGTTGTAAACCAATTTTCTTGATTCATGTTGATATTATTATCAAGATCTATTCTTTATGTCTGAGATGATGTTTTATGCCATTTTCTCTCTGATCTCATTTTTATTGCAATCTTCTACCTTCCTCTATTTATTTATTTTGATGAACCTAGGTCAATTTCGGACCTAGGCCTAAACTACGATATACGTGTGATGGTATATGGTGGAAATATTGGAATATTTCCTAGTGGAATATATGTGTTTGGTGGAATCGAAGGCATAATATGAAAATTGGCTGTTTGGGGATAATTTACCATTAACATGAAATGGGGTAATTTTGGGTATTGTCATTATAATGGTTATTGCGCGATTGGGATTGATATATGTAATTTGATATGGATCTTGATATATGTAATTTGGCTAGAACTTGTTATGGGTAAATTGGTGTAAACATGGTATACATGTAATTTTGGGTATAAAACTTGATCTATGTAAATTGTGCATAGCCTTGTAAACATGTAAATCATGAATCTTGACGTATGTAAAATGACATGAAACTTGGTATATGCGTAAATTGGCATAAAATTGGCATACATGTAAAACGGCATGAATTAAACATATGTAAATTTGGTATGAAGTGGGCATATGTAAAACTGACATGTAATCTAGAACTTGGGCATATGTTAATTATGTAAAATTTGGAGCTGAAATGTATATGATAATTTATGACTTGGTAGAGGTTTAATATGAACGCGCCTAAGTTGGGTTTTGGGTAGTTGGCATGTATTGTAAAAAAAAGGCTATAACTTGGCATAACTTTATAGTGAATTATAATAATAATTTGGGAATACATTTTGGGGCAAAAACGTGAATTATGAACTTGGTAATTGGCATATAACCGGAAATATGAACGTGGTTGAAACATGAACATGAATATGATATGAACACGAACGTGAACATGGCTAACTCGAGGTTGGGTTGAGTTTGCAGTGTAATTCTGCCCGGAACCGCCCCACATATCCAGTGACTGCAAATAATAAGATCCAATGTGAGAAGTTAGTAATATCATGCTTAAACCCGAGGTTAGACTGACTTGTGGTGTAATACTGCCCAGAACCGCCCGACATATCCAGTGACCGCAACAACAGGTCTAATGTGAGTGGTTGATGCATTAATAATTAATTAATGCCAACAAACAGACACGCTAAGAATGGAAAGGTTAAGTAATATGACTAGACTAATGACACTTAACCGATATGACATGAATGGGTGGGTTAAGTAAACCTGAACTTGATTGCTCGAGAACACTTAACCATTTTAAAATGTTAATTAGACAAGTGGGCAGGGTTAAGCAAATTGAGGACACTCAACTAATACAACATGTTAATTAGACAAGTGGGTGCGGCTGAGTAGATTAATAGCACTTAACCAACATAATATGATAAGTGGGTGGGTTAACTTAATTTGAATTGATTGATATCACTTAACCGTTATAGCATGACTAGCGGATGGGTTGGTTTAACTTGAATGGGTTGATAACACCCAATCGATATAACCTGATGCGTGGTAGGGTTAAGTAAACACACGAGGGTAACACTCAACCATTATAGTATAACTAGTGGATGGGGTCAAGTTAACATGCGCTTAACCAATATAACGTGATGCGTGGTAAGGTTAAGTAACAATAGAGGGTAACACTTAACCGTCACAACATGATAAGTAGGTGGGCTAAGTGAACGTACACTTAAGCAATATGACATGACATGCGGTGGGTTAAGTCAACACAAGGGAGAAGACTTAGCCGGTATAACAAGACTTGCGGTAGGGTTAAGTAACACAAGGAGCAACACTTAACCGATATAACATGATGTGCGGTAGGGTTAAGTAAAACAAGAGAAAACATTTAGCCAACTTAACGCGATGGACGAAGAGGGTTAAGTACATATCAGGTTGGTGGGTAATATTAGTAAATATAGGTCCACAAACTTAACCATTAATAAACATGCTTGAATCAGTGGGTTAAGTACATCATGGGTAGGTGGGTAATATCTGTATATATAGACCCACAAACTTAACCAGTAGGAAACCCTAGTAACGGGGACCCATTTCAGCAGTAACCCACATAGGTGTATCATGGTACCCTGAAACTTGGCAGGGTGGGGCACGATTACTAGGCTGATTGTAAGCGGTCAAAGCGACGACGAGTGGTGCAGAAGTGTAGGTTCTAACAGAGTGCGGGCATGCACGCACTTTGGAGCAAAAAAAGCAGGCACTGGGCACCAATAGTATACACTATGCATTCTAGAATTGTGTCGGGCCGCCACCATGGGACTTGATACACCCCCATGGTGGGACCAGCATAGGTATCTACAATCATTGGGGGACGTATGACACACACAGGTAGCATAATCCCTGGTTGGACCTAGGTCGCATAAACCCTGAATTCGAGAAGCATTCAATAGGTAGCATAAACCCTAGTTGGACCTAGGTCGCGTAAACCCTGGTTGAATCTAGGAAGCGCCCGATAGAAAACCCTAGATTAGATCTAGGTGATAAATAATAGATGTACACCTGAAAGCAACCACAATTTCGGGGATTGGGATCACGTTATCATATGATCATTTTATATAGATCACTAGTTGGGACACTAGTCAGGTGGTGCAGAGCAAATAGATATCACTGAAATATTTTAATGACGAAGCTTAGAAATCTTGCGATGTTATGCTTGATAGAAACCTTGCAATGTGATACTTGGTAGGAACCTTGTGATGCTACTCTTGATAGGAATTATGGGATGTTATACTTGATTCATTGTGCCTGTAGCTTAACTTGTCATCATGCTTATGTTTATTTTCAGTTTATTCATGCCATGTTATCTTTACCTATTTTGATGCTGAAAGTCACTAGGACTTACTCAGTCTTTATGACTGACCCACTTTGTTTCGCCTATTTTTCTTCTGTCCCCCCCAGGTTCGCAGGGTGGGAATACAACTTAGTTCAGATCTTACCAAGCTCCATGGCTGTTTCATGTACGGCTTGGATTTCTCTTGGCTATGGCTTGCCTTGCTTTATTGGGGAATATCATAATTTATTTTTATGCTTCTTTGTTTTTGAGCAAGACAGATATTTTAGCTATGTAATTGGGAATTGGAAGTTGATGGGCTTTTTTTTGAACAATTATATTTAATAAATGATTTGAAGTACTCCTACTTTACTTTCCGCTATTTTATATATGTCTGTCTTGTAATATTTCTGTTCCAATACCCATAATGCTCCATTGAAGTTAAGGCATTCCCTTTGTGAGTGACCTTAACAGATGTGGGGTGTTACACATAAGGAAGAATGTATATATATAAAATAATTCCAGAACCTTCAAAACAGTTCAAAAATCAAAATCCGACCAAAGCAGGCTAAGCGTCAAAATTCCCGCTCGTGGGTGTCGACCCCCCTTAGGGGGTGGGGTGCCAACAGGAGAGTCGACCCCCCTCCCCCCCGCCCCCCCGGGCAGATCTGGGAAAAATTCGTTTTATGTACCAGGACTTGATTCTGGGTCTGATTCATTAGTTCTAAGCTATATATATGGTCCTCTATTCTCCTATTTTCTTTGTTGGAGATCATGGAGGCCATATGCTGACGGGTTGCAAACTGAAACAGAATCAAATTCTACAACAACGGTTTAGCTAATTAAATTCAGAATTCAGATCTATTCTCTCTCAATTATCTAAAACCTAACGCTGTGAATTTCTAGTCACTTTTAGGTCTAAATAAATAACAGTAAATTGTGAAAGACAATGAATTGGATATGTTGTAAAGTATGAATCTATGCCAGTATTAAATCATATACTATGTAGATCTTGATAAATCTATTTCTCTAGATCTGATATAATTGTGGTTATTCTATGATGATGCCTATGTAGATCTTGATAGATTTATTTCTCTAGATCTTATAATTGTGGTTATTCTCTTGACTAGTAATTGTATTATGGAAAAGGTGAATACATTAATTTGGGACAAGTTATGACATTGATTAGATCTGGTTCTTTATGTAAACCACCTTTCACCCGTCATATTATGGTAAATTTGGATATGTTATAAATTGGACATGTGAATTTATCCTTAGATCTAAACATGCTATTATGTCGCCCGTACTATACTAGATCTGAACTGCTGGATATTTAAATGATTAGTTTAGATCTCATTTTTGTTCACTTAGACATCATAGAAATTGTCACAAGTTCATTTGACATTCTTATGACTATGTTAATCTATGTTATGCCAAATCATATTCAATGATCACTTGTGTTACATTCCTATTAGCTTTCATTTTCATCGCTTATGGCTAGGATAATTATTTAGCCTAGGCATGCCATCAAATTTGTCATGACGTTTGTTAGAAACGGGAAAAAAAGTAAATATTGGCATAATTGGGAAATAAACATTTTTGGACTAGTAATTCAAATTGTTGATAGAATGGACAGTAACACCCAAGAAGGTAAGATTAATTAATTGGTAAATTAATTAATAAATGGAATGTTTAGTAATTACAATTAGGAATAATTGTACTTATGACACGAGGTTAGGTTACATTAGTGGTGGAAGTTTGCGCAGACCCGACCGACATATCCAGCAGCCACTAATGTTGAACCTAATATGGGAGGTCTAAGTACGTTAATACGAATCGGGCTAAGACACAAGGTTAGGCCCAACTGTGGAATAATACTGCCTGGACCTGACCGGCATATCCAGCATCCACATGTTGTAGGCATAATGTGGGAGGTCTAGCCCATTATAACCACAAATGGACATGGTAGTGAATTGGACTACTTAACCTAAGTTAATCCATAGGGATTGTATGAACTTAAATTTAAGTTGGGGGTTTAATCAAACCGGGCTTAATAAAAAGGGAGGGTTTAGTAAATCTTGGGTAGGTGGGTAATATTAGTATATATATATATATGTAGGCCCACAAACTTAACCTGATAAGGTTATGTAATTAAAGACACCTCTTAAGTAAACATAACCAGTTGAAAAGTAGTGTGGATGCAAGACAAAGGGGAGAGCTTGCATCATCTTGTGTGGGACCCATTTCAGTCAGTAACCCTTAATTACGTATCAAACGGGTACTCCGAACTAGGTTGGAGTGGGGCACTCTTACTGAGCTGATTGTAAGGGATCCAAAAGTGGAGGCGGTGTTGACGTCGCATTCCAACGGGATCATGTGCATGCATGACTCCGCCTACTGGGGACGATAGGATGCTATGACATCAGTAGATATGGTTGTGCACATCTGGAAAATAAAGGGTTGCCACTTTAGGGAGTGATACACCCTACTATGGGGCCAGCACAGGGTATCTTTGGAATAGGGAGCCGATCGATTGGGAGTAGTAAATAGGGTACATCTAGTCCTGTCTGTTTTTGTGGGGTACCTGTGTTTCTGTCTAGGCTAACACCCGTTATTTCTGTTTAGGTACTAGTTCTGTTTAGGTTAAAACCCGTTACTAGAGTACACCTAAAACTACCATTACGTTTCTGTTGGGATCATCCTGTTTTTGTTAAGCAATTGGGGAGTATGTAATCCTATTACATATCTGTTATACTAGTATTGGTGCAGAGCAAGGAAAGTATTAAGAAGCGCTATCTATTCTATCCTGTTGTCCTGTTTTCCTTGTCATACCTTCCATTTATGTAGTGATCTCTCTTAACCACTTTATATGCCTATCATGTTACTTTTATTTATTTACAGGCTAAAAGTAACTAGACTCGCCAGACTTTATGTCTAACCCTTTTTGTTTCCCCTTCTTTCTTCCATTTCACCCCTCCCTCCCCCCCACCAAGGTTCTCAGGGAGGAAACGCACAGGCTTGATCATGATTCTGCTTATTTTGCTGGAGCTGCTAATATGTATGGATCAATCTCCTATCCTTGTTGTTATGGCCATATTTTGTTCTTGGGAAATTTTCTTTCTTTTATATACTCTGATATTTCTGAAGTACAAGACAATTGTTTTTATGTTGTAATGGGTTTTTATATTTCAGACAAGTGATGATTTGGACCACGGTATTTTGATGATTAATAAAGTTGTTTATTTCCGCTGCAAAAAAATTTATATCTGTCTTGTAATATTCCGTTTCCGTTTACCTAAACGCTTCACGAGACTTAATGCATTCCCTTTGTGAGTGACATTAACGGACATGGCGTGTCACACTTGGTATCAGAGCTGAAGGTTACCAAATTAGATAAAAGATTTTGAAAATTATTTTTCAAAAAGGTTTCGAAAGAAAGCATTTTCAAAAAGTAAAGTCTATTTTGAACATATTCCCCCAAGAAGCCATATGTAATATCCTTCGGTCCTTTATCTAAATTTCTTCCTTTTTCAGCATGTTTGGGGAACAAAACATTCCTAATATCCCAGAGGGCGTCATAATACCTAGATGGTTCCGCAGGTATTTGGACGCCATGGGGCCTGCCGAAGGACAAAGAGATGCTCCTCTCCTAGCTGCACCAATCACTCCTCCTCCTCCCCCTCCAAGAGCAGATAACTTCGCCAAGATCTGTAAAGACTTCCGTGCTATGGCATGGAAGCCATTCCATTGGAATGAGGCATTCATTGAAGCTCGAAATTGACTCAAGGAGATCGATAACTTGTTCGTAATCTTTGAAGTAGAGGATAGGAGGAAGATTCGGTTAGCCGCTTGGCTATTAAAGGATGAAGCCTCATTTTGGTGGGAAGTCACCAAAGTTGGACGTCCAGTGGAAACTTAGGAAGATTTTAGGCAAAGATTTGAAATGACATTTCTTTCCCAAGCCGAGAAAAGCATGCAGATGAAGAGGTTCTTAGCACTCAAACAAGGTAACTTGATGGTGAAAGAATATGCGAACAAAATTAACCAACTAGCAAGGTTCGGGTTTGAATTGGTGGATACGCCGTATAAAAAGGCTTTGTGGTTTGCTAAAGGGCTGAATGAACCCCTTCATGGGTTAGCCATATCCCATATCCCAATAGGATCCGCTTTTTAAAAACTTGTTGATATGGCCCTAATGCATGAGGAAGGCAAGGGAGAAAAGATGGAAGAAAAGGCTGAGGAAGCAACGCAAAATGAGAAGGTGTGGCCCAAGAAGGGACAACAGCAGAAGAAAGGCAAAAAGAATGACAGGGTTAAAGACAAGAGGAAGTGCCATAGTTGTGGGCGAGAGGGTCACTTAGCCAAGGACTACAGGAAAAGGAAGAATGCTTGCTTCGCCTGTGGAGAGGTTGAACATCTTAATTAGGATTGCCCGAAGAAACAGGGACAATGTCAAAGGGCAGGAACTTCTGGAGGGCAGGTGCATGCTCTCGTGATCAGTGCTTCTGAAAGAGGTAGAAAATTTTCCGTAGAAAGTTTAGTTTCTCTTTCAAATCATCTAGTTAGAACACATTTCAATTCTGCTGCTTCATTTATATCTAGTTCTGTTGTTGGATCTCTGCACTTAGTTATTAGTATGGTAGTGGATCCCGTAATTGTCTCAAACCCCATTGGTGATTCGGCTCAATTTATCTATGATTTGTAGGGGTTTGAGAATATCAGTGTTAGGCATCAAATTTGAATGCGACGCATATGTGCTTGGGTTTATGGGCTATGGGTTGATTCTAGGGATGGGTTGGCTTACCACATATGGTGCCATTCTGAGTGGTGAGAGGAGGGTCGTTAAGCACCCTCGAAATTTCTTGTGACCCACAAGGGTCTATCATTCTTAGTTTCCTAGAGTCTCTTGAGGCGTCTATCGATGATCTGCGATCGGCACCAGTAGTCCGTGAGTATCTAGATGTCTTATATGAGGTTAGGGTTTACCCCCAATGCGCGAGATTGATTTCCTTATATATCTGGTGGACAATGCAAAGCCAGTTGCATTACCTATGTGCTATATGGCTCCTAAAAGAAAAGAGGGAACTTGATAAGCAAGTGGCGGGGCTACTTGGGAAGAGGTTTGATAGGTGAATCATATCACGATGGTGAACCTATTGAAAATAGTCCTTGAGGAAGCCCATCATTCCAAGATGGCTATTCATCCAAGTAGCGATAAAATGTATAGAGTTCGAGGTAGTGGGGCCAAACTTGCGAAAGGAAGTGAAATTAAAGAAGTAAGCATTGATTGGATGAGTTCCGACTTGCATACTTGGATCGGAGGTTAAGAAGCTACGCAAATGAGAAATCAAGTTGGTGAAAGTCCAGTGGGGAGACAACCAGAAAGATGCAACTTGGGAAACCAAAGACAAGATTTTTAAGCTTCGTACCTTTCCTTTTCAAGGGAATGTTCTTAACTTCTCTTCCAAAAGCTTTTATTCGCATTTGCTTTTATCATCTGAGTATATCCTATCAATTGAATCTTCGGCCTTTAGGTAGGAAATCCCATGATTGTAAACATGTGTTTGAGACATGTTATGCTTGATGGATGCAAGTGGATGCAAGTGTTTGCTAGTGGTTGCCTGTGGATACATATGCACACACATTTGGCACTAGATCGGCTCAATCACTCTCTCATACTGCATATGGATGCATGTGCATTTTCTTTTCTTTTATGGATGAAAATGGATGAGTTAACACATGGATGTTGCACTTGGACGAATGGACGTGCACACATATAAAACTTACATGTTATAATAAGATTATTTGCATACATATTGGATTCATGTTACTAATCATACATCGCATTAAGGAGGTCAACTGAATCAGTAGACCGCCTGATTTTCGCATTAGTATTGGGACATATACACACACCTCTGCATATAGTCATATAAGCATTAGAAATCTTTTAAGGACAATGGATGTTTGTGGATGATGGATGAGTAGATGGATGATGGATGTTAGGATACATTCTTCTTAAGTTGATTTCGTGGACGAAATCCTTTAAGGAGGGGAGAATGTAACAACCCATAATTTTAAAATATTGAAATTAACAAATTAAAGAATACTTAATTTTTAGAAGAATATTTAAGGGAAACAGGCTGTGTCATTGTGTTTGTCTCGGAATTCTGCTTGGGATAGAGTCCGGGTTTGCCTAAATCGAATATCGTATGGAGAAGTTATAAGCCTTAGAAGTTTGTATACGCATAAGGAAGAATATATATATAAAATAATTCCAGAACCTTCAAAATATTTCAAAAATCTAAATCCGACCAAAGCGGGTTGAGTTGAAAATTTCCCGTTCGTACGTGTCGACCCCCTAGGGGATGTTGATAGGGGAGTCGACTGTCCTATAGGGGTGTCGACCCCCCCTCGGCAGATTTGTGTAGAATTCGTTTTATGTGACGATCCCAAAACCCCGTGACACGGTGTTAAGGATAATCATTGGAATATAACACATTAATCATCATTAGCAGATCACAGATAATAGCATAAACAGAAAATAGAATAATTTACACACATATGACAGCGGAATCATATAGATATCATCACATCAGAGAGCACAGTGCAGGATACAACTTAGTGCATAATGACACATAATCAGTCACCATCGCTTGAGGTGGAATCATACATAAAGAGTACACAAAATGAATATCAGTCTACATCGCCAATGGAGGAATCATAATATAGATACAATAATGGCGGAGAAAATCAAAGTCAGCACGGTGTAGTCAAGCCTCGCCATGAGCCAAAAGTGCCAGATACCTGTAACTAGGCTGCCCGTGTGAAAATGAGGGCACCCGAGTTTGCAAGGTGAAACAAACTAAGAGTCAGTCATGGGACTGGTATGAGAAATCTACTTAACTTATTAACAACAATAATAAGGCAAATCAAAGGACCACGCCACTTTCGCGGAACGGGTTTACTCCAATGAGTGCTAGTGCATGAAATAAAGTAAACGATTAAATCATCGAAATGCTTTTTATAAAATGAAGCCATTATAAGTCTCAGGTCCCATCACACAATGCAACGCAAGCCAGAGGATAGAGTTTTACCTTATAATGGCCAAAAATGCTTCATACGAACAAAACAAAAGTGTTTGATATTATTACTAGTGCATATATGTTTCAAAAGCAAATTCAATCATAAATATCAATCCAAGGCGGCATATCTACCATCTACTATGTTGCCATACTAGTAATACAATCACGTCCGCATATTTCGTATTGGAAATTGGGTTCCTTCATGAGTCGAGGCAAGGGGCATGCTCCTCTCCGATTCGAGACACTCTAGCAAATGTCCCAGGACCCCACTATGATCCTTGGAATCGGCTGGGTCGGTCCTCTCTTACTTTTGAGGATTGGAAATTCCTGAACACACGTTTCCCGGTCCTTACAGACCTATAATCGAGGCGCCTCACATTCCAACAACCACACAGGTGAAAAGTATATACAATGTAAGGGCTGGTAGGTCACTGACACCACCTTAGCTAGAAAGAAACGTCATGCTCTCCCAGCGGTCCGTCTCCCTTTTTGACTCATACCGGGGTGTGAGGCTCGTGAATTCACGTTATACACAAAACTACGTCACACAGACCATGCTTTGATTGTAACACCCCACCTCCGCTAGGGTCACTCACAAAGGGAATGCACTAGTTTTGGAGGGGTATTATCGAGATAACATCACAGAATTATCACAAGACAGAACATAAATAAATAATTAAGTGAACAACGGAAGAATTTATGAGCAAAACAGAACTTCATTTCATTCCAAAATAAACCATGCCTTTTACAAACATTTCAAATAACAACTTCATTACAACTGTCTTGTAATAATAGCCAAAGAAGCAATAACTTAAAACAGAAAAACAGCTTATTCCCCAAGTGCAGTAAAAAGAAGCAGCCATAGCAAACCGTACATGCTGAGCCAAAGCAAGTGATATCCAAGCTAAGAGCTAGTGTTTCCTTCCTGAGAACCTGGGGGGGGGGGGACGAAAGAAAAAGAAGCGAAAGGAAAAGGGTCAGTCATAAAGACTGAGTAAGTACTAGTGACTTTCAGTGTAAAAACGGTTAAAACAACAGGTCATGTATGGACTAGAACTAAACTTAAGAATGGTGTCAAGGGGAACAAGATAGACTAAGGTGGTCATGATAAGTCAAGACAAGTCAAGTAAAGCATCACATGTTCAAGATTCGTTGCATCGACTGTACTAGTATACTAAGCCCATGTCACAAGTTAATCACGAAATAAATCCCACGGCCCAATATCATGAAATGACCCTGAAACGGGGTCTGTCCCAAGTACGGGGTCCTACGGAGCGATTATCTAGTCGATCGACTCCCTACAAGTTCTAGCTCGTCAAGTGTCCAGGTCATACGGCTAATCACGAATGTAGTCACCTGTGCTGGGTCCACCTTCGGGTGTATCAGCCCTAGGGTGTCAATCCCTGACACGATTCAAGATGCACAGATAAATCTACGGATACCCAGTGCCTGCCCCGGAATACGTGCACGACCGTAGTCCACCGAACCTACACTGGCATACCCCACTGCCGTCGTTCACCTCTTACAATCAGCCTAGTAATCGTGCCCCACCCGGCCTAGCCCCAAGGTACCTTGATACATCTAGAGGGTTACCACTGAAAATGGTCGTTTCTAGGGTTTCTCCTAACAGATTAGGTCATGTAATTCGTGATCTAACCCTGCCTAACCGATTAAGTCATGAAATTCGTGACTTAATCCTTTTCCAGTCTAGTCATGTCAAGATGGTTAAGTATGTCATTTAAGTTCGTGACTTAACCCGCCTACATGTCATGTCACATTGGCTAAGTGTTGTCTTTTCAAGTTCATGACTTAACCCTACAAATCATGTTCAAGTTGGTTAAGTTATCTTTTCATGTTCATGACTTAACCCTAATTGACATTAATTGATTTGTTAATGCACTGAACCACTCACATTGGATCCTATTGTTCGTAGCCACTGGATTTGCCGGCGGTTCCGGGCAGGTTTACGCTACGAACTCAACCCAACCTCGGGTTTCAAGCGCGATGTGACCAACTACCCACATTGGAATCTATTGTTTGTAGCAACTGGATTTGCCGGGCGGTTCCGGGCAGATTTACACTACAAACTCAACCCAACCTCGAGTTGGCCACTTTCTTGTTATCTAAAGTCATGCCCATGTTCTTATCAAATTCGTGCTATTTTCATAGCATGTTCATATCAGTTTTGTGTCCAACTAAGGCATGTTTCAAGTCAAGTTATGGCATGTTCAAGCCAAGTTTTCGTGCCATATTTCATGTTCTACTTATGCCAAATTTCACGGTTTATGATTATAATCAATTCAAGTTTTGCCTATTCTACCCAATCGTATCCCCAACGTATATAAACTTACTTCGTTCGCAAGCATAAACAATTCAAGAGATAAAGGGGAATAACACCAAACATGTGATAGGCATATGTGACAATTCCAACATCACTTGCATAATAAAAAGGCTATAACATGGTTTCCATACTAGCATAATGATAACTTGGTATAATAGTGATTCCAACTTTACATCATAACCTAGCAATTCCCAATTTGTCATTAACATGATAGGCATATTAACATCACAGGGATAGTCTCATTAACATCATAGGCATGGTTTAATTAGCATCATAGGCATGGTTTAATCAACATAAGGATTTCGATAAACATAATGATTCCATGGACATGTATTAGTTCAACTTGCAATATAATTAAGCCCAAGTGATTCATAACAACATCAAAATCATGATAAGTTTAACTTGCAACATTAACATAGCAATATTCCCAAATTATGATTCAAAGTTAAACAATATAAACATGGATTAATAATAGTTCCTAAATCCGGTTTCAATTCATAGCATGTCCATGTTATTTTAGCGTTTTTGCCTAAAAAGTGACATAGAACTTACAATATGAAGCAAGCAATCCAAATCAAAACTTTAAATCAAATAGCCCCAAATCCGTTGTCTAAAGCGTCGTAGTTGTTGTAGCTTCTAGTTGTAGCCTTCAAGAATCGTCCTTCGTCTTCTTTAATTTTGTTCTTTGTATTTTTAATTTAGAGTTTTAGGTTTAATGGCGGCTGCATGAGGCTAAAATGAAATAGTATGATTTAGGCTAGGTCTTAGGGTCCTTTTATAGTTGTAGGCAATTGATTTCAGCCTTTAGATTAACCCTAGAATAGGTCTGAGCCATCCAAAATCGTCACAAGCCCCCAAAACAAGACCCAGGAGCCAAAACAGGTGCACCAGGCCGACCTGGCCGACCAGGGAGGTTGACACACAGGTCGACCCCCAGGTCGACTCTAGTGTCGACCTGGTTGGGGGGAGGTCGACCCTAGTGTCGACCCCCCTGTCGACCTGTCTGGGCGGGATTTTTCCCGCCTACCCTGAATTCTGAAAATTTGAATCTGTTTTTGAATTTGAATTTTTCGTGAAACTTTGCGAGGCCATATCTCGATCATACGGACTCCGATTTACGAAAACTCGGACTCTATTTCGCGTATTTTTCCAAGAAAAACACAATGACACAGCCCGTTTCACCTAATTCAGACTTTAACATTTAATTCTGCCCTATTTTAAGTCATAACGTGTTGTTTAAAATACTGGTTGTTACATTCTCCCCTCCTTAAAGGATTTCGTCCCCGAAATCTTCAAGTTAGGAAGGATGTATCCTACCATCCATCATCCATCTACTCAAAGCATCATCCACAGGCAGCCATTGTCCTTAAAATATTTCTAATGTTGTATAAACATATGCAGAAAGTGTGTGTATATGTTCCTTATCTAATGCAAATGATCAGGCCTGATTGATCTTCTCAAATGCAAAATATGTTTAGTGCCATGAATCCACATGTATGCAAATAGTCCTAGTCACATAAACACTATATGTGTGCACAAACATTCATCCATATGCAATATCCACATACTAACACATTAGATTTTCATCCATAAACAAGTATAAACACTCATGCATATGCAACATGAAAATGTGTCTTAGCCGATCTTGTGCCTAATGTGTATTCATGCATCCACAAGCAACCACTTGCGACCACTTGCAACCATTTCGCAATCATAACATGTTTCAATTACATGTTTACATCCAAAAAGATTCTACCTATGGTTCTCAAGATAGGATCGAGGAGAGAAACAAGATAAAACAAAGCATCTAGAAAAATAAGTTAAAGATGTACCCCCAGAAGGTCCGGTCTGCTTCTTAGGGCAGTCCTTGCTGATGTGTCCAGTCTCCCCACAATGAAAACATTCACCTTGCTTTCTCTTCCTCTTTCTACAATCCTTGGCTATGTGCCCTTCCGTACCACAGAAATTGCATTCCCTTTTATCACGTGAGTTGTCGTTCTTGCTTCCTTTCTCGGAGTCTACCTTTTTATTCTGAGAATCGTTGGGCTTGACCTCTTTCTTGCCCTTCTTATCTTCCTCATACAGTAGGGCCATATCCACCAAGATTTCAAAGGTCGTCCCCATGGGCACATGAGTCATGGCCAAACCATGTAGTGGCTCGTTTAATCCTCGTGCAAAACGTAGCGCCTTTTTCTGAGGAGTGTTGACTAACTCCAATCCGAAGCGAGCAAGCTGATTGAAACGGTTCACGTATTCTTTAACTGTCATATTTCCTTGTTTAAGGGCCAGAAACCGTTCCATTTGGAGACTCTCCTCTGCCGATTACAAGAACTTAAGCCCAAATCTCCCTCTAAAGTACGCCCAAGTCTCAATGGGCCTAGTAGCGTTGGTGACTTCCCACCAATAAGAAGCTTCCTCTTTCATGAGCCACTCCACCAACTGTACTTTCCTATTGTCCTCTACCTCAAAGATAACAAACAAGTCTTCGGTTTCCTTCAAACAATTTCGTGCCTCAACAAAAGTCTCAGTTCCTAGGAAATCCTTTCCGCCCATGGCCTTAAAGTCCTTGCATATCTTTGAAAAAGCGGTTTCTCGCGGAGGTTGAGGAGGAGGATTGGCTGGGCCTGCCACATTAGCCCGATCCTCGAGGAAACGACGGAACCAAGTGGGTATATTGACACCCTCGGGAAGATTAAGATCGTTGGCCATGATAAGCTGAAAACGAAAAAGGAAAAGATTCAAACGAGGAAACAAAGATTGTGCTAATGGCTTTTTAGGGAATAGCCTTTTAAAATAGACCAACTTTTCTTGAAAAGTGCTTCTTTGTAAATGGTTTTTCAAAAGGTTTTCAAAACTTTTGCCCAGTCTTGGTAACCTTCTGCTCTGATACCAAATGTAACACCCTACCTCCGCTAGGGTCACTCACAAAGGGAATGCACAAGTTTTGGAGGGGTATTATCGAGATAACATCACAGAATTATCATAAGACAGAACATAAATAAATAATTTAGTAAATAGCAGAAGAATTTATGAGCAAAACAGAACTTCATTTCATTCCAAAATAAACCATGTCTTTTACAAACATTTCAAATAACAACTTCATTACAACTGTCTTGTAATAATAGCCAAAGAAGCAATAACTTAAAACAGAAAAACAGCTTATTCCCCAAGTGCAGTAAAAAGAAGTAGCCATAGCAAACCGTACATGCTGAGACAAAGCAAGTGATATCCAAGCTAAGAGCTAGTGTTTCCTTCCTGAGAACCTGGGGGGGGAGGGGGGAAGCGAAAGAAAAAGAGGCGAAAGGAAAAGGGTCAGTCATAAAGACTGAGTAAGTCCTAGTGACTTTCAGTGTAAAAACGGTTAAAACAACAGGTCATGTATGGACTGGAACTAAACTTAAGAATGGTGTCAAGGTGAACAAGACAGACTAAGGTGATCATGATAAGTCAAGACAAGTCAAGTAAAGCATCACATGTTCAAGATTCGTTGCATCGACTGTACTAGTATACTAAGCCCATGTCACAAGTTAATCACGAAATAAATCCCACGGCCCAATATCATGAAATGACCCTGAAATGGGGTCTGTCCCAAGTACGGGGTCCTACGGAGCGATTATCTAGTCGATCGGCTCCCTACAAGTTCTAGCCCGTCAAGTGTCCGTGTCATACGGCTAATCACGAATGTAGTCACCTGTGCTAGGTCCACCTTCGGGTGTATCAGCCCTAAGGTGTCAACCCCTGACACGATTCAAGATGCACAGATAAATCTACGGATACCCAGTGCCTGCCCCGGAATACGTGCACGACCGTAGTCCATCGAACCTACACTGATATACCCCACTGCCGTCGTTCACCTCTTACAATCAGCCCAGTAATCGTGCCCCACCCGGCCTAGCCCCAGGGTACCTTGATACCTCTAGAGGGTTACTGCTGAAAAGGGTCGTGTCTAGGATTTCTCCTAACAGATTAGGTGATGTAATTCGTGACCTAACCCTGCCTAACCGATTAAGTCATGAAATTCGTGACTTAATCCTTTTCCAGTCTAGTCATGTCAAGATGGTTAAGTATGTCATTTAAGTTCGTGACTTAACCCGCCTACATGTCATGTCACGTTGGCTAAGTGTTGTCGTTTCAAGTTCATGACTTAGCCCTACAAATCATGTTCAAGTTGGTTAAGTTATCTTTTCTTGTTCATGACTTAACCCTAATTGACATTAATTGATTTGTTAATGCACTGAACCACTCACATTGGATCCTATTGTTCATAGCCACTGGATTTGCCGGGCGGTTCCGGGCAGGTTTACGCTACGAACTCAACCCAACCTCGGGTTTCAAGCGCGATGTGACCAACTACCCACATTGGATTCTATTGTTTGTAGCAACTGGATTTACCGGACGGTTCCGGGCAGATTTACACTACAAACTCAACCTAACCTCGAGTTGGCCACTTTCTTGTTTTCTAAAGTCATGC
This sequence comes from Allium sativum, assembly GCA_030737875.1. Classification (NCBI taxonomy): domain Eukaryota; kingdom Viridiplantae; phylum Streptophyta; class Magnoliopsida; order Asparagales; family Amaryllidaceae; genus Allium; species Allium sativum. Next base: position 94,578,079 of record CM060916.1, on the reverse strand, counting down.
CCATGTTCTTATCAAATTCGTGCTATTTTCATAGCATGTTCGTATCAATTTTGTATCCAACTAAGGCATGTTTCAAGTCAAGTTATGGCATGTTCAAGTCAAGTTTTCGTGCCATATTTCATGTTCTACTTATGCCAAATTTCACGGTTTATGATTATAATCAATTCAAGTTTTGCCTATTCTACCCAATCGTATCCCCAACGTATATAAACGTACTTCGTTCGCAAGCATAAACAATTCAAGAGATAAAGGGGAATAACACCAAACATGTGATAGGCATATGTGACAATTCCAACATCACTTGCATAATAAAAAGGCTATAACATGGTTTCCATACTAGCATAATGATAACTTGGCATAATAGTGATTCCAACTTTACATCATAACCTAGCAATTCCCAATTTGTCATTAACATGATAGGCATATTAACATCACAGGGATAGTCTCATTAACATCATAGGCATGGTTTAATTAGCATCATAGGAATGGTTTAATCAACATAAGGATTTCGATAAACATAATGATTCCATGGACATGTATTAGTTCAACTTGCAATATAATTAAGCCCAAGTGATTCATAACAACATCAAAATCATGATAAGTTTAACTTGCAACATTAACATAGCAATATTCCCAAATTATGATTCAAAGTTAAACAATATAAACATGGATTAATAATAGTTCCTAAATCCGGTTTCAATTCATAGCATGTCCATGTTATTTTAGCGTTTTTGCCTAAAAAGTGACATAGAACTTACAATATGAAGCAAGCAATCCAAATCAAAACTTTAAATCAAATAGCCCCAAATCCGTTGTCTAAAGCGTCGTAGTTGTTGTAGCTTCTAGTTGTAGCCTTCAAGAATCGTCCTTCGTCTTCTTTAATTTTGTTCTTTGTATTTTTAATTTAGAGTTTTAGGTTTAATGGCGGCTGCATGAGGCTAAAATGAAATAGTATGATTTAGGCTAGGTCTTAGGGTCCTTTTATAGTTATAGGCAATTGATTTCAGCCTTTAGATTAACCCTAGAATAGGTCTGAGCCATCCAAAATCGTCACAAGCCCCCAAAACAAGACCCAGGAGCCAAAACAGGTGCACCTGGCCGACCTGGCCGACCAGGGAGGTCGACACACAGGTCGACCCCCAGGTCGACTCTAGTGTCGACCTGGTTGGGGGGGGAGGTCGACCCTAGTGTCGACTCCCCTGTCGACCTGTCTGGACGGGATTTTTCCCGCCTACCCTGAATTCTAAAAAATTGAATCTGTTTTTGAATTTGAATTTTTGGTGAAACTTTGCAAGGCCATATCTTGATCATACAGACTCCTATTTACGAAAACTCGGACTCTATTTCGCGTATTTTTCCGAGACGAACGCAATGACACAGCCCGTTTCCCGTGATTCAGAATTTAACATTTAATTCTGCCCTGTTTTAAGTTATAACGTGTTGTTTAAAATACAGGTTGTTACATTGATCATCAACCACAAGACTTTGCTTTGCAACAGAAGCCTTGATCATATGCCACTTCGGCGTGCCACACAGCCAATCCACTCCATGCGACTGATTTCTATCAATACATAACCTCTGAGCTCGTACGTCTCAGAGAAGCGCGTTAAGCAAGAGAATAAATTCTCCGCCGCCAAACAAATATATATTTAACAGAGATCAATCAGCACATAACAAAATCCAATGTCAGACACACAGTCCATTTACAAGTCCGTTCTGGGTTTGAACGAAACCGGAGGCACCAATTCCTCGCATATCCTTACAATCAACAGTATGTCTGGACGGCTACTACTTCAGCTCCTTCATGGTAGCTACTCCAATCACGAGCATCAGTAGCGCCCATCCATTCAGTGTGAAGATCGTCGGTCTTCAACCGTCTTCGACTCTTCGACTTCTCAACGTCGATCGATTATTTGAAATGAGATGAACTCGGCTTTTCAAATAACCAACGTATATTTAGATTTTCAAATCAATTAATCACATGGTTGGACTATTCAACATTCACATTTCAGTTCTTTAGTTATAATCTTCATGTTAAATACATTCAACCATCACATATCAAGCAAACACAATGAAATTGGTTTATTTCCACTCTATATCGTCTATAGTATTTTATAACGATATATCACCATTTTTATTTAATTTAAAACGGCCATATTTAATTAAACTACGTTTCAGGTCGTGCCGATGCACTGGCACTGTTTTTCACTAATTTTGTTTTACACATATATGAAAATCTAACCGTGGGATCTTCACAAATTTTATATCATTAGGAAGGTCATTTCAAAACGAATCCAACGTTTTCAGTTTTGGGTAAATCCGACGGTCGGATCTTCCACACTAGCCATTTGACGTTACGATTTCAATTTACGAACTGCAGCGTCGTTATTCGATTTAATTTAATTATATTTATATATATATATAAATATAATCGTTTCTGGCGCTGTTTTTCTTCAGATTTGAATTAAACATTCCAGACAATCCAACCGTCGGATCTTCACAAAGTTGGTGCCGTTGGAAAGATATTTCCAAGGCGAACCCAACGGTTGCGGTTTCGGGAAAATCTAATGGTCGGATTTCCCGCACTAGTCGTTTGAAATCATGGTTTCAAAACACGAACTGCACGGCCACGTTTCGTTTTAATTTTATTTAAATTTATATATTTATATAAATATAGTTCATTCAAAATTCCTATATCGTTTTCACTTCAATTATTTCACTAACGCCTTTAAATTTTGGAAAATTTCGCCATAACCTCCTTTGTACGTGAGGGGCTGGGAAAATTCCCAAATAGCCACACGGGCGTCTCATGTCAAAAAGAAAAAGAAAAAGCTAAGCGGCTAGCCAACAGGCTCACAAAATCATCACCCAAACAAAACAGTAAATGTGTACCTATTTGTCGGGCACAAAATTTTATTCCTCTTCTCTAGCCCCTTTGCTATAACCTATTCAATAAATATGCATGTACATATATACAATTTTTATCACTTATCATTTTCCATTCAACTTCATATTTGATTTACTTTGGTTTAAAAACACCATTCATTCTAATGTTGCATGCATAGGCTAAAATCATATCATTAGCTAGTTAATGTATATTTCAACTGATGCATATTTATTTGAACAAGTGGCTATTTTTAACACTTCACATTTCAAAGATGATAATTTTGGCGAACTAAAATAGATTTCAACACATGACTATTTTATTTAGTTCCTATGCATGTTAAAAATAATATTTCATTCACAAATATTTATTTCAACGTCCGCATATCTTTAGCATATCACATATATGATAAAAATGATATTTTTATCATTTAAAATATTTACTCGACAAATTAATATTTTCAACACTTCATTGTTTCAATAAAAATGTAATTTTTATTGATCGATCTTTTTATTCAACACATGAACTTTTCCACTACACACACTTCTCAACACATGAGCATTTCCACACATGGATATTTTATTTATGTTGTTCATATAAGAAAGATGGAATTTTCTATTGTTGAAACTATTTATATATAAGGCGAATATTTTACATACTTCATATATATTATAAAAATGTGATTTTTATTGTTTAAACACTTTATTCATTCACAAATGAATTTAATTTTCACACATCACTTTTCAACACATGAACATTTCCACACATGGATATAGTTTCAACATATGACTTTAATTTCAACGCATATATCAATTATTCTATGCATGTATAATTCATACTTCGCTTATATAGCTTACGCCACGCATGTACATGAGGTATACAACACGTGTGTAATTTATATTTCGCTTATATAATTTATACACGACATTTTCCATTCAAATTCTTTTAATTTAGATTTCTCACATTGGTTTTCGGAGTGCTAAAAATCGTAGATGACTCAGAAAAATCCGCGGCTTCTTCTATGTGGTAAAGAGCTTCCTTGCGGTCCCGATGTTTCTTGTTTCATCGAATTTCGTCAACACACCAAAAAGATATGATTTTTCAAAGTGCAAACATAAAAAAGAACTCACCTTTCTAAGTGGTTCAAAACTAGGGTTGCGGTTTTCGTGAAATCCGCGGCACGTGGGGACGATCAGGGGTGCTGACGTGGAAGAGGAAGGAGAGGTGGTCCTATCGGTGGTGGTTTGGGGTGGCTCGGTGGTCGGTGGCGGTCAGGGAGGCGCTGGGAAGTCGGCGACTTCCTGGGCCCGATTCAGGCGATACGATGGTCGAGGGGAGGTGAGGGTTGGTCGGATTTGAAGAGGAGGAGAAGGCGGTTCGATTCTGGGTGGTGGCGGCGGCGATAGGAGGCTGAGGCGGCAGCGATCGGTCAAGGAAGTTTGGAACGGGTTTCGCCGTTCGTTTCAAAGGAGCGGGTTTTTTTTATTTTAATTTATGAAAGAAAAATTCTGATTGGCCGATATATATATTATTCAGAAAATTAGGATTTTCCTATACGAACTCCTTTTCAAGTCCAACGACTGTCGTCCTAGCTAAATACCCCCATCCCGAACACAATGGGATATGTTTCGTTGGCCAATTCGACTGTTACAGTCAGTTATTTTTCAAATTAAAGTATAAAACATTTAATTTTTAACTTTGAACGTACATTTCAATTTGCCAGGGCCACAAACTGATTCGAAAAATTCCAGAAAAATAAATCTAGCTATGTTTTGACGCTACGGTCCCAACAAAACTAGTTTCGTTGAATTCTGAGATCGTTTGAAAAATGGCCATTTTCTGGTCGATCCAATTTAACAGAAATTGACCAAACACATTTTCTTTTCCCACGCTCACATACTAGCTTCAAAAATTATGAAATTTGAAACCTAGCAATAGTTTGACATCCCGGACCCAACAAAAGTGGTTTCGTCGAATTCCGAGGTCATTTGCAAAATATCAATTTTTCCAGGGTTATATTCTATATAGCGACCTTTCTGAAAATTCATTCGGCCATAACTTTTGATTCCCATTATGAAATTTTGATTTTTCAGATTCGTTAGAAAGGTATTGATAAACAGATTTAAATATTTTTGGTTTCACTAAAATCCGTTATATTTTCCACCCTGCACAGTCAGTCAAAGTTTGAATTCAAATTTTCAAACTGACTCACTATTTCTAATTCACTGTTTTATTGAAATATTCTATTTCAATTGTTCAAATTTCTTTGAAATCACCAATTTAAAAAATTTAAATTGGCCCGTATTTTCCGGGTTATTACAATCTCCCCCACTTAAAACTTTTCGTGCTCGAAAAGGAAACAACAGTAAAGTAGGAAACAAAATGTAAATGCAAAGTATTGTAAAGGTACCTTGCACCGGAGTTAGTCAGAGATATCCACTCTGCATTTGGGGTAAGCTTGCTTAATGCTTTCCTCAGTCTCCCAAGTACAGTCTCTAGGATCACTGCTCCACTGCACTTTAACTAAATGAACCTTTTTGCTTCTTAGTTCTCTAGTTTCTTTGCCAACAATCTTTAATGGCTCTCTTCTGACTGCTAATTCTGGAGTTATGTCTATATCCTGTTGCGCTGCTTCTTCTACAACAAGATCCGGATCATGCATGTAATAACCCGTATTTTCAATAACCTGTTATAACGTAAATCGAGGCAGAATTTAATTTATAAATCTGAATCAAGGGAAACGGGCTATGCCATTGCGTTCGTCTCGGAAAAATACGCGAAATAGAGTCCGAATTTTCGAAAATCGGAGTCCGTATGACCCGATTAAGGCCCAACGAAGTTTTTAGAAAATTTCAAAGTAAAAACAGATTTCAAATTCAAGTTTGAATTTGGGAATTTGGGCAGTTGGGCGCAGGCGGGAAAATTCCCGCCAGAGTACCCAAGTCGACAGCCCTGTCGACTTGGGAGTCGACTTGGTTGGACCCAAGTCGACAGCCCTGTCGACTTGGCTGTCGACTTGGTCCAGCCGGGCAGTTTTGCCTGGTGCACCATTTTGGGTTTGTATTGAGTTTGGGGGCCAGATTCGGTTTTGAGGGCTGAGATTGGAACTAGGGTTTAATCCTAAGGTTGAAACTAATCCTAATCTCTATAAATAAGGCCCTAACCTAACCCTAAATCATCATTATTCATTCATACAACTAAACTATGGCAAAATCAATCCTCTCATGGCCTCCACTCTCTTCATAAAATTCCTAAATAAATTTCTATGAGATTTTCCATGCATACAAGTGTTTTCAAGCTTGTATGAGCATCATTAGCTTGCATTCAAGTCAAGTTCTCTATATTTGCATCATAAAGCAAGGGTTTTGATCATTTTGGCTTAAGGGTTTTTCTATTGAAGCTTGCATTTTGGGTTTAATTGGTTGCATAAGGGCTTTGTCATATTTTTGTGTCTTCATAAGCATTGTAAGCCCTTTTCTACTTTCATACTTAAACTCTAAAGTTAATGAATGATGCAAGTTGTGTTTGATCATTATGATATGCAAGTTTACTATGATGTGTTATGCAAGTTTACTATGATGTGTTATGCAAGTTCATCAAGTTATGTTATGCAAGTTTGATATGCAAGTTTGTCATATGATATGCAAGTTATGTTATGCAAGTTTGATATGCAAGTTTGTCATATGATATGCAAGTTATGTTATGCAAGTTTGGGTTGATCCTTTTGTTCATGTTATCATGTTATGCAAGCTTATCTTGAGTATAGAACATGAAGCTTCAAGCTTTATGCTAAAGGTTGCATTTTGGCAACATGTAAGTTATCATGTCCCTTATGATAACTTGCATGTGAGGCTAAATGCGAACTTATGGCCATTTCTACATGTCATTTATCACCATGTATCACCAATATGCTAAGTTTGGTTTTATGCATGCTTTTGAGGCCTAAAATTGTAATATACAAGTATATGAACATGTGTACATTTCATATGCCACCATGTTGAACTTGTGGCTTCAACACCTTTATGTCATGATTATGCCAAGTTCCCTCTTTCTATCCTTTATGCGCTATGGCGATATGTAAGCGATGGGATTGCGTTTGGGGTTGGGTAAACTTAAAAGACATAAAAACATAAGCTTGGGAATTTACCTATTAAGTTAGGTCTACCCTTTGGGAATTTACCTATTAAGTTAGGTCTACCCAAATGCTTGAAAACTTGTAACATGTTTTGGAAACATGATGGACATGACACTTAGAAAAGAAAAGTGTGACCAACTCGAGGTTGGGTTGAGTTTGTAGCGTAAACCTACCCAGAACCGACCGGCTTAACTAGTTGCTACAAACAATAGGACCCAATGTGAGAAGTTGGTCATGTTGTACCTTGAACCCGAGGTTAGACCAAGTTGTGGTGTAAAGCTACCCGGACCCGCCCGGCTTAACTAGTAACCACAACAAGGTCTAATGTGAGAGGTTAAGGCGCATTAAATTAATTAATGCCTCGTGATTAGGGTTAAGTCATGGTCCACTTAATACTTAACCAATTTGGGCTTGGTAGATTAATCGGGGTTAAGTCGTGAACTCATCGTTACACTTAACCAAGTTAATCCATGATTAGCAAGAGGGTTAAACCGTACTTAACCCACTAGAAAAATCCTAGCAATGGGGGTCCACTCCAGCAGTAATCCCAAGTTTGTATCATTAAGGCCCTAGGGTCTAGGCTAGGGAGGGAGCACGATTACTGGACTGGAGGTAAGTGACCAAAAGCGACGGCAGATGGGTACGCCGGTGTAGTTCCGGGCGGACCATGGTCGTGCACATAGTCCGAAGCCGGGGAAAGCATGCACGGGTACCAGTATATCGAGACTGTGCACTTATGTTTATGGTGTCCAGGGGTTGCCACCCTAGGGCTTGATACACCCGACGGGAGACCCTGCACAGTCGGACTACAATTATGTTTGGGCCGCATTGACACCAACACGTGATGAGTTAGGCTTATAGGGAGCCGATCGACTAGACCGTTTGGTTGGACCTCGTATGAGGGTCACTTCATATTATTGGGCCAAAGCTTGGGCCAAGGGATCAATACTGGTTTATTCAAGTCATGTTAGTTTGCTAGTACACCTGTGGTGCAAAACCTTAATCCTGATTATGCGATGACACCTTTATCTACCTTGTTAGTTAATCATCATGCCAGTATGTAGTTATCCATATGTTCATCTCAGCTTTCATCATGCCAGTTAACTTTATTAGTTTACATTGATTGTAGTAGGGCTTACTCAGTCTTTTTGACTGACCTGTTTTCTTTCGCCTCTTTTCTTCCGTTTCCCCCCCCCCCCCCCCAGGTTCTCAGGGTGGGAATATTGGAGCTTAGCTTGGATTTCTGATCGCTTGCTTGTGGGATTTTAGCTCATGTACGGTCTTGATATGAAGCTAGCTATGGTTATCACTTATTTTGGGGATAGTACTTATGTATTTCAGTTTTTCAACAATGTTGTTTTTATCTAGACTTGTGTATTTGGAAAGTTGACATTATGTTGTACCAGACTTGTTTTGAAATGGTTTGAAATCTTCCGCTGTTTTATCTATGTTATTTACTCTGTTTACATATATACATATGTTCTTGTTCTGCCTTGATATATCATTATGCATGTTTACCTGATTCAAACGCCCCTCCAAAGTCAGAGTGCTTGCAAGAGACACCCTGGCGGAGGTGGGGTGTTACATTTGGTATCAGAGCATATGGTTTACGAGAAGGAAAAAAAAGGTTTTTAGAAAACTTTTGGAAAACTATTTTCAAAACCAAGTATAAAGTATTTTCCAAAGAAAAGTCTAGTTTACTTTAAAAGCTATTCCCCAAAAAGCCATTAGCAAAAATTCCTTCGTTTTTCTCCATTCTGAATCTATCCTTTTTCTTCGTTTTCAGTATGTCCAATAACTTTGCCATTCCGGAGGGAGTACACGTACCTGTTTGGTATAGGAGACTTTTGGGGGAAAGGGCAAGTGAAGCCGACCCCGCGGACATTCCTCCTCCCCCTCAGCCTCCACAAGCGGATTTTGCGGAAACTTGTAAGAACTTTAAGACGATGGGTGGCAAGAATTTCTTTGGAACCGAGACTTATGTAGAGGCAAGGAATTGGTTGAAAGAAACCGAAGATCTTTTTGCCTTCTTTGATATAGATGACCGTAGGAAGGTTTTATTGGCAGTGTGGTTGCTAAAGGAAGAAGCTGCACGTTGGTGGGTGGTCACCACCGCTACTAGGCCAATTGAGACTTGGGATGACTTTCGGGGAAAGTTTGGACTAAGGTTCCTATCACTGAAGCAAGGGGACATGACTATTAGGGAATACATAGATAAGTTTAATCAACTGGCTCGGGTCGGTTTAGACTTGGTTAACACAGCTCAGAAGAAGGCCCTATACTTTGCTCTAGGATTAAACGAGCCATTACATGGTTTAGCCATGTCTCATATACCCTTGGGGGCAACTTTCGAGAGTTTGGTGAATATGGCCCTACTCAATGAAGAGAATAGGAGTGACAAGAAAGAGATCAAGATGAAGGATACTCAAGCCAAGAAGACTGATTCCCGGTGGAAAGGAAATCAGGGTAATCCAAGTGGTCAGAGCAGTCAAGGCAATAAGAACAAGAACAAGAGTCAAGGCAACAAGGAGAAGTTTAAAGATAAGAAGGAAAAGAAGTGCTTTACTTGTGGAAGCTCGACTCATCTAAACAAGGATTGCAGAAAAAGGAAGGGCACTTGCTTTAACTGTGGAGAAATGGGACACTTCACTAGGGATTGCCCGAAGAAGCAAGGGCAAGGCCAGGGTCAGACTCAGCGTGCTGGACCTTCGGGAGGGCAAGTTCATGCTCTCAATGCCGCTCCAGTTCCCGATCGAGGTAGTATTTCTGTTGAGAGCCTTGTATATATTTCTGATTTTCCAGTTCGTACCTTGTTTGATCCTGGTGCATCGCATAGCTTTATCTCATCTGATCTTGTTGATAGTTTGCACCTAAGTACTAGTCTAGTTAATGATCCCGAGTGTGTTTCAAATCCAATTAGGGGTTCCGCCCATTTGTCTATGATCTGCGTGGATTTGAAAATTTCTATCTTGAGTGTAGAGTTCTCGTGTGATGCTTACATTCTCGGTTTCATGGGGTATGGGTTGATTTTGGGCATGGATGGGTTGTCCAGTTTTGGAGCCATCCTTAATTTTTGAGCATAGGGTTGAGAGGCTCATGACTCGCCTCGGTAATACCCTAAAAATTTCTTGTAACCCTATGGGTCCGTTAGGTTGACTAAACCTTTTGGGCTTTTATAGAATATGGGTTGGGTTAGGAAGGGATTTCTTGTATCCGAAAGGAGTATATCCTGCTTATCTTCCCGATCTCTTTGTAGCATATCTTTCTTTTGCTATCTATATCGTGTTAATCTTGTCATGAGAACCTTAGGTAGAAACCCTTTGGATGAAACATGTGTTTGAAACATGTTATGCTTGATGTTTGCAAGTGGTTGCAAGTGTTTGCAAGTGGTTACTCGTGGATGCATTATACACGTTAGGCACTAGATCGGCTCACACACTCCTCATATTGCATATGCATAAGTGTTTATGCTTATTCATGGATGAAAATTTTTGTGTTATCACATGGATGTTGCATATGGATGTATGTTATGTGCACACATATAGGTGTTATACATTATGTTAGGAATTGCATACATATGGATTCATTTCACTAACATAATTTGCATTGATGATATTTGCATTAGATAAGTACATATACACACACCTTTGCATATGTTCATACAACATTTTGAATCTTGTAAGGACAATGATTGCTCGTGGATGATGTTTTGAGTAGATGGATGTTGGATGGTAAGATACGTTCTTCCTAACTTGAAGATTTCGGGGACGAAATCCTTTAAGGAGGGGAGAATGTAACAACCCGTATTTTCAATAACCTGTTATAACATAAATCGAGGCAGAATTTAATTTATAAATCTGAATCAAGGGAAACGGGCTATGCCATTGCGTTCGTCTCGGAAAAATACGCGAAATAGAGTCCGAGTTTTCGAAAATCGGAGTCCGTATGACCTGATTAAGGCCCAACGAAGTTTTCAGAAAATTTCAAAGTAAAAACAGATTTCAAATTCAAGTTTGAATTTGGGAATTTGGGCAGTTGGGCGCAGGCGGGAAAATTCCCGCTAGAGTACCCAAGTCGACAGCCCTGTCGACTTGGGAGTCGACTTGGTTGGACCCAAGTCGACAGCCCTGTCGACTTGGCTGTCGACTTGGTCCAGCCGGGCAGTTTTGCCTGGTGCACCATTTTGGGTTTGTGTTGAGTTTGGGGGCCAGATTCGGTTTTGAGGGCTGAGATTGGAACTAGGGTTTAATCCTAAGGTTGAAACTAATCCTAATCTCTATAAATAAGGCCCTAACCTAACCCTAAATCATCATTATTCATTCATACAACTAAACTATGGCAAAATCAATCCTCTCATGGCCTCCACTCTCTTCATAAAATTCCTAAATAAATTTCTATGAGATTTTCCATGCATACAAGTGTTTTCAAGCTTGTATGAGCATCATTAGCTTGCATTCAAGTCAAGTTTTCTATATTTGCATCATAAAGCAAGGGTTTTGATCATTATGGCTTAAGGGTTTTTCTATTGAAGCTTGCATTTTGGGTTTAATTGGTTGCATAAGGGCTTTGTCATATTTTTGTGTCGTCATAAGCATTGTAAGCCCTTTTCTACTTTCATACTTAAACTCTAAAGTTAATGAATGATGCAAGTTGTGTTTGATCATTATGATATGCAAGTTTACTATGATGTGTTATGCAAGTTTACTATGATGTGTTATGCAAGTTCATCAAGTTATGTTATGCAAGTTTGATATGCAAGTTTGTCATATGATATGCAAGTTATGTTATGCAAGTTTGATATGCAAGTTTGTCATATGATATGCAAGTTATGTTATGCAAGTTTGGGTTGATCCTTTTGTTCATGTTATCATGTTATGCAAGCTTATCTTGAGTATATGAACATGAAGCTTCAAGCTTTATGCTAAAGGTTGCATTTTGGCAACATGTAAGTTATCATGTCCCTTATGATAACTTGCATGTGAGGCTAAATGCGAACTTATGGCCATTTCTACATGTCATTTATCACCATGTATCACCAATATGCTAAGTTTGGTTTTATGCATGCTTTTGAGGCCTAAAAATGTAATATACAAGTATATGAACATGTGTACATTTCATATGCCACCATGTTGAACTTGTGGCTTCAACACCTTTATGTCATGATTATGCCAAGTTCCGTCTTTCTATCCTTTATGCGCTATGGCGATATGTAAGCGATGGGATTGCGTTTGGGGTTGGGTAAACTTAAAAGACATAAAAACATAAGCTTGAGAATTTACCTATTAAGTTAGGTCTACCCTTTGGGAATTTACCTATTAAGTTAGGTCTACCCAAATGCTTGAAAACTTGTAACATGTTTTGGAAACATGATGGACATGACACTTAGAAAAGATAAGTGTGACCAACTCGAGGTTGGGTTGAGTTTGTAGCGTAAACCTACCCGGAACCGACCGGCTTAACTAGTTGCTACAAACAATAGGACCCAATGTGAGAAGTTGGTCATGTTGTACCTTGAACCCGAGGTTAGACCAAGTTGTGGTGTAAAGCTACCCGGACCCGCCCGGCTTAACTAGTAACCACAACAAGGTCTAATGTGAGAGGTTAAGGCGCATTAAATTAATTAATGCCTCGTGATTAGGGTTAAGTCATGGTCCACTTAATACTTAACCAATTTGGGCTTGGTAGATTAATCGGGGTTAAGTCGTGAACTCATCGTTACACTTAACCAAGTTAATCCATGATTAGCAAGAGGGTTAAACCGTACTTAACCCACTAGAAAAATCCTAGCAATGGGGGTCCACTCCAGCAGTAATCCCAAGTTTGTATCATTAAGGCACTAGGGTCTAGGCTAGGGAGGGAGCACGATTACTGGACTGGAGGTAAGTGACCAAAAGCGACGACAGATGGGTACGTCGGTGTAGTTCCGGGCGGACCATGGTCGTGCACATAGTCCGAAGCCGGGGAAAGCATGCACGGGTACCAGTAGATCGAGACTGTGCACTTATGTTTATGGTGTCCAGGGGTTGCCACCCTAGGGCTTGATACACCCGACGGGAGACCCTGCACAGTCTGACTACAATTATGTTTGGGCCGCATTGACACCAACACGTGACGAGTTAGGCTTATAGGGAGCCGGTCGACTAGACCGTTTGGTTGGACCTCGTATGAGGGTCACTTCATGTTATTGGGCCAAAGCTTGGGCCAAGGGATCAATACTGGTTTATTCAAGTCATGTTAGTTTGCTAGTACACCTGTGGTGCAAAACCTTAATCCTGATTATGCGATGACACCTTTATCTACCTTGTTAGTTAATCATCATGCCAGTATGTAGTTATCCATATGTTCATCTCAGCTTTCATCATGCCAGTTAACTTTATTAGTTTACATTGATTGTAGTAGGGCTTACTCAGTCTTTTTGACTGGCCTGTTTTCTTTCGCCTCTTTTCTTCCGTTCCCCCCCCCCCAGGTTCTCAGGGTGGGAATATTGGAGCTTAGCTTGGATTTCTGATCGCTTGCTTGTGGGATTTTAGCTCATGTACGGTCTTGATATGAAGCTAGCTATGGTTATCACTTATTTTGGGGATAGTACTTATGTATTTCAGTTTTTCAACAATGTTGTTTTTATCTAGACTTGTGTATTTGGAAAGTTGACATTATGTTGTACCAGACTTGTTTTGAAATGGTTTGAAATCTTCCGCTGTTTTATCTATGTTATTTACTCTGTTTACATATATACATATGTTCTTGTTCTGCCTTGATATATCATTATGCATGTTTACCTGATTCAAACGCCCCTCCAAAGTCAGAGTGCTTGCAAGAGACACCCTGGCGGAGGTGGGGTGTTACAATGCACATGTCTTCTAAGTTGAGATACGTGAAATACATCATGCACTCCAGGCAACCAATCTGGTAATTGAACCCTATAAGCAAGAGTTCCAATTCGTTCGAGTATAGGAAAGGGACCAATAAATCTTGTTGCCAACTTCCCAGTTTTGCCAAATCTGATAACTCCTCTCATCGGAGAAACTTTCAAATAAACATGATCACCAACAACAAATGTCAAATCTCTTCTTCTAGAATCTGCATAACTTTTCTGTCGGCTTTGGGCGGTTCTCAATCGCTTTTTGATGAAGTCGACTTTATCAGATGCTTCTCTAATCATATCGGGTTCTAACACAAGTCTGTTGCCAGGTTCTACCCAACATGCTGGAGATCTGCATGGTCTGCCATATAATGCTTCAAATGGCGACATTCCCAAACTTGCTTGATAGCTATTGTTATATGAGAATTCTGCCAAATGCAAGTGACCTTCCCATGACCCACCAAAATCAATTATACAAGCCCGCAATAAATCTTCTAGAATTCTATTCACCCGCTCAGTTTGGCCATCTGTTTGAGGGTGATAAGCGGTGCTCATATTCAGTTTCGTTCCCAATTCTGTCTGGAAAGCCTCCCAAAATTTGCTAGCAAATATCGGGTCTCTATCACTGACTATACTGATGGGAATTCCATGCAGCTTAACGATTTCTTTGAAATATATCTGTGCTAGACTTTGAGCGGTTCTATTGGATCTGAGAGGTATAAAATGGGCAGTCTTCGTGAAGTGATCTACGATTACCCAAATGCTGTCATTACCTTTCCTGGTTCGCGGCAAGCCATCTATGAAATCCATGGAAATCTGTTCTCATTTCCAACTTGGGACTTCCAACGGTTGCAACAGTCCAGCTAGCTTCTGCTGGTCGCTCTTGACCAATTGACAAGTAGGGCATCTGCTAACATACAAAGAAATATCCCTCTTCATTGCCCTCCACCAAAAAGTGCGTTTGATATCGTGGTACATTTTACTCACACCAGGATGGATGCAAAATTTTGATTTATGGCATTCGTATAGCACTTCTCTTCGAAGGCCTAGAATATTTGGAATGCAAATCGTATTATTTAACCTGAGAACCCCTTGTCGTCAATACGGAAACTTGTGGTTTCACCTTCCTTGACCCTTTGACTGATTCTCCAAATGAATTCATCGTCTTTTTGAAGGGCTAAGACCTTATCAATCAATCCAGGCGTAATTATAAGACTGGCAATGATTGCGGTTTTCCTACTAAGCGCATTTGCTACAACGTTAGCCTTTCCCGGCGTATACAGGATATCAAGATCATACGCTGCAAGAAATTCTAGCCAACGCTGCTGTCTCAAATTCAGATCTTTCTGGGTGTATAAATAATTCAATGATTGATGATCTGTATACAGTACAAATTTCTCGCCCAATAAATAATGCCTCCATATTTTCAAGGCAAAAACGATGGCTAGCAACTCAAGATGATGAGTTACATAATTCTTCTCATGTGGTTTCAGTTGGCGGCTTGCATAAGCGACTACTTGGCCTCTTTGCATTAACACTGCACCAAGACCTCTAATAGAAGCATCTGTCCAAACCGTTAAATCCTGATTGCCATCAATAATGGTTAACACTGGAGCAGTCGTCAGTTTCGATTTCAATTCCTGGAAAGCTTCTTCACAGTCGGAAGTCCACTTAAATTTCTCATGTTTCTTCGTGAGCTTCGTTAACGGACCGGATATCTTCGAAAAATCCTTAACGAACTTTCGATAATAACTAGCCAACCCCATAAAACTTCTAACCTCTGTGGGAGTAGTGGGTTGTTTCCAGTCTTGAATCACTGTTATTTTGCTTGGGTCAACAGAAATCCCTTTCTCTGACACGACATGGCCAAGAAACTTCACTTCTTCTTGCCAGAAGACACATTTAGAGAATTTGGCTTTGAAGACGTTCTTTCTTAGAATCTCCAATACTTGTTCTAAGTGTTTTTCATGCTCGGGTTTTGATTTGAAGTAGATTAAAATATCATCGATGAATACGAGGACAAATTTATTCAGAACTCCCCTGAACACTCTATTCATTAGATCGACAAAGTATGCTGGAGCGTTGCACAGGCCGAACGGCATTACTAACCATTCATAAAATATGTCTGGACCTCTGAAAGCTGTCAAAGGAACACACTCCTCTGCTATTCTCAATTGATGAAAACCTATAGCTAGGTCCATTTGGGAAAATACTCTCGCCCCATTCAATTGGTCTAGCAAATCATCGATGCGGGGTAATGGATACTTGTTTTTGAGCATCTGTTTGTTGACGTCTCGGTAATCAATGCATAATCGAAGAGTACCGTCTGACTTTGGGACAAACACAACAGCTGCACCCCAATTAGAAAAGCTAGGTCTGATTAGACCCTTCCACAATAGTTGACGAGTTTGATCGCCTAATTCTTCTTTTTCCTTCGGAGTCATTCGACTAATTGGATGTACCACTGGTCTGGCATTGGGAATTAGATCGATTCGGAATTCTATTTCTCTTTGCGGAGGTAAGTTTTCAACTTCTTCAAACACATCCGCATAGTTTCTAACAATCGGAATCTTTTCCAAGGAAGTGGGGATAAGTTCTAATGCCGACCAAAATTCTTCTCTATTTGGATTCGAACCATGACAGGGTACCGTAATATATCCAAGCTTCGTTCGAATTTCAACGATTCTTTCCGCACAATTTACCTCATCTTCGTATTTCGTTAACCAATCCAGCCCGAGAATGATATCGAATTCCGGAAAATCCATGATGATTAAATCAAAGGGAAACTTGTATCGAGAAAAAGAAGCAGGTACTTTACAATATGAACTTAGAATGAGAGATCCTCCTATCGGATTATGTACTTCACCCGATTCTTTGAGCTTTCGTTGTTTTAACTTTAATTTGTGCATTGTGTTACTAGCAATAAAACTACGTGATGCACCCGTGTCAAACAATACAGAGACAGGAATATTTTTAATTGTAAGGGTACCTCCCAAAACATCGAGTTTACCTGCTCCATCGGAAGCAGCTGGCGGGCTTGACCCGTCATACACGTGAGCTACTGCGGCCTTCTTCAGCAAAGGACAATCTTTGACTAGATGATCCGTCTTGTGGCAATTAAAGCTGGAGCGAGTGTTCTGAGAACCCTGGCTTGAACCTTGTGAATTTGTCTTCTGCCTCTTCGGGGCTGTGCACACATTAGAGAAGTGCCCCATTTTGCCACAGTTATAGCAGCTTCCTCTTGGCGGCTTGCCAGTCTGAGGTTTCGAGGATGCTGCTTGGCTTGACTGAGCTTGATTCCCAGTAGGCTTGCATTTGTTCCCGGCATGGCTTCGAGCGCGATACTGCTCCAGATGCCTTTGGTCAAGGTCTTCGTAGTTGCATGTCATTTCCACCAATTCGTTAAATTCCAGCTTGACATGGGCCATGGCTCTATCATGATACTGTCGCTTTAGCCCAAGGATAAACCTCTTATTTTTGGACTTCGCAGTGGCGACGAGCTCCGGAGCATAGGGCGACAACTGTGTAAATTTATTCAGATAATCCTGCATAGAAAGATCCCCCTGCTGGAGGTTGGCGAAGTCATCGTGCATTCGTTCCAGTGCTTGTTCCGGGACATATTTCTCCTTGAAGAGTTCTTTGAATCCATCCCATGTTCTTCCAGCTTCTCTATTCCCGGCGGTGAGAGATTCCCACCATAGTTCAGCTTGTTCCTGCATAAGCCAGGCGCCCATAATAGCTTTATCTTGGTCTCCAAGCCTTAGGCCTTCTAGAACTTTCTCGCATGTTTTGAGCCATGCAAGAGCCTCTATTACTGTACCAGTTCCCGAGAAGGTCTTGCCTCCTAGGTTTTTATATCTCTTAGCTACGCGGTCCACCTCGAAGTATTGAGCGGCCGGAGGTTGTATCAAAGGCCATTCTTCAACTGGGGCTTCTCCCCGTTCTCTGCCACGGCCGGCACGGCCTCCTCTAGCGGCGGCTGCTCTGGTAGCCATTTTTCAAATTCTGTATAAGCAAGAAAAGAGTCAGCTAACATAAATGATAGTTTATTGCATGGTTAAGCAGAAAATATACGGAAAGATAACGATGGATGATCAAATTGTTTTTGCTATTCTGCTCGGCTCATTCTAGGACTTTACTAGTCCTATCTCTAATGAGTAACTCGCCTTAGAATACTACTGATTCTATTTTGACGAAGTGTTTAATGTGTTAGACTAAAGAACTAAGGTTAACCAAAGCTCTGATACCAGCTGTGACGATCCCAAAACCCCGTGACACGGTGTTAAGGATAATCATTGGAATATAACACATTAATCATCATTAGCAGATCACAGATAATAGCATAAACAGAAAATAGAATAATTTACACACATATGACAGCGGAATCATATAGATATCATCACATCAGAAAGCACAGTGCAGGATACAACTTAGTGCATAATGATACATAATCAGTCACCATCGCCTGAGGCGGAATCATACATAAAGAGTACACAAACTGAATATCAGTCTACATCGCCGATGGCGGAATCATAATATAGATGCAATAATGGCAGAGAAAATCAAAGTCAGCACGGTGTAGTCAAGCCTCGCCATGAGCCAAAAGTGCCAGATACCTGTAACTAGGTTGCCCGTGTGAAAATGAGGGCACCCGAGTTTGCAAGGTAAAACAAACTACGAGTCAGTCATGGGACTGGTATGAGAAATCTACTTAACTTATTAACAACAATAATAAGGCAAATCAAAGGACCACCCCACTTTCGCGGAACGGGTTCACTCCAATGAGTGCTAGTGCATGAAATAAAGTAAATGATTAAATCATCGAAATGCTTTCTATAAAATGAAGCCAATATAAGACTCAGGTCCCATCACACAATGCAACATAAGCCAGAGGATAGAGTTTTACCATATAATGGCCAAAAATGCTTCATACGAACAAAACAAAAGTGTTTGATATTATTACTAGTGCATATATGTTTCAAAAGCAAATTCAATCATAAATATCAATCCTAGGCGGCATAGCTACCATCTACTATGTCGCCATACTAGTAATACAATCACGTCCGCATATTTCTTATTGGAAATTGGGTTCCTTCATGAGTCGAGGAAAGGGGCAAGCTCCTCTCCGATTCGAGACACTCTAGCAAATGTCCCAGGACCCCACTATGATCCTTGGAATCGGCTGGGTCGGTCCTCTCTTACTTATGAGGATTGGCAATTCCTGAACACACATTTCCCGGTCCTTACAGACCTATAATCGAGGCGCCTCGCATTCCAACAACCACACAGGTGAAAAGTATATACAATGTCAGGGCTGGTAGGTCACTGACACCACCTTACCTAGAAAGAAACATCGTGCTCTCCCAGCGGTCCGTCTCCCGTTTTTGACTCATATCGGGGTGTGAGGCTCGCGAATTCACGTTATACACAAAGCTATGTCACATAGACCATGCTTTGATCATCAACCATAAGACTTTGCTTTGCAACAGAAGCCTTGATCATATGCCACTTAGGCGTGCCTCATAGGCAATCCACTCCATGCGACTGATTTCTACCAATACATAACCTCTGAGCTCGTACGTCTCAGAGAAGGGCGTTAAGCAAGAGAATAAATTCTCCGCCGTCAAACAGATATATATTTAACAGAGATCAATCAGCACAGAACAAAATCCAATATCTGACACACAGTCCATTTACAAGTCCGTTCCGGGTCTGAACGAAACCGGAGGCACCAATTCCTCGCATATCCGTACAATCAACAGTATGTCTAGACGGCTACTACTTCAGCTCCTTCATGGTAGCTACTCCAATCACGAGCATCAGTAGCGCCCATCCATTCAGTGTGAAGATCGTCGGTCTTCAACCGTCTTCGACTCTTCGACTTCTCAATGTCGATCGATTATTTGAAATGAGATGAACTCGGCCTTTTCAAATAACCCACGTATATTTAGATTTTCAAATCAATTAATCACATGGTTGGACTATTCAACATTCACATTTCAGTTCTTTAGTTATAATCTTCATGTTAAATACATTCAACCATCACATATCAAGCAAACACAATGAAATTGGTTTATTTCCACTCTATATCGTCTATAGTATTTTATAACGATATATTGCCATTTTTATTTAATTTAAAACGGCCATATTTAATTAAACTACATTTCAGGTCGTGCCGATGCACTGGCGCTGTTTTTCACTAATTTTGTTTTACACATATCTGAAAATCTAACCGTTGGATCTTCACAAATTTTATATCATTAGGAAGGTCATTTCAAAACGAATCCAACGTTTTCAGTTTTGGGTAAATTCGATGGTCGGATCTTCCACACTAGCCATTTGAAGTTACGATTTCAATTTACAAACTGCAGCGTCGTTATTCGATTTAATTTAATTATATTTATATATATATAAATATAAATGTTTCTGGCGCTGTTTTTCTTTAGATTTGAATTAAACATTCCAGACAATCCAACCGTCGGATCTTCACAAAGTTGGTGCCGTTGGAAAGATATTTCCAAGGCGAACCCAACGGTTGCGGTTTCGGGAAAATCCAATGGTCGGATTTCCCGCACTAGTCGTTTGAAATCACGGTTTCAAAACACGAACTGCACGGCCACGTTTCGTTTTAATTTTATTTATATTTATATATTTATATAAATATAGTTCATTCAAAAATTCCTATATCGTTTTCACTTCAATTATTTCACTAACGCCTTTAAATTTTGGAAAATTTCGCCATAACCTCCTTTGTACTGTACGGGAGGGGCTAGGAAAATTCCCAAATAGCCACATGGACGTCTCATGTCAAAAAGAAAAAGAAAAAGCCAAGCGGCTAGCCAACAGGCTCATAAAATCATCACCCAAACAAAACAGTAAATGTGTACCTATTTGTCGGGCACAAAATTTTATTCCTCTACTCTAGCCCCTTTGCTATAACCTGTTCAATAAATATGCATGTACATATATACAATTTTTATCACTTATCATTTTCCATTCAACTTCATATTTGATTTACTTTGGTTTAAAAACACCATTCATTCTAATGTTGCATGCATAGGCTAAAATCATATCATTAGCTAATTAATGTATATTTCAACTCATGCATATTTATTTGAACAAGTGGCTATTTTTAACACTTCACATTTCAAAGATGATAATTTTGGCGAACTAAAATAGATTTCAACACATGACTATATTATTTAGTTCCTATGCATGTTAAAAATAATATTTCATTCACAAATATTTATTTCAACGTCCGCATATCTTTAGCATATCACATATATGATAAAAATGATATTTTATCATTTAAAATATTTATTCGACAAATGAATGTTTTCAACAATTCATAGTTTCAATAAAAATGTAATTTTTATTGTTTGATCTTTTTATTCAACACATGAACTTTTCCACCACACACACTTCTCAACACATGAGCATTTCCACACATGGATATTTTATTTATGTTGTTCATATAAGAAAGATGGAATTTTCTATTGTTGAAACTATTTATATATTAGGAGAATATTTTACATACTTCATATATATTATAAAAATGTGATTTTTATTGTTTAAACACTTTATTCATTCACAAATGAATTTAATTTTCACACATCACTTTTCAACACATGAACATTTCCACACATGGATATAGTTTCAACATATGACTTTAATTTCAACGCATGAAGATAATTTCAACATACGAAAATAATTCTAACACATGAATATTATTCAAAATTTCGGCAGCATAATGGCAGGGTAGTTAAACCCGACACCGTCCCTAGTACGGCTCCTCGCTCTACCTTAAAACCTCGCGGTTTTTGACAATGGGGATTCATGCATCTAATTCGCACGTAGGCGGCATGTTTTATTTTTATTTCCACAAATATTTCCAATTCATTTCAATCACCAATGGGTATTTTTCAACCACAACCAAACAATATCAACCACAAACAATTATTCAACCATTCGCATTTTTCATCCAATATTTCACACCAATTCACAACAATAAATATCGTCCATGGTTTGTGGACGAGGCGAGTATATGTATATATATGTATATATATATTATTGCTATATTTCACTTGCATTTCAACACATATATCAATTATTCTATGCATGTATAATTCATACTTCGCTTATATAGCTTACGCCACGCATGTACATGAGGTATACAACACGTGTGTAATTTATATTTCGCTTATATAATTTATACACGACATTTTCCATTCAAATTCTTTTAATTTAGATTTCTCACATTGGTTTTCGGAGTGCTAAAAATCGTAGATGACTCAGAAAAATCCGCGGCTTCTTATATGTTGTAGAGAGCTTCCTTGCGGTCCCGATGTTTCCTGTTTCATCGAATTTCGTCAACACACCAAAAAGATATGATTTTTCAAAGTGCAGACATCAAAAAGAACTCACCTTTCTAAGTGGTTCGAAACTAGGGTTGCGGTTTTCGTGAAATCCGTGGCACGTGGGGACGATCGGGGGTGCTGACATGGAAGAGGAAGGAGAGGCGGTCCTGTCGGTGGTGGTTTGGGGTGGTCGGTGGCGATCAGGGCGGCGCTGGGAAGTCGGCGACTTCCTGGGCCCGATTCAGGCGATACGATGGTCGAGGGGAGGTGAGGGTTGGTCGGATTTGAAGAGGAGGAGGAGGCGGTTCGATTCTGGGTGGTGGCGTCGGCGATAGGAGGCTGAGGGGGCGGCGATCAGTCTGGGAAGTTTGGAACGGGTTTCGCCGTTCGTTTCGAAGGAGCGGTTTTTTTTTTTTAATTTATGAAAGAAAAATTCTGATTGGCCGATATATATATTATTTAGAAAATTAGGGTTTTCCCGTACGAACTCCTTTTCAAGTCCAACGACTGTCGTCCGTAGCTAAATAACCCCATCCCGGACACAATGGGATATGTTTCGTTGGCCAATTCGACTGTTACAGTCAGTTATTTTTCAAATTAAAGTATAAAACATTTAATTTTTCACTTTGAACGTACATTTCAATTTGCCAGGGCCACAAACTGATTCGAAAAATTCCAGAAAAATAAATCTAGCTATGTTTTGATGCTACGGTCCCAACAAAACTAGTTTCGTTGAATTCTGAGATCGTTTGAAAAATGGCCATTTTCTGGTCGATCCAATTTAACAGAAATTGACCAAACACATTTTCTTTTGCCACGCTCACATGCTAGCTTCAAAAATTATGAAATTTGAAACCTAGCAATAGTTTGACATTCCGGACCCAACAAAAGTGGTTTCGTCGAATTCCGAGGTCGTTTGCAAAATATCAATTTTTCCACGGCTATATATTCTATATAGCGACCTTTCTGAAAATTCATTCGGCCATAACTTTTCGTTCCCGTTATGAAATTTCGATTTTTTAGATTCGTTAGAAAGGTATTGATAAACAGATTTAAATATTTTTGGTTTCACTAAAATCCGTTATATTTTCCACCCTACACAGTCAGTCAAAATTTGAATTCAAATTTTCAAACTGACTCACTATTTCTAATTCACTATTTTATTGAAATATTCTATTTCAATTGTTCAAATTTCTTTGAAATCACCAATTTAAAATTTTTAAATTTGCCTGTATTTTCTGGGTTATTACATTTGATGTACCTGGACTTAATTCTGGGTCTGATCCAATGGTTCTAGGCTATAAATATGGTCCCCTATTCTCCTATTTTCTCCATTGGAGATCATGGAGGCCATACTCTGACGGTTTGCAAACTGAAATAGAATCAAATTCCACAACAACAGTTTAGCTAATCAAATTCAGAATTCAGATATATTCTCTCTTAATTCTCTAAACCTAACGCTGTGAGTTTCTAGTCACTTCTAGGTTTAAATAAACAACAATGAATTGTGAAAGACAATGAGTTGGATATGTTGTAAAGTATGAATCTATGCCAGTATTAAATCTTATACTATGTAGGCCTTGATAGATCTATTTCTCTAGATCTAATATAATTGTGGTTATTCTATGATGTTCCCTATATAGATCTTAATAGATATATTTCTCTAGATTTGGTATAATTGTGGTTATTCTATGATGTTGCCTATGTAGACCTTGACTTGTAATTGTATTATGGAAAAGGTGAATACGTTAATTTGGGATAAGTTGTGACATTGATTAGATCTGGTTCTTTATGTAAACCACCTTTCACCTGTCATATTGTGATAAATTTGGATATGTTATAAATTGGACATGTCAACTTATCCTTAGATCTAAACATGCTATTATGTCACCCTTACTATGCTAGATCTGAATTGCTGGATATTTAAATGGTTAGTTTAGATCTCATTTTTGTTCACTTTGACATCATAGAAATTGTCACAAGTTCATATGACAACCTTATGATTAAGGTAATCTATGTTATGCCAAATCATATTCAATGATCGCTTGTGTTACATTCCTATTAGCTTTCCTTTTCATTGGTTATGGCTAGGCTAATTATTTAGCCTAGGAATGCCGTCAATTTTGTAAGGACGTTAGTTAGAAACGGGAAAAAAATACTGGCATAATTGGGAAATAAACATTTTTGGACTAGTAATTCAAATTGTTGATAGAATGGGCAATAACACCCAAGATGGTAAGATTAATTAATTGGTAAATTAATTAATAAATGGAATGTTTAGTAATTACAACTAGGAATTGTACTTGTACTTATGACACGAGGTTAGGTTACATTAGTGGTGGAAGTCTTCCCGGACGCGACCGGCATATCCTGCAGCCACTAATGTTGAACCTAATGTGGGAGGTCTAAGTATGTAAATACGAATCGGGCTAAGACACAAGGTTAGCCCCAACTGGGGAATAAGACTACCCGGAACCGACCAGCATATCCAACATCCACATGTTGTAGGCCTAATGTGGGAGGTCTAGCCCATTATAACTATAAATGGACATGGTAGTGAATTGGACTACCTAACCTAAGTTAATCCATAGGATTGTATGAATTTAAATTTAAGTTGTGGGGTTAAGTAAACTGGGATAAATAAAAGGGGATAGTTAAGTAAATCTTGGGTAGGTGGGAAATATTATTATATATAGGCCCACAAACTTAATCGTTAAATAAACATGCTTGAATCAGTGGGAGGGTTAAGTAAATCTTGGGTAGGTGGGTAATATTAGTATATATAGGCCCACAAACTTAACCTTATAAGGTTATGTAATTAAAAACACATTTTAGGTAAACATAACCAGTTGAAAACCAAGTAGTGGGGATGCAAGACAAAGGGGAGAGCTTGCATCATCTTGTGTGGGACCCATTTCAGTCAGTAACCTTTAAACAGGTATCAAACGGGTAATCCGAACTAGGTCGGAGTAGAGCACGCTTACTGAGCTAATTGTAAGAGATCCAAACGTGGAGGCGGTGTTGACGGCGCATTCCAATAGGGTCATATATGTGCATGACTCCTCCTACTGGGGGAGTTAAGACGTTGTGACATCAGTAGATATGGTTGTGCACATCCGAAAAATAAAAGGTTGCCACTTTAGGGAGTGATACACCCTATTGTGAGGCCAACACAGGGTAACTACGCATTAGGGAGCCGATCGATTGGGGGTAGTAAATAGGGTACATCTTGTCCTGTCTGTTTTTGTGGGGTACCTGTGTTTCTGTCTGGGCTAACACCCGTTATTTCTATTTAGGTACCAATTCTGTTTGGGTTAAAACCCATTACTAGAGTACACCTAAGACTACCATTACATTTCGGTTGGGATCATCGTGTTTTTGTTAAGCAATTGGGGAGTATGTAATCCTATTACATATCTATTATACTAGTACTGGTGCAGTGCAAGGAAAGTATAAAGAAGCGCTATCTATTCTATGTTGTTGTCCTATTTACCTTGTTATGTAGTGATCTCTCTTATCCACTTTGTTTGCCTATCATGTTACTTTTATTTATTTACTGGCTAAAAGTAACTAAACTCGCCAGACTTTATGTCTGACCCTTTTTGTTTCCCCTTCTTTCTTCCGTCCCCTCCTCTCCAGGTTCTCAGGGAGGAAACACACAGGCTTGATCGTGATCTGCTTATTTTGCTAGAGCTGCTGATATGTATGGATCAAGCTCCTATCCTTGTTGTTATGGCCATATTTTGTTCTTAGGGAATTTTCTTTCTTTTATGTACTTTGATATTTCTGAAGTACAAGACAGTGGTTTTTATGTTGTAATGGGTTTTTATATTTCAGACAAATGATGCTTTGGACCATGGTATTTTGATGATTAATAAAGTTGTTTATTTCCACTGCAAAAGAAATTATATGTCTTGTAATATTCTGTGTCAGTTTACCTAAACGCTTCACGAAACTTAATGCATTCCCTTTTGTGAGTGACATTAACGGACGTGGGGTGTCACAGATCTCTGAATATGTATAACTTTTTGAAGAAGAATAAGCTAGATCTAACTGAGTTGGGGTAGCACCTCGTTGTCACCATTGATTTAGATGAATTAAACAATGGGATTAAGGTCCTTAATATAGCCATCAGCCAACAAAGCAGGACACACAGCAGGTCATGATTCGTCCAGGGGGTCGACATAGGGGTCGACACCCCTATTATGGGGTCGACCCATGAGTCGACACCCATAGGGCATGGGATCGACCCCCAGTGGGCCGAATTGCCGTGCCTTCCCACCTCTAGTTTTGATTTTCTGGAGTAGTTTTATTTATATATAAATGGCTCATATGTATATCAACCTTAATATCCTCTTCATACTATGTCTGTTTTACGCAAACTTGGGGTCTATTTTAAGCAAAATTTCGAGATGAATGCAATGGTGCAGTCTGCTTACTTAATTCCAAATATTTAATTAATTATTCCTTAGTTTGTCATTATAATGTTGTTAGAATTACGTGGTGTTAAAAATATAACATTAAAATATTGATTTTAAATTTTTTAATTTTTAATTAAATTTAAAAGTTTACTAACCTTGTCTTAACTATTAAGTAAGTCATATTCAAATAATTAACTCAAAATCTCAAAATTTATAATTTCAGTGAATAGTGTTTCTTACCCGAACTGCTCAAACTGATAAGTTACTAAAATTGATTTAAATAACTGACCATTATAATTTTTGAAATCATATTTTAAATTGAGTGTATGTATCCAGAACCATGTGCGGTTATATTAAATTCTCAAAAACTCATATTTTCAAAATTTTAAATTACTTCCAGAATTTCAGGTCATTACAATCTCCCCCACTTAAAAACTTTTCATCCCCAAAAAGGAAGGAAGACATAAGCAAGTTTATTTTCTTATCTAACTGGTTCATAATTTATCGACTGTCCAAAATCATCGATAATTTAAAGTTTGTATATTGCAAATATGCTCTCTTGTATACATAATGCTCTAAACTCATTCTAGGACATTACTAACCCCATCTCTATTGAGCTACTCATCCTAGGATATTAATGATCCTATCTCTAACAAGTTCTCTTTATAGGATGTTACTAATCCTACCTCTAATGAGTTCTTTCAGTATGATCTAACAAGTCGTACCCCAAAGTTTTTGAATGCCAGTGCACAAACAACTACCAAAAATGGACTTACGAAGCCTACCTGCATAAACAATATGCAATTCCACAGACTACCCATTTAGGCATAATTCATAAACTTAGATTTTCAAAATGTAATTAACTTTACAGAAGTTATTTCTTTGGATTTATTCCCGATTTCTTATTTTAGATCTTTTGAAACACATATCTAGCTTTCATATCAAACTAGCTTTCACTTCGGGAACTCAAACCAAATCGCTTGGAAATTTAAATTCTGAAATATCATATACAGTGCATGTATGCAACCAAATATCGGGAGGTTCCTCCCATCAACATGGCAAAGGGCATGCACCTTATTCGCTCGATATTTATAGATGTACTTCTAACTAACGGGGCAGGGCAACACCATGCACCTCCCACTAATGGTGTAGGGCTACACCAACCATTGACCATTTAAGGTATCTGGTTCGCACCCATACTTTTAGTCGTCAGGTTTACCCTAATCTTTAGCAACATACTAAACCATTTTATATCCCAAAGTGGGAAAAACCCATTTTGAAATAATAATACGCGCAAGTACTTTCAAACCATAGTAGTTCACATTATCGATTCTCACATATGACCAGTTTCTATTAATAATATATAACAATATATAACCTTTAAGCTCATACGTCTAAAAGAAGAGTGTTAAGCTAAGAGAATAAATTCCCCGCCACTACAGGTATATTATCAATAGCAACTAATAGATTATGTTATGAAATACAATGTCAAACACACAACCCATTTCGAAATCATTTCAAAAACATCGGTTTAAGTCCTCGAAATCCTTTCTGTTTTATAAAACATTTTTATAATGTGAATATTAGGCTCGGGTCCCTATTAAGTTTCAAAATTAGGCTCAGGTCCGGTCCAAAACTTATTATAAAATACACCCCTATTTTTTGAAAATTCATAAAAAAAATTTAAAAAAATTACCTAAATTAATATAAAAATAAAACACGAAAACATTAAAAAAAATAGTTGAAAAAACCATCGAAAAACACGTCAAAAACCCAAAATACATAAAAACAGCGAAATAGTAGTTTATTGCATCGTAGGATGCATATATTTGAAATTCTTGCACATAGCTGCGCAACTATTTCAGTTATACATCTGTGTTGACTTTTTTGCATACACGCATGCAAGTAATACAAAATTCTTGCATACAAGTATGCTATAATTCGCAGGCATGCAAATCAGTTCATAATTATTTGCATACAAGCATACAAGTATTCAGAATACTTGCACACATGCACGCAATGATCCGTAGGCATAAATATTAGTTCATTTTTAGTACATGTATGCAAGAAAATAGAATACTTGCATACATGCATGCAAGTATTCATGCATATTTTTCCACGTGAAACATTTATGAATTATTTGCATACATTTATGCATGTATTTAAAAATACTTGTATCCAAGAATTCACGCAGATTTTCAATGTAAACTGTTTCAAGAATAGTTGCATACATGAATGCAACTATTGGGTTTACTTTCATGCACGTTTGCAAATTTTTTTCCGGGGTCTTCTGGGAATATTTGCAGACTTTAGAATTTTTTTATAGTGTAGCACATTTTTATCTTTAGAAAATACGTAAGTATGAAAATAAGGACCCGCTTTATATATGAAAGTTACTATGGATGCAATTCTAATTTTTAAACTTTCCAGGGATGTATGCCAAACGGACCCTTTTATAAAACATTCCCTATCCAAACTCAGGAATAACATTTCCTTTCACTTACCAAAATCTCATTTCAAAATCATTCATTAAATTGAAATGAACCTAACAACATCGCTAAATACCTTATAGTCCAATCATGAAATAAATCACAAGGTGTTAGCAAACAAATATTTTCTACCCTACCCAATGCTGAATATAAAAGCATCTTTGTTTATAAACTAGTCGAGCACAATTCAAACAATCAATCGACAACAACAAATATCAAAAACCTATTTGGGTAAAACAAGTGGTACTCCATATCTAACACCTCTCGTGTTTCGGTAAATTTAATTACCATCTTCCCATTCCAAATCTAATTATAGATTTATTAAAACCCAAACTTAGTTTTAGTCTTCAAAAACCATTATTCAATGGTTAATTAATCTTGGAGATTAATCTCGTCTTTAACTGGGTTAAGAAATAGATGTTATTCTAAAACATTCTTCATGACATCCCAAAATACAAATTGATATCAAATACAAGGCTTTGAACAAAAATCGTATCGACTCATATTCAATATAATTGTAACGATCTGCATAATTCTACGTACCGAAGGACCGTAGAATATTTATTTCTATTTCATACGAGGTCGTATCATCGTGTAACTTTGGGGAACGACTATTGGGGTCATATTCCATGTTCACGATTTTTGCCAATTTTTAAACGACCATTTTGCCTCTAGCGAATCTTGTTTTGCCTATAACTTTTGATCGATAAGGAGTTTTGAATTGAAACCACTTCCATTGGATTCGGAAGATGGTTTACCTTTCTGTAGAGTGGTCACATTGATCAATGGGCTTACCGTTTGGGAGATATGGATGAAATAAGGTTTGGAAGATGAAAAACAGCTTAACCAGGCCTAATTAGAGTGATTAACAGCTAGGCCCATAACCCATTTCGGGATTAGGGTTATGGGGAGGCTGATAGGGTTTGGGAAATCATTTCTAATCAGTTTTCTAGCTGCCACTTACATCTCTTGAACCCTAGCCATGGCCTCCACTTTCTAAAACACCTCCAAATCACTTTCTAATTGAAGATTAAGCTAATTAGCATCAAACCAAGTCTAATCAACATCAAATTAGAGGCAAAGGCTACTGTGTGCATTGGAATTCACGCCATTTAAAGAAACATTTCAGATCTGAGTTTATATTTTGGCTAAGGTGAGTGATTTGCATTGTTTTTTACTAATTATGGCTAATTAAGGGTGATTAGTGTTAATTAGAGAAATTATGCATGTTAAAATTATGGAAAATGTTTAGAAATTCTTAAATATTATTCTATGCCTATGTTAGAAATTTGGTTAATTTGGACATGTTTTGCTAATCGTAAGGTTAAATCATAATTAAGGGGATTAAGGGGAAAATCATAGTTTTGGGTATGTTTGATCCATATTTGCATGTTAAATTGTTGTTTTGGTGTTTATGGTTGATTATATATGCTGCTATTACTGTTTGGAATGATTTGTGATTGCATAGGAAAATTAGATTGGTCGAAAACGCCGTCGTAAGGCGTAGATTGCTTGCTGGAAAAAGTTATAGGAAATTGGTCATTCCCGTTCGTGAAGCACCTGTTCCTTACGAATCAACCCCTAGGATCGTGCAGACCCCTCACACCCCGACTGTGAGGAATCGAATGATTCCTAGGAGAGCGACAGTGGGGAAACGAGTGGTTCTTGGGAGTGCGACTGTGAGGAATCGGAAAACTCCTAGGAGAGCGACTGTGGGGAAACGAGCGGTTCCTCGTAGTGCGACTATTAGGAATTGAGCGATTCATAGGAGAGTGACCCTGGGGAAACAAGCGGTTCCTCAGAGTGCGACTGCGAGGAATCTAGCGATACCTAGGAGAGCGACCATGGGGAAACGAGCGGTTCCTCGGAATGCGACTGTGAGGAAGCGAGCGATTCCTAGGGTAGCGAATATAATGAGATCTGATCCATGTGGATGCAAGCGAGCCCATCGAAGAAGGAGCAGGCAACCGAGCTAGAGAAGGAAGAATGAGAGACCGAGCTTGGGAAGGAAAAATGAGTGGTCTTTATGGAGTATTAACGATCAACGACGACCATGGGGTTTTTGAAGATCGATTCCAATTCGACCAAAACCCGAGATGCAAAGGTAGTCCAAATGGGAAGTTAGAACTCAGGATCCAGATGGGAACCAACGAGTTAACTTCATGATTGGACTTTGCTGCGGGACATGTGCTAAGGGATTATCGATACCTATAGCTTTGAATCACCACTGAGAGACAGAGTAGTGGCTATGGATCAGTGCAGTGGAGCCGTTATGACTCCATGGGGTAGAGTGATCGTAGCAATGAATTGGGTAATCAAAGTGGTAGATGTCGTATGCTTTACGCACTGAGTGAGAGATGTGAGGATGATTGCTATGTTTTATGTTTGCTATCACCATTACCCCCACCCCAATTATTTTCACTGCTTGTGTTAGTGACACCTTAGATTATTGTACATCTTGTTGTGCTAACTCTTGGGTTGCAGGTCCAGATTCAGGTATGATTGGATTATACCTGTTATTGTTTTGTTTTGCTGCTTATTGCTCATACTAGACTTTTTTTTGACCCATAGTTTTATGTCTCTTCTTATTACTCTGGGTGCTCTTAAACGGGCAGACTAGAGATAGGTTAGGTGGTATGCACGAGTAACTATACTGGAGACGAGCAAGAGGCTTCCACGTATGATATATATATATATATATATATATATATATATATATATATTCTCCCTGTGTTGTTGCTGGTCCCTACTTGGGCATTAGTAATGTAACTTTTCCTTCTTTTTCTTTAGAGACAGTAATTTGAAGTTGTAATAATGATGTTGGATCATAAACTGTATTATGGATTTTGCTACTATGATGATTTGGTTTTTAGCTTATACACTGTCTCACCAATTTTATGTCAAAGTTATGTTGTTATTATATTTTATTCCATGCGCTGTGAGATATACTACAGGTTCCTTCGGCAGTTTTAGCTTCACACCGTTTTTTTGGCGACCGTCCCATGCTAGTTGGACATCGGCGCAGCGCATTTCAAGGTAATGTCGACTAGTCGGGGGCAGGCCGTCACATTTGGTATCAGAGCTCTAGGTTGCGTAGTTAACCTAAGGGAAGACATCAGGGAGAGATAGTATGCGTATATGAGAGCGCGTACTTGTGATATTTTGGTTTTCAAAAGCTATATATATGTATATATAATAGTAGTATATCTAAAGAGGAAGTCGCACTCACTGGCACGACATTGAGATGGTTAATCGTTTTCTCTTTACAGACTGAACGATGAGCCGATATACGAGGAGTACAGGTTCAAGAGCAAACAATAGGGATGTTCCTGATATGAGGACGAAGTTTACTGCCTTCATGCGAGAGATGATTAGGGATGCTCGGGAGTAGCTCCTAATGCTGCTAACGGTGGTGGTGCAGTAGTACAGGCGCCTAGAGCCGATTTCGCCAAGGTCAATAAGGATTATACTACTCTTAGTGGGAAGCCGTTCCATGGAACGGAGTCGGCTACGGAAGTTCAAGATTAGCTTTCTAGTTGTAAGCACATCTTTGAGGATTTGGGGATCGAGGATGCAATAAAGAGGAAGCTAGCATCGCGTCAACTTCAAGGACGGGCTATGAATTGGTGGAATGCTATTAAAGCAGCTACTCCCGAGGACCAAGTTACTTGGAATCAGTTTAGGATTTGCTTCAATGATAAGTTTATTCCAGCTGCTCAGAGATCAGTGTTGTTCAAGAGATTTTTGGAGCTTAAAAAGAATGGTAGGGCATTCTCGGAGCATATTGTTGAGTTCGATACCCTATCGAAGTATGGACTTTCTCTTATTGACACTGCCGAGAAGAAGAACAATAAGTTCATAACTGGCTTAGATGGGTATTTGGGGAGAGACTTATAAACCACATTGATGAGATGTTTGAATCTATTGTGGGAAAGACAATGAGATAGGAGAGTCTTTACCCTAAGTCAAAGACCGAAGTTGCTATTGCGTTTGCAGGGGAGCCAAACCCGCAAGCAGGCGGTGACGACAAGAAGAATAACTCTCAGAATAAGAGGAAATAGGATCAGGCCATGGTTGGTCAGAAAAAGAGGAATACGAAGGATAAAGAGTGCTTTAGCTGTGGCAAGAAGGGCCACTATGCCAGAGATTGTTTGTAAAAGCATGGGGAAAGGAAGTGCTTCAATTGCGGCCAAGTGGGACATCATAAGGATAAGTTTCCATAACCTCTTAGAGAGAAGCATATGGTGAGAGCATATGCTATCAATGTTGTTCCTTCTTCGTCGAATGCCCCAACTGCGGCGGAGAAGGGAAAAGGCATCGCTATTCGAGGTATGATTTCTATTTATGATGTTTCTGTTCTAGTTTTGTTGATAGCAAGGCATCCCATTCCTTCATATCTAGTGACCTGTTAGGTAAGTTAGGATTGGAACCTGAGATAGTCGATAGACCTTTAGTTGTGACAAACCCGATCGGTGGTTCGACTAGCCTTTTCATGACTTGCTGTAATGTGGTCTTATCGAGTTATAGATGTATGTTTGCTTATGATCGCTTAGTTGTTTTGTTAAGCACCATCTCACGTAGATTGTACGAATTCAGAGGAGATGTTCCTTGAGTGCTTGTATTATATTGGTTTAGGCCTTTGGGGCTTATGCATGGGGAATGTCGAGTTCGACTAGGATGGTTTGCGTGAGGTATAAGTAGTTGTTGAGGTTTCCACTGAATAGTATCTCGGCTTACTCGAGGAGTGATATGCGGCCGTGACATAGTAAGACTATTCGATGGTATGGACTGCCCAAAGTTGGATCCAATAGGGCTAGGAGATGACTCGAGTGGGACTCGAGGAAGCTGCAAAGTAATGGATTGTTTAGGACCCGTAGGTAGGGTACCTAGATTTATTGGATGAGTCTAGCTTATCTCTGGGAGGCGAATATATGTTGGATGGGACGAGTTCATTAGTCATGGTGATATAATGATTGTGAAGATATGTCACGTTAGATTTGAAGTGTGTTTAGAACATTGTGGAGTGTTCGTTGATCTTGGAGGTTCAGCGAATGTACGAGAGTTCAAGTTGGACTTGAACTCGAAAAAGGAAAATGGTTGTTTGTTGATCTTGGAGATGCAACGAATAGGGAGACGACTCATGTTGGACATGAGATTTGTCGGTAATGGATACTCGAGACTGGGTCTGAGTATGTGGGTAGCTCTTCTAAGAAGAGTACCAAGAAATCGTCGATAGTTAGAGTGTTCTAGGCGGACTCGAAGCAGGTTTATCTGGGTACGCCCATTACCTTGGATCCATTGGACGTGATCTAGTTACCCTTGGAGGATAAACGTGCGTTGGACGTATGGTAGTCCGTATGGAGGCGGGGCTTCCACTAGCCTTGGGATTGGTTGGACCAGTCAAGTAGGTATCGACGTATGTATAGAGATGGGACTTCCATTAGCCTTGGGATTGGTTGGACCAGTCAAGTAGGTATCGACTTATGTATGGAGGTGGGACTTCCGTGAGCCTTGGGATTGGTTGGCCAGTCAAGTAGGTATCGACGTGTGTATGGCTTCAACAGGTGATAGATAGGACATGTTTGATGGATGCTATGGTTGCTATGTTTGTTCCTATTTTTATTCCCTTAAGTAGACTATCACCTTTAGAATTCTGGTTATAGAGATGACAGTATACACAGATGCATGTGGTACCAGACTAGGTGTCGTACTAATGCATTGAGTAAGAAACATGCCAGTTTAGATGCTATGTTTCTTGAATGGAAGCATCTGGAGTATATCGTGGGATATGATCTCAGACGTAAGTATGGATTGGATCCAGAAATGTTAGCAAGTTTGATGGGTAGACCGACTTTGATTGAGCGGACTGATTCCAGTTAGAGGAACGATCCTAACCTATTGGAAATCATCTGGAGATCGATGGCAAGGAGATGAGCAAGTATGGACTTGGTCGAGAAGGATGGCTTTAAAAGAACGGGAGACTGGTTGTACCCAATGTTAATGGATTAAGAGATGTAGTACATGAATTGCCAGTTAGTTAAAACTGAGCAAAAGGAGCCTAGTGGTTGTTACAACATTTGGAAATTCTCGAATGGAAATGGGAACAAGTCTCAATGGATTTCATTGACGGTTTACCAAGGACTAGATCGGATCATGATAGTGTTTGGGTGAATCGTGTATTAGAGGATCTCTTGAGGGCT
Organism: Allium sativum; assembly: GCA_030737875.1. Classification (NCBI taxonomy): domain Eukaryota; kingdom Viridiplantae; phylum Streptophyta; class Magnoliopsida; order Asparagales; family Amaryllidaceae; genus Allium; species Allium sativum. Next base: position 94,542,731 of record CM060916.1, on the reverse strand, counting down.
TGTATATTAGATTCTGGTAGGTCATGGGATAACCATTTGCGTCTAGTTGAGCTTGCATATGATAATAGTTATCAGTCTAGTATTAGTATGACTCCATTTGAAGCTTTGTACGGAAGTCCGTGCAACTCACCATCATCTTGGTTAGAAACCGATGATAAATTTGTGCTTGGGCTAGATATGATAAGAGAAACCTCAGATAAGGTCAAGGTTATCCAACAGCGAATGATGGCTGCTCAAGATAGGCATAAGAGTTATGCTGAGAAAAGGAGAAGAGATTTAAAATTCTCCACTGGCGACTTGGTGTTTGTCAAGATTTCTTCGTTAAAGGGCGTGATTCGATTTTTAGGAGAGGCAAGTTAACACCAAGATTTGTTGGTCTATTCCCAGTTCTCGAGAAAGTTGGGAATTTGGCATATAAAGTTGAGTTGCCAGACAAGATGGCGGGAGTTCATAACGTGTTTCATGTTTCCCGATTAAGGAAGTTCGTGCATGACCCTGATATGGCTATTTCACTAGATCAGTTGGATGACATCGAAGTAGAACCCGATGCAGTTGGGAACCGCAAGCCGATCCATATTTTTGAGAGCGATACGAAGCAGCTTCGAAGGAAGGCGGTGAAACTGGTCAAAGTTCAGTGGGGCAAGAATGAGAGTGACTGTACTTGGGAAACAGAGGAGAGCATAATAGAATCGCATCCAAAACTCTTTGCCTGGTAAGATTTTAATAGTGATAGTTTCTTCCCTTGTTAGTAAACCGCATGCTAGGGTAGGCATGTTGTGCTTGTATATGTTTGATTGTTGTGAATGACTAATAGGAATGCGGAACACCTCTGTTGGTTAAGGAATTTCAGGGGTGAAATTTCTTAAGGGGGGAGAGTGTAACGACCCGGATAATTCTACGTATCGGAGGACCGTGGAATATTTATTTCTTTTTCATATGAGGTCGTATGGTTGTGTAACTTTGGGGAACGACTATTGGGGTCATTTTCCATGTTCACGATTTTTGCCAATTTTTAAATGACCATTTTGCCTATAATTTTTGATTGGTAAGGAGTTTTGAACTGAAACCACTTCCATTGGATTTGGAAGATGGTTTACCTTTCCGTAGAGTGGTCAAAATTGATCAAACGGACTTATCGTTTGGGAGATATGGCTGAAATAATGTTTGGAAGGTGAAAATTAGCTTAATCAGGCCTAATTAGAGTGATTAACTGCTAGGCCCACAACCCATTTCGGGATTAAGGTTATGGGGAGGGCGATAGGGTTTGGGAAATCATTTCTAATCAGTTTTGTAGCTGCCACTTACATCTCTCGAACCCTAGCCACGGCCTCCACTTTCTAAAACACCTCCAAATCACATTCTAATTGAAGATTAAGCTAACTAGCATCAAACCAAGTCTAATCAACATCAAATTAGAGGCAAAGGCTGATGTGTGCATTGGAATTCGTGCCATTTAAAGAATTATTTCATATTCGAGTTTATATTTTACCAAAGGTGAGTGATTTGCATTTTTTTCACTAATTACGGATAATTAGGGTGATTAGTGTTAATTAACGAAATTATGCATGTTAAAATTCTAGAAAAATGTTTAGAAATTCTTAAATATTATTTTGTCACTGTGTTACAAATTTGGTTAATTTGGACATGTTTTGCTAATCGTAAGGTTAAATCATGATTAAGGGGATTAAGGGGAAAATCATAGTTTTGGGTATGTTTGATCCATATTTGCATGTTAAATTGTTGTTTTGGTGTTTATGGTTGATTTTATATGTTGCTATTACTGTTTGGAATGATTTGTGATTGCATAGGAAAATTAGGTTGGTCGAAAACGCCATCATCAGGCGTAGAATGTTTGCTGGAAAAGTTACAGAAAATTGGTCGTTCCCGTTCGTGAAGCACCCGTCCCTCACGACCTGACCCCTAGGATCGTGCAGAACCCTTACACCCCGACTGAGAGGAATCGAGCGATTCCTAGGAGAGCGACCGCGGGAAACGAGCGGTTCCTTAGAGTGCGGCTGTGAGGAATCGGGAAATTCCTAGGAGAGCGACTGTGGGGAAACAAGCGGTTCCTCGGAGTGCGATCGAGCAATTCCTAGGAGAAAGACCATGGGGAAACGAGCAGTTCCTCGGAGTGTGACTATGAGGAATCGAGCGATTCCTAGGAGAGCGACCATGGGGAAACGAGCGGTTCCTCGGAGTGCGACTGTGAGGAAGCGAGCGATTCCTAGGGGAGCGACTATAATGAGATCTGATCCATGTGGATGCAAGCGAGCTCGTGGAAGAAGGAGCGAGCGACCGATCTAGAGAAGGAAGAATGAGCGACCGAGCTAGGGAAGGAAAAATGAGTGGTCTTTGTGGAGTATGAACGATCAATGACGACCATGGGTTCTTTTGAAGATCGAATCCAATTCGACCAAACCCGAGATGCAAAGGTAGTCCAAATGGGAAGTTACAACTCATAATCCAAATGGGAACCAACGAGTTAGCTTCATGATTGGACTTTGCTGCGGGATGTGTGCTAAGGGTTTAACGATGCCTATAGCTTTGACTCACCACTGAGAGACGAATTAGTGGCTATGGATCGGTGCAGTTGAGCTATTATGACTCTATGGGGGCAGAGTGACCGTAGCAAAGAATTGGGTGATCAAAGTGGTAGATAGTGTATGCTTTACGCACTGAGTGAGAGATGTGAGATGATTGCCATGTTTGATGTTTTCTGTCACCATTACCCTTACCCCCATTATTTTCACTGCTTGTGTTAGTGTCACCATAGATTATTGTAAATCTTGTTGTGCTAACTCTTTGGTTGCAGGTCCAGGTTCAGGTATGATTGGATTATACCTGTTATTGTTTTGTTTTGCTGCTTATCGCTCATACCTGACTTTTGTCTGACCCAGAGTTTTATGTCTCTTCTTATTACTCTGTGTGCTCTTAAGCGGGCAGACTAGAGACCGGTTAGGTGGTATGCACGAGTAGCTATACTGGATACGAGCAGGAGGCTTCCACGTATGATATTATAGATATTCTCCCTGTGTTGTTGCTGGTCACTGCTTGGGCATTAATAGTGTACCTTTTCTTTCTTTTGCTTTAGAGATAGTAATTTGAAGTTGTAATAATGATGTTGGATCATAAGCTGTATTATGGATTCTGCTGCTATGATGATTTATTTTTCAGCCTATGCACTGTCTCGCCTGTTTTATGTCAAAGTTATGTTGTTATTATATTTTATTCCATGCACTGTGAGATATACTACAGGCTCCTATGGCTGTTTTAGCTTCACACCCTTTTTCTTTGGCGACCGCCCCGTGCGAGTTGGACATCGGCACAGCGCATTTCAAGGAAATGTCGGCTAGTCCAGGGCGGGCCTTCACAATAATATTCCGAAATCAACAAATAATATATAGGGTATAACGATATCTCTATTTTCCAAATTTCTTAACAATATTTGTATAATCACGGAATCCAGTATTGAGATATCCGAAGATTATTTCTATTCATAATCCTTGCAATTAAAACATTGTAAACTTTGGTTACATTTAAACCCTTACTGTCCAATATGTTACTTTAAAACACTGAACCATTTGTTTACAGAAAACTTCGTTTGTTCATAGTTGAATATCTGATGTCATTTCGGTTTTTCCCGTCCCTCTCCTAACAGAATAATTTCCAGTTAGATCTCACAAGTGGAACTAGACTGTACTGCTAGGAACGATCACATATTTCTTTTGATTCTTTACTCTAGTTGTTAACTAGCTCATTCACATAAAATATCTTTTATCTTTCCAAAACGTGGGATATTCAATTCAAAACCTTTTCAAATCTTTTATTATGGTTTATCATGTCTTATCCCTATTTTTATATACATAAAAATAGTCCATTTTCAATTACCTTGATTGTAGGTCATTACGTGTTCTGGCATTATTTTTATTCAAATTTGATTTGGATTTATCCCAAAATCTAATAGTTGGATTTCAACATTTTTACATTCATTTCAAAGTTCTTTTCATTTCGGGCCCAACCTCTTTAGTTTCGGGAGAATCCGACGATCGGATCCCCTAGCATATCTGTTCAAAGTTAACAGTCGATATTCGCAAATTGTCGCTGTGCGACGAGTTTTATTCAAAGAAAACTTCGATTATAATTAAATATCGAATCTATTCGCTTCTACTATAGTTTGTTAACTATTTGGCTAACTCCTTAAATTTTCAAAAAAAATCTCTATAACCTCCTTTGTACAGGTTGATCGGTACAATTATAACTTGCCTCTCTGGGCCTTCATCAATCAACAGATTACTACACAAATAAAACAATTAGGAGATGTGTAGATTAATTATCATCCCAATGCCTGTGTGGGGTTTTCTACACATTCAGTTAACAATTAGAATATGTGAAGGTTAATTATTGTCCCAATACCCATGTGAAATTTTCTACACATTCAATAAATACTAATTTATGAAGTACTTTCCCATAATCAACAAACATCCAAAACATTTCTAATCAACATTGCTTGTGTTTTAAATGTCACGTAGCCGATGAAATTCACATATATCAAGTGAAGGTGATATTTTTATCATACTACTTAACATTTAACACCATATTAACATGATAATTAACCAAATTCAACATCTAAATTACATCACATTTCATTACCAATTCAACTACATAGAAATCAAGCATTACACATTGTAAACTACGAGTTAACTAAACTAATTAAGCGATTAAAGTGAGAAATTCTCACCAAAGCCATCCCAACACAATGACACTTAAAATGTAGGATTTTCTAGATTGCTACGTAGCCAAGATTCCACCTTTTTTCTCCAAATCAACTAGCAACTATATATATATATAGACTTATATACACTTAAACATGCATAAATAAAAGGAAAGATGGAATTTTAAAGGGTTTTGCGGCTTGATGGGGCCCATGGCCAAGGGAGTCAGGCCGACGACCAAGGAGAGTGGGGTCCACATGCTGGTGGCCTGAAGTGGGATCGTAGGTGGAGCTATGGGGAACAAACGTGGTGGTGGTGGGGTCCAAGAAGGTTATTTAGGGGATGCACTATAGGGTTTGTGAAGAAAGGAGGTGCCTTAGAGAAAATTAAAAGGAAAAGAAGGGTTTTAGGGCTAGAGGGACCCCATGGCTGGAACGAAGCTGCTGGTAGGTGGGTGAGCACAGGAAGGTGGCAGCGGTGGTAGGATGGTGGTGGGTGGCATTGGGGTTAAGGAAAGAGGAGAGGAAGGTTAATGGAGAAGAGAGCTTAACGAAGAAGTTTAGGAAAAGAAAATTGAAAAGGAAAAAAATGGAATGCATGTGCTTAAGTATAAGAGAAGAGGGCTTTTAGGGAGAGCATGCATGGCATGTGTGCAAGGTGGCACATTAGTTGTCAAATTATGGTGGCTCATAGGAATTAGTGTGTGAGCGAGTTTTTCTCTCCTAATTAATTTTGCTTTGTCAACTTCCTTCTAGTCGTATGGCCACCTGTTAACACCAAGAATTATGAAATTTGAAACCTTGCTATGTTTCACAAATATGGTTCTAAAGAGCCTGGTCTCGTCTAATTCGGAGACAGTTTGAAAAATGGCCTTATTTCTAGATTTAACCGAATTTTAACTAGTTTTTCAATCTGCGTTCACATACCTTATGTCCACATACTAATTCCAATCGACCTGAAATTTTAAACCTTACCATATTTTTACATTACGGATCCAATAAAATTGGTTTCGCTGGATTCTAAGACTGTTTCAAAAATGGTCCTTTTTCAGGTTATCAATATAACAATAAAATATTGATTTTCAAAATTTTTACTTTTAAATTAGATTTAAATTTTACTATCCTTTTCTTAACTATTAAATAAGTCGTATTCAAATACTTAAATCAAAATCTAAGTATTCATAATTTCAGTGAATTGCATTTCTGACTTAAACTGCTCAAACTAGTAAGTTACTAAAACTTATTTAAATAACTTAACTGACCGTTATACTTTTTGAAATCGTACTATAAAATGAGAGTACATTTCCAAAACTGTGCGAGTTTATTTCAAATTCTAAAAAACTCATATTTTCTAAATTTTAAATTGGTTCCAAAATTTCAGGTCGTTAGAGAAAACAAATGTAACAATCCATACCCCTAACAAGTTCGATTTTTTCCAAAAGATAAAACCCAAGTCCATAGAAGCATAAGTAGTATGTTTGGAATCTTCCAAATATACGAAGTTAAATATATCAGAGTTTAAGGAAATAACCCATAGCAAAAGTAATTTAAAAATATAATCATAGACAAATACTCGCTATGGTTGTAACACCCCGTATTTTCTGTGAACGTCAAACTAACAAAGTAAAGTATACTTAATTTTTAAAAGAAGAGTTAAGGGAAATGGGTTACGCCATTGCATTCGTCTCGGAATTCTACTTGAGATGACTCCGAGTTTGCGTAAATCGGACTCTGTATGAAGGAGTTTTGACCTTCAGAAGATTCAAGAATTTAAATAATAAAACCAGCCCGGAATTCAAATTTAAGTTTCGAAATTCAAAAACCCCGAAGGAGGCTGGGCGGGAAATTTCCTGCCCAGGGACTAGGTCGACCAAGGGGTCGACCTGGGGGTCGACCTGGGTACATAGGTCGACTAGGGGGTCAACCTAGGGGTCGACCTGGGGTCGACCTCCCCCTCGGGACAGATCTGAAAACCTGACATGTTTCTTTGCGTGACGATTTTCTGAGTCATTAGGGCTTGTGTGGCAAGTTTTGGTTGGTTCTCTTAGGTTTGAATGGCTTTGATTGGTCCTAGATTGATGTAACGGCTCTTATTAAATCAAACTTCTATATAAGCAACCTAAATCTAAACCCTAAACCACACAAATTCATACCAAGAGCCACCATGTCGTCCATGATCGTTCTAGGTTTAGCCACCATTCCTTCTTCAACTTGAAAGCAAGATTAAAGCTACGAATCAAATCAAATCTAAATTAGAAGAACAATTAGTCTACTTCAAGGGAGAGCTATTCGGTTTCAAAATATAGATCCCAGAAAAACAAGATTTGCCTTTGTTTTGTAAGTCTGTTAGTTATTAGATTTGAACACCTAAATCTAATTGTGACATGTAATAAAATGGATATGAGAATATGCCTGATGTAAGCTATCCTTTCATTGAATTTGTGCTTTGAACATATATATCTTTGGGAATCATTTTTGACTAGGAAATTGGTCCAACCATATCTCTCCTTGTTGTATATCGGAATTGTAGTCCTTTTTAAGTTCATGATATAATTCTTGTCAAACCTATATGCCTGTGATGATTCATGATGATATTCATATCATATCTATATGCCTGCGATGTATTCTATGAAAAAACTTGTTCTTTTAGTACATCAAGTTTATTGGACCAATAGTTCTTACCATCATATGACTATGCCCATCCTTACAATGTTCCGTCTTGCTTCTCCCCTTATTTTAGGAATCTTGAGTTAAATCTTGAAATACGTACGTTATGAATGCGGGGGTAATTGGGTATAACATTAAATTGACATTATTTGGCATAATTTGGAACATGTAATATGGCATGACTGTTAAGATGAAATTTGGGGTAATTTGACATGAATTACGAAATATGTAATTTGACATACTGAACCTAGAATTGGCATGAATGACGAAGTATGAAATTGGCATATAAATCAAGTTTTGGGCCATAATTGTTATTGTTGTGAATTTGGGGTAACTTGAGCATTAAATCTAGATTGGGCGTAAAATTTAAATTGGAACATTAAATCTAGATTTGGCCTAACTATTGATTTGGGATGCCAAGTATAATGAATATTGTAATTTTGTGGCATGTCTATTATTACAAACTTTGAAGATTAGGTGTAGCCTATTTTGAGTAATAACTTGAAATTGAATTTGGGGGCCATAACTTGCAATTAGCTTTGTTGGGCATAACTTGAGAATTGGAATATGACTGGTTAGGATAGTTAGCATAGAAATCTAGACTTGTACATTTATGGAAAATGTGGCATAACCTTAAATTGACAACAATTGTGAATAATTTACATATGAACTATAAATATGTAAATTAGTGAAAAGACGAATGTGCTTAACCCGAGGTTAGATTGAGTTGTGGTGTAAAACTGCCCGGAACCGCCCGGCACATCCAGTAACCACAACAATACCTATCTAATGTGAGAGGTTAGTGCATCATGCCCAAGAAAAACCCGAGGTTAGATTGAGTTGTGGTGTAAAACTGCCCGGAACCACCCGGCACTTCCAGTAACCGCAACAACACGTATCTAATGTGAGAGGTTGGTGCATTAATAAATCAATTAATGCTAATGAACAAGACATGCTAAGAAATGAGTAAGGTTAAGTTCATAGGAACACTTAACCAATATAACATGAATGACTAGGGTTAAGTTAATGAGAAACACTTAACCAATATAACAAGATGAATGACTAGGGTTAAGTTAATAGGAAACACTTAACCAGTATAGCATGATGAATGGGTAGGGTTAAGTAATAAGAAACACTTAATCGATATAACGTGATTTGTTGTAAGGTTAAGTTAAGACAAGAGGGCAACACTTAACCAATATAACTTGATTTGTGGTAAGGTTAAGTTAAGACAAGAGGACAACACATAACCAATATAACTTGATTTGTGGTAAAGTTAAGTTAATACGAGAGGGCAACACTTAACCAATATAACTTGATTTGTGGTAAGGTTAAGTTAACACGAGAGGGCAACACTTAACCAATATAACTTGATTTGTGGTAGGATTAAGTCAACACAAGAAGGCAATACTTAACCAAAGTAACATGAGAAGTAGGTCGGTTAAGTTAACTTGAATTGATTGATGACACTTAACCAATCCAACATGATGAACACGTGGGGTTAAGTTAACAAGAAACACTCAACCAATATAACTTAATGGACGAACAGGGTTAAGTTGATAGGAAACACTTAACCAATCCAACATGATAAGTGAGGAGAGTCAAGAAACACTTAACCAACATGACATGATGAATGGGTGGGTTAAGTTAACATGAATGGACACTACTTAACCAATATGGCATAATGTGCGGGAAGGTTAAGTACATATCGAGTTGGGTGGGTAATATTAGTAAATATAGGCCTACAAACTTAACCATTAAATTAACATGCTTGAATCGGTGGGATGGTTAAGTACATCTCGTGTAGGTGGGTAATATTTGTATATATATAGGCCCACAAACTTAACCAATAAAAAACCCTAGTAACGGTGACCCATTTCAGCAGTAACCCACATAGATGTATCATGGTACCCTGAAACTAGGCAGTGTGGGGCACGATTACTAGGCTGATTTTAGGCGGTTAAAACAATGGCAGGGGGTACGTGAGTGTAGCTTTCGATGGTTTACGGGTGTGCACGTACTCCGGAGTGGGAAAAAGCAGGCACTGGGTACTAGTAGTTATACACTGTGCATCTTGAATCTTGTCGGGTCGCTGTCATAAGGATTGATACACCTTATGGTGGGACCAGCACAGGGTATCTACACGCAAGAGAGGGCCGATTGACACAGACACATGGAACATTAGTTTAAGTAAAGAGCTGATCGATAGGGTAGTAAGGGTACATCCAACATGTTCATGGCAATTAGGCAGATTGAGGTGGAATCTTCACGATAGATGTACACCTGAAGGCTACCACAATTGTGGGGATTGAGATCACGTGATCATATTATCATTTTATATAGATTACTAGTTGGGACACTAGTTAGGTGGTGCAGAGATAGACATAAAAATTAGAATAACAAAGTAGTAGCGAAGCAGAGAAAGAGTAGAAGCGCATTCAGTTTATCTTGCCTTATCATATCTATACTAATCGTATGTTATATTGTTATCCTTGTTCTCACGGTGTTGTCTTATATTCAGTTTATTCATGTCATGATGCTTTTGCCTGTTTATATGTTGAAAGTCACTAGACTTAGCAGACTTATGTCTGACCTAGTTTTGTTTCGCCTCTATTCTTCCGTTCCGCCCCCCTCCCCCCAGGTTCACAGGGAGGAAATTCTACCACTTAGCCCAGTTTCCTTTCCAAGCTCGAAGATAGTCGACGTATTGCTTTGGACTCTCTCTTCCACTACTATGGCTGGTTCATGCTTTATTGGGGAATATCATTGTTATTTTTATGCTACTTTTATATTTGGAAGTTTTTAAATCAAGACAGAAGTTTATATATTACTTTTAAGTATGATTGAGACAACTATTGTAAAAGCTTGACTGAACCACATTGTTTATAAAATGACTTTATTTTCCGTTGTTTTATTTGTCTGTCTTGTAATTTATCTGCATCTTTTACCTAAAATGCTCCACCGAAGTTAAGGCATTCCCTTTGTGAGTGACCTTAACGGAGGTGGGGTGTTTCAATGGTACTGACACTTTCAAGATCAAGTGTCTCTAAATTGAAAACTTTTTCCTTCCAACTAACTTGCGGGTTGTTTTGAGGAGGTAATCAGAACTAATTTACAGTGAGTGGAAAATTATTTACTTCTAAGCATCACACTAAATATACATCTTTATTATATTAGGTTTGTTCAGGTTTCTAAACTCCCATTTCTATGCACAAACCACACTCATCTGCTCCCTGGTAGATTTAACATAATAAGTAATACTCATATATATATATATATATATATGTATATATAGTGGCATGCCCTTAGACCGCCTTGGTTAAAGACACTACCTATGTAATATTCCACATGCTCCTTACTAGGATTCCGCCATCTTGCTACGAAAGCACTTAAACTGTATCTACAGTGGGCTGCATTGATTGCCTACACTACAAATGTTTCATTGTCTACACAAAAACATTTAAACTCTGTCCAAAATGCCCTGCCCCGCTATGCCTACATTGCAGTTTGAGCAAACTCGGTGTTTGTAATATAATTTTCTACCATATAACCAAGTTATCATTTTATTTAAATTTTAATTACATGAGTGTATATCATTTCAACTCAATTGGAGGTCATATGTACATATCATTTCAACTTGTTCATTCATCAGTTCAGGTGTCTAATATCTAAAGAAAGTAAACATTTGTTTATACTATTTCAGTGATATCTAATCTGATAACTAAAATTCAACATAGTAAATAACTATCATAAATTACATCCAAAGGACCATCATATATACTAATAAGCATACATATGAAATCATCATCTAAAACGATCAATATATCACAACAGTCAATAGTTATCAAATGTCAGTGTTTTAACTAGCAACACAATTTCAATAATAAATAAATGTCGATTCGAATCAATATCACTTTATATTAATTCAAATTAAATACATTCAAATTCAATTAAAACCTATATTGAAATTTCCAAATAGTCAATGTTCAATATTTCACGACATAAAAATTTTCACATATAGGTATCAATTAGAAATTATTTTCAATTTTGATGTCAACTGAAAATGCCGAATGATAGATAAATAAATCAAACCATATCGTAGATTTTATATAAATTATTGTGAAAATTTTAGCGCATCATGAGTGAGTTTAGGCACTCACCTTTGGTTCTATGTCCAATTGAAACCCAAACAAATATGATATTTTTTAATACCTCCAATCTTAACAAAGCTAGTTCCATAATGTTCAAATTTTTTATACAGTTCCAATGGAGAAAACCGCATACGAAACTGGGTTCATATGCAAAAGTTAATAGTGTTTAAATTTTTAATTTCAAATATAAGCACAAAGAAATTAACAATAAGCAAAAACCAACACAAAGAGCAACGTGAGCATGCAATCATCTATTCCTTTGGTGAGTAACAAACCAAAAACCATTTTTTTGCTAAAAACTCTGTTACATTTGGCTCAATTTGGTTGCGCTGACCTTCTCCTCGTTGCCACCTCTACCTCCTCTGACCTCACCAAGTTGTATGACCACCACTTTTGATCTGCACCGCTACCAAACCCACTTAAGCAAGGAGATCTGCCGTGGCCATTTATAAATGGATCTCTTCCCTTATGATAGTCAGTTCTTGCTAAGATACTATGAAATCTTGCTAGTTCAATGCAAAAACCATTTCGGTATTTAAAGTTTTTTATGCAGGTTATATTTATGTTTTGAATGATAAATTAGGAGAAAAGGATGAGGGTGGTAGCGAGGGAGGCGTCAGGGCTATCGTGGTTGGGTTGATGGAGCAAAGGCAGTTTGTGGTGCTGAATTGAAGGAAGGGAACAATTGGGTTTAGTTGCATATGTTTCAATTTTTCACTTTTTTTGTTAAAAGCTGAATCTCGGGTTAAAACTAGAAGAAGAGGTTAAGCAACTATGAATTAGAAATGATAGTGAACAGTTATCGAGAAAAGAATGGTGAATTTGATAATGTAGATGAGTCAGATCCACTTTACATGCTCCACTACAAAAATCGAATGGCTTGTTAAAATCCAAGTTTATCTCAAATTATATTTTCTTTGCTTTGTATTTTGTGCAACCCACATGACCTTGTACACCATGTATAAATTTCAAATTGCTTCAAATCCAAATCGAGTGTCGAAACGTAGAAAAAGATATTACTGTGTTCATAGCATCTATACAAGTGGGTAACAAACAAAACACTTATATTTTGTTATTCACAAGAAATTTTATTATTTACTTTGTATTAATCTCCAATAACCATTTATTAAACTGGTTTTTTCACTTAAAGAGCTTATTTGTTCAGGGTAATAAGTTCTAAGGACAACACTTCTGAAAAATTAGTTTTAAGGACAATTTTGCACGAAAAGGATAAAAGAGGTTTTCTTTTACATTATAACTTAAGAAGATAACCACTTTTATCTTTTTCCTTTATAACTTAAGAAGATTCCCGCTTTTATCTTTTTCATGTAGAATTGTCCTTAAAACTTATTACCCTACAATAAGAAGCCCTATAACCTGATTTCCACTTTATTTATTCTAAAAATTAATTTAAAAAAGATATCAAAATTTAAGTTTTATGAAACGAACATCGATGTTCATATTTTGAAATTTTCCAGGACAATTTCATGTGAAATATCTATATTTAAAAACTAATATCTTACCATTATATTATCGATTAATTTCAAAGTAACATATCCAAATAGGATAAATTCCATTTTAAACTATCCATTTAAAAAAAACAAATATATGCAACATAAATTTTGATTTCAATTTTAAATTCTCAAGTTTTTATTTTATTTTAGATAAATCCAATTTCATTATATTAAAATAGTAAATTTGTGAGTTGTTACAATCAGTATATAAAGGATTATTAAAATCCATATGTATAAAAGTTTTGAAAGTGGAAGTGGTCGTCTTATATGAAAAGTAATTGTGTGTATGCAGTTTTGGAGTATGGTAAAATGAAAAAAATGAAAAAAAAAATCACACCATAGTTTTATACTGGATTAGACCCCATCCTACGTCCTGTCCTAAAGCTCCTCTTCGGAAATTTGCTAGCAATAAACTATAGTTTCGCCCGAAGGAATAGGCTATACAAAAGATTTTCTTATTCAGAAGCTTATATTTTATATGACTTGGATGCTTACTACCAACACACATGTTTATGTAATCTTCCTTATCTATAGCGATTTAGGTAAGTGAGTTCGCAAGAAGTATGTTTAACAACTACTATATTGTTGATTACGGTGATAATTGGTTAAGAACATAGAATCGATAATAACATAAGAGAATGTTTAAACAATTAGAACGTGGAAAAGTTAACATATATCTCAAATTTGGGACTAATTTATACGTAATCGAAAGTTTTATTCAATGGTTATAACTCTTTATATGTGTTCTTTTAATCAATTGTTGCCATTACCAATCAAGGAAGAGGCATGGTTAGTAAAGATGAAGAGAAGCGTATATCAAATTTTGTACGTCGCAAGAAATTCAAAATGCCTAAATATTTAAGTTAAACGTTTGGCCAGAAAGAAATTCAAGGATAAAATATGGCAGGTTAATTTGAAAAGTCAAATATCCAAAGTTAGACATCTTTATAGAAGCGAATAGATGTCTAAACGTTTTATAAATAGAAATTAAAAGTTAAGCCAGATATATTTCAATTTTTCGGGCATTTGATATGTACATAATGGGAAACTCTAATTCTTTAATCAAAACTCCGAGCAATATGTCAAACACCAAGCTAGCTTCAAAATAGAATTTTTGCCCATATGTATAATCTATAGGCAGTTGTTTGAATGCAGAGGTAATTTGTACTTGAATTTTTTGTTTAAAAGGTTTCATAGGGTCATACAACTATATCCACTAGCCAGACGTTTAACTACATAGCAAAATTTGAGCTTTGTAAAATTAACTTTGAGAATGGTTCATCAATATGACATTTGATATTCTCTTATATGGCTCAAGGGATACTATACAAGATAACCTAAGACTATTATACAAATGTATAATGTCATAGCTCACCTTTTCGTCCATTAAAACGATAGTTATACAACCACAACAATCAGGGCCGAACAATCAAGTGTTAGCAAGATAGATTGTTATGTTATAAGAGTGAGGATACATAAAATAATCTCACAATAGAAATGGAAAATTTGATAATGTATCAATAAACATTACACGAATACAGATAGTAAATTTAATACATATATCAATGAATTAATCTATAATAAATTAGATGATTATAACAGCCTTACCTTACGAATATCGAAGAATACAACAAATAGACATAGCGGAAGAATAAGAAACATGCGAGAATTCATCTCGACCCTTCAGCTGCTCCCTTAAAGCTTCAAAGAAAATTGAATCTAATCATACCTGAAAATATACTTGATCTGACCTAAGTATTATAATAAAATACACCCAGATCTATCTGGTATACCAGCATGAAAAAACTCAAATCATATATAATTTATTCCTTAACCTATAAATCTTTGAAATCAAAATTATCTAAAAGGACCACACTGCAAATAAACATGGATGGGTTTTACCTTATAATAACCAAAACACTTTTACTATAAATTTAATGATATTATAATGTCTATAATCCACAAATAAATATATTAAAATAGTCGAAATGCTTGTACCTAACATTTAAAAATAACAGTATACAATCAAGTTCGAAGGTTTGTATTGGAATATGGATTCCAGCTATGAAAGGGTAAGGGTCAATCAATGGAATCCATACATCTAGATAAAACGTATGGGAGGTTGAGTTAATTTGTATGAAACTGGGCAATTTCAGCCCTTGAGTTTCAATATTAATGCCTCTTTTGTATTCACATTCCTTAGATCAAGTACAAAAAACCTAGAAGTTAGATGGTGAGAATGAAGAAAGAAAGGTTCGACAAAAGAAGAAGAAGAAGAACATAAATACATCAGACCAGGGAAGCTCAAAATCTCACAGGGGTTTGAATAAAATGTAATATACCAATACTCTTTACATAAAAGAATACTATGTATACGTGCATTAATTAGAGTACACAAATAAATCATCCAATACAACTACAACAATCTACTCATAAAATGGCTGATAAATAGAACAACATATCATGGCGGTGAACAACAAAATATCAATTCATGGTAGGAATAAGGTAACACAAGAAATATGAGAACAAGTCTCGACTCCATCTCCTCTACTATAGCTCCAAGAGGATAAAAAAGCCCTAAGGAAATACACGTAG
Source organism: Allium sativum (assembly GCA_030737875.1). NCBI lineage: Eukaryota > Viridiplantae > Streptophyta > Magnoliopsida > Asparagales > Amaryllidaceae > Allium > Allium sativum. Next base: position 94,527,093 of record CM060916.1, on the reverse strand, counting down.
TCGGACCTGCGCATTTGGGGGAAAGCATAACACTTGGATCAGTTTTGGAACACTAGAGTGAGAAAATTCACATCATAAAAACTTGCATAATTTTAGAAATCCTTTTGAAGAATGGAATTCTCGTAAGACACAACCACTTATAAACATCGAACATGTATTCCTTTAAGATAACCTATTTTTCATATCAACTCCGGTGATATTATAATAATGTATAGAAAATCACAAATAAAATATGAAAGTTGCTGAAATGCTTGCGTCTCACATTTCAACATATTAGGGTACAACTAAGTCTGTACATCCCTTATTGGAGTTCGGATTTCCTACAATGACAAGATAAGGGAGTACGTTTCGATCAGTACACCTCCAGGAAAATGTAATGGAGAGCCTTGTATGGACTCCCTACGCGTTAGGACCAGCCAACCACTTTCTGGATTGTACCGAATATTTCACCACCTATATCGTGATTAGCAAATTATCCCAGTGTTCAATAATCAAAGCATCATCCAATCTTGATTGGGTGATGAGTGTTACCCACTTAGCTCTAAAACATATCCCTATTTTAGTCATTACCAAGTAATGAGGTTAGAGACTGTATTTTGACATTTCTTTCATGACACCCGCAATGACCATTAATTTTGGTCAATTTAAAATTTGAATTTTAATATATTTTAATGAATTTTGAAATAGAAAATGTTGATTTTGACTCAATAAAATTTTAGAATAACTTCAAATTTCGTTTTAATGTTTTAATTGACTTAAAACAAGGCCTTTAAAAGTTTTAAATCAAATTAAAAGCTCAGATTTTAAAAATCAATATTTTAAAGCTATATTGATCACCTATAAAAGGACCATTTTAGAGAGAGTTTCGAAATCCGACGAAACCACTTCCCTTGTATCCAGAATGTCGAAATTTGGTAGAATCCAAAATATCAAGTTAAGTGGAGTCCGTATGTGAGAGAACGATACATAAACGTAAGCTAAAAATTCAGTCAGTTTTCGATTTAAGCTAGAAATACGGCCATTTTCCAACGGTCTCCAAATTCCAATGAGACTAGATTCGTCAAAAGCGTAATTCTATAGTATATCGAGATTTCAAATTTCGTAATTTTTGGAGTTAATGTGTAGTCATGCGACTAGAACGAAGCTTGCACGGTGTAATTAATACATCGTCATAATACATCACTTTGTAAATAGTTGCCAACCAACACAAATTAGAGAAACAACTACTATCTTCGCCACTTGTCTTCTCCCTATTCGTTTGGTCATTCATGACATGATTTGGCCTAATTGAGTTTAATTAACTTCTAAATTATCTTCCATTTATCAAAACATACTTAAAAGCTAAAAAATCAAAATAATGGCAACCTCCTCTCCTCTGACTCACCAACCACCACCTTAGATTTGCTTCCACCACCTCCCTCAGTAGCTACAGCCGTCGGTGCACCTCCCCAAGCTAGGTGCCACATCATCCCCTCCCCATTGGTCGAAACCCCCTCCATTTCTCTCCATTTGCAAAAAGGTTGCATTTTTAGTGCTCAAACCGAGATCTATCACTCTAATAACCTCTAAGTGGCCTCTACTCGCCACAAGGCACCCGAATACCCACACCACATTTCTGACCTTTGCTGGATAGCAACATTTTGGTCCCCACAAGCCTGTAAACCCATAAAAATAATCTTTCCTGCTTAAAACTCTAGTGCAAGTGAGATCGAGCGTTGGCGAGAAGTTTGGAGTTGATCCAATAAGGAAAGGCGAGATCTTTAGCTCATAGCAAAGCGCATAGAGAGCCTACGATGAAGTGTCATGATGTTAGGATGCTGGGGGTGAGAATTTCTCACTCAAAAGATTTAGTTTGTGTTGTTAAAATCAAATTAAGTTGGTAAATGTTTAGTTGAAGTATATACACAAACTTGTAAATATCATTACCTTTTCAGAGATTGGAATTCGATGATGCGTTGGAACCATATCGACAAGAGCTTCGCAACGAACCTGATATGAAGTAATTTGGAGCTCATGGCAATTTTTGGCGGAAGAAAACGTCTAATTAAGTCAATCAACATTTACCATTATTTAGCTATAAACGACCAATGTGAGAGCTTCTTACTCAAACTGATTTTTTTCATAGTTGTCATAATCATAACTGAATATATGTTGATTGCCTATACTGATTTTCATCTAATTCATTATTATGAATTTTTATATTATATATGGTAGCTCGCATCACAAATTGTTTGAAAACCATATGGATGAATGAATGATTGATTGTGTTATGATTTGCATGCAATGTTGTGTTAATTAACATGTTTAAATGACGTGAAAATATTTTTTGTAATTGTAGTTGGATTAAATATACGTTTACAGTTCAAATAATGAATTTTTCATCGCTTGTTCAAGTGAAATTGGTTAGATGGAGAAATAACTTGAATTGAATAAGTTATGGTTACATTCATAAATTTGTAATTCATTTGAATTGATTATGTGTTGGTTGAAAACCATGCACAAATCTTAGGATGATCATTGACTTACATATCTCCCTTGTGTGTAGTTGCGGTTAATCGATTGATTGACAGGACAATGTAAGCGTTAAATAATTATTTACAGCTCATATGGATATAAGTGCACTCTTGATGTTATTTGGAGGTTTGATAGTTGTTCACAACTAATGTTGGATGTATAAAATCTATATAAAAGGAATTATATGGCGTTTGGTTGAATTTGATTCCAATCTGAAATAAATATGAATATTTTAAAAATATATTAATATATGAAAAATCGAAGTTTGATTTCGATGTCCAATTTTGGATGGACGAGTAGATATCAATGAATATTCATAATTGTAGCGAACGAGTTGAGGTAAAATGATTGAAATAAAATTTCAATTGCAAGGACATATATATGTTTGGCATTTTATCACTTTTATGAGGAAACTGAACTTCGTTAGGATGGCAAGATATATTTCCCATTCCCTTCAATGTAAACTGGGTACTGTAGTGCTGTACACACTTAATGTTGTGGTATCTTTATATTTTTCCTTGCCTGACTTTAAACCTGCACCCTGAAAACCTTTGCTTTCCAACGTCGACTTTCTAATTTTCATAAATGTCTAGCTGCGGCATAATTTGCATATAGAGCAGTTTGAGGTATGTCCTTCTCGTTTATGTACAATGTGTGATTTTACCTACCCCCAATTTTCACCAATCCAGGATGTATTACATTGTTGAAACCAATGTGTGTATACCCTTACCGGGTTGCTCCTCACATAACATGCATGCGTGTATTACATTTTGATTACCTTGCATTTTATATTGGTTTGTGGCCTCTTTTTCATCTCGGAGTTTCTTGTGCTTTGTTACATAAAGGGATGTGGTCTGCATGCTTGCCATACATTCCAAACTCAAATGGATACCTTGATTTCTAATGGATACTTATTTATAGACTCACGCAAGGACTACCCTGTTACATTGAGTTGGAACTTCTTTTCTTATTCCATACTAAATGGAACACTTATGACTTGAACAATATAGTATTGCATTTGTTATCCAAACACACTCTGGCTATCCAAATGTTGGTTTCATACTTGCTGTCTAGTTTTGGTTGCGTACACTTTTTCTTTTTTGAATATGTTAACACTGCTAGCCATTTGATTGTTTGATTCATGATAGTTCTTCGATCCAATTTGATTATTTGACTCAGGTGTTTTGTGTTTTTGCATGGAACGCTCGGCTAAGGTCCGAAGTGTTCCAGGTTTTAAGGTTTTAGCTTGCAAAACTGGAGAGGGAGGCGCGCGAAGCTCGATTGAACCATAAACTTTTATTCTTTAAAAATCCTTGTAAATATACTTTATAAATCCTTCCACTGTATAATATATTTTGTACAATTCTGATTTTGTGTATAAAATTCGTTGTGAGATATATTATTGTATATTTTTTTGTTGTGATTCTGTGTGATTTATTTTGTTAAACATGGTAGGCCAAAAAACTATCTGTCTTTGTGAATGCTTCGAGTTGGTTTAAATACTGACTTAGAGCAGTCAAAAAGCTAGGTCGTTATAGTTGGTATCAGAGCTTTGGTTTGACAAAGCTTAGCTTATCGGGTAAAAAAAACTCATTAGAGATAGAGTAACAATACTCTAGAATAAGTGGAATCATCACCAGAATTACTGTAGAGAGAGCGTATTTAGAAGTTATAAATTATTTTGAAATTTAGTAAATCATTTTGAAAAGTGTATCTATTTTGAAATATAATTTTTGATAAGAGTTTTGAGTATATTATTGGACGTCAAGATTGGACTATTTAGTATGTAAGAATTTTGCATATACGCCTGATCAACGTATGTACAAAGTCGAATATATACTAGATAGATATAAAATAACATTCTAATCGCTTGGAAACAATTCTGGTGATTGATCACTCATCATGAGTATTTAATTTTGAGTTTCGAAAATGGGATGATAGTATGGTTACGATTTAAACGCCGAGAAACACGTGAAACCGTATAGATATGTGTTTGAAAATGTTTTGATAAATTTTAATAAAATATTTTGATAAAATGGACATGAACGGGAATAGATAAGCGAAATTTAAAGAAACGACATTCTCATTGTTTGTAAAGAATAAACTGAATTGCAAATGAATTAGGATGGAATAAGGAATAATTTGAATAAAATTTAAATAATAATGAATGTTCTGAAAATACAACATTGGCTCTTCGCTAGTTGTCGTGTTTGCTATTCCTTGACATGTCATCATTTTCGCTTATCATTATCGATTACAAACCATTCATGCTTAAATTGTTGAAATTGTCCAATCTTGATCCCATTCGAAATCCATCGTTGAGTTGTGGTTGTCTAGTAATATAAATGTTGGTTATTCACTAATTGAATTTGAATCAAGTATATGGAAAATACTTGTTGTAAGGACAAACAGGTGTTGAAATTCAGGACATGTTAACTTATAATGGATGGGTGAATAAATTGAAGAATGTTGAACCATTAAGTAATCCAATGTTTTTAATATAACTTATCAGATTCAGAATGGTTTTGATATAACCAAAGTTTTTCCAACCGACATATTGAAAAAGGTTTGAATGGAAATTATCTTTGGATATTCGGTATTGGATTCCGTGATTATACGGATATCATTGAGGAATTTGGCAGATATAAATATCGTTATTCCAATACGATATTTGTTGGTTTCAGAATTTGAAATTGAATATAAGTTGATACGATTTTTATTCAAAGCTTGTATTTAATATCAAATGGGATTTTAGGTCTGTTGTGAATGGTATCTTCAATAATACTGTTCTTGAACCTATTTGTAAGTGGAATAAATCTTTTAATTAAAATTTAGAGACGTTTTCCAATTTATTTAATTAATTTGGAATTGAATGGAATTCTATTATAGAAATGGGTTCTATAAAGGAAGGCCTTTACTATTTATGGAATTTAAAAGGCTTTGCTGCTATTCCACCTATAATATTAGTCTGATACGGAAATTTATATCGATTATAAATTGTTTAGATTTCCATAAAAATTCTATGTTAATGGAAGTTGATTTTGGGTTTGTCGTGTTTTTAAATAATAGCTTTTCTTTAACCCAGTTAAAGACAGGATTAATTTTCAAGATTATTTAATCATTGAATAATGGTGTTTGAAGATCAAAACTAAGTTGGAGCTTTAATGAATCATTAATTAGATTGAAAGTTAAATGGTAATTAAATTTATCAAATATGAGAAGTCTTCGAGATGGAGTACTACTAGTTTTACTCCATGTGATTAGTGAATCTTTAATAAGATTTGAACATGAAATGGTAATTAAATTTACCGATAACACGAGGGCTGTTAGATATGGAGTAATATTAGTTTTGCTCCGTGGGATGAATAGGCTGGGATTGGGACAATTAAATGAAAGATTACTTCGGTAAGGCTTGATAATCCCGACTAGATTTATAAACCTTAATCTGGTTTTAGTTGTGAAAAAATATTATTAAATATTTTGAAATGATTTCCAAAGAATGGATTAAACAATAAATTTAAATGAGAAAAAAATTGATAAGATTTATGGAAATAATTCCCGGTATAAAGAATATTTGAATAGAAGAATATTCTGGATTGGATGAGGCATAAGATGTGTTTATATGTCAATTAATTGTAAGATGCGTAAGTTATTCAGAAAGAACGGATTTAACCGATTATGAACAACTTCTACGATGATTAAAAGTCGAAGATTTGAAGACGGTGGTTGAAGACCGAAGATTTTCACATTGTTTGGGCTATTGTTGATGTTTTGATTTGGCAGATCACCCAAAACAAGGTAATAAGTGGTGGTCGTCCAGACGTACTTGGAAGTCGATTGGATATGCGAGGACATCTCTCCTGTATTGGACATATGCGAGAAGGAATAAGGTGCCTTCGGTTCCGTTCAGACCCAAAACAGACTTATAAATAGACTGTATGTCTGACATGGTATTCTAAACTGTACTAATTGATTTCTGCAAGCTGAACACCCTTCTCTAAGACGTAGGAGCTTAGAGGTTATACATCTGTTGTTGTCAGTTGTATGGTCTGGAATGACTATGTGGCATGCAAAGATGCATATATCAAAGCTTTTGTTGAGAAGTAGACCTATGTGGATGATGATCGAAGCACAGCTAATATATGGCCTACCTTTGTTGAGAAGCAGAGCTATGTTGATGATGATCGAAGCAAGACTAATATATGGCCTACCTTCATGTTATAGTGTTAATTTGTGAGCTTCGCACCCCGGTAAAAGTCAAAAACGGGACGAGGGACAACAGGGAGAACACACATTTCTTTCTAGCTAGAAGTAGTGCCATGATATAAAGCCCAGACATATTTACTTATGTGGATGTTGGATAGTGAGGTGCCTCATATATGGTCGCAAAAGGACAAGATGGTCGATGTACTGGTCAAGTTTTAGGTCCGATAAGACTAAGAAACATATTGTTCTAGAATAACTAATCCGCAAACGTAAGACTGGACTGGCCTTGCCGCTCCCAAGGGTCTCCCAAGTGTGTGATCCTGGGTATTCCGCTAGAGATGGCCTGAATCGGATGGGGTAGATCCCTTGCCTCGACTCATAGATGGAATCAAACTTCCAATACGTGACTTTGCGGTTTTAGTTTTAAACCTATATGGCGACATAGTAGGATAAGGTACTATGTCGTCTATGATTGATAAATTTATACTCAAAGTTGTTTTCTACACTATTCATTTATGATAATATCAAAAATATTTATTTTAAAGCGTACCAAGCATCTTTGGCTATTATAATGTAAAACTCTATCCTCCAGCTTGCACTTGCATTGTATGATGGGACATGAGTCTTATAACAGCTTCATTCTTCAAAAAAGAATTGCATTGTTTCATCTTAAAAATATTCATATGGAAGAAACCCGTTCAGTGTCATACGGCGTGGTCCCATGATTTTCCTTGTTTTAAAATCAAGTTTTTTAATAATTGTTTTAGCTCTCATACCAGTGCCATGACTGACATGGAGTTTATTGTTTCCACCTGAAATTTGGTTACCCAAATTTTCCACACTAGCAATTACTGGTTTTGGTTTTGCGGATCATTTCTTTTCAAAGGATCGTGGATTACGGCTAGAGCTATACTATGGAATGCTTTGTTCCTTCAGCTGTGTTAGTTGATAATTTTCCACTACACGTTGTACTTACGTACTTACGTTTCTGCTGCTATGTAAATTAATTATTCCTTAATAATTGTGTTTCCACTATTTATATATTTTCCGCACTCAGATATTCTTGTACTCCATTGTAAATTGTTGTAATAGCAAAGAAAAATTATCTTATTGTGTATTCCGATGCGTTGTGTTCTCAAAGTAATCCGTATTCTTGTTCGGCTTAGGTCGGGCGGGGATTTTGGGTCGTTAAAGAACATACCCAACTTTGGACGCTACATCGTCATTCCTTCGATCATTAATTGATGATCACAAAAATAAAACCTCCAAACTTATACGTTTTAGGGAAGAGTGTTAAGCTAAGAGAAGTTGCCTTCTGCACCACCACACAGATGTACGTTTGTAAAAATCAATTAACGTGATCTAAGAAATGCGATGTTATATATCTTGCCATATAAGTTATCTAAGAACATGACAAGCAGATGTGACACCTTACGTCCGTCAGTGTCATTCTATATCAGAATGGATTAAGTTCCATGAAACGTTATAGGTGAACAGAAACAGAATCTCACAAGACAGATATAAAATACCAGTGGAAATTTAAAACATCATTATTCAACAGAAAAACAACGTAGTTTCAAAACCAATTACAACATCAGGCTAAAATACTGAAACCAGATACATCAAACCAAAACATCTAACTTGAGCTAAAAACCATCACAGTAAAGAAATGTAAAATCATAATCCCCAATAATAGCTTAAAAATAGACAAGTAGTTGAAGCAATACATCAATGCAGATCCAGATCCAAGTAGAAACGAGGAGAGAGAATCCTAATCACGACTGAACGTTCCCACCTTGAGAAACTATATGAGGAAGGGGGAGGGGATGGAAGAGAGTAAAAGAAATAAAAAGTGTCAGACATAAAGTATGGCGAGTCCAGTGACTTTTAACATATAAAGAAGTAAGAGTACCATGATCAGTATATAAAATTGGATGAGAGATAACAGTATCATATAACAGGTATAAACAGGATGAACATGATGAGCAGAGTAAAAAGGATAAACTATGCTTCTCAATTACTTTCCTCTGCACCAATACTAGTATAACAAATATGTGACAAGATTAGGTATCCCTTAATTATTTAACAGAAACAGAATGATCCCAATAGAAATATAATGGTAGTTTTAGGTGTACTCTAGTTTCAAAAAAGTTTTTTCCCTAAATAGAAATAACAAGTACGTCAACAGAAATAACGGATGTTACACCAAACAGAAATAACGGGTACCTCAACAGAAATAGGAAGGACTAGATGTAACATAATTACTATCCCCAAGTGATCAGCTCCTTAATTTGTAAATATCCTGTGTCGACCCATAGTAGGTTGTATTACATCCTAAAGTATCAACTTACAGAAGGACACAAACCTATTCACTGGTGCAACAACAACTAATTTTCCCCTACAGACCAGACCCATGCATGCCCATGACTCCATTGGAACGCGCCCGTATACACCCCCTTTCAGGTGAACCTCTTACAATCAGTTCAGTATGTGTGCCCTGAACCCTACCTAGTGCGATATAAGGACCCGTAACTTCCTCGGTAAGGAAAGAGCGGATACTTTGAGAACGACACACAAAAGAACGCAGAACAAAGAACATTTCATTGTATATTACAACAATTCATCAGAATATATAGAGTATAAACCAGTATTACACATTTACCAAATATCAGAGATTACAATAAATTACATAGCAGCGGAAAAATAATACAATACACAACTGAAAGGGATACACGGATACAGAGCTTTCCAGATATCGTTCCAGCTATAAATCAGGATCCTGTGAATATAAATCTGCAAAACCAAAACTACTAGCTACCCGTGTCAAAAATAAGGGAACCTAGAGTTTAGGTTAAAACAATAAACTCCAGGTTAGTCATGTGACTAGTGTGAGAACTAAAACAGTTATTAATCTTTATTTTAAAGTTAGGTAAATCAAGGGACCACGCCGTATAACACGGAACAGGTTTCCTCCCAAGAACACCAGTGCATAAAACAAAGGCGCAATGCTAAATAAAGAACAATGAAGCTATTATAAGACCCAGGTCCCATCACACAATACAACACAAGCCGGAGGATAGGGTTTTTACCTTATAATAGCCAAAGAATGCTTGATACGTTTAAAACAGATTATTTTGATAGTACTATAAGTGTATAGTGTCAAAAACAATTTCAATCATAAGTATCAATCATAGGCGGCATGAATGCCCCATACCACTATGTCGCCATATATAGGTTTACAACTAAAACGTCACGTATTGGAAGTTGGATTTCCATCTATGAACCGAGGCAAGGGATCGACCTCTACCGATTCGAGACTCTCTAGCCTGAGCCTCAGGTCAAATCTCGAGTGACCCTGGAGCGACAGGGCCGGTCCACCGATGTGGATTAAAATTCCTGAACGCTGCGTTTCCCCGCCCTTTGGGGCGTAAGTGAGCCAATAAATGACTCCATCGGCTTCACATAGTCACCGATATATTCGAGGCGCCTCGCAATAGCAATAACCACATAAGCCAAACTCGTCAGGGCGTGTAAAACCACTGACGCCACTTCTAACTAGAAAGAAACGCATGTCCTCCCTGAGGTCCTCTCCCGTTTTTGGTTCACAACCGTGGTGTGAGGCTCGCGAATCAACGCTACACAAAGCTATGCCACACAGGCCGTGCTTTGATCATCAACCACAAGACTCTGCTTCTCAAAAGAAGCCTTGATCATTTGCATCTCAGAATGCCACACGGGCAATTCATGCTATGCAACCGATATCAATCACACAAAATGAAATCCGATGTCAGACACACATCCATTTACAAGGTCGTTCTGGGTCTGAACGAAACCAGAGGCACCTAGTACCCCGCATATCCATCGATCTCCAAGTACATCTAGATGACCACTAACTGATTCCCTCCTCTTGGGTACACGACCCAATCAAGATCATCAGTAATCACCAAAACGACGTGAAGACCTCCAGTCTTCAACCACAGTCTTCATCTTCGACTCATCGTCGAATCAGTTATTCAGAATGGGATAAACCCGGTCTTTCTGAATAACTCGCGCATATAATAAAAAAATGTTACACAAACACAACATACGCCTCATTCCAATTCATCAGTCAACGTAAATTAACAAGAGGATAATTTCCCAAATATTAACCCCGAAGGCCGAAACCAACATCAGATCAATACCCAGGAAACCATTCTGCTTAGGTAACCTACAGTTAGTTTCTAAATTTCACATTCTTAGGGGAAGGTTCCCATTAATTTTATCAAAGATAAATTCCTTTAAATTTATTCTTTAATCTACTTTTGAATATCAATTCAAACCAAATTATGGTTTATCCAAACTAGTCGGGATTAACGAACCTTACCGAAGTAATCAATTGTTAAATTTCCCAACCCCAACCTATTCATCCCATGAAGTAAAACTGGTAATACTTCATCTCTAACACCACGGTGTTATCGGTAAATTCCATTACCATTTCACGTTCAAATCTAATTAAAGATTTAACTATCGCCTGGTGCAAAACTGGTGATACTCCATTTTCTATCTTTTCTATCTAATTAAAGATTCAGTAAAACTCCATTTATTTTTAATCTTTAAATGGGTTAAAGAACCGATGTCATTTAAAACACGGTTCACGATAAACCCAAAATCACATTCCATTAATTATCGGGTTAAAGAACTGGTGTTATTCAAAACACTGTTCACGATAAACCCAAAAATCAATACCAATTCTGTTCCAATTAAATATTATTTAATTGGTACACTTCATTAAATCCAAATAAAAAGATTTAATCTTTTTCTCAACTGGGTTTAAGAATAGTGTTAATGAAGACACCATTCATGACAAACCCGAAATCCCATTTGATATTAAATAAAAGGCTATGAACAGAAAATATATCGGCTTATATTCAATATCAAATTCTACGACCAACAAATATCGTATTGAAAATAACGATATAAATATATCTTTCAAATTTCCATAATAATATCTGTATAATCACGAAACACAAATCGAAATATTCTGAAGACAATTTCGATTCAAATCCATTCCAATTCACATATTGGAAATTCTGGTTATTTTCAAAACCCTTTCAATTCCACTTTATTTATTTAAAAATAAATAGAATTATAATTCGAGTTTAAAACTAGTTCATTTCAATAAAAATCTATTCTTATCTTTTCAAATATGGAGTTTTTTCATCCCAATTCTTACCAAATAATTTCTTATGATTTTACACAAATTATTACTATTTTTAATAATTTTATCAAGGCCCGTACAGTCGATTTACATCAACGGCCATCAAATTGCACTTACAGCGACCTTTTCCAAATTTGATTTGGACATAATTCCAAATCCAACCATTAGATTTCAAATCTCTAATATTGTTAGAAGGCTCTTTTCGATACGAACCTAACGGTTCCGATTTTAGGAGAATCCGACAGTCTGATCTCCCGCAATGTCCATTCGAAGTCAATGGTCGAAATTCACGAACTACCGCAGCGCGGCGCGTTCTATTCAGGCCATTATATTATATATAATATATATAATATATACTTCGTCGATTTCCTTTTAAAATTTATTTTATAAATCGTTTTGAATTCATTTTCAAAACGATTTCAAATTCAAATCAAAATTGAATTTTTCCTTATAAATTCGTTTTAAATTCGTTTCAAATTGATTTCAATTCAAATCGATTTTTAATTCAATTCAATTTGTTTTCAATTCAATTCAATTTCAATTCGAATTCATTTCTATTCAATTTCAATTCGAATTCAATTCTATTCAATTTCAATTCGAATTCATTTTCAATTCGAATTCATTTCAAATTGATTTCCATTCAATTTCAATTCGATTTAATTCATTTTATTTTCAATTCAATTGGAATTCATTTCAAATTGATTTCCATTCAATTTCAATTCGATTTGAATTCATTTTATTTTCTATTCAATTCGAATTCTAATTCGTTTCAATTCGAATTCTAATTCGTTTCAATTTAATTCGAATTTCATTTAAAAATATTCGATTTTGAAATCACTTTTCAATATTCATTATAAAAACGAATATAATCGATATAAATATCGTTCGCGTCAAAAATAACGCATATCTAATCACCACGGCTTTATATATTTCTATTTTCAAATATTCTATTCAAATATTTGTTTTCAAATATTTCCTCTCAAATTTATTCAAATATTTCTCTTCAAATATTCTATTTCAAAACTGGAATGAGGCCCAATCAATTACCATAGATTTTATTTCTATGGATTTCCATACAACGCATGTACATATCAACAATGATAATTAATCAACCATCATCCAAAGTGCATTCTACACTATATAAGCATCAGATATAAATATTCAACGCTTATAACAGTGTCAATCAATCGATCGACTTACAACTAATTATTGGGATTAATGTATGTCATATATCATCCCAATACCCGTGTGGGGTTTCAAACAATCAAACACAGATTTTATTTGTGCAGTTGGGCGATGTATAAAATTTATCGTCCCAATCCATATCAGTCAAATGTGTGTATATAAATAAATCGTCCGATTTGTTTATAAATATTTATTTCATATACACGTAAAAAATTATATATTTAACTATAAAATATTTTATTTCACATCACATCACACAATCAACTACACATCAAAATCAAACAAACAAGCATACAAGTCGTCCATGGTCTGTGGACGATGGGTGTCGGGTGCTACTAAACATCATCTGCATCCTAGTATACATTTTAACTAGAAAATTAAATTAAAAGTTAGTAGTTCTCACCGACTAGCTAATCCAACCGCCACGACTCTTCATATGTAGAAATCTCCTTCGCGCTCGCCTTTTGTCAATTTAATTGTCCGTAGCCACTACATATATAAAAATCATATTTTTATATTGTTGCTATGTATATAAAAATCATATTTTTATAATCACTCTATATGGATAAAAATTCTATTTTTTTTACATCGCTACGATATAGATAAAAATTCTATTTTTATAATGGTGTTCATATGATAAAGATTATATTTTTATCAACTGATAATATTTTATACATAGAATAAAAATCACATTTTTATCTAATTCAGAAAAACAATCCTTTATACTTCTAAAAATTCGATCTTTCTACTTCTAAAAATTCGATCTTTTTCTACTTCTAAAAATTCGATCTTTGTAGTTTGAAAATCGTATATTTCTAGTTTTAAAATCATACCCTTTCAGTTTTATAAAGCAAATCATTTCAGTTTTAAAAAGAAAATCATTTCAGTTTTAAGATAAATAAAATAAATGAATAATAAAAAGAAAAAGAAGAAGGCTTACATCGTTCAAATGGAAGAAGGGGGATTTACTGAGAGGGCGTTGGTCGAAGGTGGCGGGGGGGGGGGGGGTGCGTCGATCATCGGCGGCGGGTTCAGAGGAGGTGGAGGTCGAGGAGGGGGCGGCGAAAGGAGGAAAGGGTGGTTGAGGGTTTCAGAGGGGGGGCGCGGCGTTCTCATCTAAAGGAGGGAAGGAGGGAGGAGAGGTAGGTCACGCGACATGAGGGGGGAGGCGGATTTCGATCGTCAGCGAGAAGGGGGACGACGCGCGATTTTTTTTTCTGTAATCGATTGAGAGAGTGAGGAAGTGGAGGGGGTAAAGGGAAAGAAGGGGGTATATATATATTTTTATTTTATTTAATTATTATTTTTATTTCTCAAAAAGCAACTTTTTTTTCGACCTCTAAACGAGACCCACCGCCTGTCGTCCATAGCTAATTAACCCCATTCCGAACACAATGGGATATCTATCATAAGCCGATTCAATTGTTTCGATCAGTTTTCGTCAAAATCAACATATAACTCTATATATTGAATTTGAACGCACATTTCAATTTACCGGGACCACATACTAACTAGAAAAAATCCAGATAAATATTTTCAAGCTTCGTATTGACGATATGGTCCTAACAAAACTAATTTCGTCGAATTCTGAGACCGTTAGAAAAATGGCCATTTTCCAGTCGATTAAAATCAACTAAAACTGGTCAAACGCGTTTTCCTTTGCCACGCTCACATATTGATTCAAAAAATTACGAATTTTGAAATCTAGCAATAACTTGACATCACGGATCCAACAAAAGTGGTTTCGTCGAAAACCGAGGTCGTTTGCAAAATTTCCATTTTTAAGGGCCAGAATTCCATAGCGACTATTCTGAATTTTCTACTGGACGTATCTTTTGAATTTTCTATTGGACGTATCTTTTGATTTCCGCTATGAAATTTCAATTTTTCGGATTCGTTGGAAAGATATTCTCGAATAGATTCAAATATTTTTGGTTTCACTAAAATCCGGTTTAATTTGCACCCGGTACATTCAATTGAAATTTGAAATAGAATTTTCAAACTACCGCGCTATTTCAGGCTCGTTATACAATTAAAATAGATTATTTATATTCTAACGACGATCTATATAAATATATACGTTCGAATTCTATTCAAAATAAATTTCTCGTCGCTATTATTTAAAAGAATTCATTTTAAATATTCAAACTTCGCTAAAATTCCCAAAATAAAAATTTTAAATTGGCTCAGATTTCCGGGTTATTACATGCGAGGTCCTCGTTTAATACCAGAATGGGTTGCCAAATGATTTCGGCCCCACACAGAAGATGACAAAAGCCAAACTCCTAAGGTTGTGTCCCACAATTAACTAGGATTTTTAACAGGTTAAGCTTTATAGATTAATAGGTTCGCCTAACCCCTACAGGTTAACAGGATAAGTTTTGTAGATTAACAGGTTTATATAACCCCAACAGATTAAACAAGTTAAGTATTACAGGTTAACAGGTTCATATAACCCCAGCATATTGAGCAAATCTACTTATCTCCATAGTTTTAACAGATTTACTTAACTTCACAGATTTAAAAGATTTCACAGGTTACTTACAGCTTCATTAACATGTTCCGCTTAATCCTTGAATTGAGCCTACAGATTTAAATGTTTATACATCTCAAAATTTCAGTCATATTCCACAGTACAAGATATGACCCAAATTTTCAGTCATATTCCTCAGTACAAGATATGCCCCTAAATTTTCATTCCTAAACATTCCCTTATTGCCCTAAATTTGTTCATACGTATGTCTCTTACGAGATTAAGCTAGGCATGATGGTAGCCTAGGCTTATAAAATAAAATGAGAATAAGAGAGGGAGAAGAACAGAAATAGGCATATAATAACATCTGAACAACAAAACAGGTGTACAGAAGAATACATGTAATTATAGAAGGACTGTTTATATATGAATCGGTTTCTTAACAGGCATAGGCTCAGAACCAGGTTTATTAACATGTCAAGATTACTGTTAAATTTTTATATCTAAAAGTAACATGAACTCATAGAGATTGGATTTAAAGAACAGAGGATAATATGATGATGTTACAAAAGGGATTCTTTAATAAGTCAAATAAGAATTTCCTTGATTCAATCCAAGTTTCGGTAGCATCTCCCTGTCTTCATTTTATATTTTTAGAACAATAGTTTGAGGACGATGTATGAAGAAGTGTGTTTGATTTGATAGGAGTGCCTTTATATACAGTTCACAAGAAAACCCTTAACCGTCAGATCTCCATTTTTATATCCAATCCGTTCAGAAAATTAATGAACCTGGTAAAAAAAAGCTAGATTTGCTTAAGGAATTCAGATGGATCCAGGTGGAGTCGACCCACCTACCCCCTGGGTCGACCCTAAGGTTAACCCATCCACCTATGGGTCGACCAATAGGTCGACCCAGGCTAGAGTGGGTCGTACCCTTACAGGATGATTTCCTGCTTTCTTTTCTCGCTCGCTCTATTTGATTTATCTTCAATTGTGGTTTGTTTTGTTTATTTATAAGTCTCTTATGTGTATACAAACATCTAACCTTTATATCTTCGTCATACGATGTCTGTTTTATGCAAACTAGGAGTCTATCTAAGCCAGAATTCGGAGACGAACGCAGTATTCAGTCTGTTTTACTTATTTCCCAATATTTAATTAAGTTTCTCTTAGTTTATTGTTAATAATGTACTTTAAAATTAGGGTTGTTACATTCTCCCCTACTTAAAGGAATTCATCGCCGAAATCTCCAAGTTAAGAAGAATGTTTATTACATCCACCTACAATCATCTACTTATCCATTATCCACCGACATCCATTGTCCATAGGAATTCCTAATGCTTGTATGAACATATGCAAAGGTGTGTGTATGTATCCCTATGCTAATGCGAAAATTAGGAGGTCAACTGATTCAGTCGACCTCCTCAATGCATCATATGTTAGTTCCATGAATCCAAGATGTATGCAAAAAGTCCTAGTACATCACGTAAACCATATATATGTGCACAATCATCCATCCAAATGCAACATCCATATGATGATACATCCATTTCCATCCATTTAAAAAAAACGTAAAATGTACAGACATCTATATGTAGTATGAGAATGCTTTGAGTCAATCCAGTGCCTAGTGTGTATATGCATCCACGAGCAAACACTCGCATCTACATGCATCCATCAAACATAACATGTTTCAAACACATGTTTACACCCATTGGTTTTCTACTTAAAGGTCGAAGATTCGATCGATATGGTATTCTCAAACGATAGAAGCAAGTACAAATAAAAGCTTGGAAAAAAATGTTAAGAACATACCCTTGAAAATAAAAGGGTACGAAGCGCGAATCTTGTCATCGGTCTCCCAAGTTGCTTCCTTTTGGTATTCTCCCCATTGTACTTTCATCCACTTAACCTCTCTGTTGCGTAGATTTTTAACCCATGATCCAAGTATACGGGTAGGAACTTATCTAACTATTGCCTCCCTTTCTACCTTTACTTCCTCAAACATGCTCGGCTCAACCACCCCTTATGTATCATGCAGACATTTCCGCAAATAGGAAATGTGGAAAACATCATGAACACCCACCAATCTCTCTGGTAACCTCACCATGTAGGCCATCTGACCTATTCTCTCTACTATGAGAAATGGACCTAAAAACCTTGGTGCCAATTTCCCTACAAATCCAAAGCGAACCATATTCCTTAGAGGTGATACCTTGATGAAAACCATGTCTCTTACCTTAAACTCAATGTCAGTCCTTCTATTATCTGCATAGGACTTCTTCCTGTCCTGAGCCATCTTCACACATCTGTAGATAATATCAATTTTTCTGAAGTCTCTCTAATCATCTGAGGTCCATGTAGAAGCCTATCTGCAGTCTCCCACCAACAAGTCGATGATCTGCAAGGTCGTCCGTATAGTGCCAAAGGGTTCCATGCCTATACTAGTATATAGCTTTTGTTGTAGGCAAACTCCAACAATGGGTGATGCTCCTCCCAAGTCCCTCTAAAGTCTAGGATACACAGCCTCAAAAGATCCTCAAGAACTCTATTAACCCTCTCAGTCTATCCATCGGTCTGAGGGTGATATGCGGTTCTTAAACATAACTGCGTGCCTAGACCTCTTGTAGGCTCTTCTAGAACAAACTAGTGAAGCTGGGATCATGATCACTCATTATGCTAGAAGGTACTCCATGTAGACGGACAATCTCACGAAGATAAACTGATGCCAACCATGATGTCATTCTCTTGCACTTAACAGAAATGAAATGAGCGCTCTTAGATGCATGTCTACTATAAACCAGATACTGGAGTTGTCTCTCCTCGATCTAGGCAAACCATCTATGAAATCCATAGAGACGCTCTCCCACTTATATTATGGGACCTCCAAAGGATGAAGCAAACAACCATGCTTCTTCTGTTTAGCTTTTACTTGCTGGCAAACTAAACATCGAGCTACAAACTCCGCTACATGTCCCGGTACATCTTATCGTTGTCCGGATGGATAGTCATCCTAGAATGATGGGCTTCCTCAAGGATTGTCCTCAACAAATCTCCAACTTGGGGAACACAAAATCTCCCATCTCGTCACAGCCACCCCTTGTCATTCGTGGAATATCTATTAAGGTGACTGGAAGTCTCCCCTCTACTGAGCCTATCTAAGATGTCTGCTATATGTGGGTCCTCTCGCTATGAAGATCCTATCTGATCTATAAGAGTAGGTCGCACCTCTAAAGATGCCAACAAACTAGGTGTAAGATCCGTAGACGGCTTAAAATAGAAGGTCGATATGTACCCCAAACTCTGCCTCTCTACGAATAGAGGACTTAATGTCATCCTTTGCATACTCAATGCGTCTGCCATCACATTACCCTTGCCAGAGGTATAAGCAATCTCAAAGTCATAAGACGCTAGGAACTCCATCCATCTCTGCAATCTCAAATTGAGATCCATTTGCGAGAACAGATACTTGAGCGACTTACGGTTCGTGTATAACTCGAACCTCTATCCAAGTATATAAGGTCTCCAAGTCTTAAGTGCGAACACTATAGCAGCGAACTCACAATATTGGGTAGGGTAATTACTCTCATGAACTCTTGGTTGTCTACAACCATGGCATACTAACCTTCCACCTTGCATCAAGACAGCACCAAGTCCTGTACCACAAGCATCAGTGTATATTGTGAACACATTATTCCCATCAAGCAATGTCAAAACCGAGGCTATTGTCAGAGCCCTCTTCAACCGCTGGAAATCGTCCTCACAATCAATAATCCAAGAAAAGGTCAGATTCTTCTTCGCCAGTTTGGCGAGTGGGGCTGAAATTTTTGCGAAATCCTTGATAAACATCATGTAATATCCCACCAAACCAAGAAAACTCCTCACCTCTATTGCATTCTTTGGAACCTTCCAATCTTGAACTACAACTACTTTTGCGGGATCCACAGTTATTCCATCCTTGGAGACCACATGCCCTAAAAATTGTACCTCCTTTCTCCAAAAGTAACATTTGGAGAATTTTGCCTTAAGCTGATGTGCTCTGAGGGTCCTCAAAACCTCTCCTAAATGTAGGGCATGCTCTTCCTCGCTCTTCGGCGAAATTAGGATGACATCCACAAAGACCACGATGAACTTATTTAAAAACTCCCTAAAAACCCTACTCATCAGATCCATAAAATACGCAGGTGCATTCGTCAATCCAAAAGGAATGACTAGCCACTCAAAGAAGCCATCCGAAGTTCTAAAAGCGGTCTTATCCATGGCTAAATCTAACTGCGAAAAAACAGATGCGTCAACAAGCTGGTCAAACATATCGTCAATCCTCGAGAGTAGGTGCCTATTTTTCTTGGTGAGCTTATTCGACTCTCCATAATCCAAACATAGACGAAGTGAGCCATCCGCCTTGGTTGCAAAGAAGACTAGAGCACCCCATTCAGATATAATTTGCCTAATAAACCCTTCTCAGGTATCTCCCCTACTTTCTTGCTAAGCTCCCTCCTCACCCTAGGAGCCATGTGGCACACAGGCAATGCGACTGGCTTCACATTATCCACCAAGTATATCCGGAAATCAATCTCATTCCTCGGAGGTAAGCCCCTAACCTTTCCAAAAACATCCGGATGCTCATGGACTATAGGTACAGATCACAAATCATCGACAAAACATCAAGTGATTTTGGGAAACTAAGCATGGCAGACCCCTTAGGGTCACATGAAATCTGGAGAGTCCTCCCTTGGCACGTCAAAAGTCTAACGACCCTCCTCTCACAGTCTAGGTTGGCACCATACATGGCTAGCCAATCCATCCCTAGAATCAGACCATAGCCCATAAAACTGAGCACATACGCGTCGCAATCAAACTTGACGCCCAACACAGATATTCCCAGACCCCAATATATCATAAACAGATGAGTCGTGGCCACAATGGGGTTTGAGACGATAAAGGAATCAAAAACAATACTAGTACAAAAATGCAGAGACTAAACCATAGAATAAGGTATAAAAAAGTGAGAAGCACAAAAATCAAAAAGATTCCTAACTAGATGATCGGAACAGGAAATCAAACCTTCAACAGAAACTTTTCTCCCTCTATCCGATCCACAAGCGTCGAGAGCCTGCACCTGCCCTCCAGAATGTCCTACCCTTTGCCCCTATCCTTGCTTCTTCGGGCACTCCCTAGTGCAGTGTCCAACTTCGCCACATTTGAAGCACACATTCTTCATTTTTTTGTCAATTCTTAACCAGATGACCCAAGCTCCAACAACCATGACATTTCTTCTTGCCCTAAGCTTTGTCGTTCTTTCCACCCTTTTTTGTGTTTGTTTCTTGGGCCACACTTTCTTGTTTTTGTCTCATCGGTCTTAAACTCTTTCTTCTCGTTCTTACCCTCTCCGTGCATCAATGCCTTGTCAACAAGTCTCTCAAAAGTTGCCCCTATCGGTATATTCCATACAAAACCTTGCCAACTTATTGAACTTATTGACATACTCTTTAACAAACATACTTCTGTGCTTAATTGCCAAGAATATCTCTATCTGCATACTCTCTTCTGCCTAAGAAGGAAACTTTGTCTTGAATATCTATTGAAAATTGGCCCAAGTATCAATTGGACGCCCTGCTTATGTCACCTCCCACCAAAATGAAGCCTCATCCTTAAGTTGCCATGCAGCCAACAGTATCTTTCTATGGCCGTCGACCTCAAATTGCCCAAACAATTTCTCTATCTCTCGCAGCCAATTTCGTACTTCCACAAAGCTTTCGATTCCCCGGAATGGTTTTCCTCCCATAGCACAGAAGTCCTTGCATATCTTAGAGAAATTATCTACCAGCGAAGGTGGAGGAACAATGGGTGCTGCTGGGGGAGGGGCATCTCCTTGGCCTTCGGCAGGTGCCATAGCCTCAAGATATCTACGAAACCAGACCGGTATCTGAACGCCCTCGGGAAGATGTGGTTTCCCAGACATGCCGAAAAGAGAAGAAAAAGCGATTCAAACAGAGAATCGAAAAGATATTTTGTATGGCTTTGGGGAATATGTTTTTCAAAAATAGACTCTTCTTTGAAAATACTTTTAGTTTGAAAACGATTTTCAAAACTTTTATCCGATCTTGTAACCTTTAGCTCTTATACCAAATGTGACACCCCACGTCTGTCAATGTCACTCTTTATCAGAATGCATTAAGTTCCGTGAAGTGTTATAGGTAAACATAAACATAATCTCACAAGATAGATATAAAATATCAGAGAAAATTCAAAACCTCGTTATTTAGTAGAAAAACATCATAGTTTCAAAACCAGTTACAACATCAGACTAAAATACTGAAACCAGATACGTCAAACCAAAACATTTGTCTTGCGCTAAAAACCATAAGAGTACAGAAATGTAAAATCATAATCCCCAATAATAGCCATAACAAAGTAGACAAGTAGTCGATGTGATACATCAAAGCAGATCCAGATCCGAGCAGAAACACAGAGAGAGAATCCTAATCGTGACTGAGTGTTCCCACCTTGAGAACCTTAGGGGGGAGGAAAATAGAGAAAAGGAAACAAAAAAGGTCAGACATAAATTATGGCAAGTCCAGTGGCATATAAAGAAGTAAAATTATCGTGACTGGTATATAAAACTGGATGAGAGGTAACAACATCATATAACAGGTATAAAAAGGACGAACAGGATGAGAAAATTAAATAAGGTAAACTATGCTTCTCAGTTACTTCCCTCTGCACCAATACTAGTATAACAGATATGTGACTGGATTAGGTATCCCATAATTACTTAACAGAAACAGAATGATCCCAACAGAAATATAATGGTAGTTTTAGGTGTACTCTAGTTTCATAATGGGTTTTACCCAAAATAGAAATAACAAGTACCTCAACAAAAATAACGGGTGTTAATCAAACAGAAATAATGGGTACCTCAAAAGAAACAGGCAGGGCTAGATGTAACCTAATTACTACCCCTAATTGATCGGCTCCCTAAGTTGTAAATATCCTATGTCAACCCCATAGTAGGGTCTGTTACTTCCTAAAGTGGCAACTTACAGAATGACACAGACCTATTTACTGGTGCTACAACAGCTACTTTTCTCCTACAGACCGGAACCATGCATGCCCATGACTCCATTGGAACGCGCCCGTATACACCCCCGTTTTAGATGATCCTCTTACAATAAGTTTAGTATGCGTGCCCTGACCCCTACTTAGTGCGGGGTCCCCGTTTAATACCAGAATGGGTTACTGACTGATATGGGCCCCATACACCAAATGAGACAAGCCAAACCCCTAAGCTTGTGTCCTCCAATTAACTAGGATTTTTAACCAGTTAAGCCTTACAGATTAATAGGTTTTCCTAACCCCCACAGATTAACATGTTTAGTTTTACAGGTTAACATGTTTATATAACCCCAACGGATTAAACAGTCTAAGTACTATAGGTTAACAGGTTCATATAACCAAACAAGTTAAATAGATCTACTTAACCTTATAGTTTTAAAAAATTTACTTGACCCCACAGATTTAATTGATTCCATAGGTTACCTACAATTTCATTAAGATGTTCCACTTAATCCTTTAGCTAAGCCTACAGATTCACATGCTTATACATCCCAAAATTTCAGTCATAGTCCATAGTACAAGATATGCCCCAAATTTTCAGTCATATTCCATAGTACAAGATATGCCCCAAAATTTCATTCCCGAACATTCCTTAATTGTCACAATTTCGTTCATACGTATGTCCCTTACGAGATTGGCCTAGGCTCGAAGGTAGCCTAGGCTTATAAAATAAAAAGGGAATAAGAGAGTGAGAAGAACAGAAATAGGCATATAATAACAGCTGAACAAAAGAATAGGTGTACAGAAGAATACATGTAATTATAGCAGAACTGTTTAGATATGAATCAGTTTCTTAACAGGCATAGGCTCAAATCTAGGTTTATTAACATGTCAAGGTTACTATGAAATTTTTATGTCTAAAAGTAAAGAGATTGGAATTAAAGAACAGAGGATAATATGCTAATGTTATAGTAGGGAATCTTGAATAAGCCAAACAAGAATTGTCTTGATTCAATTCAAGTTTCGGCAGCATCTCCCCATCTTCATTTTATATTTTTAGAACAAGAATTTGAGGAAGAAGTACAAAGAAGTGTATTTGATTTTAAAGGAATGCACGCCTTTATATAGAGTTCACAAGACAGAAACAGTTAACCATCAGATCTCTATTTTTAAATCCAATCCATTCAGAAAAATAATGAACCTGGTTAACAAAACAAGCAATATTCGCTGAAGGAATTCAGATGGATCCAAGTGGGGTCGACCCGCCTATCCCTTGGGTCGACCCATAGGTCGACCCAGGCTGGAGCGGGTCATCACCAAACAGGGCGATTTCTCACTTTCTTTTCCTGCTCGCTCTGTTTGATTTATTTTGAATTCTGGCTTGTTTTATTTATACATAAGTCTCTTATGTGTATACAATCTTATAACCTTTATGTAACAACCCACGTCCATTAATGTCACTCACTAAGGGAATGCATTAACTTTCATGGAGTATAATAAGAGTATAAAACAGAATATCACAAGAAAAATATATAAAATGGTACATAAGAAAATTCAAAATTTATTCATTACGGTGGAAAAGCAAAACATGTTTGGTTACAACATCAAAACCGCATGCTAAAGCCAAGTACACAAACATCCTTCTCGTACAAAATTATTATCAGAGTACATAAGTAAGACCATAATCCCACTCCAAATAGCCATAATGAAAAAGAGATAAATCTGAGCATTACTTTCAACACTTCCAAGCTTTACAAGAAGAAAGGATCCAAGTCAAGCTTCACTATTCCCACCCTGAGGACCATGAGGGGGAAAGAAAGAAAAGAGGCGAAACAAAAAGGGGTCAGACACACGTCTGGCGAGTCTAGTGACTTTAACAATATAATCAGTAAAGTAACAAGATAAGAACATAAACTGGATATAAGAGATGACTGTAACATAAGCAGATATGACAAGGTAACACGATGAACAAGATATAACGTTGATTGTGCTTCTAATCACTATAAGATAATTCCTACACCGCACCAATGCTAGCTCCATACTGAAAGTTGATCCCTCTTACTAAACATAGTAATAATAATAATGATGGTAGTTTCGTGTACTCCTAGCTGCCGTCATGGGTGCCGCCTACCCCTATCTCCACTGGTTGTACTGACTACCCTCCCCATTCGATCGGCTCCCTAACTCGTTGATACCTGTGCTGGTCCCACAGTAGGGTGTATCACTCCCTAAAGTGGCAACCCGATACTACTAAAAATGTACGGCTTATACCTACACGATGCAACAACGTCTTACCTCCAGCCCAGACCCATGCATGCACATGACTCCGTTGGAATTGCGTTGCCACCGCTAACTCTTTTGACCTCTTACAATCAAACCCAGTAAGCATGTCCCGTCCTCGACCTAGTTCGAGCTCACATGATACTAAATGGGTTACTGGTTGAAAAGGGTCCACCCACTTAACACAAGCTTCCCTCTTAAGCTTTGTCCCCACTAGGAATTCCATCTTAACCCCTCTTTATCCCCATGTCTAATCACATATCTCATCTTGGTTAAGTGCTTCTAGTTATATTTCACATGTCATCCATGTCACCCACTTAACCCCCATGTCTTACTACATGTCTTATCTTGGTTAAGTGTTCATTAATTCATTATAACCGTAGTCTCGAAGACCTCCCACATTAGATTGTCGTTTTGCGGTTGCTAGATATGCCGGGCGGTTCCGGGCAGTCTTATACCGCAATCCGAATCTAACCTCGTGTCTTTGCATTATTACGTATCTAATTTTTCCTTTGACATCTCACATTAGATTACAAAATTGTGGTTGCTGGATATGTCGGGCGGTTCCGGGCATTCTTATACCGTAATTCGAATCTAACCTCGTGTCTTAGGCGTTCATTATCACTTTCTTGATTCAAGTCCCAACTTTAAATCTTGGATTAAATTATATCCCAATTACCCATAATTTCCAATCTAAATTTTGTTCATAATTTTAATCCAAATTAGGCCTATAATCTTGTGTATACATGTTATGCCAAATTACGCCCAAATTAATTTACATTCATTATTATTAACAATTTGTGCCAATCCCCATGTATACAAATTATATCCAATCATGCCCAATCCAACTTATGCGAAATCTCATGTATATAATTTGTACACAATTATGCTCAAATTGATTTATGCCAATAATCTCGTTTTATTACAAATTTCCCAAACTTTTCCGAATCGTTCAAACGTTATTCGTACGCAAATTTCAACGTAATACGTTAGTCTCGAAGTTAGCCTAATCTCATAAAAAAAGGAAAAGAAGAAGGGAAGAAAATCATGTCATTAAAAATGGCATAAAAGAGACATATGAAACATGAACTGGCATAGAACAATAAAATAGATCCAAATAGGCATATGATAACAGTGATTTGGGTATGAATGTGAAAGATAAGAATTTACAAACTTGATATGTGAAACGACCCTCAGTCCGGCCCGGCCTAAACCGAACTAGAATGAAGATTGTTTTGAGAACAGAACACATCAGAACACAAACAAGAGAACATTTCCATTGCTTATTACAACAATTACATCAGAGTACAAGAATATGAGTACAAGAATAAATACTTTACAACTTGAAAATATAAAATCCGAGTTATTACATAATACATTGCAGCGGAAAGATAATAATACAAAGTAATACAGCGGGAGACTAATATGCTCTGGACACAGCTTTAAACTTCAACCCAGAATCCTGTTATAAATGAAAATCTGCAAAAACCAAAACTCCAACTGCCCGTGTGGAAAATAAGGGCACCCAGAGTTTAGGTTAAAACAATAAACTCCAGGTCAGTCATGGGACTGGTATGAGAACTCAAAACTAATTTAGCTAATAAGACAAATCCAAGGACCACGCCGCTAATGCGGAACGGGTTTTATTCCAATGGATTGTCGGTGCATAAATTAAAGTAAATTGAGAAATAACGCAATGCCTTTTTTGGAAAAATGAAACCATTATAAGACCCAGGTCCCATCACACAATGCAACGCACACCAGAGGATAGGGTTTTACCTTATAATGGTCAAAAGATGCTTGATACGTATAAAACGGATTTGATATTATTATTAGTGTATATATGTTTTAATAAAAAGACTTGAATCATAAGTATCAATCCTAGACGGCATGGTTACCATATAGCATGTCGCCAATACTAGTTCTACAATCAAAACCGCAAGGGCGTATTGGAAATTTGGATTCCATCATGAGTCGAGGCTAGGGGCAAGATCCTCTCCGATTCGAGACACTCTAGCAAATGCCTCAGGATTCCCCGCAGTGAACCCTTGGAAGCGGTAGGGCCGGTCCCCGCCTATGGGCAGTGGATTAGTTATGCCTGAACACACGTTTCCCGGTCCCTTTGGACCTATAGTATGACCACCAACGGCCTATAAAAATAACGAGGCGCCTCAAAATCCATCATCCACATAAGTAAAATGTCAGGGCTGGCAGGTCGCTGACACCACTCTAGCTAGAAAGAAACGTGTGCACTCCCTACGGTCCGTATCCCGTTTTTGACTCATACCGGGGTGTGAGGTTCGTGAAGTTACGTTATACCCACAAGGCCTGCTTTTCAACAAAAGCCTTGATCAATGCATCTTGGCGTGCCACATTGTCAGACCATACCATATCATTGATCATCTACCAATATATAACCGGGTGTTAAGCGAAGAATAAATTCTCCACCACCACACAGTTATACGTAAAACAGAGATCAACAAGTACAATATAAAGGAATACCATGTCAGACACGCAATCCATTTACTAGTCCGTTCTGGGTCTGAACGAAACTATATCCGGTAGAATTCCCAAATACGTCTGAATGATCACCAACTTTCCCTCATCTTGGGTGTACGGTCCAATCAAGATATCAATAATCATTCATTCAATATGGAAATTTCCCGTTCTTCAATAACCGTCTTCATCGTCGATCTTCAATCATCGTATGAATTTATTCGGAATGGGTTGAACCCGGTCTTACCGAAGAATTCGCGCAAATTAAAAAAAAACGTGTGTTAAAGTAACACAAACAACGTCTCATTCCAAATCAAGGATGTTAATTTATTTTTGTTTAAATCTAATTAAAGATTTATTTAAATCACATTTAAACTTACTTCTTTCATAAATCATTACTTAATGATTTAATTCACTTTAGGAAATCATTAATTCAAATTTACAACTCTGAATTAAGAAACTCCTCCTTTATTAAATCTCCATTAAATTCTAATTTAATACATTAAATTAGGAAACCTCATTTTTTGGAAATATTCCCTTAAAAGATTAATGGATCCTGGATTCAAATTTCATTTTCAATATATTGTTCTTGACCCTTAACAATTTCGTGCATTTTAATAAATTCAGTTATTAAATGAAAATCACATCTTATACTTAATAAAAGAATGAACTTTTATTATCGTCTTATTATTCATTTCATAAAATAAAAGATATACTTTACATTACACGTTCATTCTTATTAGAAGAATAATTTACATTGCACGTTCATTCTCTAATAAAAGAGTCTCTTTTATTTTCCACGTTTTATTTTTTTTTAAATAAAAGACTAACTTTTATTTTCCGCATAATTAAACCCAAAGTCATGTTTATATGAATAAATAACTATGTCATTTTAAGTAATACATTATTTTCTTTAATGTTTTTACATAAACAATAATAAACTTTATAAAAAAAAAAGTTTCTAAACGTTAATCCATTTTCAATGTATTGACATGTCGTTCAAAATATAATTTACTACACTGAAACCAGGTTCATATGTAAATCAAAAAGTATCATTTAATTCGACATTCATTCTTACCATATTCAAAATAAAGTTGTCAAAAGAAATACTTTTGAGATTCAATCTTTAATATTAATTCATAATTAATATTTCATTTATAATATTCAAAATAATATTAATTACTCCTTAATGTTAATCAATCATTAATATTGTATTTATTCTCAATAAATACCTCTTTTTGAAATTCAATTCTTAAATATTAATTAATAATTAATATTTCATCATTCTTAATAAAAAGAATAACCCTTACTATCAAAATATCTCTCACGTTCTTAATCTAAAAAAAAATAACTTTTATTAACAAAATATCTTCAATGCCATAAATTTTAATAAAAGATTTACTTTTATTATTAAAACATATTTAATGTCATACCTAAATAAAAGGTTTACTTTTATTTTCAAAAACATTAACTTTTGAAATTTAACTTTCAGCATTTATCATTCATTAATGCTGCATTTATGTTTATACTATTAAAGGAAATATTAACTTTTCCAAAATATATATTTTGAATTTCAAATCTCCAACATTAATTAATTAATTCTGCATTAATTATTACATTTCCAAAATGTTACCTTTTGAATTTCAAAACTTCCTATATTAATTTCTTAATTAATTCTGCATTAATTATTACATTTCCAAAATGTTACCTTTTGAATTTCAAAACTTCCTATATTAATTTCTTAATTAATTCTGCATTAATTATTACATTTCCAAAATGTTACCTTTTGAATTTCAAAACTTCCTATATTAATTTCTTAATTAATTCTGCATTAATTATTACATTTCCAAAATGTTACCTTTTGAATTTCAAAACTTCCTATATTAATTTCTTAATTAATTCTGCATTAACCTCTCACATTAGATATGTATTGTTGCGGTTGCTGGATATGCCGGGCGGATCCGGGCAGTCTTATACCACAACTCAATCTAACCTCGGGTCAAGCAGAATCTATTTATTTAATTATAATAATTATTAAAAATTCCAAACGTTACATTTCAAATTTCAAATCTTCATTCCTTTATTGTATAATAAATATAATTCATGGAAATATCCATTCACGTATAAAAAGCGCAATTTAACTAATCGGTTTAGTGTACATCAAATTATATTAAAACGCATTAAAATTACATTTAATTCTTTAATTGTAAATTCTTTTGAAATTCCCACCTTGGAATGAGACTCACATCAAATACCATTAAATAATGGATTTTAAATCATACATGTAATCAACAATAACATTCATCACATAATAACATTCATATAATGTCCACATCACATTTAAACAACATTTAAGGAATAATTTATTAACTGTGCACTTGGGCGAGGTGTGAAAATATCAGCCCAATCAACACATATGAGACAGGTAACTCATATATGGCAGTGTAGCAAATTCCAATTATCATAATGAATTATCATAAATTAGTTAATTACAGAATTTCAATTCAACATTGAATCAATACACAAAAATCAGGCATTCCATAGCAACAATTTACAACCAAACATGCATATCACAGAATTAATTCTCAGACATTCATCACAGACATTTAAAATATATTTATTTCAGAAAATAAATAATTACCGAAAATAAAAATTGAGTGAGAAGAGAGTTCTCACCGAGATTTGACTTTATCGGGTCCAATTGGGTGGTTTTGGACCCAAATTTGGCCCAAAATTCAACATCCTCAGAATTTAGCGAAATTGGTGTCTATGCATTGCTAAAAATATACCGATCATGGCAAACCCTGTTTTGAGTCATTTCGAGTTCATTACAAAAAGTTATGATTTACTGAAGTTTGGATAATTTTAAATAATTATTTATATTCATGAAAATACCTAAAAATTTGACTGTCTTCAAATTGGACGAAATTAGTGTCCACGCGAAGCTCTCATCACCACGATCGCTGCGAACCTGAAATCGTCGAATTTCGACTTAGTATGCAAAAGTTATGCGCGTTCGAACATTGGATATTAGATTAATTAATTAATCAAATAATCAACCTTTTCTCTCTCTTCATTTTCTGGTCAAACCAGTGCTTTTAGAACTTTGACCGGACTTTCCCGCCACACCGTTGACCTGCACCGCCGCCGCCACCCACCATCGGAACCGCCTCGACGAGGCGAAGCTTCGCCGGAAGTGGGCCCCCCCAGGCAGCCGCCGACGGCCGGAAATCGCTGATTTCCGTTCGTCAGGTTGCGGGCCCCACAGGCCACATCCTTGCTCCGTTCTACCTGAAATTTTTACAGCACCTTCCTCTCGCGCATACGAACAACTTTCGTGTTGGTGACTTCGTCCAGTTCTTCTCTGATTTGCGGGAAAAAATTCATTTGTGTTTGCTGCTCCGTTTTATCAGTTTTGCCGTTGATCTGAGATTCCGGCGAATCCGTGCGACATTAGACGCTGAATTTTTCGTGGAAGGTAGATAATAAGATGATGATCAATACCCAGAAGGGGTTTGATTTATTTTGCTTTGGTTTGGGAGAAATAAAATTTTCAGTTTGAGGGTTCTTTTTGCAAAGAAGATTTTAGGTGGAGAAGCCATTGAAATTGAAATGAGGAAGAAGGTGGTTATGGTTTGTTTCTCTAGGTTATGGCTGAAATAAGATAATATATAGGCTGGTGTAATTGGGTTTTAAAACCCTTGTTTATTTTCACTTATTGGATAATAGGCCCATGTTCATTTTTTAATTCAATTTCTTGCATTTTTGACCGTTTAAAAATTACTACGCTCACATACTAATTTCGAAATTAATGAAAATTTAAACATAAATAATATTTGACATTACAAACCCAACAAAACTGGTTTCGTTAAATTTCGAGTCCATATGAATATTTGGTGAATTTTTTTATTTATTAAAATTGACCGTTTCTAGAAAAAAAATCAATAACTGCCACAAAATGACTCCAAAAATTATGAAATTTGGAATTTAACTATATTTAAATATTCCTGATCCATGGAAACTGGTTTCGCCGGATTCGGAGGCTGTTTGCAAAATTTCCATTTTTGGCGCATATATTTTAATATTAAAAATACATAAAATAATGAAAATTTTCCGAAACTCAAAATATCTCGATGCTTATACTTTTTCTTTATGTAAACGTCATTTTGGACTCAATGGAAGTAGTTTCGAGTCCAAATTCAGTCATATGCAAAAAGTAACGTTTTGGGCCTTTAAATAATATTATATTATTAAATTCTACAGCGTTTTCTAAAAACTTGAATTTTTCATAACTTACAAAATAAAAACTGAAATTTTAATTTCTAAAATTCTTTGGATAAATATTTTCAATACGGTCCCAATGTGTCCAGTTTTATCCAATTCCAATTTAATATTGATTTTATAAGATTTTCCAAAGTTCAAAGTTGAAAACTGAAATTACCGCGCTATTTAAAGTTCAGTATAGAATTATTATAATTTATAATTTGTAACGTCGTATTAAATAGATTTTAATCGTTATTATTTAAAATATATCATTTTAAATATCAAAATCCATTAAAATAACCAAAAACAATATATTCTTTTTGTTCCAAAAATCCGGGTTGTTACAATCTCCCCCACTTAAAATCTTTTCGTCCTCGAAAAGGAATAGAGTTAAAAATTATTTTATAAATCAACTCAACTTCCAATAATTTTAATATGGCTTAAGTTCATCAAATTTTCAACTTATAATAATTTATTAATTTTCCTAAAATTTGGCTAACACCCTAAATTCTAGAAAAATTTCGCCAGAGTCTCCTTCGCACGGAGAGTATTGGAAAAACGCAAACTGCCTCATAGGGCTCTCATCATCCCAAAAAGAAAAAGAAAACAGAAGGGGGGAAGAAGAAAGAGAATGCCAAGCGGCTAGCCAATCGGCTCATAAAATTAAAACCCATAAAATAAAGTAAATATGTACCTATTTGTCGGGCATACAATTTTATTCCTCTGCTCTAGCCTTGCCATGACCTGTTCAACGCATATGTATATATTTGCATGCAATTTCAATATTTTATTGGTTCAATCGACAAGCAATCAGCACAGCCAGCAATCAATTAGTGGATTAATTTTTCAAATGCATAACTTTCATATATATATATATATATTCAAAAATCATGTTTTTGATGCCATGTCACACAATAGCTAGGTTTTGGTTCTCATACCAGTCAATGTGGAAATATATAGAAATCCCACTTTCGAAACACGAACATGAACTAATGATGCTGACATGTCAATCACTAGTGTCATCAGGGTCATCTCCGGGCTACTAGAGTGTGATTCTATATCTACCCAGTATATTGAGATTTCAAATACACGTTGATCAGACGCATATGAAAAACCTACTAATACCTGATAGTCCAAAATATAATAATCAATTACGTATAGTAAGTTATAGATTTTCAAAACTAATTTTGGTTTTAAGAAAATGGCACTCTTTAGACTCATCCTAGGATACTGCTGATCCCATCTCTAACGAGTCATTCTTATAGGATATTACTAATCCTATCTCTGATGAATTCTTTTGTTTGGTTCTAATATGTTTTGTTCTCGAGCTTTGTAAAACCAAAGCTCTGATACCAAATGAAACGACCCTCAGTCCGGCCCGGCCTAAACCGAACTAGAATGAAGATTGTTTTGAGAACAGAACACATCAGAACACAAACAAGAGAACATTTCCATTGCTTATTACAACAATTACATCAGAGTACAAGAATATGAGTACAAGAATAAATACTTTACAACTTGAAAATATAAAATCCGAGTTATTACATAATACATTGCAGCGGAAAGATAATAATACAAAGTAATACAGCGGGAGACTAATATGCTCTGGACACAGCTTTAAACTTCAACCCAGAATCCTGTTATAAATGAAAATCTGCAAAAACCAAAACTCCAACTGCCCGTGTGGAAAATAAGGGCACCCAGAGTTTAGGTTAAAACAATAAACTCCAGGTCAGTCATGGGACTGGTATGAGAACTCAAAACTAATTTAGCTAATAAGACAAATCCAAGGACCACGCCGCTAATGCGGAACGGGTTTTATTCCAATGGATTGTCGGTGCATAAATTAAAGTAAATTGAGAAATAACGCAATGCCTTTTTTGGAAAAATGAAACCATTATAAGACCCAGGTCCCATCACACAATGCAACGCACACCAGAGGATAGGGTTTTACCTTATAATGGTCAAAAGATGCTTGATACGTATAAAACGGATTTGATATTATTATTAGTGTATATATGTTTTAATAAAAAGACTTGAATCATAAGTATCAATCCTAGACGGCATGGTTACCATATAGCATGTCGCCAATACTAGTTCTACAATCAAAACCGCAAGGGCGTATTGGAAATTTGGATTCCATCATGAGTCGAGGCTAGGGGCAAGATCCTCTCCGATTCGAGACACTCTAGCAAATGCCTCAGGATTCCCCGCAGTGAACCCTTGGAAGCGGTAGGGCCGGTCCCCGCCTATGGGCAGTGGATTAGTTATGCCTGAACACACGTTTCCCGGTCCCTTTGGACCTATAGTATGACCACCAACGGCCTATAAAAATAACGAGGCGCCTCAAAATCCATCATCCACATAAGTAAAATGTCAGGGCTGGCAGGTCGCTGACACCACTCTAGCTAGAAAGAAACGTGTGCACTCCCTACGGTCCGTATCCCGTTTTTGACTCATACCGGGGTGTGAGGTTCGTGAAGTTACGTTATACCCACAAGGCCTGCTTTTCAACAAAAGCCTTGATCAATGCATCTTGGCGTGCCACATTGTCAGACCATACCATATCATTGATCATCTACCAATATATAACCGGGTGTTAAGCGAAGAATAAATTCTCCACCACCACACAGTTATACGTAAAACAGAGATCAACAAGTACAATATAAAGGAATACCATGTCAGACACGCAATCCATTTACTAGTCCGTTCTGGGTCTGAACGAAACTATATCCGGTAGAATTCCCAAATACGTCTGAATGATCACCAACTTTCCCTCATCTTGGGTGTACGGTCCAATCAAGATATCAATAATCATTCATTCAATATGGAAATTTCCCGTTCTTCAATAACCGTCTTCATCGTCGATCTTCAATCATCGTATGAATTTATTCGGAATGGGTTGAACCCGGTCTTACCGAATAATTCGCGCAAATTAAAAAAAAACGTGTGTTAAAGTAACACAAACAACGTCTCATTCCAAATCAAGGATGTTAATTTATTTTTGTTTAAATCTAATTAAAGATTTATTTAAATCACATTTAAACTTACTTCTTTCATAAATCATTACTTAATGATTTAATTCACTTTAGGAAATCATTAATTCAAATTTACAACTCTGAATTAAGAAACTCCTCCTTTATTAAATCTCCATTAAATTCTAATTTAATACATTAAATTAGGAAACCTCATTTTTTGGAAATATTCCCTTAAAAGATTAATGGATCCTGGATTCAAATTTCATTTTCAATATATTGTTCTTGACCCTTAACAATTTCGTGCATTTTAATAAATTCAGTTATTAAATGAAAATCACATCTTATACTTAATAAAAGAATGAACTTTTATTATCGTCTTATTATTCATTTCATAAAATAAAAGATATACTTTACATTACACGTTCATTCTTATTAGAAGAATAATTTACATTGCACGTTCATTCTCTAATAAAAGAGTCTCTTTTATTTTCCACGTTTTATTTTTTTTTAAATAAAAGACTAACTTTTATTTTCCGCATAATTAAACCCAAAGTCATGTTTATATGAATAAATAACTATGTCATTTTAAGTAATACATTATTTTCTTTAATGTTTTTACATAAACAATAATAAACTTTATAAAAAAAAAGTTTCTAAACGTTAATCCATTTTCAATGTATTGACATGTCGTTCAAAATATAATTTACTACACTGAAACCAGGTTCATATGTAAATCAAAAAGTATCATTTAATTCGACATTCATTCTTACCATATTCAAAATAAAGTTGTCAAAAGAAATACTTTTGAGATTCAATCTTTAATATTAATTCATAATTAATATTTCATTTATAATATTCAAAATAATATTAATTACTCCTTAATGTTAATCAATCATTAATATTGTATTTATTCTCAATAAATACCTCTTTTTGAAATTCAATTCTTAAATATTAATTAATAATTAATATTTCATCATTCTTAATAAAAAGAATAACCCTTACTATCAAAATATCTCTCACGTTCTTAATCTAAAAAAAAATAACTTTTATTAACAAAATATCTTCAATGCCATAAATTTTAATAAAAGATTTACTTTTATTATTAAAACATATTTAATGTCATACCTAAATAAAAGGTTTACTTTTATTTTCAAAAACATTAACTTTTGAAATTTAACTTTCAGCATTTATCATTCATTAATGCTGCATTTATGTTTATACTATTAAAGGAAATATTAACTTTTCCAAAATATATATTTTGAATTTCAAATCTCCAACATTAATTAATTAATTCTGCATTAATTATTACATTTCCAAAATGTTACCTTTTGAATTTCAAAACTTCCTATATTAATTTCTTAATTAATTCTGCATTAATTATTACATTTCCAAAATGTTACCTTTTGAATTTCAAAACTTCCTATATTAATTTCTTAATTAATTCTGCATTAATTATTACATTTCCAAAATGTTACCTTTTGAATTTCAAAACTTCCTATATTAATTTCTTAATTAATTCTGCATTAATTATTACATTTCCAAAATGTTACCTTTTGAATTTCAAAACTTCCTATATTAATTTCTTAATTAATTCTGCATTAACCTCTCACATTAGATATGTATTGTTGCGGTTGCTGGATATGCCGGGCGGATCCGGGCAGTCTTATACCACAACTCAATCTAACCTCGGGTCAAGCAGAATCTATTTATTTAATTATAATAATTATTAAAAATTCCAAACGTTACATTTCAAATTTCAAATCTTAAATCTTCATTCCTTTATTGTATAATAAATATAATTCATGGAAATATCCATTCACGTATAAAAAGCGCAATTTAACTAATCGGTTTAGTGTACATCAAATTATATTAAAACGCATTAAAATTACATTTAATTCTTTAATTGTAAATTCTTTTGAAATTCCCACCTTGGAATGAGACTCACATCAAATACCATTAAATAATGGATTTTAAATCATACATGTAATCAACAATAACATTCATCACATAATAACATTCATATAATGTCCACATCACATTTAAACAACATTTAAGGAATAATTTATTAACTGTGCACTTGGGCGAGGTGTGAAAATATCAGCCCAATCAACACATATGAGACAGGTAACTCATATATGGCAGTGTAGCAAATTCCAATTATCATAATGAATTATCATAAATTAGTTAATTACAGAATTTCAATTCAACATTGAATCAATACACAAAAATCAGGCATTCCATAGCAACAATTTACAACCAAACATGCATATCACAGAATTAATTCTCAGACATTCATCACAGACATTTAAAATATATTTATTTCAGAAAATAAATAATTACCGAAAATAAAAATTGAGTGAGAAGAGAGTTCTCACCGAGATTTGACTTTATCGGGTCCAATTGGGTGGTTTTGGACCCAAATTTGGCCCAAAATTCAACATCCTCAGAATTTAGCGAAATTGGTGTCTATGCATTGCTAAAAATATACCGATCATGGCAAACCCTGTTTTGAGTCATTTCGAGTTCATTACAAAAAGTTATGATTTACTGAAGTTTGGATAATTTTAAATAATTATTTATATTCATGAAAATACCTAAAAATTTGACTGTCTTCAAATTGGACGAAATTAGTGTCCACGCGAAGCTCTCATCACCACGATCGCGGCGAACCTGAAATCGTCGAATTTCGACTTAGTATGCAAAAGTTATGCGCGTTCGAACATTGGATATTAGATTAATTAATTAATCAAATAATCAACCTTTTCTCTCTCTTCATTTTCTGGTCAAACCAGTGCTTTTAGAACTTTGACCGGACTTTCCCGCCACACCGTTGACCTGCACCGCCGCCGCCACCCACCATCGGAACCGCCTCGACGAGGCGAAGCTTCGCCGGAAGTGGGCCCCCCCAGGCCGCCGCCGACGGCCAGAAATCGCTGATTTCCGTTCGTCAGGTTGCGGGCCCCACAGGCCACATCCTTGCTCCGTTCTACCTGAAATTTTTACAGCACCTTCCTCTCGCGCATACGAACAACTTTCGTGTTGGTGACTTCGTCCAGTTCTTCTCTGATTTGCGGGAAAAAATTCATTTGTGTTTGCTGCTCCGTTTTATCAGTTTTGCCGTTGATCTGAGATTCCGGCGAATCCGTGCGACATTAGACGCTGAATTTTTCGTGGAAGGTAGATAATAAGATGATGATCAATACCCAGAAGGGGTTTGATTTATTTTGCTTTGGTTTGGGAGAAATAAAATTTTCAGTTTGAGGGTTCTTTTTGCAAAGAAGATTTTAGGTGGAGAAGCCATTGAAATTGAAATGAGGAAGAAGGTGGTTATGGTTTGTTTCTCTAGGTTATGGCTGAAATAAGATAATATATAGGCTGGTGTAATTGGGTTTTAAAACCCTTGTTTATTTTCACTTATTGGATAATAGGCCCATGTTCATTTTTTAATTCAATTTCTTGCATTTTTGACCGTTTAAAAATTACTACGCTCACATACTAATTTCGAAATTAATGAAAATTTAAACATAAATAATATTTGACATTACAAACCCAACAAAACTGGTTTCGTTAAATTTCGAGTCCATATGAATATTTGGTGAATTTTTTTATTTATTAAAATTGACCGTTTCTAGAAAAAAAATCAATAACTGCCACAAAATGACTCCAAAAATTATGAAATTTGGAATTTAACTATATTTAAATATTCCTGATCCATGGAAACTGGTTTCGCCGGATTCGGAGGCTGTTTGCAAAATTTCCATTTTTGGCGCATATATTTTAATATTAAAAATACATAAAATAATGAAAATTTTCCGAAACTCAAAATATCTCGATGCTTATACTTCTTCTTTATGTAAACGTCATTCTGGACTCAATGGAAGTAGTTTCGAGTCCAAATTCAGTCATATGCAAAAAGTAACGTTTTGGGCCTTTAAATAATATTATATTATTAAATTCTACAGCGTTTTCTAAAAACTTGAATTTTTCATAACTTACAAAATAAAAACTGAAATTTTAATTTCTAAAATTCTTTGGATAAATATTTTCAATACGGTCCCAATGTGTCCAGTTTTATCCAATTCCAATTTAATATTGATTTTATAAGATTTTCCAAAGTTCAAAGTTGAAAACTGAAATTACCGCGCTATTTAAAGTTCAGTATAGAATTATTATAATTTATAATT
Organism: Allium sativum; assembly: GCA_030737875.1. NCBI lineage: Eukaryota > Viridiplantae > Streptophyta > Magnoliopsida > Asparagales > Amaryllidaceae > Allium > Allium sativum. Next base: position 94,488,259 of record CM060916.1, on the reverse strand, counting down.
TGTAACGTCGTATTAAATAGATTTTAATCGTTATTATTTAAAATATATCATTTTAAATATCAAAATCCATTAAAATAACCAAAAACAATATATTCTTTTTGTTCCAAAAATCCGGGTTGTTACAATATGATTCGTCTTACAGGCATGTTCATAAAATCCAATTTACAATCCTGTTATAAATACTTTTAATTTAATTATATGTGAAAGTAACATAGACTCACAGCCACAAGATTTAGAATAGAGAATAGATCTGAATTCTAAATTTGATTAGCTAAAGCCTTGTTGTAGAATTTGATCCTTATCTTCCAATCTGAATACTCTAATTCTGATTGGGCTTTGAAGAAGAGAAGAGAGGCTAGTTTAAATTTAGATTAGGGCAGCATGGAGGCGCTGTGGATTAGTGTAATGAAATTATGGTTAGGTCTAGGTGTGTTTTTATAGATGTATTAGGTGAATTAGGGCCTTTAGATTAGATTAGAGATCATCAGAACCACACAGCTCAAAAAACACGTCATCCAGCCAATCCCCGAAGGACATGTCATCAGAGAACTCTCTAGAATTCTGTGCAGGTTTTGCCTCGGCATGGGCACACTTCCCAGGTGCGCCAGTGCATTTTTGTTCTGGCACACTTCACAAGTGCGCCAGTTATCCTAGCCTGTTTTCTGATTTTTCTGCCCAACTTCTATCGTCCATGACTTCCTCATACGATATCTGTTTTACGCAAACTCGGACTCTATCTCAAGCATAATTCCGAGATGAACGCAATGGCATAACCCGTTTCACCTAATTATTCTTTTAAAAATAAATTATTCTTTAATTATCTCTTACGTCATGTTTTAAAATTACGGGGTGTTACATTCTCCCCTCCTTAAAGGATTTTGTCCCCGAAATCTTCAAGTTAAGAAGAATGTATCCTACTATCCTATCATCCATCTACTCATCCATCATCCACAAGCATCCATTGTCCTTAAAAAAAATTCTAATGCAATATGAACATATGCAAAAGTGTGTGTATATGTTCCTTATCTAATGCAAAGATTAGGTGGTCTACTGATTCGGTTGACCTCCTTAATGCAAAACATGATAGTTTCATGCGTCCATTATGTATGCAAAAGAATCCTAATGATACATATCATTTTTTATGAGTTCATAGTCATTCATTCAATGCAGCATCCATATGATAACACATTCAATATACATCCATTAATTTAAATATGCACACTTATTCATATGCAATATGTAAGTGATTGAGTCGATCTAGTGCCTAATGTGTGTGTAAATGCATCCACGAGCAACCACTAGCAAATACTTACATCCACTTGCATCCATATGAAAGCAAATACTTACATCCACTTGCATCCACCAAACATAACATGTCTCAAACACATGCTTACAACCAAAGGATTTTCTACCTAAGTGTCGAAGATATAATCGAGAGGATATACTAAACGATAGAATAAGTATAAACAAAGCGATAGAAAAAGGAGAAGTTAAGAACATACCCTCAAAAAGGAAAGGGTACGATGCATGTATCTTGTCTTCAGTCTCCCAAGTCACGTCTCCTTGATCATCTCCCCACTGGACTTTAACCAACTTGACCTCTCGGTTGCATATTTTCTTGACCTTCGATCCAAGGATACATGTAGGAGCTCGTCTAATCATGGCATCTCGCTCCACTTCCACTTCCCTAAGCATGCTCGGCTCTACTACTTCTGTGGTGTCATGTAAACACTTCCGCAAATGCGACATGTGAAATACGTCATGAACACCACTGAGCTTCTCGGGCAACTTCACTCTGTAGGCCATCTGTCTAATTCGCTCTGTAATGGGGAATTGCCCTATGAACCTTGGTGCCAATTTCCCTACAGATCCAAAACGAAATACATTCCTCAATGGTGATACTTTAATAAATACCATGTCTCCAACACTGAACTCAAGATTGGTCCTTCTTTTATCAGCATATGACTTTTTCCGGTCCTACGCCGTCTTCATGCGTCATCGAATCAAGTCTATCTTCTCTGAAGTTTCCCTAATCATCTCGGGCCCAAGCAAAATTTTATCCATATATTCCCACCAACAAGTAGGTGATCGGTAAGGTCATCCATACAAAGCTTCAAAAGGTGCCATGCCAATACTAGTCTGATAGCTATTGTTGTAGGAGAACTCTACTAATGGAAGATGTTCCTCCTATGTCCCTCCAAAGTCCAAGATGCATAAACTCAAAAGATCTTCTAGAAACCGATTCACTCTTTCTATTTGGCCATCCTTCTTAGGGTGATAAGCGGTACTCAAGCACAATTGTGTTCCTACCGCCTCTTGCAAGCTCTTCCAAAACTCACTAGTGAAAATGGGATCTCGATCGCTCACAATACTAGAAGGTATGCCGTGTAGACAAACTATCTCTCAGAGATAAACAGATGCCAACCATGTCGCTGTTCTTCTATTCTTAATGGGAATGAAATGGGCGCTCTTGGTAAGTCTATCTACTACTACCAAATCCCTGTATTACCCTTCCTTGACCTCGGCAACCCATCGACGAAATCCATGGAAATTCTTTCCCATTTTCACTGTGGAACCTCTAAAGGGTGAAGCAAACCACCAGGCTTCTTTTTGTAACAACCCGGAATTTTGGGGTAAATTTAAAATTTTATTTTAAGTTATTTTAATGTGTTTTGATATTAAAAATAATTTACTTTAAATAATAATGATTAAAAATTTATTTAAATCGAAGTTAGGATGAATAATTTAATTTTGATTATAAAAGGAGTTAGAAATAGCGCGGTAGTTTGAAAAGTCAAACTTGAACTTTGACTGGCCGTACAGGATGCAAAATTTAACGGATTTTAGTGAAACCAAAAATATTAGAATCTCATTTAAAATATCTTTCCAACAAATCCGAAAAATTGAAATTTCATAGCAGGAATCAAAAGTTATGCCCAGTTTAAATTTCAGAATAGTCGTTGTAGGATATATATATATTTTTTAATATTAAAAATAGCCATTTTTCAGACGACCTCTGTTTTCGACGAAACCACTTTTGTTGGATTCGGAATGTCAAATTATTGCTAAGTTTAATTTTTCATAATTTTTAGAATTAATTTGTGATCGTGGAAAAAAGATTTCAGTTTGGTCAATTTCGGCCAATTTTAATCGACTTGAAAAATGCCATTTTTCAAACAGAATCAGAATTGAACGAAATTAATTTTCCTAGGTCTTCAGCGTCAAAACATAGCTAAATATATTTTTTGGGATTTTTCAAAGTTAATTTGTGGCCTCGGTGAATTTATTCGTACGGTTGAATAAAAATAAAAGTAAATATTTTAAAATAAAGAAAATTGGGTCAAGACAGTCATTTGGGCCTGCGGGACATAGCAAGATGAGTCCAGAATAGAGGTTAATGGGTGAGAAAGACAGTCGTTGGGCTGAAATTTGACAAAGTTGATAAACGGGCTTTATTGGGTAATTAAATCGTTAAAATATTATAAATAATAGAAAATTTACAAGCCAAAACCCTAATCCAAATGACCAGCCGCCATCTTCTTCCTCAATGGCCAAGAGAGCTCCGAAAATCCTTCCATAATTTCTCCCAATCCACACAATGAAATCAATCCCTCCTTTAGACTTATTTGAAGAGATTCATGAGAGCATCGATTTTATACGATTATGATCATATATAGTTGCACGAATTTTGAGGTAAAACACCCCTAACCTGCGTCCAACTCAGTCCCTCCGCACCCCCATGGCCCCACCGCACCTCCCCTCATCTAGGGCGCCATGCTCCCCTCTCCTCCCTCTTCGACGTGGTGCCACTTGATCGTTGTCTAACTTCAAGATTTAATCGAAAATGGGAGACCTAGTTTTGAACAAAATGGGTTCAAAGAACTCAAGTCACGGTCGTGACATATTGGAGGACGAAGGTCCTATTTTGCTTTTATTTAATTAATTAATTTAATTCAAATCTTTTTCCAATCTAAATTTAACCATATCTCACACGTATGAACTCGGATTCGAACGATTTCAGGTGCGCCACGATCGTGAGACCGAGATTTTCGCGGAAACTGACTAGACCTGATTCTAAGCAAGTTGAAATTTGGCCAATTTTTGGATCTGAACAGCTCATAAATTCTAAATAATGTGAGAAATCTTATCTATTTTTATAAATAATTATATTTTAATTATTGTTCTCACCTCTGAATCGCTATATGTATATTATTCTGCGCTATGATAATTTAGGATTTATTTGTTTATGTATTTCTGTTGTGTTTAATATATTCGCTTGGGTTGATACGATTAAAAATCTCATATTTATTGAGATTCAAATTTATGTTCTAAATCCGCAATGAAATTTATTTTTAATTCCAGATCCATTATTTCAGATCTGATATTGCGCTGCTATTTACTTCTTTATTTCAGTTCTATTATTTCAGTTTTGTCAATGCGATCAAAATCTCAATTTTTATTGAGATTTATATACATATATACGAATGGTTCCTTAGAATTTCTAATGTCTTTCTTTTTGTTCATATTAAAAAGATTATCTTTTTTAATATCGCTTTGTTCATATTAAAAACATCATTGTGTTAAAATGAAAAGATTTGATTTTTAGCATAGTGTTGTTATAAATAAAAAGATGACATTTTTAATGTCGTGTTGTTTATAATAAAAAGATGAAATTTTAATGTCGTTTTGTTCCAAAATAAAAAGTGCCAATTTTAAGCATCGTTTTTCAAACATAAGTATCATTTTTGTTATAACATAAGTATCATTTTTGTACGTTATAAAAAGAACACATTTTTATTCGTATTAAAAAAAACGTATTTTTGGTTTGTATTAAAAGTACATATTTTTTACGTTAATAAAAGTACATATTTTTGTGAAATCACATTTTTGTGAAAATAGGATTATAAAAAGAATAAAGAATGAAGTGCAACATTGAAATGTAATTTACATTTCTATGTAAATAAAAGAATAAAGAAATAAAAGTTACATTTTCAATGTAAAACGAAAAGTTACATTTTTAATGTAAATAAGATTAGAAAAAGAAATGTTTACATTTTTAATGTGAATAAGGTAAAGAAGGAAAATTTACATTTTTAATGTGGATAAGGTTTAAAGTAAGAAAATTTACATTTTCATGTAAAAGAATTAGAGAGTGAAGCGACCCGAACTTCCCCGGTCTCCGAAGAGAAGAGAAAGAACAAATTACTGTGAGGACAAGATGAATCAGAACGCAAACAGAAGAACATTTCATTGTATATTACAACAATTCCATCAGGATACAAGAATATACAGAGTAGGAATAAATATTACACAGAAAAATATCGGAGATTTAAATTACATTTAAATACATCGCAGCGGAAAATAATACAATACACAACTAGAAGAGATATACGGATACAGAGCTTTCCGGATATCATTCCAGCTGTAAACCAGGTTCTTGTAAATATAAATCTGCAAAAAACAAAACTACTAGCTGCCCATGTCAAAATAAGGGCACCTAGAGTTTAGGTTAAAACAATAAACTCCAGGTCAGTCATGGGACTGGTGTGAGAACTAGAACAGTTATTAATCTTTATTTTAAAGTTAGGTAAATCAAGGGACCAGGCCGTATAACACGGAACGGGTTTCCTCCTAAGAATACTGGTGCATAAAACGACAACGCAATGCTAAATAAAGAAAAATGAAGCTATTATAAGACCCAGGTCCCATCACACAATGCAACGCAAGCCGTAGGATAGGGTTTTTACCTCATAATAACCAAAGAATGCTTGATACGCTAAATTTCATCTTTTGATTCTTAATCAGACTCCAACCGTAAATTAGCAAGAGAACGATTCCCTAAGTATTAACCCCGAAGGCCGAAACCAACATCAGATCAATACCCAGGAAACCACCCATCTTAGCTCATTTCCAGTTAATTTCTGATTTTATATACAATCATAAATATCAATCATAGACGGCATGAGCGCCCCATCCCACTATGTCGCTATATATAGGATTACAACTAAAACCGAAACGTCACGTATTGGAAATTGGATTTCCATCTGTGAATTGAGGCAAAAGATATTCCTCACCAAATTCGAGAGCCTCTAGCCCGCCCCTCAGGACCTAGACTCAGGTTGTAACACCCCGTAATTCTATGACATTAAGATTCTCAAATTAAAGTATAATTAATTTTTAAAAGAAAAATTAAAAGAAAAAGATCCATGCAGAGTATTGTAACTAACATGAAAAAGAGAAGTAAGGAGAGAACAATTATTATTATTGTTCTAAGACTTATTAACAAAAGCCTCTGTAGCTCAGTTGGTTAAGGCATTGGATTTGTAGCATGGAGGTCGGGGGTTCGAACCCCGGTGGCGGCATAATTTTTTTTATCTTTGTTTTAGAGAGGGCCAACTGAACATGCAAATATATGTACGTATACAAATTCAAAATTTGAAAGGATAAGAACGTACATATAAGGAAATAAAGAAAAAATATATATACATATGAGAATATAAATATATATATATGCAAAAATATATGTATATGAAAGATAAAATTCAAGATAAGGCTATAGTCAATGAAATATGGCAACATCATTTGAATTTTGAAAATAAAATGAAAGTTGTGCGTATATATATACGCGTAAAATGGTCGTTAGAGGAATTTTATACATATAAGAATATTTCATGTGAATAAAACAGTTAAATAAATTCCAGAAATTCAAAAGTTCGAAAATCAAACTTCTACGCCAAAACAATTCATTCGAAATTCAAATTTCTACGCCAAAATAGCTTGTGGGACCCAATGCTGACTCAGCGCTGCGTGTATGATAAGGTTTGGCTAGATTCACCTACGTACCTGGACTATTTTCTTAACTGGGTTCAATGCTGACTCAGCGCTGCGTGTACGATAAGGTCTTGAGCAGCTATATAAACAGCCCTAGTCTTCATTCTCTTTGCACCAATTCTCTTCTATCCTTATGCTGCTAAGATTCATGGCTTCTTCCCCTCCTCTAAATTTTCTTAAATAATTAAAATAAAATATAAATTCAAGACATGGAGATGCTGCTCAAATCTGTTCAAGAGAAGATTCAAATCAAAGTGAAGAATTCAAAGGCTAAATCAACAAACCTCGAGCAACGACATACGAATCTTAGCATCGCCGTTCTTCTATTCTAGATCTAATTTCTGTAAGTCAGTTGTTTCTAGATTTGAACGTTCTTTTGCTTTATTTTGTGACATGAAATTAAAGGAATAAAAGAATATGCCAAATCTCTCTCTCTCTCTCTCTCTATTCGAATCTGTGTTTATACTCTTGGACTAAATTAAGAACTGTTATGATTCAAGGACAAATAAGACTTTGCCTAAGACCGTTGCCTATGACTATGGATTCTGAGATCATGTGCCTTTGGACTATGAACATAAGCCGTTGATTTTGGGACATAAAACATTGCCTATGACGGTGACTTATGACTGTGGGAATTATTTTCCCTTTTGACTATGAATATTGCTTATGACTATGGACATTTGCCTACGATTATGAACACAAGCCTTTGACTTGGACATAAAGTATTACCTATGACATAACAACGGTGATTTAAACACCTATGATTCATGACTAGGAAAATTGTTGCTTACGTTTTGTGACTATGAAATTGGGTCTAAAACCCGATTTATCTATTCTGTCTGTTCTTGATTTTCTTTGGTTTTAGACTGTGGGAATTTACCTATTAAGTTAGGTCTACCCATGTTCTCGAACCTATTCTGTCTATTCTTGGTTTTAGACCGTGGGAATTTACCTATTAAGTTAGGTCTACCCATATTCTTGAACCTGCGTCGTTATTCAAAATCTTTTTATGCCAATTATTATGTCCACCCTTTTTCATAGCATCTTTGGTTCATTCCCTATTTTCTATGAATCTAGATTTATTTACAATCTAGGTTGAATCATGATTATACGAACGGTGGGAATACGATTTGGGAAAAACACAAAAATAAACATAAATATAGTTGTAAGCTTGAAATTGGCATAGTTTGGAAGCGAACATGATTCTGATTTATACAATTTTAGAACATGTGTTAAGACATGTGAATTGGGTAGATTTGACATGGATTATAGGTTATGAAATTTAGATCTAGTATTGGCCTGTAAACTGAAAAACTAGAATAATAAATCTAGTTTGTATGTAGACTGTAAACTAGAAGAATAAATCTAGTTTTTGGGCATAAACGGTGAACTAGAATAGAAAATCAAGTTTGGCATATAAAATCTAGTTTAGCATAAACTGAAAATAAAGATGATAGATCTAAATTGCTATGAACTGTAGGTTAGGCAAATCAAGATTTGGGCCTAGAATATAAGTCTGTTAGCGAAAATGAATATAGGCCAAATTTGTTTAAAAAGGGGGAAATGGTTTGTAAGATAAATTGTTAACAATTTATAAACAAAAGAAAGATATTTTGATAACACCCTTTTTATAACTCGTACCAGAAAGTTCTAGGGTGACAGAGAGGATAGTGTCTAGGCTTCGGTTTGGAAAATACAAGTTTCCTGCCCTCCCTGGCTATCCCTAACTGATCCGACGAACGGGATGGTTGCTTTCAAAACCAGGTTTGGAAATTAATCAGAAAACCCTTTGAACTTAGAAAACATGAATATGCCTAACCCGAGGTTAGACTGAGTTGCGGTGTAAACCTGCCCGGAACCGACCGGCACATCCAGTAACCGCAGCAATATCTGTCTAATGTGAGAAGTTGCGGCTTTAATTTATTAATTAAAGCTAGAACAAGAAGGGGAGGGTTAAGTCCATAGGAACACTTAACCAACACAGTTAAAGCTAGAATGGGAAGGTTAAGTCCAAAGGAGCACTTAACCAACTTAACACTGTTAAGCTAAAATGGTAGGGTTAAGTCCATAGAAACACTTAACCAACTTAACACAGTTAAAGCTAGAATGGGAGGGTTAAGTCCATGGGAATACTTAGCCAAATTAACATGTTGACTAGACTAGAAGGTGGGGTTAAGTAAAGTTAATACACTTAGCCAATTTAACATGTTAATTAGACTAGAGGTTGGGGTTAAGTAATACACTTAGCCAATTTAATATGCTAGCTGGGTTGGACCGTAGGGTTAAGTAAACTTGAACGCTTAACCATCAGAATATGATAAATGAATAGGGTTAAGTCTAAGACACGAAGAGATGATACTTAACCATTAATAACAGGTTTAGTTAAAACCGGTGGGAAAGGTTAAGTTAAAAAGGGAACACTTAACCAATACAGAATGAATGGGTAGGGTTAAGAAATACTTAACCAATATGACATGGTTTGTGGTGGGGTTAAGTCAACATGAATACTGACAACACTTAACCAGTTTAACAGGATAAGGGAAGAGGGTTAAGTTAGCATGAATCGACTAAAGACACTTAACCAATCCAACTTAACGGGAAAGAGAACTAAGTAGTAAAACTTAGTTAAGAAAACAAGGAATTTGGAAAATAAGTGGTAAACCTTAGTTAGTAGAACTAAGTAGTAATTCTTAGTATAACACGAAGGAGCGGACGTCCATCTGATTTTAAAGAAGACTCCAACGAATTGGGATACGAAGCCCGAGGCTTCGAGGGGACGTGAGGGTACTCTTGGTATCCCTCTGTGAGGCTGCAGATGATCCGCCTGGGCGCACAGAGGTTAAGGTCTGCGGTAGAAGAGCCAAGGGTATGCCTTGGTTGCAATATATGGCAACCAAAAGACTAGGATGGACCAGCGTGATTCGGCGAGAAGACGGAAGCCCTGTGATAGCAACTCGTCGTCTACCTACCATCTTCAGTTAAGCGAGACACGTGAAGCGGGAAGGCTGGAGGACTCATACGGACCACATACTTGCTATCTAGTTGTGGTTGCGGGGTGTTGTTGGCCATAGAATTAGTGGGGCAGATAGGGGCCTTCGTACAGTTCTCATTTTACAAGGGTGGCCTTCCATTAGTTGAGGGAGAGGTCGAGTGGGACCATAGCCACTGGAAAAACAGACCTTAGCATCTGCATCGGCAGATATTGAAAGCTCCCGACCGAGTTCCGTATTTCTAGAGAAGCCCTGACAGCGGAACTCGGACCGCACATTACTGGACATGTGCATCTAGACAAGCGATAACGATTCGCGATACATGCGTGGGAAAAGTCTAGGAACATGTACCACCCTAGGTGGTGTGTCCTAGACTAAAGGGCATCGTTCGACAGGTTGCATAATCCCTAGTTTGGAACTAGGTGGCATAAACCCTGAATCCAAGAAGCATTCAGAAAAATAGCGTAAGTTCTAGTTGAATCTAGAAGGCACTTGATAGAAAACCCTAGATCTAGGTAATTAAATAATAAATGGATACCTGAAGGCGACGGAAACTACAGGGATTGGGATCACGTTATCGTTACTAGTAGGGACACTAGTTAGGCGGTGCAGAGATATAGAAACCAGAATAATAAGGTAATAGTGAAGCAGAGAAAGTATTAAAGTATATCCAGTTTATCTTGCCTTAGTATATCTTGTGGTAATCTTATCTTATCCTGTTGACCCTATCATCATGGTATTGTCTTGTATTCAGTTAATTCATGTCGTTTCATTTTTCCCTGTTCACATGCTAGAAGTTACTGACTTACTCAGGCTTTATGTCTGACTCTGATTTTCTTTCGCTTCTTTTCTTCTGTTTCCCCCCCCCCAGGTTGTTGAGGAGGGAATAGTATAACTCAGGATTAGATTGGACCGTTGCTCTTTCCCCAGCTTGAAGATTTGACGAAGTCGTCCTTGGATTCTCTTTCAGATGCTATGGCTGGCTCTTGCTACATTGGGGAATATAAAATGTTATTTTATGCTTCTTTATTTTGTAAAGACAGATGATACTCTGATATTGTAAAAGAATCTTGTACAGACTATTTTATCAATAAAGCAAAGTTCTATTTTCCGCTGTTTAATATTTGTCTGTCTTGTAATTTATCTACATCTTTTACCCAAAATGCTCCACAGAACTTTGTGCATTCCCTTTGTGAGTGACACTAACGGACGTGGGGTGTTACACGTGGTATCAGAGCTGAAGGTTACCGGATCAGATAAAAGATTTGAAAAATTATTTTCAAAAGGTTTTTAAAGAAGCATTTTAAAAGAAATGATTTGTTTTAAAGGCATATTCCCCAAAGCCATACGCATTGTCTCCTCTTCCTCTGTTTGAATTCTTGTCTCCTTCTTTCTTGAGTCTCTGGGGCTCCTGGCTTTCTGGGAGATAACCTCATCGAAGGGCGAAGTAGTGCCCGACTTCCATCTATAGCCGTAGTTGTTTCACTTACGGCCAGTCTTCTTTCAAGCTTAGTAGGGTCTTCGGTATGATGGAAGCAGCTTTCGAGGGATTTGCCAACATGGTTATACACAGAAAAAGGTGAGGAGTTTGGCAAAAGGGAGCACAACCCCAGGATGAGGAAATCATGGATGTAGGTTTAGCTCACGAAGGAGGAAGAAAATTATAAAAGAGGAAGTATCTTTACTATGGTATGATAGGGCATATAATTAAGGACAAAGGACAAGATTTTCAGAAGGGAAAGTACATGCTGAGCGTACCTAGGAGATAGGTGGTAAAAGTTCTGTTGGAGGAGTCTAGTTTTTCTGTTCGTACTCTTTCCTTATTAGCGCTTCTCATTTGTTCATATTTGCTTCTATAGTTGAGTCTCTGCACCTTAGTACTTGTATAGTAAGAAGATCCCAATCAGTCTCAAACCCAGTGGGTGGTTCGACCCGTCTATTTTTGGTTAGTAGGGGTATGAATAGCTATCGAGTTTGCTTATATCATATCACGTCGATCATCTAAAATCGGAGGAGATATTCCCTGGATACTTATCTGATATTGGTTTAGGCCTTTGGGGCTTGTACTTGAGGAATGTCGAGTTCGACTAGGATGGTTTGCGTGAGAGATGAATACTTGTGACAGGCGCTCTAAAAAGCGCGTAGTGATCTTTCAACCCTTATAGTTATGGCATAACGGATAAGAGGGAAACCTCTAATCATCTTAGTACGTATACTTGGTACCGTGATTGACATCTGTTTATTTTGGAATTGGAGGTCGGAAACTTCACAATCGTGAAGTTAAATTGGTTAAGATACAGTGGAGTAAAGCTCAAGAAGGCTAGATACTAGCAACATGCCCTTTTTCCTTAAGGGTGCATCCTTGATTTCTTTGTTTAGGAGCTTTACGCATAGTTGTTTCTCTCTTTCCAAAGTATATCCTCTAGATCGAATCTGCGATCTTTAGGTAGAAGCCAATGGATGTAAACATGTATTTGAAACATGTTATGGTTGAATGGTTGCAAGTGGTTGCAAATGGTTGCTCGTGGATGCATATGCATACGTATTAGGCACTAGATCAAGTTCGGACGCTCTCATATTTCATTTATATATATGCATTTGTTTATAAGTTGAACTTGATATGATATCATATGGACGCTGTATATGGATGAATGGCTGTGCACGCATGTAGTATTTACATGACTAGGGATGTTTGCATGCATGATTGGACGCATGGCACTAACATGATTTGCATTAAGGAGGTCAACTGAATCAGTAGACCGCCTGATTTTGCATTAGATAGAGACATATACACACACTATGCATATGAACATGAAAAGCATTAGAAATCTTTTAAGGACAATGAATGCCTATGATTGAATGGTTGAGTAGATGGGTGATTGGATGGTAGGACACATTCTTCCTAACTTGAAGATTTCGGGGACGAAATCCTTTTAAGTGGGGGAGAATGTAACACCCCGTAATTCTGTGACATTAAGATTCTCAAATTAAAGTATAATTAATTTTTAAAAGAAAAATTAAAAGAAAAAGATCCATGCAGAGTATTGTAACTAACATGAAAAAGAGAAGTAAGGAGAGAACAATAATTATTATTGTTCTAAGACTTATTAACAAAAGCCTCTGTAGCTTAGTTGGTTAAGGCATTGGATTTGTAGCATGGAGGTCGGGGGTTCGAACCCCGGCGGCGGCATAATTTTTTTTATCTTTGTTTTAGAGAGGGCCAACTAAACATGCAAATATATGTACGTATACAAATTCAAATTTTGAAAGGATAAGAACGTACATATAAGGAAATAAAGAAAATATATATACATATGAGAATATAAATATATATATATATATGCAAAAATATATGTATACGAAAGATAAAATTCAAGATAAGGCTACAGTCAATGAAATATGGCAACATCATTTGAATTTTGAAAATAAAATGAAAGTTGTGCGTATATATATACGCGTAAAATGGTCGTTAGAGGAATTGTATACATATAAGAATATTTCATGTGAATAAAACAGTTAAATAAATTCCAGAAATTCAAAAGTTCGAAAATCAAACTTCTACGCCAAAACAATTCATTCGAAATTCAAATTTCTACGCCAAAATAGCTTGTGGGACCCAATGCTGACACAGCGCTGCGTGTATGATAAGGTTTGGCTAGATTCACCTACGTACCTGGACTATTTTCTTAACTGGGTTCAATGCTGACTCAGCGCTGCGTGTACGATAAGGTCTTGAGCAGCTATATAAACAGCCCTAGTCTTCATTCTCTTTGCACCAATTCTCTTCTATCCTTATGCTGCTAAGATTCATGGCTTCTTCCCCTCCTCTAAATTTTCTTAAATAATTAAAATAAAATATAAATTCAAGACATGGAGATGCTGCTCAAATCTGTTCAGGAGAAGATTCAAATCAAAGTGAAGAATTCAAAGGCTAAATCAACAAACCTCGAGCAACGACATACGAATCTTAGCATCGCCGTTCTTCTATTCTAGATCTAATTTCTGTAAGTCAGTTGTTTCTAGATTTGAACGTTCTTTTGCTTTATTTTGTGACATGAAATTAAAGGAATAAAAGAATATGCCAAATCTCTCTCTCTCTCTCTCTATTCGAATCTGTGTTTATACTCTTGGACTAAATTAAGAACTGTTATGATTCAAGGACAAATAAGACTTTGCCTAAGACCGTTGCCTATGACTATGGATTCTGAGATCATGTGCCTTTGGACTATGAACATAAGCCGTTGATTTTGGGACATAAAACATTGCCTATGACGGTGACTTATGACTGTGGGAATTATTTTCCCTTTTGACTATGAATATTGCCTATGACTATGGACATTTGCCTACGATTATGAACACAAGCCTTTGACTTGGACATAAAGTATTACCTATGACATAACAACGGTGATTTAAACACCTATGATTCATGACTAGGAAAATTGTTGCTTACGTTTTGTGACTATGAAATTGGGTCTAAAACCCGATTTATCTATTCTGTCTGTTCTTGATTTTCTTTGGTTTTAGACTGTGGGAATTTACCTATTAAGTTAGGTCTACCCATGTTCTCGAACCTATTCTGTCTATTCTTGGTTTTAGACCGTGGGAATTTACCTATTAAGTTAGGTCTACCCATATTCTTGAACCTGCGTCGTTATTCAAAATCTTTTTATGCCAATTATTATGTCCACCCTTTTTCATAGCATCTTTGGTTCATTCCCTATTTTCTATGAATCTAGATTTATTTACAATCTAGGTTGAATCATGATTATACGAACGGTGGGAATACGATTTGGGAAAAACACAAAAATAAACATAAATATAGTTGTAAGCTTGAAATTGGCATAGTTTGGAAGCGAACATGATTCTGATTTATACAATTTTAGAACATGTGTTAAGACATGTGAATTGGGTAGATTTGACACGGATTATAGGTTATGAAATTTAGATCTAGTATTGGCCTGTAAACTGAAAAACTAGAATAATAAATCTAGTTTGTATGTAGACTGTAAACTAGAAGAATAAATCTAGTTTTTGGGCATAAACGGTGAACTAGAATAGAAAATAAAGTTTGGCATATAAAATCTAGTTTACATAAACTGAAAATAAAGATGATAGATCTAAATTGCTATGAACTGTAGGTTAGGCAAATCAAGATTTGGGCCTAGAATATAAGTCTGTTAGCGACAAATGAATATAGGCCAAATTTGTTTAAAAAGGGGGAAATGGTTTGTAAGATAAATTGTTAACAATTTATAAACAAAAGAAAGATATTTTGATAACACCCTTTTTATAACTCATACCAGAAAGTTCTAGGGTGACAGAGAGGATAGTGTCTAGGCTTGGGTTTGGAAAATACAAGTTTCCTGCCCTCCCTGGCTATCCCTAACTGATCCGACGAACGGGATGGTTGCTTTCAAAACCAGGTTTGGAAATTAATCAGAAAACCCTTTGAACTTAGAAAACATGAATATGCCTAACCCGAGGTTAGACTGAGTTGCGGTGTAAACCTGCCCGGAACCGACCGGCACATCCAGTAACCGCAGCAATATCTGTCTAATGTGAGAGGTTGCGGCTTTAATTTATTAATTAAAGCTAGAACAAGAAGGGGAGGGTTAAGTCCATAGGAACACTTAACCAACACAGTTAAAGCTAGAATGGGAAGGTTAAGTCCATAGGAGCACTTAACCAACTTAACACTGTTAAGCTAGAATGGTGAGGTTAAGTCCATAGAAACACTTAACCAACTTAACACAGTTAAAGCTAGAATGGGAGGGTTAAGTCCATGGGAATACTTAGCCAAATTAACATGTTGACTAGACTAGAAGGTGGGGTTAAGTAAAGTTAATACACTTAGCCAATTTAACATGTTAATTAGACTAGAGGTTGGGGTTAAGTAATACACTTAGCCAATTTAATATGCTAGCTGGGTTGGACCGTAGGGTTAAGTAAACTTGAACACTTAACCATCAGAATATGATAAATGAATAGGGTTAAGTCTAAGACACGAAGAGATGATACTTAACCATTAATAACAGGTTTAGTTAAAACCGGTGGGAAAGGTTAAGTTAAAAAGGGAACACTTAACCAATACAGAATGAATGGGTAGGGTTAAGAAATACTTAACCAATATGACTTGGTTTGTGGTGGGGTTAAGTCAACATGAATACTGACAACACTTAACCAGTTTAACAGGATAAGGGAAGAGGGTTAAGTTAGCATGAATCGACTAAAGACACTTAACCAATCCAACTTAACGGGAAAGAGAACTAAGTAGTAAAACTTAGTTAAGAAAACAAGGATTTTGGAAACTAAGTGGTAAACCTTAGTTAGTAGAACTAAGTAGTAATTCTTAGTATAACACGAAGGAGCGGACATCCATCTGATTTTAAAGAAGACTCCAACGAATTGGGATACGAAGCCCGAGGCTTCGAGGGGACGTGAGGGTACTCTTGGTATCCCTCTGTGAGGCTGCAGATGATCCGCCTGGGCGCACAGAGGTTAAGGTCTGCGGTAGAAGAGCCAAGGGCATGCCTTGGTTGCAATATATGGCAACCAAAAGACTAGGATGGACCAGCGTGATTCGGTGAGAAGACGGAAGCCCTGTGATAGCAACTCGTCGTCTACCTACCATCTTCAGTCAAGCGAGACACGTGAAGCGGGAAGGCTGGAGGATTCATACGGACCACATACTTGCTATCTAGTTGTGGTTGCGGGGTGTTGTTGGCCATAGAATTAGTGGGGCAGATAGGGGCCTTCGTACAGTTCTCATTTTACAAGGGTGGCCTTCCATTAGTTGAGGGAGGGGTCGAGTGGGACCATAGCCACTGGAAAAACAGACCTTAGCATCTGCATCGGCAGATATTGAAAGCTCCCGACCGAGTTCCATATTTCTAGAGTAGCCCTGACAGCGGAACTCGGACCGCACATTACTGGACATGTGCATCTAGACAAGCGATAACGATTCGCGATACATGTGTGGGAAAAGTCTAGGAACATGTACCACCCTAGGTGGTGTGTCCTAGACTAAAGGGCATCGTTCGACAGGTAGCATAATCCCTAGTTTGGAACTAGGTGGCATAAACCCTGAATCCAAGAAGCATTCAGAAAAATAGCGTAAGTTCTAGTTGAATCTAGAAGGCACTTGATAGAAAACCCTAGATCTAGGTAATTAAATAATAAATGGATACCTGAAGGCGACGGAAACTACAGGGATTGGGATCACGTTATCGTTACTAGTAGGGACACTAGTTAGGCGGTGCAGAGATATAGAAACCAGAATAATAAGGTAATAGTGAAGTAGAGAAAGTATTAAAGTATATCCAGTTTATCTTGCCTTAGTATATCTTGTGGTAATCTTATCTTATCCTGTTGACCCTATCATCATGGTATTGTCTTGTATTCAGTTAATTCATGTCGTTTCATTTTTCCCTGTTCACATGCTAGAAGTTACTGACTTACTCAGGCTTTATGTCTGACTCTGATTTTCTTTCGCTTCTTTTCTTCTGTTTCCCCCCCCCCCCAGGTTGTTGAGGAGGGAATAGTATAACTCAGGATTAGATTGGACCGTTGCTCTTTCCCCAACTTGAAGATTTGACGAAGTCGTCCTTGGATTCTCTTTCAGATGCTATGGCTGGCTCTTGCTACATTGGGGAATATAAAATGTTATTTTATGCTTCTTTATTTTGTAAAGACAGATGATACTCTGATATTGTAAAAGAATCTTGTACAGACTATTTTATCAATAAAGCAAAGTTCTATTTTCCGCTGTTTAATATTTGTCTGTCTTGTAATTTATCTGCATCTTTTACCCAAAATGCTCCACAGAACTTAGTGCATTCCCTTTGTGAGTGACACTAACGGACGTGGGGTGTTACACAGGTGGGCCCTTGGATCGTCAGGGCCGGTCCACCGATGTGGATTAAAATGCTTGAACACTACGTTTCCCCGCCCTTTGGGGCGTAAATGAGCCAACGAATGATTCCATCGGCTTCACATAGTCACCGATATATCCGAGGCTCCTCGCAAACCAACAACCACATAAGTCAAACTCGTTAGGGCGTGTCAAACCACTGACGCCACTTCTAACTAGAAAGAAACGCATGCCCTTCCTAATGTCCTCTCCTGTTTCTGGTTCACAACCGGGGTGTGAGGCTCGTGAATCAACGCTACACAAAGCTATGCCACACAGGCTATGCTTTGATCATCAACCACAAGACTCTGCTTTTCAACAGAAGCCTTGATCATTTGCATCTTAGCATGCCACATAGGCAAACCACTCTATGCAACCAATATCCATCAATCACACAAAATGATATCCAATGTCAGACACACAGTCCATTTACAAGTTCATCCTTGGCCTGAACGAAACCAGAGGCACCATGTACCTCGCATATCCATCGATCTCCAAGTACGTCTGGATGATCACCAATTGATTTCCTCCTCTTGGGTGTACGGCCCAATCAAGATCATCAGTAATTATCCAAACGACGTGAAGACTGAAACGACCCGAACTTCCCCTGTCTCTGAAGAGAAGAGAAAGGACGAATTGTATTGAGAACACGACAAAATAGAACGCAGACGGGAGAACATTTCATTTTTAATTACAACAACTCATCAGATTACAAGAATATACGGAGTATAAATGAATAAATATTACACAGAAAATATCAGAGATTCCAATACATTAAATAGCAGCGGAAAAATAATACAAAATACAACTGAAAGTAATACATGGATACAGAGCTTTCCGAGTATCGTTCCAGCTGTAAACCAGGATCCTGTGAATATAAATCTGCAAAACCAAAACTACTAGATGCCTGTGTCAAAATAAGGGCACCCAGAGTTTAGGTTAAAACAATAAACTCCAGGTCAATCATGGGACTGGTGTGAGAACTAAAACAGTTATTAATCTTTATTTTAAAGTTAGGTAAATCAAGGGACCACGCCGTATAACACGGAACGGGTTTCCTCCCAAGAATACCAGTGCATAAAACAACAGCGCAATGCTAAATAAAGAACAATGAAGCTATTATAAGACCCAAGTCCCATCACACTATGCAACACAAACCGGAGGATAGGGTTTTCCCTTATAATAGCCAAAGCATGTTTGATACGTTTAAAACAAATCATTTGATACTATAATAAGTGTAGTGTTTAAAACAATTTCAAATCATAAGTATCAATCATTGACGGCATAAGGGCCCCATCCCACTATGTCGCCATACTAGGCTCTACAATCAAAACCGCAAATGTCACGTGTTTGGAAATTGGATTTCCGTCTATGAACCGAGGCAAAAGATAGTCCTCTACCGTATTCGAGACTCTCTAGCCCGAGCCTCAGGCTACAGCCGCAACTGCACCTAGGAGCCACAGGGCCGGTCCACCGATGTGGATTAAAATGCCTGAATACTGTGTTTCCCCGCCCTTTGGGGCGTAAATGAGTCCAATGACCCCATCGGTCCCGGATCGACTGATATATCCGAGGCGCCTCGCAACAGCAGCAACCACATAAGTCAAACTCGTCAGGGCGTGTAAAACCACTGACGCCACTTCTAGCTAGAAAGAAACGCATGCCCTCCCTGGATCCTTCTCCCGTTTCTGGTTCACAACCGGGGTGTGAGGCTCGCGAATTCACGTTACACAAAGCTATGCCACACAGACTTTGCTTTACAACAGAAGCCTTGATCAATTGCCACTTAGGTATGCCACACAGGCAATTCACCCCATGCGTTTGATATCCATCGATATATAACCCCTGAGCTCGTACGTCTCAGAGAAGGGCGTTAAGCAAGAGAATAAATTCTCCGCCGCCAAACAGATATATAATTAATAGAAATCAATCACACAGACTAAAATCCAATTTCAGACACACAGTCCATTTACAAGTTCGTTCTGGGTCTGAACGAAACCGGAGGCACCTAGTACCCCGCATATCCATCGATCTCCAAGTACGTCTGGACGATCACCAACTATTTCCATCTTTTTGGGTGTACAGCCCAATCAAGATCATCAGTAATCACCCAAACGACGTGAAGACCTCCGGTCTTCAACCACCGTCTTCATCTTCGACACCTCGTCGAATCAGTTATTCAGAATGGGATAAACCCGGTCTTTCTGAACAACTCGCGTATATAATAAACATGTGTGACACAAACACAACATACGCCTCAATCCAGTTCAGAATATTCTTTTATTCAAATATTCTTATACTTTGGGAAAAGGTTCCCATTAATTTTATCAAAGATAAATTCTTTAAATTTATTCTTTAATCTTCTTTGAATATCAATTCAAACTAGTCGGGATTAGCGAACCACACCGGAGTAATCATTTATTTTATTTCCCAATCCCCACCTATTCATCCCATGAAGTAAAACTGGTAATACTTCATATCTAACACCATGGTGTTATCGGTAAATTCAATTACCATTTCACATTCAAATCTAATTAAAGATTTAACTATCGCCTGAAGAAAAACTTGTGATACTCCATTCTCGATCTTTTCAATCTAATTAAAGATTAATTAAAACTCCACTTAGTTTTAATCCTTAATTGGGTTAAAGAATCAGTGTCATTTTAAAACACGGTTCACGATAAACCCAAAATCACATTCCATTAATTATCGGGTTAAAGAACAAGTGTTATTTAGAACACTGTTCACGATAAACCCAAAAATCAATACCAATTCAATTACAATTAAATATTATTTAATTGGTACACTTCGTTAAATCTAAATAAAAAGATTCAATCTTTTTCTCAACTGGGCTTAATAAACAGTGTTAATGAAGACACCATTTACGACAAACCCAAATGACATTTGATATTAAATACAAGGCTCTGAATAGAAAATATATCGGCTTATATTCAATATCAAATTCTACGACCAACAAATATCGTTTTGGAAATAACGATATAAATATATCTTTCAAATTTCCATAACAACATCTGTATAATCACGAAATCCAACATTGAAATATTCCAAAGACAATTTCTATTTAAATCCATTCCAATTCAATTATTGGAAATTCTGGTTACTTTTAAAAGCATTTCAAATTCACTTTATTTATTTTAAAAATAAATAGAATTATAATTCTAGTTCAAAACTAGTTCATTTCGATAAAAAAATCTATTTTTATCTTTCCAAATATGGAGTTTTTCATCCCAAAGCTTCACAAATCATTTCTTATGATTTTACATAAATTATTAATATTTTTAATAATTTTTATCAAGGCCCGTACAGTCGATTTCCATCAACGGCCATCGAACTGCACTTACAACGACCTTTTCCAAATTTGATTTTGACATAATTCCAAATCCAACCGTTAGATTTCTAATTTCTAATATTCGTTAGAAAGCTCTTTTCGATACGAACTTAACGGTTCCGGTTTTAGGAGAATCCGACAGTCGGATCTCCCGCAACGTCAATTCGAAGTCAATGGTCGAAATTCACGAACTGTCGCAGCGCGGCGCGTTCTATTCAGGCCATTATATTATATATATATAATATATATAATATATACTTCGTCGATTTCCTTTTAAAACGTATTATACAAATCGTTTTAAATTCGTTTTCGAAATGATTTCAACTTCTTTTCAAATTCAAATCAAAATTGATTTTTTTTCCTTATAAATTCGATTTAAATTCATTTCAAATTGATTTCAATTCAAATCGATTTTTTTTCCATTTTAGTTCGTTTTCAATTCCATTCAATTTCAATTTGAATTCATTTCTATTCAATTTCAATTCGAATTCATTTCTATTCAATTTCAATTCGAATTATAATTCTTCTCAAAATATCAGATTTTGAAATCACTTTCGATATTCATTATAAAATGAATAAAATCGATATAAATATCGTTCACGTAAAAATGGCGTCAATCTAATCAACACGGCTTCATATATTTCTATTTTCAAATATTCTATTTCAAATATTTCTTTTTCAAATATTTCTATTCAAATATTTCTTTTCCAAATATTTCTATTTCAAATATTTCTATTCAAATATTTATATTCAAATATTTCTATTTCTAATATTTCTATTCAAATATTTTATTACAAATATTTCTTTTTCAAATATTTCTATTCAAATATTTCTTTTCCTAATATTTGTATTTCAAATATTTCTATTCAAATATTTCTATTTCAAAACTGGAATGAGGCCCAATCAATTACCATAAAATGTTACTTATATGGATTTTCTACAACACATGTATATATCAACAACGACAAATAATCAACCAGCATCCAAGTGCATTCTACACTGTATAAGCATCAAATATAAATATGCAACGCTTATAACAGTCTGTCAATCAATTGATCGACATACAACTAAACAATCGAGATTAGTGTACGTCAAATATCATCCCAATACCCGTGTGGGGTTTCAAACAATCAAACACAGATTTTATTTGTGCAGTCGGGCGATGTGTAAAATTTATCGACCCAATCAATATCAGTCAAATCAGTGTATATAAACAAATCGGCCGATTTGTTTATAAATATTCATTTATTCACTTTCACATTAAAAATTATATTTTTAACGATAATTAATTTATTTCAATACATGAATATATTTCATTATCTATTTCACATCAACATCACAAACAATTTTCACAACACATCAATCAAACAAACAAGCCGTCCATGGTCTGTGGACGACGAGTGTCGGGTGCTGCTAAGCACTGTCTGCATCCTAGTATATATATAACTAGAAAAAGAAATTTAGAGTGAGAAGTTCTCACCGACTTGCTAACCCAATACCACGACTCTTCCTATGTAGAAATCTTCGTTGTTCTCGCCTTTTGTCACTTTCGTTGCCCGTAGCCACTACATATATAAAAATCACATTTTTATATTGCTGTTATGCATATAAAAATCATATTTTTATAATCACTCCATATGGATAAAAATTCTATTTTTACACTGCTACTATATAGATAAAAATTCTATTTTTACACCGCTACTATATAGATAAAAATTCTATTTTTACACCGCTACTATATAGATAAAAATTCTATTTTTATATCGCTACTATATAGATAAAAATTCTATTTTTATATTGCTACTACTATAAAGATCGCATCTTTATTACTCTACGTTATAAAAAATCATATTTTTATTATCAATACTATATAAAAATCATATTTTTAATAAGCCACTAGTATAAAAATTATATTTTTAACTTTTCTATATTATAAAAATTATATTTTTATAACGCCTTCTTTAGAATAAAATCATACTTTTATATAGCTTCTCTTCATGATAAAAATCGAATTTTTATCCTATGTTTCATATTATTATTTTTTAAAAAAATCGATCTTTTCTAATATAAAAGTGTAATCTTTCTTCACATAAAGGTCAAATCTTTTATTTTTAAAAATCATTTCTTTACGGGTTTAAAAATCAAGTCTTTACCTCTACAAAAATTCATTCTTTCACGATAAAAATCCTATTTTTAAACCCTTAAAAAAAATCTAATCTTCATATAATTGAAATCTAAACTTTATATCTATATGAATATAAACATGATAGAAGAAGAAAAATTGGACTTTACCCAAAATAAAAAAATAAAAAGGTTAAATTATAAACTTACAGCGTATGAGAAGGGGGGGTTTTGCTCCTGGCGCAGGTCAAGGAGGGAGGCCCTGGTGGCCGGAGGTGGCGCGGGGTGTGAGGGTGGTGCGGTGGTGTCAATTTGGCGGGGGGGGGGGGGGGCTAGGGCGCGGTCTTCGTTCACGGGGGAAGAGGTAGAAGGAGATGGAGGAGGAAGGGGATCGGAGGAAAAGGAGGGGGAGGCGCGGCCACCTATGGCGCAGTGCGGCGGCGAACTTCGACCGGGGGGGGGGGCGATATCGAGCAGCGGTTTTTTTTCTCTGTTCGTGAATTCTGACTTGGGAAGAAAAGGCTACGGGGGGGTTAGTGAAAAGGGGGTTATATAATTATTTATTTAATTTTTTTTATCATAAAAAGTTGACTTTTTATTCGAACTCGAAACGGGACCCAACGACTGTCGTCCCTAGCTAATTACCCACATTCCAAACACAATGGGATATGTTTCGTTAGCCAATTTTATCGTTTCGATCAGTTTTCGTCAAAATCAACATATAACTCAATATATTGAATTTGAACGCGCATTTCAGTTTACTGGGGCCACATACTAACTCTAAAAATTCACGAAAAATATTTTCTAACTTCGTATTGACGATACGGTCCTAACAAATCTAGTTTCGTCAAATTCTGAGACCGTTTGAAAAATGGCCATTTTCCAGTCGATTAAAATCAACTAGAATTGGTCAAATGCGTTTAACTTCGCTACGCTCACATATTGATTCGAAAAATTATGAAATCTGAAACCTAGCAATAATTAGACATCCCGGATCCAACAAAAATGGTTTCGTCAAAATCCGAGGTCGTTTGCAAAATTTCCATTTTTAAGGGCCGAAATTCCATTGCGACTACTCTAAATTTTCAACTGGACATATATTTTGATTCCCGCTATGAAATTCCAAATTTTCGGATTCGTTCGAAAGATATTCTCAATTAGATTCAACTATTTTTGGTTTCGCTAAAATCCTTTTTATTTTGAATCCTGTACATTCAATTGAAGTTTGAAATCGAATTATCGAACTACCGCGCCATTTTCAATTCCTTTTTTAATTTAAAATAAATTTTTATGTTCTAACGACGATCTATATAAATATATACGTTCAAATTATATTCAAAATTAATTTCCCGTCGTTATTATTTCAAATAATTCATTTTAGATAATCAAAACTCGCTAAAATTGCCAAAATAAAAATTTTAAATTGGCCCAGATTTCCGGGTTATTACAAAGACCTCCGGTCTTCAACCACCGTCTTCATCTTCGACTAATCGTCGAATCAGTTATTCAGAATGGGATAAACCTGATCTTTCTCAATAACTCGTGTATATAATAAACAAGTGTTACACAAACACAACATACGCCTCATTCTAATTCATCAGTCAGTAACCGTAAATTAGTAAGAGAATAATTCCCCAAACATTAACCCCGAAGGCCGAAACCAACATCAGATCAATACACAGGAAACCATTCTTCTTAACTAACCTAAAGTTAGTTTCTAAATTTCACATTCTTAGGGAAAGGTTCCCATTAATTTTATCAAAGATAAATTCTTTAAATTTATTCTTTAATCTTCCTTTGAATATCACTTCAAACTAGTCGGGATTAACGAACCTTACCGAAGTAATCATTTGTTTTAATTTCCCAATCCCAACCTATTCATCCCATGAAGTAAAACTGGTAATACTTCATATCTAACACCACGGTGTTATCAGTAAATTCAATTACCATTTCACGTTCAAATCTAATTAAAGATTTAACTATCGTTTGGAGCAAAACTGGTGATACTCCATTCTCGATCTTTTCAATCTAATTAAAGATTCATTAAAACTCCTCTTAGTTTAATCTTTAACTGGGTTAAAGAATCCATGTCATTTAAAACACGGTTCACGATAAACCCAAAATCACATCATATTTCAATCAATCCCTAACCGTAAATTAGCAAGTGAGCAATTCCCTAAGTATTAACCCCGAAGGTCGAAACCAACATCAGATCAATACACAACAAACCATTCAACTTAACTAATCTTCAATTAGTTTCTGATTTTCTTAACTTCGTTAGGTCTAAGAACAGTATTATTGAAGATACCGTTCACGACAACCCAAAATCACATTCCATTAATTATCGGGTTAAAGAACAAGTGTTATTTAAAACACCGTTCACGATAAACCCAAAAATCAATTCAAATTCAATTCCAATTAAATACCATTTAATCGGTACGCTTCATTAAATCTAAATAAAAAGATTCAATCTTTTTCTCAACTGGGTTTAAGAATAGTGTTAATGAAGACACCATTCATGACTAACCCAAATCCCATTTGATATTAAATACAAGGCTCTGAATAGAAAATATACCGACTTATACTCAATATCAAATTCTACGACCAACAAATATCCTATTGGAAATAACGATATTAATATATCTTTCAAATTCCCATAACAATATCTGTATCATCACGAAATCCAACATCGAAATATTCCGAAGACAATTTCATTTCAAATCCATTCCAATTCAATTATTGGAAATTCTGGTTATTTTCAAAACCATTTCAATCCACTTTATTTATTTTAAAAATAAATAGAATTATAATTCTAGTTCCAAACTAGTTCATTTAGACAAAAATCTATTTTTATCTTTTCAAATATGGAGTTTTTCATCCCAATTCTTCCCAAATCATTTCTTATGATTTTACACAAATTATTACTATTTTTAATAATTTTATCAAGGCCCGTACAGTCGATTTCCATCAACGGCCATCGAACTGCACTTACAGCGACCTTTTCCAAATTTTATTTGGACATAATTCCAAATCCATTGTATTAACCCGGAAATTCTAAGCCAATTTAAAATTTTTATTTTGGCAATTATAGCGAAGTTTGAATATTTAAAATGAATTATTTTAAATAATAACGACGAAAATTTACTTTGAATAGAATTAAAACGTATATATTTTTATAGATCGTCGTTAGAATATAAATATTTATTTTAAATTATAAAAGGAATTGAAAATGGCGCGGTAGTTCGATAATTTGATTTCAAAGTTCAAATGAATGTAACTGGTGCAAAATAAACCGGATTTTAGTGAAACCAAAAATATTTGAATCTAATGGAGAATATCTTTCCAACGAATCCGAAAAATTGAAATTTCATAGCGGGGTTCAAAAGATATACCCAGTTGAAAATTCAGAATAGTCGCTATGGAATTTCGGCCCTTAAAAGTGGAAATTTTGCAAACGACCTCGGATTTCGACGAAACCACTTTTGTTGGATCAGTGATGTCAAGTTATTGCTAGGTTTCAATTTTCATAAATCAATATGTGAGCGTGCCAAAGGAAAATGCGTTTGACCAGTTTCAGTTGATTTTAATCGACTGGAAAATGGCCATTTTTCCAACGGTCTCAGAATTCGATGAAATTAGTTTTGTTAGGACCGTTTCGTCCAAGTTGGAAAATATTTTTCGGGAATTTTTCGAGTTAGTATGTGGGCCCGGTAAATTGAAATGTGCGTTCAAATTCAATATATAGAGTTATATTTTGATTTTGACGGAAACTGATCGAAACGATCGAATCAGCTTATGATACATATCCCATTGTGTTCGGAATGGGGGCCATTAGCTATGGATGGCAGGCGGTGGGTTTCGTTTCGAGTTCGAATGAAAAAGTTACTTTTTAGAGATAAAATAAAATAAATATTTAAATCACTTCTCTTTACACTAAACCCCCTCCCCTACCTTCTCCTTTCCCCGTCGGTTTCACAATCGAGAAAATTTAAAAAAAGGGAAAGAAGGGCGAACGGGGAGGAGCTGCACCCCCCCCCAACAGCGCGCCACCGCGCCTCAGGTGGTTGCGCCCCCTCCTTCTCCTCCTCCCTCTCCATTTCCCCTTTTTCCGTGCCCTAGCCCACCACTCTGGCCCCAAACCCGACGCCGCACCCCTAGCCGACGCCACCTCAGCCCCTCCTCACCTAAACTGCTCCCCCTCCTCCGACTCAGCGCACCCGGACCCCCTCTGAGCAAACTCAGCCCCTCCAACCCCAATTCGACGAAAAAGGTGAGTTTTTAACTGATTTTTAATTAGTGTAATAACTGATTTTTAATTAGTATAATAACTAATTTTGATCAGAGTAAAAACTGATTTTTGTATAATATAAAAAGGAGAACAAAAATTATATTTCTATCATATAAAAAGATAAGATTTTTAAGTAGCAAAAATTTAGATTTTACTTTATAAAAGAAGTTTTTTTATATTAATGTCATGCATAGAAAAGACGAGGTTCTTAACGATAAAAAAGTTGATTTTTTATAAAAGTATAAAGGTTTGAATTTTATTTTTAAAGAAGTAAAGAGATGATCTTTAAAGAAAAGATATGATTTTTCTTATGTAGAAAACAAAGCAAAATATAATTTTTATAAAGTAGAAGTATTAAAAATATGGTTTTTATATAATATAGTTAGTAAAAATTTGATCTTTATGTATGTAGCGGAATAAAAATCTGATCTTTATTATATGTACGTTGTAAGAATGTGATTTTTATGGCCGTGACATAAAAATACGATCTTTATATATATAAAAATATAAGTTTTATATAGAGAATAGCATGATAAAAATATAATCTTTATTATATGAAAAGCAGTGTAAAAATAGAATTTTTATCTATATAGCTGCAGTATAAAAATATGATTTTTATCCTTATAGGGTTGAAATAAAAATATGATTTTTATATATATAGTGGCTACGGGCAACGAAAGTGACAAAAGGCAAGCACGACGAAGATTTCCTACATGAGAAGAGTCGTGGCGTTGGTTTAGCTAGTCGGTGAGAAATTCTCGCTTTAAATTTTCTTTTCTAGTTAAAAATATATACTAGGATGCAGACGGTGCTTAGTGGCACCCGACACCCGTCGTCCACAGACCATGGATGGCTTGTATGTTTGATTGTTTGTTGTGGTGAAAATTGATTGTGTGATGTGAAATGAAATAAAATATTTATATGGTTAAAAATATTTTATCGTTAAAAATATAATTTTTAACGGGCATGTGAATAAATAAAAATCTGTGTTTGTTGATTTGAAACCCCACACGGGTATTGGGATAAAATACGTCATACACTAATCCCAATAATTAGTTGTAAGTCGATCGATTGATTGACAGGCTGTTATAAGTGTTAATTAATTATAATTAATGCTTATGCAGTTGTGTGGTGCACTTTGGATGATGTATGATTATTTATCGTTGCTATTATATATATGTGTTGTATGAAATCCATATAATTAACATTATATGGTGATTGATTGGGCCTCATTCCAATTGGGAAAATAAAGAATATTATAAAATATAGATTCATGTGTTGAATAGAAAGAAATATAGATTCATGTGTTGAGTAGAATAAATATTCATTTGTTGAACAGAGTAACGAAGTTATTGAAATATATAAAGCCGTGTTGATTAGAGTTGCGCTATTTTGACGTGAACGATATTTATATCGATTATATTCGTTTTTATAATGAATATAGAAAAAGTAGTGATTTGAAAATATAATGTTTTGAAAATATTATCATTTATATGGTAATGATATGAAATATTCAATTTTGATTTGAAATTGAATATAGAGTTGAAATGGTTTTGAAAACGAATTTAAAAGGATTTATAAAATATGTTTTAAAAGGAAATTGACGAAATATAATATATATATATATATATTATATATAATGGCTTAAATAGAACGCGCCGCGCCGCGGCAGTTCGTGAATTTCGACCATTGACTTCGAATTGACGTTGCGGGAGATCCGACCGCCGGATTCTCCTAGAACCGGAACCGTTGGGTTCGTATCGAAAAGAGATTTCCAATGAATATTAGAAATTTGAAATCTATCGGTTGAATTTGGAATTATGTCCAAATCAAATTTGGAAAATGTCGCTGTAAGTGCAGTTCGATGACCGTTGATGGAAATCGACTGTACGGGCCTTGATAAAATTATTAAAAATATTAATAATTTGTGTAAAATCATAATATGTGAATTGGAAAGAACTGGGATGGAAAATTCCCCATTGGAAAAGATAAAAATAGATTTTTATCGAAATGAACTAGTTTGGAGCTAGAATTAAAATCAATTTATTTTAGAAGTAAAAAAATTGAATTTGAAAGTGGTTTTAAAAATAATCAGAATTTCCAATAATTGAATTGGAATGGATTTGAATCGAAATCATCTTCGGAATATTTCGATGTTGGATTTTGTGATTATACAGATATTGTTGTGGAAATTTGAAAGATATATTCACATCGTTATTTCCAATATGATATTTGTTAGTCGTGGAATTTGATATTGAATATAAGTCGATATATTTTCTATTCAGAGCCTTGTATTTAATATCAAATGGGATTTTGGGTTCGTCGTGAATGGTGTCTTGAATAACACTGTTCTTGGACCCAGTGTAGAAAAGATTAAATCTTTCTATTTAGATTTAATGAGGTGTACCAATTAAATAATATTTAATTGGAATTGAATTCGAATGTGATTTGGGGTTTATCGTGAACCTTGTTTTAGATGACATTGGTTCTTTAACCCAGTTAAAGACAGGATATTGATTTTTGGGAAAATTAAAATTAAGTGGAGTTTTAATGAATCTTTAATTAGATTGAAATGTGAATTGATAATTTAAATTATAAAATCTGAAAGTGATCGAGGATGGAGTATCACCAGTTTTTGCTCCAAAGCGATAGTAAAATCTTTAATTAGATTTCAACACGAAATGGTAATTAATTTTACCGATAACACCGTGGTGTTAGATATGGAGTATTACCAGTTTTGCTTCATGGGATAAATAGGTTAGGATTGGGAAATAAAATAAATATTTACTTCGGTGTGGTTCGCTAATCCCGACTAGTTTGGAAAACCATAATATGGTTTGAAATGATATCCAAAGGAAGATTAAAGAATAAATTTAGAAGAATTTATCTTTGATAAAATTAATGGGAACCTTTCCCTAAGAATGTGAAATTTTGAATAAAAGAATATTCTGAATTGGAATGAGGTGTATGTTGTGTTTGTGTAACACGTGTTTATTATATACGCGGGTTATTCGGAAAGGCCGGGTTTATACCCATTCTGAATAACCGATTCGACGATAAGTCGAAGATGAAGACGGTGGTTGAAGACCGGAAGTCTTCACATCATTTGGGTGATTACTGATGATCCTGATTGGGTTGTACACCCAAGAGGAGGGAATCGGTTGGTGGTCGTCCAGACGTACTTGGAGATCGATGGATATGCGAGGAAAGTGCCTCAGGTTTCGTTCAGAACTAGAACTAACTTGTAAATAGACTGTGTCTAACATCGGTTTTTATTCTGTGTTGATTGATCTCTATTAAATATACATCTGTTTGGCGGCGGAGAATTTATTCTCTTGCTTAACGCCCTTCTCTAAGACGTACAAGCTCAGAGGTTGTATATCAATGGACATCAGTCGCATGGAGTGAATTGCCTGTGTGGCACACCTAAGTGGCAAATGATCAAGGCTTCTGTTGAAAAGCAAAGTCTTGTGGTTGATGAACAAAGCACAGCCTGTGTGACATAGCTTTGTGTATAGCGTGAATTCAGGAGCCTCACACCTCGGTATGAGTCAAAAACGGGATACAGACCGTTGGGAGAACACGACGTTTCTTTCTAGCTAGTGCTCGTGTCAGTGCTTAAACTGGCTGACATTTATATATACTTTTCACCTGTGTGGTTGTTAGAATGCGAGGCGCGTCGGATATAGGTCTGTTAGGACCGGGAAACGTGTGTTCAGGAATTACCAATCCTCAAAAGTAAGAGAGGACCGGCCCAACCGATTCCAAGGATCATAGTGGGGTCCTGAGACATTTGCTAGAGTGTCTCGAACGGAGAGGAGCTTGCCCCTTGCCTCGACTCATGACGGAAATCCAATTTCCAATACGTGATATTGCGGTTTTATTTGTAGAACCTAGTATGGCGACATAGTGGTATGGGTCATTAATGCCGTCTATGATTGATATTTATGATTGAAATTGTTTTGACACTATACATTTATATAGTATCAAATAATGTGTTTTTAGCGTATCAAGCATGCTTTGGCTATTATAAGGTAAAAATCCTATCCTCCGGCTTGCGTTGCATTGTGTGATGGGACTTGGGTCTTATAATAGCTTCATTTTTCTTTATTTAGCATTGCGCTATTTTGTTTTATGCACTGGTATTCTTGGGAGGAAACCCGTTCCGTGTTATACGGCGTGGTCCCTTGATTTACCGAACTTTAAAATAAAGATTAATAACTGTTTTAGTTCTCACACCAGTCACATGACTGACCTGGAGTTTATTGTTTTAACCTAAACTCTGGGTGCCCCTATTTTCCACACGGGCAGTTAGTAGTTTTGGTTTTGCAGATTTATATTCACAGGATCCTGATTTACAGCTGGAACGATGCTCGGAAACCTCTGTATCCATGTATTACTTTCATTTGTGTTTTGTATTGTTTTTCCCGCTGCTATGTATTTATTGTAATCTCTGATATTTGTCGAATCTAATATTTATTCATACTCTGTATATTCTTGTATCTGATGGAATTGTTGTAATTAACAATGAAATGTTCTTCTGTTTATGTTCCGATGTGGCTTGTTTTCATCTCAATCTGGGCTTTCCTTTATGGGGATGTTCGGGTCGTTATAGAGTGGTATCTGAGCTTTGGTTTACAGAGCTCGAGAACAAGACACATTAGAACCGAACGAAAGAATTCATCAGATATTGGATTAGTAATATCCAATTAGAATGACTCGTTAGAGATGGGATCGGTAGTATCCTAGAACGAGTGTGAAGAGTTTATTTTTCAAATGAAAACAATATTGTTTTGAAGATTTAAATCGTTTTATACGTATTTGAATATTTATTTATTTTGAATTTGGGCAATCGAGTATATAAAAGTCTTGCATATACGCGTCATGAACGTATATTCAAAGTTTTAATATACTGGATAGATATAGAATCACATTCTAGTCGCCCGGAGATGGTACTGATAATTGTCATGACATCATCAATATTTATGTTCGTGTTTCGAAGGTGTGATATCTATATATTTCCATTAGACTGGTGTGAGAACCAAAATTAGATAGGTTTATTTGTTGTGATTTGGCATCAAAAACAAGATTTCTATATATATATATATATATATATATATCAAAATTATGAATTTGAAATGATAGTCCACTAATTGATTGCTGATTGTGTTGTTGTTTATTTGTTTGATAATTTTGAACCATTTAGCCTAATGGAACCGAATAGTAAACAGTACTGAAAATGATTACAATTGCATGTAATACATGTACTTACATTGAACAGGTCATAGCAAGGAGGCTGTAGCAGAAGAATAAAATTGTTTGCCCGACAAATAGGTATATGTTTACCATAATTTACTGTTTTGTTTGGGTGATGATGATTTTATGAGCCGATTGGCTAGCCACTTGGCTTTTTCTTTTTCTTTTTGATTGAAGAAGGCCATGGGAGGCTATATGAAATATCCCGAAGTCCCCGGTGCACGGGAGGTTATGGCGAAATTTTTCGAAAATTTAGGGTGTTAGCCAAATTTTTTAAAATTTTGAAAAGTTCTTAAAAACTGAAAAGTTGAAGAACTTAAGCCATAATAGAAATAATGGAAGTTGAGTTGGTTTGTAAAACAACTTTCGGTTTCGTTTCTTTTCGGGGATGAAAAGTTTTAAGTGGGGGAGATTGTAATAACCCGGAAATTTTAAGCCAATTTAAAATTTTTATTTTGGCAATTATAGCGAAGTTTGAATATTTAAAATGAATTATTTTAAATAATAACGTCAAAATTTTATTTTGAATAGAATTAGAATGTATATATTTTTATAGATCGTCGTTAGAATATAAATATTTATTTTAAATTATAAAAGGAATTGAAAATGGCGCGGTAGTTCGATAATTCGATTTCAAAATTCAAATGAATGTACCGGGTGCAAAATAAACCGAATTTTAGTGAAACCAAAAATGTTTGAATCTAATGGAGAATATCTTTCCAACGAATCCGAAAAATTGAAATTTCATAGCGGGGTTCAAAAGATATGCCCAGTTGAAAATTCAGAATAATCGCTATGGAATTTCGGCCCTTAAAAATGGAAATTTTGCAAACGACCTCTGATTTCAACGAAACCACTTTTGTTGGATCCGTGATGTCAAGTTATTGCTAGGTTTCAATTTTTATAATTTTTCGAATCAATATGCGAGCTTGGCAAAGGAAAACGTGTTTGACCATTTTCAGTTGATTTTAATCGACAGGAAAATGGCCATTTTTTCAGCGGTCTCAGAATTCGATGAAATTAGTTCTGTTAGGACCGTATCGTCAATACGAAGTTAGAAAATATTTTTCGGGAATTTTTCGAGTTAGTATGTGGGCCTGGTAAATTGAAATGTGCGTTCAAATTCAATATATAAAGTTATATTTTGATTTTGACGGAAACTGATCGAAACGATCGAATCAGCTTATGATACATGTAACACCCCGTGTATTCTATAACCATGAAATTCACAAATTAAAGTATAACTAACTTCAAATCAAAGAATTAAGGGAAACGGGATACGCCATTGCGTTTGTCTCGGAATTCTGCTTGAGATAGAGTCTGAGTTTGCGTAAAACGGATATCGTATGAAGAAGATATGGACGAACGAAGTTGGGCAAAAAACCAGAAAACGGGTCAGAATGCACTGGCGCACTTGGGAAGTGCGCCAGAACAAAAATGAACTGGCGCACTTGGGAAGTGCGCCAGGACATTTTTGACCTGGCGCACCTGCCAAGTGCGCCCAAGTCAAAATGACCTGCTGGTCAGGTCTGGTCAAGTCTTGGCTGGCCAGGTCTGTGTTTGGTCGATTTTCTTAGCCTTGCCTTGTCACTAGGGCTAGGTGTCAGCTCCTGGTTGGTCTCTCCTTCAAACGAACGGCTATTATTGAACCAAGCTTCATCGACGGTCTAAATCAACTCACGAACTCTATAAAAAGGACCTAAGACTAACCCTAATTCACATAAACTAAAATGGAGATGAGACCGTCATGCTGCTGAGGAGAGACTGAGGATAGCCGTCAGAAATAGAGAGACAACTAGGGAGATAATTCAAAGCTTAAAGCAACGTTAATCAAATCACAGCAACGCCTACAACAAAGGATAGCATCTCCAAATTCAGAATTCAGATTCCTGAATTGATGATTCGTCATACGTTGTAAGTAGAGTGCTATTCCGATGTGAATTAAATAATTGTGTTGATTTGTCTAAAGTAAGAAATGGAATTGTGGCGATAATAATCTATATTTGTATGTTGCTTTGATGCTAAACGATTTGGGAATATTATGGTATACAATTGGATATTTGCAAGTATGTGATTTGCGTTGGAAGTTAACAACGAAATGGAATTGTGGCGATAATAATCTATATTTGTATGTCATTTTGATTCTAAACGATTTGGCAATGCTATGGTGTACGATTGGATTCATACTAGTATATGATTTATGTTGACAACCACATGTTGTGGAATTTTAATTGGGATTCATGCAAGCATATGATTCATATTGAAAACTACATGTTTATGGTAGTTATTTACAACACCCATTTGATAATTGCAAGTATATGATTCATGTTGAAAGTAACAACTACATGTTGTAACAGTTTATTTGAGATTCATGCAAGTATATGATTTACTGTTATGCCAACATGATGTATAATTTTATGGTCATCTTTAGTGTAATTTGATCCACTTAAGTATTATGATTCATATGAAGGTTATGTTGGAATTGGCATCATAGTTCAAGTACAAAAGTCATGCTTTTGTGATAGTGACAAAAGCAAGCATCTTTGTGAACTTGTATTAATTTTACGAACATGACTAAATTATGTTTGTTATTATGCCTAGTTGAAAACATGTTTTTAGGCTTATGTTGTTATCATAATATATGTGACACAATTAAGTTAGATTTGCATCCCAATTGCAAGTTTACAATGATTCATGTATTATTTATGCCATGATTATATGAATAGAACGATGCATGTTTAAGTATGGTTTATGCCGTAATTATATGAATAGAATGATTCATTGTTTATGCCATGATTATAGGAATAAAATGATTCATGTTATGCCATGATTATATGATGTTACAATTGCAAGTTCACATGTGCCTACTTTATGTTAATTGAATCGTTCGTTGCAAGTTCATGCATTCACACTCCCCTTTTTCATGTTACCTTATAAACACCATGTTATAAGCCTCCCCTTTTCATTTTGCTAAATTGGGTTTAAGTATTAAACCCAACACACCTTACATTGGAGCGAACGTATAATACGGGGGTAATGACGTTTGGGCTAAAATATAGAACATATGTGTTGGCATGTTTGACGCATGCCAACAACCTTGAAAGAACAATTAAGTGGCATAAATGAAATTTAACCAATAAAGATGAATTTGAATAATGGGCCGCAAATATTTACATATAAAAAGAAGAGAGACAAAATATGTAAATGTAGAAAATACGATGTGTTTAACCCGAGGTTGGATTGAGTTGTGATGTAAACCTGCCCGGAACCGCCCGGCTGTCCAGTAGTCACAACAATACCTATCCAATGTGGGTGGTTAAACACGGAGCCCAATAAGGACCCGAGGTTAGACTGAGTTGTGGCGTAAGACTGCCCGGACCCAACCGGCAACAGGCAGCCACAACAATACCTGTCTAATGTGAGAGGTCAAGGCTTTAATAAGATAATTAAGGCTGAGTCAGGGTTGATAGGATTAAGTAAATTATATTAATACTTAATCAAAATAGAACATGCTAAACTAAACAGACTGATTGGGGGTTAGGTTTATAAAACACTTAACCAACTTAGCATGTTGGCTAGAAATAGAAAACCTAGTAGCGGGGGACCCTTTTCAGCAGTAACCCTACAAGGCGTATCATGATACCCTGAAACTAGGCAGGGTGGGGCACGATTACTGGGATGGCTGTAAGAAGTCAAATCGACGGCGGTGGTGCAGCAGTGTAGGTTCTAACGGGGTGCAGGCGTGCACACACTCCGGCGTAGAAAAATAAGGCACTGGGCACTAGTAGCATACCTGTGCATTCTAGAGTTGTGTCGGGCCGCCACCATGGGACTTGATACACCCCATGGTGGGACCAGCATAGGTAACTACAACATCGGGGGCCGTAAGACACATGTAACTATGCGAGTAGGAGCCGATCATCATAAAATGGATCACTTCGCCCTGATTATGGGGTGCCTGTTGGGAACTAGTTTATATGGGTACATAGATTAATATGGGGTACGATAGTATATTCGACCCTAGACAACTTAACTTAGTTTATGGTGCTTTCCCATTTCTAGTTTATACTTATCATACCCAGTTCTTTATTCATAGACTGAATAGTCCTAGACTTACTCAGGCTTTATGTCTGACTCTACTTTTCTTTCGTCTTCTTTTCTTCCGTTCCCCCCCCCCCCCCCAGGTCCACAGGGAGGGAATACCGCAGCTTGACCAACTTTCACATCCAGCTTGAAGAGAAAGAATGTATTGCTTGGATCTTTTCCGTTTTGGACCATGGCTTTGGACAGCAATTATGGGACTTTTGCAGTTTATTTATGTTTTCTTTATGCTTCTTTAAATAATGTAATC
Organism: Allium sativum; assembly: GCA_030737875.1. Classification (NCBI taxonomy): domain Eukaryota; kingdom Viridiplantae; phylum Streptophyta; class Magnoliopsida; order Asparagales; family Amaryllidaceae; genus Allium; species Allium sativum. Next base: position 94,451,164 of record CM060916.1, on the reverse strand, counting down.
AAGACAGTTATGAAGATGTTATGTTTTTGGAAGTATTGTAAGACAATTATGGTATGGTTGGTGTAACACGTATTTTAATGAAATAAAAGTTGTTGTTTTCCGCTGTTCAAAAATATGTGTTCTTATATCTGTCTTGTATATCTGTGACTTATACTTATAAACCTCCACCAAAATTAGGGCATTCCCTTTGAGAGTGACCCTAACGGAGGTGGGGTGTTTCACTTGGTATTAGAGCATAGGTTTACCAGATAAGATAAATGTTTTGAAAATTTATTTTCAAAAGAAAATTTAAAGAAGCATTTTTAAAGATAAAATATTATTTTATTTTAAAAGGCAAAGACCCCCCAAAGCCATAGGTACTATCTCTTATCCTTCATTTTGAATCTATCCTTTCTGTTTCAGCATGTCTGGAGACCTTACTCCCCAGCTGTTGATGCTTTCACTCCTCCTCCTCCACATGAACCAGCAAGCGGAAGAGTCCCAGAGTAGGAAGACGAATAATAGTCAAACAAGAAAGGATCGTAATAGTAATAACAAGAAACGAGAAAAAAAAGGAAATGCAATTTTTATGGTACGGAAGGGCACATAGCCAAGGATTGTAGAAAGAGGAAAAGAAGGCAAGGAGAATGTTTTCATTGTGGGGAGACTGGACACATCAGCAAAGACTGCCCTGAGAAGACAGACTTTAAGAAAGGCGGGAAAGACGACAAGTCCCAAGAGAAGAGGAAGTGTAAATTCTGTGGCAAAGTGGGGCACTTAGTGAAAGATTGCCGGAAAAAGAAAGCCAAGATGAATGGTGAGTGCTTTTCTTGCGGTGAGACAGGCCACATGGCTAAGGACTTCCCAAAGAAACGAGGACAGGGGCGCAGGTTCATGGCTAGAAGCGCCACCTCTGCAACAGCGAGGTATAAATACTTCTGTAGAAAATGTAGTTTATCTTTATGATCACCCCGTTCGCACTTTATTTGATTCCGGCGCATCACACTCCTTTATCTCGTATGCTTTAGTAGAATCTCTGCACCTAAAAACTAGTATGGTAGAGGACCCCTTAATTGTTTAAAACCCAATTGGGGGCCCAGCTCATTTGTCTATGATCTGTGTGGGATTGAAAATTTCTATTCTAAGCGTAGAGTTTAAATGTAGTGCCTTTGTTTTGGGCCATTGGTTGATTCTAGCGATGGAGTGGTTATCCAGTAAGGGTGACCATCTCGGTTTCGAAAAGAGGGTAGTTAGACTCTTGACTTGCCTCGGTAATACCCTCGAAGTTGCAGGTAACTTTTAGGGTTCTATCATGATTTGTTTCCTAGAATCTCTTGACACGTTTATTGGTAATTTGTAATCCGATCGGGTAGTGTTCGCCACTAAGGAAGAAGGTTCATTTCGCTTATGCATGAGTTGTGGAGAATCACCTTAGTAAGTACATTTGGCAACATGGTTGGCATTTATTTCTAAGAGATTGTTCCTCTACGTGGAATACCTAATAGTAAGTGGACGAAATCTAAGATTCACTAGTGAATTTTGGAGAGCCTGCATGAAACCATGAGTACGCCGCTATGTTTGAGCCAAGTATACTAGAAGTAGAGTAAGTGAAAGAGGAACGAGAGGCAACAGTGAAATAGGTTCCAACTCATATTTTGGAAACAAGAATTAAGAAGCCACGAAATTGTGAAGTTAAAGACGGACAAAGCATAATGGAGTTAAGCTCAAGGAAATGCGACTTAGAAGATTGAAGACTAGATTCGTGCATCATATCTCTTCTTAAGAGTATATCCTTGATCCCTCTCTTCCTTTAGAGCTTGCTTGCATGCTATCTTTTGTGTATATCCTCTCGGTCCCATTCTCAATCCAATTTCTGTTGCAAACCCCATAGGGAGTATGACTCATCTGTTAGTAACACATGATGGGGCTTGAGGGTGTTCGTGGTTTGACTAAAGTTTTTGGGTTTTATAGGATACGGGTTGGTCTTAGGAAGGGACTCCCTTGTGACCTTAAAGGAGTCCATCATGCTTAGTTTCCTAGAATCTAGTGGTTGGGTTGAGTAATTCTTTGGGTGTCAGTCTGATGTTGATTTCGGTCTTCGGGGCTGATGCTTAGAGAGTTCTTCTCCTAATCAATATATTTGTGGCATAGATTTCCAGTTTTGACATTACCTAATGGGCACAAAGTTTTTACTTGCTTCTATCATTCGACTATACCTTTAGATAGGAACAATTGGGTGTAAACATGTGTTTGAGACATGTTATGATTGATGGTTGCAAGTGGTTGCAAGTGATTGCTAGTGGTTGCTCGTGGTTGCATATACACACACAATCTAGGTTTTAGATCGGCTCAGTCACTTCGTATTGCATATGCATATTAGTATTTATATTCGTATATAGTTGAAGTTTAATGTGTTGTCATATGGATGTTGCATTTATATGAATGGTTGAGCACTCATGTAGAATCATGAATAGGAAAATTTGCATACATAATGGATTCATGGCACTTACATAATTTGCATTAAGGAGGTCAACTGAATCAGTGGACCGCCTGATTTTGCATTAGATAAGTACATGTACACACACACACCTCGCATATGATCATGAAGCATTAGAAGTCTTTTAAGGACAATGGATGATCGTGTTTGATGGATGAGTAGATGGATGTTTGGATGTTATGATGTACATTCTTCCTGAACTTGAAGATTTCGGGGACGAAATCCTTTTAAGTGGGGGAGAATGTAACACCCCGTGTATTCTATAACCGTGAAATTCACAAATTAAAGTATAACTAACTTCAAATCAAAGAATTAAGGGAAACGGGATACGCCATTGCGTTCGTCTCGTAATTCTGCTTGAGATAGAGTCTAAGTTTGCGTAAAACGGATATCGTATGAAGAAGATATGGACGAACGAAGTTGGGCGGAAAACCAGAAAACGGGTCAGAATGCACTGGCGCACTTGGGAAGTGCGCCAAAACAAAAATGAACTGGCGCACTTGGGAAGTGCGCCAATACATTTTTGACCTGGCGCACCTGCCAAGTGCGCCCAGGTCAAAATGACCTGCTGGTCAGGTCTGGTCAAGTCTTGGCTGGCCAGGTCTGTGTTTGGTCGATTTTCTGAGCCTTGCCTTGTCACTAGAGCTAGGTGTCAGCTCCTGGTTGATCTCTCCTTCAAACGAACGACTATTATTGAACCAAGCTTCATCGACGGTCTAAATCAACTCACAAACTCTATAAAAAGGACCTAAGACTAACCCTAATTCACATAAACTAAAATGGAGATGAGACCGTCATGCAGCTGAGGAGAGACTGAGGATAGCCGTCAGAAATAGAGAGACAACTAGGGAGATAATTCAAAGCTTAAAGCAACGTTAATCAAATCAAAGCAACGCCTACAACAAAGGATAACATCTCCAAATTCAGAATTCAGATTCCTGAATTGAAGATTCGTCATACGTTGTAAGTAGAGTGCTATTCCGATGTGAATTAAATAATTGTGTTGATTTGTGTAAAGTAAGAAATGGAATTGTGGCGATAATAATCTATATTTGTATGTTGCTTTGATGCTAAACAATTTGGAAATATTATGGTATACGATTGGATATTTGCAAGTACGTGATTTGCGTTGGAAGTTGACAACGAAATGGAATTGTGGCGATAATAATCTATATTTGTATGTCATTTTGATTCTAAACGATTTGGCAATGCTATGGTGTACGATTGGATTCATACTAGTATATGATTTATGTTGACAACCACATGTTGTGGAATTTTAATTGGGATTCATGCAAGCATATGATTCATATTGAAAACTACATGTTTATGGTAGTTATTTACAACACCCATTTGATAATTGCAAGTATATGATTCATGTTGAAAGTAACAACTACATGTTGTAACAGTTTATTTGAGATTCATGCAAGTATATGATTTACTATTATGCCAACATGATGTATAATTTTATGGTCATCTTTAGTGTAATTTGATCCACTTAAGTATTATGATTCATATGAAGGTTATGTTGGAATTGGCATCATAGTTCAAGTATAAAAGTCATGCTTTTGTGATAGTGACAAAAGCAAGCATCTTTGTGAACTTGTATTAATTTTATGAACATGACTAAACTATGTTTGTTATTATGCCTAGTTGAAAACATGTTTTTAGGCTTATGTTGTTATCATAATATATGTGACACAATTAAGTTAGATTTACATCCCAATTGCAAGTTTACAATGATTCATGTATTATTTATGCCATGATTATATGAATAGAATGATGCATGTTTAAGTATGGTTTATGCCGTAATTATATGAATAGAATGATTCATTGTTTATGCCATGATTATAGGAATAAAATGATTCATGTTATGCCATGATTATATGATGTAACAATTGCAAGTTCACATGTGCCTACTTTATGTTAATTGAATCGTTCGTTGCAAGTTCATGCGTTCACACTCCCCTTTTTCATGTTACCTTATAAACACCATGTTATAAGCCTCCCCTTTTCATTTGGCTAAATTGGGTTTAAGTATTAAACCCAACACACCTTACATTGGAGCGAACGTATAATACGGGGGTAATGACGTTTGGGCTAAAATATAGAACATATGTGTTGGCATGTTTGACGCATGCCAACAACCTTGAAAGAACAATTAAGTGGCATAAATGAAATTTAACCCATAAAGATGAATTTGAATAGTCCTAGACTTACTCAGGCTTTATGTCTGACTCTACTTTTCTTTCGTCTTCTTTTCTTCCGTTTCCCCCCCAGGTCCACAGGGAGGGAATACCGCAGCTTGACCAACTTTCACATCTAGCTTGAAGAGAAAGAATGTATTGCTTGGATCTTTTCCGTTTTGGACTATGGCTTTGGACAACAATTATGGGACTTTTGCAGTTTATTTATGTTTTCTTTATGCTTCTTTAAATAATGTAATCAAGACAGTTATGAAGATGTTATGTTTTTGGGAGTATTGTAAGACAATTATGGTATGGTTGGTGTAACACGTATTTTAATGAAATAAAAGTTGTTGTTTTCCTATGTTCAAAAATATGTGTTCTTATATCTGTCTTGTATATCTGTGACTTATACTTATAAACCTCCACCAAAATTAGGGCATTCCCTTTGAGAGTGACCCTAACGGAGGTGGGGTGTTTCAATACATATCCCATTGTGTTCGGAATGGTGGCAATTAGCTATGGACGGCAGGCGATGGGTTTCTTTTCGAGTTTGAATGAAAAAGCTACTTTTTAGGGATAAAATAAATATTTAAATCACTTATCTTTACACTAAACCCCTTCCCCTACCTTCTCATTTCCCCGTCGGTTTCACATTTGAGAAAATTAAAAAAAAGGGAAAGAAGGGCGAACGGGGAGGAGCTGCACCCCCCTCAACAGATCGCCGCCGTGCCTCAGGTGGCTGCGCCCCCTCCTTCTCCTCCTCCCTCTCCATTTCCCCTTTTTTCCGTGCCCTAGCCTGCCACTCTGGCCCCAAACCCGACGCCGCTCCCCTAGCCGACGCCACCTAAGCCTCTCCTCACCTAAACCGCTCCCCCTCCGTCCGACTCAGCGCACCCCGACCCCCTCTGAGCAAACGCAGCCCCTCCAACCCCAATTCGACGAAAAAGGTGAGTTTTTAACTGATTTTTAATTAGTGTAATAACTGATTTTTAATTAGTATAATAACCGATTTTGATTAGAGTAAAAACTGATTTTTGTATAATATAAAAAGGAGAAAAAAAATTATATTTCTATCATATAAAAAGATAAGATTTTTAGGTAGGAAAAGTTTAGATTTTACTTTATAAAAGATGTTTTTTTTATAATAATGTCATGCATAGAAAAGACGAGGTTTTTAACGATAAAAAAGTTGAATTTTTATAAAAGTATAAAGGTTTGAATTTTATTTTAAAGAAGTAAGGAGATGATCTTTAAAGAAAAGATATGATTTTTCTTATATAGAAAACAAAGCAAAATATAATTTTTATAAAGTAGAAGTATTAAAAAATATGGTTTTTATATAATATATATAGTAAAAATTTGATCTTTATGTATGTAACGGAATAAAAATCTGATCTTTATTATATATATGTTGTAAGAATGTGATTTTTATAGTCGTGATATAAAAATACGATCTTTATATATATAAAAATATAATTTTTATATAGAGAATAGCGTGATAAAAATATAATCTTTATTATATTGTAACGACCCGTATTCTACGCATCATAGGATCGTAGGATATTTATTTCTTTCACATACGAAGTCGTATGGTCATGTAACATTGGGAGGCGACTATTGTGGTCATTTCCCATGTTCATGATTTTTCCCGATTTTTAAATGACCATTTTACCCCCAGTTGGCACTGTTTTGGCCATAACTTTTGACTGGAAATGAATTTTGACTTGAAACCACTTCCATTGGCTTCGGATGATGGTTTCTCTTTCCGTAGAGTGGTCACATTAGCCAAACGGGCTTACCGTTTGGGAGATACGGCTGAAACAAGTTTCAGATGGAGAAAAACAGCTTAATTGGGCTTAACCGGGTGATTAACAGCTAAGCCCAAGGGGAATTTCGGGTTCAGGGGTATGTAGGGGCTGATTAGGGTTAGAAAACATTTCTGTAGACATTTTCCAGCCGCCACTTTCATTCCTTTTGACCTAGCCATGGCCTCCATTCTCTAAATCTCTCTAAAACACCCAAAAATCACTTTCTAATTGGAGATTAAGCCTAAACTACATCAAATCAAGGAGTATTAGCACGAGAACCGAGGTAGAGCTGCTGTGTAAGATTGGGAACAGCGCCAAATCAGAGAATATTTCAGTTTTTGGGTTTTAGTTGTGGCCAAGGTGAGTGATAGCATCGTTTTGACACTAATTACAGTTAATTAAGGGTAATTAGTGAAGATTAGCGAATTTATACACTAATAAATTCTGGAAAAATGTTTATAAATTCTTAAATAATATTTCATGCCTCTGTTAGAAAATTTAGACGATTTGATTAAGTTTTACTAAGTATGTGCTTAAACATGATTAAGAAGAATTAAGGGAAAATGTGAGGTTTTCGCCACTTTTGATCTATTTTGATTCATTTGGATTGTTGTTTGGTGTTTGTGGTTGCTCTCACATATTGCTATGACTCTATGGTATGTTTTATGATTGATTAGAATAGTTAGATTGGTCGAAGACGCCGTCGTACGGCGCAAAACACTCGCTAGAAAAGTTGCAGGAAATACTGCAGAGATCCGGATCGGATCGGGTAGGGGATCGGATCGGACATATCCGAACCGGACCGGGGCGTGGTATTTCTGGAGCATGACGTGAAGAGGCAATAAGGAAGGCCTGATCGGATCGGAGGGGCGTAGCGTGGGATCGGAAGGCACAAGGAGGACCGAAGTGGAAGAAAGAGGAGCCTGGATACCATATTCCGAACCGAACTGATGCTGACGAGACGGAGACGGAGGCACTCAAGCTATGGAGTATTCGAACCGCACCGCTTCAGAACCACCGAACCGAACCAAACAGAAGGAGAGCACCGAACCGAACCGCATGAGGGAGAAGGCCCGAACCCAGAGGATGGTGGCACTCCGAACCGAACCGGGGTACGTATCCGAACCGAACCGATGGCAACAAGGGGACCCGAACCGATCCAGTGATGACAAAAACCCGAGATGCAAAGGAAGCCCAAATGAGAAGTTAGAGCTCAAGATTCAGATGGGAATCAACGAGTTTGCTTCATGGTTGGGTTTTGCTGCGGGACGCGTGCCAAGGAGTTATCGATGTCTATAGCTTTGAACCACTATGGTGGGAGGTACGAAGACGGATTCAGGGCCATTATGGCATTGGTAGAACCAAGGGCTACGACCAATGAAGTGGGTCATTGAAATGTTTGGTCATGACTCCAAGTGTTTGGCTTGGTCACAGCAGGGTTTCTACAAGTCGGGATTCGTCGTTACCTCAGTTTGTCTAGTGTTCCAAAGTGGTAGATGTCGTACGCTTTACGCACTGAGTGAGAGATGTGAGGATGGTTGCTATGGATGATTTGCTTGCTATCATTGTGACATGCACACCCCACCCCCGTATTCTTACACTATTTATTATGGCACCTTGGAGTATTGTACGGTATGTGGTACTAACTCTTTGGTTGCAGGTCCAGGTTCAGGTATGGTTTAGTATACCTGTTATCATTCTGTTTAGATGCTTATCGCTCATACCAGGCTTTATGTCTGACCCAGAGTTTTATGTCTCTTCTTATTACTCTGGGTGCTCACACGAGCAGACTAGAGACAGGTTAGCTGGTGATGCACGGGTAGATGATCCGGAGACGAGCAGGAGGCTTCCACGTAATATACATAATATTCTCCCTGTGTTGTTGAAGATCACTGCTTGGGCATTGTTGGTGTATCTTCTACTTTAGCTTTCTTTTGTTTAGAGACAGTAAATTTGGAAAACTGTAATAAGCTGTATTTGGATTTCCGCTGCTTTGATGATTGATGTTGATTTTAGTTATCAGCTTATGCACTGTCTCGCCTGTTTTATGTCAAGTATGTTATTATTATATTTTATCCCATGCGCTGTGAGACATTCTACAGGTTCCTTGATTAGTTCATTCTCTTCTTTCCTTTCTTTGGCGACCGTTCCGTGCTAGTCGGGCATGTGTACAACGCACTTCTGGAGGAAATGCAGGCTGGTGCGGGACGGGACGTCACACTTGGTATCAGAGCTCTAGGTTGCGTAGTTAACCTAGGAAGTTATCAGGGAGAGATAATACACGTATACGAGAGAGCGTATTTGTGATTACTTTGGTTTTAAAAAAAAAAACTATATATATATACTATTAGTAATATAAGGATGAAGTCGTACTGCACTAGCACCACTATGGAGTCGTTAATCGTTTTCTTTTTCAGATTGACGATGAGCCGATATACTAGAGGTGCTGGTAGGGGAGCCAACAATGGGAATGCACATGACATGAGGACGATGTTTACTGACCTCATGAGAGAGATGCTTAGAGATGTGCAGAGGGCAGCTCCCAATGGTGGAAATGGTGGTGGTCCAATAGTGCAGGCGCCAAGAGTCGACTTCGCCAAGCTGAATAAGGATTATACTAGTCTTGGTGGGAAGTCATTCCACGGAACGGAGTCGGCTACGGATGTTCAAGATTGGTTGGATAGTTGCGAACGTATCTTCGAGGATTTGGGTATCGAGGATGCGATGAAGAGAAAGCTAGCGTCCCGTCAGCTGCAAGGGCGGGCAATGAATTGGTGGAATGCTATAAAGGCAGCTACTCCCGAAGACCAGATTACTTGGGAGAAGTTTAAGGCTCGCTTTAGTGAGAAGTTCATTCCAGCTGCTCAGAAGTCAATGCTGTTTAAGAAGTTCTTGGAGCTCAAGCAGAATGGCAGAGCTTTCTCGGAATATATTGCTGAATTTGACACTCTGTCAAAATATGGGTTATCTCTTATTGATACTGCCGAGAAAAAGAATGAGAAATTCATAACTGGTTTGGATCAGTACTTGGGGGAAAAACTTATTAACCACATCGATGAGACGTTTGAATCGATTGTGGGGAAAGCATTAAGATCGGAAAGTCTCTACCCTACGCCGAAGACGGAGGTTGCATCCGCAGATGAGCCAAAGCCACAAGCAAGTGGTGGAGGCAAGGGTGGTTCCCAGAATAAGAGAAAGCAGAATCAGACTAAGGATGGCCAGAAGAAAAAGAATAAGCAAGAAGTTGAGTGCTTCAGCTGTGGTAAGAAGGGCCATTATGCTAGTAATTGTCGGGCCAAGCCAGCGGATAGGAAGTGCTTCAATTGTGGCCAATTGGGACATCACAAGGACAAGTGTCCGCAACCCCCTAAAGAAAAGCAAATGGTGAAAGCATATGCCCTTAATGCTATTCCTTCTTCGTCGAATGCCCCAACTGCGGCGGAGAAGGGAAAGAATGTCGTCATTCAAGGTATGCTTTCTGTTTATGATGTTCCTGTTAGAGTTTTGTTTGATACCGGAGCTTCCAGTTCTTTCATATCTAGTGACCTGGTAGATAGGTTGGGATTGGAGCCCGAGATTGTCGATAGACCTTTAGTAGTGACGAACCCGATTGGTGGTTCGACTAGCCTTAGCATGATTTGTCGTAATGTGGTCTTATCGAGTCATGGATGCATGCTTGTTTGTGATTGCTTTGTTTTGGGCTTTACTGGGTTTGGCATTATTTTGGGAGTAGATTGGCTCCGAAGATACGGGGTGGTGGTAGACTGTGAGGGCTTTTTAGTGACAGCTAGAGCGGATGATGGGCGGAGGATAGTGTTTGGTGGTCTACCCAGTAAGGGGGTATTGGCTAGTTTTCTAAACTCCCTCGACATTCCGCATAGTGAGTTGTCAGGTTTGCCCGTGGTTGGCCAATATCCGGATGTTTTCGAAGAAGTGACCGGACTTCCACCACACCGAGAGATTGAGTTTCGTATTGATTTGGTAAAGGATGCCAGGCCTATAGTGATTCCACTTCGTCGTATGGCACCAAGGGAGCAGCGAGAGCTCGAGGTGCAAGTCAGCGATCTTTTGAAGAAGGGATTTATCAGAAGGAGTGTTTCTGAATGGGGAGCACCAGTTGTGTTTGCTACCAAGGCAGATGGTTCCCTTCGTTTGTGTGTAGACTACCGCGAATTGAATAAAGTGACGAGGAAGAATAAGTATCCTCTACCGCGGATAGATGATTTGTTCGATCAGTTGAGTGGCGCGAGAATATTTTCTCAGTTGGATCTCGCGACAGGTTTTCATCAGCTTAGAGTGGAAGCTGAGAGTATAGCTAAAACGGCATTTCGAACGCCGTCTGGGTTTTATGAATGGTTGGTTATGCCGTTTGGGCTGACCAATGCCCCAGCATATTTTGTGGATCTTATGAATAGGGTATTCAGGGATCAGTTGAATAAGTTTGTTCTTGTGTTCGTTGATGATATTTTGGTCTATTCGAGGACAGAGGAAGAACACAAGGAACATTTAAGAGTAGCAATGGAGGTGTTGAGAAAACACCAATTGAAAGCAAAGTTTTCTAAGTGTCACTTCTGGAAGAGGGAAGTGAGGTTCTTGGGCCATGTTGTATCAGAGAATGGTATTGCCGTGGACCCGGCGAAGGTGGCTACGGTACAGGATTGGCCTACGCCCAAGAATGCAGCAGATGTAAGGAGTTTCTTGGGGTTAGCGGGATATTATCGTAAGTTTATCCAAAGTTTCTCCAAGATAGCAGCACCATTGACCCAGTTGACCAAGAAGAATCAAGCTTTTGTCTGGGATGAAAGGTGCGAGAATGCATTCAAGAGTCTAAAGGACAAGTTGACAAGCGCACCAGTGTTAGTCATTCCTAAGGGGGATGAAGAGATGACGGTATACACGGATGCCTGTGGTACCGGACTGGGTGCTGTATTGATGCAAGGCGGTAGGGTTGTAGCTTACGCAAGTCGGCAGTTGAAACCGCACGAGAGAAGATACCCTACCCATGATTTAGAATTGGCAGCGATCGTGTTCGCATTAAAGATGTGGAGACACTATCTCTTGGGAGAAAGATTTGAGCTGTTTACCGATCATAAGTCGTTAAAGTATCTATTCTCCCAGAAGGATTTAAATCTCCGTCAGCAGAGATGGTTAGAGTTCTTAGCTTCCTATGATTTTGACATCGCATATACACCAGGAAAGGGCAATGCGGTGGCTGATGCATTGAGTAGAAGACATGCCAGCCTAGGGGCTATGTTCCTTGAATGGAAGCAACTGGAGTTTATCGCGGGTTTTGATTTCAGACCAAAGTGCGAATTGGATCCAGAAATGTTAGCAAGTTTGACGATCAGACCCACTTTGATTGAGCGGATCGGCACTAGTCAGAGGGACGATCCCAACCTATTGGAAATCATCTCCAAGTTAGAGATGGGTATTGATGAGGAGGTGAACAAGTATGGGCTTGATCGAGGTAGATGGCTTAGAAAGGATGGAAAGCTTGTTGTACCCAATGTCAATGGATTGAGAGATGAAGTGCTTAAAGAATGTCATCACTCAAAGTTGACTATACATCCCGGTGGTAATAAAATGTATAGAGACATGAAACAGATTTACTACTGGGAAGGAATGAAAAGAGACGTTGGGAAGTTTATATCCAAATGCATGAATTGCCAGCTAGTTAAAGCCGAGCAAAAGAAGCCTAGTGGTTTGTTACAGCCCTTAGAAATTCCTGAATGGAAATGGGAGCAAGTCTCGATGGATTTCATCGATGGATTACCAAGGACTAGATCGGGATATGACAGCATTTGGGTAATCGTAGATCGACTAACTAAAAGTGCAAGGTTTATACCAGTCAAATCGACCAGAACGGCAGCTAAGTTAGCAGAATTGTATATGAAGTGGGTAGTGAGATTTCATGGAGTACCTAAAGGCATTGTGAGCGACCGAGACCCGTTGTTCACTAGTGGGTTTTGGAAGAGCTTACAAGAGGCTCTAGGGTCAGAATTACATCTCAGTACCGCATATCATCCTCAGACCGACGGTCAGACGGAAAGGGTGAACCGTATTTTGGAAGATCTCTTGAGAGCATGTATATTGGATTTTGGTGGATCATGGGATGACCATTTGCATCTAGTAGAGTTTGCATATAATAATAGCTACCAATCCAGTATCGGTATGGCTCCGTTTGAAGCTTTGTACGGAAGACCATGCAACTCGCCATCATGTTGGATAGAGACTGGCGAGAAGTTTATGCTTGGACCAGATGTGGTGAGGGAAACTTCAGATAAAATCAAGACCATTCAACAACGAATGAAGGCTTCCCAAGATAGGCAGAAGAGTTATGCTGATAAGAGGAGAAGAGACTTAAAATTCTCCGTTGGCGACTTGGTGTTTGTCAAGATTTCTCCGTTGAAGAGCGTAATACGATTTGGCAGGAGAGGCAAGTTGGCACCAAGGTTTGTTGGCCCATTCCCTGTTCTTGAACTAGTCGGGAATTTGGCATATAGAATTGACTTACCAGAGAAGATGGCGGGAGTTCATAACGTATTTCATGTTTCCCAACTAAGGAAGTTCGTTCACGACTCAAATATGACTATTTCACCTGATCAGTTAGAGGACTTCGAAGTAGAACCCGAGGCGGTTAGGAACCGTAAGCCGGCCCATATTGTCGAGTACGACATGAAGCAACTTCGAAGAAAGGCGGTGAAGCTAGTCAAGGTTCAGTGGGGCGAGGACGAGAATGACTGTACTTGGGAAACAGAGGAGGACATAAGGAAGAAGTATCCAGAACTCTTTGTCTGGTAAGATTTTGGCTTCGATTTAGTTTTCCGCATGCTAGGATAGGCTTGTTTGCTTGTTTTGCATATTTGATTGTTGTATATGGTTGTTAGGCATGCGAGATCCCTTGTATGTTTTGGGTTAGGGAATTTCGGGGACGAAATTTCTTAAGGGGGGGAGAGTGTAACGACCCGTATTCTACGCATCATAGGATCGTAGGATATTTATTTCATTCACATACGAAGTCGTATGGTCATGTAACATTGGGAGGCGACTATTGTGGTCATTTCCCATGTTCATGATTTTTCCCGATTTTTAAATGACCATTTTACCCCTAGTTGGCACTGTTTTGGCCATAACTTTTGACTGGAAATGAATTTTGACTTGAAACCACTTCCATTGGCTTCGGATGATGGTTTCTCTTTCCGTAGAGTGGTCACATTAGCCAAACGGGCTTACCGTTTGGGAGATATGGCTGAAACAAGTTTCAGATGGAGAAAAACAGCTTAATTGGGCTTAACCGGGTGATTAACAGCTAAGCCCAAGGGAAATTTCGGGTTCAGGGGTATGTAGGGGCTGATTAGGGTTAGAAAACATTTCTTTAGACATGTTCCAGCCGCCACTTTCATTCCTTTTGACCTAGCCATGACCTCCATTCTCTAAATCTCTCTAAAACACCCAAAAATCACTTTCTAATTGGAGATTAAGCCTAAACTACATCAAATCATGGAGTATTAGCACGAGAACCGAGGTAGAGCTGCTGTGTAAGATTGGGAACAGCGCCAAATCAGAGAATATTTCAGTTTTGGGGTTTTAGTTGTGGCCAAGGTGAGTGATAGCATCGTTTTGACACTAATTACAGTTAATTAAGGGTAATTAGTGAAGATTAGCGAATTTATACACTAATAAATTCTGGAAAAATGTTTAGAAATTCTTAAATAATATTTCATGCCTCTGTTAGAAAATTTAGACGATTTGATTAAGTTTTACTAAGTATGTGCTTAAACATGATTAAGAAGGATTAAGGGAAAATGTGAGGTTTTCGCCACTTTTGATCTATTTTGATTCATTTGGATTGTTGTTTGGTGTTTGTGGTTGCTCTCACATATTGCTATGACTCTATGGTATGTTTTATGATTGATTAGAATAGTTAGATTGGTCGAAGACGCCGTCGTACGGCGCAAAACACTCGCTAGAAAAGTTGCAGGAAATACTGCAGAGATCCGGATCGGATCGGGTAGGGGATCGGATCGGACATATCCGAACCGGACCGGGGCATGGTATTTCTGGAGCATGACGTGAAGAGGCAATAAGGAAGGCCTGATCGGATCGGAGGGGCGTAGCGTGGGATCGGAAGGCACAAGGAGGACCGAAGTGGAAGAAAGAGGAGCCTGGATACCATATTCCGAACCGAACTGATGCTGACGAGACGGAGACGGAGGCACTCAAGCTATGGAGTATTCGAACCGCACCGCTTCAGAACCACCGAACCGAACCAAACAGAAGGAGAGCACCGAACCGAACCGCATGAGGGAGAAGGACCCGAACCCAGAGGATGGTGGCACTCCGAACCGAACCGGGGTACGTATCCGAACCGAACCGATGGCAACAAGGGGACCCGAACCGATCCAGTGATGACAGAAACCCGAGATGCAAAGGAAGCCCAAATGAGAAGTTAGAGCTCAAGATTCAGATGGGAATCAACGAGTTTGCTTCATGGTTGGGTTTTGCTGCGGGACGCGTGCCAAGGAGTTATCGATGTCTATAGCTTTTAACCACTATGGTGGGAGGTACGAAGACGGATTCAGGGCCATTATGGCATTGGTAGAACCAAGGGCTACGACCAATGAAGTGGGTCATTGAAATGTTTGGTCATGACTCCAAGTGTTTGGCTTGGTCACAGCAGGGTTTCTACAAGTCGGGATTCGTCGTTACCTCAGTTTGTCTAGTGTTCCAAAGTGGTAGATGTCGTACGCTTTACGCACTGAGTGAGAGATGTGAGGATGGTTGCTATGGATGATTTGCTTGCTATCATTGTGACATGCACACCCCACCCCCGTATTCTTACACTATTTATTATGGCACCTTGGAGTATTGTACGGTATGTGGTACTAACTCTTTGGTTGCAGGTCCAGGTTCAGGTATGGTTTAGTATACCTGTTATCATTCTGTTTAGATGCTTATCGCTCATACCAGGCTTTATGTCTGACCCAGAGTTTTATGGCTCTTCTTATTACTCTGGGTGCTCACACGAGCAGACTAGAGACAGGTTAGCTGGTGATGCACGGGTAGATGATCCGGAGACGAGCAGGAGGCTTCCACGTAATATACATAATATTCTCCCTGTGTTGTTGAAGATCACTGCTTGGGCATTGTTGGTGTATCTTCTACTTTAGCTTTCTTTTGTTTAGAGACAGTAAATTTGGAAAACTGTAATAAGCTGTATTTGGATTTCCGCTGCTTTGATGATTGATGTTGATTTTAGTTATCAGCTTATGCACTGTCTCGCCTGTTTTATGTCAAGTATGTTATTATTATATTTTATCCCATGCGCTGTGAGACATTCTACAGGTTCCTTGATTAGTTCATTCTCTTCTTTCCTTTCTTTGGCGACCGTTCCGTGCTAGTCGGGCATGTGTACAGCGCACTTCTGGAGGAAATGCAGGCTGGTGCGGGACGTCACATATATGAACAGCAGTGTAAAAATAGAATTTTTATCTATATAGTTGCAGTATAAAAATATGATTTTTATCCCTATAGCGTTGAAATAAAAATATGATTTTTATATATGTAGTGGCTACGGGCAACGAAAGTGACAAAAGGCAAGCACGGCGAAGAATTCCTACATAAGAAGAGTTGTGGCATTGGTTTAGCTAGTCGGTGAGAACTTCTCGCTTTAAATTTTCTTTTCTAGTTAAAAATGTATACTAGGACGCAAACGGTGCTTAGCAGCACCCGACACCCGTCGTCCACAAACCATGGATGGCTTGTATGTTTGATTGTTTGTTGTGGTGAAAATTGATTGTGTGATGTGAAATGAAATAAAATATTTATATGGTTAAAAATATTTTATCATTAAAAATATAATTTTTAATGAGTATGTGAATAAATAAAAATCTGTGTTTGTTGATTTGAAACCCCACACGGGTATTGGGATAAAACACGGCATACACTAATCCCAATAATTAGTTGTATGTCGATCGATTGATTGATAGGCTGTTATAAGCGTTAATTATTTATATTTAATGCTTATGCAGTTGTGTGGTGCACTTTGGATGATGTCTGATTATTTATCGTTGCTATTATATACATGTGTTGTATGGAAACCATATAATTAACATTATACGGTGATTGATTGGGCCTCATTCCAATTGGGAAAACAAAGAATATTATAAAATATAGATTCATGTGTTGAATAGAAAGAAATATAGATTCATGTGTTGAGTAGTATAAATATTCATTTGTTGAACAGAATAACGAAGTTATTGAAATATATAAGGCCGTGTTGATTAGAGTTGCGCTACTTTGACGTGAACGATATTTATATCGGTTATATTCGTTTTTATAATGAATATAGAAAAGGTAGTGATTTCAAAATATAATGTTTTGAAAATATTATCATTTATATGGTAATGATATGAAATATTCAATTTTGATTTGAAATTGAATATAGAGTTGAAATGGTTTTGAAAACGATTTATAAAATACGTTTTAAAAGGAAATCGACGATATATATATATATATATTATATATAATGGCCTGAATAGAACGCGTCGTGCCACGGCAGTTCGTGAATTTCGACCATTGACTTCGAATTGACGTTGCGGGAGATCCGACCGTCGGATTCTCCTAAAACTGGAACCGTTGGGTTCGTATCGAAAAGAGCTTTCCAATGAATATTAGAAATTTGAAATCTAACGGTTGAATTTGGAATTATGTCCAAATCAAATTTGGAAAATGTCGCTGTAAGTGCAGTTCGATGACCGTTGATGGAAATCGACTGTACAGGCCTTGATAAAATTATTAAAAATATTAGTAATTTGTGCAAAATCATTATATGTGAATTGGAAAGAACTGGGATGAAAAATTCCACATTGGAAAAGATAAAAATTGATTTTTATCGAAATGAACTAGTTTTGAACTAGAATTAAAATCAATTTATTTTAGAAGTAAATAAATTGAATTTGAAAGTGGTTTTAAAAATAATCAGAATTTCCAATAATTTAATTGGAATGGATTTGAATCAAAATTATCTTCGTAATATTTCGATGTTGGATTTTGTGATTATACAGATATTGTTGTGGAAATTTGAACGATATATTCATATCGTTATTTCCAATACGATATTTGTTAGTCGTGGAATTTGATATTTAATATAAGCCGATATATTTTCTATTCAGAGCCTTGTATTTAATATCAAATGGGATTTTGGTTTCGTCGTGAATGGTGTCTTGAATGACACTGTTCTTGGACCCAGTGTAGAAAAGATTAAATCTTTCTATTTAGATTTAATGAGGTGTACCAATTAAATAACATTTAATTGGAATTGAATTTGAATGTGATTTTGGGTTTATCGTGAACCGTGTTTTAGATGACATTGGTTCTTTAACCCAGTTAAAGACAGGATATTGATTTTTGAGAAAATTAAAACTAAGTGGAGTTTTAATGAATCTTTAATTAGATTGAAATGTGAATTGATAATTTAAATTATAAAATCTGAAAAGTGATCGAGGATGGAGTATCACCAGTTTTTGCTCCAAAGCGATAGTAAAATCTTTAATTAGATTTGAACGCGAAATGGTAATTAATTTTACCGATAACACCATGGTGTTAGATATGGAGTATTACCAGTTTTGTTTCATGGGATGGATAGGTTGGGATTGGGAAATAAAATAAATAATTACTTCGGTGTGGTTCGCTAATCCCGACTAGTTTGGAAAACCATAATATGGTTTGCAATGATATCCAAAGGAAGATTAAAGAATAAATTTAGAAGAATTTATCTTTGATAAAATTAACTGGAATCTTTCCCTAAGAATGTGAAAATTTGAATAAAAGAATATTCTGAATTGGAATGAGGCGTATGTTGTGTTTGTGTAACACGTGTTTATTATATACGTGGGTTATTCGGAAAGGCCGGGTTTATACCCATTCTGAATAACTGATTCGACGATAAGTCGAAGATGAAGACGGTGGTTGAAGACCGGAAGTCTTCACATCGTTTGGGTGATTACTGATGATCTTGATTGGGCTGTACACCCAAGAAGAGGGAATCAGTTGGTGGTCGTCCAGACGTACTTGGAGATCGATGGATATGCGAGGAAAGTGCCTCCGGTTTCGTTCAGACCTAGAACGAACTTGTAAATGGACAGTGTGTCTGACATTGGATTTAATTCTGTGTTGATTGATCTCTATTAAATATACATCTGTTTGGCGGCGGAGAATTTATTCTCTTGCTTAACGCCCT
This sequence comes from Allium sativum, assembly GCA_030737875.1. Lineage (NCBI taxonomy): Eukaryota > Viridiplantae > Streptophyta > Magnoliopsida > Asparagales > Amaryllidaceae > Allium > Allium sativum. The sequence goes on along the minus strand of CM060916.1, from coordinate 94,432,453 downwards.
TCTCTGAGACGTACGAGCTCAGAGGTTGTATATCGATGGACATCAGTCGCATGGAGTGAATTGCCTGTGTGGCACGCCTAAGTGTCAAATGATCAAGGCTTCTGTTGAAAAGCAAAGTCTTGTGGTTGATGATCAAAGCACAGCCTATGTGGCATAGCTTTGTGTATAGCGTGAATTCGCGAGCCTCACACCTCGGTATGAGTCAAAAACGGGATACGGACCGTTGGGAGAACACGACGTTTCTTTCTAGCTAGTGGTGGTGTCAATGCTTAAACTGGCCGACATTTATATATACTTTTCACCTGTATGGTTATTAGAATGCGAGGCGCCTCGGATACAGGTCTGTGAGGACCGGGAAACGTGTGTTCGGAAATTGCCAATCCTCAAAAGTAAGAGAGGACCGGCCCAACCGATTCCAAGGATCATAGTGGGGTCCTGAGACATTTGCTAGAGTGTCTCGAACGGAGAGGAGCTTGCCCCTTGCCTCAACTCATGATGGAAATCCAATTTCCAATACGTGATATTGCAGTTTTATTTGTAGAACCTAGTATGGCGACATAGTGGTATGGGTCATTAATGCTGTCTATGATTGATATTTATGATTGAAATTGTTTTGACACTATACATTTATTATAGTATCAAATAATGTGTTTTTAACGTATCAAGCATGCTTTGGCTATTATAAGGTAAAAACCCTATCCTCCGGCTTGCGTTGCATTGTGTGATGGGACTTGGGTCTTATAATAGCTTCATTTTTCTTTATTTAGCATTGCGCTGTTTTGTTTTATGCACTGGTATTCTTGGGAGGAAACCCATTCCGTGTTATACGGCGTGGTCCCTTGATTTACCGAACTTTAAAATAAAGATTAATAACTGTTTTAGTTTTCCCACTAGTCACATGACTGACCTAGAGTTTATTGTTTTAACCTAAACTCTGGGTGCCCCTATTTTCCACACGGGCAGCTAGTAGTTTCGGTTTTGCAGATTTATATTCACAGGATCCTGATTTACAGCTGGAACGATGCTCGGAAAGCTCTGTATCCATGTATTACTTTCAGTTGTGTTGTGTATTGTTTTTCCGCTGCTATGTAATTTATTGTGATCTCTGATATTTGTCGAATGTAATATTTATTCATACTCTGTATATTCTTGTATCTGATGGAATTGTTGTAATTAACAATGAAATGTTCTTCTGTTTGTGTTCCGATGTGGCTTGTTTTCATCTCAATCCGAGCTTTCCTTTACGGGGAAGTTCGGGTCGTTATATGCAACCGTTAGATTTCAAATCTCTAATATTCGTTAGAAAGCTCTTTTCGATATGAACCCAACGGTTCTGGTTTTAGGAGAATCCGACGGTCGGATCTCCTGCAACGTCAATTCGAAGTCAATTGTCGAAATTCGCGAACTACCGCGACGCGGCGCGTTCTATTCAAGCCATTATATATATATATATATATATATATATATACATATATATTATATATTATATATTTCGTCGATTTCTTTTTAAAACGTATTATATAAATAGTTTTAAATTCATTTTCAAAATGATTTCAACTTCATATACAGTTTCTAATCAAAATTGAATCTTTCTAATATAAATTCGTTTTAAATTCATTTCAACTCGGTTTCAATTCAAATCAATTTCAATTCAATTTCAATTTAATTTGAATTTCAAATCTATTTCAATTTAATTCAAATTTCAATTCTATTCAATTTAATTTGAATTTCAATTCATTTCAATTTAATTTGAATTTCAATTCATTTCAATTTAATTCGAATTTCAATTCATTTTAAAATATCAGATTTTGAAATCACTTTCGATATTCATTATGAAATGAATAAAATCGATATAAATATCGTTCACGTCAAAATGGCGTCAATCTAATCAACACGGCTTTTATTTAATACATGAATTTTCTTTACTATTGAACAAATGAATTTTCTTTACAATTCAGTAAATGATTTTCTTTATATTTTCCAAATTGGAATGAGGCCCAATCAATTACCATATAACGTTAATTATATGGATTCCCTACAACACATGTATATAATAGCAGCGACAAATCATCAACCATCATCCAGAATACATTCTACACTGTATAAGCATCAAATATAATTATTCACCGCTTATAACAGCCTGTCAATCAATCGATCGACATACAGCTAATTATTGGGATTAGTGTATGTCCTACTTCATCCCAACACCCATGTGGGGTTTCAAACAATCAAACACAGATTTTATTTGTTCAGTTGGGCGATGTGTAAAATTTATCGTCCCAATCAATATCAGTCAAATCAGTGTATATAAACAAATCGTCCAATTTGTTTATAAATATTTATTTTATATCCACGTTAAAAATTATATTTTTAACTATAAAATATTTTCCACTATAAAATATTTTATTTCATTTCACATCACACAATCAAATTTCACAACACAGCAATCAAACAAACAAGCCATCCATGGTCTGTGAACGATGGGTGTCGGGTGCCACTAAACACCGTCTGCATCCTAGTATATATTTCAAACTAGAAATAAAAATAAAAATGAGGAGTTCTCACCGACTAGCTAATCCAATACCACGACTCTTCTTGTGTAAAAATCGTCGTCGCGCTCGCCTCTTGTCATTTCCTTCTCCGTATTCACTACATATATAAAAATCACATTTTTCTATTGTTGCTACGTATATAAAAATTACATTTTTATAATCACTCTATATGGATAAAAATTACATTTTTATACCGCTACTATAAAGATAAAAATTCTATTTTTACCTTGCTATTTTCTGTATAAAAATTATATTTCTAACTTACCACTCGAATAAAAATTATATTTTTAACCTTTCTATAATATAAAAATTATATTTTTGATCTATAAAAACCATTCCTTCTTTATATAATTCAAAAATCTTGTCTTTCCCTTCATAAAAATCCTAACTTTCTATAATGAAATTCATATTTCTTTTCTTCAAAAATCAAATCTTTTTACAAAAGAAGATCTAATTTTTCTACAAAAATCTTATCTTTAACTCTACAACTATTTTATTTCTTCTTTGAAAAATCATATTTTTCCTATATTAAAAATCAAAACTTTATCATCAATATGCTTTCATATATATAGATCCTATTTTTATACGCATAAATAAATGAAAATAAATATAAAAACTCACATTTTTTATTTAAAAAAACCGCATCTTTGAGGGTGGAGGGGCATCACGTCGATTTCAGGAGGAGGAGAAGAAGAGGCGGAGGAGCAGGAGCGGTGGTGGTCAAATGGCCGAGGGCGGCGGTCGACGACGGGTGGGCTAGGGCTTCAAGGGGGGTTTGCGGTTCGGTTTAACAGCAGAGGGGAGGGGAAAAGAAAGAAGGGGAAGAGGAGATAGAGGGCGTCGATATGAGGTGGAGTGGGGAGGGGGGTGGTCGGCGCGGTCATCGACGGGGGAGCGGTCGATCGTCGATTTGGGTTTTCTTGTTTTTTTTTCTTTTTCTGTGAATTCATGGGGGGGGGGGTAAAGGAGAAAAAAGGGGCGTTGACTCTTTTTTTTATTTAATTATTATTTAAATTTTCAAAAAGTAACTTTTTATTTTGACCTCCAAACGAGGCCCACCTACTGTCATCCTTAACTAATTACCCCCATTCTGAACACAATGGGATATGTATCGTAAGCTGATTCGATCGTTCTGATCAGTTTCCATCAAAATCAAAATATTACTCTATATATTGATTTTTAATACGCATTTCAATTTACTGGGGCCACATACGGCCTCTAAAAATTCCAGAGAAATATTTTCTAGCTTCGTATTGACGATACGGTCCTAACAAAACTAATTTCGTCGAATTTTGAGATCGTTTGAAAAATGGCCATTTTCCAGTCGATTAAAATCAACTGAAACTGGTCAAACGCGTTTTCCTTTGCCACGCTCACATATTGATTCAGAAAACTACGAATTTTGAAACCTAGCAATAATTTGACATCCCGGATCCAACAAAAGTGGTTTCGTCAAAATCCGAGGTCGTTTGCAAAACGGCTATTTTCAAGGCCTTTATATATATTAAAATATATATAAATTATGCAGCGACTTTTTTGAATTTTAAACTGGACATATCTTTCAACTTCTAAAGCGGAATCTCAGTTTCTTACATCCGTTAGAAAGATATGATTAAACAGATTCGAATATTTCTGGTTTCGTCCAATTCCGACTTAAAACTAATTCAAGATATTCATTTGAAATTCGAAATCGAATTTTCAAACTACCGCACCATTTCAGGCTCGTTATATAATTAAAATAAATTTATTCGTTTTAACTTCGTCGATAATGAATTTTCCGTCGTTATTATTTAAAATAATCCATTTTAAATAACCAAAATCATACCAGTTATTTAAAATAATCCATTTTAAATAACCAAAATCCGTTAAATTCGCCAAAATAAAATTTTTAAATTGGCTCAGATTTCCGGGTTATTTTAGAGAGAAAATTGACATTTTCATGTAAAGAGTATTTAAAGAAGAAAATTTTAGTTTCATGTGATTAAGGTTTAATGTAAGAAAATTTCATTTTAATTAATGAAAAGATTAGATTTTGACATTGCAAATTTATTTAATGTAATGTAGATTTATTAAAAAGAAAAGTTTACATTTTTAATGTGAATAAAAATAATGGAATTAAAATGTATATTTTTATCGTCATTTTAGATGCGATAAAAAGAGTAGAAATGAAATGTATATTTTTATCGTCACTTTAGATGCGATAAAATAATAGAATAATTATTATATATATTTATCGTCATTTTAGAGGTGGTAAAAAAAAGTTACATATTTCATTGTAAATAAAAGAAAAATAGGAAGTTACAATTTTATTTGTAATTAGAGAAATATAGAAACTTACATTTTTCAATGTAAATATGGATGAAATAGATTTTTTTTATATATGTAAATAAAAGAATTTACATTTTTCAATGTAAATAAAAGAAATAAAAGAATGATTAGGAATTCACATTTTCCGATGTAAATAGAATATGAAATAAAAGTTACATTTTCAATATAATAATATATTGAAATATAAGTTTACATTTCTCAATGTAAATAAAATAGGAATAGAAATTTACATTTTTTTCTTTTATGTAAATAAAAAGATTAGAAATATACATTTTAAGGAATGGGTTTTCATTAAAAAGGAATAATGAAACCAAATATACATTGGGTGTAAATTGAAAGATGAAAGAAGAAAAAATACGTTGTTGGATATAACATGTGTTTGTGAATTTAAGATAAAATAAACATTATTGTGTGCCATGTTATACCTTGATATTATATACACAAATAGAGATATTCAATGTTAGCAAAATATAGTGAAATGAAATGGATGACGAAATTATATATAAGTATATATATGTAAATTATAATTAAACGAATCGCGCGTGGTAGTTCGTGATTCGACAATCGTAACTTTAAATAGTTATACCGAAATATCCGATCGTCAGATTTTCCCAAAACTGAAACCATTAGGTTCGCCTTGGGAAGACCTTTCCAAGATATGAATTGTGTTAAATTCCAACGGTTAGATTTAGAGAAATGTGTAAAACAAATTTGGGTGAGAACAGCGCCAAGGTCGCCTATTGACATGAAGTATTGTTAAATAAAATTTAATTATATTTATATAAATAGGGATTAGTCGTTATAAATTAATATTAACGATATAAAATGGTTTTAAATTATATATATAAGAGGATCATTTGAAAAGTCCGAGTTCAATCTCATTTCAAATGATTATTCGTCGATCTAAGTCGAAGAGTTGAAGACGGTGATTGAATACCGACGATCTTCACGTCGAATGGATGAGTTACCATTGACGCCCATGATTGGAGTAGCTACCTTGAAGGGGCTACAAAGGCGGCCGTCCAGACTACTTGTTGATTGTTCTGATATGCGAGGAACAAGGTGCCTCCGGTTTCGTTCAGACCCAGAACGGACTTGAAAATGGATTGTATGTCTGACGTTGTATTCCTTTATACGGTATTCGTTGATCTCTGCTAAATATATATCTATTTGGTGTTTAACACCTTTCTCTAAGACGTACGAGCTTAGAGGTTATATATTGGTATGAATCAATGGTATGGTACGGATTGACAATGTGGCATGCTAAGATGCAAATGATCAAGGCTTTTGTTGAAAAGCAGGCCTTGTGGTTGATGATCAAAGCACAGCTTGAATAAGCATAGCTTTGTGTATTACGTAGCTTCACGAGCCTCACAACCCGGTTGGAGTCTAAAACGGGAAAAGGGAACGCAGGGAGAGCAGCACGTTTCTTTCTAGCTAGAAGTGGTGTTTGGGTTTTACACGGCCCGGTATTTTACTTATGTGGATGATGGAATGAGGCGCCTCGGATGATAGGTCCTATAGGACCGGGAAATGTGTGTTCAGGAATTTCCAATCCACAAAGTCGTATGTGAGGACCGGCCCTGCAGCTTTCCAAGGGTTCACTGCGGGGGATCCTTAGACATTAGTTAGAGTGTCTCGAATCGGTAAGGAGCTCCTCCCTAGCCTTGACTCATGATGGAAACCCAATTTCCTATACGACCTCATGCGGTTTTGATTGTAGAACTAGTATGGCGACATAGTAGGATGGGGTACTATGCCATCTATGATTGATACATTATGATTAAACTATTTTTGAAACTTATATACACTGGTAATAATATCAAACCCGTTTTTTTTATCGTATCAAGCATTTTTGACCATTATAAGGTAAAACTCCATCCTCCGGTTTGCGTTGCATTGTGTGATGGGACTTGAGTCTTATAATTGTTTCATTTTTCAAAAAACCATTGCGTTGTTTAACGATTTACTTTAATTTATGCACTGGCAATCCATTGGAATAAAACCCGTTCCGCGTCAGCGGCGTGGTCCTTGGATTTGCCCTATAACTGTTAGTTAAATTAGTTAAGAATTCTCACACCAGTCCCATGACTGACTCGTAGTTTGTTTCACTTTCCAAACTCGGGTGCCCTCTTTTCCACATAGGCAGTCGAGTAGCTTTTTGCAGATATTTATCTCTTGAGCAGGGTTCTGGATCGAAGCCTAAAGCTGTGTCCAGAGCATAGAAGTCTTCCACTGTTTTTTGTATTTAATTTATTGAAATTTATCTTCCGCTGTAATTTTATTCGATGTACTCTGATATTTTGTACTCTAATGTAACATTATTGTAATGTTTATAAAGGTCTGCTGTTATTGTTTTGATGTGTTGTATTCCCAAAGTTAACATGTTTAGGTTTTGAACGGTCTTGGTCGATTTTGCGATCGATAGGGTCGGGCAAAATCCGGGGCGTTACACTTTTGCTCAGCCTTGACTTGCTGGCACACTAAGCATCTAGAAACGAACTCAGCCACATCCTTCTTCATTCCGGCCTAAATGAAAACTCGCTTCATGTCCCTATACATCTTGTCTCCACCGGGATGTATGGTCAGCTTAGAACGATGTGCTTCTTCAAGGATTATCTTTCTTAAGCTCTAATCTCGAGGTACGCAAAGCCTCCTATCCCTACGCAACCAACCTTTGTCATCGATAGTATACCTACTAAGATGGCTCGAAGATTCCCCTCTTATGATCTTGTCCCCTATCTCTATTAACTGTGGGTCATCTCATTATGCCATACCTATCTGTCCCAAAAGCGTAGGTCTCACCTCTAATGATGCCAACAAACCGGGTAAATAATCGATATAGCGTCTAAAGTCAAAGGTAGAGATATACTCCTAACTCTGCCACTCGACAAACAGAGGACTCAAAGTCAACTAATTTCTACTCAAGGCGTCAACTACAACGTTACCCTTGCCAAAGGTATATGCAGTCTCAAAATTGTAGGATGCTAAGAACTCCATCTACCCTTTTTGCCTTAAGTTTAAATCTTTTTGGGAGAACAAGTACTTTAGTGACTTATGGTCTGTATACAACTCAAACCTCTCACCAAGCAAATAGTGACGCCAAGACTTAAGCGTAAAAACTATGGCAGCTAACTCTAAGTTGTAGGCAGGGTAATTCTTCTCATGGGCCTTTAATTGCCTTCCACCATAGCATATCACCTTTCCCTCTTGCATCTAAACTGCGCCAAGCCCTGTCCCGCGAGCATCGGTATACATTATGAACGGTTTACTCCCATCTGGAATGTAACAACCCAGAATTTGGGGCCAATTTAAAATTTTCATTTTAGAGATTTTAAGGGTGATTAATAAATTATTTTAAATAAAAATAACTGGAAATTTATTTTAATTGAATTTTATATGAATACATTTTATTTAATTATAAAAGGAATTAGAAGTAGCACGGTAGTTTGAAAAGTCAAAGCTGAACTTTGACTGACTGTACGGGATGCAAGATAAATCGGATTTTGGTGAAACCAAAAATATTTGAATCTGTTAATAAATATCTTTCTAAAAAATCTGAAAAATCGAAGTTTCATAGCGGGAATCAAAAGTTATGGCCAAATGAATCTTCAGAAAGGTCGCAATAGAGATTATATCGCCCTTTAAAATAGACATTTTGCATACGACCTCAGAATTCGACGAAACCACTTTTGTTGGATCCGGAATGTCAAATTATTGCTAGGTTTCAAGTTTCATAATGTAAATATGTGAGCGTGGCAAAGGAAAATGTGTTTTGGCCAATTTCAGTTAAATTGGATCGACCAGAAATTGGCCATTTTTCAAACAGTCTCAGAATTCGACGAAATTAATTTTGTTAGGACCGTATCGCCATAAGAAAGCCAGAAATAATTTTTCTGGATTTTTCTGAGTTCGTCTTTGACCCCGGTAAAATTAGAAAGTACGTTCGAATTAAATATAAAAGATTTATTTTAAAAATAAAGGAAACATGCTGTAAACTTCAGAATTAGACTTCGACACTAGCGCCATTGCGTTTAGAAGACGTCAAAACCTATTGTTCGAAAGTCGTTGAGCTCCGTTTGGTGATCGGACGAAAAAATCTAATTTCTGGAATTAATTAATTAAAAATAAACAGGAAATACCCTAGAATTCACTTATAAATACTACGCTACAGTACTCCTTTTTCCCGATTCCCTGAAACCCATTGCCGCCTACACTTCTAAACTTCTCTCTTCTTTTTCTCCAAATCCATGGAGAATTAACATATGCCCTTTTGGACTTTTTTGAAGCTTGATGTAATAATTTAGAACTCTGTGACTGTGGGATTCTGTGTTTGATGACACTCATATTCCGCTGCTATGATGTTGTTATTCTATAGTTTCCTTTGCTATGTTGTATCTGTGATATGCATTGTTGTATTTATGTTTTATTCCAAATGATTATCCCTTACTTACATTTTGTGGAAGTTTGGGGTCATCACAGTTGGTATAAGAGCTTTGGTTAACCTTAGCTTTGGAGTATAACATACTTATAGCAATTCGTTTACATAGAATCACAATATTCTATGCGAACATTTCATGAGAATACATAATAGTCAGTCATTTTATCGCCATCCTTTTATCCATCTTTTTATCTTTATCATTTCTTAAAATCACCATTACAGCTGTTCTGACTCTTTCCTGGATCGTACAGAACTAACTAAAAATGAGTACCGCTGTCGCTAGAGCTAGATTAAGGAGGAGGCAAAATGTTGCTGGAACTGAGGAGGCCACAGTTCAACAACCACCACCACCGCAGCCCTTTTATTTGGATAAGGTGGCGAAGAAGTTCAAAAACCTAGGTGGAGTTCCATTCATCGGTACAGAGACCGTGGTACAGGCTAAGGCATGGCTAAAAAATTGTGAAAAGATATTTGGAGGGCTAGAGCTAGTTGATTAGAGGAAGAGATTCACTGCTGCATGGCATCTCCAAGGCGAACCACAGAATTGGTGGGAAGTGGTCAACATTGGAGGCGACGAAGATAATATGACTTGGGCCAGGTTTAAGGAGCTTTTCAATGATAAATACATTCCAAGGCAGGAGGTAGAAAGACTGCATGACGAGTTCGCCAATCTGAAGCAAGGGGACAAGACCATCTTAGAATATGTACGAAGATTTGAAGACCTCTCCCGATATGCCGCTGAATTGATTCGGGATGACTTTCAGAAGAACAAGAGGTTCATAAATGGGCTTGCGAGAAAATATATTGATAGAGTCACTGCCCACATCGACCTTTCTTTCAATAAGTTGGTAGAGTTTGCTTGTCGATACGAGGGGAATGATAAGAAGAATTCTCAATAGGATAGAGAGAGGAGCTTAGCCAACAACAATAACAAAAGAAAGCAAACCGAGAAGAAGACTGAAGGAAGCGGTTCTGGAGCTGCTAAGACTCATGATAAGTCTAAGGTGCAATGCTACAACTGCCAGAAGTATGGACACTATAGCAAGGAATGCAGAAATCCAAAGAAGGCTAGAAGTGGGGACACTAGAGAATGTTATAAGTGCCATAAAAAGGGTCACCTCAAATCTGATTGTCCACTGTTGAAGAGTGCCCAAGTTGCGCATGTGTATGAGGGGGCAAGTGCACCTCCTTCTTCTGAAGGAGCAGGTAAGCATGATGTTTTAGACGGTACCATTTCTGTTAAAAACATTCCTGTTACTACTTTGTTTGATACGGGTGCATCAAGGAGTTTTATTTCTCGCAACACGATTAAGAAATTGAAATTAAAAACAAGAAATCTTAAAGAGCCAATTAATGTTCATAATCCTGTAGGAGGTTCTACCACTCTAGATTTATTTTGTAAAGTGCCTGTATCCTACTCCTATTTCCAATTTCCATTTAACTTGATCATTATGAATTTTTCCGAGTTTGATATCATCCTTGGTCTGGATTGGCTAACAAAATTTGATGCCGAAGTAAGGTGTGCAGATAGAATAGTTGAAATCAAAACAAAGTTTGGAGATATTGTTTCTATACCTTGCCATAGTTCAAAATCTGATAGAAAGGCATTTTGGTCTTCTCTGGAGATCACTCCTATTTCTTTAGAAAATATTCCCGTGGTCAAAAATTACGCGGATGTATTCGAAGAAGTAGACAGCTTACCCCCGCGAAGGGAAATCGATTTCAGAATTGATCTTGTCCCAAATGCAAGGCCTGTAGTCCATGCTATCCGAAGGATGACCCCTAAAGAAAAGGAAGAATTGCAAAATCAAACTAAGCAGCTCTTGTGGAAGGGACTAATCCGGCCTAGTTTTTCCAATTGGTGTGCAGCTGTGGTGTTTGTCCCCAAGTCTGACGGTACTCTAAGGCTCTGTGTGGATTACCGCGACCTTAATAAACAAACATTGAAGAACAAATACCCCTTGCCTCGCATAGATGACTTAATCGACTAATTAAATGGGGCCAAGGTGTTTTCTAAGATGGACCGAGCCACAGGTTTCCACCAACTACGCATAGCTGAAGAATGTATACCTTTGACCGCCTTTAGAGGTCTTGACATATTCTACGAATGGTTAGTAATGCCGTTCGGTCTATGCAATGCTCCCGCCTACTTTGTTGACTTGATGAATAGGGTCTTCCGTGATGTCCTAAATAAATTCGTCCTAGTTTTCATTGATGATATTCTAATCTACACTAAAACTAAGAAGGCGCATGAAGGGCATTTAAGGGAAGTGTTGGAAATTCTGCGAAGAAATGTTTTAAAAGCAAAGTTCTCCAAATGCACATTTTGGCAAGAGGAAGTAAAATTTTTGGGCCATGTTGTGTCAAAAGAAGGAATTGCTGTTGACCCAAGTAAAATTGCCGCCATTTGAGATTGGAAGCAACCCAGTACACCCACTGAAATAAGAAGCTTCCTAGGATTGGCTGGATATTACAGGAAATTTGTCAAAGATTTCACCAAGCTGTCTGGCCCATTAACAAAGCCCACCAAGAAGCATACTAAGTTCAATTGGACATCGGATTGTGAGGAGGCCTTCCAAAAGCTAAAAGTGAGCTTGACAACTACTCCCATACTAAACATCATCGATGGCAACCAAGATTTAAAAGTCTACACCGATGCTTCTCAAAGTGGTGGTCTTGGTGCGGTACTGATGCAAGGAGGCAAAGTTGTTGCATATGCAAGTCGTCAATTAAAGCCGCATGAGAAAAATTATCGTGTCCATGACTTGGAGTTATTGGCCGTAGTCTTTGCTTTAAAAATTTGGAGATATTATCTTTTGGGCGAAAAATTTGAATTATTCACAAACCATCGATCTTTGAAATATCTCTTCGATCAAAAGGATTTGAATTTAAGGCAGCAACGGTGGCTAGAATTTCTTGCGGCATATGATATTGACATCTTATATACGCCGGGAAAAGCCAATGTTGTGGCAGGCACACTTAGTAGAAAGAACGTCATCATCGCAAGCCTCATCATTACCCCTTCTTTGATTGATAAAATTTCTTCTCTTCAGAAAAATGATGCTTTTATTCGAAAAATGATTGAAAGAATTCAAGAAGGTGAAAACACGAACTTTCAAATAGATGGCAAGGGAGTTCTTAGTTGCAAGGGCGGATTTGCGTTCCAAGTATCCTAGAGCTCATAAGGGAAGTTTTAGATGAAAGTCACAAATCAAAGCTTAGCATCCATCCAGGCGTGAGCAAGATGTATCAAGATCTTAAGCGCACATTTTGGTGGAAAGCTATGAAGAGGGATATATCCATTTATGTGAGTAGATGTTCTACATGCCAACAAGTAAAAAGTAATCAACAAAAGCTTGCGGGGTCGTTGCAACCATTGGAGGTTCCAGATTGGAAGTGGGACCAAATCTCCATGGATTTTATAGATGGTCTGCCCCGTACTAGGAAAGGAAATGATAGCATATGGGTGATCGTAGATCGCTTCACAAAGTCCGCTCATTTCGTACCTGTCAAGTCCACTAGAACTGCTCAAAGTCTGGTGCAAATTTATTGCAAAGAAATAGTCAGGCTACATGGGTAATAAAACTAAATCATTCCTTTTCATCATTTTCTGAATGAAGTTTTTCATTTTCTAATTAAATAATAATCTTTTTTATTTTAAACAGAGTTCCTAGTAGCTTTGTTAGCGACCGTGATCCTATCTTTGCTAGGAAATTTTGGGAGGCATTCCAAAATGAGTTGGGAACGAAGTTAAATCTTAGTACCGCATATCACCCTCAGACTGACGACCAAACTGAGAGGGTGAATCACATTCTTGAGGATTTATTGTGAGCTTGTATACTTGATTTTGGAGGCTCTTGGGAGGATCACTTGCATTTAGTTGAATTCTCATATAACAATAGCTATCAGGCAAGTTTGAAAATGTCCCCATTTGAAGCCTTATATGGTAGGCCATGTAGATCGCAAGCATGCTGGGTTGAAAAAGGAAATCGTCTTGTTTTAGGTCCAGACATGGTTCGAGAAGCTTCGGACAAAGTTGATTTTATTAAAAAGCGATTATTGGCCGCCCAAAGTAGACAAAAGAGCTATGCATATTTAAGAAGAAGAGAGTTGGCTTTTGAAGTGGGTGACTATGTCTATTTGAATGTTGCTCCAATAAGAGGTGTAATCCATTTTGGAAAAACAGGAAAATTAGCACCTAAATTCATCGGTCCCTTTCCTATTCTTGAGAAGGTTAGTACTCTAGCTTACAGAATTCAAATGCCCGACTGGTTGCCTGGAGTGCACGATGTATTCCATGTATCTCAACTTCGAAGGCATGTCCATGATCCAGATCTGGTTGTGGAGGAAGCTGCACAACAAGATTTGGAGATTACCCCAAGCCTTACAGTGAAAAGGGAGCCTCTAAAAATTATTGGCAAAGAGACTAGAGAGCTGAGAAATAAAAGAATTAACCTAGTCAAGGTGCAATGGAGCGGTGATCCTAGAGACTGCACTTGGGAAACTAAGGAGAGTATCAAACAAGCCTATCCAAATTGCAGAGTGGATATCTCCGATTAGATTTTGTTTTGAGGTACGCTTAAAACATTTTACATTCTCTGTGTTGGTGCCTACTCTTCTATTTTCTTTTTTTTCCTTTTCGAGGACGAAAAGTTCTTAAGCGGGGAAGATTGTAACAACCCAGAATTTGGGGCCAATTTAAAATTTTCATTTTAGAGATTTTAAGGGTGATTAATAAATTATTTTAAATAAAAACAACTGGAAATCTATTTTAATTGAATTTTATATGAATATATTTTATTTAATTATAAAAGGAATTAGAAGTAGCACGGTAGTTTGAAAAGTCAAAGCTGAACTTTGACTGACTGTACAGGATGCAGGATAAACCGGATTTTGGTGAAACCAAAAATATTTAAATCTGTTAATAAATATATTTCTAACGAATCTGAAAAATCAAAGTTTCATAGCGGGAATCAAAATTTATGGCCAAATGAATCTTCAGAAAGGTCGCTATAGAGATTATATCGCCCTTGAAAATAGACATTTTGCATACGACCTCGGAATTCGACGAAACCACTTTTGTTGGATCCGGAATGTCAAATTATTGCTAGGTTTCAAGTTTCATAATGTTAATATCTGAGCGTGGTGAAGAAAAATGTGTTTTGGTCAATTACAATTAAATTGTATCGACCAGAAAATGGCCATTTTTCAAACAGTCTCAGAATTCGATGAAATTAATTTTTTTAGGACCGTATCATCATAAGAAAGCCAGAAATAATTTTTCTGGATTTTTCTGAGTAAGTCTGTGACCCCGGTAAAATTAGAAAGTATGTTCGAATTAAATATAAAAGATTTATTTTAAAAATAAAGGAAACATGCTGTGAACTTCAGAATTAGACTTCGACACTAGCGCCATTGCGTTCAGAAGACGTCAAAACCTATTGTTCGACAGTCGTTGGGCTCCGTTTGGTGATCGGATGAAAAACTCTAATTTCTGTAATTAATTAATTAAAAATAAAAAGGAAATACCCTAGAATACACGTATAAATACTACGCTACAGTACTCCTTCTTCCCGATTCCCTGAAACCCATAGCCGCCTGCGCTTCTAAACTTCTCTCTTCTTTTTCTCCAAATCCATGGAGAATTAACATATGCCCTTTTGGACTTTTTTGAAGCTTGATGTAATAATTTAGAACTACGTGACTGTGGGATTCTATGTTTGATGACATTCATATTCCGCTGATATGATGTTGTTATTCTATAGTTTCCTTTGCTATGTTGTATCTTTGATCTGTATTGCTGTGTTTATGTTGTATTCCAAATGATTATCCCTTACTTACATTCGGTGGAAGTTTGGGGTCATCACATGGAAAAACTAAAACTGGAGCTGTCGTCAATGCCCTCTTCAAAAACGTTGGAAAGCATCATCACAATCAACATCCCAAGAAATGGTCAAATTCTTTTTCATCATCCGTGTAAATGGGGCTGATATCTTAGCAATGTCCTTGATGAATTTCCTGTAATAGCCGGCCAAACTAAGAAAACTTCTTACTTCAGTAGCATTCTTAAAAATCTTCCAATCTTGGATTGCTAACACCTTCGCGGGATCCACTGCTATCCCTTCCTTAGAGACATTTGGAGAACTTAGCTTCCTCACTTACTTCCTCCAAAAATTACATTTGGAGAACTTAGCTTTGAGTTGATGTGTTCGAAGGGTCTCTAAGACTTCCCTAAGATATAGGGCAAGTTCTTCCTCGCTTATAGAGAATATCAATATATCATCCACAAAGACTGCCACAAATTTGTTTAGAAACTCCCTAAATACCCTGCTCATCAAGTCTTCGAAATATGCGGGTGCATTCGTTAAGCCAAAAGGCATGACGAGCCATTCAAAGAAACCGTCGGGAGTCCTAAAAGCAGTCTTATCTTTACTATCCTCAGCTACCCTCAACTAATGAAATCCTGTACCTAAGTCCAACTGCGAGAAAATCGAAGCACCAACCAACTGATTGAACAAGTCAACTATCCTCGGCAATGGGTGTCTTTTCTTCTTCGTGAGCTTATTCAACTCCCTATAGTCCACGCACAATCTAAGCAAACCATTAGCCTTTGTAGCAAAAACAACATGAGCACCCCACTTCGAGATACTTCTTCTTATGAACCCTTTGTCAAGCAACTCTTTCACTTGTTTACTAAGATCCCTCCTTTCTCTTGGAGCCATGTGGCGCATAGGCAATGCAACTAGCTTTGCAATGTCCACCAAATATATATGGAAATCTATCTCGCGTCTTGGAGGTAAGCCCCTAACCTCCTCAAAGATATCTGCATACTCACGGACTACTTGAACAAATTGCAAATCATAATTAATAGACGTGTCAAGAGATTCTAGGTAGCTAAGCCTAACAGAACACTTAGGATCACAAGAAATATCGAGAGTATTACCCAAACTAGTCAACAGTCTAACTACCCTCTTTTCACAGTCGAGAATGGCACCATACCTGGCTAGCCAATCCATTCCTAGAATTAACCCATAGCCTGTGAAGTTAAGCACATAAGCGTTGCATTAAACTCAACGCCACACACATATATTCTCAAATCCCGACAAAACATAGAAAGATGAGCCGTACCCCCAATAGGATTTGAGACAACAATGGGATACATAACTAGACTAGCATTTAGGTGCAGTGTTTCAATGTGACGAGCAGGAATTTCGCTCGGTCCGAACCAGTCGCTATACCGACCCAGACCGTTCGAAACGCCCTATCGTTTGAGAACAAGACAAAACAGAACGCAAACAGAAGAACATTTCACTGTGTATCACAACAATGCATCAGATTACAAGAATATACAGAGTATAAATGAATAAATATTACACAGAAATATCAGAGATTACAATAAATTACATAGCAGTGGAAAATAATACAATACACAATTAGAATGAGATATACGGATACAAAGCTTTCCGGATATCGTTTCAGCTGTAAACTAGGATCCTGTGAATATAAATCTGCAAAACCAAAACTACTAGCTGCCCGTGTCGAAAATAAGGGCACCCAGAGTTTAGGTTAAAACAATAAACTCCAGGTCAGTCATGTGACTGGTGTGAGAACTAAAACAGTTATTATTCTTTATTTTAAAAGTTAGGTAAATCAAGGGACCACGCCGTATAACACGGAACGGGTTTCCTTCCAAGAATACCAGTGCATAAAACAAACAGCGCAATGCTAAATAAAGAAAAATGAAGCTGTTATAAGACCCAGGTCCCATCACACAATGCAACGCAGCCGAGGATAGGGTTTTCCCTTATAACAGCCAAAGAATGCTTGATACGTTTAAAACAAATCGTTTGATACTATTATAAGTGCATAGTGTATAAAACAACTTCAAATCATAAGTATCAATCATAGGCGGCATCGGTACCATATATCATGTCGCCATATACAGGTTTAAAAATAAAACCGCAAATGTCACGTATTTGGAAATTGGATTTCCGTCTATGAACCGAGGCCAGGGATCGTCCTCTACCGATTCGAGACGCTCTAGCCCGTGTCTCAGGCAAGCGCGCAGGCAAGCCTTGGAGCGACAGGGCCGGTCCACCGATGTGGATTATTATGCCTGAACAATACGTCTCCCCGCCCTTTGGGGCGTCAATGAGCCAACGAATGACTCCATCGGACCCGGATCGTCCGATCAAACCGAGGCGCCTCGCAACAGCAACAACCACACAGGTGAAAAGTATATAAATGTCAGGGCTGGTAGGTCACTGACACCACCCTAGCTAGAAAGAAACGCATGCCCTCCCTGAGGTCCTCTCCCGTTTTTGGTTCACAACCGGGGTGTGAGGCTCGCGAATTCACGTTACACAAAGCTGTGCCACACAGGCTGTGCTTTGATCATCACCACGAGACTTTGCTTTTCAACAGAAGCCTCGATCAATTGCCACTTAGGCATGCCACACAGGCAATTCACTCCATGCGTTTGATATCCATCAATATATAACCCCTGAGCTCGTACGTCTCAGAGAAGGGCGTTAAGCAAGAGAATAAATTCTCCGCCACCAAACAGATATATATTTAATAGAGATCAATCACACGGACTAAAATCCAATGTCAGACACACAGTCCATTTACAAGTCCGTTCTGGGTCTGAACGAAACCGGAGGCACCTAGTACCCCGCATATCCATCGATCTCCAAGTACGTCTGGACGATCACCAACTGTTTCCATCTTCTTGGGTGTACAGCCCAATCAAGATCATCAGTAATTATCCAAACGACGTGAAGACTTCTGGTCTTCGACCACCGTCTTCATCTTCGACACCACGTCGAATCAGTTATTCAGAATGGGATAAACCCGGTCTTTCTGAATAACTCGCGTATATATTATAAAAGTGTTACACAAACACAACATACGCCTCATTCCAATTCAGAATATTCTTTTATTCAAATATTCCTATACTTTGGGAAAAGTTCCCATTAATTTTATCCAAGATAAATTCTTTAAATTTATTCTTTAATCTCCTTTGAATATCAATTCAAACTAGTCGGGATTAGCGAACCACACCGAAGTAATCATTTATTTTATTTCCCAATCCCAACCTATTTATCACATGAAGTAAAACTGGTTATACTTCATATCTAACACCACGGTGTTATCGGTAAATTCAATTACCATTTCACGTTCAAATCTAATTAAAGATTTAACTATCGCCTGGAGCAAAACTGGTGATACTCCATTCTCGATCTTTTCAATCTAATTAAAGATTCATTAAAACTCCACTTAGTTCTAATCGTTATCTGGGTTAAAGAATCAGTGTCATTTAAAACACGGTTCACGATAAACCCAAAATCACATTCGATATTAAACACAAGGCTCTGAATAGAAAATATACCGGCTTATATTCAATATCAAATTCTATGACTAACAAATATCGTATGGGAAATAACGATATATATATATATATATCTTTCAAATTCCCATAACAATATCTGTATCATCACGAAATCCAACATCGAAATATTCCGAAGACAATTTCGATTCAAATCCATTCCAATGCAATCATTGGAAATTCTGGTTATTTTCAAAACCATTTCAAATTCAATTTATTTATTTAAAAATAAATAGAATTATAATTCTAGTTCAAAACTAGTTCATTTCGATAAAAATCTATTTTTATCTTTTCAAATATGGAGTTTTTCATCCCAATTCTTTCTAAATCATTTCTTATGATTTTACACAAATTATTACTATTTTTAATAATTTTATCAAGGTCCGTACAGTCGATTTCCATCAACGGCCATCGAACTGCACTTACAGCGACCTTTTTCAAATTTGATTTGGACATAATTCCAAATCCAACCGTTAGATTTCAAATTTCTAATATTCGTTAGAAAGCTCTTTTCGATACGAACCCAACGGTTCCGGTTTTAGGAGAATCCGACGGTCGGATCTCCCGCAATATCCATTCGAAGTAAATGGTCGAAATTCGCGAACTGCCGCGGCGCGGCGCGTTCTATTCAGGCCATTATATTATATATATAATATATATAATATATACTTCGTCGATTTCAATTCAAAACGTGCTTTATAAATCGTTTTAAATTCATTTCAAATTGATTTCAATTCAAATTGATTTCTAATTCCATTGCAGTTCGTTTTCCATTCAATTCAATTTCAATTCGAATTCATTTCTATTCAATTTCAATTCGAATTCATTTCTATTCAAATTCATTTCGAATTCATTTATATTCAATTTCAATTCGTATTCATTTATATTCAATTTCAATTCGAATTCATTTCTATTCAATTTCAATTCGAATTCATTTCTATTCAAATT
This sequence comes from Allium sativum, assembly GCA_030737875.1. NCBI lineage: Eukaryota > Viridiplantae > Streptophyta > Magnoliopsida > Asparagales > Amaryllidaceae > Allium > Allium sativum. The sequence continues at coordinate 94,412,796 of CM060916.1, read as the reverse complement.
CATTTTGAATTCATTTATATTCAATTTCAATTCGAATTCATTTCTATTCAATTTCAATTCGAATTCATTTCTATTCAATTTCAATTCGAATTCATTTATATTCAATTTCAATTCGAATTCATTTCTATTCAATTTCAATTCGAATTCATTTCTATTCAATTTCAATTCGAATTCATTTCTATTCAAATTCAAGATTTTGAAATCACTTTCGATATTCATTATAAAATGAATAAAATCGATATATATATCGTTCACGTCAAAATGGCGTCAATCTAATCAATACGGCTTTATATATTCCTATTTTCAAATATTCTATTTCAAATATTTCTTTTTCAAATATTTCTTTTTCAAATATTTCTTTTTCAAATATTTCTTTTTCAAAACTGGAATGAGGCCCAATCAATTACCATATAATGTTAATTATATGGATTTTCTACAACACATGTATATAATAGCATTGAAAAATAATCAACCATCAACCAAAGTGCACTACACTGTATAAGCATCAAATATAAATATCTAACGCTTATAACAGCCTGTCAATCAATCGATCGACATATTTAATCAATCAGGATGAGTGAACTTCAAATTTCATCCCAACACCCGTGTGGGGTTTCAAACAATCAAACACAGATTTTATTTGTGCAGTTGGGCGATGTGTAAAATTTATCGTCCCAATCAATGTCATTCAAATAGGTGTACATAAACAAACCGTCCGGTTTGTAAATGAATATTTTATTTTATTCACTTCGCGTTAAAAATCATATTTTTAACGATAAAACATTTTCTTCAACCTATGAGAATATTCTATTCAGTTTATTTATTCAATAAAATGATATTTTTATTTTCTAACATATTTTAGAAAATTTCGGCGGCATAACGGCACGATACTAGAAACGGGACAAGGCCTAGCCTTATCCCCGGTCTAGTGAAGGCCCACGCCATTCACACATCAATCAAATTCACCAAACAATTCAATTTCAAATCAAATCATCTAACTAATCTATGCAACCAAACAAACAAGTCCATGGTCTGTGGACGATTGTGTCGGGTGCTACCAAGCACCGTCTGCATCCTAGTATATACATATATAACTAGAAAAGAAATTGAAAGGTGAGAAATTCTCACCTATAGCTATCCTAGCTCCACGGCACTTCATTGATAGAAGTCTTCACTGTTCTCGCCGATATCACATTCTTTGCCCGTAGCCACTACATATATATAAATCAAATTTTTACTTCGCTATTCGATATATAAAAATCACATTTTTATTTCGATGTTCAATATATAAAATCACATTTTTATTCCTTCACACATACAAAGATGATATTTTTATATTTCCTACTATGCAAAGATTATATTTTTATCCTTCTACAATATAAAAGATTATATTTTTACTACTTTAAAAATATAAAAAATCCAATTTTTAATTCTTTAAAAATATAAAAATCATATTTTTATATCGCCTCTTCTTATATAAAAATCATATTTTTAAATTCAAAGTTATTCTATATTTTTAAAAATCATATTTATATTTTACGAAGTTATTTTATATTTTTCAAAAACAAAGCATCGTTATATTTTTTTCTAAACATATCATATTTTTACTATGATGTTCAATATACAAAAATCGAATTTTTACTATAATTAAAAATCCAGTCTTTCTCTAATTAAAAATCTATATTTTCAATTTTAAAAATCCTAGCTTCCTCGTATATAAAATTTAAACCTAAATAAAAAAAACCAAACTTTGATATAATTTAAAAATCAAACTTTTCACGTAGTCAAAAACAATGCATACTTATTTACATAAAATCAGATTTTTAAATCGATTAAACTAAATAAAATAGAGTAAACTCACCATTCATTGATCGAAGGAGGGGAGGATGCCACTGGTGGTCGACGTGGGGATCAGAGGAGGCGGTTCCAGGCGAAGAAGGGGGTGCGGCCTGGTGATGGGCCGTTGGGCGTTTGGGTTTCGCGGCAAGGGAGGGCGGTCTCTTTTTGGGTGCGTCGTCGGTCTTCAGTTCAGAGGAGAGAGAAACGAGGGAAGGGAGAAGCGGCGGGAGGAGGAGATGAAGGGGGGCGGCGCTCTGGTCGGAGGCGCCAGCGGCGAGCGAAGCTCCTGGTGGGGCGACAGATCCGGACAGGGGCGCGATTAGGTCTGTTTTTTTTTATATAATCGATCTGAAATGAAATTTAGGGGGGGGGCCAGAGATAAAGGAAAGGGGATTTTTTTTTTATTATTATTTAATTCAACCTAAAGTTGACTTTTTCATACGACCTCGAAACGAGGCCCACCGCCTGTCGTCCATAGCGTTTCACCCCCATTCTGAACACAATGGGATATGTATCGTAAGCTGATTTGGCTGTTACAACCAGTTTTCGTTAAATTTACATTTAAATCACTATATTGAATTTTAAACGTACATTTCAAATTACCGGGGTCACATACTAACTAGAAAAATTCCAGAAAAATATTTTCTAGTTTCGTATTGATGATACGGTCCTAACAAAACTAGTTTCGTCGAATTCTGAGATTGTTTGAAAAAATGGCCATTTTCCAGTCGATTAAAATCAACTGAAACTGGTCAAACGCGTTTTCCTTTGCCACACTCACATATTGAATCGAAAAATTATGAAATTTGGAATCTAGCAATAACTTGACATCACGGACCCAACAAAACTGGTTTCGTCGAAATCCGAGGTCGTTTGCAAAATTCCCAATTTTAAGGGCCTGAATTCCATAGCGACTATTCAGAATTTTTAACTGGACATATCTTTTGATCCCCGCTATGAAATTTTGATTCTTCGGATTCGTTGGAAAGATATTATCAATTAGATCCTAATGTTTTTGGTTTCACTAAAATCCGGATTGTTTTGCACCCGGTACATTCAATTGAAGTTTGAAATCGAATTATCGTACTACCGCGCCATTTTCAATTCTATTTATAATTATATATAAATATTAATATTCTAACGACGACGCGTATAATATATACGATCGAATTATATTCAAAATAAATTTATCGTCGATATTATTTAAAATAATTCATTTTAAATAATCAAAATTCGCTAAAATTGCCAAAATAAAAATTTTAAACTGGCCCAGATTTTCGGGTTATTACATTCAACTAACGAAGCAGATATAAATGAGTGTGAAGCGCCAGAATCAAACAAAGTTCGAATAGGATGATCAAAAAGGAAAATCAAACTTTCAACAGAAATGCTTCTACCTCTCTCTTGTCGAGGTGCCATGAGAGCATAAACCTTCCCTCTAGAAGTAGATCGGGTCCTCTGTCCTTGCCCTTGTCCTTGCCACCTTGGGCAGTCTTTAATCATATGTCCTGCCTCACCATATTGGAAGAAACCCGTCTTCTTCTTCTTCTTCCTACAGTCTTTGCTTAAGTGGCCCGGTGTTCCACAATTAAAGCACCTTTTCTTCCCTTGGCCCTTGTTATCCTTGCCGCCCTACTTTTGTTGTTGTTATGCCTTCTTTGGATCCCCTTTCTTATCCTGTGCTTTATCTACATTAGCACCTTTCTCCTCTTCATGCATCAACGCCATGTCAACAAGTTTCTCGAAAGCGGCCCCCATAGGAATGTCGGACAGAGCCAACCCGTGTAATGGTTCATTTAGACCATTGGCAAATCTCAAGGCCTTCTTATGTGGTGTATTTACTAATTCCATACCAAATCTTGCTAACTGGTTAAACTTGTTAACGTACTCCTTCACCGACAAAATCCTTTGCTTCAAATCCAAGAACCTCTCCATGTATAAACTCTCCTCTGCTTGTGAAAGAAATTTTAATTCGAATCTTCCTCTTGAAGTCTATCCACGTCCCCAGTGGACGTCCTCCATCAGTTACTTCCCACCAAAATGAAGCTTCATCCTTCATCAGCCAAGCAGATAGCTGAACCTTCCTTCATCGTTTATCTTAAAGATACCAAACAAGTCCTCCACTTCCTTGAGCCAAATTCGAGCCTTAACAATTGTCTCAGTTCCATAAAATGGCTTTCCGCCCATCGCACGGAAGTCTGTGCATATCTTAGAAAAAGCGTCTATACGAGGAAGAGGAGCGGCTGCAGCTGGGGGAGGAGGAACGTGGGCTAGGCCTGCGGCAGTAGCCCTAGCCTCTAGACACCTTCTGAACCAACCTGGTATCGGTACGCCTTCGGGTATATCAGGTTCCCCAGACATGCTGAAAGGAAAAAGGAAGAGATTCAAAACAGAGAATCGAAAGATAGATATATGGCTTTTGGGGATTATGTTTTTCAAAATAAACCTTTCTCTTGGAAATACCTTCTTTCTAAGAATGTTTTTGAAAACGGTTTTCAAAATCTTTTATCCGTTCTGGTAACCTTCAGCTCTGATACCACGTGTAACTCTCCACGTCCATTAATGTCACTAACTAGGGGAATGCATTAACTTTCATGGATTATTATAAGAGTATAGAACAGAATATCACAAGACAGATATAAAAAATGGTACTTAAGAAAATTCAAAATTTATTCATTGCATCGGAAAAGCAAAACATGTTTGGTTACAACATCAAAACCACATGCTAAAGCCAAGTATACAAATATCCTTCTTGTACAAAATTATTATCAAAGTACATAAAAGTAAAACCATAATCCCACTCCAAATATCCATAATGAAAAAGAGATAAAGCTGAGCATTACTTTCAACACTTCCAAGCACTTCAAGAAGAAAGGAATCCAAGTCAAGCATCACTATTCCTACCCTTAGGACCTGGGGGGAAAAGAAAGAAAAGAGGTGGAATAAAAAGGGGTCAGACACACGTCTGGCGAGTCTAGTGACTTGAACAATATAATTAGTAAAGTAACTGGATAAGAACATAGACCTGATATAAGAGATGACTGTAACATAAGCAGATATGACAAGGTAAACAAGACGAACAAGATATAACGTTGATTGCGCTTCTAATCACTATAAAATAATTCCTACACCGCACCAATGCTAGTTCTATACTGAAAGTTGATCCTCTTACTAAACATAGTAATAATAATGATGGTAGTTTCGTGTACTCCTAGCTGTCGTCATAGGTGCCGCCTGCCCCTATCTCCACTAGTTGTACCCACTACCCTCCCCATTTGATCGGCTCCCTAACTCGTAGATACCTGTGCTGGTCCCACAATAGGGTGTATCACTCCCTAAAGTGGCAACCTGATACTACTAAAAATGCACGGCTTATACCTACACAATGCAACAACGTCTTACCTACGAGCCTGGAACCACACACGCACATGACTACGTTCGACTTGCGTTGTCACCGCTAACTCTTTTGACCTCTTACAATCAAACTCAGTAAGCATGTCCCGTCCTCGACCTAGTTTGAGCTCACATAGATTCCAAATTGGTTACTTGTTGAAAAGGGTCCACCCACTTGACACAAGCTTCCCTCCTAAGCTTGGTCCCCACTAGGAATTCCCACTTAACCCCTCTTTATCCCCATGTCTAATCACATGTCTCATCTTGGTTAAGTGCTTCTAGTTATATTTCACATGTCACCCATGTCACCCACTTAACCCCCATGTCTTACTACATGTCTTATCTTGGTTAAGTGTTCATTAATTCATTATAACCGTAATCTTGCAAGAACTCCCACATTAGATTGTCGTTTTGTGGTCGCTAGATATGCTGGGCGGTTCGGGCAGTCTTATACCGCAATCCGAATCTAACCTCGTGTCTTTTCATTATTACGTATCTAATTTTGCCTTTTACCTCTTACATTAGATTACAAAATTGCAGTTGTTGGATGTGTCGGGCGGTTCCGGGCAGTCTTATACCGCAATTCGAATCTAGCCTCGTGTCTTAGGCGTTCATTGTCACTTTCTTGATTCAAGTCCCAACTTTAAATCTTGGATTAAATTGTATCCCAATTATCCATAATTTCCAATCTAAATTATGTTCATAATTTTAATCCAAATTAGGCCTATAATCTTATGTATACATGTTATGCCAAATTACACCCAAATTAATTTGCATTCATTTTTATTAACGATTAATGCCAAACCCCATGTATACAAATTATATCCAACCATGCCCAATCCAACTTATGACAAATCTCATGTATATAGTTTATACACAATTATGCTCAAATTGATTTATGCCAATAATCTCATTTTGTTACAACTTTCCCAAACTTTTCCCAATTGTTTAAACGTTATTCGTACGCAAATTTCAACGTAATACGTGAGGCTCGAAGTTAGCTTAATCTCATAAAAAAGGAAAGAAGAAGGGAAGAGAATCCTGTCACCAAAACTGGCATAAAAGAGACATATGAAACATGAACTGGCATAAAACAATAAAATAGATCCAATTAGGTATATGATAACAGTGATTTGGGTATGAATCTGAAAGATAAGAATTTACAAACTTGATATGATTCATCTTACAGGCATGTTCATAAATTTTAATTTACAATCCTATCACAATCACTTTTAATTTAAATTATATGTGAAAGTAACATAGACTCACATCAACAGGATTTAGAATAGAGAATAGATCTGAAATCTGAATTTTGAATTTGATTAGCTAAACCCTTGTTATAGAATTTGATTCTTATCTTCCAATTTGAATACTCTAATTCTGATTTTCTTTGGAGAAGAGAAGAGAGGCTAGTTTTAATTTAGATTAGGGCAGGACGGAGGCGCCATAGATTAGTGTAATGAAATTAGGGTTAGGTCTAGGTGTGTTTTTATAGATGTATTAGGTGAATTAGGGCCTTTAGATTAGATTGGACATCATCAGAACCACACAGTTCAAAAGACACGTTATCCAGCCAATCCCTGAAGGACACGTCATCAGAGAACTCTCCAAAATTCTGTGCAGGTTTTGCCTCGGCATGGGTGCACATCCCAGGTGCGCCAGTGCATTTTTTGTTCTGGCGCACTTCACAAGTGCGCCAGTTATCCCAGCCCCTTTTTTGATTTTTATGCCCAAATTATATTGTCCATAACTTCCTCGTCCGGTATCCGTTTTACGCAAACTCGGACTCTATCTCAAGCAGAATTTGGAAATAAAAGCAATGGCGTAACCCATTTCACCTAATTATTATTTTAAAAACTAATTATTCTTTAATTATCTTTTAAAATTACGGGGTGTTACACTTTATATCTTCCACATGTGATGTCCGTTTTACGCAAATTCAGAGTCTATTCGAACCAAAATTCCAAGACGAACGCAATGTTACAGTCCACTTTACTTAATTTCCAATATTTAATTAAGTATGCCTTAGTTTATTGTTGATAGTGTCCACTAAAATTACGAGGTGTTATAGCAAAGGACTCTTTTACCATATCCTATTGAAAATAATCCACAGGATTAGTAACAAAAAGTCACCCCATCATGCAGACCTTAAAACGTTGGTGTTAGGTCTGTATGTATTATCCTGATAACTAAACAGATACATCAACAAGCAGTCCTTTCTGCTCTAGAGATCTACGCCTACAAATCCTAATCACAACATAAGCACACCTACAATTTCAGTTTCGAACTCAAAGCCGATTAGAATTGGGTTTGGATCCAGTTCCAATCCCGGTTTCTAAAACCAACACGTTATAAAGTTAAAACACAATTTATTGATAGTTGATTCTTTAACTATCAATTTATAGTTGTATAGTTAAGTACATCAGTAATACTAGAACTTTGAATTAAATTAGACTTTAAAATCACTTCATCAATTCTTAAAAATTGATTTCATATACTTATGTCAATAGGATAATCATATTCACCAATCTATTGTTTTCTTTACTTTGAAAACCACCCCGTACACTTATCTCTTAGAATAAGTGTATTCAAAAATCATGTTATTTTCACAAATTAGAAAATAGCATTATATACTTAACCAAATGTACATGTATAATCATAAATTATACATGGGCCAAAAAATATCATGTGATACATTGTTTACTATAAAATCCAAATAGTTTTATTTGACTTCTAAACTTTGCATGTTACAGTTTATAAAACCGCTTATGGAAATAAAATTTAATTTCCAACGTCTTCTTTTGTTTTCAAACTAGCAACATCCCTTGGATAACATTGAAGTCGTCTAAGTTAGGGTATATTTTTAACCTCTCAGACCTTAACTCGACAACTTTCTTGTCTTCACGATAAATAGAAGTTTGTTAACGTGAAACGTGATATTCAGTAAATGTCACAATAAGTTCCATTTAATTTCAATTTAAATTCGATTCTACAACCAACATGTTAGAACAAGATGAAAGAACTCATCAGAGATAGGATTAGTAATGTCCTATAAAATAATATGCCTTAGAGATAGGATCAGTAGTACCCTAGAATGAGTGACTCATAAGAGATGGTGTTAGTAATGCCCTAAAATGAGTTGGAAGAGTGTAATATACATAAAAGAAAATGAATTGGTGTTTGGATAAAATGAATCTAATTTTGAAAAATTATGTCTTATAATAAGATTTTGAGTATTTTATTTGATATTTTATCTGAATGAGCTAGATAAGAACTGGTCTAAAGAACCAAAATGAATATGCGATGATTCATAGGAGTACAGTCTAGTGTCACTTGTGAGATCTAACTAGGAATTATTCCATTAGGCAAGGGGTGGGAAAACCAAAAGGACATCGGATATTCGACCAAGAACGGATGAAGTTTTCTGTAAACAAATGATCTAGTGTTTTAAAATAACATATTTGACTATAAGGGTTTAAATGTAACCAAAGTTTTCCAGTGTATGAATTTCATTGGATTTAAATGGAAATAAACTGCGGATATTTCGATATTGGATTCTGTAATTATATGGATACTGTTTTAAGGAATTTGGAAGATATAGATATCATTATTCCCTATACGGTATCTGTTGATTGTAGAATTTGGTAGATATGATTTCTATTTAAAGCCTTACATCTGATATCAAATTGGATTTTGGGTTTGTCGTGAATAGTGATAATCGAGATGAACCTCCGCGGAGGAAGACCTTTACCATTCAAGTATCTGAAAGGCTTTGTCGTTATTCTGCCTATAGTACTAGTCTGATATGGAAATTTATATCGATTATGAACAAATATGATTTTTTGAGAATTTCATTTTTAATGGAAGTATGATTTTGGGTTTATCGTGAACGATGTTTTAAATAACAATTTTTCTTTAACCCAGTTAAAGGAAAGACAATTTCTCAAAATTGGAGTTTTAATAAATCTTTTAATAAAGATTAGATTGAATAAAATGGAGATTAAAACTAAGTTAGAGTTTTAATCAATCCTTTTTAGATTAGAAATGGTAGAAGGTAATTAAATTTACCAAGACCCGACGGGTGTTAGATATCGAGAACCACTAATTTTGCTCCATGGGATGAATAGGTTGGGAATGGGATAACGATATGAGTGATTACTTTTGGTATGGCCTGACAATCCCGATAAGGCTTATAAATCTTAATTTAAGTAATGTTTGTGAAAAGAGATTACATAATTTTTTGAAATGATTTGCAAGGAAAGATTTAAACAAGAAGTTTATATGATGTAAGTCTTTGATAAGATTTATGGAAATAATTCCCAATGTAAAAGAATATTTGAATAAAAGAATATTTTGGATTGGAATAAGACTTATGATATGTTTATATATAAATTGATTTTAATGATGCGATGGTTAATCGGAAAGACCGGGTTTCCACCTATTCTGAATAATTAATACGATAATTGTCAAAGAAACTGAAGACGTTGGTCGAAGACCGAAGATCTTCATATCGTTTGGATTATTGCTAATGTCTCAATTGGAAAGCACACTCAAGACGAGGTTATAAGCGGTAGCCGTCCAGACGTACTTGCAGATTGACTGGATATGCTAGGGCCTCCCTCCCTTAGGGGACGAGGAATAAGGTGTCTTCGGTTTCATTAAGACCTAGAACGGTCTTGTATGGATGTTTATCTGACATTGTATTTAGTGTTGTATTAACTGAACTATACTAAATATATATATATATATGTGTGTGTGTGTGTGTGTGTGTGTGTTTGGTGGCGAGAATTTATTCTTTTAGCTTAACACCCTTTTCTGAAATGTACGAGCCTGGAGGTTATATATTAATAGACCTCATTATATGGTATGGATTGACAGTGTAGCGTGCTAAGATGCTGCTTGATCAAAACTTTTATTGAAAAGCAGAGCTTTGTGGATGATGACCAAAGCATGGCTGATATAGCGTAGCTTCGTGTTGAAACGTGACTTCGGCAAGTCTCACAAAACGATAATGGCCGAAAATAGGATGAAGGATAGCAGAGAAAGGGCATATGTTTCCTTCTGGCTAAAATTTATGTTATGGTATAGAGCCGAGGCAATTTACTTATGTGGGTGTTGGAATTGAGGCACCTCGGATGATTTTCAATGTACTGACAAGATTGTAGGTCCGATAGGACTGCGAAAGGTTATGTTCAGGTAATAGTCTAATCCACCGGGAATCGGTGGACCGGCTTTGATGCTACAAGGGTCATATACATGTGGTCCTGGACATCTTGCTAGAGACGGTCCAAATCGGTTAAAGAAAGATCCTTTGTCTTGGTCATTGATGAAAATCCAACTTCCAATATGAAACTTGCATTTTCCGTTGTAAACCTATATGGCGACATAATATGATGGGTTATTATGCCATCTAAGATTAGCACATTTACTTTTGAAACTGATTTCCACACTATGCATTTGTAATAATAAAAGGGAATTAAACGCGTACCAAGTCAACCAGTTAAAATTACGCGAAAACGCAATAAAAAAATAAAAGGATGGTCAAACGAACTCCAAATTCGATGAGACCTATATCGTTAGATCTGCAATTACGTTTAATGTTGGAATCCAAAATTTCATGACGAACGGAATTAACATGTGGTCGTGCAAGCAAAAGAAGTGATGCTGAACTAAAACACTTCACCACTTGAAACAAGCCTTTAAGGCGAAATGCACCAAGCCATGTGGCATCCATCCAAGGGCCTTGGGTGTTTTTCTTCTCCTTCAACTTGTTGCGCCACGTCACCAATCCGCGAGCTCCTCTCTCTTATAAAATACCCCCTCTTTTCCTTCTTTTCTTCCTTTTTCTTTTCACCTCTCCTTTAAGCTTCACATTCTCCTCCTCCAATCTTCTAGTCATCGCCGCCATTCACCACCAGCCCACTTCCACTACCTGCTCTATGTGAAGACCCGCAACTTCCCCGTAAAGGAAAGCGTCGGATAGTTCGAGAACAAACCACAACAAAACGCATACAGAAGAACATTTCACTGCTTATTACAACAATGCATCAGATTACAAGAATATACAGAGTATAAAAGAATATTACACAGAAATATCAGAGATTTAAATTACATTTATATACATAGCAGCGGAAAATAATACAATACACAACTAGAAGAGATATACGGATACAAAGCTTTCCGGATATCGTTCCAGCTGTAAACCAGGATCCTGTGAATATAAATCTGCAAAACCAAAACTACTAGCTGCCCGTGTCGAAAATAAGGGCACCCAGAGTTTAGGTTAAAACAATAAACTCCAGGTCAGTCATGGGACTGGTGTGAGAACTAAAACAGTTATTTATCTTTATTTTCAAAGTTCGGTAAATCAAGGGACCACGCCGTATAACACGGAACGGGTTTCCTCCCAAGAATACCAGTGCATAAAACAAACAGCGCAATGCTAAATAAAGAAAAATGAAGCTGTTATAAGACCCAGGTCCCATCACACAATGCAACGCAGCCGAGGATAGGGTTTTCCCTTATAACAGCCAAAGAATGCTTGATACGTTTAAAACAAATCATCTGATACTACAATAAGTGCATAGTGTATAAAACAACTTCAAATCATAAGTATCAATCATAGGCGGCATGGGTACCATATATCATGTCGCCATATATAGGTTTACAAATAAAACCGCAAATGTCACGTATTTGGAAATTGGATTTCCTTCTGTGAACCGAGGCCAGGGATCGTCCTCTACCGATTCGTGACTCTCTAGCCCGAGCCACAGGAATAGCCGCAACTGCCCCATGGAGCGACAGGGCCGGTCCACCGATGTGGATTATAGTGCCTGAACAATACGTTTCCCCGCCCTTTGGGGCGTAAATGAGCCAACTAAATGACTCCATCGGTTCGAGAACGACCGATCAATCCGAGGCGCCTCGCAACAGCAACAACCACATAAGTCAAACTCGTCAGGGCGTGTAAAACCACTGACGCCACTTCTAACTAGAAAGAAACGCATGCCCTCCCTGAGGTCCTCTCCCGTTTTTGGTTCACCACCGGGGTGCGAAACTTGCGAAGCAAACGTTACACAAAGCTACGCCACAAAGGCCGTGCTTTGATCATCACCACAAGACTTTGCTTTTCAACAGAAGCCTCGATCAATTGCCACTTAGGCATGCCACACAGGCAATTCACTCCATGCGTTTGATATCCATCAATATATAACCCCTGAGCTCGTACGTCTCAGAGAAGGGCGTTAAGCAAGAGAATAAATTCTCCGCCGCCAAACAGATATATATTTAATAGAAATCAACCACACAGACTAAAATCCAATGTCAGACACACAGTCCATTTACAAGTTCGTTCTGGGTCTGAACGAAACCGGAGGCACCTAGTACCCCGCATATCCATCGATCTCCAAGTACGTCTGGACGATCACCAACTGTTTCCATCTTCTTGGGTGTACAGCCCAATCAAGATCATCAGTTATCACCCAAACGACGTGAAGACCTCCGGTCTTCGACCATCGTCTTCATCTTCGACTTATCGTCGTATCAGTTATTCAGAATGGGATAAACCCGGTCTTTCCGAATAACTCGCGTATATTTTATAAAAGTGCTACATAAACACAACATACGCCTCTTTCCAACTCATTAGTCATTAACCGTAAATTAATCAAGAGAATAATTCCCCAAATATTAACCCCGAAGGCCGAAACCAACATCAGATCAATATCCAGAAAACCATTCTACTTAGCTAACCGATAGTTAGTTTCTAAATTTCACGTTCAAATCTAATTAAAGATTCATTAAAACTCCACTTAGTTTTAATCTGTGACTGGGTTAAAGAATCAGTGTCATTTAAAAACACGGTTCACGATAAACCCAAAGTCACATCCCATTAATTATCGGGTTAAAGAACAAGTGTTATTTAAAACACTGTTCACGATAAACCCAAAGATCAATATCAATTCAATTCCAATTAAATATTATTTAATTGGTACACTTCATTAAATCTAAATAAAAAGATTTAATCTTTTCTCAACTGGGTTCAAGAACAGTGTTAGTGAAGACACCATTCACGACAAACCCAAATCCCATTTGATATTCAATATAAGGCTCTGAATAGAAAATATATCGGCTTATATTCAATATCAAATTCTACGATTAACAAATGTCGTATTGGAAATAACGATATAAATATATATCTTTCAAATTTCCGTAACAACATCCGTATAATCACAAATTCCAACATCGAAATATTCCGAAGACAATTTCGATTCAAATCCACTCCAATGCAATCATTGGAAATTTTGGTTATTTTCAAAACCCTTTTCAAATTCAATTTATTTATTTAAAAATAAATAGAATTATAATTCTAGTTCAAAACTAGTTCATTTCGATAAAAATCTATTTTTATCTTTTCAAATAGGGAGTTTTTCATCCCAATTCTTTCTAAATCATTTCTTATGATTTTACACAAATTATTACTATTTTTAATAATTTTATCAAGGCCCGTACAGTCGATTTCCAACAATGGTCATCGAACTGCACTTACAGCGACCTTTTTCGAATTTGATTTGGACGTATCTCCAAATCCAACCGTTAGATTTCAAATTTCTAATATTCGTTAGAAAGCTCTTTTCGATACGAACCCAACGGTTCCGGTTTTAGGAGAATCCGACGGTCGGATCTCCCGTAATGTTCGTTTGAAATAAATGGTCGAAATTCGCGAACTGCCGCGGCGCGGCGCGTTCTATTCAGGCCATTATATTATATATATAATATATATAATATATATTTCGTCGATTTCTATTCAAAACGAATTATATAAATAGTTTTAAAATCGTTTCAAAACCTATTTCAACTTCCATTTCAATTCAAAGCAAAATCGAATTCTTCTTTATAAATTCGTTTCAAAATTCATTTCTATTCAATTCAAATTTCAATTCAATTTGAATTCATTTCAATTCGCTTTCAATTCCATTTGAATTCGTTTTCAATTCAATTCATTTCGAAATCGTTTTCAATTCATTTTGAATTCGTTTTCAATTCAATTCATTTTGAATTCGTTTTCAATTCATTTTGAATTCGTTTTCAATTCAATTCATTTTGAATTCGTTTTCAATTCATTTTGAATTCGTTTTCAATTCAATTCATTTCGAAATCGTTTTCAATTCATTTTGAATTCGTTTTCAATTCAATTCATTTTGAATTCGTTTTCAATTCAATTCATTTTGAATTCGTTTTCAATTCATTTCATTTCGAAATATTCGATTTCGAGATTACTTTTCAATATTCATTTTAAAATGAATAAAATCGATATAAATATCGTTTACGTCAAAATGGCGTCAATCTAATCAACACGGCTTCATATATTCCCTTATTTTCAAATATTTTATTTCAAATATTTCTTTTTCAAATATTTCTTTTTCAAAACTGGAATGAGGCCCAATCATTTACCATATAAAATTAATTATATGGATTTTCATACAACACATGTATATAATAGCATTGAAAATAATCAACCATCAACCAAAGTGCACTACACTGTATAAGCATCAAATATAGATATTCAACGCTTATAACAGCCTGTCAATCAATCGATCGACATATTTAATCAATCAGGATGAGTGAACTTCAAATTTCATCCTAACACCCGTGTGGGGTTTCAAACAATCAAACCCATATTTTATTTGTGCAGTTAGGCGATGTGTAAAATTTATCGACCCAATCAACGTCATTCAAATAGGTGTACATAAACAAACCGTCTGGTTTGTCAATGAATATTTATTTATTCACATTCACGTTAAAAATTATATTTTTAACGATAACACATTTTATTTTAACATATGAATTTCTATTCAGTTCATTCTTTAAATAAAATGCTATTTTTATTTTTCTAACTTATTTTAGAAAATTTCGGCGGCATAACGGCACGATACTAGAAACGGGACAAGGCCTAGCCTTATCCCCGGTCTAGTGAAGGCCCACGCCATTCACACATCAATCAAATTCACTTTCGTTATGCAAACCACAAAATTTGGAGTAAGGGTTTAACCTAGCCTTACTCCTTCGCCTTATAACGGCGCACGTCTAATCCTAACCAATTTATCGATTCGATTTTTCACACCACAAACCACATTCAAACCAATATCGCAGTCAATCACCAAACAGTCAAACAAACAAGTCCATGGTCTGTGGACGGGTGTCGGGTGCTACTAAGCACCGTCTGCATCCTAGTATATATATAACTAGAAAAATAAATTGAAAGGTGAGAAATTCTCACTTATAGCTATCCAATCATCTCGACTCTTCTTTTGCAGAAGTCTTCGTCGTTTCGCCTTTTTGTCACCTTCATTGCCCGTATTCTCTACATATGTAAAAATCGAATTTTTACTATGTTATTCAATATATAAAAATCGAATTTTGACTTCGCTATTCAATATATAAAAATCGAATTTTGACTTCGCTATTCAATATATAAAAATCGAATTTTGACTTCAAAGTTCAATATATAAAAATCGAATTTTTATTTCAAAGTTCAATATATAAAAATCGAATTTTTATTTCAAAGTTCAATATATAAAAATCGAATTTTTACTTCGCTATTCAATATATAAAAATCGAATTTTGACTTCAAAGTTCAATATATAAAAATCGAATTTTTATTTCAAAGTTCAATATATAAAAATCGAATTTTTATTTACTTCCCTATTCAATATAAAAAATATGATTTTTACTTTTGCTTTCAACATATAAGAATATGATTTTTTTTTTTTTTTTACTTTTGCTTTCAACATATAAAAATATGATTTTTACTTCGACTTTCGATATCTAAAAATCTGATTTTTACTACGCTATCCAATAAAAATCTGATTCTTTTTCTACGTTATTCAATATATAAAAATCTGATTGATTTTTTTTCTTTTTAAAGTTCAAATCTTTTTCTAAAAATCAGTTTTTATATCTAAAACAAATCAGTTTATATTTCTAAAACTAAATCAGTTTATATTTCTAAAACTAAATCAGTTTATATTTCTAAAACTAAATCAGTTTTTAATACTTTTATAAATCAGTTTTACTATTTTATAAAAATTCAGTTCAGTTTTTTTTTATAAAACCAAATCAGTTTCTAATTTCTTTTAAAAAAAATCAGTTTTACTTTCTTACATAAAATCAGTTTCCTAGAAATAAAAAAAAAAACGAAGTTTACAGTATTAAAATAAAAATAAAAATAAGGTAAAATCCTTACTGTAATCTGTGAAGGGGGGGAAGCGATGGTTTCTGCGTCAGGTGGCGGTGGGTCTTCGGCGGTGGTTTGAATTCGAAGGAGGAGGGGACTCGTCTTCGTCGCGCTCGCGCGGTCTGGGGGCTTCGGGGTTGCGCCACTGGGAGGAGGGAAGCTGGAGCGGGGGGGGGGGGGGGGGGGGGCGGCGATGTCTTCGCCTTCGTCGGCGTCGAGGTCAGGGGGGCGGCGGCTCGATTTGTTTAGGGTTCCTTTTTTTTTTTTTTCTTCGAATTGTTTCTGTTGAATGAAGTCGGGGGGGGGGGGGCCAGGCAGAAGAAAAAAGGGGGGGGGGAAGAATATATTTTATATTTTTTTTAATTTAATTTAATTATATAATTATTCAAAAAGGTTGACTTTTACATACGACCTCGAAACGAGGCCCACCTACTGTCGTCCCTAGCGTTTAACCCCCATTCCGAACACAATGGGATATGTATCGCAAGCTGATTTGATCGTTACAATCAGTTTCCGTTGAATTTACATTTAAATCACTCTATTGAATTTTAAACGTACATTTCAAATTACCGGGGTCCCATCCTAACTAGAAAAATTCCAGAAAAATATTTTCTAGCTTCGTATTGACGATACGGTCCTAACAAAACTAGTTTCGTCGAATTCTGAGACCGTTTGCAAAATGGCCATTTTCCAGTCGATTAAAATCAACTGAAACTGGTCAAACGCGTTTTCTTTTGCCACGCTCACATATTGATTCAGAAAATTATGAAATTTGAAACCTAGCAATAACTTCACATCCCGGACCCAACAAAACTGGTTTCGTCGAAATCCGAGGTCGTTTGCAAAATGTCCATTTTTAAGGGCCTGAATTCCATAGCGACTATTCAGAATTTTCAACTGGACATATCTTTTGATTCCCGCTATGAAATCCTGATTTGTCGGATTCGATAGAAAGATATTATCAATTAGATCTTATCATTTTTGGTTTCACTAAAATCCGGATTGTTTTGCACCCGGTACATTCAATTGAAGTTTGAAATCGAATTATCGAACTACCGCGCCATTTTCAATTCTATTTATAACTATATATAAATATTTATATTCTAACGACGACGTATAAAATATATACGTCGAATTATATTCAAAATAAATTTCTCGTCGATATTATTTAAAATAATTCATTTTAAATATCAAAATTCGCTATAATTGCCAAAATAAAAATTTTAAACTGGCCCAGATTTTACGGGTTTTTACAATCTCCCCCACTTAAAACTTTTCGTCCCCGAAAAGGAACAAAGTCGAAAGTGGTTTGATAATTCAACTCTACGATCGATCAGGCTTCCATTCTCCAACTCTTTAGTTTCTGAGAATTTTCAAAATTTCAAAAATTTGGCTAACACCCTAAATTTTCGAAAAATTTCGCCATAACCTCCCCTGCAATGGGAGCATCGGGGAATTTCAAATAGCTTCCCCGGTCCTTCAGATCTCAAAAAAAGAAAAAGAAAAAGCCAAGCGGCTAGCCAATAGGCTCACAAAATCATCATCACCCAAACAAAACAGGAAATTATGTAGTAAACATGTACCTATTTGTCGGGCAAACAAATTTTATTCTCTGGCTCTAGCCTCCTTGCTATGACCTGTTCAATGATATATATGTATATGCAAGCAAATGCGACCAATTTTCAATATAAGTCAATATGTGATTCAATTAGGCTAATTGGTTAAAAATTAGCAAACAAATGAACAAACAACACAAACATCAATCAATTAGTGAATTAGAGTTTCAAATTCATAATTTTGATACATATACAAAAATCAGATTTTTGATGTCAAATCACAACAATAGGCCCTATCTAATTTTGGTTCTCACACCAGTCAATAGGAAATATATAGATATTACACGTTCGTCACTCGAATATAAATTCTAATGATGGAGCTCCATCATCAAAATCATCTGCGGGCGATTAGAGTGTAATTCTATATCCATCCAGTATATTAAAATTTCAAATACACGTTTGCAAGGCGTATATGCAAAATCTTTATATACTGGACTGTCCTAATCAATATAAAATAAATAATCAAATACGAATAGTTGATTTAGATTTTCAAAACAAAATTGTTTTCATTTGAAAAATATACTCTTCACACTCGTTCTAGGATACTACTGATCCCATCTCTAACGAGTCATTCCCATTGGATATTACTAATCCAATATCTGATGAATTCTTTCGTATGGTTTTAATGTGCCTTGTTCTCTGAGCTTTGTAAACCAAAGCTCTGATACCAACTGTGAAGACCCGCAACTTCCCCGTAAAGGAAAGCGTCGGATAGTTCGAGAACAAACCACAACAAAACGCATACAGAAGAACATTTCACTGCTTATTACAACAATGCATCAGATTACAAGAATATACAGAGTATAAAAGAATATTACACAGAAATATCAGAGATTTAAATTACATTTATATACATAGCAGCGGAAAATAATACAATACACAACTAGAAGAGATATACGGATACAAAGCTTTCCGGATATCGTTCCAGCTGTAAACCAGGATCCTGTGAATATAAATCTGCAAAACCAAAACTACTAGCTGCCCGTGTCGAAAATAAGGGCACCCAGAGTTTAGGTTAAAACAATAAACTCCAGGTCAGTCATGGGACTGGTGTGAGAACTAAAACAGTTATTTATCTTTATTTTCAAAGTTCGGTAAATCAAGGGACCACGCCGTATAACACGGAACGGGTTTCCTCCCAAGAATACCAGTGCATAAAACAAACAGCGCAATGCTAAATAAAGAAAAATGAAGCTGTTATAAGACCCAGGTCCCATCACACAATGCAACGCAGCCGAGGATAGGGTTTTCCCTTATAACAGCCAAAGAATGCTTGATACGTTTAAAACAAATCATCTGATACTACAATAAGTGCATAGTGTATAAAACAACTTCAAATCATAAGTATCAATCATAGGCGGCATGGGTACCATATATCATGTCGCCATATATAGGTTTACAAATAAAACCGCAAATGTCACGTATTTGGAAATTGGATTTCCTTCTGTGAACCGAGGCCAGGGATCGTCCTCTACCGATTCGTGACTCTCTAGCCCGAGCCACAGGAATAGCCGCAACTGCCCCATGGAGCGACAGGGCCGGTCCACCGATGTGGATTATAGTGCCTGAACAATACGTTTCCCCGCCCTTTGGGGCGTAAATGAGCCAACTAAATGACTCCATCGGTTCGAGAACGACCGATCAATCCGAGGCGCCTCGCAACAGCAACAACCACATAAGTCAAACTCGTCAGGGCGTGTAAAACCATTGACGCCACTTCTAACTAGAAAGAAACGCATGCCCTCCCTGAGGTCCTCTCCCGTTTTTGGTTCACCACCGGGGTGCGAAACTTGCGAAGCAAACGTTACACAAAGCTACGCCACAAAGGCCGTGCTTTGATCATCACCACAAGACTTTGCTTTTCAACAGAAGCCTCGATCAATTGCCACTTAGGCATGCCACACAGGCAATTCACTCCATGCGTTTGATATCCATCTATATATAACCCCTGAGCTCGTACGTCTCAGAGAAGGGCGTTAAGCAAGAGAATAAATTCTCCGCCGCCAAACAGATATATATTTAATAGAAATCAACCACACAGACTAAAATCCAATGTCAGACACACAGTCCATTTACAAGTTCGTTCTGGGTCTGAACGAAACCGGAGGCACCTAGTACCCCGCATATCCATCGATCTCCAAGTACGTCTGGACGATCACCAACTGTTTCCATCTTCTTGGGTGTACAGCCCAATCAAGATCATCAGTTATCACCCAAACGACGTGAAGACCTCCGGTCTTCGACCATCGTCTTCATCTTCGACTTATCGTCGTATCAGTTATTCAGAATGGGATAAACCCGGTCTTTCCGAATAACTCGCGTATATTTTATAAAAGTGCTACATAAACACAACATACGCCTCTTTCCAACTCATTAGTCATTAACCGTAAATTAATCAAGAGAATAATTCCCCAAATATTAACCCCGAAGGCCGAAACCAACATCAGATCAATATCCAGAAAACCATTCTACTTAGCTAACCGACAGTTAGTTTCTAAATTTCACGTTCAAATCTAATTAAAGATTCATTAAAACTCCACTTAGTTTTAATCTGTGACTGGGTTAAAGAATCAGTGTCATTTAAAAACACGGTTCACGATAAACCCAAAGTCACATCCCATTAATTATCGGGTTAAAGAACAAGTGTTATTTAAAACACTGTTCACGATAAACCCAAAGATCAATATCAATTCAATTCCAATTAAATATTATTTAATTGGTACACTTCATTAAATCTAAATAAAAAGATTTAATCTTTTCTCAACTGGGTTCAAGAACAGTGTTAGTGAAGACACCATTCACGACAAACCCAAATCCCATTTGATATTCAATATAAGGCTCTGAATAGAAAATATATCGGCTTATATTCAATATCAAATTCTACGATTAACAAATGTCGTATTGGAAATAACGATATAAATATATATCTTTCAAATTTCCGTAACAACATCCGTATAATCACAAATTCCAACATCGAAATATTCCGAAGACAATTTCGATTCAAATCCACTCCAATGCAATCATTGGAAATTTTGGTTATTTTCAAAACCCTTTTCAAATTCAATTTATTTATTTAAAAATAAATAGAATTATAATTCTAGTTCAAAACTAGTTCATTTCGATAAAAATCTATTTTTATCTTTTCAAATAGGGAGTTTTTCATCCCAATTCTTTCTAAATCATTTCTTATGATTTTACACAAATTATTACTATTTTTAATAATTTTATCAAGGCCCGTACAGTCGATTTCCAACAATGGTCATCGAACTGCACTTACAGCGACCTTTTTCGAATTTGATTTGGACGTATCTCCAAATCCAACCGTTAGATTTCAAATTTCTAATATTCGTTAGAAAGCTCTTTTCGATACGAACCCAACGGTTCCGGTTTTAGGAGAATCCGACGGTCGGATCTCCCGTAATGTTCGTTTGAAATAAATGGTCGAAATTCGCGAACTGCCGCGGCGCGGCGCGTTCTATTCAGGCCATTATATTATATATATAATATATATAATATATATTTCGTCGATTTCTATTCAAAACGAATTATATAAATAGTTTTAAAATCGTTTCAAAACCTATTTCAACTTCCATTTCAATTCAAAGCAAAATCGAATTCTTCTTTATAAATTCGTTTCAAAATTCATTTCTATTCAATTCAAATTTCAATTCAATTTGAATTCATTTCAATTCGCTTTCAATTCCATTTGAATTCGTTTTCAATTCAATTCATTTCGAAATCGTTTTCAATTCATTTTGAATTCGTTTTCAATTCAATTCATTTTGAATTCGTTTTCAATTCATTTTGAATTCGTTTTCAATTCAATTCATTTTGAATTCGTTTTCAATTCATTTTGAATTCGTTTTCAATTCAATTCATTTCGAAATCGTTTTCAATTCATTTTGAATTCGTTTTCAATTCAATTCATTTTGAATTCGTTTTCAATTCAATTCATTTTGAATTCGTTTTCAATTCATTTCATTTCGAAATATTCGATTTCGAGATTACTTTTCAATATTCATTTTAAAATGAATAAAATCGATATAAATATCGTTTACGTCAAAATGGCGTCAATCTAATCAACACGGCTTCATATATTCCCTTATTTTCAAATATTTTATTTCAAATATTTCTTTTTCAAATATTTCTTTTTCAAAACTGGAATGAGGCCCAATCATTTACCATATAAAATTAATTATATGGATTTTCATACAACACATGTATATAATAGCATTGAAAATAATCAACCATCAACCAAAGTGCACTACACTGTATAAGCATCAAATATAGATATTCAATGCTTATAACAGCCTGTCAATCAATCGACATATTTAATCAATCAGGATGAGTGAACTTCAAATTTCATCCTAACACCCGTGTGGGGTTTCAAACAATCAAACCCATATTTTATTTGTGCAGTTAGGCGATGTGTAAAATTTATCGACCCAATCAACGTCATTCAAATAGGTGTACATAAACAAACCGTCTGGTTTGTCAATGAATATTTATTTATTCACATTCACGTTAAAAATTATATTTTTAACGATAACACATTTTATTTTAACATATGAATTTCTATTCAGTTCATTCTTTAAATAAAATGCTATTTTTATTTTTCTAACTTATTTTAGAAAATTTCGGCGGCATAACGGCACGATACTAGAAACGGGACAAGGCCTAGCCTTATCCCCGGTCTAGTGAAGGCCCACGCCATTCACACATCAATCAAATTCACTTTCGTTATGCAAACCACAAAATTTGGAGTAAGGGTCTAACCTAGCCTTACTCCTTCGCCTTATAACGGCGCACGTCTAATCCTAACCAATTTATCGATTCGATTTTTCACACCACAAACCACATTCAAACCAATATCGCAGTCAATCACCAAACAGTCAAACAAACAAGTCCATGGTCTGTGGACGGGTGTCGGGTGCTACTAAGCACCGTCTGCATCCTAGTATATATATAACTAGAAAAATAAATTGAAAGGTGAGAAATTCTCACTTATAGCTATCCAATCATCTCGACTCTTCTTTTGCAGAAGTCTTCGTCGTTTCGCCTTTTTGTCACCTTCATTGCCCGTATTCTCTACATATGTAAAAATCGAATTTTTACTATGTTATTCAATATATAAAAATCGAATTTTGACTTCGCTATTCAATATATAAAAATCGAATTTTGACTTCGCTATTCAATATATAAAAATCGAATTTTGACTTCAAAGTTCAATATATAAAAATCGAATTTTTATTTCAAAGTTCAATATATAAAAATCGAATTTTTATTTCAAAGTTCAATATATAAAAATCGAATTTTTACTTCGCTATTCAATATATAAAAATCGAATTTTGACTTCAAAGTTCAATATATAAAAATCGAATTTTTATTTCAAAGTTCAATATATAAAAATCGAATTTTTATTTACTTCCCTATTCAATATAAAAAATATGATTTTTACTTTTGCTTTCAACATATAAGAATATGATTTTTTTTTTTTTTTTACTTTTGCTTTCAACATATAAAAATATGATTTTTACTTCGACTTTCGATATCTAAAAATCTGATTTTTACTACGCTATCCAATAAAAATCTGATTCTTTTTCTACGTTATTCAATATATAAAAATCTGATTGATTTTTTTTCTTTTTAAAGTTCAAATCTTTTTCTAAAAATCAGTTTTTATATCTAAAACAAATCAGTTTATATTTCTAAAACTAAATCAGTTTATATTTCTAAAACTAAATCAGTTTTTAATACTTTTATAAATCAGTTTTACTATTTTATAAAAATTCAGTTCAGTTTTTTTTTATAAAACCAAATCAGTTTCTAATTTCTTTTAAAAAAATCAGTTTTACTTTCTTACATAAAATCAGTTTCCTAGAAATAAAAAAAAACGAAGTTTACAGTATTAAAATAAAAATAAAAATAAGGTAAAATCCTTACTGTAATCTGTGAAGGGGGGGGGGGAAGCGATGGTTTCTGCGTCAGGTGGCGGTGGGTCTTCGGCGGTGGTTTGAATTCGAAGGAGGAGGGGACTCGTCTTCGTCGCGCTCGCGCGGTCTGGGGGCTTCGGGGTTGCGCCACTGGGAGGAGGGAAGCTGGAGCGGGGGGGGGGGGGGGGGGGGGCGATGTCTTCGCCTTCGTCGGCGTCGAGGTCAGGGGGGCGGCGGCTCGATTTGTTTAGGGTTCCTTTTTTTTTTTTTTCTTCGAATTGTTTCTGTTGAATGAAGTCGGGGGGGGGGGGGGAGGGCCAGGCAGAAGAAAAAAGGGGGGGGGGGGGAAAGAATATATTTTATATTTTTTTTAATTTAATTTAATTATATAATTATTCAAAAAGGTTGACTTTTACATACGACCTCGAAACGAGGCCCACCTACTGTCGTCCCTAGCGTTTAACCCCCATTCCGAACACAATGGGATATGTATCGCAAGCTGATTTGATCGTTACAATCAGTTTCCGTTGAATTTACATTTAAATCACTCTATTGAATTTTAAACGTACATTTCAAATTACCGGGGTCCCATCCTAACTAGAAAAATTCCAGAAAAATATTTTCTAGCTTCGTATTGACGATACGGTCCTAACAAAACTAGTTTCGTCGAATTCTGAGACCGTTTGCAAAATGGCCATTTTCCAGTCGATTAAAATCAACTGAAACTGGTCAAACGCGTTTTCTTTTGCCACGCTCACATATTGATTCAGAAAATTATGAAATTTGAAACCTAGCAATAACTTCACATCCCGGACCCAACAAAACTGGTTTCGTCGAAATCCGAGGTCGTTTGCAAAATGTCCATTTTTAAGGGCCTGAATTCCATAGCGACTATTCAGAATTTTCAACTGGACATATCTTTTGATTCCCGCTATGAAATCCTGATTTGTCGGATTCGATAGAAAGATATTATCAATTAGATCTTATCATTTTTGGTTTCACTAAAATCCGGATTGTTTTGCACCCGGTACATTCAATTGAAGTTCGAAATCGAATTATCGAACTACCGCGCCATTTTCAATTCTATTTATAACTATATATAAATATTTATATTCTAACGACGACGTATAAAATATATACGTCGAATTATATTCAAAATAAATTTCTCGTCGATATTATTTAAAATAATTCATTTTAAATATCAAAATTCGCTATAATTGCCAAAATAAAAATTTTAAACTGGCCCAGATTTTACGGGTTGTTACACTCTACCCCATCACTTAACCAGCGGACTCCACCACCACCAGCCCTTCAAGCAGTGCCCTCTTCTCCTCTCAAACACCTAAAAATCCTATTTTACAACCATTTTGCAAATACACCCCACTTAAACTCAAAAATCTCCCTCTTTTACACCTCCTACCCACACGCCTTGGGCCCCACCTACTGCAGCAATGCCTTACAGTCCCTCTCCAGTCAAAAACATGGGCCCCACTACGAGCCCAAACACTAATAAGTGTCGTTTCCCCTCTCATTTGCTTTGGATAGCCAGATCTACAACCATGTGTGTGTCTGGCAAGTGTAAGAACACCATGGCCTCCAAAATCAGTCCCGTAAGCAACCGAAAATATTTGTGGGCAATAAGAGTGAAGTGTTGTAGTTGTGTGTAAGAGTCCGCTAGTCCGTTCGCGCAAAAGATTGGCATAATGAAACTCACGGTGAGAAACTTTTAGTCATTTAAGGGCTAGTTAGTTGTGGATCAATGTTTGTTCACTCGATTGATTTCACAATGACTTATGGTTTATAATATGAGTTAATAATACGGTTTAATGATGCTTAGTGTTGAAAAGTTTCGATTTTTAAGTAATACACATGTAGTTACTTTTGTAGGTACGAACCTTTTAACCAATTAAGGGATAGTTAGCTATTGTTTGATGTATGCGCACTATCTTGATTTATATAGCGATTATGGTTGACGTTTTGAGGTCATAATTTGGTTTAATGACATGCAATATGAAAAAAATGGATTTTTAAGTAAAGGTTAAGTAGTCACTTAAGTATGTAAGAAACAGAAACTTAAAAGGTCTAGTTTAATGTTAATCATAGTTAGTGAATTTATATGATTATATGTTGGATTTGTGGATAATTATACAAGTTAATTTTGATGTTAAATGATGTGTAATATGATAAAAATATCATTTTTTATTGATATATACGTATCATTGATTGATTTGTAGTTACTTTGAATGTGATGTAACCCCACATGGGTATTGGAATGATATTTAATTGACACATCTCCCAGTTGTTTCATTTACGGTAAACCCACATTGCTATTGGGATTATATTTAATGAACAAATTTACCCATTGTTTGATTTATGGTAAGTCGGATGATTGACAAACCCGTATGAGCGTTACTGATTTAAGGCTTATACGGTGTATTCCACTTTTTATGTGGATTGGATGCTGTTTGATGTTTGATATGATTTTCCATAATTTGTTAATAGTTAATAAACTATTTTTAGATGGATTTAATTCGATATTTAATCGTAATCGAAGCTTGGTTTGAATAGAACTCGTTGCACAGCGACAGCTCGCGAATGTCGACTGTTAACTTCAAACTAATGTACTAGGAGATCAGACCGTCGGATTCTCCGAAACTAAAAGCATTAGGTCCAAAATGAAAAGAGTTTTTAAATGAATCAAAGAATGCTAGGATCCAACGGTTAGATTGTGAGATAAGTCAAAAATCAAATTTCCAGAAAAATATGGATTTTGCAGTTTAAGACCCAAAAGTGGATTTTTATGAAATGAGCTATTTTAAATTATTAAAAATAGAGATTAATTATGTCAATAAAAGTTTTGAAAGAATTATGAACCACTATACTTTGTTTTTGATATTTATTGTTCTCGATTGATTGTTTGGATTGTGCTCGACAGTTTATAAGCAAATATGCTTTTATATTTAGCATTGGGTTTGGTAGAAAATACTTGTACTCTAGCACCTTGTGATTTATTTCATGATTTGACTATTAGGCGTTCAGACAATTTGTTTGGTTCATTTCAATTTAATGAATGCTTTTTGAAATGGCATTTTCATAAGAGAAAGGAAATGTTATTTTCGATTTTGGACAGAGAATGTTTTATAAAACAAAAAGGATTTCAATGACTAAACCCGATCATTTTGAAATGATTTGGAAGTGGAAATTAACATAGATTTGATTTATTTTTTATTATTGGTGTTAATGATTTTTCCACTTCTGGGTATAAAATGATTTAGTATGTGGCTAAATATTTGGCTAACCCAGAGAACTAAAAGTATAGGTGGGACCTAGGACCTTAATTGGTCAGTTTAGTCCTTCCCCATTAGTGGGAGGTGCATATATACATATATATATATATATATATATATATATATATATATATATGTATATACACATGCATACATATATATCGAACGAACGAAGGTGCGTGCCCTTTGCCTTATTGATGAGAAAATCATCCCGATATTTGGTTGCATACATTTTGTTATGCGTTGATTGTGATATCTCGGAATTTAAATTTCCAAGTGATTTGGTTTGAGATCCCGAAGTGAAAGCTAATTTGATATGAAAGCTAGATATGTATTTCAAATGATTTGAAACAAAATATCGTGAATAAAATCTTATGAAATAACTTTTGTAAATTTAATTAGATTTTGAAAATCTAAGTTTGGGAATAAGCATAAATGGGTAGTTTGAGGAATTACATATTGTTTAATGCATCGTAGGCTCCATAAGTCCATATCTGGTAGTTGTTTGTGCACTGGCATTTTTATGGAGGAAACTTGTTCCGTGTCATACGGTACAGTCCTGTGATATGCATTAATTTAAATAAGTTAAAAATAACTATATGGTTTCTTATACCAGTCCCATAACTGACTCATAGTTTGTTTTTCCCTTGCAGACTCAGGTCCCCATTATTTGCACACGGGCAACCAGATAGTTTGTTTTGCACATACTTTTCTTGAGCAGGATTCTGAATTGAATCTTTAAGCTGGGTCCAGAGAAATTGATAATTTTCCACGGTGTTAATTTATATTTATGTATTTCCGCTGTGCATTGTATTTATTATAATTTATCTTCCGCTATATTATTTACGATGTACTCTAATATATCTTGTACTCTAATGTAATATCGAGATGACATTAATAAAAGTGTTTTCTTTCTATATGATGTTGTTGTATGCCCAAAGTTAATGGTTCGAGGATTTCTACTGTTTCGGATCGGATCTATGCGGCTTACGGTCGATTCGAAAGGCAAAGATTTTCAGGTCGTTACATTAAATATTCTAAAGATGTATTTATTGTCTTAAGTAAGATTGTAAAGTAAGCAAAATTTTCTTTAGAAGAAAAATGACTATAAAATTTGTAAGTAATGTATGTGGGACGTAATTATTATAAAATTTGAGATGTGATGCAAATAAATATATTTCAATAAATTAAATGAAATTAAAAAATGAGGCCTAAAATGCAGGAAACATATAAGCAGAGACTTATGTAAGAAAATATGGTGCAATGAAAAAAATGTGTACAAATGATATCGGTGTTAAAGATGATGCTTATGCTTTTATATGAAACAAGATTTGCTTTCCCTTTTACATTCACTTGTATTTGTTTTAATCACAGTCACTTTCTGAAATAGATTCAAAAGCAAGAAAAGAGATACAAGAATATGTTCAAAAAATAAAAAAAATAGAAGTAAAAGAGGCTAATCAAGTCAAGTAACAAAGAAGATACTTTAAATGCGAAGATTTAAGAAGGAAAAGATGTATCAATGCTTGAGTCTCGAATTTAGTTTTTCTAGAAAAGATTCAGCAAAAAGTTGAATGTTAAAAAAAGTTGTAGTTTCTTCCATTTCAAATTGATTAAAACATGTTTACCCATTTTGACAGCTATTGTAAGTTGCTTATTTGTGTGAATTCATAGCATATATTAAGCAAGTTCAAATCAATGAACCATGATTGTATATATATGTTTGCATGTATATAATAAATGGGCATGTTCATGAGAAACTTAACATACTTGAAAGCAAGAAAGAAGGGGAAAAAAACATGAGAACCTGTTACTCTCTAACCAAAAACCATTCTATTTTTCATAAATAAAACAGAATTATCATGCATTCAAAAAATTGTTTCTTTAACTCTACTTGATTTAGTTAGTAACTCCAACTACAAACCTACCTTGAATCTTACATTGTTTATTTTGAAAACTTGTTTGGGTATTTTTAGCGGAATAAACTAGGTGAAATGGTTATTCACAGTAAAAAAGACATAAAAAGTCAAGATTTCTGACCATTGTAAAAATGAAAATAGATTACAGGAGTATATTCCTAAGATCAATTATTTTTTAGCATTGAATTTAAGATTTGTAGTAATGAGGATAGTGAGAATTTCTGAGACAAATAAAAATTATGTTTTTCCAAAATCCTAGTGATCAGACCAATGAGGGAGGGAATAGCCATAGGAGGAGCAATCGTAGACCAAGTGGAAAGATACTCACAGTGGTTGCAAGGTCACTGGTGAAGTATTGAGGTGGAACGAACTCACTTTAATGTTTGAACTGCTTTTGTGTTTCGATGTTTTAGGCATGTTCATAAGAAGGAAAGGGAGGGATTAGACCCTTTCCAATTCCGGATTAACGATGCCTTGATGGGTTAGGATCAGCACGGTGGGGCAGCAGGTCTAAGATCGATGGAGAATGGTTGTGGTGAATGGTTTCTTGGATTTGGTATTTTTTATGACTAAGCTTCTGGGATGGTCGGATTTCGGGTCGGGAAATGGTTGAAAATGGTTGATGGAGCATCATAACGAGGGATGCAAGTGGCGTTTGTGGGGTTCTTGTTTAGACCGATGGCGGTGAATATACTCAGTGCACGTGCACCACCAACTATGACGATCTAGATTTCGGTACCCTTTGAGTCGACTAAATACAACACATATCCAACCCAAAGAATACTAAAACCCAGATGTCGAAGAAAGAAATTAGAGCATGAGAAGAGATAAGATAGAAATTTTAGAATAAAAGAAAAGAAGAACATGCAACAACAGAATCAGAGTAAAAACGAATCTCACAGCGGAGCGAATAAAATATAACAGATATATAATCACTTTTGAAATACAAACTGGATTTGAACGTACATACATCATCAAAATATAACATATGCACAATAAATAATCTCTATATATCAAGCGTTGAAGCCTCCGCTCCAAGCTCCTCCAGAAAGTATGTAAAATTCTGAACTACTTGACTGCCCGTACAAATTTGGGCACCCAAGAGTTTGGGGGAAACATAGAAAATAAACTCTGGGTCAGTCATGGGACTGGTGTTTGTAAATGTTTATAAACAACTTGATTTTAACTTTCAAAAACCATTTGAAAGGAAATATAATCATAAGACCAATCCACACATAAATACGGATGGTTTATATCTTACGATAGCCTAAAACATTTTTATATCAAAACTCTTCTGTTATTATAATAATGTCTATCAAACCACAAATAAATATCATCTAGAAGAACGCTTGCATCTCACTCTGTACATATATAGTATACAACCAAAACCGCGAGCGCTTATTGGATAATGGATTTCCAACTATGATAAGGTATGGAATCACCTTCCGATAGTGTACCCCTAGAGAGAAATACACTGGGTTTGACAAGAACATCTTGCAACCCGACCACACATGACCGACCACTCATTTCACTTGAGTGTATCGAATGTATTGTCACCTTACGGTTGCTAGCAACATAACTATTCCGGGAAATACATAAGTGAAAGAAGTAACAAAATGAATATTCTCTAGATGGTGACAATACACCCTAATTGGGAGCGACCCACTTAGCCATGCTGCATGCCCAATTTTTTCATTTCCTGGTTATGAGGCTTGATGTCAAAACTTACCTTTAGATATATCACGTCCTTATTTCTTTGAATGCAACAGAGTCAAACCCGTCAAATCACTAATTGATTTCCCCAAAACCACTGTTATAAAGCTAAGAGAAACGAATTTCTCCACCGCCAAACGTACTTTTGAAAAGATCAAATTACACGATATGTTGGGCATACTCTGATAGACATTAGTCCATACAAGTTATCCTGGGACTAGACAAACCAAAGGCACTATTTTGTAAATTCATTTTAGGAAATTTCTACCTAGGATCGACATAACAACCCCTGCATAAACTCCATCCTCAATGGTCTCAAATTTGACTTTAAATTAATCAACGCCTAGGTCGAAACAAAGTGGTATTTGGATTTCATTGAGAAAACAAATCCTAGTCTCTTTGCATCGATGAATGTCAAAATCTTTTAGGGCCACGTGATACTTAAAGGAATAGGTTATCATATTCAACAAATTTCAATATTCATTGGTTATCAGGACTTGTCTAATATTAAAAAATTCCTGATTACAACAGTAGATTGTACAAGTTAATATTAATAAGAGGTGTAAATTATTAAATTAAACTAAACAATATAATTGGGTCATGTCACAACATTACAATCAATCTGTAATAACCCGAAAAATCTGAACTAATTTAAAAAAAATTATTTTGGAATTTTAGTAAATGTTGAATATTTAAAACGAATTATTTTAAATAAGGACGACGAGAAAAATATTTGAGTAGAATTAGAACGTATATATTTATTTGAATTGTCGTTAGAATATAAATATTTATTTTTAATTATAAAAGGAATTAAAAATGGCGTGGTAGTTCGAAAATTCGATTTCAAATTTCAAATGAATGTACAGGATTCAGAATAAACCGGATTTTAGTGAAACCAAAAATATTAGAATTTATTTGAAGATATCTTTCCAACGAATCCGAAAAATTGTAATTTCATTGCGAGGATAAAAAGTTATGCCCAGTTGAAATTTCAGAATAGTCGCTATGGAATTTTAGCCCTTAAAAATGGAAATTTTGCAAACGACCTCCGTTTTCGACGAAACCACTTTTGTTGGGTTCGGGATGTCGAATTATTTCTAGATTCCATAATTCATAATTTTTGGGATCAATATTTGTGCGTGGCGAAGTAAAACGTGTTTTGTCAGTTTTAATCAAATTTAATCAACTAGAAAATGGCCACTTTTCAAACGGCCTCCAAATTTGACGAAATTAGATTTGTTATGTCCATATCGTCAATACAAAGCTAGAAATAATTTTTCTGGAATTTTTAGAGTCCGTATGTGGCCCTGGTAAATTGAAATGTGCGTTCAAATTCAATATATAGATTTATATTTTGATTTTGATGGAAACTGATTGAAACGATCGAATTAGCTTACGATACATATCCCATTGTGTTCGGAACAGGGGTGATTAGCTAGGAACGACAGTCTGTGGGTTCGATTTCGAGTTCGAAATAAAAAGTTGCTTTATAAAAATAAATTGAAGTAAATATATATATTTTTATTATAAACCTCCCCTCCACTTTCTATTCTCTTCCTCACTGTTGACCAGATTAGGGAAAAAAAGAAGAAGAAAAAACTCGTCGATCGCGATTCGCCCAACCCCCCTCTTCCTCAGCCCATTGTCGCGCTCAGGCGGCGCCCCCTCCGTTGATGATCCTCCTCCTCTGCTCGCGCACCCTCCTCCTCCTGCTACGCCTCCGTCCCCTCTCTCTTAAATCCGATGTTCCCAAATCCCCAACCCTAGGAGTCGCCGCCTGAAGACCCCCACTGCCCTGGACCCGCTATCGTCGGCCGGTATAGGCCCGTCACCACCTCCCCGCCACCTCCGACGAACTCAGTAACCCCTCCCCCTCGCTGAAAACTGGTAAATCTTTTTATTTTATTTTATTTTATTTATCTTTCTTTATTTAATGTTTAACTTAATAAAAATATATAATATGATTCTCAGTTTATGAGAAAATTGATTTTTTTTGTTTTATAGAAGATATATATGATTTTTAATTTGTGTTTTTTTAATGAAGCCGTGATTTTTAATGTAGATAGCGTTGAGAGAAAAAATATGATTTTGAATCAACGAAAACTATGATTTTTTCCAAAGTAAAAGATTTGATTTTTAAAATTATAAAAATATAGTTTTTTTTGTGTGAGGAGTGTCATAAAGATACGATTTTTATATCATATAAAAATGAGATTTTTATTCATATGGATACCATATAAAAATGAAATTTGTATATACGAAGTAGCGAAGATAAAAATTTGATTTTTATATAAGAAGCAACAACATAAAAATATACGGTCTTTGTTTCTATAAAAATACGACCTTGGTTTCTAGAAAAATACGATGTTTATAAGATAGAGAATATAAAAATATGATTTTTATATGAGTAGCGGATTAAAAACAGAATTTTTATATAATAGGAAATATAAAATTATGATTTTTATATATGCAGCGAAATAAAAATCTGATTTTTATTATATATATATATATATATATGTTGAAATAAAAATGTGATTTTTATAGCGTTGAAATAAAAATGTGATTTTTAATATGAACAACGTAGAGAAGACTGCGTTGGCATAGCAGACAAATCCAAACGGTTCAGAATATAAAGGAGGAGTGGATCCCAAGGGTGAGAACTACTCACTTTTAATTTATTTTCTAGTTGAAATATATACTAGGATGCAGACGGTGCTTAGCAGCACGCGACACCCGTAAGCACCGGTCGTCCACAAACCATGGATGACTTGTTTGTTTGATTGATGTGTTGTGAAAATTGATTGTGTGATGTGGAATGGAATATGATATTTTATAGTTAAAAATATAATTTTTAATGTGTATATGAATAAAATAAATATTTATAAACAAATCGAATGATTTGTTTATGAACACATATTTGACTGATATTGATTGGGATGATAAATTTTACACATCGCCCAACTACACAAATAAAATTCATTATTTGTTGATTGAAACCCCATACGGGTATTGGGATGAAATTGGACTTACACTAATCCCAATACTTAGCTGTATGTCAATCGATTGATTGACAGGCTATTGTAAGCATTAAATATTTATAATTAATGCTTATACAGTGTAGAATGCACTCTGCATGATGGATTGCTGTTTTCATTGTTATTATTCACATTTGTTGTGCGAAATCCATATAATCAAATTATATGGTAATTGACTATGTCTGCTTCCAGTTCAGATAGAACAAATATTTTAAAATAACGATTATTTTAAAATAACAAATATTTTCAAATAATATTCCGGAAAGAATCAAAATCTGATTTTGATGTCCGATTTGGGATGGACACGAATATATTTAAAAACATAAAGCTGTGTCGATTAGATTGACTCCATTTTGATGTGAACAATATTTATATCGATTTTATTCATTTTTATAATGAATATCGAAAAGGAATTAATTTCCAAATATAATGTTTTGAAAATATTACCATTTATATATATCGACGATATGGAATATTCAATTTTGAATAAAAATTGAATATGAAGTTGAAATCGTTTTGAAAACGAATTTAAAACGATTTGTAAAATACGTTTTAAAAAGAAAGCGACGAAATATATATTATATTTATAATGGTGCGCTGCGGCGGTTCGCAAATTTCGACCATTGACTTCGAACGGACATTACGGGAGATCCGACCGTCGGATTCTCCTAAAACCAGAACCGTTGGGTTCGTATCGAAAAGAGCTTTCTAACGAAAACAAGAAATTAGAAATCTAACGGTTGTATTTGCAGTTATGTCCAAATCAAATTTGGAAAAGGTCGCTATAAGTACAGTTCAAGGGCTGTTTATGGAAATCGACTGTACTGGCCTTGATAAAATTATTAAAAATATCAATAATTAGTGCAAAATCATAAGAAATGATTTGGAAAGAATTGGGATGATAAATTCCATATTTGAAAAGATAAAAATAGATTTTTATCGAAATGAACTAGTTTTGAATTAGAATAATAAATCCAATATTTTTAAAATAAATAAAGTGGATTTGAAATGGTTTTAAAATAACCAGAATTTCCAATATATGAATGGGAATGGATTTGAATCGGAAGTATCTTCGGAAATTCCGATGTTGGATTCCGTGATTATACGTACATTGTGGAGGAATTTGGAAGATATATATATATATATATATATATATATCGTTATTCCAATATGATATTGGTTGATTTCAGAATTTGATATTGAATATAAGTCGATATATTTTCTATTCAAAGCCTTGTATTTAATATCAAATTGGATTTTGTAACAACCCGGAAATTCTGGGCCAGTTTAAAATTTTTATTTTGGTGAATTTAATGAATTTTGAATATTTAAAATGAATTATTTTAAATAATAACGACGAAACTTTATTTTGAATAGAATTCGAACGTATATATTTATATTCGTCATCGTTAGAATATAAATAATTATTTATAATTATAAAAGGAATTGAAAGTGGCATGGTAGTTCGATAACTCGATTTCAAAATTCAAATGAATGTACCGGGTGCAAAATAAATCGGATTTTAGTGAAACCAAAAATAATAGAATCTATTTTAGAATATCTTTCCAAAGAATCCGAAAAATTGAGATTTCATAGCGGGAATCAAAAGATATGTCCAGTTGAAAATTCCGAATAGTCGCTATGGAATTCAGGCCCTTAAAAATAGCCATTTTGCAAATGACCTCGGCTTTCGATGAAACCACTTTTGTTGGATCCGTGATGTCAAGTTATTGCTAGATTCCAATTTTCATATTTTTTCGAATCAATATGTGAACGTGGCAAAGGAAAACGCGTTTGACCAGTTTTAGTTGATTTTAATCGACTGGAAAATGACCATTTTTCAAACGGTCTCGGAATTTGATGAAACTAGTTTTGTCAGGACCGTATCATCAATACGAAGCCAGAAAATATTTTTTGGAATTTTTCGAGTTAGTATGTGACCCCAGTAAATTGAAATGCGCGTTCAAAATTCAATATATAGAGTTATGTGTTGATTTTGATGAAAACTGATCGAAACGATCGAATCAGCTTACGATACATATCCCATTGTGTTCGGAATGGGGGTAATACGCTAGGGACGACAGTCAGTGGGTTCGATTCTGAGTTCGAAAGAAAAAGTTACTTTTTAGTGGATTAAAATATTTAAATACATAATTAATTTTAAAAGGTCAACGTCCCTTTTTCATATACCCCCTCCCTCCCCGTCGTTCTTCAGTTCAAACGAAACAAATAAAATAAAAAAAATAAAAATAAAAGAGAAGGAAGGGGGAGGAGTCGCGCTCCTCCCAACAGCGCCGCCGCGCGCCGCCACCACGGCGGAGTCCTCCCCATCAGCCTCTCGATTCACCTTCCCACCCCTCGAACCCTAGCGCGCCCTCCTGAACCCGC
The DNA here is from genome assembly GCA_030737875.1 of Allium sativum. Lineage (NCBI taxonomy): Eukaryota > Viridiplantae > Streptophyta > Magnoliopsida > Asparagales > Amaryllidaceae > Allium > Allium sativum. The sequence goes on along the minus strand of CM060916.1, from coordinate 94,376,440 downwards.
AACGCAAACCCCGAGACCCCCCCTCGCCTGCGACGCCACCAGCGCCCACCTCCGACGTCCTCGACCCCCCCGGCGCGCCTCAGTCTCTCCTCCCTCTTCTCTTCTCGCCCAAAACCCCCACCATTCGAGAACGCCCCAGCCCCTTTACTGCTCCGATCCGCCTCATTACCATCTCTGGCGTGCCTCGCAGCAAACCTCCTCCTCTGGCCAACGACGCTCTGCCTTTTCTTCTTGATTTAAAGTGAGCTTCCCCCTTTCTTTTTAATTTATTACTATGTAATTAGCTTTATAAAAATAATTGTTCAGTTTTTACACATTTAAACAAGATAGAAAGTTGGGTTTTTATGTGGATTTTTAGCAAAGTAAAAATCGGATTTTTAGCAAGGCAAAGATTGGATTTTTATATGAGCAAAGATCGGATTTTTATTTATATATATAGCATAGAAAGATTTGATTTTTATACATGTATAGCATATATAAAAATACGATTTTTATTAGATGTGAAGATTAAAAATATAATTTTTACATTATAGAAGTGTTAAAGATTTGATCTTTATTATGTAGAAGGAGCAAAGATGTGATTTTTATATAAGTGGCGATAAAAAAATATAATCTTTATTATATGAACACCGTTATAAAAATAGAAATTTTATCTATATAGTAGCGGATTAAAAATGGAATTTTTATATAATAAAGAATACAAAAATATTATCTTTATATATGTAGCGAAATAAAAATCTGATTTTTATTATGTGTATGTTGAAATAAAAATGTGATTTTTATAGCGATGAAATAAAAATTCAATCTTTATATAAGAAGTAGAAATATAAAAATATAATTTTTATATAGGAAGAAGCGTTGTAAAAATATTTGAAGCAGAAATAAAAGTATGATTTTTATTTATTGAATGAAGCAATAAAAATATAATTTTTATTATGAACAGCGAGAAAAGGACTGCAATGGGCATTTCAAACCGATCTAGACGATTCAGCAGTTCAACAGCAAAGCACGGCGGAGTGGAACCCTCTGTGAGAAATCCTTGCCTTTAATTTAAATTTCTAGTTAAAAATATATACTAGGACGCAGACGGTGTTTAGTAGCACCCGACACCCGTCGTCCACAGACCATGGACGGCTTGTATGCTTGTTTGTTTGATTTTGATGTGTAGTTGATTGTGTGATGTGATGTGAAATGAAATAAAATATTTTATAGTGGAAAATATTTTATAGTTAAAAATAGAATTTTTAAAGTGTATATGAAATGAAATAAAAATAAACAAATCGGACGATTTGTTTATATACACACATTTGTCTGATATTGATTGGGACAATAAATTTTACACATCGCCCAACTACACAAATAAAATCTGTGTTTGATTGTTTGAAACCCCACACAGGTATTGGGATGATATATGACATACACTAAACCCAATAATTAGTTGTATGTCGATCGATTGATTGACAAGTTGTTATAAGCGTTAAATATTTATATGTGATGCTTATACAGTGTAGAATGCACTCTGGATGATGGTTTATTATTTATCGTTGTTATTTTATACATGTGTTATATAAAATCCATATAATTCACATTATATAGTAATTGATTGGGCCTCATTCCAGTTTTGAAATAGAATATCTGAATAGAAATATTTGAAAAGAAATATTTGAAATAGAATATTTGAAAATAGAAATATATGAAACCGTGTTGATTAGATGGACGCCATTTTGACGTGAACGATATTTATATCGATTTTATTCATTTTTCAATGAATATTAAAATAGATTTGAAATTCGAATTAAATTGAATAGATTTGAAATTCGAATTAAATGGAATAGATTTGAAATTGAATAGATTTGAAATTCGAATTAAATGGAATAGATTTGAAATTGAATAGATTTGAAATTCGAATTAAATGGAATTGATTTGTAAATGAATAGATTTGAAATTCGAATTAAATTGAATTGATTTGAAATTGAATAGATTTGAAATTCGAAATGAATTGAAATGATCTGAAATTCGAATTAAATTGAAATGAATTGAAATTCGAAATAAATTGAAATGATTTGAAATTCGAATTAAATTGAAATGAATAGAAATGAATAGAAATTCGAAATAGATTGGAATGATTTGAAATTCGAATTGAATTGAAATCGAATTGAATTGAAATCGAATTGGATTGAAATCATTTTGAAAACGAATTTAAAACGATTTATAAAATACGTTTTAAAAGGAAATCGACGAAGTATATATTATATATATTATATATATAATATAATGGCCTGAATAGAGCGCGCCGCGCTGCGGCAGTTCGTGTATTTCGACCATTGACTTCGAATGGACATTGCGGGAGATCCGACCATCGGATTCTCCTAAAACCGGAACCGTTGGGTTCGTATCGAGAAGAGCTTTCTAACGAATATTAGAAATTTGAATCTAATGGTTGGATTTGGAATTATATCCAAATCAAATTTGGAAAAGGTCGCTGTAAGTGCAGTTCGATGGCCGTTGATGGAAATCGACTGTACGGGCCTTGATAAAATTATTAAAAATATCAAATTTTTTTGTAGAATCGTAAGAAACGATTTGTGAAGAATTGGGATGAAAAACTCCACATTGGAAAAGATAAAAATAGATTTTTATCGAAATGAACTAGTTTTGAACTAGAATAATAATTTATTTATTTTTAAAATAAATAAATTGGATTTGAAATGGTTTTGAAATAACCAGAATTTCCAATAATTGCATTGGAATGGATTTGAATCGAAATTGTCTTCGGAATATTTCGATGTTGGATTTCGTGATTATACAGATATTGTTTTGGAAATTTGAAAGATATATATATATCGTTATTTCCAATACGTTATTTGTTGGTAGTAGGATTCGATATTGAATATAAGCGGATATATTTTCTATTCAGAGCCTTGTATTTAACATAAAATGTGATTTGGGTTTGTCGTGAATGGTGTCTTCATTAACACTGTTCTTAAGCCCAGTTGAGAAAAAGATTAAATCTTTTTATTTGGATTTAATGAAGTGTACCAATTAAATGATATTTAATTGGAATTGAATTGGTATTAATTTTTGGGTTTATCGTGAACAGTGTCTTAAATAACACTTGTTCTTTAACCCGATAATTAATGGAATGTGATTTTGGGTTTATCGTGAACCATGTTTTAAATGACACTGATTCTTTAACCCAGTTAAAGATTAAAACTAAGTGGAGTTTTAGTTAATCTTTAATTAGATTGAAAAGATCGAGAATGGAGTATCACCAGTTTTACTCCAGGTGATAGTTAAATCTTTAATTAGATTTGAACGTGAAATGGTAATTGAATTTACCGATAACACCGTGGTGTTAGATATGAAGTATTACCAGTTTTACTTCATGGGATGAATAGGTGGGGATTGGGAAACAAAATAAATGATTACTCCGGTGTGGTTCGCTAATCCCGACTAGTTAGAATTGGTATTCAAAGAAGATTAAAGAATAAATTTAAAGAATTTATCTTTGATAAAATTAATGGGAACCTTTCCCAAAGTATAAGAATATTTGAATAAAAGAATATTCTGGATTGGAATGAGACGTATGTTGTGTTTTTGTAACACTTGTTTATTTTATACGCGAGTTATTCAGAAAGACCGGGTTTATCCCATTCTGAATAACTGATACGGCGTTAAGTCGAAGATGAAGACGATGGTTGAAGACCGGAGGTCTTCAAGTCGTCTGGATAATTACTGATGATCTTGATTGGGTTGTACACCCAAAAAGAAGGAAACAGTTGGTGATCGTCCAGACGTACTAGGAGATCGATGGATATGCGGGGTAATAGGTGCCTCCGGTTTCGTTCAGACCTATAACGAACTTGTAAATGGACTGTGTGTCTGACATTGGATTTCAGTCTGTGTGATTGATTTCTATTAAATATATATCTGTTTGGCGGCGGAGAATTTATTCTCTTGCTTAACGCCCTTCTCTGAGACGTACGAGCTCAGGGGTTATATACTGATGGATATCAAACCCATAGAGTGAATTGCCTGTGTGGCATGCCTAAGTGGCAATATGATCAAGGCTTCTGTTGAAAAGTAGAGTCTTGTGGGTGATGATCAAAGCACGGCCTATGTGGCATAGCTTTGTGTAAAGTTGATTCATGAGCCTCACACCTTGGTTGTGAACCAGAAACGGGAGAGGACATCAGGGAGGGTATGCGTTTCCTTCTAGCTAAAAGTGGCGTCAGTAGTTTTACACGCCCTGATGAGTTTGACATATGTGGTTGTTGCTGTTGCGAGGCGCCTCGGTTAGATCAGACGATCCGGGTCCGATGGAGTCATTCGTTGGCTCATTTACGCCCCAAAGGGCGGGGAAACGTAGTGTTCAGGCATAATAATCCACATCGGTGGACCGACCCTGACGATCCAAGGCTTGTCTGCGCGCTTGCCTGAGACTCGGGCTAGACAGTCTCGAATCGGTAGAGGACTATCTTTTGCCTCGGTTCACAGATGGAAATCCAATTTCCAAATACGCGACTTTGCGGTTTTGATTGTAGTGCCTAGTATGGCGACATAGTGGGATGGGGCCCTTATGTCGTCTATGATTGATACTTATGATTTGAAATTGCTTTAAACACTACACTAATAGTACACATGCCGTCTATGATTGATATTTGTGATTTGAAGTTGTTTTACACACTATACACTTATAGTAATAAGCAATGATTTGTTTTAAGCGTACTAAGCATGTTTGGCTATTATAAGGGAAAACCCTATCCCCCGGCTTGCTTTCCATTATGTGATAGGACCTGGGTCTTATAATAGCTTCATTTTCCTTTATTTAGTATTGCGCTGTTGTTTTATGCACTGGTGTTCTTGGGAGGAAACCCGTTCCGTGTTATACGGCGTGGTCCCTTGATTTACCTAACTTTAAAATAAAGTTTTAAATAACTGTTTTAGTTCTCACACCAGTCCCATGACTGACTTGGAGTTTATTGTTTTAACCTAAACTCTGGGTGCCCTTATTTTGACACGGGCAACTAGTAGTTTTGGTTTTTGCAGATTTATATTCACAGGATCTTGGTTTACAGCTGGAACGATACCCGGAAAGCTTTGTATCCATGTATAACTTCTAGTTGTGTATTATATTATTTTCCGCTGCTATGTAATATATTGTAATCTCTGATATTTTATGAACTGAAATATTAATTTATACTATGTGTATTCTTGTAATCTGATGGAATTGTTGTAATATACAATGAAATGTTCTTCCGTCTGCGTTCCTTTGTTGCTTGTTCTCAATTCTATCCGGGCTTTCCCGTAAGGGGGATTTCGGGTCGTTTCAGATTTTGGGTTTGTTGTGAATGACATCTTTAATAATACTGTTTTTACACCCAATGGAGTTAAGAAAATTAGAAACTGACTGGAGATTAGTTAAGTTGAATGGTTTCCTGGGTATTGATCTAATGTTGGTTTCGGCCTTCGGGGTTAACACTTAGGGGATTGTTCTCTTACTAATTTACGGTTAGAGGCTAATATGAATTGGGTTTGTTGTGAATTGTGTTTTTAACGACATTCCTTCTTTAATCCGATTTACAGTGAAATGTGATTTGGGATTTGTAAACCTTTTTATTTAGATTTAACGGGAATTTTCCGAGGTAACGTTTTCCAATTTAATATATTAAATTGGAATTGAATGGAATTCGATTTGGTAATAATTGAAGTGAACTTCTGTGGAGGAAGACTGTTAATACATATGGAATTTAAGAGACGTCGCCATTATTCCATTTATATTATTAGTCGGATATGGAAATTGATATCAATTATATATTGATTTGTTTTTCCGTGAAGATTCCATGATTAATGGAATGTGATTTGGGTTGTCGTGGATGGTATCTTTAATAATATTGTTCTTAGACCCAACGGAGTTAAGAAAATCAGAAACTAACTGGGGATTAGTTAAGTTGAATGGTTTCTTAAGTATTGATCTGATGTTAGTTTCGGCCTTCGGGGTTAATACTTAGGGAATTGTTCACTTGCTAATTTAAGGTTAAAGGCTGATGGAATGGAAAGTGATTTTGAGTTTACAGTGAACCGTGTTTTAAATCACATTGGTTGTTTAACCCAGTTAAAGGCGGGATATGATTTCCCAAGTTAAACAATCATTAATATTGATTTTTGGGAAGATTAAAACCAAGTGGAGTTTTATTGAATCTTTAATTAGATTGAAATGATCGAGAATGGAGTATCACCAGTTTTCTCCAAGCTATAGTTAAATCTTTAATTAGATTTGAATGTGAATTGGTAATTGAATTTACCGATATCACTGTGGTGTTAGATATGAAGTATTACTAGTTTTACTTCATGGGATGAATAGGTTGGGGTTGGAAGATTTAACAAATGATTACTTCGGTAAGGTTCGCTAATACCGACTAGTTTGGATGAACCATAATTTGGTTTGAATTGATATTTAAAAGAAGATTAAAGAATAAATTTAAAGAATTTATCTTTGATAAAATTAATGGGAACCTTTCCCAAAATATAAGAATATTTGAATAAAGGAATATTCTGGATTGGAATGAGGCGTATGTTGTGTTATATAACACTTGGTTATTATATACGCAAGTTATTCGGAAAGGTCGGGTTTATACCCATTCTGAATAACTGAATCGACGATAAGTCGACGATGAAGACGGTGGTTGAAGACCGGAAGTCTTCACATCGTTTGGATAATTACTGATGATCTTGATTGGGCTATACACCCAAGAGGAGGGAATCAGTTGGTGATCGTCCAGACGTACTTGGAGATCAATGGATATGCGAGGAATAAGGTTCCTCCAGTTTTGTTCAGACCCAGAACGGACTTGTAAATGGATGTGTGTCTGACATTGGATTTCATTCTGTGTGATTGATATACATCGGTTGCATTGCGTGAATTGCCTTTGTGGCAGGCTGAGATGCAAATGATCAGGGCTTCTGTTGAAAAGCAGAGTCTTGTGGTTGATGATCAAAGCACGACCTTTGTGGCGTAGCTTTGTGTAGCGTTAATTTGCGAGCCTCACACCCCGATGTGAACCAGAAACGGGAGAGGACATCAGGGAGGGCATGCGTTTCTTTCTAGCTAGAAGTGGTGTCAGCATTTTGCATGCCCTGGCATTTTACTTATGTGGGTGATGGATAGGAAGCGCCTCAGTTATATCGGTCGATCCGGCGCCAATGGAGTCATTTGGCTCATTTACGCCCAATGGGGCGGGGGAACGCATGTTCAGGCATTTTAATCCACATCGAGTGTACCGGTCCTGACGATCCAAGGCCCCACCTGATTCTGGGTCCTGAGACATGGTAGGCTAGATTGTTTCGAAGCGGTAAGGATGATCCTTTGCCTTGGTTCATAGATGGAAATCAAACTTCCAATACATGACATTTGTGGTTTTGCGACATGATATATGGTACCCATGCCGTCTAGGATTGATACATTTATATTTGAAGTTGTTTTATACACTATGCACTTATAATAGTATCAAATGATTTGTTTTAAGGTACCAAGCATGTTTGGCTATTATAAGGGAAAACCCTATCTCTCGGCTTGCGTTGCATTGTGTGATAGGACCTAGTTCTTATAATAGCTTCATTTTTCCAAAAAACATTGCGCAGTTTTGATATATGTAGTGGTGTTCTTGGGAGGAAACCCGTTCCGTGTTATACGGTGTGGTCCCTTGATATATCTGATTTAAAGTAAAGTTTTGAATAACTGGTTTAGTTCTCACACCAGTCACATGACTGGCCTGGAGTTTATTGTTTTAACCTAAACTCTGGGTGCCCCTATTTACACACGGGCAGCTTGAAGTTTTGGTTTTGCAGATTTATATTCATAGGATCCTGGTTTATAGCTGAAGTGATATTTGGAAAGCTCTGTATCCGTGTATCTGTTTTCAGTTGTGCTTTGAATTGTTTTTCCGCTGCGATGTATTTAAATGTAATTTAAATCTCTGATATTTTCTGGTGTATAATATTTATTTATACTCTGTATATTCTTGTATTCTGATGAAATTGTTGTAATAAGCAATGAAATGTTCTTCTGTTTGTGTTCTGATTTATCATGTTCTCAAATCAATCTGGCCTTTCCCATTATGGGGATTTTGGGTCATGTCAGTTTGGTATCAGAGCTTTGGTTTAAAAAGCTCGGAAAACAAGACACGTTAGAACCAAACGAAAGAATTCATCAGAGGTTGAATTAGTAATGTCCAATAGGAATGACTCGTTAGAGATAGGAGCAGTAGTATCACAGAACGAGTGTGAAGAGCGATATTTTGAAAATAAAATTGAAAACAATTTTTGTTTTGAAAATTTAAATCAATTATTCATATTTGAATATTTATTTTTATATTGATTTGGACAATCAAGTATATAAAGACTTTGCGTATACGTCTGATCCACATGTACTTGAAGTTTTAATATACTGGACAGATATAGAATCACACTCTAGTCGCCCGGAGATGACACTGATGATAGCAGCTGCATCATCAGTGGACATACGTTCGAGTTTCGAAAGTGGGATTTCTATATGTGTAACACCCCACCTCCATTAAGGTCACTCGCAAAGGGAATGCCTTAACTTCAGTGGAGCGTTTATAGTGAATATAGAACAGAAAATGACAACAAGACAGATATAAAGTAGTACTTGAAAATTTAAAACTTTATTGCAGCGGATAAACCCATGTGTTTGATTACATCATCAAAACCATAAACCAAAGTCAAGTACATCATATCTATAAACTGAAAGACATAATCCCCAACATTAAAATAGCCATAAATAAAGAGAAGCTGAACTTTACTTCAGCGGTCCAAGAAATCTTCTAAAAGCTGTCCAAGATCAAGCTCCACTGGTGCTAGTTCCAACCTGAGCACCTGGAGGGGAGGGGGGGAAGGAAAGAGATGGAAAAAGGGGGGGTCAGACATAAAGTCTGGCGAGTGCGATAATTCTAACAATATAATTAACAAAGTAACTAGGCTAAGGCATAAGTTGGAAAAATAGGGAAATGACCATGAACCATTGAGTATAACAGAATAAACGAGGAAACAAGATGTATTACGATATCGTTAAAGCGCACCTAAACTACTACAGGATAATTACTGAACTAAACCAACACTATGGGATAATTCCTAAACTGCACCGCCACTAGTATACTGCACCACCACTAGTCACCCTAAGGTTGATCCCGCCTACAGACTTAATAATGATATTGGTAGTTTCGTGCACCCCTAGCTGCCTTCATAGGTGTCGTCTGCCCCTATCTCCACTAGATGTACCCACTACCGCCAAGCGATCGGCTCCCTAACTCGTAGATACCCGTGCTGGCCCCACAGTGGGGTGTATCACTCCCCAAAGTGGCAACCCGATACAACAAAGAATGCACGGCTTATACCTACACGATGCAACAACGTCTTACCTAACAGCCCGGGTCCACACACGCATATGAACCCGTTGGACTTGTGTTGCCACCGCTAACCCGGTTTGGCCTCTTACAGTCAAGCCCAGTATGCATGTCCCGTCCTCGACTTGGGTCGAGCCCACAAAGAAACGTATGGGTTACTGGTTGAAACGGGCCCCTATTACTTGACACAAGCTATCCACCTAAGCTTGGTCCCCTCTAGTACATCCCACTTAACCCATTCCTTATTCATGTTTCAATTACATGTTTCATATTTTGGTTAAGTGTTTCTAATCGTATTTCCAAATGCCACCCAAGGCACCCACTAGACTACACGTGCCACCCAAGGCACCCACTTAACCCCCTCATGTCCTACTACATGCTTATCTGGTTAAGTGTTTCTTAATTCATTAAGACCGTAACCTCATAAAGACCTCTCACATTAGACTGGCATTTGTGGCAACTGGATTTGCCGGGCGGGTCCGGGTAGTCTTACACCACAAAAGAGTCTAACCTCGTGTCTTTACAATTGTTACGTATTTAGTTTATGCCTAAGACCTCTCACATTAGACTGGCATTTGTGGCAGCTGGATTTGCCGGGCGGGTCCGGGCAGTCTTACACCACAAAAGAGTCTAACCTTGTGTCTTAGACGATTAATTACCCCTAATTAATCACCCCTAATTTGAATTACTTTCCCTATTCAAATTATCAATCAATTTCAAATTTAGCGATGTCCATAATTGAATCAATTATGTCCATCCATTTATGGTATGTAAAATCATACCAATTTCACCACAATTTTATTTTATGCCTTTTAAGGCAATTATGCCAATTAAATATTTTTAATATTATTCCCTTTTTTTCCCACGTAGTACGTTTGTTCGTTTAACGTAAAAAAATATATACGTTAGACTCGAATAGTCTAACTCATGAAATAAAAGAAAGCATCACATATACACATAATTAAAACATAGATCTAACATAGGGGTGAACTTGCATATGTGAATGGTGTTCTACATCTAAAACTTGCATAGGCCAAGATTACAACTTGCATAACAACATATGTCATGGTTCCAAATTTTAAAGGTGTGAACTTGATGAAATAATGGACACAAACTTGCATAAACATCATGTATAACATAGACCCAAATCGAAAGGTGTGAACTTGATGAAATAATGGCCACAAATTTGCATAGACATCATATGTCATGAACCTATATCTAAAGGGAAAAAACTTGCATCGGTAATAACATAACATGATTCATGTCCAACTCATAAATTCACATATGTGATTTATACATCGCAACAATGTTGTGAATTAACATGTAAAGTATCATGACATAGCCTAATCTTTCAATTTAATTCTCACATAAACTAGGTGCCATAATCATGTAAGGTCACATGTAATTCGACCCAAACTTGTACATGGTTCATGTTTGAATCAACATCTAAACCTCCCTACATATGGATTATCATATGAATCAATACCACAAACTAGCATAAGAAACATGACGATTTGAATATATATATATATATATATAATTACAACATGGATGATAGCAACATAACTTTTCATCACAACATAACAACATAGATATTTCAATCATAATCCTACAACATCATTACAACATACAATCAATACTTCATATCACATCCATACAAATCCGTGTTATAACTTAATATTATTAAATTACTAATTATTTTGCTAAGATTATCGAACTCACCACTCAAAAGCAGTCGAATTAGCGCTCCTTTGATGAAGAATCGCTGTTAGGGTTTAGTAGTTCTGATTTGGTTGCTGTTCTATCTCTTTGATTTGGTGGCGGCTTCTCTAGGGCTCAAAACAACAGCATGACGGCCATAGTCTATGTTTTAATTCTGATTTAGGTTTTGTGTTTGTGGGTCTTTTTATAGAGTTATGAATTAATTTAAGTCGTCGGATGTTCTTAGGGTTAATCAAAACCATTCAATTATGATAGGGTGATGAGTCAGCCCTAATGACTCAGCAAGGAGTCAGAATGGACTCAACAACACGGGTCAGCCTGAACCAGAAAGCTGTGCAGGCTCCAGCCTCGGCCTGGGCGCACTTGGCAGGTACGCCAATGTAAATATGTACTGGCGCACTTCCCAAGTGCGCCAGTGCATTTATATTTTTTTTCTACTTTGCCACCAAACTTCGTTCGTCCATAACTCTTTCATCCGTTACTCATTTCCCGCAAACTCGGACTCTATCTCCACTAGAATTCCGAGACGAACACAATGGCGCAACCCAATCCCCATAATTCTCACGTTTGAGATTTATATTCTTTAATTTAGTTAATTCGATTATTCAAAAATCCGGGGTGTTACATTCTCCCCTCCTTAAAGGATTTCGCCCCCGACATCTCCAAGTTAAGGAGAATGTATATCCTACCATCCAAACAACCATCCACTCAACCATCAAACACGGCATCCATTGTCCTTATAAAATTTCTAATGCTGTATGAACATATGCAAGAAGTGTGTGTATATGTTCCTTATCTAATGCAAAATCAGGCAGTCTACTGATTCAGTTGACCTCCTTAATGCAAACCATGATAGTGCCATGCGTCCATTATGTATGAGAAAGAACCTTATCGATACATATCATTTCTACATGTGTGCACAACCATTCACCAAAATGCAACATCCATATGATGATACAACCATTATTCACTCATTACTTAATTATGTACACACATTTATATGCAATATGCAATATGAAGTGACTGAGCCGATCTAGTGCCTAAAGTATGTGTATATGCATCCACGAGCAACCACTAGCAAACACTTGCATCCACGTGCATCCATCATCCATAACATGTCTCGAACACATGTTTCAACCATAGGACTATCCTATCTAAAGGTCAAGGATACTAGCGAGAGGATATACTAAAGATAAGATAAGTACAAGATAAACGATAAAGGGGAAATTAAAAGACATACCCTCGAATAGAAAAGGGTACAATGAACGCATCTTTGCTTCCGTCTCCCAAGTAGCGTTTCTCTCATCATCTCCCCATTGCACTTTGACTAGCTTGACCTCTAGACTTCTCAATTTCTTAATCTCCGACCCAAGAATGCGTGTAGGAGCTCGTCGAATCGTCACATCATGCTCGATCTCCACCTCTCTAAGCAAGCTTGGCTCTACCACTTCCGCGGTCTCATGCAAGCACTTCCTCAAATGTGATACATGGAATACGTCGTGTACACCACTAAGTCTCTCGGGCAACTCCACTCTATACGCCATCTGCCCAATCCTTTCCTTAATAGGAAACGGCCCTACGAACCTTGGTGCTAACTTCCCAACTATCACGTCAATCCCACAAGCCTCTTATCCATTCTCGTTCGATCGCTGCGGGGAACAAGTCAAAATAGAAAAACTCCTATTGGGTTTAGGGATAATCAGGCTCGAACTGATGACTTCCACCACATCAAGGTGACACTCTACCGCATCGCCACTCCCTTTGGCAGCATCTACTAATTCGGAACTTAATTTGAAAGCCATATTTCGACCCGGGCGTTTTCGGGATGCCCCTAATAACCAACGAATGGGGAGTGCTTTTCCTTGTGTAGATCCTATTGGACCCAAAACGAACGACGTTCGGTAATGGAGACACTTTGACAAAGTCCATGTCCCCAACCTCAAACTCAAAATCTGACCTCCTCTTGTCCGCATAAGATTTCTGTCTATCTTGCGCCGTCTTCATCCTTCTTCGGATCAAATCAATCTTTTTCGAAGTCTCTCTAATCATATCTGGCCTAAGCAAGATCTTATCTGTAGCTTCCCACCAACATGTAGGCGAACGACACGGCCGTCCGTAAAGAGCTTCGAATGGTGCCATGCCAATGCTAGACTGAAAGCTGTTATTATATGCAAATTCTACCAATGGAAGATGTTCCTCCCGTGTACCTCCGAAATCTAAGACACATAACCTCAACAAGTCCTTTAAAATACGATTCACCCTCTCGGTCTGGCCGTCCGTCTGAGGATGATATGCGGTGCTCAAACATAACTAAGTCCCTATCGCCTCTTGCAAGCTTCTCCAAAATTTGCTAGTGAAAATAGGATCGCGGTCGCTCACTATGCTAGAAGGAACACCGTGCAAACGAACTATTTCTCGAATGTATACGGAGGCTAACAATGGAGCAGTCCTCTTACTCTTCACGGGAATGAAATGGGCGCTCTTAGTAAGTCTGTCTACCACGACCCAAATACCCGTACTACCCTTCCTCGATCTCGGTAATCCGTCAATAAAGTCCATCGAGACGCTTTCCCACTTCCATTGTGGGACCTCCAATGGTTGAAGCAATCCACCGGGCTTCTTTTGCTCCGCTTTTACTTGTTGGCACACCAAGCATCTAGCGACATACTCAGCCACATCTTTCTTCATGCCGGCCCAAAAGTAAACTCGTCTCATGTCCATGTACATCTTGTCCCCGCCGGGATGGATGGTCATCTTCGAACGATGTGCATCATCAAGAATGGTCTTCCTTAGGTCATCGTCTTTTGGTATACAAAGTCTACCGTCCCTACGTAACCAACCCTTATCATCTAGGGTATACCTACGGAGATGGCTCGATGACTCCCCTCCTTTGAGCTTTTCTACTAACTCAACCAACTGTGGGTCGTCTCACTGTGCCTCGCCAATCCATCCCAAAAGCGTAGGTCTAACCTCTAAGGATGCTAGCAAACCGGGTACGAAGTCAATGGAAGGTGTGAAGTCAAACGTAGAGATGAACTCTAAACTTCGCCGCTCAACAAACAAAGGACTTAAGGATAATCTTTTTCTACTTAAGGCATCAGCCACTACGTTACCCTTGCCAGGGGTATATGCAATCTCGAAGTCGTAGGATGCTAAGAACTCCATCCACCTTTGCTGCCTTAAGTTCAAATCCTTCTGAGAGAATAAGTATTTTAGCGATTTTTGATCAGTGAATAATTCAAATTTCTCGCCAAGAAGATAATGACGCCAAGACTTAAGTGCGAAAAGAATAGCAGCCAACTCTAGGTCATGTGTAGGGTAATTTCTTTCATGCACTCTCAACTGCCTTCCACCATAGGCTATTACTCTTCCCTCTTGCATTAGGAATGCGCCTAGTCCCGTCCCACAAGCGTCAGTATAAACGGTAAATGGCTTACTCCCATCTGGCAATACTAAGACTGGGGCTGTGGTCAAAGCTCTCTTTAAACGTTGGAATGCATCATCACAATCTACGTCCCACGTGAAGACTAAGTTCTTCTTCGTCAAGCGTGTTAATGGAGTTGATATTTTTGTGAAGTCTTTGATAAACTTCCTATAGTAGCCAGCCAACCCTAAGAAACTTCTCACCTCAGTAGCATTTTTAGGAACCTTCCAATCTTGGATGGCCACTATCTTCGTGGGATCCACGGCTATCCCTTCTTTGGAAACCACGTGCCCTAAGAATCGTACTTCTTTCCTCCAAAAGTGACACTTAGAAAATTTTGCTTTAAGGCTATGCGCTCGAAGAGTCTCCAACACTTCCCTAAGATGTAGGGCATGCTCTTATTCGCTCTTAGAAAAGATCAAGATGTCATCTATAAAGACTACCACGAATTTATTAAGGTACTCCCTAAACACCCTACTCATCAAATCAACAAAGTATGCGGGGGCGTTTGTCAAACCGAAGGGCATCACCAGCCACTCGAAGAAACCGTCTGGAGTCCTAAAGGCAGTCTTGTCTATGCTATCCTCAGCCACTCTCAACTGATGGAAACCAGTGGCTAAGTCCAACTGCGAAAACACCGAGGCGCCTACTAACTGATCGAAAAGATCGTCAATCCTCGGCAGTGGGTGTCTATTCTTCTTAGTAAGTTTATTAAGCTCCCTATAGTCCACACAAAGTCTAAGGGACTCATCCGCCTTCGTGGCAAATACTACTGGAGCACCCCACTCCGATATACTACGTCTGATGAACCCCTTCTCAAGCAATTCTTTCACTTGCTTACTGAGTTCTCTTCTCTCTCTTGGAGCCATGTGGCGCACTGGCAATGCAACTGGCTTTACATTGTCCACTAGATATATTCAAAAGTCGATTTCACGTTTTGGGGGTAAACCCCTCACCTCATCGAAGACATCAGCATATTCACGGACTATGGGAACAGAATGTAAATCATCATTGGATGCATCAAGGGATTCTAGGTAACTAAGCATTACTGGACCTCTAGGGTCACAAGAAATATCAAGGGTCTTTCCCGAACAAGTCAACAATCTGACTACCCTTCTTTCGCAATCTAGGATGGCCTCATATCTAGTTAGCCAATCCATACCTAGAATTAAACCGTAGCCCATGAAGCCAAGAACAAAAGCGTCGCATTCAAACTCAACGCCCAAGATAAACACTCTCAAATCCCGACAAATCATAGAAAGATGAGCCAAACCACCAATAGGATTTGAGACTACTAAGGGATCAGTAACAAGACTAGTATTTAGGTGCAGTGTTTCAACTAATGATGTAGAGATAAACGAATGCGATGCGCCAAAATCGAATAAAGTACGGACAGGATGATCAAACAGAAAAACTAAACTTTCAACGGAAATTTCTCTACCTCGTGCTTGCAGCGGTGGGACCTCGAGAACTTGAACTTGTCCCCTTGTCTGCCCGGGTGCCATAAGAGCTTGCACCTGTCCTCCCGAGGTAGACCCTGCCCTCTGCCCTTTCTTTGGGCAGTCCTTAATAAGATGTCCCGCTTCGCCACAGTGGAAACAACCGGTCTTCTTCTTTTTCCTACAATCTTTGCTTAAATGGTCGGGTGTCCCACAGTTAAAGCATTTCTACTTCCCCTTAGCATTATTGCCTTTGCCACCTTCCTTGTTTTGTTGCTGTTGCGACTTCTTTTGATCCCCTTTTTTTCTCGGGTGCCTTATTAGCATTGGCGCCCTTCTCCTCTTCATGCATGAGTGCCATGTCAACTAACCTCTCAAAGGTAGCCTCCATGGGAATGTGGGTCATAGTTAACCCATGAAGCGGCTCGTTTAAACCCTTAACAAATCTTAGAGCCTTCTTTTCTAGAGTGTTCACCAAGTCTAAGCCAAACCTTGCCAATTGGTTGAATTTGTTAACGTACTCTTTCACCGATAAATTCCCTTGCTTCAGTGACAAGAACCTTTCCATGCATAGATTCTCTTCAGCCCGTGAGAGAAACTTTTCCTCAAACCTCTGCCTAAAATCTTGCCATGTATCGACTGGACGACCCCCATTAGTGACCTCCCACCAAAACGAGGCCTCATCCTTCATCAGCCACGCAGCTAGCTGGACTTTCCTTCCGTCATCCACTTCAAAAATTCCAAACAATTCTTCCACTTCCTTTAGCCAGTTACGAGCTTCAACAAATGTCTCCGTTCCATGAAAAGGTTTTCCACCCATAGCTCTAAAGTCCTTACATATCTTTGCAAAATTATCGACACGAGGAGGAGGAGGAGGAGGATTTGCTGGACCTGCGGCGGCGGCCCTAGCCCCAAGATATTGACGGAACCAACCGGGCACATGAACGCCCTCTGGTATCTCAGATGCTTCAGACATGAAAGATTCAATACAAAAAGGACTGAAGGAAAGATATATGGCTCTTGGGGTTATGCTTTCCAAAATATACTTTTCTTTTGAAAATACTTAAATCATACTTTTGAAGGTACTTCTTTATAAAAATTGTTTTGAAAAATAGTTTTTCAAAAATTCATATATGTTCTGGTAACCTTCAGCTCTGATACCACGTGTAACACCCCACCTCCATTAAGGTCACTTGCAAAGGGAATGCCTTAACTTCAGTGGAGCGTTAATATTGAATATAGAACAGAAAATCACAACAAGACAGATATAAAGCAATACTTGAAAATTTAAAACTTTATTGCAGCGGATAAACCCATGTGTTTGATTACATCATCAAAATCATAAACCAAAGTCAAGTACATCATATCCATCTTGATAAAACAAAGTACATAAACTGAAAGACATAATCCCCAACATTAAAATAGCCATAAATAAAGAGAAGCTGAACTTTACTTCAGCGGTCCAAGAAATCTTCTAAAAGCAGTCCAAGATCAAGCTCCACTGGTGCTAGTTCCAACCTGAGCACCTGGAAGGGGGGAAAGGAAAGAGATGAAAAAGGGGGGGTCAGACATAAAGTCTGGCGAGTGTGATAATTCTAACAATATAATTAACAAAGTAACTAGGCTAAGGCATAAGTTGGAAAAATAGGGAAATGACCATGAACCATTGAGTATAACAGAGTAAACGAGGAAACAAAATGTATTATGATATCGTTAAAGCGCACCTAAACTACTATAGGATAATTACTGAACTAAACCAACACTATGGGATAATTCCTAAACTGCACCGCCACTAGTATACTGCACCACCACTAGTCACCCTAAGGTTGATCCCACCTACAGACTTAATAATGATATTGGTAGTTTCGTGCACCCCTAGCTGCCTTCATAGGTGTCGTCTGCCCCTATCTCCACTAGGTGTACCCACTACCCCCAAGCGATCGGCTCCCTAACTCGTAGATACCCGTGCTGGCCCCATAGTGGGGTGTATCACTCCCCAAAGTGGCAACCCGATACAACAAAGAATGCACGTCTTATACCTACACGATGCAACAACGTCTTACCTACCAGCCCGGGTCCACACACGCATATGAACCCGTTGGACTTGTGATGCCACCGCTAACCCAGTTTGGCCTCTTACAGTCAAGCCCAGTATGCGTGTCCCGTCCTCGACTCGAGTTGAGCCCACAATGATACGTATGGGTTACTGGTTGAAACGGGCCCTCATTACTTGACACAAGTTATCCACCTAAGCTTGGTCCCCTCTAGTACATCCCACTTAACCCACTCCTTATTCATGTTTCAATTACATGTTTCATATTTTGATTAAGTGTTTCTAATCATATTCCCAAATGCCACCTAAGGCACCCACTAGACTACACATGCCACCCAAGGCACCCACTTAACCCCCCCATGTCCTACTACATGCTTATCTGGTTAAGTGTTTCTTAATTCATTAAGACCGTAACCTCATAAAGACCTCTCACATTAGACTGGCATTTGTGGCAGCTGGATTTGCCGGGCGAGTCCGGGCAGTCTTACACCACAAAAGAGTCTAACCTCGTGTCTTTACAATTGTTACGTATTTAGTTTATGCCTAAGACCTCTCACATTAGACTGGCATTTGTGGCAGCTGGATTTGCCGGGCGGGTCCGGGCAGTCTTACACCACAAAAGAGTCTAACCTTGTGTCTTAGACGATTAATTACCCCTAATTAATCACCCCCAATTTGATTTACTTTCCCTATTCAAATTATCAATCAATTTCAAATTTAGCGATGTCCATAATTGACTCAATTATGTCCATCCATTTATGGTATGTAAAATCATACCAATTTCACCACAATTTTATTTTATGCCTTTTAAGTCAATTATGCCAATTAAATATTTTTAATATTATTCCCTTTTTTCCCCACGTAGTACGTTTGTTCGTTTAACGTAAAAAAAAATATGTTAGACTCGAATAGTCTAACTCATGAAATAAAAGAAAGCATCACATATATACATAATTAAAACATAGATCTAACATAGGGGTGAACTTGCATATGTGAATGATGTTCTACATCTAAAACTTGCATAGGCCAAGATTACAACTTGCTTAACAACATATGTCATGGTTCAAAATTTTAAAGGTGTGAACTTGATGAAATAATGGCCACAAACTTGCATAAACATCAAGTATAACATAGACCCAAATCTAAAGGTGTGAACTTGATGAAATAATGGCCACAAATTTGCATAGACAACATATGTCATGAACCTATATCTAAAGGGATTAAACTTGCATAGGTAATAACATAACATGATTCATGTCCAACTCATAAATTCACATATGTGATTTATACATCGCTACAATGGTGTGAATTAACATGTAAAGTATCATGACATAGCCTAATCTTTCAATTTAATTCTCACATAAACTAGGTGCCATTATCATGTAAGGTCACATGTAATTCTACCCAAACTTGTACATGGTTCATGTTTGAATCAACATCTAAACCTCCCTACATATGGATTATCATATGAATCAATACCACAAACTAGCATAAGAAACATACGATTTGAATATATATATATATATATATATATATATATATATAATTACAACATGGATGATAGCAACATAACTTTTCATCACAACATAACATCATAGATATTTCAATCATAATCCTACAACATCATTACAACATACAATCAATACTTCATATCACATCCATACAAATCCGTGTTATAACTTAATCTAATTAAATTACTAATTATTTTGCTAAGATTATCTAACTCACCACTCAAAAGCAGTCGAATTAGCGCTCCTTTGATGAAGAATCGCTGTTAGGGTTGAGTAGTTCTGATTTGGTTGTTGTTCTATCTCTTTGATTTGGTGGCGGCTGCTCTAGGGCTCAAAACAACAGCATGACGGCCATAGTCTATGTTTTAATTCTGATTTAGGGTTTGTGTTTGTGGGTCTTTTTATAGAGTTATGAATTAATTTAAGCCGTCGGATGTTCTTAGGGTTAATCAAAACCATTCAATTATGATAGGGTGATGAGTCAGCCCGAATGACTCAGCAAGGAGTCAGAATGGACTCAACAACACGGGTCAGCCTGAACCAGAAAGCTGTGCAGGCTCCAGCCTCAGCCTGGGCGCACTTGGCAGGTGCGCCAGTGTAAATATGTACTGGCGCACTTCCCAAGTGCGCCAGTGCATATATATTTTTTTTTCTACTTTGCCACCAAACTTCGTTCGTCCATAACTCTTTCATCCGGTACTCGTTTCCCGCAAACTCGGACTCTATCTCCACTAGAATTCCCAGACGAACACAATGGCGCAACCCAATCCCCATAATTCTCACGTCTTAGATTTATTATTATTTAATTTAGTTAATTCGATTATTCAAAAATCCGGGGTGTTACAATATGATTCCAATTGACTGGTGTGAATTGGCATAAAAACATGATTTTCTGTATTTGTATCAAAATTATGTATTTGAAATGTTAATCAACTAATTGATTGACGGTTGTGTTGTATGTTTATTTATTTAAACCATTATGTGAAAGAAAGGTAAATTTAGGCCAAATTGTATCAAATGTTGAACTAAATTGAATTTGTTTGGAAATACATATATGTACATGTATATGCATTGAATAGGTCATAGCAAGGAGGCTAAGCAGAGGAATAAAATTGTATGCCCGACAAATTGGTATATGTTTATTGTATTTCTTGGAGTTTTTGATGATTTTATGAGCCGATTGGCTAGCCGCTTGGTTGTTTCTTTTTCTTTTTGGACTGGCGAGGCCTGTATGGCAATTTTAGGATTTTCCCGATGCTCCCGTGCAAGGGAGGTTATGGCGAATTTTTTTGAAAATTTAGGGTGTTAGCCAAATTTTTGTAAAATTTGAAAGGTTCTTAGAAACTAAAAAGTTGAATAACTTAAGCCGTAATGAAAATAATGAAAGTTGAGTTGGTTTGTAAAACAACTTTCAGCTTCGTTCCTTTTCGAGGATGAAAAGTTTTAAGCGGGGGAGATTGTAATAACCCGAAAAATCCGAACCAATTTAAAAAAAATTATTTTGCCAATTTTAGTGAATTTTGAATATTTAAAATGAATTATTTTAAATAATAACGATGAGGAAAATATTTTGAATAAAATTAGAACGTATACATTTATTTGAATCGTCATTAGAATATAAATATCTATTTATAATTATAAAAGGAATTAAAAATGGCACGGTTTAGCTAATCAAATTTAGAAATCAGAATTCAGATCTGGCATCTCTCCTAAATCATGTCGCTGTGAATCTATGTTACTTTCACATATAATTAAAAAGTAATTGTGATAGGATTGTAAATTGGATTTAATGATCATGCCTGTAAGTAAGACGAATCATATCAAGTTTTGTAGATTTTTTATCTTTTAGACTCATACCCAAATTACTGTTATCATATGCCTATTGGATCTATTTTATTGTTCTATGCCAGTTCATGTTTCATAAGCCTATTTTATGCCAATTTTGATGTCATGATTCTCTTCCCTTCTTCTTTTCCTTTTTCTTTATGAGATTAGGCTAACTTCGAGCCTAACATATTGCATTGAGATTTGCATATGAATAACTTTGGAACGATTGGGAAAAGTTTGGGAAAATATTGAATAATATGTAATTGGGCATAAATTGATTTGTAATCATGTAATTGATTTGGGGCATAAATTGGTATAATTTATATACATGGAATTATAGGCATGACTTGGATTGGAATTATAAACGTAATTGAATTGGAAATTATGGGCAATTGGAATATATGTAATAAGTCAGAACTTGAATTTGGGTTTGTAGCACTACAACAAAAAAAAACTTTTCGCAATAGGTGGTATCTGTTGCAGTAGATCTACTGCAACAAACCCACGCTCGTTGGTATAGCCGGAGTTGTAAAAAGTCGATCCCTTTTCGCAACATCTTCTGCCTGTTGCAATAAGATGTTGCAATATACTTTTTTGCAACTGGCCTTTATTGTTGCAACAGATCATTTTGCAACAACAAATGACAGTTGTAAACCTATAATAGGCACTCGACAAACGAGATACTACAACTGTTATTTCCTGTTGCAAATGACTCTACTGCAACTAACAGTTGCACATGCTACAAACAATTCATCAATACCTACATTAATAATTTACTGTAATAACAATAAAATATATTATGAAAAAATAAACATACATTACAAAAGGCATTGAGAAAACAATAGATTCACACATAATATAAACGCGATCCATACATAATATTAGTTGAAGTTACATTCAAAGTTTAGCATAGTAACAAACATGATCCATACATAACATAAACGCATACAACACCAACAATTCCAAAATGTAGTCCAACATAACACCTAAAAGCTAAAAAGTACATACTACTCTAGTGAAACGAAGTCTTTGTGCCAAGCCACGGTTGTTCTGACGACCTCTTGAATACATCTTCGAATTTGGCACACCTTAGTAGAAAAGCTTCAGGATCCACAGCTATTGTAACGACCTGGAAAATCTGAACTAATTTAAAAATTTTAAATTGGCTATTTTAGTGGATTTTAAATATTTAAAACAAATATTTTAAATAATAGCAATGAAAGGTGAGTTTGAATCGACGTTTGAAAACAAATATAATTAATTCTAATTATAAACAAGGCCTGAAATGGTGCGGTAGTTTCAAAATTTGAATTCAAACTTTGACTGACTGTACCGGGTGCAAAACAAAACGGATTGGAGCGAAACCAAAAATATTTAAATCTGTTAGTGAATATCTTTCTAACGAATCTGAAAAATCGAAGTTTCATAGCGGGAAGCAAAAGTTATGGCCAAATGAATTTTCTGAAAGGTCGCTATGGAGTTTATATAGCCCGTGAAAATGTCCATATTGCAAACGACCTCGGAATTCGACGAAACCACTTTTTTTGGATCCGGGATGTCAAATTATTCTAGGTTTCAAATTTCATAATTTTTGAAGCTAGTATGTGAGAGTGGCGAAGGAAAACGTGTTTTGGTCAATTACAGTTAAATTGGATCGACCAGAAATGGGCCATTTTTCAAAGGTCTCAGAATTCGACGAAACTAGTTTTGTTGGGACCGCATCGTCAAAACATAGCTAGATTTATTTTTCGGGAATTTTTAGAATCTGTTTGTGGCCCTGGCAAATTGAAATGTACGTTCGAATCAAATATTGAATGTTTTATATTTTAATTTGAAGGAAAACTAACTGAAACAGTCGAATGGGCCTACAAAACATATCCCATTGTGTTCGGAATGGGGGTAAAATGCTAGGGACGACAGTCGTAGGGTTCGGATTGGAGGTCGTGTTAGAAAACCCCCATTTAAAAGGCCCGGCCAATCAAATTATTCCTTTCATAAGTTAAAAAATATATATCGAAAAACCCTTTTTCTCCTTCGATCAACGGCGATAGTTGCTCCCTCCTTCCCAACCATTTTCCCTCCGCCTCAGCCACCGTTAGCCGCCGCCACCACCAGATCTCGATAGCGCCCGCCTCCCTCTTCAAATCCGACCAACTATCACCCTCCCTCGTCGCCGTCTCGACGAACACGAGCCCTACAAAGTCAATGACTTCCCACCGCCGCTGATCCCGATTCTGGCCATCACAGGGGGCCCCACCACCGTCGCCAGGAAGCCCTATTGTAGCTCTAGGCCATGGTACCCTCCGATCGCCTCCACGCTGCTCGGTTTTCGCGAAAACTACAAACCTAGTTTTGAACAGGTTTGAAACTATACGGCTGTTTTTATTTTATACCATATTATAGCAGTTTAAAGCGCTACTGTTTTTGATTTCACTGTAAAAATCATATCTTTTTCGTTTCTTGACGAAATTCAGTGAAACAAGAGACAGTGGACTCGTGTGGACGTCTTCTACATTCTATAAGAGACCGCATATTTTTCTGAGCCTTCTGCTATTTTTGGTGGAGTGGAACCCAATGTGAGATTTCTAAATTATAAACGATATGGAAAACGACGATGTATGAATTATATAGTCGATGTATGAGTTATATAAGCGTTGTACACCTCTTGTATAAGCGTTGTATAAGTTGTACGTTCGATATATAAGTTACATATGCGTTGTAAAAATTATATACGTGTTGAAATAGAAGTGAAATGCTTATATATATATATATATATATATATATATATATATATATATATATATATATATATATACGCCCCTCGTCCACAAACCATGGACGATATTTATTGGTTGTGATTGATGTGAAAATTGGTTGATAGCGAATGGTTGATTAGAATTGTTTGTGGTTGCAATTGATTGATTGTGGTTGAAATATACCCGTTTGGGGTAGAGAAATATTTGGTTGAAACCACATAGGATTAATTTGTGGAAATGAAAAAAATATACATGCCGCCTGCGTGCGAACTAGATGCATGATTCCCCATTGTCAAAAGCTGCGAGGCTTTAAGGTAGAGCGAGGAGCCATACTAGGGACGGTCCCGGTTTTAACTACCCTGTCGTTATGCTGCCAAAATTTTGAATAATATTCATGTGTTAGAATTATTTTCATGTGTTGAAACTATATTCGTGTGTTGAATGGAAATTCATCTATTTAACGACATTCATGTTTTGCAATAAAAATCACCTTTTTGTCTATATGTATAAACTATAGAAAACCTTCATGTGTTGAATTGAAATTCATTCGTTGAATAAAAATTCATGTGTTGAATGGTATTCGTGTTTTAAATATAAAAATCACCTTTTTATCTATATGTATAAACTATAGAAAACCTTCATGTGTTGAATTGAAATTCATTCGTTGAATAGAAATTCATGTGTTGAATGGTATTCGTGTTTTAAATATAAAAATCACCTTTTATCTATATAAATAAACTATAGAAAACCTTCATGTGTTGAATCGAAATTCATTCATAGAATTGAAATTCATGTGTTGAATGGTATTCATATTTTGAAAGAAATTGGTTTATAATAAAAATCCTATTTTTATCATCAATATGAAACTATAAAAAATAATCTTGTTTGAAATAAATTGTTTTATAATAAAAATCATATTTTTATCACCTATATTAACTATATAAAATAGTCGTGTTTTGAAATAAATCGTTTTACAATAAAAATCACATTTTTACTATATACATGAATTGTTAAAAATAGTGAAGTGTCGAAGTGAATGTATGTTGGATAAAAACAACATTTTTATCAAATGTATGAAAAGAATATAGCTTTGAAATCAAAGAATCTATATATATATATATATATATACAAATAGAATTGAATTATATCTAATAACGAAGCTGCAGTTCGTGTTTTGAAACCGTGATTTCAAACGATTAGTGCGGGAGATCCGACCATCGGATTTTCCCGAAACCGAAACCGTTGGGTTCGCTTTGGAAATACCTTTCCAACGACACCAACTTTGTAAAAATCCAACGGTTGGATTGTCTGGAATGTTTAATTCAAATCTAAAGAAAAACAGTGCCAGAATTGATTATATTTATATATATATATATATATATATATATAAATATAATTATATTAAATCGAATAACAACGCAGCAGTTCGTATTTTGAAATCGAATCTTCAAACGATTGTACCGGGAGATCCGACCGTCGGATTTTCCCGAAACTGGAACCGTTGGATTCGTTTTAAAAAGATCTTTCTAATGAAGTAAATTTTGTGAAGATCCAACGGTTAGATTTTCCGATATGTGTAAATCAAATCTGAAGAAAAACATCGCCACGACCGCGTTATGGCCCGAAGCGCCGTTTTGAATAAATTGGCTATTTTAAAATAAAGAAAAATAGCGATAAATCGTTATAAAATATTATAAACGATATGGTTGTGAAATTTAGAAATTAACTGAAGGTTTGCTAAGTCAAATGGTTTCCTGGATTTTGATCTGATGTTGGTTTCGGCTTCGGGGTTAATATTTGGGAAATCGTTCTCTTACTGATTGGCGGTTAGTGACTAATGAATTAAAATGATGCGTATGTAGTGTTTGTGTACCACTTGTTTATTATATACGTGAGTTTCTTAGAAAGACCGGGTTTATCCCATTCTGAATAACTGAATCGACGATAAGAAGTCGAAGATGAAGATGGTGGTTGACCGATCTTCACCTCGTTTGGATGGTAACCAATGTCCTGATTGGGAAGCATCCCGAAATATGGATAATGAGTGGTGATCGTCCAGACGTACGTGGGGATCGATGGATATGCGAGGTATTTAGTGCCTCCGATTTCGTTCAGACCCAGAACGGACTTGCAAATGGACTGTGTGTCTGACATTGGAATTCATTCTGTGCGATTGATAACCATCAGCTGCATGGTGTGAATTGCCGGTGTGGCATGCTAAGATGCAGTGATCAGGGCTTCTGTGGAAAAGCAAAGTCTTGTGATTGATGATCAGAGCACCGCCTGTGTGGCGTAGCTTTGTGTATAACGTGAATTCGCGAGCCTGACGCCCTGGTATGAACCAGAAACGGGAGAAGGACCTTAGGGAGGGCATGCGTTTCCTTCTACCTAGGAGTTGTGTCAGTGTTTTTACACGACCTGACATTTTACTTATGTGGATGATGGATTGTGAGGCGCCTCGGTTATATCGGTCGATCCGGGACCGATGGAGTTATTCGTTGGCTCATTGACGCCCCATAGGGCGGGGAAACGTAGTGTTCAGGAATTTTAATCCACATCGGTGGACCGGCCCTGTCGCTCCAAGGGCCCACCTGTGTCTGGGTCCTGAGACACGGGCTAGAGCGTCTCGAATTCGGTAAGGACTATCTTTTTCCTTGGTTCATGACGGAAATCCAATTTCCAAATATGTGACTGTGCGGTTTCGATTGTATATATATATGGCAACATGATATATGGTACCCATGTTGTCTATGATTGAAAGTTATGATTGAAATTGTTTTTGAAACTTATAAACACTAGTAATAATATCAAATGCTTTTGTTTTATTCTTATCAAGCATATTTTGGCTATTATAAGGTAAAACTCTATCCTCCGGTTTGCGTTGCATTGTGTGATGGGAACTGATTCTTATAATGGCTTCATTTTTATAAAAAGCATTGCGATGTTTAAAAGAATGATTTGTTTTAAAGCACTGGCAATCCAATGGAGTAAACCCGTTCCATGAAAGTGGTGTGGTCCTATGATTAGCCATATTATAAAGGTGTTAAGTAGATTTCTCATACCAGTCCCATGACTGACTCGTAGTTTGTTTCACTTTCAAACTCGGGTGCCCCTTTTTCTACACGGGCAGCCTTGTATTCAGGTTTAACAGGCTTTATCCAGATAGCTGGAGCTGAAGATGGATTCTATCATTTATCTCTTTTTATGTTGTTCAGCTCCTATTGTACATATTATGTTTATTTCCGCTGTAGACATTTATGTATAGCTGAACTGTATTTGTACTAAGTATGATCCTGTATATTGTGTAACTCTGATGATTATGTTTATCCAGTGTATTATTTGTGCATTATCTGGCGTATTTATTTAATTTTGTTCTGCTGTTTTCTGTTTATGTGTTATATTCCAAAGATTACCCTTGCCACCGTCAGTACGGGGTTTGGGGTTGTCACAACGTGGTATCAGAGCTTTGGTTAACTCAAATCTTTGGGGTACAACTCATTAGAACAGAATAAAAGACTCATCAGAGGTAGGATTAGTAATATCCTATGAAAGAATCCTCATTAGAGATAGAATCAGTAGCATTCTAGAATGAGTGCCTCGTTAGAGATGGGGTTAGTAATGCCCCAGAATGAGTTGAGTGTTATATGTTTATAAATAACGTATTTGTGATTATATATATAATCCAGTCTTAGAAAATTTTATTTTTGATTATATAAAATTATATATTTGAAAATTTAATCAATTAATTGATTGTTGGTTGTGTTGTGTGATTATTAGTTCAAATAATCAGAATATTGAATTGATAATACCAATAAGAGAATGTAAGGTGAATTAGCCAATTTGAATCAAATATAGAACTGAATTGAAAATTGGTTGAAATTGCATGCATATACATGTACTTACATTGAACAGGTCATAGCAAGGAGGCTAGAGCAGAGAATAAAATTGTTTGCCCGACAAATAGGTACATGTTTACCATAATTTACTGTTTTGTTTGGATAATGATGATTTTATGAGCCGATTGGCTTTTTCTTTTTCTTTTTGAGATCAGAGGGCCTATATGGCAATTTCGGGATTTTTCCGGTGCTCCCGGTGCAGGGGAGGTTATGGCGAAATTTTTCGGAAATTTAGGGTATTAGCCAAATTTTTGAAAAATTTGAAAAATTCTCAGAAACTGAAAAGTTGGAGAATGGAAGCTAGATTGAACGTAGAGTTGATTAATCAAACCACTTCCGACTTTGTTCCTTTTTGGGGACGAAAAGTTTTAAGTGGGGGAGATTGTAACGACCCGGAAAATCTGAACCAATTTAAAATTTTTAAATTGGCTATTTTAGTGGATTTTAAATATTTAAAATAAATATTTTAAATAATATCAATGAAAGGTAAGTTTGAATCGACGTTTGAAAACAAATACAATTAATTCTAATTATAAACAAGGCCTGAAATGGCGCGGTAGTTTCAAAATTTGAATTCAAACTTTGACTGACTGTACCGGGTGCAAAAGAAAACGGATTTGAGCGAAACCAAAAATATTTAAATCTGTTAGTGAATATCTTTCTAACGAATCTGAAAAATTGAAGTTTCATAGCGGGAAGCAAAAGTTATGGCCAAATGAATATTCTGAAAGGTCGCTATGGAGTTTATATAGCCCGTGAAAATGTCCATTTTGCAAACGACCTCGGAATTCGACGAAACCACTTTTGTTGGATCCGGGATGTCAAATTATTGCTAGGTTTCAAATTTCATAATTTTTGAAGCTAGTATGTGAGCGTGGCAAAGGAAAACGTGTTTTGGTCAATTATAGTTAAATTGGATCGACCAAAAATGGGCCATTTTTCAAATGGTCTCAGAATTCGACGAAACTAGTTTTGTTGGGACCGTATCATCAAAACATAGCTATATTTATTTTTCGAGAATTTTTAGAATCAGTTTGTGGCCCTGGCAAATTGAAATGTACGTTCGAATCAAATATTGAATGTTTTATATTTTAATTTGACGGAAAACTGATCGAAACAGTCGAATGGGCCTATGAAATATCCCATTGTGTTCGGAATGGGGGTAAAACGCTAGGGACGACAGTCGTTGGGTTTGGATTGGAGGTCGTGTTAGAAAACCCCCTTTTAAAACCCCCGGCCAATGAAAATATTCCTTTCATAAATTAAAAAAAAATCGAAAAACCCTTTTTTCTCCTTTGATCAACGGCGATAGTTGCTCCCTCATTCCCGACCATTTTCCCGCCGCCTCAGCCACCGTTAGCCGCCGCCACCACTAGATCTCGATAGCGCCCGCCTCCCTCTTCAAATCCGACCAACTATCACTCTCCCTCGTCACCGCCTCGACGAACACGAGCCCCACGAAGTCAACGACTTCCCACCGCCGTCGATCCCGATTCTGGCCATCGCAAGGGGCCCCACCACCATCGCCAAGAAGCCCTCTCGTAGCTCTAGGCCGTGGTACCCTCCGATCGTCTCCACGCTGCTCGGTTTTCGCGAAAACTACAAACCTAGTTTTGAACAGGTTTGAAACTATACGACTATTTTTATTTTATACTATATTATAGCAGTTTAAAGCGCTACGGTTTTTGATTTCACTGTAAAAATCATATCTTTTTCGTTTCTTGACGAAATTCAGTGAAACAAGAGACAGTGGACTCGTGTGGACGTCTTCTACATTCTAGAAGAGACCGCATATTTTTCTGAGCCTTCTGCTATTTTTGGTGGAGTGGAACCCAATGTGAGATTTCTAAATTATAAACGATATGGAAAACGATGATGTATAAATTATATAGTCGATGTATGAGTTATATAAGCATTGTACACCTCTTGTATAAGTGTTGTATAAGTTGTACGTTCGATATATAAGTTATATATGCGTTGTAAAAATTATATACGTGTTGAAATAGAAGTGAAATGCTTATATATAAATATATATATATACACGCCCCTCGTCCACAAACCATGGACGATATTTATTGGTTGTGATTGATGTGAAAATTGGTTGATAGCGAATGGTTGATTAGAATTATTTGTGGTTGAAATTGATTGATTGTGGTTGAAAAATACACGTTTGGGGTTGAGAAATATTTGGTTGAAACCACATAGGATTAGTTTGTGGAAATGAAAAAAATATACATGCCGCCTGCGTGCGAACTAGATGCATGATTCCCCATTGTCAAAAGCTGCGAGGCTTTAAGGTAGAGCGAGGAGCCGTACTAGGGACGGTCCCGGTTTTAACTACCCTGCCGTTATGCTGCCAAAATTTTGAATAATATTCATGTGTTAGAATTATTTTCATGTGTTGAAACTATATTTGTGTGTTGAATGGAAATTCATCTATTTAACAACATTCATGTTTTGCAATAAAAATCACCTTTTTATCTATATGTATAAACTATAGAAAACCTTCATGTGTTGAATTGAAATTCATGTGTTGAATGGTATTCGTGTTTTAAATATAAAAATAACCTTTTTATCTATATGTATAAACTATAGAAAACCTTCATGTGTTGAATTGAAATTCATTCGTTGAATAGAAATTCATGTGTTGAATGGTATTCATGTTTTAAATATAAAAATCACCTTTTTATCTATATATATAAACTATAGAAAGCCTTCATGTGTTGAATCGAAATTCATTCGTTGAATTGAAATTCATGTGTTGAATGGTATTCATATTTTGAAAGAAATTGGTTTATCATAAAAATCCTATTTTTATCATCAATATGAAACTATATAAAATAATCTTGTTTGAAATAAATTGTTTTATAATAAAAATCCTATTTTTATCACCTATATTAACTATATAAAATAGTCGTGTTTTGAAATAAATCGTTTTACAATAAAAATCACATTTTTACTATATACATGAATTGTTAAAAATAGTGAAGTGTCGAAGTGAATGTATGTTGGATAAAAACATCATTTTTATCAAATGTATGAAAAGAATATAGCTTTGAAATCAAAGAATCGATATATATATATATATATATATATATATATATATATATAAATAGAATTGAAATATATCGAATAGCGAAGCTGCAGTTCGTGTTTTGAAACCATGATTTCAAACGATTAGTGCGGGAGATCCGACCATCGGATTTTCCCGAAACCGAAACCGTTGGGTTCGCTTTGGAAATACCTTTCCAACGGCACCAACTTTGTAAAAATCCAATGGTTGGATTGTCTGGAATGTTTAATTCAAATCTGAAGAAAAACGACGCCAGAATCGATTATATTTATATATATATATATAATTATATTAAATCGAATAACGACGCTGCAGTTCGTATTTTGAAATCGAAACTTCAAACGATTGTACCGGGAGATCCGACCGTCGGATTTTCCCGAAACTGGAACAGTTGGATTCGTTTTGAAAAGATCTTTCTAATGAAGTAAATTTTGTGAAGATCCAACGATTAGATTTTCATATATGTGTAAATCAAATCTGAAGAAAAACAGCGCCACGGCCGCGTTATGGCCCGAAGCGTCGTTTTGAATAAATTGGCTATTTTAAAATAAATAAAAATAGCGATAAATCGTTATAAAATATTATAAACGATATGGTTGTGAAATTTAGAAATTAACTGAAGGCTTGCTAAGTCGAATGGTTTCCTGGATTTTGATTTGATGTTGGTTTTGGCCTTCGGGGTTAATATTTGGGAAATCGTTCTCTTACTGATTGACGGTTAGTGACTAATGAATTGAAATGATGTGTATGAAGTGTTTGTGTAGCACTTGTTTATTATATATGCGAGTTGCTCAGAAAGACCGGGTTTATCCCATTCTGAATAACTAAATCGACGATAAGAAGTCGAAGATGAAGACGGTGGTTGAAGACCGATCTTCACCTCGTTTGGATGGTAACTGATGTCCTGATTGGGAGGCGTCCCGAAATATGGATAATGAGTGGTGATCGTCCAGTCGTA
Source organism: Allium sativum (assembly GCA_030737875.1). Taxonomy (NCBI): domain Eukaryota; kingdom Viridiplantae; phylum Streptophyta; class Magnoliopsida; order Asparagales; family Amaryllidaceae; genus Allium; species Allium sativum. Next base: position 94,344,359 of record CM060916.1, on the reverse strand, counting down.
CGTGGGGATCGATGGATATGCGAGGTATTTAGTGCCTCCTATTTCATTCAGACCCAGAACGGACTTGCAAATGGACTGTGTGTCTGACATTGGAATTCATTCTGTGCGATTGATAACCATCAGTTGCATGGTTTGAATTGCCGGTGTGGCATGCTAAGATGCAATGATCAGGGCTTCTGTTGAAAAGCGAAGTCTTGTGATTGATGATCAGAGCACCGCCTGTGTGGCGTAGCTTTGTGTATAACGTGAATTCGCGAGCCTGACGCCCTGGTATGAACCAGAAACGGGAGAAGGACCTTAGGGAGGGCATGCGTTTCCTTCTACCTAGGAGTTGTGTCAGTGTTTTTACACGACCTGACATTTTACTTATGTGGATGATGGATTGTGAGGCGCCTCGGTTATATCGGTCGATCCGGGACCGATGGAGTTATTCGTTGGGTCATTGACGCCCCATAGGGCGGGGAAACGTAGTGTTCAGGAATTTTAATCCACATCGGTGGACCGGCCCTGTCGCTCCAAGGGCCCACCTGTGTCTGGGTCCTGAGACACGGGCTAGAGCGTCTCGAATTCGGTAAGGACTATCTTTTTCCTTGGTTCATGACGGAAATCCAATTTCCAAATATGTGACTGTGCGGTTTCGATTGTATATATATATGGCGACATGATATATGGTACCCATGTTGTCTATGATTGATAGTTATGATTGAAATTGTTTTTGAAACTTATAAACACTAGTAATAATATCAAATGCTTTTGTTTTATTCGTATCAAGCATATTTTGGCTATTATAAGGTAAAACTCTATCCTCCGGTTTGCGTTGCATTGTGTGATGGGAACTGATTCTTATAATGGCTTCATTTTTATAAAAAGCATTGCGATGTTTAAAAGAATGATTTGTTTTAAAGCACTAGCAATCCAATGGAGTAAACCCGTTCCACGAAAGTGGTGTGGTCCTGTAATTAGCCATATTATAAAGGTGTTAAGTATATTTCTCATACCAGTCCCATGACTAACTCGTAGTTTGTTTCACTTTCAAACTCGGGTGCCCCTTTTTCTACACGGGAAGCCTTGTATTCAAGTTTAGCAGGCTTTATCCGGATTGCTGGAGCTGAAGATGGATTCTATCATTTATCTCTTTTTATGCTGTTCAGCTCCTATGGTACATATTATGTTTATTTCCGCTGTAGACATTTATGTATAGCTGAACTATATTTGTAGTAAGTATGATCCTGTATACTGTGTAACTCTGATGATTATGTTTATCCAGTGTATTATTTGTGCATTATCATGTGTATTTATTTAATTCTGTTCTGTTGTTTTCTGTTTATGTGTTATATTCGAAAGATTACCCTTGCCACCGTCAGTACGGGGTTTGGGGTTGTCACAGCTATGTTAACCGATATATATGAAAACAGTACACATTAAACATCTAATTTTAATGCAAACAGTGAAAGCATGAACCAACATACTATGAATAAAAGTGAATTAGACATACAAATAGTTGAATTTGAAACAAAGTATGTTATAGCTACCAGATGAAGCAGGTCATTTAATAAAACATTGTTATGGAGTGCTACAGGCACAAGTATTTTAAAATATGCAATTGTGAGTGCATTACATAAATCAGTTGTTATGTTAAGTCTACTGGAACTACTTGTTGACTATGACAGTGGAAAGTGTTGTCTGATTATAAGAGAAATGAATGAAAATAGTTTGTATGTTAATCGAATACTGGTTCCGATGTACTATTGTTTATTTGGCCAGTACCCAAGCCCATGTATATTTTGAATTATAAATAGATCAGCTATGTACAACCGGAAATAATCAATAAAAAGATAATCGATTTACCAGTTGGAGTATTTCTCAGTGCCAGCATGTTTATTTCTACTGGATCATTGGTTAAGGCCTGCATTATAATTGGATTTGTGTGCATTCATGAAAATGAAAAGAAATTTACAAATTATATATATATATATATATATATATATTACAGTGTACCTTGTACCATGTAAGAGGTGGCTCTGATTTTTGCAATTACTTCACTTTTTTGCATCGTCTTCCATGTACATGTTGATACTAGCCTTCCAACAGAATCTATTCACTATAAAATTAGGCATATTAATTTTATTGTAACAAAAAGCAATGTAGTTTGCAAAACCAATCTATACAGCGACGTATAGATTATCAAAATACACTACATTTGAGACAAAAGCATTTAGTTACTTAGCAGACCCATTCATTTGAAGAGAAGCCAATTACTCCATGTATCTGCTATGATATTTTAACACTAGTATAGTCTGCTCCCATCCATTCACAAAATAGGCTTTGCGTAGCACTGTAAACTCAGACACATCAGTAAAGGTCATATTCAAGGCAAAATAATTTTAGCCATGACTAAGTCAATTTAAATCCTAAAATGTAACTATAGCTTGAGTTACTTGTAATATGATCAATTTAGTATTTTAACCATTAACACACACCAATCATATGACATATATTTTCATGTATTCAATAATTAGAAAGCATTTCGAATTAAATGATGTACAGTAATCGACATGTCATCGTTCACATGCACATAGCGTTTTATGGTGTGTTTAAGGTAAATTATCTTATATGGTTTCACATATGTAAAACTATAACATTATATTAATACATATTTTATTATTATTTTCTTTCACGTTTGCGTATAAAATGACTAAGTACAAATGAATTATGCACTCTCATTTTTCATGCAACGTCGTCATTTTCTTACATTTTTGTTTAAAACTATAACATTATACTAGTACCTTTTGCCATTATTTGTTTAAAGTGACCACATCTTCAGCCATGACTCTTTTTACTTTTTCTTCAACTCTGACATTCTCCTCTCAACCCATTATTTTTTCTTTTTCTTCCCCTACAATCCGCGCCTTCCTTCTTTGCCTAATTGCATCACCAACACATATTACATCCACCCATCTCTAGCACCAAATCCTGGTGTTCCTGACCAGCATTTGGTGCATTTTATTTTTTAATAACATTACAGGTTTGTAACTTCCCTTCTTTGATTTGGTATGCATGCACTTGCTAACGCAAAATATCAACTTCTCTTCTTTTCATTACCACACCTTCCTTTGATTTTCCACTAATGCGCATGGATAAATACATGCACACATTACCTTTTATTGGCAACTTTTTTATTTCCCCAAACATGCACACGTACCCCTTTTTTTATCTTTAATTTTCCTTTTTTCCTTAGCTAAATGACAATGGCTTCATCATCTTGGGTCATCAATGACCAAACTAAACTCGCTATTGCACTATGTTGTATGACTATCCTACCAACCCCTGATATTCCAACTCTAGCATACCCATTTAAAAAAGGGGCATGGGAATAACGGTGCCATTTTTTTTGTCACGGCCATTGAAACCAAGGCAAAAGCAAGTTGATTTAGTCGTCTCATTTTCTTTGACATCTTTTCTTTTTGGTGCATACTCAAATTCTTCTTGAATTTTGAGGTATAGAAGATTGAAATTATTGAAGAGAAATATGGACAACGTAGACACATATTTTTGAAGAGGAATCTCATTCCTAGTTATGAGTGCCAACTTTACATATATTAAAACATAAACTAATATTCAATTTTTCCATGCCTAAATTTTGTAAAACGAATGGTTTGACATATATAACATAAAGCAAAAACATACAATGCTCAATATTTGCTTTGTTTACTGACTAGGGACGGTGCAATGACAACAAAGTATAAATTTGATGATTAACTTAAAGATCCTTTGTATTGTTATAGTAAAAGTTCCTATATTGTTACAATCACAAAGAAAAAAAATGTAGAGTGCTGTATATTCAAAATTATGCAAACAATTTGTAGGAAAAATCAACATTACTAGTTAGCTATTTATCCTAGCTTGTTGCTAATATATTACCTTTTGTAGCCTTATGTCTAACACACAGACATTCATCACTTTTGTGATGCTTTTATGAAGCACTACAAAAAAGAGAAACTGCAACAATATATTCACAACTGTGAATTAAGTTCAACTGTAAGGCAAATATATGTACATATCTAACTAGAGTTATTGTCTATTTTTTACTGTGCTCCTCCATTATTATTTTCTCTGAAATGTCAAACAAATTTTTTTTACTTTGCTCCTCCATTATTATTTTCTCTTAGATGTCCACCAAAAAAGAAGAAAATTTCTATAACATGTGCGATGTTTAAATCTCCGACATCGAGTTGTTTGGTTATGTTACTTATCAAATGGACAACCCAAATCTAAAAATTGAAAATATCAAATGCAAAGCTATAGTAAAATGCATCTAGCATTCACAATATATGTCCAGCTATTACATTCCAAGGATATGGTCGCCACCGTTGCACAAGTCAGACCTAGATGTAAAATTACTAGAAGAAAAAAAGCATATAGTAATATGACGAATGATATTCTTGAATTTTGTTACAAACTATCTAGAGTAATTGGTAAATGTGATTTTTTTTCTACAAAAGTTAGATAAGCATTACACAAGTAAATGAACATCACAGAAAACAATAAATGTGAGTTCTTGTGTAAAGTTACAAGTCACCTGATTGCAAAAAAAAAAAAAAAAGATAATTCAAATCCACACATTATATCATCTCAATGTAGTCATTGGTGACAATACAATAACATCCCAGTTCTTCAAATAATTAAAATACCTGAGCCTAAAGCAACTTCTAAATATTCCACATTCTAATATCCAAAGCACTATAATATATTAAACCAATATGTAACTAGGAAAATTATAGTTACAATAAGCCGGAGCTTAATTAATCTGGGACTATCAAGCCATAATCCTCCAAGCAGCAATGATTGCTAAAAACAACAGCACTAACCACTCGTCCGTCCTAATGACCAACACAGCATAAGTCAAGCCGATAGGAGCTGGGTAAGTAGAGCTCGAATATGGTAGGCTCTTTGTGGAAAACACCCACGACCAAAACCTACCAGCAGCAAGGAACATTGAAGCGGAGGTGGAAGACGAGGCGCAATAGCATGACTTGCTCGTAAGGTGAAGATTTGAGGGAAATCAAATGGTAGCCACTTAGATCCCAAGTCTCGTCCGTCGATTGTCTCAAACCCTACTTCATATCCTAACCCGCAACTACTTCTTGCGCCTCTCCCCTTCTCCGCTTTTTCTCCTGCAAAGCTTCGAATGTTTTTCTTATTTTATTATGGATTATTTTATTTGAGCAAGAGTACTGATGGCTTTGAACTAGATTTAGAATGAGGAGACGGGAAAAAGCAAGTGAAGCGGGCATGAAATAGTAGGTGCGAAGCGGTCCCCAAATTTTCGAGAGCCCGCCTTTTTAATTTTGGAGCCCGCCTTATGTTATTTACCTACCAGAAGGGAATTTAGTTAGCCTGGCATAAATAATAGTTTAAATTTTTATACCTATGAACTTTCGTCATAGGTAAAAAACGTGACTTGAATTTATTGATCACTACTTATTAAATATAATATTAGAAATATAAAAATTAATTATTAATGATAACTAGAAACTATTAATTAATTCATAAAATACCTCTATCAAACACAAATTATAAATTAATCCATACAAGAAATTTTTATTAATTATTAATTATTCCTTAGTAGTAATATTAATCGATTATCATTTATTTATTATTAATTTATTAGTTTTTAATTATTAAATATTTAAACATATTCATATTTAAAATTTATTATTAATTAGCATCCATTAGTATTTTATTATTAATTTATTATTATTTAATAATTATTTATTTATTATTTTACTTTTAAATGTTAATTATTAATTATTGTTATTTGATCACCAGTTAAAAATATCACTTTATAATGCTTAAATTTAATTATTAATTAATAATTATTAAATAATAATCTCAATTATTATATAATTACTAGTAGTTAAACATTTAACAGTAACTATTTAAAATTAATTATTAAAAGTTAATCATTAAAAGTTTCTACTTATTTTTTATAGTATGTTTTTCGCAACTGGATTTTCCAATTGTAAAAAAATACAGTTATTGCAAGTGGCGAAAACAGTTGCTAAAGATGTTTATTTGCAACTGACCAGAAAGCGCAGTGGCAAATAATATGTTTGTTTTAACTGTTTTGAAAGCAAAGTTGCTAAAAGTGTGTTTTTGCAACAGGAAGGGAAGCGCAGTTGCTAAAAATATGGTTTTCGCAACAGAACGAAAAGACCTGTTGCTAAATCCCATCTGTTGCAACTGCTACAATAGGTCTATTGCTAAAATCATTTACTACAACTGTCATGTGTCGCCTGTTGCAAATAGCTAGTTGCAATAGAGTATTTTTCTTGTAGTGTAGAAAAGAAGAGATAATGAATGCCTAAGACACGAGGTTAGACTTGGTTTGCGGTAGAAGTCTGCCCGGAACCGTCCGGCATATCCAGCAACTGCAAACGGCAGTCTAATGTGAGAGGTCAAAGGCAGAAATTAGATGCATAATAATGCAAAGACACGAGGTTAGATTCAGTTTGCGGTATAAGCCTGCTCGGAACCGCCCGGCATATCCAGCAACCGCAAAACGACAATCTAATGTGACGGGTCTTGCAAGATTACGGCTATAATAAATTTATGAACACTTAACCAAGACAAAACATGTGATTAGACATGGGGATGATAAAGGGTTAAGTGGGTAACATGGGTAGCATGTGAAACATAATAAAAGCACTTAACCAAGATGAGACATGTGATTAGACATGGGGATAAAGAGGGGTTAATTGGGAATTCCTAGTGGGGACCAAGCTTAGGAGGGAAGCTTGTGTCAAATGAGTGGACCCTTTTCAACAAGCAACCCATTTTAGTATCTATGTGAGCTCGAACTAGGTCGAGGACAGGGAAACGCTTACTAGGGTTGATTGTAAGAGGTCAAAAAAGAGTTAGCGATGGCAGTGCAAGTCCAACGGATTCATGTGCATGCGTGGGTTCGAGCTGGTAGGTAAGACGTTGTTGCATCGTGTAGGTATAAGCTGTGCATTTCAGTAGTATCGGGTTTTCCACCTTAGGGAGTTATACACCCTATTGTGGGACCAGCACAGGTATCTACGAGGTCAGGGAGTCGATCGAATGGGGAGGTTAGTGGGTACAACTAATGGTGGTAGGAGCAAGTTGTCACCTACGAGTGTAGCTAGGGGTACACGAAGTTACCATTATTATGATTAGTAGGGAGGGATCATCTTTTAGTATGTAACTAGTATGTGGTATGGTGCAGAGCATATCTTGTAGTGGTTAGAAGCGCAGTCGATGTCCTATCTTACCTACCTTGTTTACCTTGTCATATCTGCTTATGTTACAGTCATCTCTTATATCCAGTTTATGTTCTTATCCTGTTACTTTACTGATCATATTGTTAAAGTGACTAGACTCGCCAGACTTATGTCTAACCCTTTTTGTTTCGCCTCTTTTCTTTCTTTCCCCCCAGGTCCTCAGGGTGGGATTAATGAAGCTTGACTTGGACCTCTTTCTTCTAGAAGTGCTTGGAAGTGTTGAAAGTAACACTCAACTTTATCTCTTTTCCATTATAGCTATTTGGAGTGGGATTATGGTTTTACTTTTATGGACTCTGATAATAATTTTGTTCAAGATGGATATTTGTGTACTTGACTCTAGTATGTGGTTTTGATGTTGTAACCAAACATGTTTTGCTTTTCCGCTGCGATGAATAAATTTTGAATTTTCTTAAGTACCATTTTATATATCTGTCTTGTGATATTCCGTTCTGTACTCTTATAATACTCCATGAAGGTTAATGCATTCCCATAGTGAGTGGCATTAATGGACGTGGGGTGTTACAATATTAGTTATTTTAAATATTCATTACTCGTCATTTTAAAATATTCTTTTAATTTAAATTATTCATTCTTTCCGAATTGGAATCAGACACAGTCAATTACCATATAACTTTATTTATATGGATTTAATACACACATGGACACAACAAGAATCAAACACAGTCAACCATCATCCAGAGTGCAATACACAATTGCATAAGCGTTAAATATAAAAAAATTAATGCTTACGACAGTCTGTCAACCCATCGATTGGCATACAACTAAATATTGGGATTAGTGTATGTCCAATATCATCCCAATATCTGTATGGGGTTTTCAAACAACAAACACTGATTATTATTTGTGTGGCTGGGCGATGTGTAAAATATATCGTTCCAATCAATATCAGTCAAATGTGTGTACCTAAAAAAATCGTTTGATTTGTAAATGAATATTTATTTTATTCATATACATGTTAAAAATTATATTTTTAACAATAAAATATTTATTTCAACATATGAATATCATTTATACAATAAAAATGATATTTTTATTGTTCTAAAATTTTTAGAAAATTTCGGCAGTATAAATGCGCGATACTAGAACGGAAATAAAGCCTAGCCTTATCCCTCGCCTAATAATGGCTCGCACCATATACAAACCAAATTCTTATCAATTCATTTCATTTCCCAAACCAAATTTAACCAAAAATCCAATCAACCAAACAGCCAAACAAACACGGTTTCAAACAAAGGTGTCGGGTGCTACTAAGCACCGTCTGCATCCTAGTATATATATACATACATATACATACATACATACATATATATATATATATATTTAACTAGAAGATAAATTAGAGTGAGAATTTCTCACCTTTGGGATCCACTCCTCCAGTTTTATTTCTGAATTTCTGAACCGTTTGGATTTGCTCGAAATTCCAACGCAGTCTTTTCTACGCTGTTCATTTTAAAAATCACATTTTTAATATGATGTTTATATATTTAAAAGTCGCATTTTTATATCGCTACACATATATATATATATATATATATAAATGTTCACATTTTTATATCACTATATATAATAAAAATAATATTTTTATTTCGCTATTCAAATAATAAAAATCGAATTTTTATTCGGCTACTATATATATAAAAATCACATTTTTATATTGTTGCTATGTATATAAAATCACATTTTGTAACGACCAGGATTTTTAGTTATTTGATTCTGAATATTTAAATTTGTTTTAAATATTTTATTGGAAATATAAATCGATTTTTATAAGGAATTTATTTAATTAAATGACAATATTGAAGTAGATGTCATTGAGTTTGGTTCCCTAATATTGTCTGGCTTCAAATCTACTGTTCTCGAAAATGAAAAGAAGTCATATAAATCTTTTTACGTAGCGCAAGGAGAAAGGTTTTGTACCTCTACTACATAGTCATCCATGACTGTATGCATCATTAAATAAATTACTGGATTTACTTTGTCGCCGGACTTGCTGCATCAATGAAAAATGATGTTACAACAAAGAGAAATGTTTCTTTTTATTATAAAAGCATCACTAGGACGGTCTATTCAAACATGTCCGTTGTAAACCATATAATTAGATTAAATGAAAAAATGAATGAATTCCAAATGACACGACTCAAATTCATAACAATTGCCATCCCTATAATATGTTATTAGAAAAAACAACTGATGAACAAATGGACGATCACTGTTCAGTACTTCAACACCAAATATCCGATATCCACTCAGTACTCGGATTCCACATCACCCTTGAAGTACATGGAAAATTTAAAAAAAAGTCACCTACTCTACATACAGCTGTGCCCAAGCTGTTTTCAACGCCTTTATACCCAAGGTAAAGAACTGTGTTCTTGAAGCTATCCAAAACTCGTGCTCATCAAGCTACTTCGTTCCGTGCGAGCCACGCTTCCTTCCCTTTAAATACTGGCATAAGCACTTTCGTTCTCTAGATATATACAAAACGCGAGGAGAAAATCATATTAAATAAGATACAAATTAAAATCAATCAAAGAAAATTTCTTTAATTCACAAACCTGATTCTTTGAGGCTCACTATGTCTTATTCTTCGTACCTTAAGTTTCTCGACTGGTTCTGTAACGACCCGTATTTTTGGTCGTTGAATTTTGAATATTTAAATTTATTTTAAATATTTCATTTGAATTATAAATGAAATTTATAAGGAATTTATTTAATAAAATAAATGGATTTTAAAATATATTGAATATCTTTTTAACTTAAAAATAGAAATGTGGAGTGTAAAATTCAAAATTTGATTATTTTGAAGCTGTATGTATATATTCAGATTGGATATGTAATTTATTTAAATGGAGATTGGTTCGATTAAATTTCCAAATGGTACGAGCTTCGAACACACTTGAATTATTAAAATCCAAAATAGATTATTTTTGCAAGATTTTTGAGTCGTAGTTATAATTCAATTTATTGAATTTTGCTGTAATTTTTATTTTTGAAAATAAGCTACTTTTTATTTGGAGTATTTTACACCTTATATCAATATTTTGGGGTTTCGCAGAACAAGTTAACCGGTCTATATTATTATATTTTTGGGATTGTGACACCTCGCAGGACACGATCGTATTTTTATTTTTGTCCATAGCAGCTTGTAAATAACAAAACCCAATATGACAAAAACCGCGTGAACTTTAAAAGAAATATACATCCTACGGACACCTAATCGGTTACGTTTATCTCTTTTAAGTATTTGTCTAACCAAGTAAGCGTGCTAATCACGTAAACATGCTGAACACGGGTACCTCGTGAAAACGACCCCCACTCTTTTCTTTATATTTATATATTCATTCACAAATTCCCTCAGCTGTAACGACCCGCATTCTACGTATCATAGGATCGTAGGATATTTATTTCTTTCACATACGAAGTCGTATGGTCATGTAACATTGGGAGACGACTATTGTGGTCATTTCCCATGTTCATGATTTTTCCCGATTTTTAAATGACCATTTTACCCCTAGTTGGCACTGTTTTGGCCATAACTTTTGACTGGAAATGAATTTTGACTTGAAACCACTTCCATTGGCTTCGGATGATGGTTTCTCTTTCCGTAGAGTGGTCACATTAGCCAAACGGGCTTACCGTTTGGGAGATATGGCTGAAACAAGTTTCAGATGGAGAAAAACAGCTTAATTGGGCTTAACCGGGTGATTAGCAGCTAAGCCCAAGGGGAATTTCGGGTTCAGGGGTATATAGGGGCTGATTAGGGTTAGAGAACATTTCTTTAGACATTTTCCAGTCGCCACTTTCATTCCTCTTGATCTAGCCATGGCCTCCACTCTCTAAATCTCTCTAAAACACCCAAAAATCACTTCCTAATCAAGGATTAAGGCTTAGAGGTATCAAATTAAGAAGAAAAAGCACCAACGCAAGGTTAGAGCTGCTGTTGGGCATCAGTATTCGCCCAAATCAGAGGAGTTTCAGTTCTGAGAATTTTGTTTGTGGCCAAGGTGAGTGATTTGCATAGTTTTTGCACTAATTACGGTAATTAAGGGTAATTAGTGAAGATTAGCGAATTTATACGTAAATAAATTCTGGAAAAATTCTTAAAATTCTAAAATAATGTTTTAAGGCTCTGTTAGAAATTTGGGTTAATTTTGATGTGTTTTGCTAATCGTATGCTTAAACATGATTAAGAGGGATTATAGGAAAATATGAGGTTTTGGCCACTTTTGATCCATTATGATTCATTTAAATTGTTGTTTGTTGCTTGCGGTTGCTGTTATATGTTGCTATGACTCTTTGGTATGCTTTGTGATTGATTCCAATAGTTAGATTGGTCGAAAACGCCGTCGAGAGGCGTATAAACAGTTGCTGGAAAGTTGCAGAAAACTGCAGGGTATCTAACCGGATCGGATCGGGTAGGGGATCGGATCGGGCAGGGGATCGGATCGGACATATCCGAACCGGACCGGGGCGTGGTACTTTCTGGAGCATGACGTGAAGAGGCAACAAGGAAGGCCTGGTCGGATCGGAGGGGCGTAGCGTGGGATCGGAAGGAACAAGGAGGACTGAAGTGGAAGAAAGAGGAGCATGGATACCATATTCCGAACCGAATCGAGAGCAATACACGAACCGAACTGATGCTGACGAGACGGAGACGGAGACACTCAAGCTATGGGGTATCCGAACCGAACCGCTTCAGAATCACCGAACCGAACCGCATGAGGGAGAAGGACCCGAACCCAGAGGATGGTGGCACTCCGAACCGAACCGGGGAACGTATCCGAACCGAACCGAGCATGGGGAACCGGACGCGTACTTTTACTACTTCGTGATGACTCTTCTGAAGACCAACTCCAATTCGACCAAACCCGAGATGCAAAGGAAGTCCAAATGAGAAGTTAGAGCTCAAGATTCAGATGGGAATCAACGAGTTCGCTTCATGGTTGGGCTTTGCTGCGGGACGCGTGTTAAGGAGTTATCGACGTCTATAGCTTTGGACCACTATGGTAGGAGGTGCAAAGGCGGATTCAGGGCCATTATGGCATCGGTAGAACCAAGGGCTACGACCAATGAAGTGGGTCATTGAAATGTTTGGTCATGACTCCAAGTGTTTGGCTTGGTCACAGCAGGGTTTCTACAAGTCGGGATTCGTCGTTACCTCAGTTTGTCTAGTGTTCCAAAGTGGTAGATGTCGTACGCTTTACGCACTGAGTGAGAGATGTGAGGATGGTTGCTATGGATGATTTATTTGCTATCATTGTGACATGCACACCCCACCCCCGTATTCTTACACTATTTATTATGGCACCTTGGAGTATTGTACGGTATGTGGTACTAACTCTTTGGTTGCAGGTCCAGGTTCAGGTATGGTTTAGTATACCTGTTATTATTCTGTTTAGATGCTTATCGCTCATACCAGGCTTTATGTCTGACCCAGAGTTTTATGTCTCCTCTTATTACTCTGGGTGCTCACACGAGCAGACTAGAGACAGGTTAGCTGGTGATGCACGGGTAGATGATCCGGAGACGAGCAGGAGGCTTCCACGTACTATATACATAATATTCTCCCTGTGTTGTTGAAGATCACTGCTTGGGCATTGTTGGTGTATCTTCTACTTTAGCTTTCTTTTGTTTAGAGACAGTAAATTTGGAAAATTGTAATAAGCTATATTTGGATTTCCGCTGCTTTGAGATTGATGTTGGTTTTAGTTATCAGCTTATGCACTGTCTCGCCTGTTTTATGTCAAGTATGTTATTATTATATTTTATCCCATGCGCTGTGAGACATTCTACAGGTTCCTTGATTAGTTCATTCCCTTCTTTCCTTTCTTATGACGACCGTCTTGTGCTAGTCGGGCATGTGTACAGCGCACTTTTGGAGGAAATGCAAGCTGGTGCGAGGCGGACCGTCACATTTGGTATCAGAGCTCTAGGTTGCGTAGTTAACATAGGGAAGTTATCAGGGAGAGATAATATACGTATACGAGAGAGCGTATTTGTGATTACTTTGGTTTTTAAAAGCTATATATATGTATACTATTAGTAGTATAAGGATGAAGTCGTACTGCACTAGCACCACTATGGAGTCGTTAATCATTTCCTTTTTCAGATTGACGATGAGCCGATATGTTAGAGGTACCGGTAGGGGAGCCAACAATGGGAATGTTGCTGACATGAGGACGATGTTTACTGACCTCATGAGGGAGATGCTTAGAGATGTGCAGAGGGCAGCTCCCAATGGTGGAAATGGTGGTGGTCCAATAGTGCAGGCGCCAAGAGTCGACTTCGCCAAGCTGAATAAGGATTATACTAGTCTTGGTGGGAAGTCATTCCATGGAATGGAGTCGGCTACGGACGTTCAGGATTGGTTGGATAGTTGCGAGCGTATCTTCAAGGATTTGGGTATCGAGGATGCGATGAAGAGAAAGCTAGCGTCCCGTCAGCTGCAAGGGCGGGCAATGAATTGGTGGAATGCTATAAAGGCAGCTACTCCCGAAGACCAGATTACTTGGGAGCAGTTTAAGGCTCGCTTTAGTGAGAAGTTCATTCCAGCTGCTCAGAAGTCAATGTTGTTTAAGAAGTTCTTAGAGCTCAAGCAGAATGGCAGAGCTGTCTCGGAGTATATTGCTGAATTTGACACTTTGTCAAAATATGGGTTATCTCTTATTGATACTGCCGAGAAAAAGAATGAGAAATTCATAACTGGTTTGGATCAGTACTTGGGGGAAAAACTTATTAACCACATCGATGAGACGTTTGAATCGATTGTGGGGAAAGCATTAAGATCGGAAAGTCTCTACCCTAAGCCGAAGACCGAGGTTGCATCCGCAGATGAGCCAAAGCCACAAAATAGTGGTGGAGGCAAAGGTGGTTCCCAGAATAAGAGAAAGCAGAATCAGGCTAAGGATGGCCAGAAGAAAAAGAATAAGCAAGATGTGGAGTGCTTCAGCTGTGGTAAGAAGGGCCATTATGCTAGTAATTGTCGGGCCAAGCCAGCGGATAGGAAGTGCTTCAATTGTGGCCAATTGGGACATCACAAGGACAAGTGTCCACAGCCCCCTAAAGAAAAGCAAATGGTGAAAGCGTATGCCCTTAATGCTATTCCTTCTTCGTCGAATGCCCCAACTGCGGCGGAGAAGGGAAATAATGTCGTCATTCAAGGTATGCTTTCTGTTTATGATGTTCCTGTTAGAGTTTTGTTTGATACCGGAGCTTCCAGTTCTTTCATATCTAGTGACCTGGTAGATAGGTTGGGATTGGAGCCCGAGATTGTCGATAGACCTTTAGTAGTGACGAACCCTATTGGTGGTTCAACTAGCCTTAGCATGATTTGTCGTAATGTGGTCTTATCGAGTCATGGATGCATGTTTGTTTGTGATTGCTTTGTTTTGGGCTTTACTGGGTTTGGCATTATTTTGGGAGTAGATTGGCTCCAAAGATACGGGGTGGTGGTAGACTGTGAGGGCTTGTTGGTGACAGCTAGAGCGGATGATGGGCGGAGGATAGTGTTTGGTGGTCTACCCAGTAAGGGGGTATTGGCTAGTTTTCTAAACTCCCTCGACATTCCGCATAGTGAGTTGTCAGGTTTGCCCGTGGTTGGCCAGTATCCGGATGTTTTTGAAGAAGTGACCGGACTTCCACCACACCGAGAGATTGAGTTCCGTATTGATTTGGTAAAGGATGCCAGGCCTATAGTGATGCCACTTCGTCGTATGGCACCAAGGGAGCAGCGAGAGCTCGAGGTGCAAGTCAGCAATCTTTTGAAGAAGGGATTTATCAGAAGGAGTGTTTCTGAATGGGGAGCACCAGTTGTGTTTGCTACCAAGGCGGATGGTTCCCTTCGTTTGTGTGTAGACTACCGCGAGTTGAATAAAGTGACGAGGAAGAACAAGTATCCTCTACCGCGGATAGATGATTTGTTTGATCAGTTGAGTGGCGCGAGAATATTTTCTCAGTTGGATCTCGCGACCGGTTTTCATCAGCTTAGAGTGGAAGCTGAGAGTATAGCTAAAACGACATTTCGAACGCCGTCTGGATTTTATGAATGGTTGGTTATGCCATTTGGGTTGACTAATGCCCCGGCATATTTTGTGGATCTTATGAATAGGGTATTCAGAGATCAGTTGAATAAGTCTGTCCTTGTGTTCGTTGATGATATTTTGGTCTATTCGAGGACAGAGGAAGAACACAAGGAACATTTAAGAGTAGTGATGGAGGTGTTGAGAAAACACCAATTGAAAGCAAAGTTTTCTAAGTGTCACTTCTGGAAGAGGGAAGTGAGGTTCTTGGGCCATGTTGTATCAGAAAGTGGTATTGCCGTGGACCCAGCAAAGGTGGCTACGGTACAAGATTGGCCTACGCCCAAGAATGCAACAGATGTAAGAAGTTTCTTGGGGTTAGCGGGATATTATCGTAAGTTTATCCAAAGTTTCTCCAAGATAGCAGCACCATTAACCCAGTTGACCAAGAAGAATCAAGCTTTTGTCTGGGATGAAAGGTGCGAGAATGCATTCAGAAGTCTAAAGGACAAGTTGACAAGCGCACCAGTGTTGGTCATTCCTAAGGGGAATGAAGAGATGACGGTATACACGGATGCCTGTGGTACAGGACTGGGTGCTGTATTGATGCAAGGCGGTAGGGTTGTAGCTTATGCAAGTCGGCAATTGAAACCGCACGAGAGAAGATACCCTACCCATGATTTAGAATTGGCAGCGATCGTGTTCGCGTTAAAGATGTGGAGACACTATCTCTTGGGAGAAAGATTTGAGCTGTTTACAGATCATAAGTCGTTGAAGTATCTGTTCTCCCAGAAGGATTTAAATCTCCGTCAGCAGAGATGGTTAGAGTTCTTAGCTTCCTATGATTTTGACATCGCATACACACCAGGAAAGGGCAATGCGGTGGCTGATGCATTGAGCAGAAGACATGCCAGCTTAGGGGCTATGTTCCTTGAATGGAAGCAACTGGAATTTATCGCGGGGTTTGATTTCAGACCAAAGTGCGAATTGGATCCAGAAATGTTAGCAAGTTTGACGATCAGACCCACTTTAATTGAGCGGATCGGCTCTAGTCAGAGGGACGATCCTAACCTATTGGAAATCATCTCCAAGTTAGAGATGGGTATCGATGAGGAGATGAACAAGTATGGGCTTGATCGAGATAGATGGCTTAGAAAGAATGGAAAGCTTGTTGTACCCAATGTCAATGGATTGAGGGAGGAAGTGCTTAGAGAATGTCATCACTCAAAGTTGACTATACATCCCGGTGGTAATAAAATGTATAGAGACATGAAACAGACTTACTACTGGGAAGGAATGAAAAGAGACGTCGGGAAGTTTATATCCAAGTGCATGAATTGCCAGCTAGTTAAAGCCGAGCAAAAGAAGCCCATTGGGTTGTTACAGCCATTAGAAATTCCCGAATGGAAATGGGAGCAAGTCTCGATGGATTTCATCGATGGTTTACCAAGGACTAGATCGGGATATGACAGCATTTGGGTAATTGTAGATCGACTGACTAAAAGTGCAAGGTTTATACCAGTCAAATCGACCAGAACGGCAGCTAAGTTAGCAGAATTGTATATGAAGTGGGTAGTGAGATTTCATGGAGTACCTAAAAGCATTGTGAGCGACCGAGACCCGTTGTTCACTAGTGGGTTTTGGAAGAGCTTACAAGAGGCTCTAGGGTCAGAGTTACATCTCAGTACCGCATATCATCCTCAGACCGACGGTCAGACGGAGAGGGTGAATCGTATTTTGGAAGATCTCTTGAGAGCATGTATATTGGATTTTGGTGGATCATGGGATGACCATTTGCATCTAGTAGAGTTTGCATATAATAATAGTTACCAATCCAGTATCGGTATGGCTCCATTTGAAGCTTTGTATGGAAGACCGTGCAACTCACCATCATGTTGGATAGAGACTGGCGAGAAGTTTATGCTTGGACCAGATGTGGTGAGGGAAACTTCAGATAAGATCAAGATCATTCAGC
This sequence comes from Allium sativum, assembly GCA_030737875.1. Lineage (NCBI taxonomy): Eukaryota > Viridiplantae > Streptophyta > Magnoliopsida > Asparagales > Amaryllidaceae > Allium > Allium sativum. The sequence goes on along the minus strand of CM060916.1, from coordinate 94,327,038 downwards.
AACGAATGAAGGCAGCCCAAGATAGGCAGAAGAGTTATGCTGATAAGAGGCGAAGAGACCTAAAATTTTCCGTTGGTGACTTGGTGTTTGTCAAGATTTCTCCGTTGAAGAGCGTAATACGATTTGGCAGGAGAGGCAAGTTGGCACCAAGATTTGTTGGCCCATTCCCTGTTCTTGAATTAGTCGGGAATTTGGCATATAGAATTGACTTACCGGAGAAGATGGCGGGAGTTCATAACGTATTTCATGTTTCCCAACTAAGGAAGTTCGTCCACGACTCAGATATGACTATTTCACCTGATCAGTTGGAGGACTTCGAAGTAGAACCCGAGGCGGTTGGGAACCGCAAGCCGGCCCGTATTGTCGAACACGACATGAAGCAACTTCGGAGGAAGGCGGTGAAGCTAGTCAAGGTACAGTGGAGCGAGGACGAGAATGATTGTACTTGGGAAACAGAAGAGGACATAAGGAAGAAGTATCCAGAACTCTTTGCCTGGTAAGATTTTGGCTTCGATTTAGTTTTCCGCATGCTAGGATAGGCTTGTTTGCTTGTTTTACATATTTGATTGTTGTATATGGTTGTTAGGCATGCGGGATCCCTTGTATGTTTTGGGTTAAGGAATTTCGAGGACGAAATTTCTTAAGGGGGGAGAGTGTAACGACCCGCAGGCTACGTATCATAGGATCGTAGGATATTTATTTCTTTCACATACGAAGTCGTATGGTCATGTAACATTGGGAGACGACTATTGTGGTCATTTCCCATGTTCATGATTTTTCCCGATTTTAAATGACCATTTTACCCCTAGTTGGCACTGTTTTGGCCATAACTTTTGACTGGAAATGAATTTTGACTTGAAACCACTTCCATTGGCTTCGGATGATGGTTTCTCTTTCCGTAGAGTGGTCACATTAGCCAAACGGGCTTACCGTTTGGGAGATATGGCTGAAACAAGTTTCAGATGGAGAAAAACAGCTTAATTGGGCTTAACCGGGTGATTAGCAGCTAAGCCCAAGGGGAATTTCGGGTTCAGGGGTATATAGGGGCTGATTAGGGTTAGAGAACATTTCTTTAGACATTTTCCAGTCGCCACTTTCATTCCTCTTGATCTAGCCATGGCCTCCACTCTCTAAATCTCTCTAAAACACCCAAAAATCACTTCCTAATCAAGGATTAAGGCTTAGAGGTATCAAATTAAGAAGAAAAAGCACCAAAGCAAGGTTAGAGCTACTGTTTGGCATCAGTATTCGCCCAAATCAGAGGAGTTTCAGTTCTGAGAATTTTGTTTGTGGCCAAGGTGAGTGATTTGCATAGTTTTTGCACTAATTACGGTAATTAAGGGTAATTAGTGAAGATTAGCGAATTTATACGTAAATAAATTCTGGAAAAATTCTTAAAATTCTAAAATAATGTTTTAAGGCTCTGTTAGAAATTTGGGTTAATTTTGATGTGTTTTGCTAATCGTATGCTTAAACATGATTAAGAGGGATTATAGGAAAATGTGAGGTTTTGGCCACTTTTGATCCATTATGATTCATTTAAATTGTTGTTTGTTGCTTGCGGTTGCTGTTATATGTTGCTATGACTCTTTGGTATGCTTTGTGATTGATTCCAATAGTTAGATTGGTCGAAAACGCCGTCGAGAGGCGTATAAACAGTTGCTGGAAAGTTGCAGAAAACTGCAGGGTATCTAACCGGATCGGATCGGGTAGGGGATCGGATCGGGTAGGGGATCGGATCGGACATATCCGAACCGGACCGGGGCGTGGTACTTTCTGGAGCATGACGTGAAGAGGCAACAAGGAAGGCCTGGTCGGATCGGAGGGGCGTAGCGTGGGATCGGAAGGAACAAGGAGGACTGAAGTGGAAGAAAGAGGAGCATGGATACCATATTCCGAACCGAATCGAGAGCAATACACGAACCGAACTGATGCTGACGAGACGGAGACGGAGACACTCAAGCTATGGGGTATCCGAACCGAACCGCTTCAGAATCACCGAACCGAACCGCATGAGGGAGAAGGACCCGAACCCAGAGGATGGTGGCACTCCGAACCGAACCGGGGAACGTATCCGAACCGAACCGAGCATGGGGAACCGGACGCGTACTTTTACTACTTCGTGATGACTCTTCTGAAGACCAACTCCAATTCGACCAAACCCGAGATGCAAAGGAAGTCCAAATGAGAAGTTAGAGCTCAAGATTCAGATGGGAATCAACGAGTTCGCTTCATGGTTGGGCTTTGCTGCGGGACGCGTGTTAAGGAGTTATCGACGTCTATAGCTTTGGACCACTATGGTAGGAGGTGCGAAGGCGGATTCAGGGCCATTATGGCATCGGTAGAACCAAGGGCTACGACCAATGAAGTGGGTCATTGAAATGTTTGGTCATGACTCCAAGTGTTTGGCTTGGTCACAGCAGGGTTTCTACAAGTCGGGATTCGTCGTTACCTCAGTTTGTCTAGTGTTCCAAAGTGGTAGATGTCGTACGCTTTACGCACTGAGTGAGAGATGTGAGGATGGTTGCTATGGATGATTTATTTGCTATCATTGTGACATGCACACCCCACCCCCGTATTCTTACACTATTTATTATGGCACCTTGGAGTATTGTACGGTATGTGGTACTAACTCTTTGGTTGCAGGTCCAGGTTCAGGTATGGTTTAGTATACCTGTTATTATTCTGTTTAGATGCTTATCGCTCATACCAGGCTTTATGTCTGACCCAGAGTTTTATGTCTCCTCTTATTACTCTGGGTGCTCACACGAGCAGACTAGAGACAGGTTAGCTGGTGATGCACGGGTAGATGATCCGGAGACGAGCAGGAGGCTTCCACGTACTATATACATAATATTCTCCCTGTGTTGTTGAATATCACTGCTTGGGCATTGTTGGTGTATCTTCTACTTTAGCTTTCTTTTGTTTAGAGACAGTAAATTTGGAAAATTGTAATAAGCTGTATTTGGATTTCCGCTGCTTTGAGATTGATGTTGGTTTTAGTTATCAGCTTATGCACTGTCTCGCCTGTTTTATGTCAAGTATGTTATTATTATATTTTATCCCATGCGCTGTGAGACATTCTACAGGTTCCTTGATTAGTTCATTCCCTTCTTTCCTTTCTTATGACGACCGTCTTGTGCTAGTCGGGCATGTGTACAGCGCACTTTTGGAGGAAATGCAAGCTGGTGCGAGGCGGACCGTCACATCAGCAGTTCATTTGGTCAAAATTTTAGAACCATCATCCCTTAAAAAACGAGGAAATGGAAAATTAAAAAAAAACAAATAAAATTTACACAAATTCCTAGTACTGCAATTTTAGACTTCGTACGGACATCGGCTTCAACTCTGGGTAAACGATGGGGTTTATGACCCTTTTATAGACTGTTTGAAATCTAGGCAGCGTACTTAAGGAACGCCAATGGCAGGAGGTGGGTGAACTAGCGACAAATGAGGACAGTGACACGGTGGTGGGATCGAGAGGCTAACGTTGAAGAAATTTGGGGGCATTCCGTTAAAATTTTGTACGCAAGTGGTACTATCCGGTGCTGATCTAAGGCTTCGACGTGAACTGGGAGTGGAGTTCGAACATGACCAGACTGGTATGGGAAGGAAGAGACCGAGGTGAGGAGCAACATAGTATTCTCAGTTTTTGAAATAAGGGAGTGTAAAAGAAGGGGGATTAAGGAAGATTTTAAGATAATCAAATATTGAGGGGTGGTGTGCTTGCTCGTTGTGGGTTTTGGTGGAGGAAATTTCGAAATATATGGGTGGCTCCGGTGAACTATGTTGTCGGCGCTGTGTACTCGAATAGTGTTGGAGAAGTTCATTGCGTTTTACTCTTTTTTTTGTTCAATCCGTTTTTCTGTAGCATGTTGAAGTAGGCTTGTGGAAGGGATTGAACTTGTGAGCGTGAGTTTCAAGATATGGTCCTTTCTTAGGGTGGAGAGCTAGTACTTGTTGTCTTTCAATTTGGACTTGTTTGGAGTGCAACCGTTGTTCTGATGGTCATTGTGAAGGATTTGCAATGAAGTGCGGTTACTAAAGGAGATGGTAAATCTTAATTTAAAGAGGAATTCAGTTGTTACTGGAGGGTTGATCTACTGGAAAGGGAAATAATTAAGGTGATGGTTTATTTAAATAATACGGTGATATAGAGCTGATGTCCAGTTGTTTAAGTCGTTGGTAATGGAGAAGAGATGTAATAACCTGGAAATCTAAGCCAATTTAAAATTTTTATTTTGGCAATATTGACGAATTTTGAATATTTAAAAAGAATTATTTTAAATAATAACGACGAGAAATTTATTTTGAATAGAATTAGAACGTATATATTTATTTTGTCGTTAGAATATAAATACTTTATTTTAATTATAAAAGGAATTGAAAATGGCGCGGTAGTTTGAAAATTCGACTTCAAATTTCAAATGAATGTACAGGATTCAAAATAAACCGGATTTTAGCGAAACCAAAAGTATTAGAATCTATTTGAGAATATCTTTCCAACAAATCCGAAAAATTGAAATTTCATAGCGGGAATAAAAAGATACGCCCAGTTGAAAATTCAGAATAATCGCTATGGAATTCTAGCCCTTAAAAATAGAAATTTTGCAAACGACCTCGGTTTTCGACGAAACCACTTTTGTTGGATCCGTGATGTCAAGTTATTGCTAGATTCCAAAATTCATAATTTTTTGAATCAATATGTGAGCGTGGCGAAGTAAAACGTGTTTTGACAGTTTCAGCCAATTTGGATCGACCAGAAAATGGCCATTTTTCAAATGATCTCAGAATTTGAAGAAATTAGTTTTGTTAGGACCGTATCATCAATAGGAAGCTAGAAAATATTTTTCTGGAATTTTTAGAGTCCGTATGTGGCGCCAGTAAATTAAATGCCTGTTTGAATTCAATAGAATGATTTAAATGTTAACTTAAATGGAAATAGTCGAATTGGCTTACGATACATATCCTGTTGTGTTCGGAATGGGGGTATTATGCTAGGGGTGATAGTCGTTGGGTGTGATTCAGAGTTCGAACGAAAAGTCAACACTTAGAAAAATTAAAGAATAAAAATAATATATAAATAATATCCCTTCTCTTTCTCTTATACCCCCCTTCGTTTTCTTTTTCCCAAAATCAAAAAAAAGGGAGAATGGGGCTCGTGCCCTAGCCGCAGTCCGCCGCCGCTGGTGGTGAGCCACCGCGCCCTCCCCCTTGTTCCTTCCCTTCCCGTCGCACTCCCCTCTCTCTCCTCTTCTAAGTGTGTACGTGGCCCCCTCTGACCCACGATTTTCTCCACCACAACCACCCCGTTTTGGTCGCCGCCTTACACGACTTCCCCTTCCACTCCCGACCATCTGCAGTGCGCCGCACCAGCCTGACGCCCCCACCAAATCCGAACCAGAAACCCCCTCCCTCTGATTAAATTCGCCACTAGAGCTCCTGCTATGGCTGATGAAGTGGAGGTGGCAGGCGCAACTCTGGCAGCTTGAGGGGGGTTATATTTGGTTCCCTAATAGGTTGAGGTGGGTTCGTGCGATTACTGGAAGGAGCAACGAAGAAGAACGACTGTTTTTCAATGAGTTTTTACATTCCTTTTTATTATATAAAAATCTGAGAATTTTAAATTAGAAAGGTTCATATTTTTAAATTAGAAAAGTTCAGATTTTTTAAATAGAAAAGATCATATTTTTACATAGGAAATGGCTTTTTTTTAGCTTCATAAAAAAAGGGTTTTTATTTATATAAAGACACGGTTTTGAAAAATATAAAAGCGAAGTAAAGATTCGAATTTTATCATCTTGAAAGCGAAATAAAAATGTGATTCTTATTTAGAGAGTAAAAATATAATTTTTATTTGAATAGCAAGGTAAAAATTCGATTTTTTATAACGAAGTGGCAATGTAAAAATACAATTTTTATATATAAAACTGAATAATAAAAATGTGATTTTTATTATGAACAGTGTGAAAGGGATGGCGTAGGAAGTTTGGGCAAATCCAAACGGTTCTGAAATTTCAGTAATATAGGATGGCGGAGTGGATCCCTCGGTGAGAACTCCTCACTTTTAAATTTATTTTCTAGTTGAAATATATACTAGGATGCAGACGGTGCTTAGCAGCACCCGACACCCGTCGTCCACAGACCATGGATGACTTGTTTGTTTGACTGTTGATTGTGATGAGTGAAATATATATTCAGGTGTTGAAATAAAATATATATTAGGTGTTGAAATAAAATATATATTCAGGTGTTGAATAAAATATATATTCATGTGTTGAAGTAAAATAAATATTCATTTACAAATCGAACGATTTGTTTATGTACACCGATTTGACCGATATTGATTGGGACGATAAATTTTACATATCGCCCAACTGCACAGATAAAAATCTGTGTTTGTTGATTTGAAACCCCACATGGGTATTGGGATGAAATTTGACGTACACTAATCCCGATTGTTTAGTTGTATGTCAATCGATGGGCTGACAGACTGTGTAAGCATTAATTATTGATATTTAATGCTTATGCAGTTGTGTGGTGCACTCTGCATGATGGTTGATGATTTATCGTTGCTTTTATATACATGTGCTGTAGGGAATCCATATAATTAACGTTATATGGTAATTGATTGGGCCTCATTCCAATTTGGAAAATAAGGAATATTAGAAAATAAATATTCAGGTATTGAATAAAAATATATATTCATGTGTTGAATAGAAGAAAAATTCATGTGTTGAATAAAATAAATATTCATGTGTTGAATAGAAAAAAATTCATGTGTTGAATAGAATAAATATTCATGTGTTGAATAGAAAGAAAATTCATGTGTTGAATAGAATAAAAATTCATGTGTTGAATAGAATAAATATTCATGTGTTGAATAGAAAGAAAATTCATGTGTTGAATAGAACAAAACTTCATGTGTTGAATAGAATAAATATTCATGTGTTGAAGAAAAATAAATATTCATGTATTGAATAAAAATATATATTCATGTGTTGAAGAAAATATTCATTTGTTGAATAGAATAACGAAGTTATTGAAATATATAAAGCCGTGTTGGTTAGATATGCGCCAATTTGACGTGAACGATATTTATATCGATTTTATTCATTTTATAATGAATATAGAAAAAGAAGTGATCTCAAAATATAACGTTTTGAAAATAATATCATTTATAGATTAATTATATGGAATATTCAATTTTGACTAGAAATTGAATATGAAGTTGAAATCGTTTCGAAAACGAATTTAAAATGATTTATAAAATACGTTTTAAAAGGAAATCGACGAAATATATCTAACATATATATAGAATGGCCTGAATAGAACGTGCTGCGCCACGGCAGTTCGCGAATTTCGACCATTGACTTCAAATGGATATTACGGGAGATCCGACCGTCAGATTCTCCTAAAACCAGAACCGTTGGGTTCGTATCGAAAAGAGCTTTCTAACGAATATTAGAGATTTGAAATCTAACAGTTGGATTTGGAATTATGTCCAAATCAAATTTGGAAAAGGTCGCTGTAAGTGCAGTTCGATGGACGTTGATGGAAATCGACTGTATGGGCCTTGATAAAATTATAAATAATAGCAATAATTTGTGTAAAATCATAAGAAATGACTTGTGAAGAATTAGGATGAAAAACTCCATATTTGAAAAGATAAAAATAGTTTTTTATCGAAATGAACTAGTTTTGAACTAGAATTATAATTCCATTTATTTTTAAAATAAATAAAGTGGATTTGAAATGGTTTTGAGAATAACCAGAATTTCCAATAATTGAATTGGAATGGATTTGAATCGAAATTGTCTTTGGAGTATTTCGATGTTGGATTTCGTGATTATACAGATATTGTTATGGAGATTTGAAAGATATATTTATGTCGTTATTTCCAATATGATATTTGTTGGTCGTAGAATTTGATATTGAATATAAGCCGATATATTTTCTATTCAGAGCCTTGTATTTAATATCAAATGGGATTTGGGTTTGTCGTGAATGGTGTCTTCATTAACACTGTTCTCAAACCCAGTTGAGAAAAAGATTAAATCTTTTTATTTAGATTTAATGAAGTGTACCAATTAAATGGTATTTAATTAGAATTGAATTTGAATTGATTTTTGGGTTTATCGTGAATGGTGTTTTAAATAACAATTGTTCTTTAACCCGATAATTAATGGAATTTGATTTTGGGTTTTAGTGAACCGTGTTTTAAATTACATTGGTTCTTTAACCCAGTTAAAGACAGGATGTGATTTCCTAAGTTAAATAATCTTTGATAGTGATTATTGGGAATATTAAAACCAAGTGGAGTTTTAATGAATCTCCAATTAGATTGAAATAATCGAGAATGGAGTATCACCAGTTTTGCTCCAGGCGATAGTTAGATTTGAACATGAAATGGTAATTGAATTTACCGATAACACCGTGGTGTTAGATATGAAGTATGACCAGTTTTACTTCATGGGATGAATAGGTTGGGATTGGGAAATAAAATAAATGATTACTTCGGTGTGGTTCGCTAATCCCGACTAATTTGAATTGAAATTCAAAAGAAGACTAAAGAATAAATTTAAAGAATTTAACTTTGATAAAATTAATGGGAACCTTTCCCAAAGTATAAGAATATTTGAATAAAGGAATATTCTGAATTGGAATGAGGCGTATATTGTGTTTGTGTAACACTTGTTTATCATATACGTGAGTTATTCTGAAAGACCGGGGTTATCCCATTCTGAATAACTGATTCGATGTGGTGTCAAGGATGAAGACGGTGGTTAAAGACCGGAGGTCTTCACATTGTTTGGGTGATTACTAATGATCTTGATTGGGTTGTACACCCATGAGGAGGGAATCAGTTGGTGATCATCCAAGCGTACTTGGAGATCGATGGATATGCGAGGTACAAGGTGCCTCCGGTTTCGTTCAAACCCAGAGAGAACTTGTAAATGGACTGTGTGTTTGACATTGGATTTTATTCTGTGTGATTGATTTCTATTAAATATATATCTGTTTGGCGGCGGAGAATTTATTCTCTTGCTTAACGCCCTTCTCTAAGACGTACGAGCTCAGGGGCAATATATTGATGGATATCAATCGCATGGAGTGAATTTCCTGTGTGGCATGCCTAAGTGGCAAATTATCAAGGCTTTTGTTGAAAAGCAGAGTCTTGTGGGTTATGATCAAAGCATGGCCTATGTGGCATAGGTTTGTGTAACATTGATTCACGAGCCTTACGCCCTGGTATGAACCAGAAACGGGAGGCGATCCAGGGAGAACGTGCGTCTCTTTCTAGTTAGAGGTGGTGTCAGTGACCTACCAGCCCTGACATTTATATTATTTTCACCTGTGTGGTTGTTGCTGTTATGAGGCGCCTCGGATATATTGGTGACTGTGTGGAGCCGATGGAGTCATTTGGCTCATTTACGCCCCCATAGGGCGGGGAGACGTAGTGTTCAGGGTTTTATTTAATCCACATCGAGTGGACCGGCGCTGTGGCTCCTAGATGCAGTTGCGGCTGTAGCCTGAGACACGGAATAGAGCGTCTCGAATTCGGTGAGGACTATCTTTTGCCTCGGTTCATAGATGGAAATCCAGTTTCTAATACGTGACTTTGCGGTTTTGATTGTAGAACCTATATATGGCGACATAGTTGTATGTGGCACTTATGCTGTCTATGGTTGATATTTATGATTGAAATTGTTTTGACACTATACACTTATAGTAATAATAAAAGATGAAATTTAGCGTATCAAGCATTCTTTGGCTATTATAAGGTAAAACCCTATCCTCAGGCTTGTGTTGCATTATGTGATGGGACGTAGGTCTTATAATAGCTTCATTGTTCTTTATTTAGCATTGCGTTGTTGTATTATGCACTGGTATTCTTGGGAGGAAACCCGTTCCATGTTATACGGCATGGTCCCTTGATTTACCTAACTTTAAAATAAAGATTAATAATTGTTTTAGTTCTCACACCAGTCACATGACTGACTTAGAGTTTATTGTTTTAACCTAAACTCTGGGTGCCCTTATTTTGACATGGGCAGCTAGTAGTTTTGGTTTTGCAGATTTATATTCACAGGAACCTCGTTTATAGCTGGAATGAGATCCGGAAAGCTCTGTATCCGTATATCTCTTTCAGTCGTGTTTTGTATTATTTTTCCGCTACATTGTAATTTGTAAATCTATGATATTTTCTATGTAATATTTATTTGTACACTGTATATTCTTGTATTATGATGGAATTGTTGTAATTAACAATGAAATGTTCTTTTGTTTGTGTTCTGATTTGTCATGTTTTCAAAACAATCAGGGGTTTCGAACGGTCTTGGTCGGTTTAGCAACTGATTCGGATCGAGCGAAATTCCTTGTCGTATCAAGAGAGGTTATCCGGGAAGGAGAATGAGGGGTGTGTTGACGTTGAAGGGGCACTAGGTAAATATACGGGAGCGGCTTCAGAAGTTTGAAATGGAAGAAAGATTGGAACTTCTAAACATGCCACTAAAAAATTTATTTAAAACGGTAATTAATTTGGATAAAGATGTTTAGTTAGTTTATTATATTATGATCTAAATCAAACGTTTAAATAGCTATAACCTGTGCATTCATGGATAGAATTAGACGCGACCAGATCAGTTAAGACCTTAATAATGAAATCTACATTGTGAGATTAATGCAGCGAGGACATAGCGATCGGAATTTTATAGAAAAATCAAACTTTTTTTTGATTTTAAACGAAACAATAAAAGAGCCTTCAATTGCAAAACAAGGTGAGTAAACTCACTAACTCTGACTCCTTTATATTTTTATATAATCGAGGTTTAAATTTATTTTATATTTTGCATGGTTGATAAAATTGATTGAAATGGTTGATATAGAAACCATTGATTGAATATTGACTCTATTACCATATATAATAGAAATTGATGAAATTTGTGGTGATTAGCATCTGTGGATGCAGGGAATTAGGTTGGAGGGATCCAACTGGATTCCTCAACATTTATAATGTTATGTTTGCATTGATTGTGACATATGCTATGATATATTAACTGTGATTGATCTTATTGTGTTTAAATATCACTGGCCCTAAAATTTGGTATTTAAATACCGTAAAATATTTCGAATATTTTCGAATATAGAAAATGAAATTTGAGTTTTAAAAAGGGAATTTATTTCTAAAAACAGAAATGTAATTTCAAATAGACTTGAAACTAAAAACGTGTAAATGGAGAAAACAAGAAGTTGTATATAAACAAGTATAAATTTGGTGAATTATTTATCATTGAATAAATTGAAATAGAAATTCAAATTTGAATTTATATGGAAAAATGGAAAATGGTTTTAAAACTAATATTTGAAATTAATTTGAATTTAACGAAGGGTGTTAAATATTAGTTAATCTCCGATTAACTATAATTAAAGTAATTATTGAATTGGTTAGTGTTGATAAAGTAATTATTATTTAATATGCTTATAAAAGCGATAATTATACTATTTTGGGTTAATAGCAAAGTCAACTATTTTTAATATAGTTAATAATAAGGTTAATTGTTATTTTAATTAATAATAAATAAAACAATGATTTTAATTGGAGATTCAATTAAGAAATGATTTAGTGGCATTATAGTTTGATCAAGGAGGTGATAAGAATTTTATAAAGGGATTTGTAATCCGAGTTTTAAATGAGATTTGTAAATGGGATTTGTCGGTAAATGCAAAGATTTAAACAAGGCTCTTTGTTAAATTTTAAATTATGAAAAGAGAATTTAATGGAAAGAAACTTTTAAGGCAGATGGTTAATAGGTTAATAATAGACTAAAATGTGTTAATGGTTTAGAATGAAATCTAAGCTAAGTGGTGAAAAGATGGTAAACGGATTAGTATAAGTGGTTAATCCAAACAAGGTTTAAATGAGGTTTTTTTAAAACCAAAGTGATGACTTTAATTGAATTAAGCAAAGTACTGAAATTGAATTAAAGATTTTAAACGCAAAGGAAAACACATAAGATAGTTTGTGTTAAACATGGATAAAATGGATTTTTTTGAAATAAAATCCAAGTAAAGACGTCTTGTTGTAAAGAAGGCGGAAAGCGGATTTTTTCCTTATATAACTTTTATCTTATGGGTTTTGACAAACAGAATGGTATATGTCTGCACTGTTTAAATCCAGACATTTTGACTATCTTTTAAAAATGAACAATGGAAGCGTGTGTGTCGCACACGGTACTTTATTCAAAACAGCGATTTACCGGTGCTATTAAAATAATTGTTTTGTAAATCTAAACAGTGATTATAACGCTATTGTTACAATAAATGGTTTGTAAATCTAAACAGCGATCTTAACGCTATTGTTATAATAAGTGTTCTATAATTCTAGACAGCGATTGTAACGCTGTTGTTAAAAGTAATGTTTTATAAATCAAATATTTTGGAAATAGCGATTGTAACGCTACCATTATACTCAATGTTTTTCCATAAAAGAAGTGTATTTTTAGATTGAATCCGAAAGTTGTGTTAGTAATGTTTTGTTGAAGTTATGAGCTTTAACTATTTCAAAGTTGAGAATGTTATTCAATTAAGGTCTAAGAGGTAATTATAACCCAACTTGATTGACTTCATGATTGATGGGGAAATGGTTAAGGTTCGATAGTGAAGATTGGTTAGTAACATGGTTAGTTAATAAATGATTAATGGTTTGCGTTATAATAACGATGTTTTATAACATCGCGTTAATTTAAAATATTTTGAAATGTTTTCCCCAAATAAAATAAGAGATATTTTCTACGCGTAGAAAATGGAATGAATTGGTCAACCAGTAATCAAGAAATGGAATCTGGAAGTATTTTCGGATATTAATAAAGTATATTTTCTGAATATAAAGAAATAAGGAACCGTGAATATATAGAATTGTTTCCAAACTGGAATAAGAGATATTTTCTCGAATAAAGAATTAAGATATTGAAAATTGTGACGGCCCGCCCCGCACCAGCCTGCATTTCCTCCAAAAGTGCGCTGTACACATGCCCGACTAGCACAAGACGGTCGTCATAAGAAAGAAAAGAAGAGAATGAACTAATCAAGAAACCTGTAGAATGTCTCACAGCGCATGGAATAAAATATAATAATAATATACTTGACACAAAACAGGCGAGACAGTGCATAAGCTGATAACTAGAATCAACATCAATCATCAAAGCAGCGGAAATCCAAATACAACTTATTACAATTTTACAAATTTACTGTCTCTAAACAAAAGAAAGCTGAAGTAGAAGATACACCAACAATGCCCAAGCAGTGATCTTCAACAACACAGGGAGAATACTATATATATTACGTGGAAGCCTCCTGCTTGTCTCCGGATCATCTACCCGTGCATCACCAGCTAACCTGTCTCTAGTCTGCTCGTGTGAGCACCCAGAGTAATAAGAGGAGACATAAAACTCTGGGTCAGACATAAAGCCTGGTATGAGCGATAAGCATCTAAACAGAATAATAACAGGTATACTAAGCCATACCTGAACCTGGACCTGCAACCAAAGAGTTAGTACCACATACCGTACAATACTCCAAGGTGCCATAATAAATAGTGTAAGAATACGGGGGGTGGGGTGTGCATGTCACAATGATAGCAAACAAATCATCCATGGCAACCATCCTCACATCTCTCACTCAGTGCGTAAAGCGTACGACATCTACCACTTTGGAACACTAGACAAACTGAGGTAACGACGAATCCCGACTTGTAGAAACCCTACTGTGACCAAGCCAAACACTTGGAGTCATGACCAAACATTTCAATGACCCACTTCATTGGTCGTAGCCCTTGGTTCTACCGATGCCATAATGGCCCTGAATCCGCCTTCGTACCTCCTACCATAGTGGTCCAAAGCTATAGACGTCGATAACTCCTTGGCACGCGTCCCGCAGCAAAGCCCAACCATGAAGCGAACTCGTCGATTCCCATCTAAATCTTGAGCTCTAACTTCTCATTTGGACTTCCTTTGCATCTCGGGTTTGGTCGAATTGGAGTGGGTCTTCAGAAGAGTCATCGCGTAGTAGTAATAGCCCACGTACGGTTCGGTTCGGTGCTCCTCATCTAGCTTGGTTCGGTTCGGTGTAACCTTCCTGATCGGTTCGGATCGGTGGTCCTCGTCTAGCTTGGTTCGGGTCGGTAGTCCACTTCGGGTCGGGTCGGTGTCTTCCTCCGGGTCGGGTCGGTTCAGTGATTCTCCCCCTTCAAATATCGGTTCGGTTCGGGTGTCTCTGCTTGAGTTCGGTTCGGAGGTAGTTTATCCGATCTGATTCCTTCTGTTTGACGTGCTTGCCTGCTCTGATCCGTCCTGTTCCCTTTCTCCGATCCGATCTGTTCTATTGCTCCGATCCGATCTTCTGTCCAACTCCAACTCTAAGCAATGGCCTTCCTTCCTGCCAAGCTCCTTCCAGTGACAAGTCTCAGTCCAGTTCGGATTCCCTTGGCCAGTTCGCTAGTCCGATCCGACCCCTGCTCCGATCCGAACCGGTTCGGGACCTGCACATTTCTGCAACTTTCCAGCGAGCTTTCTACGCCATTCGATGACGTTTTCAACCAATTTAACTATTCTAATCAATCATAGAACATACCATAGAGTCATAGCAACATGTAATAGCAACCACAAACAGCAACCAACAATTCAAATGAATCAAAATGGATCAAAAAGTGACTAAAACTTCATATTTTCCCATAATCCCTCTTAATCATGTTTAAGCATACGATTAGCAAAACGCATCGAAATTAACCCAAATTTCTAACAGAGCCTTAAAACATTATTTTAGAATTTTAAGAATTTTTCCAGAATTTATTTACGTATAAATTCGCTAATCTTCACTAATTACCCTTAATTAACTGTAATTAGTGTCAAAATGATGCTATCACTCACCTTTGCCACAACTAGAACCCCAAAACTGAAATATCCTCTGATTTGGCGCTGTTCCCAATCTTACACAGCAGCTCCACCTCGGTTCTCGTGCTAATACTCCTTGATTTGATGCTTCTAAGCCTTAATCCTTGATTAGGAAGTGATTTTGGGTGATTTAGAGAGAGGAGGCCATGGCTAGGTTAAGGGAAATGAAAGTGGCGGCTGGAAAGTGTCTAAAGAAATGTTTTCTAACCCTAATCAGCACCTATATACCCATAAACCCGAAATTCCCCTTGGGCCCAGCTGCTAACCACCCGTTTAAGCCCAATTAAGCTGTTTTTCACCATCTGAAACTTGTTTCAGCCATATCTCCCAAACGGTGAGCCCGTTTGGCTAATGTGACCACTCTACGGAAAGAGAAACCATCATCCGGAGCCAATGGAAGTGGTTTCAGGTCAAAATTCCTTTCCAGTCAAAAGTTATGGCCAAAACAGTGATAACTAGGGGTAAAATGGTCATTTAAAAATCGGGAAATGAAACACCCCACCTCCGTTAGGGTCACTCTCAAAGGGAATGCCCTAATTTTGGTGGAGGTTTATAAGTACAAGTCACAGATATACAAGACAGATATAAGAACACATATTTGTAAACAGCGGAAGAACAACAAACTTTATTTCATCAAGTCAAATACGTGTTACAACAACATCCTTTCCAAAAACATAACATAACACTTTCATAATCTGTCTTGAGTACATTATTTTTAAAGAAGCATAAATAAAACATAGATAAACTGCAAAAGCCCCATAGTGGATTGTCCAAAGCCATAGTTCAAAACAGGAAAGTCCAAGCAATACATTTTCTCTTCTTCAAGCTGGATGTTTGAGGTTGGTCAAGCTGCTGTGTTCCCTCCCTGAGGACCTGGGGGGGGGGAACGGAAGAAAGAAGACGAAAGAAAAGTAGAGTCAGACATAAAGCCTGAGTAAGTCTAGTACTATTTTGTCTATGAATAAAGAACTGGGTATGATAAGTATAAACAAGAAGTGGGCATGCACTATAAACTTGGTTAAGTTGTCTAGGGTCGAATATACTATCGTACCCCATGTTAATCTCTGAACCCATATACTAGTTTCCAAATTGCACCCCATAATCAGGGTGATGTGATCCATTCTACGATGATCGGCTCCTACTCGCATAGTTACATGTGTCTTACGGCCCCCGATGTCTGTAGTTACCTATGCTGGTCCCACCATGGGGTGTATCAAGTCCCACAGTGGCAACCCGACACAACCTTAGAGTGCACAGGTATGCTACTGGTGTCCAGTGCCTTATTTTTCTGCGCCAGAGTGTGTGCACGCCCGCACTCCGTTAGAACCTACACTGCTACACCACCGCCGTCGATTTGACCTCTTACAATCAGCCCAGTAATCGTGCCCCACCCTGCCTAGTTTCAGGGTATCCTGATACACCTTTTAGGGTTACTGCTGAAAAGGGTCCCCCGTTACTAGGTTTTCTATCTCTAGCCAACATGCTAAGTTGGTTAAGTGTTTCCTAACCTAACCCCACCAGTCCGTTTAGTTTAGCATGTTCCATTTTGATTAAGTCTTTAGTTCACTTAATCCTAACAATCCTGACTCAGCCTTAATTGTCTTATTAAAGCCCTGACCTCTCACATTAGACAGGTATTGTTGTGGCTGCCTGTTGCCGGTTGGTTCCGGGCAGTCTTACGCCACAACTCAGTCTAACCTCGGGTCCTTATTGGGCTCCATGTTTAACCTCCCACATTGGATAGGTATTGTTGTGACTACTGGACAGCCGGGCGGTTCCGGGCAGGTTTACATCACAACTCAATCCAACCTCGGGTTAAACACATCGTATTTTCTACATTTACATATCTTGTCATTCTTCTTTATTTATATGTAAATATTTGCGGCCCATTATTAAGTTAATGGTGTAAAGGTTACACCAATCACGGGCCCAACCCATACTTGAATTTGGGCCCTTCTATTTTATATTTTCATTCATTAATTAATTTTAACCCAACGTTATTTTCCCCCGTTTTACACGTCCGTTTATATATATTGGGCCTAGCCTTTTAAAGCCCAATTTAGCCATGCGAAAAGGGGAGGCTTAAAGCGTGATTACATACACAAAGAGGGGAAGGTGAGCGCATGAACTTGCATATGACGTTGGAAATACATGATAGAAACTGGTGTACTTGCATAGTGGTAACATAGGTGACATAAATTAAGGCACGTGAACTTGCATAGGTTTAACTGCAACATGAACCTATATTCTTATTTATGCATAATGTCAAACATAAGCATGGCATAAATATTTCTAGCATAAGCATGGCATAATATCAAACATAAGCATGGCATAAATATTTCTAGCATAAGCATGGCATAATATCAAACATAAGCATGGCATAAATATTTCTAGCATAAGCATGGCATAATGTCAAACATAAGCATGGCATAATATCAAACATAAGCATGGCATAAGTATAGTTAAATTTGTTCACATAACCATGGCATAAATATACTTATGCATAAATATTCCTAATAATGGTGTTTGCTTTAAACTTGCAAAAAGGGATTTTTGAGTCTAACCTAGCCATGTCTCACATATGACATCATATAATTCTTTTAAACAAGATAGACTTAATCATGGATTTCAATTATGCCAAATATCATTCCTAGCCAAGCCATATTCATAAGTTTGCAAAAGCATGACTTAATACACGGATTATGGTGTCAAAATTCCAACATAGTTTCATATGAACTATAACAACCAAACTTGTTTCAATTACTTGCAAAATGATTTATGCATAAAAATATACATCATGATGGCATAATAACAAAGCCCCAAACTTGCATGAATTTCAATCAACTACATACATGTAGCTTCAACATAGATTACATAATTTGCGCAATATTCCAAACGTATACTTGCATAGAACTACCGCATGTAGTTCTTTATAATTGAATGACATAATTCAGAATATCCAATCGTATATAAATTGATAAGAACGCACAAATATGAATTTCATTGCCACAATTCAAGCATACATATCTACACAATCATTTGTTCATACCAAAGTAATACTCTACTTACAATGGTTGCGGCGAATTCTCTAATTAAGAGATATGATTCCTTTGTTGAATTGATTGGCTTTAGGTTGCTTGAATTGCTTTAGAAATTTCCTCCTAATCCTCTCTCTAGTTGGCAGCTACTCTTAGTCGTTCCTCAGCAACATGGCGGCTATGCTCTTAATTTTGAATGAATAGATTAGGGTTTAGTCTAGGGTTGTTTATATAGAGGTTAGGAATTGATTAGGACCATTGATGTTGCTAGGTTAGATCGTAGCCATTCATTAGATAGAGAGACCAATAAAAACCCACCACCTAGCCCTAATGACAAAGCAGACCACAGAAATTCGACCACACACCGACCTGGCCAGCCAGGTTGACTGGGCTCGACCAGGTCGATACCCCTGTCGACAGGGCTGTCGACAGCCCTGTCGACATGGGTAGCCCAGGTCGACAGCCCAGTCGACCTGGGTGGCCCAAGCGGGTGTTCTTCCACCCTGGCCCAATGGGCCCGATTTTAAATTATTATTTTATTCTGTTTGAATTTTAAATTTAATTCAAAACTTCCGAAGGCCATATCTTCTTCATACGGACTCCGTTTTTCGAAAACTCGGACTCTATTTCGCGTATTTTTCCGAGACGAACGCAATGGCGTATCCCGTTTCCCTTGGTTCTTTGATTTCAGATTAATTATACTTTAATTTGTTAATTTCATAGTTATAGAATTTTTCGGGGTGTTACATTCTCCCCCACTTAAAAGGATTTCGTCCCCGAAATCTTCAAGTTAGGAGGAATGTATATCCTAACATCCAAACATTCATCTACTCATCCATCAAACACGAGCATCCATTGTCCTTACAAGACTTCTAATGCTTCATGATCATATGCAAAGTGTGTGTGTATACATGAACTTATCTAATGCAAAATCAGGCGGTCTACTGATTCAGTTGACCTCCTTAATGCGAATTATGTAAGTGCCATGAATCCATTATGTATGCAAATTTTCCTATCCTTGATTCTACATGAGTGCACAGTCATTCAATACAAATGCAGCATCCACATGATAACACATTAAAGTTCAACCACATACGAATGCAAACATATATGCATATGCAATATGAAGTGACTGAGCCGATCTAAAACCTAGATTGTGTGTGTATATGCAACCACGAGCAGCCACTAGCAATCACTTGCAACCACTTGCAACCATCATCCATAACATGTTTCAACTACATGTTTCCATCCAAAAAGATTCTACCTAAAAGATATGGTCGAGGAAATATACCTAAAAAGATAGATAAAAGCGCAACTTAAGGAAAAGGAAAGATCAAGGATGTACCCTCGAACAGAAAAGGGTAGGCAGTGCGTATTCTAGCTTCAGTTTCCCAAGTCGCGTCTCCCTCGGCGTCGCTCCGCTGAACTTTGACGAGCTTGACTTCGCGGTTGCGTAGCTTCTTCACTTCCGTTCTTAATATGCGGGTTGGAACTTTTCTTATGGTTGCTTCGCGTTCCACTTCGGCCTCTTCGAGTATATTTGGCTCTACCACTTCAGCAGACTCATGTAGACATTTTCGTAGATGTGAAACGTGAAAAACGTTGCGATCTCCGACCAATTTTCTCGGGTAGCTCTAATCTATAGGTCATTTTCCAAATTTTCTCAATGATAGGAAATGGTCCTACCTAAAGGTATAGTCGAATGATAGAAGCAAGTAAAAACTTTGTGCCCATTAGGCAATGTCAAAACTGGAAATCTATGCCACATATATATTGATTAGGAGAAGAACTCTCTAAGCATCAGCCCCGAAGACCGAAATCAACATCAGACTGACACCCAAAGAATTACTCAACCCAACCACCATATATGATTCTAGGAAATTAAGCATGATGGACTCCTTTTAGGTCACAAGGGAGTCCCTTCCTAAGACCAACCCGTATCCTATAAAACCCAAAAAGTTTGGTCAATCCAACGAACACCCTCAAGCCCCAACATGTGTTACTAACAGATGAGTCATACTCCCTATGGGGTTTGCAACAGAAATTGGATTGAGAATGGGACCGAGAGGATAAACACAAAAGATAGCATGCAAGTAAGCTCTACAAGAAGAGAGGGACCAAGGATATACTCTTAGGAAGAGATATGATGCACGAACCTAGTCTTCGATCTTCTAAGTCGCATTTCCTTGAGCTTAACTCCATTATGCTTTGTCCGTCTTTAACTTCACAATTTCGTAGCTTCTTAATTCTTGTTTCAAAAATATGAGTTGGAACCTATTTCTCATTCCTCTTTCACTTATTCTCCTTCTAGTATACTTGGCTCAAGCCTAACTGCGTACTCATGGTTCCATGCAAGCTCTCCAAAATTCATTAGTGAATCTTGGATCTTGTTCACTTACTAGAAGGTATTCCACATAGATGAATTATCTCTTGAAAATAAACAAATGTCAACTATGTTGCCAAATGTACTTACTAAGGTGATTCTTTACAACTCATGCATCAGCGAAATGAACCTTCAGCCTTAGTGGCGAACACTACTGGAGCGCCCTATTCTGAAATGCTCCTCCTAATGAACCCCCCCCCTTTTTTTTTTTAGAAGCTCTTTAATCTGTTTACTGAGCTCTTCCCTTTCTCGTGGAGCCATGTGTCTAACGGGCAACGCAACGGGCTTTGCATTATCTACAAGATATATGCGGAAGTCTATTTCCCGCTTCGGAGGCAAGCCCTTCACCTCTTCAAAGACATCCGGATATTCCCGGACCACTCTAACTGATTTCAAATTTTCAACAGAGGCATCTAGCGATTCAAGATAACTAAGCATAACCGCATACGAGGGATTACAAGAAATTTCCAAAGTATTACCGAGCTGGGTTAGGAGCCTAACAACCCTTTTCTCACAATCAAGGATGGCCCCATTACTGGATAGCCAATCCATACCCAAAATCAAACCATAACCCGAAAAGCCCAAAACAAAGGCACTACACAGAAACTCTACGCTTAGAATAGAAATTTTCAATCCCACACAGATCATAGACAAATGAGCTGGGCCCCCAATTTGGTTTGAAACAATTAAGGGGTCCTCTACCATACTAGTTTTTAGGTGCAGAGATTCTACTAAAGCAGACGAGATAAAGGAGTGTGATGCGCCCGAATCAAATAAAGTGCGAACGGGGTGATCATAAAGATAAACTACGCTTTCTACAGAAGTATTTATACCTCGCTGTTGCAGAGGTGGCGCTTCTAGCACATGGACCTGTGCCCCTGGGGTGGATCCAGCGCCCTGCCCCTGTCCTCGTTTGCTTGGGCAGTCCTTAGCCCTGTGGCCTGTCTGACCGCACGAAAAGCACCCACCATTCTCCTTGGCCTTCTTTTTCCGGCAGTCCTTTACTAAGTGCCCCACTTTGCCACAGAAATTACACTTCCTCTTCTCTTTGTTGCCTTCCCCGCCTTTTTTAAAGTCTGTCTTCTTAGGCTGCAAACCCTCTTTCTTCCCTTGAGAGCTTTCTGTCTTTGTCTCCTTCTTGCCCTTATCCTCTTCATTCAGCAATGCCATTTGCACCAATCTTTCATACGTGGCTCCCATGGATATATGGGTCATGGCCAAACTGTGTAATGGCTCATTTAACCCTTTGACGAAACGGAGAGCCTTCTTGTGCGGGGTGTTGACTAGGTCAAGCCCAAACCTAGCCAGCTCATCAAACTGATTCACATACTCTCTGACTGTCTTGTCCCCTTGCTTAAGGAATAAGAATTTTTCCAACTGCAAACTTCTTTCCGCATCTGAGAGAAATTTGGTCTCAAACCTTGCCCTAAAGTCCTCCCATGTATCCACTGGTCTTTCAGCATTGGTGACTTCCCACCAGTAGGAAGCCTCGCCCTTCAATAGCCACACCGCTAGTTGTACCTTTTGTCTATCTTCTACCTCAAAGATGATGAATAGGTCCTCCGTTTCTTTTAGCCAATTCCTAGCTGCTACGAAGGACTCAGTTCCATGGAAATCCCTTCCTCCCATAGCTTTAAAATCTTTACATATCTTAGCGAATGTGTTTCCCCGTGGAGGAGGTGGAGGAAAAGGTGCTGCTGCGGCTGGATGATTCCCTTCAGCTGGAGGAGGAGGAAAGGTAGGACCTGGCTGAGTGGCCCTTGCTTCTAAGAAACGTCTAAACCAACCAGGTATTGGTACCCCTTCCGGCAAGTTGAGTTCTTGGGACATGCTGAAACAAAAAGGATAGATTCAGAACGAAGGATAGAGATAGTTCCTATGGCTTTGGGGAGTGGACTTTGTTTTTTAAAATAAAATAATATTTTTCTTTTAAAAATGCTTCTTTAAATTTCCTTTTTGAAAATAATTTTTCAAAACTTTTTATCTTATCTAGTAAACCTGGCTCTGATACCAAGTGAAACACCCCACCTCCGTTAGGGTCACTCTCAAAGGGAATGCCCTAATTTTGGTGGAGGTTTATAAGTACAAGTCACAGATATACAAGACAGATATAAGAACACATATTTGTAAACAGCGGAAGAACAACAAACTTTATTTCATCAAGTCAAATACGTGTTACAACAACATCCTTTCCAAAAACATAACATAACACTTTCATAATCTGTCTTGAGTACATTATTTTTAAAGAAGCATAAATAAAACATAGATAAACTGCAAAAGCCCCATAGTGGATTGTCCAAAGCCATAGTTCAAAACAGGAAAGTCCAAGCAATACATTTTCTCTTCTTCAAGCTGGATGTTTGAGGTTGGTCAAGCTGCTGTGTTCCCTCCCTGAGGACCTGGGGGGGGGGGGGAAACGGAAGAAAGAAGACGAAAGAAAAGTAGAGTCAGACATAAAGCCTGAGTAAGTCTAGTACTATTTTGTCTATGAATAAAGAACTGGGTATGATAAGTATAAACAAGAAGTGGGCATGCACTATAAACTTGGTTAAGTTGTCTAGGGTCGAATATACTATCGTACCCCATGTTAATCTCTGAACCCATATACTAGTTTCCAAATTGCACCCCATAATCAGGGTGATGTGATCCATTCTACGATGATCGGCTCCTACTCGCATAGTTACATGTGTCTTACGGCCCCCGATGTCTGTAGTTACCTATGCTGGTCCCACCATGGGGTGTATCAAGTCCCACAGTGGCAACCCGACACAACCTTAGAGTGCACAGGTATGCTACTGGTGTCCAGTGCCTTATTTTTCTGCGCCAGAGTGTGTGCACGCCCGCACTCCGTTAGAACCTACACTGCTACACCACCGCCGTCGATTTGACCTCTTACAATCAGCCCAGTAATCGTGCCCCACCCTGCCTAGTTTCAGGGTATCCTGATACACCTTTTAGGGTTACTGCTGAAAAGGGTCCCCCGTTACTAGGTTTTCTATCTCTAGCCAACATGCTAAGTTGGTTAAGTGTTACCTAACCTAACCCCACCAGTCCGTTTAGTTTAGCATGTTCCATTTTGATTAAGTCTTTAGTTCACTTAATCCTAACAATCCTGACTCAGCCTTAATTGTCTTATTAAGGCCCTGACCTCTCACATTAGACAGGTATTGTTGTGGCTGCCTGTTGCCGGTTGGTTCCGGGCAGTCTTACGCCACAACTCAGTCTAACCTCGGGTCCTTATTGGGCTCCATGTTTAACCTCCCACATTGGATAGGTATTGTTGTGACTACTGGACAGCCGGGCGGTTCCGGGCAGGTTTACATCACAACTCAATCCAACCTCGGGTTAAACACATCGTATTTTCTACATTTACATATCTTGTCATTCTTCTTTATTTATATGTAAATATTTGCGGCCCATTATTAAGTTAATGGTGTAAAGGTTACACCAATCACGGGCCCAACCCATACTTGAATTTGGGCCCTTCTATTTTATATTTTCATTCATTAATTAATTTTAACCCAACGTTATTTTCCCCCGTTTTACACGTCCGTTTATATATATTGGGCCTAGCCTTTTAAAGCCCAATTTAGCCATGCGAAAAGGGGAGGCTTAAAGCGTGATTACATACACAAAGAGGGGAAGGTGAGGGCATGAACTTGCATATGACGTTGGAAATACATGATAGAAACTGGTGTACTTGCATAGTGGTAACATAGGTGACATAAATTAAGGCACGTGAACTTGCATAGGTTTAACTGCAACATGAACCTATATTCTTATTTATGCATAATGTCAAACATAAGCATGGCATAAATATTTCTAGCATAAGCATGGCATAATATCAAACATAAGCATGGCATAAATATTTCTAGCATAAGCATGGCATAATATCAAACATAAGCATGGCATAAATATTTCTAGCATAAGCATGGCATAATGTCAAACATAAGCATGGCATAATATCAAACATAAGCATGGCATAAGTATAGTTAAATTTGTTCACATAACCATGGCATAAATATACTTATGCATAAATATTCCTAATAATGGTGTTTGCTTTAAACTTGCAAAAAGGGATTTTTGAGTCTAACCTAGCCATGTCTCACATATGACATCATATAATTCTTTTAAACAAGATAGACTTAATCATGGATTTCAATTATGCCAAATATCATTCCTAGCCTAGCCATATTCATAAGTTTGCAAAAGCATGACTTAATACACGGATTATGGTGTCAAAATTCCAACATAGTTTCATATGAACTATAACAACCAAACTTGTTTCAATTACTTGCAAAATGATTTATGCATAAAAATATACATCATGATGGCATAATAACAAAGCCCCAAACTTGCATGAATTTCAATCAACTACATACATGTAGCTTCAACATAGATTACATAATTTGCGCAATATTCCAAACGTATACTTGCATAGAACTACCGCATGTAGTTCTTTATAATTGAATGACATAATTCAGAATATCCAATCGTATATAAATTGATAAGAACGCACAAATATGAATTTCATTGCCACAATTCAAGCATACATATCTACACAATCATTTGTTCATACCAAAGTAATACTCTACTTACAATGGTTGCGGCGAATTCTCTAATTAAGAGATATGATTCCTTTGTTGAATTGATTGGCTTTAGGTTGCTTGAATTGCTTTAGAAATTTCCTCCTAATCCTCTCTCTAGTTGGC
Source organism: Allium sativum (assembly GCA_030737875.1). Taxonomy (NCBI): domain Eukaryota; kingdom Viridiplantae; phylum Streptophyta; class Magnoliopsida; order Asparagales; family Amaryllidaceae; genus Allium; species Allium sativum. Next base: position 94,301,954 of record CM060916.1, on the reverse strand, counting down.
GGCTACTCTTAGTCGTTCCTCAGCAACATGGCGGCTATGCTCTTAATTTTGAATGAATAGATTAGGGTTTAGTCTAGGGTTGTTTATATAGAGGTTAGGAATTGATTAGGACCATTGATGTTGCTAGGTTAGATCGTAGCCATTCATTAGATAGAGAGACCAATAAAAACCCGCCACCTAGCCCTAATGACAAAGCAGACCACAGAAATTCGACCACACACCGACCTGGCCAGCCAGGTTGACTGGGCTCGACCAGGTCGATACCCCTGTCGACAGGGCTGTCGACAGCCCTGTCGACATGGGTAGCCCAGGTCGACAGCCCAGTCGACCTGGGTGGCCCAGGCGGGTGTTCTTCCACCCTGGCCCAATGGGCCCGATTTTAAATTATTATTTTATTCTGTTTGAATTTTAAATTTAATTCAAAACTTCCGAAGGCCATATCTTCTTCATACGGACTCCGTTTTTCGAAAACTCGGACTCTATTTCGCGTATTTTTCCGAGACGAACGCAATGGCCTATCCCGTTTCCCTTGGTTCTTTGATTTCAGATTAATTATACTTTAATTTGTTAATTTCATAGTTATAGAATTTTTCGGGGTGTTACAGGAAAAATCATGAACATGGGAAATGACCCCAATAGTCGTCCCCCAAAGTTACATGACCATACGACTTCGTATGTGAAAGAAATAAATATTCTACGATCCTATGATGCGTAGAATGCGGGTCGTTACACTCTCCCCCCCTTAAGAAATTTCGCCCCCGAAATTCCTTAACTCAAAACATACAAAGGATCTCGCATGCCTAACAACCATATACAACAATCAAATATGCAAAACAAGCAAACAAGCCTATCCTAGCATGCGGAAAACTAAATCGAAGTCAAAATCTTACCAGGTAAAGAGTTCTGGATACTTCTTCCTTATGTCCTCCTCTGTTTCCCAAGTACAATTATTCTCGTCCTCGCTCCACTGAACCTTGACTAGCTTCACCGCCTTCCTTCGAAGTTGCTTCATGTCGTGCTCGACAATACGGGCCGGCTTGCGGTTCCCAACCGCCTCGGGTTCTACTTCGAAGTCCTCCAACTGATCAGGTGAAATAGTCATATCTGAGTCGTGAACGAACTTCCTTAGTTGGGAAATATGGAATACATTATGAACTCCCGCCATCTTCTCTGGTAAGTCAATCCTATATGCCAAATTCCCGACTAGTTCAAGAACAGGGAATGGGCCAACAAATCTTGGTGCCAACTTGCCTCTCCTGCCAAATCGTATTACGCTCTTCAACGGAGAAATCTTGACAAACACCGAGTCGCCAACGGAGAATTTTAGGTCTCTTCGTCTCTTATCAGCATAACTCTTCTGTCTATCTTGGGCAGCCTTCATTCGTTGTTGAATGGTCTTGATTTTACCTGAAGTTTCCCTCACCACATCTGGTCCAAGCATAAACTTCTCGCCAGTCTCTATCCAACATGATGGTGAGTTGCACGGTCTTCCGTACAAAGCTTCAAACGGAGCCATACCGATACTGGATTGGTAGCTATTATTATATGCAAACTCTACTAGATGCAAATGGTCATCCCATGATCCACCAAAATCCAATATACATGCTCTCAAGAGATCTTCCAAAATACGATTCACCCTCTCCGTCTGACCGTCAGTCTGAGGATGATATGCGGTACTGAGATGTAACTCTGACCCTAGAGCCTCTTGCAAGCTCTTCCAAAACCCACTAGTGAACAACGGGTCTCGGTCGCTCACAATGCTTTTAGGTACTCCATGAAATCTCACTACCCACTTCATATACAATTCTGCTAACTTAGCTGCCGTTCTGGTCGATTTGACTGGTATAAATCTTGCACTTTTGGTCAATCGGTCCACAATCACCCAAATGCTATCATGTCCCGATCTAGTTCTTGGTAAACCATCGATGAAATCCATCGAGACTTGCTCCCATTTCCATTCGGGAATTTCTAATGGCTGCAACAACCCGCTAGGCTTCTTTTGCTCGGCTTTAACTAGCTGGCAATTCATGCACTTGGATATAAACTTCCCAACGTCTCTTTTCATCCCTTCCCAGTAGTAAGTCTGCTTCATATCTCGATACATCTTATTACCACCGGGGTGTATAGTCAGCTTTGAGTGATGACATTCTCTAAGCACTTCATCTCTCAATCCATTGACATTGGCTACAACAAGCTTTCCATTCTTTCTAAGCCATCTATCTCGATCAAGCCCATACTCATTCATCTCCTCATCGATACCCATCTCTAACTTGGAGATGATTTCCAATAGGTTAGGATCGTCCCTCTGACTAGAGCCGATCCGCTCAATCAAAGTGGGTCTGATCGTCAAACTCGCTAACATTTCTGGATCCAATTCGCACTTTGGTCTGAAATCAAACCCCGCGATAAACTCCAGTTGCTTCCATTCAAGGAACATAGCCCCTAAGCTGGCATGTCTTCTACTCAATGCATCAGCCACCGCATTGCCCTTTCCCGGTGTATATGCGATGTCAAAATCATAGGAAGCTAAGAACTCTAACCATCTCTGCTGACGGAGATTCAGATCTTTCTGAGAGAAGAGATACTTTAACGACTTATGGTCTGTAAACAGCTCAAATCTTTCTCCCAAGAGATAGTGTCTCCACATCTTTAATGCGAACACGATCGCTGCCAATTCTAAATCATGGGTAGGGTATCTTCTTTCGTGCGGTTTCAACTGCCGACTTGCGTAAGCTACAACCCTACCGCCTTGCATCAATACAGCACCCAGTCCGGTACCACAGGCATCCGTGTATACCGTCATCTCTTCATCCCCCCTAGGAATGACTAACACTGGTGCGCTTGTCAACTTGTCCTTTAGACTCTTAAATGCATTCTCGCACCTTTCATCCCAGACAAAAGCTTGATTCTTCTTGGTCAACTGGGTCAATGGTGCTGCTATCTTGGAGAAACCTTGGATAAACTTACGATAATATCCCGCTAACCCCAAGAAACTTCTTACATCTGTTGCATTCTTGGGCGTGGGCCAATCCTGTACCGTAGCCACCTTTGCCGGGTCCACGGCAATCCCATTTTCTGATACAACATGGCCCAAGAACCTCACTTCCCTCTTCCAGAAGTGGCACTTAGAAAACTTTGCTATCAATTGGTGTTTTCTCAACACCTCCATCACTACTCTTAAATGTTCCTTGTGTTCTTCCTCTGTCCTCGAATAGACCAAAATATCATCCACGAACACAAGAACAGACTTATTCAACTGATCTCTGAATACCCTATTCATAAGATCCACAAAATATGCCGGGGCATTAGTCAGCCCAAATGGCATAACCAGCCATTCATAAAATCCAGACGGCGTTCGAAATGCCGTTTTTGCTATACTCTCAGCTTCCACTCTAAGCTGATGAAAACCTGTCGCGAGATCCAACTGAGAAAATACTCTCGCGCCACTCAACTGATCAAACAAATCATCTATCCGCGGTAGAGGATACTTGTTCTTCCTCGTCACTTTATTCAACTCGCGGTAGTCTACACACAAACGAAGGGAACCATCCGCCTTGGTAGCAAACACAACTGGTGCTCCCCATTCAGAAACACTCCTTCTGATAAATCCCTTCTTCAAAAGATCGCTGACTTGCACCTCGAGCTCACGCTGCTCTCTTGGTGCCATACGACGAAGTGGCATCACTATAGGCCTGGCATCCTTTACCAAATCAATACGAAACTCAATCTCTCGGTGTGGTGGAAGTCCGGTCACTTCTTCGAAAACATCCGGATACTGGCCAACCACGGGCAAACCTGACAACTCACTATGCGGAATGTCGAGGGAGTTTAGAAAACTAGCCAATACCCCCTTACTGGGTAGACCACCAAACACTATCCTCCGCCCATCATCCGCTCTAGCTGTCACCAACAAGCCCTCACAGTCTACCACCACCCCGTATCTTTGGAGCCAATCTACTCCCAAAATAATGCCAAACCCAGTAAAGCCCAAAACAAAGCAATCACAAACAAACATGCATCCATGACTCGATAGAACCACATTACGACAAATCACGCTAAGACTAGTCGAACCACCAATCGGGTTCGTCACTACTAAAGGTCTATCGACAATCTCGGGCTCCAATCCCAACCTATCTACCAGGTCACTAGATACGAAAGAACTGGAAGCTCCGGTATCAAACAAAACTCTACAGGAACATCATAAACAGAAAGCATACCTTGAATGACGACATTCTTTCCCTTCTCCACCGCTGTTGGGGCATTCGACGAAGAAGGGATAGCATTAAGAGCGTAGGCTTTCACCATTTGCTTTTCCTTAGGGGGTTGCGGACACTTGTCCTTGTGATGTCCCAATTGGCCACAATTGAAGCACTTCCTATCCGCTGGCTTGGCCCGACAATTACTAGCATAATGGCCCTTCTTACCACAGCTGAAGCACTCCACATCTTGCTTATTCTTTTTCTTCTGGCCATCCTTAGCCTGATTCTGCTTCCTCTTATTCTGAGAACCACCCTTGCCTCCACCACCTGCTTGTGGCTTTGGCTCATCCGCGGATGCAACTTCAGTTTTCGGCTTAGGGTAGAGACTTTCTGACCTTAACGCTTCCCCCACAATCGATTCAAACGTCTCATCGATGTGGTTAATAAGTTTTTCCCCCAAGTACTGATCCAAACCAGTTATGAATTTCTCATTCTTTTTCTCGGCAGTATCTATAAGGGATAACCCATATTTTGACAAAGTGTCAAATTCAGCAATATACTCCGAGACAGCTCTGCCATTCTGCTTGAGCTCCAAGAACTTCTTAAACAGCATTGACTTCTGAGCAGCTGGAATGAACTTCTCACTGAAGCGAGCTTTAAACTGCTCCCAAGTAATCTGATCTTCGGGAGTAGCTGCCTTTATAGCATTCCACCAATTCATTGCCCGCCCTTGCAGCTGACGGGACGCTAGCTTTCTCTTCATCGCATCCTCGATACCCAAATCCTCGAAGATACGTTCGCAACTATCCACCCAATCTTGAACATCTGTAGCCGACTCCGTTCCATGGAACGGCTTCCCACCAAGGCTAGTATAATCCTTATTCAGCTTGGCGAAGTCGACTCTTGGCGCCTGCACTATTGGACCACCACCATTTCCACCATTGGGAGCTGCCCTCTGCACATCTCTAAGCATCTCTCTCATGAGGTCAGTAAACATCGTCCTCATGTCAGCAGCAATCCCATTATTAGCTCCCCTACCAGCACCTCTAGTATCTCGGCTCATCGTCAATCTGAAAAAGGAAACGATTAACGACTCCATAGTGGTGCTAGTGCAGTACGACTTCATCCTTATACTACTAATAGTATATATATATATATCTTTTAAAAACCAAAGTAATCACAAATACGCTCTCTCGTATACGTATATTATCTCTCCTTGATAACTTCCCTAGGTTAACTACGCAACCTAGAGCTCTGATACCAAGTGTGACGGCCCGCCCCGCACCAGCCTGCATTTCCTCCAAAAGTGCGCTGTACACATGCCCGACTAGCACAAGACGGTCGTCATAAGAAAGAAAAGAAGAGAATGAACTAATCAAGAAACCTGTAGAATGTCTCACAGCGCATGGAATAAAATATAATAATAATATACTTGACACAAAACAGGCGAGACAGTGCATAAGCTGATAACTAGAATCAACATCAATCATCAAAGCAGCGGAAATCCAAATACAGCTTATTACAATTTTCCAAATTTACTGTCTCTAAACAAAAGAAAGCTGAAGTAGAAGATACACCAACAATGCCCAAGCAGTGATCTTCAACAACACAGGGAGAATACTATATATATTACGTGGAAGCCTCTTGCTCGTCTCCGGATCATCTACCCGTGCATCACCAGCTAACCTGTCTCTAGTCTGCTCGTGTGAGCACCCAGAGTAATAAGAGGAGACATAAAACTCTGGGTCAGACATAAAGCCTGGTATGAGCGATAAGCATCTAAACAGAATAATAACAGGTATACTAAGCCATACCTGAACCTGGACCTGCAACCAAAGAGTTAGTACCACATACCGTACAATACTCCAAGGTGCCATAATAAATAGTGTAAGAATACGGGGGGTGGGGTGTGCATGTCACAATGATAGCAAACAAATCATCCATGGCAACCATCCTCACATCTCTCACTCAGTGCGTAAAGCGTACGACATCTACCACTTTGGAACACTAGACAAACTGAGGTAACGACGAATCCCGACTTGTAGAAACCCTACTGTGACCAAGCCAAACACTTGGAGTCATGACCAAACATTTCAATGACCCACTTCATTGGTCGTAGCCCTTGGTTCTACCGATGCCATAATGGCCCTGAATCCGCCTTCGTACCTCCTACCATAGTGGTCCAAAGCTATAGACGTCGATAACTCCTTGGCACGCGTCCCGCAGCAAAGCCCAACCATGAAGCGAACTCGTCGATTCCCATCTAAATCTTGAGCTCTAACTTCTCATTTGGACTTCCTTTGCATCTCGGGTTTGGTCGAATTGGAGTGGGTCTTCAGAAGAGTCATCGCGTAGTAGTAATAGCCCACGTACGGTTCGGTTCGGTGCTCCTCATCTAGCTTGGTTCGGTTCGGTGTAACCTTCCTGATCGGTTCAGATCGGTGGTCCTCGTCTAGCTTGGTTCGGGTCGGTAGTCCACTTCGGGTCGGGTCGGTGTCTTCCTCCGGGTCGGGTCGGTTCAGTGATTCTCCCCCTTCAAATATCGGTTCGGTTCGGGTGTCTCTGCTTGAGTTCGGTTCGGAGGTAGTTTATCCGATCTGATTCCTTCTGTTTGACGTGCTTGCCTGCTCCGATCCGTCCTGTTCCCTTTCTCCGATCCGATCTGTTCTATTGCTCCGATCCGATCTTCTGTCCAACTCCAACTCTAAGCAATGGCCTTCCTTCCTGCCAAGCTCCTTCCAGTGACAAGTCCCAGTCCAGTTCGGATTCCCTTGGCCAGTTCACTAGTCCGATCCGACCCCTGCTCCGATCCGAACCGGTTCGGGACCTGCACATTTCTGCAACTTTCCAGCGAGCTTTCTACGCCATTCGACGACGTTTTCAACCAATTTAACTATTCTAATCAATCATAGAACATACCATAGAGTCATAGCAACATGTAATAGCAACCACAAACAGCAACCAACAATTCAAATGAATCAAAATGGATCAAAAAGTGACTAAAACTTCATATTTTCCCATAATCCCTCTTAATCATGTTTAAGCATACGATTAGCAAAACGCATCGAAATTAACCCAAATTTCTAACAGAGCCTTAAAACATTATTTTAGAATTTTAAGAATTTTTCCAGAATTTATTTACGTATAAATTCGCTAATCTTCACTAATTACCCTTAATTAACTGTAATTAGTGTCAAAATGATGCTATCACTCACCTTTGCCACAACTAGAACCCCAAAACTGAAATATCCTCTGATTTGGCGCTGTTCCCAATCTTACACAGCAGCTCCACCTCGGTTCTCGTGTTAATACTCCTTGATTTGATGCTTCTAAGCCTTAATCCTTGATTAGGAAGTGATTTTGGGTGATTTAGAGAGAGGAGGCCATGGCTAGGTTAAGGGAAATGAAAGTGGCGGCTGGAAAGTGTCTAAAGAAATGTTTTCTAACCCTAATTAGCACCTATATACCCCTAAACCCGAAATTCCCCTTGGGCCCAGCTGCTAACCACCCGTTTAAGCCCAATTAAGCTGTTTTTCACCATCTGAAACTTGTTTCAGCCATATCTCCCAAACGGTGAGCCCGTTTGGCTAATGTGACCACTCTACGGAAAGAGAAACCATCATCCGGAGCCAACGGAAGTGGTTTCAGGTCAAAATTCCTTTCCAGTCAAAAGTTATGGCCAAAACAGTGATAACTAGGGGTAAAATGGTCATTTAAAAATCGGGAAAAATCATGAACATGGGAAATGACCCCAATAGTCGTCCCCCAAAGTTACATGACCATACGACTTCGTATGTGAAAGAAATAAATATTCTACGATCCTATGATGCGTAGAATGCGGGTCGTTACAAAAATGTTTTACAAGAATCGAGAGAGAAAATCGAGCTTTGAAAAATAGGAAAGATGGAAATTTGGAATTGATAACAAAATAAGGAATTTATATAAATAGGGGCCAGTATTGCTTGATGGTTGATCAATAGAATTTCCATTTGGAAATAGGATCGTTGGTTGAATGGATGTTCCGTTGATAGTTAAATCACCGACTATCAAAATTTGATTTATTTATACTTTAGTTGTCAATATGGAGAGACCGGGATCAGATCTAATATCTGAAAACATCTTGTATCGTTATAAGCATACATATCAACTTTTGTTGAAGATAACTGAAGATGGAGTAAAGTGCAAGGGCTGTTTTGTTAACCCTAGGTAGGAATTGCCCAAGATGGATTAATAGTATGGTGCCTTCGGTTTGTCCAGACCCAGGACAACTTGTAAGGACGAGTGTCTGACAGAGTATTTCCAAAGGGATTACGTACGTTGATTCCTTCAAACGTACGAAGTTGGTGGCAAGAAGGGAAACTTCTTTAGCCTAATAATCTAAGTATTTTTGTGGGAATCAATTAGTGATTTCTGATGGATCTGACGATGTGGCATTCAAAGTGAATGGTGGCAAGATGTTCTGGAAGATAATTCAAACCTCAATCCTCACAACTGTGAATTGACAAAAATCGGGTAGGCAGCTTGGCTAGGTGGGTCGCTCCCATTAGGATGTATAATCACCTATCTAGAGAAATTCCATTTGCTTCTTTAATATATCGATGCTGTCCCTTTCGGGAAACGGTTGCTGATCCCAACCGTTGGTGATATACATTCGATACACTCAAGCAAAATAAGTGTTCGGTCATGTGTGGGTCGGGTTGCAAGATGTTCTTGTTGAACCCCAGTGTATCCCCTCTAGAGTACACTGATCGGAAGGTGGTTCCATACCTTGTTATGTTGGAAATCCAATCTCCAATAAGCGCCTGTGGTTTTTGATTTTATATTATATATGGAGCGTGAGATGCAAGCGTTCCGCTAGATTCTATTTATTTGATGTAGGCACTATTATAATACCACTGAGTTTGATATCAAAAATATTTTTGATTATTGTAACGTAAAAACCATCTGTGTTTATGTGTGGATCGGTCTTACGATTATCATTCTTTCGAAAGGATTTTGGAAGTTAAACAAATGGTGGGAGTTTACTCATACCAGTCCCATGACTGACCCAGAGTTTATTTTGTTTGTTTTCCCTAAACTCTTGGGTTCCTAGATTTGTACAGGTAGTCAAGTAGTCCAGATTTTACAGATTCACTTGGAGGAGCTTGAAGCAGGTGACTTCACCAGTTAGCCATAGACTGTCATATTTTCTGCTGTGTATCATGTTTATATCTGGAAATAGGTGTTTATAATTGTTCCAGGAATAACTGTTGTGGTCTGATGATGGTATGTATATACAATCACTAATTTGTATTTCAAAGTAATTTTATGAATATATTTTATTCGTTCCGTTGTGAGATTTGTGTTCTTCATTATTTCTTCTATTCTAACTTTTCTTTCTTTCGATTTCTCATCCTCCAACTTTTTTCAATTAATGATTCGTATTTCTATGCAATTTGGGTTGGACGTGTGGTGTGATTAGTCAACTCAAAGGGTATGGAAATTAGGGCCGTTACAGTTGGTATCAGAGCTGATGGTTGAGTGATAACCTTGGCTCTGTGGCGTAACTCAATAGAGATAGTGTTAGTAATACCCTAGATTATGTTTGAGTGTATATATATGAGAGCGTATTTGTGATTGTTTAATAAAATTGTTTTATATTGTATTGATTGATTTATTGAGTGGTTTATGAATTCTGGTCGATACAGGATGTACAACTGCATCAATAGGTGTTTCTAAACTCTTGAACAAAGCAATTCAATACAGTATTGTTTTAAAATGGGTAAATGAAGTAATTTGCCCAAATACTATTTTTGATATAAAAGGAATAATTTCTGAATTATTACATATGAATGTGTTGTTTTTATTACAATCAAATGAAGTAGATTTGGTGACTTATAATTGAATATGATTTGTATATGGATAATATATACAAATGAGAAAATTTGAAATTGAATCCAAACCAGAATATGGAATTTGAATCCCAGAAGTTAAAGAATATTTTTGAAGTGTTTTGAAATTAATCAAGAAATATTTTGAAAGGATTTGAATAAAAAATTGTTTTAAATGGATTTTGAATTTTTTAAAGCACTATAATCACTTCAGTCGCTAGAAAATAATTCAGATGATAATGGCCACATCATTTGCATCTATTTTCGAGTTTCTAAGTGATGAATTGCTAACATAGGATGATTTTTAACGGAATCAAGTTGAGAAACGAATTACTTTGAGAATTCAAAAGTTTTGAATTATTATGGTTTCATATATGTATAAATATGTATGATTTCAAACTAATTTGAAATAAAACCCGGGAATTTGAATACTGAAATTAAAATTTAACTTATATAAATTAAATAGATTGAAATTGTAAAAATATATCAAATGGATTGAAGTTTAACTTAAGTTATAAAGAAATTAGATTGGATAGAGATAATCTCAAATGAAATTAAATAAAGAGAAATGTTGAGATTTGAAATTTTAAAGTGAATTCAACTTATATATGAACAAGTTGAATATATGTTGGATATTGTTGTTTGGAATTAAATTGTGAATGGAAATTGAAACTCAAACGGGGTAGTTGGATTGATTCCTGAAATAAAAATCAGATTTGAATTGATAGAATGGAAGTGAACTAATCAGAAGTTTATTAGAGAGTAAAAAACTAGAAGTTGGGGATATATGTAGATATGCTGAGCAGATATTGAATGGAAACAAATGCAAGAGATAGAATTTATGCTTGACAAAAAGGTACATGTTTACGATATTACTTGGGTTTGATAGTTTTATGAGCCTATGGGGCAAGCCGCTCAGCTTTTTGATTTTCTTTTGGATTGGAGAAGGCCTGTAAAGGCGATTTGTGGTTGTACCAATTGAGTCGTGCAGAGGAGAAGCTAGCGAAATTTTTCGAAAATTTATAGGGTTAGAAAATTTTCAAGAAATTTTTGATAATTTAAAATAAAGTGATTAATTGTAATTAGAATAAGAAAACTAGAATTGGTTAATAAAATTTCAAATGGGATAATGAAATTGATAAATGGATTTAAAATCAATTGGAATCAGTGTGGATATGCAGAAGAGCATATGGATTGAAGACGAGAAAGTGGTGATGGATTGTCAAAAAAATGGTGGACAGATCATTTGGAAAGAATTATGAATGATCGAGTATTGGTATGAAAATTCGAAGGTTGGGTAAGAAGTGAGTTAGGAAGATATGGAATATAAAATTTTAACTAAGTAGGTTATGAGGAGTTAGGGTTATAGCATTTTTACTACTTAGCAATTTCGAGGACGAAATTATTTTAAGGGGGAAGGAATGTAACGACCCGGATTTTAGGCCGTTGAATATTGAATATTTAAATTTGTTTTAAATATATCAATTGAATTATAAATGAAATTTATAAGGAATTTATTTAATAAAATAAATGGATTTTAAAATATATTGAACATCGTTTTAACTTAAAAATAAAAATGTCGAGTTTAAAATTCAAAATTTGAATATTTTGAAGTTGTATGTATATATTTAGATTGGATATGTAATTTATTTAAATGGAGATTGGTTCGATTAAATTTCCAAACGGTACGGGCTTCGAACACAATTGAAATTTTAAAATCCTAAATAGATTATTGTTGCAAGATTTTTGAGCCTTAGTTATAATTCAATTTATAGAATTTTTCTGTAATTTTTATTTTGGAAAATAAGCTACTTTTTATTTGGAGTATTTTACACCTTATATCAATATTTTGGGGTTTCACAGAACAGGTTAACCAGTCTATATTATTATATTTTTGGGATCGTGACACCTCGCAGGACACGATCGTATTTTTAATTTTGTCCATAGCAGCTTGTAAATAACAAAACCCAGTATGACATAGACCGCGTGAACTTTAAAAGAAATATACATCCTAAGGATACCCAACCGGTTATGTTTATCTCTTTTATGTATTTGTCTAGGCTGACCAATAACACCCTGTTCATTATTAAAAGTCCAACAGGGCAGTTGGAAACCCGTGCTGACCAAGTAAGCATGCTAATCACGTAAACGTGCTGAACACGGGTACCTCGTGAAAAACGACCCCCACTCTTCTCTTTATATTTATATATTCATTCACAAATTCCCTCAGCAGTTCCTTTGGTCAAAATTTTAGAACGATCATCCCTTAAAACAAAAACGAGGAAATGGAAAATTAAAAAAATCAAATAAAATAAAATTCACACAAATTCCTAGTACTGCAATTTTAGACTTCATATGGACATCGGCTTCAACTCTGGGTAAACAATGGGGGTTGTGACCCTTTTATAGGCTATTTGAAATCTGGGTAACGTGCTTAAGGAACGCGATGGCAGGAGGTGTGTAAACTAGCGGCGAATGAGGACAGTGACGCAGTGGTGGGATCGAGAGGCTAACATTGAAGCAATTTGGAGGCATTTGGTTAAAATTTTGTACGCAAGTGGTACTATCCAGCGCTGATCTGAGGCTTCGACGTGAAATGGGAGTGGAGTTCGAACATGACCAGACTAATATGGGGAGGAAGAGCTCGAGGTGAGGAGCAACATAGTAGTCTCAGTTTGTGGAATAACTGAGTGTAGAAGAAGGGGGATTAAGGAAGAGTTTAAGATAATTAAATATTGAGGGGTGGCGTGCTTCCTCGTTGTGAATTTTGGTGGAGGAAATTTCGAAATATATGGGTGGCTCCGGTGAACTACATTGTCAGCATTGTGTACTCGAATAGTGTTGGAGAAGTTCATTGCGTTTTACTCTTTTTTTATTTAATTTGTTTCTCTATAGCATGTCGAAGCAGGCTTGTGGAAGGGATTGAACTAGTGAGCGTGAGTTTCAAGATATGGTGCTTTCTTAGGGTGGAGAGCTAGTACTTGCTGTCTGTCAGTTTGGACTTGTTTGGAGTGCAACTGTTGTTTTGATGGTCATTGTGAAGGATTTGCAATGAACTGCGGTAGCTAAAGGAGATGGTAAATTTTAATTTAAGGAGGAATTCAAGTGTTACTGGAGGGTTGATTTACTGGAAAGGGGAATAATTAAGGTGATGGTTTATTTAAATAATATGGTGATGTAGTGTGACGATCCCAAAATCTGTGTGATGGTATTAAGGATAATCATTGGAATATAACACATCAATCATCATAGCAGAGAACAGATAATAGCAAAACAGTAAATAGAATAATTTTACATGGATATGACAGTGGATTCATAACATGTAACAACATCAGAATAGCACAACGTAGGATATAACATAGTAAACAAAAGGGAAATGATCAGTCACCATCGCCAGAGGTGGAATATATATACATGCAGTGAGACATAATAAGGGTATCAGTCTACATCGCCGAAGGCGGTACATATACATACGATAATAAGTACAGGAAGTAAAACAGTCTGCATCGCCCGTGGCGGAATCATAATATAAGTACAATAATGGCGGAAAATGTCAAAGTCATCTCGGTGAAGTCAGCCTCGCCATGAGCCAAAAGTGCACTCCATACTACAGTGCTGAGCCAAAAACAACCTGTCACCTGTGAACTAGGCTGCCCGTGTGAAAATAAGGACACCCGCGTTTGCAAAGTGAAACAAACAACGAGTCAGTCATGGGGACTGGTATGAGGAATCTATTTAACAGTTTAAACAACAGTAATAAGCAAATCATAGGACCACGCCACTTTCACAGAACGGGTTTACTCCAGTGATTGCTGGTGCATTTAAAACATAGTAAATTCTTTAAAACAACGCAATGCTTTTACAAAGAATGAAGCCATTATAAGACTCAAGTCTCATCATACAATGCAACGCAAGCCGGAGGATAGAGTTTTACCTTATAATGGCCAAATATGCTTGATACGTGTAAAGCAAAATCATTTGATATTATTACTAGTGCATATATGTTTCAAAATCGAATAGCATCATAAATATCAATCATAGGCGGCATAGCTACCATGTACTATGTCGCTATACTAGTTCTACAATCGAATCCGTTATTTCGTATTGGAAATTGGATCTCCGTCATGAGTCGAGGCAAGGGGCAAGCTCCTCTATGCTTCGAGACACTCTAGCAAATGCCTCAGGACTACACACTCTGGGTAACCCCTGGATCCTCCAAGGCCGGTCCTCTCTTATGTTTGAGGATTAGTTATTCCTGAACACACGTTTCCTGGTCCTTACAGACCTATAATCGAGGCGCCTCGCATTCCAACAACCACATAGGTGAAAAGTAGATATATATGTCAGGGCTGGTAGGTCACTGACATTAACATAGCTAGAAAGAAACGTCATGCACTCCTTGGGTCCTTATCCCATTTTTAACTCATACCGAGGTGTGAGGCTCGCGAATCCACGCTATACACAAAGCCAGGCTACGTAGGCCGTGCTTTGATCATCAAACACAAGACTTTGCTTTGCAACAGAAGCCTTGATCACATCATCTTGGCATGCCACATAGGCAATCCACTCCATACGACTGATTTCTATCGATATATAACCTCTGAGCTCGTACGTCTCAGAGAAGGGCGTTAAGCAAAAGAATAAATTCTCTGCCGCCAAACAGATATATATTTAACAGAGATCAATCAGTATAGAACAAAATCCAATGTCAGACACACAGTCCATTTACAAGTCCGTTCTGGGTCTAAACGAAACCGGAGGCGTCAAATTCCTCGTATATCCGTACAATCAACACATACGTTCAGACGGCTACTACTTCCGTTCCTTCACGGTAGCTACTCCAATCAGGAACCTCAGCAACGCCCATCCAACCGATACGAAGATCGTCGGTCTTGAATCGTCTTTGTATTTTCCAATTCGAATCGTTCGATAAATTATTTGAAATGAGGGTTAGCTCGGCCTTTTCAAATAATTCACATAATTAGAATTCAAATCAGTTCTTTCCATGGTTATATTATTCGACATTCATATTTCAGTTCTTTAGTGTTATTTTTGTGTCAAACACATACAACCATCAAATATCAAACAGATCAAGCCAAATTGGTTTATTTCCAATCTATGTTGCTTATAATATTTTATAACGATTTTTCGCCATTTTTATTTATTTAAAAATGGCCATATTTAATTAAACGACGTTTCAGGTCATGCCGGGGCACTAGCGCTTTTTTCCCCTAATTTGTTTTACACATATCGGAAAATCTAACCGTTGGATTTCTACAAAGTCTATATCACTGGGAAGATATTCCCAAAGCGAACCCAACGGTTCCAGTTTCGTGAAAATCCGACGGTCGGATCTTCCACACTAGTCGTTTGAAGTTATTGTTTCAAAATTCAAACTACAGCGTCGTTATTCGATTTAATTTAATTATATTTATATTTATATATAAATATAAACGATTCTGGCGCTGTTTTTCTTCTAATTTGAATTAAACATTCAAGACAATCCAACCGTTGGATTTTTACAAAGTTGGTGCCGTTGGAAAGATATTTCCAAGGCGAACCCAGCGGTTGCGGTTTCGGGAAAATCCGATGGTCGGATTTCTCGTACTAATCGATTCAAATTACGATTCGAAAACACGAACTGCACTGCTTCGATTCCTTTCAATTCTATTTATATTTATATATATAAATATAGTTCATTCTTTTATTTCAAATATAGTTCATTCATTTATTTCAACATCGTTTTTGCATCAAATATTTCACTAACGCCTTAATATTTCGAAAAATTTCGCCAAAACCTCCTTTGTACGGGAAGGGGTTTGGAAATTTATTGGGCTGCGTTAGGTACCCAATAAATCCTATAAAGCATCCACATATTTATAGTGATATATTCTGGTGTTTACAGGGGAGCGTGTATAGATAATAACTCCAGAGAATAAATTCTCGTCACCCTGTCAAGCCTGAGGGAGCGTGTATTTTTAATTACTCCAGAGGATAAATCCTCGTCACCTCGTCCCGTGTGGAAATAAATAGTCCATGTGCCGTATCTAATGACTAGAGAGACGTGATTATTGTCAACTCCTGACCCGTGTGGGGTTTTTATTAATCTGGCAATTTATCGTTATATTTTATATAGTTCATATCAGTCATCAGTTCAACCTGTAGTATAAAATCATCGCCAAACAAGCCTCTCGCTCGTATGGTAAATCTTCCACCTCGTCACACAAGCTCCAAATGCTTATGTGGAATATGATGAAGTATGCCTATCATCAAGGAGTATGCCATGTAGTGTAGTTCAAAATTAATTGTTACTATCCTATGGCGATGTTTATTATTTCACACAGAATAACCAGCACTCCGCATCCAATGGCATTCACAGGAGTTAATATAAAAATAAAATTGCATAGCCAACTCATCAAGGCTTACCTATTTGTCGGGCACGCAAATAATTTCTTTACTCTACAGCTAATCCATTTTCCTGTTCAACACATGTATATATATGCAAAAAAAAGCTAATAATAACATTTCTAACGAACTAATATTTATTTCAACACATGTGTATTTTTATCAAAGCATATACATGATAAAAGAAATATTTTTATCATCAAAAATATTTATTCAACACGTGAATGTTTTTAACACTTCATATTCACAATAAAAATGTAGTTTTTATTGTCTATTCATTTTATTTTAAAATACGATAACATTCAACACATGTTTTTCAATTCAACGAATTAATTTCAATTCAACACATGAATATTCTCTATAGTTTGTATATATATAAAAATGTGATTTTTATCGTCAAAGCTATTTGTTTAAAATACGAATAATAATCAACACATGAATTTCAACTCAACGAATGAATTTCAATTCAACACATGAATATTCTCTATAGTTTTTATATATATATAAATGTGATTTTTATCGTTAAAGCTATTTGTTTAAAATTCGAATAATATTCAACACATGAATTTCAACTCAACGAATGAATTTCAATTCAACACATGAATATTCTCTATAGTTATATATATATATATATAGATGTGATTTTTTATCGCTAAAGCTATTTGTTTAAAATTCGAATAATATTCAACACATGAATTTCAACTCAACGAACAATTCAACACATGAATATTCTCTATAGTTTATACATATATATAAAAATGTGATTTTTATCGTTAAATCTATTTGTTTAAAATTCGAATAATATTCAACACATGAATTTCAACTCAACGAATGAATTTCAATTCAACACATGAATATTGGTTTCAACATATGTAATTAATTTCAACAAATGAAAATTATTCTAACACATGAATATTTCAGAAAATTTCGACAGCATAACGGCAGGGTAATTAAAACCGGGACCGTCCCTAGTACGGCTCCTCGCTCTACCTTAAAACATCGCGGTTTTTGACAATGGGGATCATGCATCTAGTTCGCACGCAGGCGGCATGTTTTATTTTCATTTCCACAATCCTATTCTAATTTGTTTCAACCACAAGAGGGTATTTTTCAACCACAATATCAACCACAAACAATTATTTCCAACCATTCGTCATACCATATAATATCACGCCAATCACAAGCAATAAATATCGTCCATGGTCTGTGGACGAGGGGAGTATATATATATATATTATTTCTATAATTCACTTGCATTTCATCACAATTCAAAGCATATATGCTTCATACAACGCTTGTATAATTTATACATCGCTAATATAACTTATACAACACATGTACATGAGGTATACAATGCGTATATAATTTACACTTCGCTTATATAATTTATACAACACGATTCCATTCACATAATTTAGTTTAGATTCCACACATTGGTTTTTGAAGTGCTAAAAATCGTAGGAAGATCAGAAAAATCCGCGGCTTCTGCTAGATGGTAGAGAGCCTCCCTGCGGTCCCGATGTTTCCTGTTTCGTCGGATTTCGTTAACACACTAAAAAGATATGATTTTTCAAAGTTTTGCAACACTTAAAAGTGTTATTTTCAATTCAGAAATTTCAAAGCAAAGTGCTTTTCAAACCTTCAAAACTAGGTCTTTAATTTTCGATCTATCCGTGCTGTTTCGTCTCGATCGGATGCTGTGACGTCGAAGAGCTTCGAGCAGGCTTCCCAGCACCTGTGGTGGCAGCGAACTTGGCGGCTCCAGGGACGATCGACGACGCTCCAAAGGTGCGGACTTCCTCAAGGTAGGACGACGCAAATACTAATTGATTTCAGTTGAGGGTTGTATTGATTGAAAGAGGGGAGGAAGACGAACGGAAAATCCAACTGGAGGCGGTGGCGAAATTGCCTGTGGCGGCGGCGATCGAGCAGGGAAGGTTTGAACGGGTTTCACCGTTCGTTTCAGGGGTTTGACCGACTTTTTTTAGATGAGAGAGAAATGAAGATATTTTCTATTATATTAAATTTTTAAATTCCTATAATATCCTTTCTAGCCAACGTACACCAATTTCAACCCAACGACTGTCGCCCCCAGCTAAATACCCCCATTCCGAACACAATGGGATATGTTTCGTTGGCCAAATCGACTGTTTCAGTCAGTTATTTTTCAAATTAAAGTAGAAAACATTTAATATTCAATTTGAACGTACATTTCAATTTGCCAGGGCCACAAACTGAATCGAAAAATTCCAGAAAAATAAATCTAGCTTTGTTTTGACGATACGGTCCCAACAAAACCAGTTTCGTCGAATTCTGAGCTCATATGCAAAATGTCCATTTTCAGGTCGACCCATTTTAATAGAAATTGACCAATCACATTTTCTTTTGCCCCGCTCACATACTAGCTTCAAAAATTATGAAATTTGAAACCTGGAAATAGTTTGACATCCCAGATCAAACAAAAGTGGTTTTGTCGAATTCCGAGGTCGTATACAAAATATCTATTTTCAAGGGCTATATATTCTATATAGCGACCTTTCTGAAAATTCATTTGGCCATAACTTTTGATTCCTGTTATGAAACTTCGATTTTTCAGATTCGTTAGAAAGGTATTCATAAACAGATTTAAATATTTTTGGTTTTGCTAAAATCTGTTATATTTTCCACCCGGTACAGTCAGACAAAGTTTGTATTCAAAATTCCAAACTGCCTCACTATTCCCAATTCATTATTTTATTGAAATATGCTATTTCAGTTGTTCAAATTCTTTGACAATAACCAATTTTATAAATTTTAAATTGGTTCACATTTTCCGGGTTATTACAATCTCCCCCACTTAAAACTTTTCGTCCTCGAAAAGGAAATAACAGCAAAGTAGGAAACAAAATGTAAATGCAAAGTATTGTAAAGGTACCTTGCACCAGAGTTAGTCAGAGATGTCCACTCTGCATTTGGGGTAGGCTTGTTTAATGCTTTCCTCAGTCTCCCAAGTACAGTCTCTAGGATCACTACTCCACTGCACTTTAACTAAATGAATCTTTTTGCTCCTTAGCTCTCTAGTTTCTTTGCCAACGATCTTCAATGGCTCTCTTCTGACTGCTAATTCTGGAGTTATGTCTATATCCTGTTGCGCTGCTTCTTCTACAACAAGATCCGGATCGTGCACATGTTTTCTGAGTTGAGACACGTGGAACACGTCATGCACTCCCGGCAACCAATCAGGCAATGAAACCCTATATGCCAGAGTTCTAATCCGTTCGAGTATAGGAAAGGGACCAATGAATCTCGGTGCCAACTTCCCAGTTTCGCCAAATCTGATTACTCCCCGCATCGGAGAAACTCTTAAATAAACATAGTCGCCAACGACAAATGATAAGTCTCTTCTTCTCACATCAGCATAACTTTTCTGTCGGCTTTGTGCGGTTTTCAATCGCTTCTTAATGAAATCGACTTTATCTGATGCTTCTCGAATCATATTGGGCCCTAACACAAGTCTGTTGCCAGGTTCTACCCAACATGTGGGAGATCTGCACGGTCTACCGTCTAATGCTTCAAATGGAGACATTACCAAACTTGCTTGATAGCTATTGTTATAAGAGAATTCTGCCAAATGTAAGTGATCTTCCCATGAGCCGCCAAAATCAATAATGCAAGCCTGCAGTAAATCTTCTAGAATTCTATTCACCCCCTCAGTTTGGCCGTCTGTCTGAGGGTGATAAGCGGTGCTTAGATTCAATTTGGTTCCCAATTATGTCTGGAATGCTTCCCAGAATTTGCTAGTAAATAGGGGATCTCTATCACTGACTATATTGAGCGGCACTCCATGTAGTTTAACTATTTCTTTGAAGTAAATCTACGCTAAGCTTTGAGCCGTTCTGTTGGATCGGACAGGTATGAAATGGGCAGTCTTCGTGAAGCGATCTACGATCACCCATATACTGTCATTTCCTTTCTTAGTTCGAGGCAAGCCATCAATGAAATCCATCGAAATTTGCTCCCACTTCCATCCTGGAATTTCTAATGGTTGTAATAGTCCAGCCAATTTCTGCTGATCGCTCTTAACTAGCTGACAAGTGGAGCATCTGCTAACATATAATGAAATATCTCTTTTCAAAGCCCTCCACCAGAATGTGCGCTTGATATCGTTATACATTTTGCTCACACCGGGATGGATGCTTAGTTTGGACTTGTGACATTCATCAAGTATTTCTCTTCGAAGCTCTGGAAGATTTAGGATGCAAATTCTGCCCTTTAATCTAAGAACTCCATTGTCATCGAGTCGGAAACTTGTGGATTCACCTCCCTTGACTCTCTGACTGATTCTCTGAATAAATTCATCGTCTTTCTGAAGGTCTGAAATCTTGTCAATCAATGAAGACGTGATGATAAAACTGGCGATGACTTCATTCTTTCTGCTGAGTGCATCTGCTACAACATTGGCTTTCCCCGGAGTGTATAGAATCTCAAAATCGTATGCTGCAAGGAATTCTAACCAACGCTGTTGTCTCAAGTTTAGATCTTTCTGAGTGAATAGATATTTCAATGATTGATGATCGGTAAATAGTTCGAACTTCTCGCCCAATAAATAATGCCTCCAGATTCTCAAAGCAAACACGATAACTAATAACTCAAGATCATGAGTTGCATAGTTTCTTTCATGCGGCTTCAGCTGACGGCTGGCATAAGCGACCACTTGGCCCTTTTGCATTAATACTGCGCCAAGCCCTCTAATAGAAGCGTCTGTCCATAAAGTCAAGTCTTGGTTGCCTTCTATAATTGTCAATACCGGAGCAGTTGTCAATTTCAGTTTCAGCTCATGGAAAGCTTTTTCACATTCGGGAGTCCATTTGAATTTCTCATGCTTCTTTGTAAGCTTTGTCAATACACCAGATATCTTTGAAAAATCCTGAACGAATTTCCGATAGTAACTAGCCAATCCAAGGAAACTTCGAACTTCTGTGGGGGTAGTAGGTTGTTTCCAGTTTTGAATCACTGTAATTTTGCTTGGATCTACAGCAATCCTTCTTTTGATACGACATGGCCTAGGAACTTAACTTCATCCTGCCAGAAGACATACTTAGAAAATTTAGCTTTCAAGGCATTTCTCCTTAGAATTATCAACACTTGTTCTAAATGCTTTGCATGCTCGCCATCTGACTTGGAGTATATTAAAATGTCATCGATGAAGACTAGCACAAATTTATTCAATACACCACGGAACACTCTGTTCATAAGATCGATGAAGTATGCCGGAGCGTTACACAAGTCGAACGGCATTACTAACCATTCGTAGAATAAATCGGGACCCCTGAAGGCTGTCAAAGGAACACAGTCTTCGGCTATACGTAATTGGTGGAAACCTGTAGATAGGTCCATTCTGGAGAATACTGTTGCCCCATTTAATTGATCTAACAGATCGTCTATACGTGGTAAGGGATATTTGTTCTTCAGTGTCTTCTTATTGAGATCTCGGTAATTAACACAAAGTCTTAGAATACTGTCTGATTTCGGGACAAATACTACTGTTGCTCCCCAAGTTGAAAAGCTAGTTCTGATCAGACCTTTCCAAAGCAATTCTCGAGTTTGACTACCTTACTCTTCCTTTTCTTTCGGGGCCATTCTTCTAATTGGATGTACTACTGGTCGGGCGTTAGGAATTAGATCTATTCTAAATTCAATTTCTCTTTGCGGCGGTAAGTTTTCTACTTCTTCAAACACATCCGCATAGTTTTTAACGACCGGTATCTTTTCTAATGAAGTGGGAGTAACTTCCAAAGAAGACCAAAATTCTTCTCTATTTGGATCAGAACCGTGACAAGGTATAGTGATATGCCCAAATTTTGTTTTAACTTTCACGATTCTTTCGGCACATCTAACTTCGGCCTTATATTTTGTTAACCATTCCAAACCGAAAATAACATCGAATTCAGAGAGATTCATGACGATTAACCTATGGGGAAACTTGTAGAAAGAATAGGAGATAGGCACTCTGCAGTATGAACTGAGGACAATAGAACCTCCTATCGGGTTTTGAACTTTAATTGGTTCTTTAAGCTTCCTTGGATTCAATTTTAACTTGTGAACTATGTTACTAGAAATGAAGCTACGTGATGCACCAGTATCAAAAAGTATAGAAACAGGAATATTTTTAATGGTAAGGGTACATCCCAAGACGTCGGGTTTACCTGATCCATCGGTGATAGCTGGCGGGGTCTCCCCGTCATACACATGAGCCATCTGTGCATTCTGCTTCAGAGGACAATTCCTGCTATAGTGCCCTTTCTTATGACAGTTGTAGCATTCGGCTGAGCTGCGGTCTGGATTTGCCTTTAGCTTCTTTGGGGCTTTGCACACATTAGAAAAATGTCCTGTCTTCCCGCAGTTGTAGCAGCTTCCTTTGGGTATCTTCCCAGTTTGCTGAGTAGCGGCCGCTGAAATGCTGTACTCTGGCTGATCTGCTGAAGCTTTGCGCTTGTTTCCAGCTTGGCTTTTGGCGCGGTCTTGGTTGGAGTGTCTTTCATCCATATCTTCATAATTGCAGGCCATTTCTACTAATTCGGAGAATGAGAGTTTGATGTTGCTCGTGGCTCTATCATGGTACTTGCGCCGTAGCCCAAATATAAACCTCTTGTTCTTAGCTTTGTTTGTCATAATAAGCTTTAGAGCATAGCGCGACAGCTGAGTGAATTTATTGAGGTAATCTTGGATAGAGAGATCTCCCTGCTGGAGATTAGCAAACTGCTCTTGCATCCTCTCTAAGGCCTGCTCAGGTACAAACTTCTCGTTGAACATGGTCTTGAATTGCTCCCAGGTCCTAACAGTACCTGCCACATCTTCTAAGGTGATGGCATCCCACCACAACTCTGCTTCTTCCTGTAAGAGCCAAATACCTAGACGTGCTTTGTTGTTGGTCCCCAATCTCATGCCCTCAAAAATCTTTTCACAAGTCTTCAACCAAGCAATAGCCTCTGTCACTGTACCAAGGCCAGAAAAGGGTTTTCCCCCCAGGTTCCTATATCTCTTTGCTACTCTGTCTAGCTCAAAGTCCTGGGGTGCTGGTGGCTGTATAATAGGGCCCTCCTCAGCTACGGGGATATTCCCCCGTCCTCCTGCTATGCCTGCTCGGCCTCCACGGCCACCTCTGGCTGCTGCTGCTCGTGTAGCCATCAGATAGAGTACTGTATAAGCAAGAAAAGAGTCAAGCTCACAGAATTGATAACTTTCATAAATGATAAAGCAGGGGAACATAAGGAAAGGTAATGATGTACTGATCAAATTGTTTTGCTAATCTGCTTAGCTCATTCTAGGACATCGCTAATCCTATCTCTAATGAGCTACTCGCCTTAGAACACTACCGATTCTATTCTGACGAGGTGTTTAATGTGTTAGATCCCGGAACTAAGGTTAACCAAAGCTCTGATACCAACTGTGACGATCCCAAAATCCATGTGACGGTATTAAGGATAATCATTGGAATATAACACATCAATCATCATAGCAGAGAAGAGATAATAGCAAAACAGTAAATAGAATAATTTTACATGGATATGACAACGGATTCATAACATGTAACAACATCAGAATAGCACAACGTAGGATATAACTTAGTAAATAAAAGGGAAATGATCAGTCACCATCGCCAGAGGCGGAATATATATACATGCAGTGAGACATAATAAGGGTATCAGTCTACATCGCCGAAGGCGGTACATATACATATGATAATAAGTACTGGAAGTAAAACAGTCTGCATCGCCCGTGGCGGAATCATAATATAAGTACAATAATGGCGGAAAATGTCAAAGTCATCTCGGTGAAGTCAGCCTCGCCATGAGCCAAATGTGCACTCCATACTACAGTGCTGAGCCAAAAACAACCTGTCACCTGTGAACTAGGCTGCCCGTGTGAAAATAAGGGCACCCGCGTTTGCAAAGTGAAACAAACAACGAGTCAGTCATGGGGACTGGTATGAGGAATCTACTTAACAGTTTAAACAACAGTAATAAGCAAATCATAGGACCACGCCACTTTCACGGAACGGGTTTACTCCAGTGGTTGCTGGTGCATTTAAAACAAAGTAAATTCTTTAAAACAACGCAATGCTTTTACAAAGAATGAAGCCATTATAAGACTCAAGTCCCATCATACAATGTAACGCAAGCCAGAGGATAGAGTTTTACCTTATAATGGTCAAATATGCTTGATACGTGTAAAGCAAAATCATTTGATATTATTACTAGTGCATATATGTTTCAAAAACGAATAGCATCATAAATATCAATCATAGGCGGCATAGCTACCATCTACTATGTCGCCATACTAGTTCTACAATCGAATACATTATTTCGTATAGGAAATTGGATCTCCGTCACGATTCGAGGCAAGGGGCAAGCTCCTCTCCGCTTCGAGACAATCTAGCAAATGCCTCAGGACTACTCACTCTGGGTAAACCCTGGATCCTCCAAGGCCGGTCCTCTCTTACGTTTGAGGATTAGTTATTCCTGAACACACGTTTCCCGGTCCTTACAGACCTATAATCGAGGCGCCTTGCATTCCAACAACCACATAGGTGAAAAGTAGATATATATATGTCAGGGCTGGTAGGTCACTGACATCAACATAGCTAGAAAGAAACGTCATGCACTCCTTGAGTCCTTATCCCGTTTTTAACTCATACCGAGGTGTGAGGCTCGCGAATCCACGCTATACACAAAGCCATGCTACGTAGGCTGTGCTTTGATCATCAAACACAAGACTTTGCTTTGCAATAGAAGCCTTGATCACATCATCTTGGCATGCCACATAGGCAATCCACTCCATACGACTGATTTCTATCGATATATAACCTCTGAGCTCGTACGTCTCAGAGAAGGGCGTTAAGCAAAAGAATAAATTCTCCGTCGCCAAATAGATATATATTTAACAGAGATCAATCAGTATAGAACAAAATCCAATGTCAGACACACAGTCCATTTACAAGTCCGTTCTAGGTCTGAACGAAACCGGAGGCGTTAAATTCCTCGTATATCCGTACAATCAACACATACGTTCAGACGACTACTACTTCCGTTCCTTCACGGTAGCTACTCCAATCAGGAACCTCAGCAGCGCCCATCCAACCGATACGAAGATCATCGGTCTTGAATTGTCTTTGTATTTTCCAATTCGAATCATTCGATAAATTATTTGAAATGAGGGTTAGCTCGGCCTTTTCAAATAATTCACGTAATTAGAATTCAAATCAATTCTTTCCATGGTTATATTATTCGACATTCATATTTCAGTTCTTTAGTGTTATTTTTGTTTCAAACACATACAACCATCAAATATCAAACAGATCAAGCCAAATTGGTTTATTTCCAATCTATGTTGCTTATAATATTTTATAACAATTTTTCGCCATTTTTATTTATTTAAAAATGGCCATATTTAATTAAACGACGTTTCAGGTCGTGCCGTGGCACTGGCGCTGTTTTTCCCCTAATTTGTTTTACACATATCGGAAAATCTAACCATTGGATTTCTACAAAGTCTATATCGCTGGGAAGATATTCCCAAAGCGAACCCAACGGTTCCAGTTTCGTGAAAATCCGACGGTCGGATCTTCCACACTAGTCGTTTGAAGTTACTGTTTCAAAATTCGAACTGCAGCGTCGTTATTCGATTTAATTAAATTATATTTATATTTATATATAAATATAAACGATTCTGGCGCTGTTTTTCTTCTAATTTGAATTAAACATTCCAGACAATCCAACTGTTGGATTTTTACAAAGTTGGTGCCATTGGAAAGATATTTCCAAGGCGAACCCAGCGGTTGCGGTGTCGGGAAAATCCGATGGTCGGATTTCTCGTACTAATCGATTCAAATTACGATTCCAAAACACGAACTGCACTGCTTCGATTCCTTTCAATTCTATTTATATTTATATATAAATATAGTTCATTCTTTTATTTCAAATATAGTTCATTCATTTATTTCAACATCGTTTTCACTTCAAATATTTCACTAACGCCTTTATATTTCGAAAAATTTCGCCATAACCTCCTTTGTACGGGAAGGGGTTTGGAAATTTATTGGGCCGTATTAGGTACTCAATAAATCCTATAAAGCATCCACATATTTATAGTGATATATTCTGGTGTTTACAGTGGAGCGTGTATAGATAATAACTCCAGAGAATAAATTCTTGTCACCCTGTCAAGCCTGAGGGAGCGTGTATTTTTAATTACTCCAGAGGATAAATCCTCGTCACCTTGTCCCGTGTGGGAATAAATAGTCCATGTGTTGTATCTAATGACTAGAGAGACGTGATTATTGTTAACTCCTGACCCGTGTGGGGTTTTTATTAATCTGGCAGTTTATCGTTATATTTTATATAGTCCATATCATTCATCAGTTCAACCTGTAGTATAAAATCATCGCCATACAAGCCTCTCGCTCGTATGGTAAATCTTCCACCTCGTCACACAAGCTCTAAATGCTTATGTGGAATATGATGAAGTATGCCTATCGTCAAGGAGTATGCCATGTAGTGTAGTTCAAAATTAATTGTTACTATCCTATGGCGATGTATATTATTTCACACAGAATAACCAGCACTCCGCATCCAATGGCATTCACAGGAGTTGATATAAAAATAAAATTGCATAGCCAACTCATCAAGGCTTACCTATTTGTCGGGCACGCAAATAATTTCTTTACTCTACAGCTAATCCATTTTCCTGTTCAACACATGTATATATATGCAGAACAAAGCTAATAATAACATTTCTAACGAACTAATATTTATTTCAACACGTGTGTATTTTTATCAAAGCGTATACATGATAAAAGAAATATTTTTATCATCAAAAATATTTATTCAACACGTGAATGTTTTTAACACTTCATATTCACAATAAAAATGTAGTTTTTATTATCTATTCATTTTATTTTAAAATACGATAACATTCAGCACCTGAATTTCAATTCAACGAATGAATTTCAATTCAACACATGAATATTCTCTATAGTTTGTATATATATAAAATTGTGATTTTTATCGTCAAAGCTATTTGTTTAAAATACGAATAATATTCAACACATGAATTTCAACTCAACGAATGAATTTCAATTCAACACATGAATATTCTCTATAGTTTATATATATATATATAAATGTGATTTTTATCGTTAGAGCTATTTATTTAAAATTCGAATAATATTCAACACATGAATTTCAACTCAACGAATGAATTTCAATTCAACACATGAATATTCTCTATAGTTTATATATATGTATATATATATATATAAATGTGATTTTTTATCGCTAAAGCTATTTGTTTAAAATTCGAATAATATTCAACACATGAATTTCAACTCAACGAATGAATTTCAATTCAACACATGAATATTCTCTATAGTTTATATATATATATATATGTGATTTTTATCGTTAAATCTATTTGTTTAAAATTCGAATAATATTCAACACATGAATTTCAACTCAACGAATGAATTTCAATTCAACACATGAATATTGGTTTCAACATATGTAATTAATTTCAACAAATGAAAATTATTCTAACACATGAATATTTCAGAAAATTTCGGCAGCATAACGGCAGGGTAATTAAAACCGGGACCGTCCCTAGTACGGCTCCTCGCTCTACCTTAAAACCTCGCGGTTTTTGACAATGGGAATCATGCATCTAGTTCGCACGCAGACGGCATGTTTTATTTTCATTTCCACAATCCTATTCTAATTTGTTTCAACCACAAGAGGGTATTTTTCAACCACAATATCAACCACAAACAATTATTTCCAACCATTCGTCATACCATATAATATCACGCCAATCACAAGCATTAAATATCGTCCATGGTCTGTGGACGAGGGGAGTATATATATATATATTATTTCTATAATTCACTTGCATTTCATCACAATTCAAAGCATATATGTTTCATACAACGCTTGTATAATTTATACATCGCTAATATAACTTATACAACACATGTACATGAGGTATACAATGCGTATATAATTTACACTTCGCTTATATAATTTATACAACACGATTCCATTCACATAATTTAGTTTGGATTCCTCACATTGGTTTTTGAAGTGCTAAAAATCGTAGGAAGATCAGAAAAATCCGTGGCTTCTGCTAGATGGTAGAGAGCCTCCCTGCGGTCCCGATGTTTCCTGTTTCATCGAATTTCGTTAACACACTAAAAAGATATGATTTTTCAAAGTTTTGCAACACTTAAAAGTGTTATTTTCAATTCAGAAATTTCAAAGCAGAGTGCTTTTCAAACCTTCAAAACGAGGTCTTTAATTTTTGATCTATTCGTGCTGTTTCGTCTCGATCGGATGCTGCGACGTCGAAGAGCTTCGAGCAGGCTTCCCAGCGCCTGTGGTGGCAGCGAACTCGGCGGCTCCAGAGATGATCGGCGGCGCTCCAGAGATGATCGGCGGTGCTCCAAAGGTGCGGACTTCCTCGAGGTAGAACGACGCAAATACTAATTGATTTCAGTCGAGGGTTGTATTGATTGAAAGAGGGGAGGAAGACGATCGGAAAAGCCAACTGGAAGCGGTGGCGAAATTGCCTGTGGCGGCCGCGATCGAGCTGGGAAGGTTTGAACGGGTTTCGCCGTTCGTTTCAGGGGTTTGACCGACTTTTTTTAGATGAGAGAGAAATGAAGATATTTTCTATTATATTAAAATTTTAAATTCCTATAATATCCTTTCTAGCCAATGTACACCAATTTCAACCCATCGACTATCGCCCCTAGCTAAATACCCCCATTCCGGATATAATGGGATATGTTTCGTTGGCCAATTCGATTGTTACAGTCAGTTATTTTTCAAATTAAAGTATAAAACATTTGATATTCAATTTGAACGTACATTTCAATTTGCCAAGGCCACAAACTGAATCGAAAAATTCCAGAAAAATAAATCTAGCTTTGTTTTGACAATACGGTCCCAACAAAACCGGTTTCGTCGAATTCTGAGCTCGTATGCAAAATGCACATTTTCAGGTCGACCCATTTTAACAGAAATTGACCAATCACATTTTCTTTTGCCCCGCTCACATACTAGCTTCAAAAATTATGAAATTTGAAAACTAGCAATAGTTTGACATCCCGGATCCAACAAAATTGGTTTCGTCGAATTCCGAGGTGGTATGCAAAATATCTATTTTCAAGGGCTATATATTCTATATAGCGACCTTTCTGAAAATTCATTTGGCCATAACTTTTGATTCCTGCTATGAAACTTCGATTTTTCAGATTTGTTAGAAAGGTATTCATAAACAGATTTAAATATTTTTGGTTTTGCTAAAATCAGTTATATTTTCCACCCGGTACAGTCAGACAAATTTGTATTCAAATTTCCAAACTGCCTCACTATTCCCAATTCATTATTTTATTGAAATATGCTATTTCAGTTGTTCAAATTCTTTGACAATAACCAATTTTATAAATTTTAAATTGTTTCACATTTTCCGGGTTATTACATGTAGAGTTTATGTCCAGTTGTTTAAGTATTTATTAATGGAGAAGAGAGGTTATCCGGGGAGGAGAATGAGGGGTGTGTTGACGTTGAAGGGGCACTAGGTAAATATACATGAGCAGATTCAGAAGTTTGAAATGGAAGAAAGATTGGAACTGCTAAACATGCCACTAAAAAAATTATTTAAAATGGTAATTAATTTGGATAATGATGTTTAGTTAGTTTATTATATTATGATCTAAATCAAATGTTTAAATAGCTATAACCTATGCATTCATGGACAGAATCAGACGCGACCAGATCTGTTAAGACCGTAACAATGAAATCTACATTGTGAGATTAATGCGGCGAGGACAAAGCGATCGGAATTTCATAGAAAAATCAAAGTTTTGTTTGATTTTAAATGAAACAAAAACAGATCCTTCAACTGCAAAACGAGGTGAGTAAACTCACTAACTCTGACTCCTTTATATTTTTATATAATCGAGGTTTAAATTTATTTTATATTATGTGATGGTTGTTTGGTTGCATGGTTGATATAGAAACCATTGACTGAATATTGATTCTATTACCATATATAATTGAAATTGATGAAATTTGTGGTGATTAATATCTGTGGATGCAGGGAAACAGGTTGGAGGGATCCAGCTGGATTCCTCAACATTTATATTGTTATGTTTGCATTGATTGTGACATATGCTATGAAATATTAACTATGATTGATCTTGTTGTGTTTAAATATCACTGGCCCTAGAATTTGGTATTTAAATATTCGAATATAGAAAAAGAAATTTGAGTTTTAAAAAGGGAATTTAATTCTAAAAATAGAAATGTAATTTCGAATAGATTTGAAACTAAAAATGTGTAAATGGAGAAAACAAGAAGTTGTATATAAACGATTATTAATTAAATGAATTATTTATCATTGAATAAACTGAAATAGAAATTCAAATTTGAATTCATATGGAAAAATGGAAAATGGTTTGGAAACCAATATTTGAAATTAATTTGAATTTAACGAAGGGTGTTAAATATTAGTTATTCTATGATTAACTATAATTAAAGTAATTATCAAATAAGTTAGTGTTAATAAAGTTAATTATTATTTAATAAGCTTTTAAAAGCAATAATTATATTATTTTGGGTTAAAAGCAAAGTCAACTATTTTTAATATAGTTAATAATAAGGTTAATTGTTATTTTAATTAATAATAATTAAAACAATGATTTTAATTGGAGATTCAATTTAGAAATGATTTAGTGGCATTATAGTTTGATCAAGGAGGTGATAAGAATTTATTAAAGGGATTTGTAATCCGAGTTTTAAATGAGATTTGTAAATGGGATTTGTCGATAAATGCAAAGATTTAAACAAGGCTCTTTGTTAAATTTTAAATTATGAAAAGAGAATTTAATGGAAAGAAACTTTTAAAGCAGATGGTTAATAGGTTAATAATAGACTAAAATGTGTTAATGGTTTAGAATGAAATCTAAGCTAAGTGGTGAACAGATGGCAAACGGATTAGTATAAGTGATTAATCCAAACAAGGTTTAAATGAGGTTTTTTAAAAACCAAAGTGATGACTTTATTGAATTAAGCAAAGCACTAAAATTGAATTAAAGATTTTAAACGCAAAGGAAAACACATAAGATAGTTTGTGTTAAACATGGATAAAATGGATTTTTTTGAAATAAAATCCAAGTAAAGAGGTCTTGTTGTAAAGAAGGTGGAAAGCGGATTTGTATCCTTATATAACTTTATCTTATGGGTTTCGACAAACAAAATGGTATATGTCTGCATTGTTTAAATCCAGACATTTTGAATATCTTTTAAAAATAAACAATGGAAGCGTGTTCGTCGCACATGGTACTTTATTCAAAACAACGATTTAACGCTGCCATTAAAATAAATGTTTTGTAAATCTAAACAGCGATTATAACGCTGTTGTTACAATAAATGGTTTGTAAATCTAAACAGCGATCTTAACGCTATTGTTATAATAAGTGTTCTATAATTCTAGATAGCGATTGTAACGCTATTGTTAAAAGTAATGTTTTATAAATCAAATATTTTGGAAACAACGATTATAACGCTACCGCTACAGTCAATGTTTTTCCATAAAAGAAGTGTGTTTTCAGATTGAATCTGAAAGTCGTGTAAGTAATGTTTTGTTGAAGTTGTGAGCTTTGACAATTTCAAAGTAGAGAATGTTGTTCAATTAAGGTCTAAGAGGTATTTATAACCTAACTTGATTGACTTCATGATTGATGGAGAAATGGTTAAGGTTCGATAGTGAAGATTGGTTTGCAATATGGTTAGTTAATAAATGATTAATGGTTTGCGTTATAATAACGATGTTTTATAACATCGCATTAATTTAAAGTATTTTGAAATGTTTTCCCCAAATAAAACAAGTGATATTTTCTACGCGTAGAAAAAGAAACGAATTGGCCAACCAGGAATCAAGAAATGGAATCTGGAAGTATTTTCAGATATTAGTAAAGTATATTTTCTGAATATAAAGAAATAAGGAACTGTGAATATGTAGAATTGTTTCCGAACTGGAATAAGAGATATTTTCTCGAATAAAGAATTAGGATATTGAAAATGTTTTACAAGAATCGAGAAAGAAAATCGAGCTTTAAAAAGATAGGAAAAGATGGAAATTTGGAATTGATAACAAAATAAGGAATTCATATAAATATAGGCTGGTATTGCTTGATGGTTGATCAGTAGAATTTCCATTTGGAAATAGGGCCGTTGGTTGAATGGATGTTCCTTTGTTAGTTAAATCACCGAGTATCAAAGTTTGATTTATTTATACTTCCGTTGTCAATATGTAGAGACCGAGAACAGATCTAATATCTGAAATCCACTTTGTATTGGTATAAGCATATATATGAACTTTTGTTGAAGATAATTGAAGACGAAGTAAGATGCAAGGGCTGTTCTGTTAACCTTAGGCAGGAATTGCCCAAGATGGATTAATAGAATGGTGCCTTCGGCTTGTCCAGACCCCGGATAACTTGTAAGGACGAGTGTCTGACAGAGTATTTCCAAAGGGATTACGTATGTTGATTCCTTCAAACATACGAAGTTGGTGGCAAAGAAGGGAAACTTGTAACACCCCGTATTTTCTGTGAACATAAGAGTAACAAATCAGAGAATAACTAAATTGTAACAAAATAATTAAGAGAAACGAGTTTCTCCATTGCGTTCATCTCGAAATTTTGCTTGGAATAGAGTCCAAGTTTGCGTAAATCGGACTCCGTATGAAGAAGATATGGCCTTCAGAAGTTTCAGTAAAAATCAGCCCGAAATTCAAAATTCAAATTTCGAAATTCAAAACAAACACCCGAGCTGGGCGGGAAAATTCCCGCCCAGGGCCCAGGTCAACACTAGGGTCGACCTGGGGGTCGACACTAGGGTCGACATGGCTAAACAAGTCGACACTAGGGTCGAACCTAGGGTCGACCTCCCCCCTTTCCAGATCTGTAGACAGATCCATTTTTCTGCACCTAGATGCCTTTCTGACCGGATTCGTGAGCTCTAACCTATTTAAACACCCCCAAACCCAGCTTTCTCTCCACACAATTTCATTCTGCCTATACTCTGCCTCTATTCTAATGAAAAATAAAAATGGCGTCGCTACTCTGTTAGAATAAAAACTAGAACTAGTGGGTCTTCTTCCAAACTGAATAGGATTAAAAGAACAACTAGTCTACATCAAAGGAGCGCTATTCAGTGTCAGAACACAGATTCCAGAATACAAGAATCGTTCCCTTTTTGTGAGTACAGTTATTTTCAGATATAAACTTTTATTATTATCTTGGAATGGTTATAAATCTGAATCTGAGGTTATGCATATTCTTATCTGTCAGATCTGTTATTCTGTGACTATTCTGTATCTCCTTTTTCTTTCTATTCTATAGTCAGGCTACTACGAGCCTGCACCAAATATCATAAGAGATTAATGCATGAATGCTAATTTTGGGACAAATATTGAATATTGCATAATTGAACATGACTGATATGTGACTGATTTGGGAAAAGAACATAGGTTGTAAATTAAGATCTAAAATTAGTGCATACTATGTATAAAAGAGTGTGATGTGGAAGAACAATTATTATATGATAACATATGACTTGGGATTTGGAATATAATGCATACTATAATGCAAGATCTGATTTTGAGGACTTAATACATGATTAAAATTTAAGATCTAGATTTTGGGGCATATTTTATATCACGATCTATGACTTGAAAAGAGAGAAAAAAAGACATATGTGACTTAGGCGTAAAGATCTATATTAAAATAGGTTCATTATTAATGTGAATGCACCTAAATATGGATTTTAGGATATTTGGCATCATAGGCTATAATTTGCCATAATTCATATTGTTTGGGACTTTTAAGAGAATATTCTGTACTATGCAAAGTTTAATTAAAATTTGGGGCATATGTCGTATTATGAATTATGACCATGACTTAGGCATGTAAATTTAGGCAAGATATGTAAATAGAACTTTAAGAAATATTTAATCCGTTGAATCTGCTGAATTGCCTAATCTGTTGAATTGCCTAATCTGCTGAATTGCCTAATCTGCTAATCTGTTGAATTGCCTAATCTGATAAATCTGCTGAATTGCCTAATTTGCTAATCTGTTGAATTGCCTAATCTGCTAATCTGTTGAATTGCCTAATCTGTTAAATCTGTTATCTACTTAATCTGTTGAATTGCTTAATCAATTGAAAGCTGGATAATTATAAATTGGAGGCTCGATCTAAAATTGAGCCAAACATGTTAATAGAACTTTGGATAATCTGCTGTAACTTGTAAAGATGTTAAATATGCTAAATGGACATAATTAGTCTGATATTTTCTATAAAGTGACTATGACACGAGGTTAGACTCCGTTTGCGGTAGAAGCCTGTCCGGAACCAACCGGCTTAACCAGCGACCGCAAACTGTCAGTCTAATGTGAGAGGTCGTAGGCATAGCTTAAATATGCTTAGACATGAGGTTAGGTCTGGCTTGTGGCAGAAGTCTGCCCGGAACCGCCCAGCATATCCAGCGGCCACAATCTACCGACCTAATGTGAGAGGTCTGTGCATTAAAAATTAATTAATGCAAATCTAAGATAAATATAATGCCTAAAACATGTTGGGTGGATAGGGCTAAATCAATTGGAATGATAAATCTAATAAACCCATTTTGTGAATATGTAGGCCCAATACAAAGTTAGGTAAAACAATCTGTAAGTCTGTTAATCTGTATATCTGATCCGTTAGTCTGAGAACTTGTTAATCTGTATATCGGATCCGTTGTCTGAGAACTTATTAATCTGTACATCTGATCCGTTAGCCTAAAAACTTGTTAACTTGATTGTCTGATTTGTGAACTAGTAAATCTGAACTCTGTATGTCTTAAACTTGTAAACAAGTTAATCTGAAATCTGTTAGTCTGGGGACATAAGGTTAGGAGGGGAAATACTTGTGTCATCTGTTGTTTGGGACCCATATTAGTCAGTAACCCTTTCTGGTATCAAAACTTTGACCCCACGCTATGTAGGGGTCCGGGCATGCTTACTAAACTAATTATAAGCGGTTCATTCTGATAATGGCGAGGGGTGTTTATGGTGCGTTCCAACCGGGTCACGTGCGTGCATGGATCCTGTCCGCTCTGAGGATGTAAGACACCGTGACATATGTAAATAGGCCTGTGCCAATAGGTTGCCACTTTAGGGAGTGATACACCCTACTGTGGGGCCGACATAGGGTATTTATGTATTAGGGAGCCGATCGCTTGGGGGTAGGACTTAGGGTACACTTAGTTCTGTCTGTTTCTGTTGGTACCGTTTGTTTCTGCTGGGTGGCAACACCTGTCCGTTTCTGCGTGGTACCGTCTGTTGGAGTGCTAAAGGCCCATTACTAGTGCACACCTAATTCTGACATTCTGTTTCCATAGGGATTATTTTGTTTCCGTCTCTGATTCCGTTTCTGATTCTGTTTCCGTACCTTCTGTCTGTTGGGGTGGTAAAGGCCCACTAGTTGGGTGGTAAAGGACCATTATTAGTATTACGTTTCTGTACCTTCTGTCTGTTCGGGTGGTAAAGGCCCATTACTAGCATTCTGTTTTCTGTAGAGATTATTCTGTTTCCGTTTCTGTTTTGGTTTAGACATTAGGGTAACACCTAATCCTGTTATACTAGTATTAGTGCAGAGAAATGAGGACTAAGTAAAAAAGCTTAGCTTAGTCTATATCATTCTGTTAACCTGCTATTCCTGTTACGGTTATCTCTCATCCAGTTTTATTTACATGTCACGATAATATTATCTGTTTATATGCTGAAAATCACTGGACTCACCAGACTTATGTATGACCTAGTTTGTTTCGCTTCTTTTCTTTCCGTCCCCCCCCCCAGGTTTTCAGTGTGGAAACATAGGAGCTTGATTCAGATTATCTCTGCTTGAAGTATTGCTTGGCTTTGGCTCTATCTTTCCATGGCAGTTTATGTTGGGGATTATGACTTTAAAAACTATGCATTCTGAAGGCTTTTGTACAAGACTGATATTTTGTACTTGAATTCTGATTTTTTGATTTGAAAAGATGTAACCAAAATTATTTCTATTTCTGTTGTAATAAAGTTATAAATTTTTCAAGTACTACTTTATCTGTCTTGTAAATTTCTGTTTTGTCTACTAAAACGCTCCATCAAAGTTAAGGCATTCCCTTTGTGAGTGACCTTAACAGAGGTGGGGTGTTACACTTGGTATCAGAGCTGAAGGTTACCAGATTTGATAAAAAGTTTTGAAAACTATTTTCAAAAAGGCTTAAAAAGGAAGTATTTTCAAACGTAGAGTTTATTTTGAAAAGCATAATCCCCAAAGCCATAACCTATCTTTCTATCCTTTGTTTTGAATCTTTCCTTTCCTTTCAATTCAACATGTCTAGGGATCTTAACCTTCCGGAGGGCATACCAATACCTGGCTGGTTCAGGAGGTACCTAGAAACTAGGGCTAATGATGCGGGCCCAACAAACGTCCCTCCTCCCCCAGCTGCAGTGGTTCCTCCTCCTCTGCGCGTGGATACTTTCCCGAAGATATGTAGAGACTTTCGAGCCATGGGTGGGAAGAACTTTAATGGAATTGAATCCTTCGTGGAGGCAAGGAACTGGCTCAAAGAAACAGAGGATTTGTTCGTTATCTTCGAGGTGGACGATAGGCAGAAGATACAATTGGCGGTATGGTTGCTTAAGGACGAAGCTTCTTTTTTGGTGGGAGGTCACAAATGGAGAGCGTCCGGTAGAGAGATGGATGGATTTCAAGTATAGGTTCGAGATGAAATTTCTCCCACGAGCAGAAGAGAGTCTATATGTAGAGAGGTTCTTGGCATTGAAGCAGGGGAATTCATCAGTGAGAGAGTACGTCAACAAGTTTAATCAATTGGCCAGATTCGGCTTAGATTTGGTAAATACACCGCATAAGAAGGCACAAAGGTTTGCTAAAGGTTTGAACAAGCCGCTATGCGGATTGGCAATGTCCCACATTCCTATGGGGGCTACCTTCGAGAAACTAGTTGGCATGGCATTGATTCATGAAGAGGAAACCAAAAGCGAGAGGAAAGAAGAAAAGCTTGAAGGACCACAGAACAAGAAGGCGGGGCCCAAAAAGGAAACACAAAAGAAGGATGAGAAGACTGAAGATAAGAAGAAGAAGAAGTGCTTTACTTGTGGAAGCTCGACCCATCTGAACAAGGACCGCAGAAAGAGGAACGGCAGTTGCTTCAATTGTGGAGAAATGGGGCACTTCACTAGGGACTGCCCAAAGAAACGAGGACAAGGGTAGAGGGCAGGATCAACTTCTGGAGGACAGGCGAATACCCTCGAGGCTCGTGGATAGGATAGAAATAGGAAAACTTTCTGTAGAGGGATTACTCTCCTTATTTGATTGTGGAGTTAAAAACTCTTTCTGATTCTGGCATTTTGATTATGTAATTGAAACTCTGCACTTTAATACTAGTCTTGTTTCTGGTTCCGCTATAGTCTCAAACCCCATGAGGGTTACGACTCATCTGTTTGTGATAAGTTGGGGTTTGAGGGTATCTGTGTTGGGCATTAAGTTGACTATGACGCATATATTCTGGGTTTTTATCATGCTTAGTTTCCTAAGAATCATTTGGTAATCTGATCTGTATCAGTAGTCTATAGGTATCTGAATATTTCTGAAAAGGATAGGAGGTTTTGCTCAAAGCGTGAAATAAATTTCTAGTTAGGCATTTGTTTAATGGGAGTGATTCTCTGAGTGTTAATCTGATGTTGATTTCGGCCTTCGGGGTTGATACTTAGGGGGTTATTCTCTTAAATCGATGTCTAATGGGAACCTAGCTTTAGTTTTAGTCATACTTGCTTCTATCACTCGTCTTTATCCTATCAACCGAATCTTCGACCTTTAGGTAGAAATTAATGGGTGTAAACATGTGTTTGAGATATGTTATGTTGATGGTTGCAAGTGGATGCAAGTGGTTGCTAGTGGTTGCTTGTGGATGCATATACACACACTAGGCAATAGATCGGCTCAAAAACACTCTCATACTGCATATGGATGTGTTTGCATTTTTAAAATTTTTATGGATGCAAAATGGTTGACTCAGCACATGGATGTCGTATATGAATGAACGGTTGTGCATCATATAGAAATTATATGTATCAAATAGGAAATATGCATACATGTTGGACTCATGGCACTGACATAATTCGCATTAAGGAGGTCAACTGAATCAGTGGACCGCCTGATCTCTACATTAGATAAGGAACATATACACACACTTTTGTATATGTTCATACAACATTAGAAGTTTTCTAAGGACAATGGATGCTTGTGGATGATGGTTGAGTAGATGGGTGATTGGATGGTAGGACACATTCATCCTAACTTGAAGATTTCGGGGACGAAATCCTTTAAGGAGGGGAGAATGTAACACCCCGTATTTTCTGTGAACATAAGAGTAATAAATCAAAGAATAATTAAATTGTAACAAAATAATTAAGAGAAACGCGTTGCGCCAATGCGTTCATCTTGAAATTTTGCTTGAAATAGAGTCCAAGTTTATGTAAATCGGACTCCGTATGAAGAAGATATGGCATTCAGAAGTTTCAGTAAAAATCAGCCCGGAATTCAAAATTCAAATTTCGAAATTCAAAACAGATACCCGGGCTAGGCGGGAAAATTCCCACCCAGGGCCCAGGTCGACACTAAGGTCGACTTGGCTAAACAGGTCGACACTAGGGTCGACCTCCCCCCTTTTTCAGATCTATAGACAGATCCATTTTTCTGCACCTGGACGCCGTTCTGACCGAATTCGTGAGCTCTAACCTATTTAAACACCCCCAAAACCAGCTTTCTCTCCACACAATTTCATTTTGTCTACACTCTGCCTCTATTCTAATTAATAAAAATAGCGTTGCTACTCTGCTAGAATCAAAACTAGAACTAATGCCTCTTCTTCCAAATTGAATAGGATTAAAAGAACAATTAGTCTACATCAAAGGAGCGCTATTCAGTGTCAAAACACAGATTCCAGAATACAAGAATCGTTCCTTTTTTGTGAGTACAGTTATTTTCAGATATAAACTTTTATTACTATCTTGGCATGGTTATAAATCTGAATCTAAGGTTATGCATATTCTTATCTGTCAGATCTGTTTTTCTGTGACTATTATGTATCTCCTTTTTCTTTCTATTCTATATCCAGGCTACGACGAGCCTGCGCCAAATCTCATAAGAGATTATCGCATGAACGCTAATTTTGGGACAAATATTGAATATTTCATAATTGAACATGACTGATCTGTGATTGATTTGAGAAAAAACATAGGTTGTAAATTAAGATCTAGAATCAGTGCATGCTATGTATAAAAGACTGTGATTTGGAAGAAGAACTATTATATGATAACATATGACTTGGGATTTGGAATATAATGCATACTATAATGCAAGATCTGATTTTGAGGACTTAATACATGATTAAAATTTAAGATCTAGATTTTGGGGCATATTTTATATCACGATCTATGACTTGAAAAGAGAGAAAAAAAGACATATGTGACATAGGCGTAAAGATCTGTATTAAAATTGGTTAACTATTAATGTGAATGCGCCTAAATATGGATTTTAGGATATTTGGCATCATAGGCTATAATTTGGCATAATTCATATTGTTTGGGACTTTTTAGAGAATATTCTGTACTGTGCAAAGTTTAATTAAAATTTGGGGCATATGTCGTATTATGAGTTATGACCATGATTTAGGCATGTAAATTTAGGCAAGATATGTAAATAGAACTTTAAGAAATATTTAATCTGTTAAATCTGCTGAATTGCCTAATCTGCTAAATATGCTGAATTGCCTAATCTGCTAATCTGTTGAACTGCCTAATCTGCTGAATTGCCTAATCTGCTAATCTGTTGAATTGCCTAATCTGCCAATCTGGTGAATTGCCTAATCTGCTAAATCTGCTGAATTGCCTAATCTGCTAATCTGTTGAATTGCCTAATCTACTAAATCTGTTATCTGCTTAATCTGTTGAATTGCTTAATCTGTTGAAAGCTGAATAATTATAAATTGGAGGCTCGATCTACAATTGAGCCAAACATGTTAATAGAACTTTGGATAATCTGTCGTAACTTGTAAAGAAGTAAACCTGCTAAATAGACATAATTAGTCTGATATTTTCTGTAAAGTGGCTATGACATGAGGTTAGACTCCGTTTGCGATATAAGCCTGCCCGGAACCAACCGTCTTAACCAGCGACCGCAAACTGTCAGTCTAATGTGAGAGGTCGCAGGCATAACTAAATTATGCTTAGACACGAGGTTAGGTCTGGCTTGTGGCAGTAGTCTGCCCAGAACCGCCCGGCATATCCAGCGGCCACAAGCTACCGACCTAATATGAGAGGTCTGTGCATTAATAATTAATTGAAGCAAATCTAAGATAAATATAATGCCTAAAACGTGTTGGGTGGATAGGGTTAAATCAATTGGACTAATAAATCTAATAAACCCGTTTTGTGAATCTGTAGGCCTAATACAAAGTTTGGTAAGACAATATGTAAATCTGTTAATCTGTATATCTGATCTGTTAGTCTTAGAACTTGTTAATCTGTATATCTGATCTGCTAGTCTGAGAACTTGTTAATCTGTACATCTGATCCGTTAGTCTGAAAACTTGTTAACTTGATTGTCTGATCTGTGAACTAGTAAATTAGAACTATGTATGTCTTAAACTTGTAAACAAGTTAATTTGAAATCTGTTAGTCTGGGGACACAAGGTTAGGAGGAGAATTACTTGTGTCATCTGTTTTTTGGGACCCATATTAGTCAGTAACCCTTTCTGGTCTCAAAACTTTGACCCCACGCTATGTAGGGGTTCGGGCATGCTTACTAAACTAATTATAAGTGGTTCATTCTGATAATGGCGAGGGGTGTTGATGGTGTGTTTCAACCGGGTCATGTGCGTACATGGATCCGGCCAGCACTGAGGATGTACGACACCATGACATCTGTAAATAGGTCTATGCCAATAGGTTGCCACTTTAGGGAGTGATACACCCTATTGTGTGGTCGACACAGGGTATTTATGTATTAGGGAGCCGATCGCTTAGGGGTAGGACATAGGGTACACTTAGTTCTGTATGTTTCTGTTGGGTGGCAACACCTGTCTATTTCTGCGTGATACTGTCTGTTGGGGTGGTAAAGGCCCATTACTAGTGTGCACCTAATTCTGACATTCTGTTTCTGTAGGGATTATTCTGTTTCCGTCTCTGATTCCGTTTCTGATTCTATTTCCGTACCTTCTGTCTGTTGGGGTGATAAAGGCCCATTAGTTGGGTGGTAAAGGCCCATTATTAGTATTCTATTTCTGTACCTTCTGTATGTTCAAGTGGTAAAGGCCCATTACTAGCATTCTGTTTTCTGTAGAGATTATTCTGTTTCCGTTTCTATTTCGGTTTAGACATTAGGGTAACACCTAATCCTGTTATACTAGTATTGGTGTAGAGAAGTGAGGACTAAGTAAAAAGCTTAGCTTAGTCTATATCATTCTGTTAACCTGCTATTCCTGTTACGGTTATCTCTCATCCAGTTTTATCTACATGTCATGATACTATTATCTATTTATATGCTTAAAGTCACTGGACTCACCAGACTTATGTCTGGCCTAGTTTGTTTCGCCTCTTTTCTTTTCGTTCCCCCCCCCCCCCATCCCCAGGTTTTCAGGGTGGAAACATAAGAGCTTGATTCAGATTATCTCTGCTTGAAGTATTGCTTGGCTTTGGCTCTATCTTTCCATGGCAGTTTATGTTGGGGATTATGACTTTAAAAACTATGCATTCTGAAGGCTTTTGTACAAGACCGATATTTTGTACTTGAATTCTGATATTGTGATTTGAAAAGATGTAACCAAACTTATTTCTATTTATTTTGTAATAAAGTTATAAATTTTTCAAGTACTACATTATCTGTCTTGTAAATTTCTGTTCTGTCTACTAAAACACTAAGGCATTTACCTTGTGAGTGACCTTAACGGAGGTGGGGTGTTACAAAACTTCTTTAGCCCAACAATCTGAGT
The DNA here is from genome assembly GCA_030737875.1 of Allium sativum. NCBI lineage: Eukaryota > Viridiplantae > Streptophyta > Magnoliopsida > Asparagales > Amaryllidaceae > Allium > Allium sativum. Next base: position 94,259,342 of record CM060916.1, on the reverse strand, counting down.
ATTTTTGTGGGAATCAATTAGTGATTTCCAATGGATCTAACGATGTGGCATTCAAAGTGAATGGTGGCCAGATGTTCTGGAAGATAATTCAAACCTCAAGCCTCACAGCCGGGAATTGATAAAAATCGGGCAGGCAGCATGGCTAGGTGGGTCGCTCCCATTAGGATGTATAATCACCAATCTAAAGAAATTCCATTTGCTTCTTTAATCTATCAATGCTGTCCCTTTCGGGAAACCGTTGGTGATATACATTCGATACACTCATGCAAGATGAGTGGTCGGTCATGTGTGGGCTGGGTTGCAAGATGTTCTTGTTGAACCCCAGTGTATCCCCTCTAGAGTACACTGATTGGAAGGTGGTTCCATACCTTCTCATGTTGGAAATCCAATCTCCAATAAGCGCCTACGGTTTTTAATTTTACATTATATATGGAGCGTGAGATGAAAGCGTTCCACTAGATTCTATTTATTTGATGTAGACACTATTATAATACCACTGAGTTTGATATCAAAAATATTTTTGGTTTTCATAACGTAAAAATCATCCGTGTTTATGTGTGGATCGGTCTTACGATTATCATTCTTTCGAAAGGATTTTGGAAGTTAAACAAATGGTTGGAGTTTACTCACACCGGTACCATAACTGACCCAATGTTTATTTTGTTTGTTTTCCCTAAACTCTTGGGTGCCTAAATTTGTATGGGCAGTCAAGTAGTCGGGATTTTATAGATTCACTTGGAGGATCTTGAAGCAGGAGGCTTCACCAGTTAGCTATAGACTATCATATTTTCCGCTGTGTATCATGTTTATATCTGGAAATAGGTGTTTATAACTGTTCCAGGAATAATTGTTGTGCTCTTATGATGGTATGTACATACAATTACTAATTTGTATTTCAAAGTTATGTTATGAATATATTTTATTCGTTCCGCTGTGAGATTTGTGTTCTTCGTTACTTCTTCTGTTTAAACATTTCTTTCTTTCTATTTCTCATCCTCTAACTTCTTTCTATTAATGATTCGTATTTCTGTGCAATTTGGGTTGGATGTGTGGTGTGATTAGTCAACTCAAAGGGTACGGAAATTCGGGCCGTTACTGGTTCGGTTTTGTTTTTCTTGGTCTCGAAGTTGGTACAACAAAACTAGCTCGATTCGTCTTCAACTCGGAGGCATCAGAGGATCTTCCAAGAGCATGCTCGAACTCGCATCTTGCAGGAGCTTCAATTGGGGAAGTTGATGGGTTCCGTTATGGAAAGGGTCTCATTGTTTTTGGGTACAGCATTTTTCGCGAGTTGCTACAGGAGTGTGAGTTTGAGTTTAAATATTGGGTTAGTGAAGTTACTAAGGGTGAAGCCTGTTGAAGCTTGTGAGGAACTCGTGAAAGAAGGAGGAGCGTTGAGCTTAGGTAATGCAGACGGTGGTGGATGATTGCGTGCGTAGAAGGTGAATCAGTGGGTCAACATACGAAGTACTGTAGTCAGTCATTTCTTTTTGGGAAGATGAGTTTACGTGTACCAGGATTCAAGGGTTTCACTGGTGGTTTTGGTTTGCGCTTGCGTGAAGCATGGAGGTTGGGCCAAGTGCGGTAATGGGTGTAAAAAATATACTAGGTATGATAATTTCGTTAACAAAGGAGAATGTTACTGGGTTGGAGAAAACATGATGAGAGGAGAGATAAAAATGCGAAGATCAGTTGTTCGAATACAGAGGATTTGATTTGAAATACAGGAAGTCACAGCTATGTCAAAATGGAAGTTGGCATATATGGATGGGTCTACTTTCAAGGGAAACGTAGTTTCCTAGTACTGGGAAGAACGGTTATGTTGCACAATTAATTTGTGTTAGAAACAGCCTAAAAATCTATTAATAATGCAAATAGTGTTTAACTAATTTAGTAAGGAATCAAATGGTAAATTAGCATGGTTGTGATTAGTTTAAACAGTATTAAAGTTATAATTATTAATTAATTTAATTAATTTAAATATTATTATTTTAATCAATGCTTAATGCAGTAATTACACTCGATCATTCACGAACAGAATTCGACAAAAGCGGTCCTGTTGTAATCATAACAAGGAGACGAGTTATAGAACTAATATGACCAAGGACAAAGCTACCGGAATCTCATAGAACAATTAAACGCAAAATGAAACAAAAAGGCAGGATTGTCAACTGCTAGAAAAGGTGAGTAAACTCACTAATTACATTTATTTATAGAAATTTTATACTGTGTGATGGTTGTTTGGTTGACATGGTTGATATAGTTATATCGTTGATTGATTATTAGTTATGTTTGCTATAGTATTTCATATTGATGTGAAATTAATATTATTGATGTTGATTAACATCTGTGGGTGCAGGAAAACAGGTTGGAGGGATCCAACTGGATTCCTCAACATTTATATTATTGTGTTTGCATTAGTTGTGACCTATGCTTTGATATATTAAATGTGATTGATCTTGTTGTGTTTTATATATCACTGGCCCTAGAATTTGGTATTTGAATACCATAAAATATTTTTGAATATAGAAAATGAAATTTGAGTTTTAAAAAGGGAATTTATTTCCAAAAATAGAAATGTAATTTCGAATAGAGTTGAAACTAAAAACAGGTAAATGGAGAAAACAAGAAGTTGTATACAAACGAGAATATAAATTAAGTGAATTATTTATCATTGAATAAATTGAAATAGAAATTCAAATTTGAATTTATATGGAAAAATGGAAAAGGGTTTTGAACCAATATTTGAAACTAATTTGAATTTAACGAAGGGTGTTAAATACTAGTTAATCTTCGATTAACAATAATTAAAATAATTATCGAATTGGTTAGTGTTAATAAAGTTAATTATTATTTAATAAGCTTTTAAAAGCGATAATTATACTATTTTTAGTTAATAGCAAAGTCGGCTATTTTTAATATAGCTAATAATAAGGTTAATTGTAATTTTAATTAATAATAATTAAAACAATGATATTAATTGGAGATTCAATTAAGAAATGATTTGGTGGCATTATAGTATGATCAAGGAGTTGATAAGAGTTTCATAAAGGGATTTGTCATCCAAGTTTTAAATGAGATTTGTAAATGGGATTTGTCGGTAAATGTAGAGATTGAAATAAGGCTTTTTCTTAATTTTTAGAATGAAACTTGTAACACCCCGTGTATTCTATAACAGTGAAATTCAAAAATTAAAGTATAATTAATTTCAAATCAAAGAATTAAGGGAAACGGGATACGCCATTGCGTTCGTCTCGGAATTCTGCTTGAGACAGAGTCCGAGTTTGCGTAAAACGGACTCCGTATGAGGGAGATATGACCTCCGGAAGTTTCAGAATTCAGTTTAAAATTCAAACAGACAGAAACAGTTCAGAACGAGTTCAAAATTCAAAGAAATCGGACCCAAATTGGGCTGGGCGGGAATTTTCCCGCCCAAGGCACCCAGGTCGACTGGGTAGTCGACCTAGGGGTCGACTGGGTATTCGACCTGGACCCTGAGCCAGGTCGAACCCAGCCCCTCCTGGCTGGCCTGGTCTGTGCTTGGCCGAATTTCTGAGCTTTGTCTTGTCACTAGGGCTAGGTGTCAGCTCCTGATTGGTCTCTCTTTCAAACGAACGGCTAATATTAATCTAAGCTCCATCGACGGTTCTAATCAATTCACAAACTCTATAAAAAGGACCTAAGACTCCAACTAATTCACACAAATAAAAATGAGAATGAGACCGTCATGCTGCTGAAGAAAGACTAGGAGTAGCCGTCAAAATTGAGAGATGATTAGGAGTCGATTCAAAAGCTTAAAGCCACGACAATTAAATCAAAACAATGCCTACAACAAAGGATAGCATCTCCAAATTCATAATTCAAAATCCTGAATTGAAGATTCGTCATACGTTGTAAGTAGAGTGCTATTCCGATGTGAATGAATAATTGAGTATTGATTTGTGTAAAATGGGAAATGGAATTGTACATAATTTGTGGTGATGATAATTCATAAGTGTATGTTGCTATGATTCTAATTATGAATAGATTTGGGATGTTGTGGTATAATGATGTTAGACCTATTGGATATTTGCAAGTATATGACTCATGTTGAAAGTTAACAACTATATGTTTGTGGTAGTTTATTACAACACCTATTGGATATTTGCAAGTATATGATTCATGTTGAAAGTTAATGACTATATGTTTGTGGTAGTTTATTACAACACCTATTGGATATTTGCAAGAATATGATTCATGTTGAAAGTTAACGACTATATGTTTGTGGTAGTTTATTACAACAAAGTTGAGATTCATGTAAGTATGTGATTCACTATTATGCCAACTTGATGTATATTTTTATGATCATTTTTAGCGTAGTTGGATTCATTTGGGTATTATGATTCATATGAATTTATGTTGGAATTGGCATCATGATTCAAGTGTAAAACCATACTTTTGTATTAGTGACAAAAGTAAGCATCTTTGTGAACTTGTGTTGACTTTATGAACATAGCTAGTTTATGTTTAACTTTATGCCCAAACAAAATATGTTTTAGGCCTATGTTGTTATCAAAATCATATGATAACATATGCGACACATAATTAAGTTAGATTTACATTTTAAATGCAAGTTTACATGAATAGATTAAAAACCATGATTCATGTTTAGTTGTGTTTTATGTCATGATTATATGCTATTACAATGCAAGTTCACAAGTGACTAATTTATGTTAATTAGACCGTTATGTTGCAAGTTCATGCGTTCACACACCCCTTTTTTGATGTTACTTAGAATATATAAACACCATGTTCTAAGCCTCCCCTTTTTCATGTGGCTAAGTTGGGCTTAAATGTTAAGCCCAACATAATATAGCGAACGTATAAAACGGGGGTAATGACGTTGGGTTAAAAATATAAAACATGTGTGTTGGCATGTTTGACGCAGGCCAACGACCTTGAAAACATTTAAGTGGTATAAATTAATTTTACCCAATAAAGATGAATTTGAATAATGGGCTGCAAATATTTACATATAAAAAGAAAAGAGACAAAATATGTAAACTTAGAAAATACGATGTGTTTAACCCGAGGTTGGATTGAGTTGTGACATAAACCTGCCCGGAACCGCCCGACTGTCCAGTAGTCACAACAATACCTATCCAATGTGGGTGGTTAAACATTGAGCCCAATAAAGACCCGAGGTTAGACTGAGTTGTGACGTAAGACTGCCCGGAACCAAACGACAACAGGCAGTCACAACAATACCTGTCTAATGTGAGAGGTCGAGGCTTTAATAAGACAATTAAGGTCGAGTCAAGATTGATAGGATTAAGTAAATTGAATTAATACTTAATCAAATTGAACATGCTAAACTATACAGACTGATTGGGGGTTAGATTTACAAAACACTTAACCAACTTAGCATGTTGGCTAGAAATAGAAAACCTAATAGCGGGGGACCCTTTTCAGCAGTAACCCTACAAGGTTTATCAGGATACCCTGAACTAGGAAGGGTGGGGCACAATTACTGGGCTGACTGTAAGAGGTCAAATCGACGGCGGTGGTGCAGCAGTGTAGGTTCTAACGGGGTGCAGGCGTGCACACACTCCGGCGCAGAAAAATTAGGCACTGGGCACCAGTAGTAACCTGTGCATTCTAGAATTGTGTCGGGCCGCCACCATGGGACTTGATACACCCCATGGTGGGACCAGCATAGGTAGCTACAACATCGGGGGCCGTAAGACACCTGTAACTACGCGAGTAGGAGCCGATCATTAGAAATGGATCACTTCACCCTGATTATGGGGTGCCTGTTGGGAACTAGTTTGTAGGGGTGCAGAGATTAATATGGGGTACGATAGTACATTCGACTCTAGACAACTTAACATAGCTTATAGTGCTTTCCCATTTCCAGTTTGTACTTATCATGCTCATTTCTTTATTCATAGACTGAATAGTCAAAGACTTACTCAGGCTTTATGTCTGACTCTACTTTTCTTTCGTCTTCTTTTCTTTCGTTCCCCCCAGGTCCGCAGGGAGGGAATACCGCAGCTTGACCAGTTTTCACATCCAGCTTGAAGAGAAAGAATGTATTGCTTGGATCTCTTTCGTTTTGGACTATGGCTTTTGATAGCAATTATGGGGACTTATGCAGTTTACTTATGTTTTTATGCTTCTTGAAGTTATGAAATCAAGACAGTTATGGAAATGTAATGTTTTTGGAATAATTTTAAGACAATTATGGTATGGTTTGTGTAACAAGTATTTTGATGAAATAAAAGTTGCTGTTGTTTTCTGCTGTTAAAAAAAATGTGTACTTATATCTGTCTTGTGTATCTGTGACTTATACTTATAAACCTCCACCAAAATTAGGGCATTCCCTTTGAGAGTGACCCTAACGGAGGTGGGGTGTTTCACTTGGTATCAGAGCATAGGTTTACCAGATAAGATAAAAAGTTTTGAAAATTTATTTTCAAAAGAAAATTTAAAGTAGCATTTTTAAAATGTTATTTTATTTTAAAAAAGGCATAGTCCCCCAAAGCCATAGGTACTATCTTTTATCCTTCGTTTTGAATCTATGCTTTTTGTTTCAGCATGTCCGAAGAACTTAACTTGCCAGAGGGTGTACCAATACCTGGTTGGTTCAGACGATTCTTAGAAGCAAGGGCCAATCAGCCAGGTCCCACTGTTCCTCATCCCTCAGCTGCAGGAATTCATCCAGCTGCAGCAGCACCTCCTCCTCCACCTCCTCCGCGTGGTAATGCTTTTGCTAAGATATGTAAAGATTTCAAAGCTATGGGAGGGAAGGACTTTCATGGAACCAAGTCCTTCGTGGCTGCCAGGAACTGGCTAAAGGAAACCGAGGACTTATTTTTTATCTTTGAGGTAGAGGATAGGCAGAAGGTACAATTAGAAGTATGGCTACTTAAAGGCGAGGCTTCCTACTGGTGGGAAGTTACCAATGCAGAAAGACCAGTGGAAACATGGGAGGACTTTAGGGCAAGGTTTGAGGCTAAATTTCTCTCAGAAGCTGAAAGGAGTCTTCAATTGGAAAAATTCTTATTTCTTAAGCAAGGGAATATGACAGTCAAAGAGTACGTTAATCAGTTCGATCAGCTGGCTAGGTTCGGACTGGACCTCGTCAACACTCCGCACAAGAAGGCTCTCCGCTTTGTCAAAGAATTGAATGAGCCATTACACAGTTTGGCCATGACCCATATACCCATGGGAGCTATGTATGAAAGGTTGGTGCAGATGGCATTGCTGAACGAAGAGGATAAGGGCAAGAAGGAGACAAAGGCAGAAAGCTCTCAAGGGAAGAAAGAGGGTTTACAGCCTAAGAAGACACACTTTAAGAAGGGCGGGAAAGACAACAAGTCCTAAGAGAAGAGGAAGTGTAATTTCTATGGCAAAGTGGGGCACTTAGTGAAAGATTGCCGGAAAAAGAAGGCCAAGTTGAATGGTGGGTGCTTTTCTTGCGGTGAGATAGGCCACATGGCTAAGGATTGCCCAAAGAAGCGAGGGCAGGGGCAGAGGGCTGGATCCACCTCAGGGGCACAGGTTCATGTGCTAGAAGCGCCACCTCTGCAACAGCGAGGTATAAATACTTCTGTAGAAAGTGTAGTTTATCTTTATGATCACCCAGTTCGCACTTTATTTGATTCTGGCGCATCATACTCCTTTATTTCATCTGCTTTAGTAGAATCTCTGCACCTAGAAACTAGTATCATAGAGGACCCCTTAATTGTTTCAAACCCAATCGGGGGCCCAGCTCATTTGTTTATGATTTGTGTGGGATTGAAAATTTCTATTCTAAGCATAGAATTTAGATGTAGTTCCTTTGTTTTTGGCTTCTCGGGATATGGTTTGATTTTGGGCATGGATTGGCTATCCAGTAATGGTGCCATCCTTGATTGTGAGAAAAGGGTGGTTAGGCTTCTGACCCAACTCGGTAACACTCTGGAAATTACTTGTAATCCCTCGTATGCGGTTTTGCTTAGTTATCTTGAATCGCTAGATGCTTCTGTTGAGAGTTTGCAATCGGTTAGAGTGGTCCGTGAATATCCGGATGTCTTCGAAGAGGTGAAGGGCTTACCTCCGAAGCGGGAGATAGACTTCCGCACATATCTTGTAGATAATGCAAAGCCCGTTGCGTTGCCCGTTAGACACATGGCTACACGGGAAAGGAAAGAGCTCAATAAACAGGTTAAAGAGCTTCTAGAGAAGGGGTTCATTAGAAGGAGTATTTCAGAATGGGGCGCTCCAGTGGTGTTCGTGACAAAGGCGGATGGCTCACTCCATCTATGTGTTGACTATAGGGAGCTCAACAAGCTGACGAAAAAGAATAGACACCCTCTCCCCAGAATTGACGATCTGTTTGATCAGCTTGTAGGAGCGTCTGTTTTCTCCCAACTCGATTTAGTGACCAGATTTCATCAGCTAAGGGTGGCTGAAGATAGCATCGATAAAACAGCATTTAGAACCCCAGACGGCTTCTTTGAATGGCTTGTCATGCCTTTTGGCTTGACAAACGCACCCGCTTACTTCGTGGACTTGATGAGTAGGGTGTTCAGAGAATTCCTCATCAAGTTCGTAGTGGTCTTCGTAGACGATATCTTGATTTCTCAAAGAATGAAGAAGAGCATGCTCAGCACCTAAGGGCAATCATGGAAACTCTGCGCGTCAATCAGCTAAAAGCAAAATTCTCCAAGTGCCACTTTTGGAGAGAGGAAGTAAGGTTTCTTGGGCATATAGTATCCAAAGAAGGGTTAGCTGTGGACCCTGCTAAGGTAGTAGCGGTACAGGATTGGAAGACACCAAGGAATGCAACTGAGGTCCGAAGTTTTCTAGGACTAGCAGGTTTCTACCGAAAATTCATAAGGGATTTTGCGAAAATCTCAGCTCCACTCACAAGGCTGACAAAGAAGAATCTAGTGTTCAATTGGGATTTGGATTGCGAGTTCGCTTTCCAACGACTAAAAAGGGCTCTTACAATAGCCCCAGTTCTGACGTTGCCAGATGGAAGCAAGATGTTCACAGTTTATACAGATGCATGTGGGACAGGGCTAGGCACTGTCTTAATGCAAGAAGGAAGGGTAGTAGCTTATGGCGGAAGACAGTTGAAAGTGCACGAAAAGAACTACCCAACCCATGATCTCGAGTTGGCCGCCATCGTCTTTGCGCTTAAGTCTTGGCGCCACTATCTCCTAGGTGAGAAATTCGAACTGTATATAGAAGGACCTTAACTTGAGGCAACAAAGGTGGATGGAGTTTCTTGCCTCGTATGATTTCGAGATCTCCTACACTCCGGGCAAAGGCAACGTAGTGGCAGACGCGTTGAGCCGAAAGAAACTGACCCTAAGCCCGCTCTTTATAGAAAGGCAAAGCTTGGAGTATATAGCCAGTTTTAACTTTAGACCCTCCTCCGATTTTGTACCGGGCTTGCTAGCATCTCTCGAAGTACGCCCGACTCTAGTGGACTCAATAGGGACAGCACAACGCGAAGACCCTCAGCTTGTGGAGACGATTGATAGACTAATTAGGGGTGAGACTTCAAGTCACCTCAACAGATACTCCATCGACGATAAGGGTTGGTTAAGGCGAGACGGAAGACTATGCGTCCCACGGACAAGGGATTTAGTAAAGACGGTTCTCGAAGAAGCACATCACTCCAAAATGACGATACATCCAGGCGGAGATAAAATGTACATGGACATAAAGAGAACTTTCTTCTGGAGCGGTATGAAGAAGGACGTGGCAGATTTCGTTTCTAAGTGTATGACTTGCCAACAGGTTAAGGCGGAGCAGAAGAAGCCTGGCGGTCTGCTCCATCCTCTAGAGGTCCCATAGTGGAAGTGGGATAGCATTTCAATGGACTTCATTGATGGGCTGCCTAGGTCTAGAATAGGCAACACTAGCATTTGGGTAATAGTGGATAGGCTTACTAAAAGCACCCACTTTTTACCTGTCAATCATCCCTAGCATCTCTTTATCTCAAGGAAATTGTTCGACTCCATGGAATACCCTCCAGCATTGTTAGTGACCGAGACCCTATCTTCACAAGTGAGTTTTGGCGGAGTCTACAAGAAGCGGTAGGCACACAGTTATGCTTGAGTACAGCCTATCACCCCTAAACCGACGGCCAGACAGAAAGAGTGAACAGAGTTTTGGATGACCTTTTAAGACTGTGCGTCCTTGACTTCGGAGGGACGTGGGAAGACCATCTTCCTTTGGTGGAATTTGCCTACAACAACAGCTACCAAGCCACCATCGGAATGGCACCCTTCGAAGCTTTATATGGAAGACCGTGCCGATCGCCCACTTGTTGATGGGAGTCTACTGACAAGCTCATAATTGGACCAGATATGATCTGAGAGACTTCAGAGAAAGTAGACTTAATACTGAGAAGAATGAAGACAGCCCAAGACAGACAAAAATCCTACGCCGACAAGAGAAGGACCGACCATGAGTTTGAGGTTGGGGACAGAGTTTTTCTTAAGGTATCTCCTCTAAGGAACGTTGTTTGTTTTGGAACCATAGGGAAGCTAGCACCAAGGTTCGTAGGACCATTTCCTATCATCGAGAAGGTTGGGAAGATGGCCTATAGATTAGAGCTACCCGAAAAGCTGGCCGGAGTTCACAACGTCTTTCATGTTTCTCACCTCCGGAAGTGTTTACACGAGTCTGCTGAAATAGTAGAACCTAGCATTCTAGAAGAAGCTGAAGTGGAACGCGAAGCAACCATGAGAAGAGTTCCAACACGCATCTTAGGAACTGAAGTGAAAAAGCTACGCAACCGCGAAGTCAAGCTCGTCAAAGTTCAGTGGAGCGACGCCGAGGAAGACGCAACTTGGGAAACTGAGGCTAGAATACGCGCAGCCTACCCTTTTCTTTTTGAGGGTACATCTTTGATCTTTCTTTTTCCTTAAGTTGCGCTTTTATCTATCTTTTTTTAGGTATATCTCCTCGACCTTATCTTTTAGGTAGAAACCCTTTGGATGAAAGCATGTAATTGAAACATGTTATGGATGATGGTTGCAAGTGGTTGCAAGTGATTGCTAGTGGTTGCATATACACACACAATCTAGGTTTTAGATCGGCTCAGTCACTTCATATTGCATATGCATGTATGTATTTATATTCGTATATGGTTGAAGTTTAATGTGTTGTCATATGGATGTTGCATTTATATGAATGATTGTGCACTCATGTAGAATCATGAATAGGAAAATTTGCATACATAATGGATTCATGACACTTACATAATTTGCATTAAGGAGGCCAACTGAATCAGTAGACCGCCTGATTTTGCATTAGATAAATACATGTACACACACTTCGCATATGATCATGAAGCATTAGAAGTCTTTTAAGGACAATGGATGCTCGTGTTTGATGGATGAGTAGATGGACGTTTGGATGTCAGGATATACATTCTTCCTAAACTTGAAGATTTCGGGGACGAAATCCTTTTAAGTGGGGGAGAATGTAACACCTCGTGTATTCTATAACAGTGAAATTCACAAATTAAAGTATAATTGATTTCAAATCAAAGAATTAAGAGAAACAGGGTACGGCATTGCGTTCGATACGGAATTCTGCTTGAGATAGAGTCCGAGTTTGTGTAAAACGGACTCCGTATGAGGGAGATATGACCTCCGGAAGTTTTAGAATTCAGTTTAAAATTCAAACAGACAGAAACAGTTCAGAACGAGTTCAAAATTCAAAGAAATCGGACCCAGATTGGGCTGGGTGGGAATTTTCCCGCCCAAGGCACCCAGGTCGACTGGGGGGTCGACCTGGGGTAGTCGACCTGGGGGTCGACTGGGTAGTCGACCTGGGGGTCGACTGGGTAGTCGACCTGGCCCTTGAGCCAGGTCGAACCCAGCCCCTCCTGGCTGGCATGGTCTGTGCTTGGCCGAATTTCTGAGCTTTGTCTTGTCACTAGGGCTAGGTGTCAGCTCCTGATTGGTCTCTCTTTCAAACGAACGGCTAATATTAGTCTAAGCTCCATCGACGGTTCTAATCAATTCACAAACTCTATAAAAAGGACCTAAGACTCCAACTAATTCACACAAATAAAAATGAGAATGAGACCGTCATGCTGCTGAAGAAAGACTAGGAGTAGCCGTCAAAATTGAGAGATGATTAGGAGTCGATTCAAAAGCTTAAAGCCACGACAATTAAATCAAAACAATGCCTACAACAAAGGATAGCATCTCCAAATTCATAATTCAAAATCCTGAATTGAAGATTCGTCATACGTTGTAAGTAGAGTGCTATTCCGATGTGAATGAATAATTGAGTTTTGATTTGTGTAAAATGGGAAATGGAATTGTACATAATTTGTGGTGATGATAATTCATAAGTGTATGTTGCTATGATTCTAATTATGAATAGATTTAGGATGTTGTGGTATAATGATGTTAGACCTATTGGATATTTGCAAGTATATGACTCATGTTGAAAGTTAACAACTATATGTTTGTGGTAGTTTATTACAACACCTATTGGATATTTGCAAGTATATGATTCATGTTGAAAGTTAACGACTATATGTTTGTGGTAGTTTATTACAACACCTATTGGATATTTGCAAGAATATGATTCATGTTGAAAGTTAACGACTATATGTTTGTGGTAGTTTATTACAACAAAGTTGAGATTCATGTAAGTATGTGATTCACTATTATGCCAACTTGATGTATATTTTTATGATCATTTTTAGCGTAGTTGGATTCATTTGGGTATTATGATTCATATGAATTTATGTTGGAATTGGCATCATGATTCAAGTGTAAAACCATACTTTTGTATTAGTGACAAAAGTAAGCATCTTTGTGAACTTGTGTTGACTTTATGAACATAGCTAGTTTATGTTTAACTTTATGCCCAAACAAAATATGTTTTAGGCCTATGTTGTTATCAAAATCATATGATAACATATGCGACACATAATTAAGTTAGATTTACATTTTAAATGCAAGTTTACATGAATAGATTAAAAACCATGATTCATGTTTAGGTGTGTTTTATGTCATGATTATATGCTATTACAATGCAAGTTCACAAGTGCCTAATTTATGTTAATTAGACCGTTATGTTGCAAGTTCATGCGTTCACACACCCCTTTTTTGATGTTACTTAGAATATATAAACACCATGTTCTAAGCCTCCCCTTTTTCATGTGGCTAAGTTGGGCTTAAATGTTAAGCCCAACATAATATAGCAAACGTATAAAACGGGGGTAATGACGTTTGGTTAAAAATATAAAACATGTGTTTTGGCATGTTTGACGCAGGCCAACGACCTTGAAAACATTTAAGTGGTATAAATTAATTTTACCCAATAAAGATGAATTTGAATAATGGGCTGCAAATATTTACATATAAAAAGAAAAGAAACAAAATATGTAAACTTAGAAAATACGATGTGTTTAACCCGAGGTTGGATTGAGTTGTGACATAAACCCGCCCGGAACCGCCCGGCTGTCCAGTAGTCACAACAATACCTATCCAATGTGGGTGGTTAAACATTAAGCCCAATAAAGACCCGAGGTTAGACTGAGTTGTGACGTAAGACTGCCCGGAACCAACCGGCAACAGGCAGTCACAACAATATCTGTCTAATGTGAGAGGTCGAGGCTTTAATAAGACAATTAAGGCTGAGTCAGGATTGATAGGATTAAGTAAATTGAATTAATACTTAATCAAATTGAACATGCTAAACTATACAGACTGATTGGGGGTTAGGTTTACAAAACACTTAACCAACTTAGCATGTTGGCTAGAAATAGAAAACCTAGTAGCGGGGGACCCTTTTCAGCAGTAACCCTACAAGGTGTATCAGGATACCCTGAACTAGGCAGGGTGGGGCATGATTATTGGGCTGACTGTAAGAGGTCAAATCGACGGCGATGGTGCAGCAGTGTAGGTTCTAACGGGGTGCGGGCGTGCACACACTCCGGCGCAGAAAAATTAGGCACTGTGCACCAGTAGTATACCTGTGCATTCTAGAATTGTGTCGGGCCGCCACCATGGGACTTGATACACCCCATGGTGGGACCAGCATACGTAGCTACAACATCGGGGGCCGTAAGACACCTGTAACTACGCGAGTAGGAGCCAATCATTAGAAATGGATCACTTCACCCTGATTATGGGATGCCTATTGGTAACTAGTTTATAGGGGTGCAGAGATTAATATGGGGTACGATAGTACATTCGACTCTAGACAACTTAACTTAGCTTATAGTGCTTTCCCATTTCCAGTTTGTACTTATCATGCTCATTTCTTTATTCGTAGACTGAATAGTCCTAGACTTACTCAGGCTTTATGTCTGACTCTACTTTTCTTTCGTCTTCTTTTCTTTCGTTCCCCCCCCCCAGGTCCGCATGGAGGGAATACCGCAGCTTGACCAGTTTTCACATCCAGCTTGAAGAGAAAGAATGTATTGCTTGGATCTCTTTCGTTTTGGACTATGGCTTTGGATAGCAATTATGGGGACTTATGCAGTTTACTTATGTTTTTATGCTTCTTTAAGTTATGAAATCAAGACAGTTATGGAAATGTAATGTTTTTGGAATAATTGTAAGACAATTATGGTATGGTTTGTGTAACACGTATTTTGATGAAATAAAAGTTGCTGTTGTTTTCCGTTGTTCAAAAATATGTGCACTTATATCTGTCTTGTGTATCTGTGACTTATACTTATAAACCTCCACCAAAATTAAGGCATTCCCTTTGTGAGTGACCCTAACGGAGGTGGGGTGTTTCAAAACTTTTAAGGAAGATGGTTAATAAGGTAATAATAGACCAAAATGTGTTAATGGTTTTAGAATGAAATCTAAGCTAAGTGGTGAAAAGATGGTAAATGGATTGGTATAAGTGATTAATACAAAAAAGGTTTAAATGAGTTTTTTCTTAAAAACCAAAGTGATGACTTTAATCGAATTAAGCAAAGCACTTTAATTGAAATAAAAAATTTAACGCAAAGGAAAACACATAAGATAGTTTTGTGTTAAACATTGTTAAATGGATTTTTGAAATAAAATACAAGTAAAGAGGTCTTGTTGTAAAGAAGGTGGAAAGCGGACTTTTTATCCTTATATAATCTTTATCTTATGAGGTTTCAACAAACAGAGTGGTATATGTCTGCATTTTTTAAATCCAGACATTTTGACTATCTTTAATAAATGAACGGAAGCGTGTGCGTCGCACACAGTACTTTATTCAAAACAGCGATTATAATGCTACTGTTATAACAGATGTTTTGTAAATCTAAACAGCGATTTTAACGCTGCTATTATAATAAATGTTCTATAAAGCTAAACAGCGATTGTAATGCTATCGTTGAAATAAATGTTTTATAAATGAAATATTTGAAAACAGCAATTATAACGCTACTGTTATAATCAATGTTTTTCCCATAAAAGAAGTGTATGCTTAGATTAAACACGAGAGTTGCGTAAGCGATATTTTATTTGGAGTTGTGAGCTTTGACTATTTCAAAGTTGAGAATGTTGTTCAGTTAAGGTCTGAGAGGTAATTATACCCCAACTTGATTGACTTCATGTAACAACCCGGAAATTCTGAGCCAATTTAAAATTTTTATTTTGGCAATTTTAATGAATTTTGAATATTTAAAATGAATTATTTTAAATAATAACGATGAGAAATTTATTTTGAATAAAATTAGAACGTGTATATTTATATAGATCGTCGTTAGAATATAAATATTTATTTATAATTATAAAAGGAATTGAAAATGGCGCGGTAGTTCGATAATTCGATTTCAAACTTCAAATGAATGTATAGGATTCAAAATAAACCGGATTTTGGCGAAACCAAAAATATTAGAATCTAGTTGAGAATATATTTCCAACGAATCCGAAAAATTGAAATTTCATAGCGAGATTCAAAAGTTATGCCCAGTTGAAAAATAAGAATAGTCGCTATGTAAATAATACATGTCCCAAAAAGTCATATTTTGAATACGGATGAATTTGAACTCGAAACCACTTCCATTGAGTTCAAAATGCTGTTTAGAACTCCGAAAAGTACAAGCTTCGATATATCCCGATATCCGGAATAGTGGCAATTGGTTGGAGCTTTTCGGTTAGCAATACATAGCCCTTAAAAAGTGAAATTTTGCATATGAGCTCAGAATTCGACGAGATAAATTTTTCTGGATTCATAATGATAAATCATTGTTGAGTTCCAAAGGGCGCGTCGAACGGAGTTAGTATGTGGCCGTGCGAGCTAAAACGGTTCAGGGTAAAACGAGCAGTCATTTTACAAAAGAACATTATTGATACGACCTCAGAATTCGATTTCGTTTTTTTTTGGATTCGTATCGTCTAATAATGGTTAAATCCAAAAGTCCATGTTTTTTGGAGTTAGCATGTGAGCGTGCAAGAAGAAATGGTGCGCCATAATCGCATTTTTAGAGCTTATCTGAGCATTTTTGAGAATTTTAATGCACGGTCAAACGAACTCGGAATTCGACGAAACTTGTTTCGTTGGACTCGTCTTCACGTCTACTATGTCGTGTCCGAAATCCGCGGCAATTGGATGTCGTCGGCGTTCGGACGATAGGTGAGAAACGGGCATATAAACACTTAGCTTCCTTTTCCTTCTTCATAATTTCCTCCTTCCTCTTTTTGCATTTTCCCTCTTTAATGGGCTCCTCCCCAAAACCCATCAGCCCCTCCCCCTCCACCGCTTCCACTACCCACCGCCGCTCCTCCTCCCCTCCGGCCACCTCCTCCTCCTCTCTCCTTCCTCCTCTCTCTTCTCCCTCTCTCCAATTTGCAACCCTAGGCCCCAACCACCAACCACCACCACCGTGAGCCCCTCCACCACCGCCGCCGCCCACCAGCACCCTCCCCACCTCCAATCAGGTCCAGCGCCGCCACCCCCCAGCCCAACTCCGGCCGTGGGCCCCGCTACACCAAAAAACTCATTTTCACCAAAAATCCCGTTTTGCAAATAACACCCTGTCCTTATTTCGCAAATAACTCCCAAACCGTGCGTTTCTAACCAAAGACCAAAGTCGAAGAGCACGATTTTCTCTTCGATTTGGTATATGATAGTCCTATTTTGCATTGCGGAGTTATCGGGAAAACGCGTCCAAAATTTGCTGTCCAAACACTGTCAAAATGCTGTCTTTTCGTGATTTCCGGAGAAATGGCACATTTTCGGAAGGAAGACCACTAGGCGAAAGTTGTCCGGAATGGCGCGTTTAAGCTAGAAAAAAAAGATAGTATGAAGATTGAAGCTCGTTTGCAAATTCTGGAACAAGAACAGCGAATCCGGGCGTTAGAAAAAAATGTGAGTTTTCTCCGTTTTAAAACTTCTATGGTTTTTGACGAATGAAGTAGAATAAAAATATGATTTTTATATAATAGGAAGAATAAAAATATGATTTTATATAGTATAGATAATAAAAATATGATTTTTATATTATATAGATAGTAAAGATTTGAACTTTATTATATGAACAGTGGTATAAAAATAGATTTTTTATCTATATAGTAGTAGTATAAAAATGTGATTTTTATATACATAGCAACAATATAAAAATGTGATTTTTATATATGTAGTGACTACGGGCAGTGAAATTGGCAAAAAAGGCGAGCACGACGAAGATTTCTATATAAGAAGTGTCGTGGAGTTGGGATAGCTTTGGTGAGAACTTCTCACTCTAAATTTCCTTTTCTAGTTATAAATATATACTAGGATGCAGACGGTGCTTAGCAGCACCCGACACCCATCGTCCACAGACCATGGACGGCTTGTATGTTTGTTTGATGTGTTGTGGAATTTGTCTGTGATGTTGATGTGAAATCGATAATAAATTGTAGATGGTTGAAATAAATTGATTATCATTGAAAATATAATTTTTAACGTGAATGTGAATAAATGAATATTTATAAACAAATCGGCCGATTTGTTTATATACACTGATTTGACTGATATTGATTGGGACGATAAATTTTACACATCGCCCAACTGCACAAATAAAAATCTGTGTTTGTTGATTTGAAACCCCACACGGGTGTTGGGATGATATTAGGCGTACACTAATCCCAATTATTTAATTGTATGTCGATCGATTGGTCGACAGGCTGTGTAAGCGTTAATTGTTTATATTTAATGCTTATGCAGTTGTGTGGTGCACTTTGGATGATGGTTGATTGTTTATCGTTGCTATTATATACATGTGTTGTATGGAATCCATATAATTAACATTATATGGTGATTGATTGGGCCTCATTCCAATCGGGAAAATAATGAATATTATAAAAGAAAATTCATGTGTTGAATATAAAAATAGTCATGTGTTGACGATGTTCATGTGTTGAAACTATTTATGTGTTGAGTAAAATATTTTAACAATAAAATATACATCTTTATCATATATAAAATTAGAACTACTTTACGGTTGGAGTCTAATTGAAAATGAAACGATAGATACCATAATTTTATAAAATATATTACATAACAAGAATAGTCATGTGTTGACAGTACTCATGTGTTGAGATTAGTCGTGAGTTGAAAGAAATATAGATTCATGTGTTGAATAGAATAAATATTCATTTGTTGAATAGAATAACGAATTTATTGAAATATATAAAGCCGTGTTGATTAGAGTTGCGCTATTTTGACGTGAACGATAATTATATCGATTATATTCGTTTTTATAATGAATATAGAAAGGTAGTGATTTCAAAATATAACGTTTTGAAAATATTATCATTTATATAGTAATGATATGAAATATTCAATTTTGATTTGAAATTGAATATAGAGTCGAAATGTTTTTGAAAACGAATTTAAAACGATTTATAAAATACGTTTTAAAAGGAAATCAACGAAATATATATAATATATATAATGGCCTGAATAGAACGCACCGCGCCGCGGTAGTTCGTGAATTTCGACCATTGACTTCGAATGGACATTACGGGAGATCCGACCGTCAGATTCTCCTAAAACCGGAACCGTTGGGTTCGTATCGAAAAGAGATTTCCAATGAATATTAGAAATTTGAAATCTAACGGTTGGATTTGGAATTATGTCCAAATCAAATTTGGAAAAGGTCGCTGTAAGTGTAGTTCGATGGCCGTTGAGGGAAATCGACTGTACGGGCCTTGATAAAATTATTAAAAATATTAATAATTTGTGTAAAATCATAATATGTAAATTGGAAAGAACTGGGATGAAAAATTCCACATTTGAAAGGATAAAAATATATTCTTGTCGAAATGAACTAGTTTTGAACTAGAATTAAAAACAATTTATTTTTGAAATAAATAAATTGAATTTGAAAGTGATTTTAAAAATAATCAATATTCCCAATACGTGAATTGGACTGGAGTTGAATCGAAATTATCTTCAGAATATTTCAATGTTGGATTTCGTGACTATACAGATATTGTTATGGGAATTTGAAAGATATATTTATATCGTTATTTCCAATACGATATTTGTTGGTTTCAGAATTTGATATTGAATATAAGCCGGTATATATTCTATATAGAACCTTGTATTTAATATCAAATGTGATTTGGGTTTGTCGTGAATGGTGTCTTCATTAACACTGTTCTTAAGCCCAGTTGGGGAAAATATTAAATCCTTCTATTTAGATTTAATGAAGTGTACCAATTAAATAATATTAATTGGAATTGAATTTAAATTGGTTCTTGGGTTTATCGTGAGCGGTGTTTTGAATAACACCTGTTCTTTAACCCGATTAACAATAGAATGTGATTTTGGGTTTATCGTGAATCGTGTTTTAAATGACACTGGTTCTTTAACCCAATTAAAGACAGGATATTGATTTTTGAGAAGATTAAAACTAAGTGGAGTTTTAATAAATCTTTAATTAGATTTAAACGTGAAATGGTAATTAATTTTACAGATAACACCGTGGTGTTAGGAATAGAGTATCACCAATTTTGCTCCAGGGGATGAATAGGTTGGGATTGGGAAATAAAACAAATAATTACTTCGGTGTGGTTCGCTAATCCCGACTAGTTTGAAATGATATCCAAAGGAAGATTAAAGAATAAATTTAGAAGGATTTATCTTTGATAAAATTAATGGGAACCTTTCCCTGAGAATGTGATTTTCTGAATAAAAGAGTATTCTGAATTGGAATGAGGCGTTTGTTTTGTTTGTGTAACATTTGTTTATCATATACGTGGGTTATTCAGAAAGGCCGGGTTTATACCCATTCTGAATAACCGATTCGACGAGATGTCAAAGATTAAGATGGTGGTTGAAGACCGGAAGTCTTCACATCGTTTGGGGGATTACTGATGATCTCGATTGGGCTGTACACCCAAGATGAGGGAAACAGTTGGTGATCGTCCAGACGTACTTGGAGATCGATGGATATGCGAGGAAAGTGCCTCCGGTTTCGTTCAGACCCAGAACGAACTTGTAAATGGATTGTGCATCTGACATTAGATTTTATTCTGTGTTGATTGATCTCTATTAAATATACTTCTGTTTGGCGGCGGAGAATTTATTCTCTTGCTTAACGCCCTTCTCTGAGACGTACGAGCTCAGAGGTTGTATATCGATGGACATCATTCGCATGGAGTGAATTGCCAGTGTGGCACGCGTAAGTGGCAATTGATCAAGGCTTCTGTTGAAAAGCAAAGTCTTGTGGTTGATGATCAAAGCACGGCCTGTGTGGCGTAGCTTTTTGTATAACGTGAATTCGCGAGCCTCACACCTCGGTATGAGTCAAAAACGGGAGACGGACCGCTAGGAGAGCACGACGTTTCTTTCTAGCTAGGGTGGTGTCAGTGACCTACCAGCCCTGACATTTATATACTTTTCACCTGTGTGGTTGTTGGAATGCGAGGCGCCTCGGATATAGGTCTGTAAGGACCGGGAAACGTGTGTTCAGGAATTGCCAATCCTCAAAAGTAAGAGAGGACCGGCCCAGCCGATTCCAAGGATCAAAGTGGGGTCCTGAGACATTTGCTAGAGTGTCTTGAACGGAGAGGAGCTTGCCCCTTGCCTCGACTCATGATGGAATCCAATTTCCAATACGTGTGTTTCGGTTTCATTTGTAGAGCCTAGTATGGCGACATCGTGGGATGGGGCGCTTATGTCGTCTATGATTTATATTTATGATTGAAATTGTTTTGACACTATACACCTATAATAGTATCAAATAATGTGTTTTAAAAGTATCAAGCATGCTTTGACTGTTATAAGGTAAAAACCCTATCCTCCGGCTTGCGTTGCATTGTGTGATGGGACCTGGGTCTTATAACAGCTTCATTTTTCTTTATTTAGCATTGCGCTGTTTGTTCTATGCACTAGTATTCTTGGGAGGAAACCCGTTCCGTGTTATACGGCGTGGTCCCTTGATTTACCAAACTTTAAAATAAAGATTAATAACTGTTTTAGTTCTCACACCAGTCCCATAACTGACCTGGAGTTTATTGTTTTAACCTAAACTCTGGGTGCCCCTATTTTCGACACGGGCAGCTAGTAGTTTTGGTTTTGCAGATTTATGTTCACAGGAACCTGGCTTACAGCTGGAACGATGCTCGGAAAGCTCTGTATCCGTGTATCACTTTCAGTTGTGTTTTGTATATTTTTCCGCTGCTATGTAATTTATTGTAATCTCTGATGTTCATCGAATGTATTTTATTCATTTATACTCTGTATATTCTTGTATTCTGATGGAATTGTTGTAATAACAATGAAATGTTCTTCCGTCTGCGTTCTGATTCGTCTTGTACTCAGTTCTATCCGGGCTTTCCTTACCAGGGAAGTTCGGGTCATCTCACTTCATGATTGATGGAGGAATGGTTAAGGTTCGATAGTGAAGATTGGTTAGCAATTAGGTTAGTTAATAAATGATTAATGGTTTGAGTTATAATAACAATGTTTTATAACATCGCGTTAATTAAAGGATTTTGAAATGTTTCCACAAATAAAATGAGAAATATATTCTATGCATAGAAAATGAAATGAATTGGTCAACCAGGAATTAAGAAATGGAATATGGAAGTATTTTCGGATATTAATAAAGTATATTTTCTGAATATAGAAAATAATGGATCGTGAATATATAGAATTGTTTTCTAATAGGAATTAGAGATATTTTCTCGAATAAGGAATTAGGATATTGAAAATGTTTTACAAGAATCAAAAGAGAAAATCGAGCTTTGAAAAGATAGGAAAGATGGAAATCTGGAATTGATAACAAAACAAGGAATTTATATATATAGGGGCCAGTATTGCTTGATGGTTGATTAGTAGAATTTCCATTTGGAAATAGGGTCGTTGGTTGAATAGATGTTCCTTTGATAGTCACCGATTATCAAAGTTTTGATTTATTTTATACCTCCATTGTCAATACGGGGAGACCAGGATCAGATTTAATATCTGAAAACCACTCTGTATTGGCATAAGCATTACGAATCAACGTATGTTGAAGAGATTATGAAGAGGGAGTAAAGTGCAAGGTCTATTTTGTTAATCCTAGGGAGAAATTTCCTAAGATGGATTAATATAATGGTGCCTTCGGTTTGTCCAGACCCAGGACAACTTGTAAGGACGAGTGTCTGACAAAGTATTTCCAAAGGGATTACGTACGTTGATTCCTTCAAACGTACGAAGTTGGTGGCAAAGAAGGGATACTTCTTTAGCCTAACAACCTGAGTATTTTTATGGGAATCAATTAGTGATTTCCAATGGATATGACAATGTGGCATTCAAAGTGAATGGAGGCCAGATGTTCTGGAAGATAATTCAAACCTCAGGCCTCACAACCGGGAATTAACAAAAATCGGGCAAGCAGCATGGCTAGGTGGGTCGCTCCCATTAGGATGTATATTCACCGATCTAGAGAAATTCCATTTCCTTCTTTAATATATCAATGTTGTCCCTTTCGGGAAACGGTTGCTGATCCCAATCATTGGTGATATACATTCGGTACACTCAAGCGAAATGAGTGGTTGGTCATGTGTGGGTCGGGTTGCAAGATGTTCTTATTGAACCCAGTGTATTCCCCTCTAGAGATACACTATCGGAAGGTGGCTCCATACCTTGTCATGCTGGAAATCCAATCTCCAATAAGCGCCCTGCGGTTTTTGAATTTATATTATATGTGGAGAATGAGATGCAAGCGTTCCGCTAGATTCTATTTATTTGTTGCAGACACCACTGTAATATCATTGGATTTGATATCAAAAATATTTTTGGTTATCGTAAGGTAAAAACCATCCGTTTTTATGTGTGGATTGGTCTTACGATTATCATTTCTTTCGAAAGGATTTTAAAGTTAAACAAATGGTTGGAGTTTACTCACACCAGTCCCATGACTGACCTTGAGTTTTTTTTGTTTTCCCTAAACTCTTGGGTGCCCATATTTGTACGGGCAGTCAAGTAGTTGGGATTTACAGGTTCACTTCCGAGAAGCTTGAAGAAGGAGGTTCCACATGTTAACTATAGACTATCATATTTTCCGCTGTGTACTATGCTGTATCTAGAAATAGGTGTTTATAACTGTTCCAGAAATAGCTGTTGTGCTCTGATGATGGTATGTATATAAAGTTACTGAATTATATTTCAAAGTTTATGTTATCTAATATATTTTATTCGTCCGCTGTGAATTTGTGATCTTCGTTTTCTTCTATTCTAATGTTTCTTTCTTTCTCTATCTAATAATGATTTGTATTTCTATGCAATTTGGGTTGGACATGTGGTGTTACGAATCAACTCAAAGCGTATGGAAATCCGACTCGTTATAGTTGGTATCAGAGCTGAAGGTTGAGTAGTAACCTTGGCTCTGTGCGTGACTCAATAGAGATAGGGTCAGTAATACTCTAGATTGAGTGGAGTGTATACATATGAGCGTGTATTTGTAGATTTGATATAAAAATTGTTTTACATTGTGTTGACTGGTTTGTTGAGTGGTTTATGAATTCTAGTCGATACAGGATGTACAGCTATATCGATAGGTGTTTCTAAACTCTCGAAAAAAATCAATTCGATACCGTATTGTTTTGAAATGGGTAAATGAAATAGTTTTGCCCAAAAATTATTTTGATATAAAAGGAATAATTTTTGAATTATTACATATGAATGTGTTGATTTTTATTACAACCAAATGTAGCAGATTTGGTGACTTATAATTGAATATGATTTGTATAAAGATAATATATACAAATGAGAAAAATTGAAATTAAATTCAAACCAGAATATGGAATTTGAATCCCGGAAGTTAAAGAATATTTCTGAAGTGTTTTGAAATTAATCTAGAAATATTTTGAAAGGATTTGATAAAAACTGTTTTAAATGGATTTTGAAATTTTTAAAGCACTATAATCACTTCAGTCGCTTGAAAATAATTTAGATGATGAGGGCCACATCATTTGTATCTATTTTCGAGTTTCTAAGTGATGAATTACTACCATAAGAAGATTTTTAACGGAATTCGGTTGAGAAATAAATTACTTTTAGAATTCAAAAGTTTTGAATTATTATGGTTGTATATATGTATACATATGTATGATTTCAAGCTAATTTGAAATAAAATCTGGGAATTTAAATTCTGAAATTGAATTTAACTTGTATAAGTTGAATGAATTGAAATGGTTGAAGTAAATCAAATGGATTGATTGAAAATTAACTTAAGTTAAATAAAATTTGATTGAATTAGAAATAACTCCGAATGAAATTAAATAAACAAAAATGTTGAGATTCGAAATATTAATATGAATTCAGCTTATGTATAAACAAGTTGAATATATATTGGATGTTGTTTGGAATTAAACTGTGATGGAATTGAACTCAAGTAGAATAAGAGGGTTGATTTTTGAAAATAGAACTCAGTTTGGATTAGTGAACAGAAGTGAACTAATCAGAAAATTAAAGACCAACGGTTGGATTGATTTGGAACCGATTGGAAATATATATGTTTGCTGAGAAGATATTGAATGGAAGCAAATGCAATAGATAGAATTATGCCCGACAAAAACGTACATATTTACAATATTACTTGGGTTTGATGGTTTTATGAGCCTATGCAGGAATCCACATGGCTTTTTGATTTTTTTTTGGATTGGAGGAGGCCTAGAAAGGCGAGTCATGGTTGTACCAATTGAGTCGTGCAAAGGAAGTGCTGCCGAGTTTTTTCAAAAATTTAAAGAGTTAGAAAATTTTCAAGAAAATTTTTGGCAATTTAAAATCGAGTTGTTAATTGTAATTGAAATAAGAAAACCAGAATTGGTTAATAAAATTTCGAGTAGAATAATAAATTGAAAAATGGATTTAAAATCAATTGGAATGGGTGTGAATATGCAGAAGAGCATATGGATTGAAGACAAGAATGTGACGATGGATTTCCAAAAATGGTGGACAAATCGTTTGGAAAGAATTATGAATGATCTAGTGTTGGTATAAGAATGCGAAGGTCGGATAAGAACTGAGTTATGAAGACATGGAATATAAGATTGCAACTAAGTAGGTTATTAGGAATTAGAGTTATAGCATTTTTATTGCTTAGCAATTTCGAGGACGAAATTATTTTAAGGACGAAGGAATATAACGACCCGGATT
This sequence comes from Allium sativum, assembly GCA_030737875.1. Classification (NCBI taxonomy): domain Eukaryota; kingdom Viridiplantae; phylum Streptophyta; class Magnoliopsida; order Asparagales; family Amaryllidaceae; genus Allium; species Allium sativum. The sequence goes on along the minus strand of CM060916.1, from coordinate 94,233,764 downwards.
TTTAGTTTTTTAATTCTGAATATTTAAATTTGTTTTAAATATTTTATTGGAAATATAAATCGATTTTTATAAGGAATTTATTTAATTAAGAGACAATTTTGAAGTAGAAGTCATTGAGTTTGGTTCCTTAATACTATCTGCCTTCTAATCTACTGCTCCCGAAAATGAAAAGAAGTCAACGCAAGGAGAAAGGTTTTGTACCTCTACTACATAGTCATCAATGACTGTATGCATGATTAAATAAATTACTGGATTTACTTTGTCGCAGGACTTGCTGCATCAATGAAAAATGATGTTACAACAAAGAGAAATGTTTTTTTATTATAAAATCATCACTAGGACAGTCTATTCAAACATGTCCGTAGTAAACCATATAATTAGATTAAATAAATAAAAAATGAATTCCAAATGACACAACTCAAATTCATAACAATTGTCATCCCTATAACATGTTATTAGAAAAAACAACTAATGAACAAATGGACGATCACTGCTCAGTACTTCAACACCAAATATCCAGTATCCACTCAGTACTCGGATTCTACAACACCCTTGAAGTACATGGAAAATTTTAAAAACAGTCATCTACTCTACATACAGCTGTGTCCAAGCTGTTTTCAATGCCTTCATACCCAAGGTAAAGAACCGTGTTCTTCAAGCTATCCAAAACCCGTGCTCATCAAGCTACTCCATTCCGTGCGAGCCACGCTTCCTTCCCTTTAAATACCGGCATCAGCACTTTTGTTCCCCAGATATATTCAAAACACGAGGAGAAAATCATATTAAATAAGATACAAATTAAAATCAATCAAAGAAAATTTCTTTAATTAACAAACCTGATTCTTTGAGGCTCACTATGTCTTATTCTTCATACCTTAAGCTTCTCGACTGGTTCGGTTTTGTTTTACCTGGTCTCGAAGTCGGTACAACAAACTAGCTCGATTCGTCTACAACTCGGAGGCGTCGGAGGATCTTCAAAGAGCATGCTCGAACTCGCAGTTTGCAGTAGGTTCAACTGGGGAAGTTGATGGCTTCCGTTATTGAAAGGGTCGGATTATTTTTGGGTACTGCTGGTTTTCGCAAGTTGCTATAGGAGTGTGAGTTTGAGTTTAAATATTGGGTTAGTTAAGTTACTAAGGGTGAAGCCTGTTGAAGCTTGTGAGGAACTCGTGAAAGCAGGAGGAGCGTTGAGCTCAAGTAATGCAGACGGTGGTGGATGATTGTGTGCGTAGAAGGTGAATCAGTGGGTCAGCATACGAAGTACTATAGTCAGTCATTTCTTTTGGGGAAGCTAAGTTTACGTGTACCAGGATTCAAGGGTTTCACTGGTAGTTTTGGTTTGTGCTTGCGTGAAGCATTGAGGTTGGGCCAAGTGCGGTAATAGGTGCAAAAATATATACTGGGTATGATAATTTCGTGAACAAAGGAGAACATTACTGGGTTGGAGAAAACATGATGAGAGGAGAGATAAAAATGTGAAGTTCAGTTCTTCGAATACATAGGATTTGATTTGAAATACAGGAAGTCACAGCTATGTCAAAATGGAAGTTGGCATATATGGATGGGTCTACTTTCAAGGGAAATGTGGTTTCCTAGTACTGAAAAGAACGGGTATGTGGCACAATTATTTTGTGTTAGAAACAGCCTTAAAATCTATTAGTAATGCAAATAGTGTTTAACTAATTTAGTAAGGAATCAAATGGTAAGTTAGCATGGTTGTGATTAGTTTAAACGGTATTAAAGTTATAATTGTTAATTAATTTAAATATTATTATTTTAATCAATGCTTAATGCGGTAATCACATTCGATCATTCACGAACAGAATTCGTCGAAAGTGGTCATGTTGTAATCATAACAATGAGACGAGGTTATGGAACTAATATGACCGAGGACAAAGCTACCGGACTCTCATAGAACAATTAAACGCAAAATGAAACAAAAAGACAGGATCGTCAACTGCTAGACAAGGTGAGTAAACTCGCTAATTACATTTATTTATAGAAATGTTATACTGTTGTGATGGTTGTTTGGTTAACATGGTTGATATAGTTTGTAACGACCCAAGGATTTTCGGCCATGGAAATCGACATAAATACCTTTACCGTAACTCATGCCGACCCTCCAAGCACCGAAAACACTGGATAGTTATTAAAAAGAAATTAAAGGGTGAGATAAGAAAGAAAGAAATATTAGAATAGAAGAAGAAGAAGAAGAAACAACATAACATAGAGTCTCACATCGTAGCGGAACAAAATATAATACAGAAATAAATCTTCATTGAGAGCTTTAAAAATACTTACAATATCAGAGTACATCACACCACGGGACAGCTACAATATCATGTTCCCATATACAACACACAGCGGAATAGTAGCTATATAATATAAGACGTCTGAACATCTCTAACTCGTCTCTGAACTTCACAGCATTCGATAACCTGAACTTGTACACCCCGGTTAACCCGAGCATTTACAAAACACCGGGTCAGTCTGGTGAACCAGAGTGAGATAAACTCGCATGGTATTTCGGATAAATCATCCAATTATGATTTAAAGTTCAAAATCTTTCAAAAGAAAAGGATAATCGTAAGACCAAATCCTCACATAAACACGGATGGTTTTTACCTTACGATAACCCAAAACAGTTTTGAAACCAATATCTTTTCTGATATTATAATAATGTCTAAATACAAGTAAATAAAAATATAGTGGAACGCTTGCATCTCACGCTCCACATATATAGTATACAAACAAAACCGCGTGCGCTTATTGGAGATTGGATTCCGACTATGACAAGGTATGGGACCACCTGCCGATAGTGTATCTCTAGAGGCAAATACACTGGGTTCAACAAGAACGTCTTGCAACCCGGCCCATACATGACTGATCACTCATTTCGCTTGAGTGTATCGAATGTATATCACCGACGGTTGGGATCAGCAACCGTCTCCCAAAAAGGGACAGCATCAAATATAGATCAAAGAAGTAAATAGGAATTTCTCTAGATTGGTGATTATACACCCAAATGGGAGCGACCCATATAGCCATGCTTCCTGCCCGATTTTTGTCACTTCCCGGTTGATGAGGCTTGAGGTTTAGACTACTTTTGAAACAACTGGTTACCATTCACTTTGAATACCACATCATCAGATCCATCAGATATCACTAATTGACATCCACAAAAATACTCTAGTTAGAAGCTAAGAGAACGGCAATTCTCCGCCAATATCTATAGCACATTTGAAGAAATCAACGTACATGACCCTCTGGAAATACTCTGTCAGACACTCGTCCATGCAAGTCATCCAGGAACAGGATGAACCGAAGGCACTCTCCTACCGCATCCAATATAGGAATCACTCCATGGATTAGTAGCGAGAAGTCCTTGCAACCCGTAGATTCCAACCACGACAGAATCACAGCTTATCTCTACTTGCTAGGCAGAGAAGATTAGTGGTTCTTCCATTTATGAAAGTCCAAGGTCGTCAATGCTCTATCTCGGTCATCTTCTGATATCTTCACGTATTTGTTGGTCGGAATGGTTATTGAATATAAATTCATTCCCGGTCTTTCCATACCAACAATCATATTGGACAGATTTGATAGCCGGTGATTTAACTATAAAAAAAACAATGTTTCAATCATAGCACTCCAATGAGTTCACTGGTTCAGTATTCAGCATCACTTGGCCCTTAAAGTAAACCAAACTAGTTCACTTCTGCTTAATTAAAACTTCTAACTCTTTTAATATTTTAGAATTTTGATATTTGAATCTTATATACTAATGTTCTCAAAACCAATTCTAATACTTAGTAAAATAACCATATTAAATTTCCACTTAATTCTCCATTAAAAAAAACATTTGTTACATCGTTCCTTATTATTTAACTTGGAAAAATCCATTTAATTTATTATTCGTAAACAGCGTTACCACATATCTTGTATTCCATTCTTGAAACATTAAATAATATTTAGTAGTATAATTAAAATTCCACTTTACATTTCTCTTACTTCGGATCTCTCGTTATATATTTTTCAAACTCTCACCAAACGTTGCATTATTTCACTAATGGAAATAATGAACTATCACGAACCTCTTTTATGATTACCAACTAATATCATCTTCAGATAATCCTGATGTCGTTCAAGTTGGGGTATTTTAATTACCTCTCAGACCTTGATCAACAACGCTCATATCCTCAGATAAATATAAGTTGTAATCAAACCAATATTCCATCCCACTCTCGAAACAATTTCCATTTTTACTCGGGTTTAGTTACACCACCCCATGACGTGGTTCTTTAACCCAATTTTACTTTTACCAATCTCCTTTTAAATCTATTTAATCATTCCCATTTTGGAATCTTATTTCAAATCTCCCCTTGTTACTTGATCTCATTTTCAAATAATGTTAATTCAATATTAACGCTTTTCACTTTGAAACCCATTTATGTACTCTGGTTTATCTTAAAACCTTTTTATCGTAATCTCCTTTCACTTAATTCATATAATTAAGTAACCTTTATTTTAAGTTGTCATATTCGCTTAAAAATTCTCTTTTATAACTTCATTATAAAAATTCGGTTTTTAAATATAAACCCATTCATAAATTCCTTCACTATCCCATTAGATTTCATTTCACTTCGATTACTTTTGAAAAGAAATTTTCTAAATTATTATTAATTAAAATAATAATTTATTTCAATCATTAACTACATTAGTAGTTAATTTCTTTATTGATTAAAATACATAGTAAACCCTTTAAAAACTTATCTAAATTCCAACGATATTTAATCAAAAACACATTAATTTGGTAATCAATTCCAATTCAATGGTCGATTTAATTAACTCAAAACTTGATTATCTCATTAGTCGATTCCAACTAATTCCCATTTTAAATTAATATAATTAATTTAAATAACTTCCATTTAATTGTTTTCCTTGCAACCCACATTATCAAGATTTAACCATTCGAATTATTTCTTATTCTCATACTTTGTAAATTTGATTAACATCAGAATTTACTTTATAAAATAAATTAATAACAGATCAAAGTCTTAAATAAATAAAATATTTATTTATTTCTCTTTAATAACTTTTATTCAAAATAATATATTTCAAAATATAACTCCAGTTATAAAATAAATTTTATAACTTCATCTCTATCGACTCACCTGACGGTGAATCAATATTTTTAAAACGATTGATTTTATTGGCCATACCTGCCAAAAACCCAAACAATACCGCCCATTGGTTTAAACAACACACAGGTTGAATTCCCAGTTCAAATCAATAACCTAATCAATCACCGAAACAGTACAATTCATATTTGATAATATGAATTATATAATATATTTGAGGAATCCGGTTGGATCCCTCCAACCTGTTCTTCCCTGTATTCAAATGGTTATGTAACAACCCGGAAATGCGAGCCAATTTAAAAATTTTATTTTGGCAATTTTAGTGAATTTTGAACATTTAAAATGAATTATTTCAAATAAAAACAATGAGAAATTTATTTTGAATAGAATTCGAACGTATAATTATTTATAAATCTCCCCCACTTAAAACTTTTCGTCCCCAAAAAGGAACGAAGCCGAAAGCTGTTTTACAAACCAACTCAATTTTCATTATTTTCATTACGACTTAAGTTCTTCGACTTTTCAGTTTCTAAGAACTTTTCAAATTTTTCTAAAATTTGGCTAACACCCTAAATTTTCGCCATAACCTCCCCTGCACCGGGGACTTCGGGATATTTCATATAGCCTGCCATGGCCTTCTTCAATCCAAAAGAAAAAGCAAAAGCCAAGCGGCTAGCCAATCGACTCATAAAATCATCCTCACCCAAACAAAACAGTAAATTATGGTAAACATGTACCTATTTGTCGGGCGAACAAATTTTATTCTTCTGCTCTAGCCTCCTTGCTATGACCTGTTCAATGTAAGTACATGTATATGCATGCAAATGCGACTAATTTTCAATACAATTCATTTTTTTGGTCAATTTGGCTAAATGGTTTAAATTTTAATTAATCCACCAATAATTAAACAACACAATCATCAATCAATTAGTTGATTAGCTTTTCAAATTCATAACTTTGATACATAGTCAAAAATCATATTTTTGATGCCAAATCACAACAATAGGCCCTATATAATTTTGGTTCTCACACCAGTCAAATGGAAATATATAGATATCACACCTTCGAAACACGAAAATAAATTCTGATGATGCTCGAGCGATCATCAGAATCATCTTCGAGGGACTAGAGTGTAATTCTATATCTACCCAATATATTAAAACTTCGAATATCCGTGGATCAGACGTATATGCAAAATCTATATATACTGGATAGTCCAAATCAATATAAAATAAATTATTTAAATACGAATAATTCGATTTAAATTTCAAAACAAAATTTGTTTTCAATTTAAAAATATACTCTTCACACTCGTCCTAGGATACTACTGATCCTATCTCTAACGAGTCATTCCCATTGGATATTACTAATCCAAACTCTGATGAATTCTTTCATATGGTTCTAAGGTGCCCTGAGCTTTGTAAACCAAAGCTCTAATACCAACTGTGACGAAAAGGAATTTTGCTCGATCTGAATCAGTCGCTAAACTGATCCTGACCGTTCGAAACGCCTGATTGTTTTGAGAACACGACAAAATAGAACGCAGACAAAAGAACATTTCATTGTTAATTACAACAATTCCATCAGAATACTAGAATAAACAGAGTATAAACAAATGAAATACATTCGATAAATATCAGAGATTACAATATATTACATAGCAGTGGAAAATAATACAAAATACAACTGTAGAAGACACACGGATACAAAGCTTTCCGAATATCGCTCCAGCTGTAAACCAGGATCCTGTGAATATAAATCTGCAAAACCAAAACTACTAGCTGCCCGTGTCAAAATAAGGGCACCCAGAGTTTAGGTTAAAACAATAAACTCCAGGTCAGTCATGTGACTGGTGTGAGAACTAAAACAGTTATTAATCGTTATTTTCAAAGTTAGGTAAATCAAGGGACCACGCCATATAACACGGAACGGGTTTCCTCCCAAGAACACCAGTGCATTAAACAACAGCGCAATGCTAAATAAAGAAAAATGAAGCTATTATAAGACCCAGGTCCCATCACACAATGCAACGCAAGCCGGAGGATAGGGTTTTTACCTTATAATAGCCAAGAATGCTTGATACGTTTAAAACAAATCATTTGATACTATTATAAGTGCATAGTGTATAAAACAACTTCAAATCATAAGTATCAATCATAGACGGCATAAGCGCCCCATCCCACTATGTCGCCATACTAGGCTCTACAAATAAAACCGCAAAGTCACGTATTTGGAAATTGGATTTCCATCTGCGAACCGAGGCAAAAGATAGTCCTCGCCGATTCGAGACTCTCTAGCCCGAGCATCAGGATCAGATCTCGAGTGACCCTTGGATCGTAAGGGACGGTCCACCGATGTGGATTAAAATGCCTGAACACTGCGTTTCCCCGCCCTTTGGGGCGTAAATGAGCCAACAAATGACTCCATCGGACCCAGATCGTCCGATCTAACTGAGGCGCCTCGCAACAGCAACAACCACATAAGTCAAACTCGTCAGGGCGTGTAAAACCACTGATGCCACTTCTAACTAGAAAGAAACGCATGTCCTCCCTAAGGTCCTCTCCCGTTTTTGGTTCACCACTGGGGTGTGAGGCTCGCGAATCAACGTTACACAAAGCTACGCCACACAGGCCGTGCTTTGATCATCAACCACAAGACTTTGCTTTTCAACAGAAGCCTTGATCATCTGCCACTTAGGCATGCCACACAGGCAATTCACTCCATGCGCTTGATATCCATCGATATATAACCTCTGAGCTCGTACGTCTCAGAGAAGGGCGTTAAGCAAGAGAATAAATTCTCCGCCGCCAAACAGATATATATTTAATAGAAATCAATCACACGGACTAAAATCCAATGTCAGACACGCAGTCCATTTACAAGTTCGTTCTGGGTCTGAACGAAATCGGAGGCACCTTTTACCCCACATATCCATCGATCTCCAAGTACGTCTGGATGATTACCAACTGATTCTCTCCTCTTGGGTGTACGGCCCAATCAAGATCATCAGTAATTATCCAAACGACGTGAAGACCTCCGGTCTTCAACCACCGTCTTCATCTTCGACACCACGTCGAATTAGTTATTCAGAATGGGATAAACGCGATCTTTCTGAATAACTCGCGTAGATAATAAACATGTGTTACACAAACACAACATACGCCTCATTCCAATTCGGAATATTTCTTATTCAAATATTCTTACACTTTGGGAAAGTGAAACACCCCACCTCCGTTAGGGTCACTCTCAAAGGGAATGCCCTAATTTTGGTGGAGGTTTATTAGTATAAGTCACAGATATACAAGACAGATATAATAACACATATTTTTGAACAGCGGAAAATAACAACTTTTATTTCATCAAAATACGTGTTACACAAACCATGCCATAATCTTCCCAAAATCATAACTGTCTTGATTACATTATTTAAAGAAGCATGAAGAAAACATAAATAAACTGCAAAAGTCCCCTAATTGCTGTCCAAAGCCATAGTCCAAAACGGAAAAGATCCAAGCAATACATTCTTTCTCTTCAAGCTGGATGTGAAAACTGGTCAAGCTGCGGTATTCCCTCCCTGAGAACCTGGGGGGGAAACGGAAGAAAAAGAGGCGAAAGGAAAAAGGGTCAGTCATAAAGACTGAGTAAGTTCTAGTGACTTTCAGTGTAGAAACGGTTAAAACAACCTGTCATGTATGAACTGGAACTAAACTTAAGAATGGTGTCAAGGTGAACAAGATAGACTAAGGTGATCAGGATAAGTCAAGACAAGTCAAGTAAAGCATCACATGTTCGAGATTCGTTGCATCGACTATACTAGTATACTAAGCCCATATCACAAGTTAATCACGAAATAAATCCCACGGCCTAATGTCATGAAATGACCCTGAAACGGGGTCTGACCCAAGTACGGGGTCCTACGGAGCGATTATCTAGTCGATCGGCTCCCTACAAGTTCTAGCTCGTCAAGTGTCTGTGTCATACGGCTAATCACGAATGTAGTCACCTGTGCTGGGTCCACCTTCGGGTGTATCAGCCCTAGGGTGTCAACCCCTGACACAATTCAAGATGCACAGATAAATCTACGGATACCCAGTGTCTGCCCCGGATACGTGCACGATCGTAGTCCACCGAACCTACACTGGCGTACCCCACTGCCGTCGTTCACCTCTTACAATCAGCCCAGTAATCGTGCCCCACCCGTCCTAGCCCCAGGGTACCTTGATACATCTAGAGGGTTACTGCTGAAAGGGGTCGTGTCTAGGGTTTCGCCTAATAGATTAGGTCATGTAATTCGTGACCTAACCCGCCTAACAGATTAAGTCATGTAATTCGTGACTTAATCCTTTTCTAGTCTAGTCATGTCAAGATGGTTAAGTATGTCATTTCAGTTCACGATTTAACCCGCCTACGTGTCATGTCAAGTTGGCTAAGTGTTGTCGTTTTCAAGTTCATGACTTAGCCCTACAAATCGTGTTCAAGTTGGTTAAGTTGTCTTTTCATGTTCATGACTTAAACCTAATTGGCATTAATTGATTCGTTAATGCACCGAACCACTCACATTGGATCCTATTGTTCGTAGCCACTGGATTTGCCGGGCGGTTCCGGGCAGGTTTACGCTACGAACTCAACCCAACCTCGGGTTTCAAGCGCAATGTGACCAACTACCCACATTGGATCCTATTGTTTGTAGCAACTGGATTTGCCGGGCGGTTCCGGGAAGATTTACACTACAAACTCAACCCAACCTCGAGTTGGCCACTTTCTTGTTTTCTAAAGTCATGCCCATGTTCTTATCAGATTTTACGATATTTCCATAGCATGTTCATATGTCAATTTCGTGCCCAACTAAGGCATGTTTAAAGTCAAGTTATGGCATGTTCAAGTCAAGTTTTCGTGCCATATTTCATGTTCTACTTATGCCAAATTTCACAGTTTATGCTTATAATTAATTCAAGTTTTGCCTATTCTACCCAATCGTATCCCCAACGTATATAAATGTACTTCATTCACAAGCATAAACAATTCAAGAGATAAAGGGGAATAACACCAAACATGTGATAGGCATATGTGACAATTCCAACATCACTTGCATAATAAACAGGCTATAACATATCACATGGTTTCAATACTAGTATGATGATAACTTGGCATAGTAATGATTCCAACTTAATTTAACATGATGATTTCAACTTTACATCATAGGCATAATAATCATTGCGGGCATAATAATAATTTTATTATAAACATGAAACATTAAAGGCATAGTAATCCTAATAGGCATAGTGGATTCCAATTTAGCATTTTTTTAACATAATAATTCTCATAGACATAATGATTCCAATTTATCATAATGATTCTCATCTAACATTATAAACATAATGGTTCCAATTTAGCATTTTTAACATAATGATTCTTAACTAACATTATAGACATAATGATTCCAATTTAGTGTTTTTAACATAATGATTCTCAATTAACATTATAGACATAATGATTCCAATTTAGCGTTTTCAACATAATGATTCTCAACTAACCTTATAGACATAATGATTCCAATTTAGCGTTTTTAACATAATGATTCTCAATTAACATTATAGACATAATGATTCCAATTTTTGCATTTTTAACATATCTAACATTATAAACATAATAATTCCAACTTTTCATCATAACCTAGCAATACCCAATTTTTCATTAATCATGATGGGTATATTAACATCACAGGCATAATTCCATCAATAGTCATAGCCATGGTTTAATTAGCATCATAGGCATGGTTTAATCAACATAAAGATTTCAATAAACATAGTGATTCCATGGACATGTATTAGTCCAACTTGCCAAACAATTAAGCCCAAGTGATTCATAACAACATCAAAATCATGACAAGTTTAACTTGCAACGTTGCCATAGCAATATCCCCAAATTATAATTCAAAGATAAACAATATAAACAATGGATTAACAATAGTTCCTAAATCCGGTTTCAATTCATGGCATGTCCATATTGTTTTAGCGTTTTTGCCTAAAAAGTAACATAGAACTTACAATATGAAGCAAATAATCCAAATAAAAATCCCAAATCAATTAGTCCCAAATTCGTTGTCTAAAGCGTCGTAGTTGTTGTAGCTTCTAGTTGTAGCCTTCAAGAATCGTCCTCCATCTTCTATAATTTTATTATTTGTATTTTTAATTCAGAGCTCTAGGTTTAATGGCGACGGCCTGAGGCTAAAATGAAATAGTATGATTTAGGCTAGGTCTTAGGTCCTTTTTATAATGTTTGCAAGTTGTTTTAGACCGTCGATGGAGCTTGATTCAATAATAACCGTTCATTTGAAGGAGAGGCCAATCAGGAGCTGACACCTAGCCCTAGTGACAAGGTAAGGCTCAGAAAATCGACCAAAGACAGACCAGGCCAGCCAAGACCTGACCAGCCAGCCTGTTCTGAGCTGGGCGCACTTGGCAGGTGCGCCAGGCTAAAAATGCACTGGCGCACTTCCCAAGTGCGCCAGTTCATTTTTGTTCTGGCGCACTTCCCAAGTGCGCCAGTGCATTCTGACCCGTTTTCTGGTTTTCGCCCAACTTCGTCCGTCCATATCTTCTTCATACTATATCCGTTTTACGCAAATTCGGACTCTATCTCAAACAGAATTCCGAGACGAACGCAATGGCGTATCCCGTTTCCCTTAATTCTTTGATTTGAAATTAATTATACTTTAATTTGTGAATCTTACTGTTATAAAATACACGGGGTGTTACATTCTCCCCCACTTAAAAGGATTTCGTCCCCGAAATCTTCAAGTTCAGGAAGAATGTATATCCTAACATCCAAACATCCATCTACTCATCCATCAAACACGAGCATCCATTGTCCTTAAAAGACTTCTAATGCTTCATGATCATATGCGAAGAGTGTGTGTATATGTTCCTTAGCTAATGCTAATGATCAGGCCTGATTGATCTTCTAAATGCAAAATATGTTTAGTGAAATGAATCCAATATGTATGCAAATTTTTCCTATTATAATTCATAATTTCTACATGAGTGCTCGAACATTCAATCATATGCAACAACCAAATGATAGCACAACCAAGTTTCCAAAATAAACACTCATGCATATGCAACATGAAAATGTGTCTGAGCCGATCTAGTGCCTAATGTGTATTCATGCATCCACGAGCAACCACTTGCGACCACTTGCAACCATTTTGCAATCATAACATGTTTCAATTACATGTTTACATCCAAAAAGATTCTACCTATGGTTCTCAAGATAGGATCGAGGAGAGAAATAAGATAAAACAAAGCATCTAGAATAAGTTAACGATGTACCGCCAGAAGGTCCGGTCTGCTTCTCAGGGCAGTCTTTGCTGATGTGTCCAGTTTTCCCACAATGAAAACATTCACCTTGCTTTCTCTTCCCTTTTCTACAATCCTTGGCTATATGCCCTTCCGTACCACAGTAATTGCATTTCCTTTTATCACGTGAGTTGTTGTTCTTGCCTCCTTTCTCAGAGTCTACCTTCTTATTCTTAGAATCGTTGGGCTTGACCTCTTTCTTCCCTTGAGAGTTTTCTGCCTCTGTCTCCTTCTTGCCCTTATCTTCCTCGTTCAGCAATGCCATCTGCACCAACCTTTCGTACGTAGCTCCCATGGGTATATGGGTCATGGCCAAACTGTGTAATGGCTCATTCAACCCTTTGACAAAGCGGAGAGCCTTCTTGTGCGGGGTGTTGACTAGGTCCAGTCCGAACCTAGCCAGCTCATCGAATTGATTAACATACTCTTTGACTGTCATATTCCCTTGCTTAAGAAATAAGAATTTTTCCAACTGAAGACTCCTTTCAGCTTCTGAGAGAAATTTAGCCTCAAACCTTGCCCTAAAGTCCTCCCATGTTTCCACTGGTCTTTTTGCATTAGTGACTTCCCACCAGTAGGAAGCCTTACCTTTTAGTAGCCACACTGCCAGTTGTACCTTCTGCCTATCTTCTACCTCAAAGATGACGAATAAGTCCTCGGTTTCCTTTAACCAATTCCTAGCTGCCACGAAGGACTCAGTTCCATGAAAGTCCTTTCCTCCCATAGCCTTAAAATCTTTACATATCTTAGCAAAAGTGTTTCCCCGCGGAGGAGGTGGAGGAAGAGGTGCTGCTGCAGCTGGATGATTTCCTGCAGCTGGGGGAGGAGGAACGGTAGGACCTGGCTGGGTGGCCCTTGCTTCTAAGAATCGTCTAAACCAACCAGGTATTGGTACACCCTCTGGCAAGTTAAGTTCTTCGGACATACTGAAACAAAAGGATAGATTCAAAACGAAGGATAAGAGATAGTACCTATGGCTTTGGGGGACTTTTCCTTTTTAAAATAAAATAATATTTTATCTTTTAAAAATGCTTCTTTAAATTTTCTTTTGAAAATAAATTTTCAAAACTTTTTATCTTATCTGGTAAACCTGCCTCTGATACCAAGTGAAACACCCCACCTCCGTCAGGGTCACTCTCAAAGGGAATGCCATAATTTTGGTGGAGGTTTATAAGTATAAGTCACAGATATACAAGACAGATATAATAACACATATTTTTGAACAGCGGAAAATAACAACTTTTATTTCATCAAAATACGTGTTACACAAACCATGCCATAATCTTCCCAAAATCATAACTGTCTTGATTACATTATTTAAAGAAGCATGAAGAAAACATAAATAAACTGCAAAAGTCCCCTAATTGCTGTCCAAAGCCATAGTCCAAAACGGAAAAGATCCAAGCAATACATTCTTTCTCTTCAAGCTGGATGTGAAAACTGGTTAAGCTGCGGTATTCCCTCCCTGAGAACCTGGGGGGGAAATGGAAGAAAAAGAGGCGAAAGGAAAAAGGGTCAGTCATAAAGACTGAGTAAGTTCTAGTGACTTTCAGTGTAGAAACGGTTAAAACAACCTGTCATGTATGAACTGGAACTAAACTTAAGAATGGTGTCAAGGTGAACAAGATAGACTAAGGTGATCAGGATAAGTCAAGACAAGTCAAGTAAAGCATCACATGTTCGAGATTCGTTGCATCGACTATACTAGTATACTAAGCCCATATCACAAGTTAATCACGAAATAAATCCCACGGCCTAATGTCATGAAATGACCATGAAACGGGGTCTGACCCAAGTACGGGGTCCTACGGAGCGATTATCTAGTCGATCGGCTCCCTACAAGTTCTAGCTCGTCAAGTGTCTGTGTCATACGGCTAATCACGAATGTAGTCACCTGTGCTGGGTCCACCTTCGGGTGTATCAGCCCTAGGGTGTCAACCCCTGACACGATTCAAGATGCACAGATAAATCTACGGATACCCAGTGTCTGCCCCGGATACGTGCACGATCGTAGTCCACCGAACCTACACTGGCGTACCCCACTGCCGTCGTTCACCTCTTACAATCAGCCCAGTAATCGTGCCCCATCCGGCCTAGCCCCAGGGTACCTTGATACATCTAGAGGGTTACTGCTGAAAGGGGCCGTGTCTAGGGTTTCGCCTAATAGATTAGGTCATGTAATTCGTGACATAACCCGCCTAACATATTAAGTCATGTAATTCATGACTTAATCCTTTTCTAGTCTAGTCATGTCAAGATGGTTAAGTATGTCATTTCAGTTCACGACTTAACCCGCCTACGTGTCATGTCAAGTTGGCTAAGTGTTGTCGTTTTCAAGTTCATGACTTAGCCCTACAAATCGTGTTAAAGTTGGTTAAGTTGTCTTTTCATGTTCATGACTTAACCCTAATTGGCATTAATTGATTCGTTAATGCACCGAACCACTCACATTGGATCCTATTGTTCGTAGCCACTGGATTTGCCGGGCGGTTCCGGGCAGGTTTACGCTACGAACTCAACCCAACCTCGGGTTTCAAGCGCGATGTGACCAACTACCCACATTGGATCCTATTGCTTGTAGCAACTGGATTTGCCGGGCGGTTCCGGGCAGATTTACACTACAAACTCAACCCAACCTCGAGTTGGCCACTTTCTTGTTTTCTAAAGTCATGCCCATGTTCTTATCAGATTTTACGATATTTCCATAGCATGTTCATATGTCAATTTCGTGCCCAACTAAGGCATGTTTAAAGTCAAGTTATGGCATGTTCAAGTCAAGTTTTCGTGCCATATTTCATGTTCTACTTATGCCAAATTTCACAGTTTATGCTTATAGTTAATTCAAGTTTTGCCTATTCTACCCAATCGTATCCCCAACGTATATAAACGTACTTCGTTCACAAGCATAAACAATTCAAGAGATAAAGGGGAATAACACCAAACATGTGATAGGCATATGTGACAATTCCAACATCACTTGCATAATAAATAGGCTATAACATATCACATGGTTTCAATACTAGTATGATGATAACTTGGCATAGTAATGATTCCAACTTAATTTAACATGATGATTTCAACTTTACATCATAGGCATAATAATCATTGCGGGCATAATAATAATTTTATTATAAACATGAAACATTAAAGGCATAGTAATCCTAATAGGCATAGTGGATTCCAATTTAGCATTTTTTTAACATAATAATTCTCATAGACATAATGATTCCAATTTATCATAATGGTTCTCATCTAACATTATAAACATAATGGTTCCAATTTAGCATTTTTAACATAATGATTCTTAACTAACATTATAGACATAATGATTCCAATTTAGTGTTTTTAACATAATGATTCTCAATTAACATTATAGACATAATGATTCCAATTTAGCGTTTTCAACATAATGATTCTCAACTAACCTTATAGACATAATGATTCCAATTTAGCGTTTTTAACATAATGATTCTCAATTAACATTATAGACATAATGATTCCAATTTTTGCATTTTTAACATATCTAACATTATAAACATAATAATTCCAACTTTTCATCATAACCTAGCAATACCCAATTTTTCATTAATCATGATGGGTATATTAACATCACAGGCATAATTCCATCAATAGTCATAGCCATGGTTTAATTAGCAACATAGGCATGGTTTAATCAACATAAAGATTTCAATAAACATAGTGATTCCATGGACATGTATTAGTCCAACTTGCCAAACAATTAAGCCCAAGTGATTCATAACAACATCAAAATCATGACAAGTTTAACTTGCAACGTTGCCATAGCAATATCCCCAAATTATAATTCAAAGATAAACAATATAAACAATGGATTAACAATAGTTCCTAAATCCGGTTTCAATTCATGGCATGTCCATATTGTTTTAGCGTTTTTGCCTAAAAAGTAACATAGAACTTACAATATGAAGCAAATAATCCAAATAAAAATCCCAAATCAATTAGTCCCAAATTCGTTGTCTAAAGCGTCGTAGTTGTTGTAGCTTCTAGTTGTAGCCTTCAAGAATCGTCCTCCATCTTCTATAATTTTATTATTTGTATTTTTAATTCAGAGCTCTAGGTTTAATGGCGGCGGCCTGAGGCTAAAATGAAATAGTATGATTTAGGCTAGGTCTTAGGTCCTTTTTATAATGTTTGCAAGTTGTTTTAGACCGTCGATGGAGCTTGATTCAATAATAACCGTTCATTTGAAGGAGAGGCCAATCAGGAGCTGACACCTAGCCCTAGTGACAAGGTAAGGCTCAGAAAATCGACCAAAGACAGACCAGGCCAGCCAAGACCTGACCAGCCAGCCTGTTCTGAGCTGGGCGCACTTGGCAGGTGCGCCAGGCTAAAAATGCACTGGCGCACTTCCCAAGTGCGCCAGTTCATTTTTGTTCTGGCGCACTTCCCAAGTGCGCCAGTGCATTCTGACCCGTTTTCGCCCAACTTCGTCCGTCCATATCTTCTTCATACGATATCTGTTTTACGCAAACTCGGACTCTATCTCAAACAGAATTCCGAGACGAACGCAATGGCGTATCCCGTTTCCCTTAATTCTTTGATTTGAAATTAATTATACTTTAATTTGTGAATCATACTGTTATAAAATACACGGGGTGTTACAGAAAGGTTCCCATTAATTTTATCAAAGATAAATTCTTTAAACTTATTCTTTAATCTTCCTTTGAATATCACTTCAAACTAGTCGGGATTAGCGAACCATACCGAAGTAATTATTTATTTTATTTCCCAACCCTAACCTATTTATCCCATGAAGTAAAACTGGTGATAATGTAATTACATCTAACACCACGGTGTTATCGATAATTCAATTACCATTTCACGTCCAAATCTAATTAAAGATTCAACTATCGCCTGGAGTAAAACTAGGGATACTCCACTCACGATCATTTCAATCTAATTAAAGATTCATTAAAACACCACTTAGTTTTAATCTTTAACTGGGTTAAAGAATCAATGTCATTTAAAATACGATTCGCTATAAACCCAAAATCACATTCCATTAATTATCGGGTTAAAGAACAAGTGTTATTTAAAACATTGTTCACGATAAACCCAAAAATCAATACCAATTCAACTCCAATTAAATTCCATTTAATTGGTACACTTTATTAAATCTAAATAAAAAGATTTAATCTTTTTCTCAACTGGGCTAAAGAACAGTGTTAATGAAGACACCATTCACGACAAACCCAAATCACATTTGATATTAAATACAAGACTCTGAATAGAAAATATATCGGCTTATATTCAATATCAAATTCTACGACCAACAAATATCATATTGGAAATAACGATATATATATATATATATATATATATATATATATATATATCTTTCAAATTTCCATAACACATTTGTATAATCACGAAATCCAACATCGAAATATTCCAAAGACAATTTCGATTCAAATCCATTCCAATTCAATTATTGGAAATTCTGGTTACTTTTAAAACCCTTTTCAAATCCAATTTATTTATTCAAAAATAAATAGAATTATAATTCTAGTTCAAAACTAGTTCATTTCGATAAAAATCTATTTTTGTCTTTTCAAATATGGAGTTTTTCGTCCCGATTCTTCCCAAATCATTTCTTATGATTTTACACAAATTATTGATATTTTTAATAATTTTATTAAGGCCCGTACAGTCGATTCCCATCAATGGCCATCGAACTGCACTTACATCGATCTTTTCCAAATTTGATTTGGACATAATTCCAAATCTAACCGTTAGATTTCTAATTTCTAATATTTGTTAGAGAGCTCTTTTCATACGAACCAAACGGTTCCGGTTTTAGGAGAATCTGACGGTCGGATCTCCCGCAATATCCATTTGAAGTCAATGGTTGAAATTCGCGAACTACCGCGGCGCGGCGCATTCTATTCAGGGCATTATATATATAATATATATTATATATATTTCGTCGATTCCCTTTTAAAACGTATTATATAAATCTTTTTAAATTCGTTTTCAAAATGATTTCAACTTCTTTTCAATTTCAAATCAAAATTGAATTTTTCCTTATAAATTCATTTTAAATTCATGTCAAATTGATTTCAATTCAAATTGATTTCTAATTCAATTTCAGTTCGTTTTCAATTCAATTCAATTTCAATTCGAATTCTTTTCTATTCATTCGAATTCATTTCTATTCAATTTCAATTCGAATTCATTTCTATTCAATTTAATTCGAATTTCAATTCTTTTCAATATATCAGATTTTGAAATCACTTTCGATATTCATTATAAAATGAATAAAATCGATATAAATATCGTTCTCGTCAAAATGGCGTCAATCTAATCAACACGGCTTCATATATTTCTATTTTCAAATATTCTATTTCAAATATTTCTGTTTCAAATATTTCTATTCAAATATTTTATTCAAATAGTTCTCTTCAAATATTCTATTACAAAACTGGAATGAGGCCCAATCAATTACCATAGATTTTATTCCTATGGATTTCCATACAACGCATGTATATATCAACAACGACAAATAATCAACCATCATCCAAAGTGCATTCTACACTGTATAAGCATCAAATATAAATATTCAACGCTTATAACAGTCTGTCAATCAATCGATTGACATACAACTAATTATTGGGATCAGTGCATGTCATATATTATCCCAATACCCATGTGGGGTTTCAAACAATCAAACACAGATTTTATTTGTGCAGTTGGGCAATGTGTAAAATTTATCGTCCCAATCAATATCAGTTAAATGTGTGTATAAAAACAAATCATTCGATTTGTTTATATTTATTTCATTTTAAACACACGTTAAAAATTCTATTTTTAACTATAAAATATTTCTCACTATAAAATATTTTATTTCATCTCACATCACATCACACAATCAACTACACATCAAAATCAAACAAACAAGCATACAAGCCGTCCATGGTCTGTGGACGACGGGTGTCAGGTGCTACTAAACACCGTCTGCATCCTAGTATATAATATTAACTAGAAAAAAAAATTAAAAGGTGAGAAGTTCTCACCGAGGGGTTCCACTCCGCCGTGCTTTGCTTTTGAACTGCTGAACCGTCTGGATCTGCTTGAAATTCCAATGCAGTCTTTACTACACTGTTCATAATAAAAATTATATTTTTATTACTTCATTTCAAATAAATAAAAATCATATTTTTATTTCATATACTTTTACAATGCTTATTTTTATATAAAAATTATATTTATATTTCTACTCAATATGTAAAAATCGATTTTTTTATTTCATCGCTATAAAAATCACATTTTTATTTCAACATATATATAATAAAAAACAGATTTTTATTTCGCTACATATATAAAGATAATATTTTCATATTCTCTATTATATAAAAATCATATTTTTAATTTGCTATAAGTATAAAAATCATATTTTTATACCTTTAAAAATATTTTCAAGTTGCCAACAATGTTTTCTTTCAATGATAAGAATCCAATTGTTTTCCTTTACTCCGATGTTCATACCATATAAATCAAAGCTTTCATGTTATAAAAATTCAAATTTTTTTATAATAAAACATCTTAACCTTTGTCATATGAAAATCCGGGCATTTCCCATTAAAATTAAAAATCAGAATTTTGAAATTAAAATTAACTACATTAAATAGAATTGAATTTAACTAACCCTCGTATAACGTTGTCATGTCCATCATATTCCCAAATGTTGTAGCTCGTTGGTGAAGAAAGGGGCTCGTTGTTTCACCGGAGGAGAGGAGGGAGGTAAGGGGAAGAGGAGGAGCGAGAGAGAGAGTGGCGCAGGAAGAGGGAGATCATCTGGGGGATGCGGCTATCGCCTGAACGGAAGTGCTATTGGGGTGGCGGAATCACTGGAGCGATGGGCGGTTGTGGGGGTTTCAGACGAGGAGGAGAAGAAGAGGCGGAGGAGGATGAACGGGCACGAGAGGGGGAGGGGGAAGTGACGTCGGTGGCGGCTTGGAAGGGCTGAGCGGCGCGGTGGCTTGGCGGCAGGGGGGGTCCTCGCGATTAGGTTTTTTAATTCGATTCTGAGAGGAGAGAGACTATAGAGGGGGGAGGGACTTTATATATTATTATTTTATTTATTTATTTTTATTTTCAAAAAGCAACTTAAAATTTCGAACTCGAAACGGGACCCACCGCCTGTCGTCCCTAGCTAATTACCCCCATTCCGAACATAATGGGATATGTATCGCAAGCTGATTCAATCGTTTCAATCAGTTTTCATCAAAATCAACATATAACTCTATATATTGAATTTTAAACGTACATTTCAATTTACTGGGGTCACATACTAACTCTAAAAATTCCCGAAAAATATTTTCTAGCCTCGTATTGACGATACAGTCTAAACAAAACTAGTTTCGTCAAATTCTGAGATCGTTTGAAAAATGGTCATTTTCCAGTCGATCAAAATCAACTGAAACTGGTCAAATGCGTTTTACTTTGCCACGCTCACATATTGATTCGAAAAATTATGAATTTTGGAATCTAGCAATAACTTGACATCACGGATCCAACAAAAGAGGTTTCGTCGAATTCCGAGGTCGTTTGCAAAATTTCCCTTTTTAAGGGCCTGAATTCCATAGCGACAATTCTGAATTTTCAACTAGACGTAACTTTTGATTCCCGCTATTAAATTTTGATTTTTCGAATTCGTTAGAAAGATATTCTCAAATAGATCCTAATACTTTTGGTTTCACTAAAATCCGGTTTATTTTGCACCCGGTACATTCATTTGAAGTTTGAAATCGAATTGTCGAACTACCATGCCATTTTCGATTCCTTTTATAATTATATATAATTATTTATATTCTAACAACAATTCGAATAAATATATACGTTCGAATTCTATTAAAAATAAATTTCTCATCGTTTTTATTTAAAATAATTCATTTTAAATGTTCAAAATTCACTAAAATTGCCAAAATAAAAATTTTAAATTGGCTCGCATTTTCGGGTTGTTACAGGTTATCTCAAACCAGATCATTTAGTTTCATTAACTGATAAAATAAATCATGACCATTAACGTAAATGAACCAACAAGCAATTCAAACAATTTAAACATGTTTACTTTATAAACGTGACCAACAAGGTATGTTACCTTCATTGGAACCAATCGTTAAAAAACGATTTGGTATTTCACTGAAATTAAACACAGTTTAATTTCATCAGTTAAATCAACAAACAATTTATAACTAGCAAATAAGCAACCATCAGCAAGCAAAACACACAAAATAAAGATCCCAATTTATATAAAATATAAATGGGAAAAACTGAGTGAGTTTAACTCACCTTGATTTTCATCCGTCGCCAAAATGATTTATTTTAATTAAATTAAACAAGTGTTTAATTTAATTAAAATATCCAGTTGCGTTCAATTTTGTCCAAACCAGCTCTATGATGAAGCACTTGCCGATACGGTTTGAATGTGACTGTCTTTGTTGAATTCGTTCACTTCAGTTTGCCAGGCCGAACTTCATCAGTCCTCCGCTTCCCCTGGTTACTGCGTGCGTTGGCCACACACATACCTCGCCACGTACCTGATTCTCCCATACACAAGACACAACAGCTTCCTCTCACGCTCTGTCTTGAACCCATAGAACAAAAACTGCACCATTTTCTATTTCTTCTTTCTTTGTCAACGTCTCTTTTCTTTTCCCATCCAAATACACAGACCGGCAGAAAAACACCAAACTCCCTACTCGAGCCCTGTTGCCAGTACCATAACAAACGCTACTGGCCCGAGAACACCTCCTGACGACAACAAAAACAATACCCCCTCCTGCATCGTCCCATTTCCAAGCAATTTCCCTCACTTTACAATTCCTGTTTCGCATCAGCACAAACTACAAACTTCACTGTTGTTGTGCTCTGGTCCTCCATTACCGTCGCCGCACCAACCCAGTTCCGGCTAACGACTGACGCCCCTGCTCCTCACTGACCCAACGTGGAACTGTCACAACCCTTTATGCAAATATAAACTCCAATTTTTGATTTGAGGTGGGCGCTTTTCATGAGCGAACACACGTTTTACAAATATATGCTGAACAAAAAGGTTAAAAAATTTCCATTTGTTTTTGCTTCCAGATGGACGGAAAGAATTGTGTTCTTGCGTGTATATATAGGAAAAGAATTCCTTGATGCCCAAGGATTTAGGGTTGATAGATTACAGTATAGGGTGGAGGTCTTCCATGTATTTTCCTTTCGAAAATCTTGTCTGAGTTTTACGTTGATGGTGAAAGCATATAGCCTGTAGTAGCTGTTTTGATGTGCGATATGGCATTGAAAACTTAAACAGCTAGGTAGGTGACTTAGACTTAGTCCCGAAGGAAGGAAGAAATTGGTACTGCTCATTCCTCTTTATGTTGTATTGTCTCCATCTTGATTTTAGAACAGAGAGCCTGGATCTATTATTTTAGGGGTGTATGTCAGTTTTCTTTAGGTTGAGTAGTCGAAACATTTTTGAAAACGCAAGTCAGATAAGGTTTTATAGGTGCATATATGGCACGTAGGCTAGGTTGTGTTTAAATTTTCTTAAGCACGAAGTTGTTGGGATAGTACTGTATATGCTGTGAATTTATATAGTGAGGGGTGGGATAGTTTTATTAATATTTTATTTTTAACGAAACTTCGCACTGAAGTAGTTGATAAAAACCACTGCAAACGATTTCTGTCTACTAATAAAAAAGCTAATCTTAGTGTAAAAAAGTATTCCGGACCCAATGGAATAAGTTTCGTTGAATTCTGACATCGTTTGAAAAAAAAATTCCTTTATAAAACCAGAAATAAACACGTGTTTAATTTTCCCACGATCACCAGATAAATCAAATCTACTTGAAACTTTGAAATCCTACAATAATTTGTTGATACGAACCCAACGACACCAGTTTCGTCGCATTCTGAGACAATTTCCCCGGTTGGCTATTTTTACGCGCAACGCAATGCCATTTTTAACGCCAAATTATCCAGTCTCCAAAAATAGCAAACTATATACTATCCTGACTCTAATCGACGATACGAACTCAACGGAACTGGTTTCGCGACTTAATTTGATTGTCTGTTCAAGTTACACTCAAATATCTCTTTATTAAATTAAATTAATTTAATTACGCGCTACAGAAAATAACTAGGCATTTACGGCTACCGTGGTCACATACGACATCTGTTTGCCACGCCATTCGCCACCGTATAGTAATTTAACGTTACAGTTCTAATGAAACTGATTTGGTCGAAAACGAAGTCCGTTTGCAAAATGGTCATTTTAGAGGCCGATATTTTAATAACAATTTCCACAGCGATTATTTCAAATTTTTTGGCCATAACTTACTATTTATAATACGAAATACGGATTTTTCTCTTTCATATGAAAATTATCGTCAATATGGTTCCAACATATCTTGTTTCACAGAATTCCAACTTATATCGAATCCTGTATTCACAATTGAAGTTCAAAACCCAATATTACGAACTACCACGCGATTTCGAGCTCGTTTTATAATTATATATAAAGCTAACGTTCAACCCTCGTTTTTATTATCGAATTAAATACTAAATTCCATTAATATTCCAAATGTCATATTTAAAATAAATAAATTAAACTAAATATTTGACGGCTAAAAACACGGGTTGTTACATTCTTCCCCCCTTAAAATAATTTCGTCCTCGAAATTGCTAAGATAGAAAAGAACTTTATAAAGCCATTAATTTTCAAATCCAATTTATTTTAAATCAAAATCAATTCAATATCATAAATAAATATTTTCAAAAATGTTGAAAATTTTCTAACACCTTAAATTTCCGAAAAATTTCTCCAGCACCTCCTTTGTACGGCTCAATCGATACAACTACAACTCGCCTTTTTAGGCCTTCTCCAATCCAAAAGAAAATAAAACAGCCAAGCAGCTTGCCAAGTAGGCTCATAAATCACCAATTCCATATAGAAATAAACGTGTACCTTTTTGTTGGGCATATCCTTATATCCTTTCCGTCTGCTACCCTGTCAGCATATACAAATGCATTCCCAAACAAAATTCCAATTTTATCCCCAAAATCAAATCCTTCACGCGTCCAAGCCAAATCCCATTCTTAACTCAATTTCCATCCATTATCAATTTCAACTCTTAACTTACCAGTCCAACTTCATTTCAGATTCCTGTCTCACAATCCAAAATCTGATTCTACTTGATATATTAAATTCCGATTCAATTTCCAGTTAATCGGTTTCAATTCAATTCATATTTGTTTTCACAATTTCTGTTTAATTTTGTTTTTGTCAACAATTTCCCTGGGAGTTTTCAAACAGTTCAGCTCTTTCAAAAAAGTCAAATATTCCTTTTCAGGTTTCAAAACAACTTGTTTTTCTCAAAGCAATTCAAAACAAAATCTTTGGTAGTAATCCGTCACTTAGAACTCGGAAATGAACACTGATGATGTGGCCAACATCATCAGAGTTATTTCCCAGCGATCGAAGTGAGTTCAATACTATATCACTTATCAAAAACCGCATTTAAACGTTTTCATTTTGAAATTTATTTCAAAATACTAAACACAATGCTCGTAAAACAAATTAAAATCTCCCAGTATTTTAAAATTCTCATGCATTCAATCCAAGTTCATTTGCAAACACCTTTCCCACATTTAGGAATCTTAATTCCAATTCTGATTTAGATTTGAGATTTAATTCATCTGATTCCATATATTATATCCATCTGAATTCTGATTTGTTATTTTCATAACCGTTTCAATTATAATCATCCAACACATCCAATATACTATAATACTTTAAATATTAATCATCCTTTTATATTAAAATATAATTTGGGTAAAATTATTTCATTTACCCTCCTTCAAACCTACTGCGTCGGTTTATCATACTTGAGTGTTTAAAAACCCCTATCGATAAAGTGGATCAAACTGATCGATCAGAACTCATAAACAGCTCAACCAATAAATCTCTGCAATATAAAACAATTTTTATAAAATCTACAAATACGTTCACTCATATATATATACTCAAACTCAATCTAGGGTATTACTAACCCCATCTCTACTGAGTCACGCCACAGACCCAAGGTAATTACTTAACCTTTAGCTCTGATACCACTGTAATGACCCAAGGATTTTCGGCCCTGGAAATCGACATAAATACCTTTACCGTAAATCATGTCAACCCTCCAAGCACCGAAAACACTAGATAGTTATTAGAAAGAAATTAGAGGGTGAGATAAGAAAGAAAGAAATATTAGAATAGAAGAAGAAGAAGAAACAACACAACATAGAGTCTCACATCGCAGCGGAACAAAATATAATACAGAAATAAATCTTCATTGAGAGCTTTAAAAATACTTACAATATCAGAGTACATCACACCACGAGACAGTTATAATATCCCGTTCCCATATACAACACACAGCGGAATAGTAGCTATATAATATCAGACGTCTGAACATCTCCAGCTCGTCTCTGAACTTCACAGCATTCGATAACCTGAACTTGTACACCCCGGCTAACCCGAGCATTTACAAAACACTGGGTCAGTCTGGTGAACCAGAGTGAGATAAACTCGCATGGTATTTAGGATAAATCATCCAATTATGATTTAAAGTTCAAAATCTTTCAAAAGAAAAGGATAATCGTAAGACCAAATCCACCCATAAATACGGACGGTTTTTACCTTACGATAACCCAAAACCGTTTCGAAACCAATATCTTTTCTGAAATTATAATAATGTCTAAATACAAGTATATAACAATCTAGTGGAACGCTTGCATCTCATGCTCCATATATATAGTATACAAACAAAACCGCGGTCGCTTATTGGAGATTGGATTCTGACAATGACAATGTATGGGACCACATGTCGATAGTGTATCTCTAGAGGCAAATACACTGGGTTCAACAAGAACGTCTTACAACCCGGCCCACACATGACCGACCACTCATTTCGCTTGAGTGTATCGAATGTATATCACCGACGGTTGAGATCAGTAACCGTCTCCCGAAAAGGGACAGCATCGAATATAGACTAAAGAAGTAAATAGGAATTTCTCTAGATAGGTGATTATACACCCTAATGGGAGCGACCCACATAGCCATGATGCCTGCCCGATTTTTGTCATTTCCCGGTTGATGAGGCTTGAGGTTTAGACTACTTTTGAACAACTGGTCCCCATTCACTTTGAATGCCACATCGTCAGATCCGTCAGATATCACTAAATGACATCCACAAAAATACTCTAGTTAGAAGCTAAGAGAACGGCAATTCTCCACCAATAACTATAGCACATTTGAAAAAATCAATCTGTCAGACACTCGTCCATACAAGTCATCCAGGAACAGGATGAACCAAAGGCACTCTCCTACTGCATCCAATATAGGAATCACCCCATGGATTAGTAGCGAGAAGTCCTTGCAACCCGTAGATTCCAACCATGATAGAATCACAGTTATCTCTACTTGCCAGGCAGAGAAGATTAGTGGTTCTTCCATTTATAAAAGTCCACGGTCTTCAATGCTCCATCTCGGTCATCTTCTGATATCTTCACGTATTTGTTGGTTGGAATGGCTTTCGAATATAAATTCGATCCCAGTCATTCCATACCAACAATCGTATTGGACAGATTTGATAGTCGGTGATTTAACTATCAAAATAAACAGTGTTTCAATGACACTCCAATGAGTTTACTGGTTCAGTATTCAGCATCACTTGGCCGTTAAATTAAACCAAACTAGTTCACTTCTGCTTAATTAAAACTTCTAACTCTTTTAATATTTTAGATTTTGATATTTGAATCTTACATACTAGTGATCTCAAAATCAATTCTAATACTTAGTAAATAACCATATTAAATTTCCACTTAATTCTCCTTTCAAAAAAACTTTTGTTACATCATTCCTTATTATTTAACTTGGAAAAATTCATTTAACTTATTATTCGTAAACAGCATTACGACATATCTTGTATTCCATTCTTGAAACATTAAATAATATTTAGTAGTATAATTAAAACTCAACTTTACATTTCTCTTACTTCGGATCTCTCGTTATATATTTTCCAAACTCTCACCAAACGTTGCATTATTTCACTAATGGAAATAATGAACTATCACGAACCTCTTTTATGATTACCAACTAATATCATCTTCAGATAATCCTGACATCATTCAAGTTTGGGTATTTTAATTACCTCTCAGACCTTGATCAACAACGCTCATATCCTCAGATAAATATAAGTTGTAATCAAACCAATATTCCATCCCACTCTCAAAACAATTTCCATTTTTACTCGGGTTTAGTTATACCACCCCATGACCTCGTTCTTTAACCCAATTTCACTTTTACCAATCTCCTTTTAAATCTATTTAATCATTCCCCATTTTGGAATCTTATTTCAAATATCCCCTTGTTACTTGATCTCATTTTCAAATAACGTAAATTCAATATTAACGCTTTACACTTTGAAACCCATTTATGTACTCTGGTTTATCTTAAACCCTTTTTATCGTAATCTCCTTTCACTTAATTCATATAATTAAGTAACCTTTATTTTAAGTTGTCATATTCGCTTAAAATTCTCTTTTATAACTTCATTATAAAAATTCGGGTTTTAAATATAAACCCGTTCATAAATTCTTTCACCATCCCATTAGATTTCATTTCACTTCGATTACTTTTGAAAAGAAATTTTCTAAATTATTATTAATTAAAATAATAATTTATTTCAATCATTATGTAATAACCCGAAAAATGTGAACCAGTTTAAATTTTTTAAATTAGGCTATTAACAAGAAATTTGAATGATTAAAATAGCCTATTTCCATAAAATATAGGATTGTGTATAATATGGCAGTTTGAAATTTTGAATACAAACTTAGTCTGACTGTACCGGGTGGAAAATATAACGGATTTTAACGAAACTGAAAATATTTAAATCTGTTTATCAATACCTTTCTAATGAATCTGAAAAATCGAAATTTCATAACGGAAATCAAAAGTTATGGTCAAACGAATTTTCAGAAAGGTCGCTATATAGTATATATATAGCCCTTGAAAATTGAGATTTTGCATACGACCTCGGAATTCGACGAAACCACTTTTGTTGGGTCCGGGATGTCAAATTATTGCTAAGACTCAAATTTCATAATTTTTGAAGCTAGTATGTGAGCGGGGCAAAAGATAACGTGTTTGGTCAAATTCTGTTAAAACGGGTCGACCTAAAAATGGCCGTTTTTCAAACGAGCTCAGAATTCGACGAAACTGGTTTTGTTAGGACCGTATCGTCAAAACAAAGCTAGATTTATTTTTCTGGAATTTTTCGATTCAGTTTGTGGCCCTGGCAAATTGAAATGTACGTTTAAATTAAATATCGAATGTTTTATATTTTAAATTGAAAAATAACTGACTGTAACAGTCGAAATGGCCAACGAAACATATCCCATTGTGTCCGGAATGGGGGTATTTAGCTAGGGGCGACAGTCGTTGGGTTTAAAAAGGAGTCCGTTTGCAAAAACACTATTTAAAAATTTTCTATAAATATCGGCCAATAGGAAATTTTCTTTTAAAAAAAAAACCTAAAAACCCTAAGCCGCCAGACGAAACGAATGACTCCCGTAGCTCCTCGCTTCCCCTCCTTTTTCCGATCGCCACAGGCCGTTTCGCCGCCGACCACTGTTGAGGCTTTTGCTCGCCGTACTCCCCTCTCCACAT
The DNA here is from genome assembly GCA_030737875.1 of Allium sativum. Classification (NCBI taxonomy): domain Eukaryota; kingdom Viridiplantae; phylum Streptophyta; class Magnoliopsida; order Asparagales; family Amaryllidaceae; genus Allium; species Allium sativum. The sequence continues at coordinate 94,204,521 of CM060916.1, read as the reverse complement.
CCGACCTAGCCTCGCCACCAACAGTGCCGCCGTCAACGAGTTCCAGCGCCTCAAAGTCGTCGTCTTCCTGGAGCCGCCGCCGCTTGGATTCGCCGTCGCACCACCTCAGACAACCGCCGTCGGAAAGCTCTTTCCTCCCTCGACGACGTCCAACAGCCTGATCGTCCTATAGAGCTACGAATCAAAAGAAAAATCAAAACCTAGAATTGAACAGGTTTGTAAACTAACGGCTTATTTAAATTTAAACTGTTTCAACACTTTAAAGCGTTGCAAAACTTTGAAAAATAATATCTTTTTCGTTCTTCAACGAAATTCGATGAAACAGGAGACACCGTGACCGCAAGGAGGCTCTCTACATTCTAGAAGAAGCCGCGGATTTTTCTGACCTTCCTACGATTTTTAGCATCGCAAGAACCAATGTGAGGAATCTAAACTATTTGTGTGAATGTAAACGCGTTGTATAAATTATATAAGCGAAGTGTAAATTATATACGCATTGTATACCTCATGTACATGTGTTGTATAAGTTATATTAGCAATGTATAAATTATACAAGCGTTGTTTGAAACATATATGCTTTAAATTGTGATGAAATGCAAGTGAATTATTATATTATATATATATATATACTCCCCTCGTCCACAGACCATGGACGATATTTATTGCTTGTGTTTGACGTGATATTATATGGTATGACGAATGGTTGGAAATAATTGTTTGTGGTTGATATTATGGTTGAAAAATACCTTTATGGTTGAAAAATACCCTTGTGGTTGAAAAATACCCTCTTGTGGTTGAAACAAAATAGAATAGGATTGAGGAATTGAAAATAAAACATGCCGCCTGCGTGCGAACTAGATGCATGATCCCCATTGTCAAAAACCGCGAGGTTTTAAGGTAGAGCGAGGAGCCGTACTAGGGACGGTCCCGGTTTTAACTACCCTGCCGTTATGCTGCCGAAATTTTCTGAAATATTTATGTGTTGGAATAATTTTCATTCATTGAAACTGTTTATACAAACTATATCGAATATTCATGTGTTGAGTTGCAATTCATTCGTTGAGTTGAAATTCATGTGTTGAATATTATTTGAATTTAAACAAATGGCTTTAGCGATAAAAATCACATTTTTATATATATACAAACGATATCGAATATTCATGTGTTGAGTTGCAATTCATTCGTTGAGTTGAAATTCATGTGTTGAATATTATTTGAATTTAAACAAATGGCTTTAGCAATAAAAATCACATTTTTATATATATACAAACGATATCGAATATTCATGTGTTGAGTTACAATTCATTCGTTGAGTTGAAATTCATGTGTTGAATATTATTTGAATTTAAACAAATGGCTTTAGCAATAAAAATCACATTTTTATATTTATACAAACTATATCGAATATTCATGTGTTGAGTTGCAATTCATTCGTTGAGTTGAAATTCATGTGTTGAATATTATTTGAATTTAAACAAATGGCTTTAGCAATAAAAATCACATTTTTATATATATACAAACGATATCGAATATTCATGTGTTGAGTTGCAATTCATTCGTTGAGTTGAAATTCATGTGTTGAATATTATTTGAATTTAAACAAATGGCTTTAGCAATAAAAATCACATTTTTATATATATACAAACGTTATAGAACATTCATGTGTTGAATTTCAATTTACTCGTTGAGTTGAAGTTCATGTGTTGAATGTTATCGTCTTTTAAAAATAAAATGAATAGACAATGAAAACTATATTTTTATAGTGAATATGAAGTATTAAAAATACACATGTGTCGAATAAATATTTTTGATGATAAAAATATTCCTTTTATCATGTATACGCTTAGTTAAAAATACACATGTGTCGAATAAATATTTTTGATGATAAAAATATTCCTTTTATCATGTATACGCTTAGTTAAAAATACACACGTGTTGAAATAAATAATAGTTTGCTAGAAATATTATTATTAGCTTGTTCTGCATATATATACATGTGTTGAACAGGAAAAATGGATTAGCTGTTGAGTAAAGAAATTATTTGCGTGCCCGACAAATAGGTAAACCTTGATGAGTTGGCTGCGCAATTTTATTTATATATCAACTCCTGTGAATGCCATTGGATGCGGAGTGCTGGTTTTTCTGTGTGAAATAATAAACAACGCCATAGGATAGTAACAATTAATTTTGAACTACACTACATGGCATACTTCTTGACGATAGGCATACTTCATCATATTCCACATAAGCAATTGGAGCTTGTGTGACGAGGTGGAAGATCTACCATACAAGCAAGAGGCTTGTATGGCGATGACTATATAATACAGGTTGAACTGATGACTGATATGGACTATATAAATTATAACGATAAATTGCCAAGATTAATAAAAACCCCACACGGGTCTAGAGTTGACAATAATCACGTCGCTCTAGTTATTAGATACGGCACATGGACTATTTATTTCCACACGGAAACGGGGTGACGGGAATTTATTCTCTGGAGTGATTATCAGTACATGCTCCCCCGTAAACACCAAAATATATCACTAAAAATATGTGAATGCTTTTTAGGATTTATTGGGTACCTAATACGGCCCAATAAATTTCCAAACCCCTCCCCGTACAAAGGAGGTTATGGCGAAATTTTTCGAAATATTAAGGCGTTAGTGAAATATTTGAAGTGAAAACGAAGTAGGGAATATAAAATGAACTATAGTGGAAACTATGGAATGAACTATATTTATATATATATAAATATAAATATAATTAAAAGGAATAGAGGCCGTGTAGTTCGCGTTTCGGAATCGTAATTTGAAACGATTAGTACGAGAAATCCGACCATCGGATTTTCCCGAAACAGCAACCGCTGGGTTCGCCTTGGAAATATCTTTCCAACGGCACCAACCTTGTAAAAATCCAACGGTTGGATTGTCCGGAATGTTTAATTCAAATCTGAAGAAAAACAGCGCCAGAATCGTTTATATTTATATATAAATATAAATATAATTAAATTAAATCGAATAACGACGTTGCAGTTCGAATTTTGAAATCGTAACTTCAAACGACTAGTGTGGAAGATCCGACCGTCGGATTCTCACGAAACTGGAACCGTTGGGTTCGCTTTGGGAATATCTTCCCACTGATATAGACTTTGTAGAAATCCAACGGTTAGATTTTCCGATATGTGTAAAACAAATTAAGGGAAAAACAGCGCCAGTGACACGAAACGACCTGAAACGTAGTTTAATTAAATATGGCCATTTTTAAATAAATAAAAATGGCGAAAAATCGCTATAAAATATTATAAGCAACGTAGGTTGCAAATAAACCAATTGGGCTTGAATTGTTTGATATTTGATGGTTGTATGTGTATGACATGAAAACAACGCTAAATAACTGAAAGATGGATGTCGGATAACATAACCATAAAATGAATCGATTTAAATTCTAATGACGTGAATTATTTGAAAAGGCCGAGCTAACCCTCATTTCAAATAATTTATCGAGCGATTCGAATTGGAAGATACAAAGACGATTCAAGACCGACGATCTTCGTATCGGTTGGATGGGCGCTACTGAGGTTCCTAACCGGAGTAGCTACCGGAAAGGGACGGAAGTAGTAGCCGTCTGAACGTATGTGTCGATTGGACGGATATACGAGGGATTTGACGCCTCCGGTTTCGTTCAGACCCAGGACGGACTTGTAAATGGACTGTGTGTCTGACATTGGATTTTGTTCTATATTGATTGATCTCTGTTAAATATATATCTGTTTGGCGGCGGAGAATTTATTCTCTTGCTTAACGCCCTTCTCTGAGACGTACGAGCTTAGAGGTTATATATCGATGGAAATCAATCGTATGGAGTGGACTGCCTATGTGGCATGCCAAGATGCTGTGATCAAGGCTTCTGTTGCAAAGCAAAGTCTTGTGGATGATGATCGAAGCAAGGTCTACGTGGCCTAGCTTCGTGTATTTCGTAGATTCGTGAGCCTCGCACCTCGGTATGAGTTAAAACGGGATACGGGCCGCTGGGAGAGCACGACGTTTCTTTCTAGCTATGGTGGTGTCAGTGACTTACCAGCCCTGACATATATATCTATTTTTCACCTATGTGGTTGTTGGAATGCGAGGCGCCTCGATTATAGGTCTGTAAGGACCGGGAAACGTGTGTTCAGGAATTGCCAATCCTCAAACGTAAGAGAGGACCGGCCCAGCCGATCCAGGGGTTACCCAGAGTGTGTAGTCCCGAGGCATTTGCTAGAGTGTCTCGAAGCGGAGAGGAGCTTGCCCCTTGCCTCGACTCATGACGGAAATCCAATTTCCAATACGAAATAACGGACTTAATTGTAGAACTAGTATGGTGACATAGTATATGGTAGTTATGCCGTCTATGATTGATATTTATGATGCTATTCGTTTTTGAAACATATATGCACTAGTAATAATATCAAATGGTTTCTCTCTATACGTATCAAGCATATTTGGCTATTATAAGGTAAAACTCTATCCTCCGGCTTGCGTTGCATTGTGTGATGGGACCTGAGTCTTATAATGGCTTCATTCTTTCTAAAAGCATTGCGATTGTTTTAAAAGAATTTACTCTATTTTAAATGCACTAGCAATCACTGGAGTAAACCCGTTCCGCGAAAGTGGCGTGGTCCTATGATTTGCTATTACTATTGTTTAACTGTTAAATGGATTCCTCATACCGGTCCCCATGACTGACTCGTTGTTTGTTTCACTTTGCAAACGCGGGTGCCCTTATTTTCACACGGGCAGCCTAGTACACAGGTGACAGGTGGTTTTTGGTTCTGCACTGCTGCATAGCGTGCACTCTTGGCTCATGGCGAGGCTGACTTCATAGAGATGACTTAGATATTTTCCGCCATTGCTGTATTTATATTATGATTCCGCCACTGGCGATGCAGACTGATTTACTTTCCGTATTTCTCACTATATGTATATGTATTCCGCCTCCGGCGATGTAGACTGATACTCTTATTAGGTTACTGCATGTATGTATTCCGCCTCTGGCGATGATGACTGATCACTTCCCTTTCCTTTTATTTACTAAGTATATCCCACGTTATGCTATTCTGATATTCCTACATGTTGTGATTCCGCTGTCATATCCATGTAAAATTATTTTATTTATTGTTTCTGCTATTATCTGTACTCTGCTATGATGATTAATGTGTTATTTCCCAATGATTATCCTTAATACCGCCCCTCGGATTTTGGGATCGTCACAGTTGGTATCAGAGCTTTGGTCAACCCTAGTTCCGGGATCTAACACATTAAACACCTCGTCAGAATAGAATCAGTAGTGTTCTAATACGAGTAGCTCATTAGAGATAGGATTAGCAATGTCCTAGAATGAGCTAAGCAGATTAGCAAAACAATTTGATCAGTACATCATCATTATTTTTCTTTGTATTCCCTTGCTTTATCAATTATGAAAATTATCAAATCTGTGAGCTTGACTCTTTTCTTGCTTATACAGTATTCTCTTAGATGGCTACACGAGCAGCAGCAGCTAGAGGATGCCGTGGAGGCCGAGGAGTTGCAGCAGGAGGACGGGGGAATATCCCCGTAGCTGTGGAGATCCCTATTGTTCAGCCACCAGCACCTGAAGACTTTGAGCTCGACAAAGTAGCAAAGAGGTACAGAAACCTTGGAGGGAAACCTTTTACTGGCACTGGCACAGTGACCGAGGCAATAGCTTGGCTTAAAACATGTGAGAAAATCTTCGAAGGTATGGGTATGGGAACTAACAATAAAGCCCGACTTGGCATTTGGCTCCTTCAGGAAGAGGCAGAGTTGTGGTGGGATGCCATTACTTCTGGGGATGCAGCTGGTACTATCCGGACTTGGGAGCAGTTCAAGACTTTATTCAATGAGAAGTTTGTACCGGAACAAGCTCTAGAGAGGATGCGGGAGCAATTTGCTAATCTCCAGCAGGGAGACCTCTCTATTCAAGACTATCTGAATAAGTTCACTCAGCTATCGCGCTATGCTCCAGAGCTGGTTTTGACCAACAAAGTGAAGAATAAGAGATTCATATTTGGGCTGAAGCGCAAGTATCACGATAGAGCTATGAGCAACATCAAACTCTCCTTTACAGAACTAGTAGAGATGGCTTGCAACTACGAAGACTTGGATGAGAGGCATGCTAGCCAAGACCGCGCTAAAAGCCAAGCAGGGAATAAGCGCAAGGCTTCAACAGACCAACCCGAATCTAGCATCACCGCGGCCGCTACTCAAAAACCCGCAAAGATCCCGAAAGGAAACTGCTATAATTGCGGGAAGCCGGGTCATTTCTCTAATGTATGCAAGGCCCCAAAGAAGCCAAAGGCCAATGACTCTGCCGAATGCTACAACTGCCACAAGAAGGGGCATTACAGCAGGAATTGTCCTTTGAAGAAGAGCGCACAAGTGGCCCATGTCTATGACGGGAGTACCCCGCCAGCTATCACCGATGGATCAGGTAAACCCGATGTCTTGGGAGGTACCCTTACTATCAAAAATATTCCTGTTTCTGTACTTTTTGATACCGGTGCATCACGTAGCTTCATTTCTGGTAAAATTGTTCATAAGTTAAATTTGAAACAAAGAATTCTTAAGGAACCAATTAAAGTTCAAAACCCGATAGGAGGTTCTGTTAGTCTCGGTATATATTGTAAAGTGCCTATTTCCTTTTCTCGATACCGATTTCCTTTTGATTCGATTGTCATGAACCTTTCCGAATTTGATATGATATTGGGACTTGACTGGTTGACAACATATAAGGCCGAAGTTAGATGTACCGAAAGAATCGTGAAAGTTGAAACAAAATCGGGGCATATCACTATACCGTGTCTCGGTTCAGAAATCAATAGAACAAAATTTTGGTCTTTTTTAGAAGTTACTCCCCCTTCAATAGAAAAGATACCGGTCGTGAAAAACTACGCGGATGTGCTTGAAGAAGTAGAAAACTTACCGCCGCAAAGAGAAATTGAATTTAGAATTGATCTAATTCCGAATGCCCGACCAGTAGTACATCCAATAAGAAGAATGGCCCCAAAAGAAAAAGAAGAGCTAAGTAGTCAAACCCGAGAATTACTTTGGAAAGGTCTGATCAGACCAAGCTTTTCAGCGTGGGGAGCCGCAGTAGTATTTGTCCCGAAATCAGATGGTACTCTAAGACTTTGCGTCGATTACAGGGATCTCAATAAGCAGACACTGAAGAACAAATATCCTTTGCCCCGAATAGACGATCTGTTAGATCAATTAAATGGAGCAACCGTATTCTCCAGAATGGATCTAGCTACAGGTTTCCACCAATTGCGTATAGCCGAAGACTGTGTTCCTTTGACAGCCTTCAGGGGTCCCGATTTATTCTACGAGTGGTTAGTAATGCCGTTCGGCTTGTGCAATGCTCCTGCATACTTCGTTGATCTTATGAACAGAGTGTTCCGTGGTGTGTTGAATAAATTTGTTCTAGTCTTCATCGATGACATTCTAATCTACTCTAAGTCGGAAGAAGAGCATGCAAAACATTTAGAACAAGTGTTGAAAATTTTAAGAAGAAATGTCTTGAAAGCTAAATTTTCTAAGTGTGTCTTCTGGCAGAATGAAGTTAAATTCCTTGGCCATGTCGTGTCAAAAGAAGGAATTGCTGTAGATCCAAGCAAAATTACAGCGATTCAGAACTGGAAACAACCTACTACACCCACTGAAGTTCGAAGTTTCCTTGGATTAGCTAGTTACTATCGGAAATTCGTTCAGGATTTTTCAAAGATATCGGGAGTATTGACAAAGCTTACAAAGAAGCATGAGAAATTCAAATGGACTCCCGAATGTGAAGAAGCTTTCCAGGAGCTGAAACTGAAGTTGACAACCGCTCCAGTTTTGACTATAATAGAAGGTAACCAAGACTTGACTGTATGGACAGATGCTTCTATTAGAGGGCTAGGCGCAGTGTTAATGCAAAAAGGCCAAGTGACCGCTTATGCCAGTCGTCAACTAAAGCCGCATGAAAGAAACTATGCTACTCATGATCTTGAGTTATTAGCTATCGTGTTTGCTTTAAGAATATGGAGGCATTATTTATTGGGCGAGAAATTCGAACTATACACCGATCATCAATCCTTGAAATACCTTTTCACCCAGAAAGATCTAAACCTGAGGCAACAGCGTTGGTTAGAATTCCTTGCCGCATACGATTTTGAAATTATATACACTCCAGGGAAAGCCAATGTTGTCGCAGATGCTCTCAGCAGAAAGAATGAAATCATCGCCAGTTTTGTCATCACATCTTCATTAATAGACAGGATCTCGACTCTTCAAAAAGACGATGAATTTATTCAAAGAATCAGTCAAAGAATCAAAGGGGGTGAATCCACAAGTTTTCGACTCGATAACAAGGGAGTTCTAAGATTAAAGGGTAGAATCTGCATCCCAAACCTTCCCGAGCTCAGAAGAGAAATACTTGATGAATGCCACAAATCCAAATTAAGTATCCATCCCGGTTTGAGCAAAATGTATAACGATATCAAACGCACCTGCTGGTGGAGGTCAATGAAGAGGGATATCTCATTATATGTTAGCAGATGCTCCACTTGTCAGCTAGTTAAGAGTGATCAGCAGAAATTGGCTGGGTTATTACAACCATTAGAAATTCCTGGATGGAAGTGGGAACAAATCTCGATGGATTTCATCGATGGCCTGCCTAGAACTAGAAAAGGAAACGACAGTATATGGGTAATCGAGATCGCTTCACGAAGACTGCCCATTTTATCCCTGTCCGATCCAACAGAACGGCTCAAAGTCTGGCACAGATTTACTTCAAAGAAATTGTTAAACTTCATGGAGTACCGCTCAGTATAGTCAGCGATAGAGATCCCCTGTTCACTAGCAAATTCTGGGAAGCATTCCAGACGGAATTGGGAACCAAATTAAATCTAAGCACCGCTTATCACCCTCAGACAGACGGCCAAACTGAGCGGGTGAATAGAATTTTGGAAGATTTACTGCGGGCTTGCGTTATTGATTTTGGAGATTCATGGGAAGATCATTTGCATTTAGCCGAGTTCTCTTACAACAATAGCTATCAAGCAAGTTTGGGAATGTCCCCATTTGAAGCATTATACGGTAGACCGTGCAGATCTCCCGCATGTTGGGTAGAACCTGGCAACAGACTTGTGTTAGGGCCCGATATGATTCAAGAAGCATCGGATAAAGTCGATTCCATTAAGAAGCAGTTAAAAACCGCACAGAGCCGACAGAAAAGTTATGCTGATGCGAGAAGAAGGGATATATCGTTTGCCGTTGGCGATTATGTTTATTTAAGAGTTTCTCCCATGAGAGGGGTAATCAGATTTGGCAAGACTGGGAAGTTGGCACCGAGATTTATTGGTCCCTTTCCTATACTTGAACGGATTGGAACTCTTGCATATAGGGTTTCATTACCTGATTGGTTGCCTGGTGTACATGATGTGTTCCACGTATCTCAGCTCAGAAAACATGTTCATGATCCAGATCTTATTGTGGAAGAAGCAGCACAACAGGATATTGACATAACTCCAGAATTAGCACTCAAGAGGGATCCATTAAAGATAGTTGGCAAAGAAACTAGAGAGCTAAGGAGGAAAAAGATTCATTTAGTCAAAGTGCAATGAAGTAGTGATCCTAGAGACTGTACTTGGGAGACTGAGGAAAGCATTAAACAAGCCTATCCCAAATGCAGAGTGGACATCTCTGACTAACTCCGGTGCAAGGTACCTTTACAATACTTTGCATTTACATTTTATTTCCTGCTTAACTGTTATTTCCTTTTCAAGGACGAAAAGTTTTAAGTGGGGGAGATTGTAATAACCCGGAAAATGTGAACCAGTTTAAAATTTTTAAATTAGGTTATTAACAAGAAATTTGAATGATTAAAATAGCCTATTTCCATAAAATATAGGATTGTGTATAATATGGCAGTTTGAAATTTTGAATACAAACTTAGTCTGACTGTACCGGGTGGAAAATATAACGGATTTTAACGAAACTGAAGATATTTAAATCTGTTTATCAATACCTTTCTAACGAATCTGAAAAATCGAAATTTCATAACGGAAATCAAAAGTTATGGTCAAACGAATTTTCAGAAAGGTCGCTATATAGTATATATAGCCCTTGAAAATTGAGATTTTGCATACGACCTCGGAATTCGACGAAACCACTTTTGTTGGGTCCGGGATGTCAAATTATTGCTAAGTTTCAAATTTCATAATTTTTGAAGCTAGTATGTGAGCGGGGCAAAAGATAACGTGTTTGGTCAAATTCTGTTAAAATGGGTCGACCTAAAAATGGCCGTTTTTCAAACGAGCTCAGAATTCGACGAAACTGTTTTGTTAGGACTGTATCGTCAAAACAAAGCTAGATTTATTTTTCTGGAATTTTTCGATTCAGTTTGTGGCCCTGGCAAATTGAAATGTACGTTTAAATTAAATATCGAATGTTTTATATTTTAAATTGAAAAATAACTGACTGTAACAGTCGAAATGGCCAACGAAACATATCCCATTGTGTCCGGAATGGGGGTATTTAGCTAGGGGCGACAGTCATTGGGTTTAAAAAGGAGTCTGTTTGCAAAAACACTATTTAAAAATTTTCTATAAATATCGGCCAATAGGAAATTTTCTTTAAAAAAAAAAAAACCTAAAAACCCTAAGCCGCCAGACGAAACGAACGACTCCCGTAGCTCCTCGCTTCCCCTCCTTTTTCCGATCGCCACAGGCCGTTTCGCCGCCGACCACTGTTGAGGCTTTTGCTCGCCGTACTCCCCTCTCCACATCCGACCTAGCCTCGCCACCAACAGAGCCGCCGTCGACGAGTTCCAGCGCCTCAAAGTCGTCGTCTTCCTGGAGCCGCCGCCGCCTGGATTCGCCGTCGCACCACCTCAGACAACCGCCGCCGGAAAGCCCTTTCCTCCCTCGACAACGTCCAACAGCCTGATCGTCCTATAGAGCTACGAATCAAAAGAAAAATCAAAACCTAGAATTGAACAGGTTTGTAAACTAACGGCTTATTTAAATTTAAACTGTTTTAACACTTTAAAGCGTTGCAAAACTTTGAAAAATAATATCTTTTTCGTTCTTCAACGAAATTCGATGAAACAGGAGACACCGTGACCGCAAGGAGGCTCTCTACATTCTAGAAGAAGCCGCGGATTTTTCTGACCTTCCTACGATTTTTAGCACCGTAAGAACCAATGTGAGGAATCTAAACTATTTGTGTGAATGTAAACGCGTTGTATAAATTATATAAGCGAAGTGTAAATTATATACGCATTGTATACCTCATGTACATGTGTTGTATAAGTTATATTAGCAATGTATAAATTATACAAGCGTTGTTTGAAACATATATGCTTTAAATTGTGATGAAATGCAAGTGAATTATTATATTATATATATATATATACTCCCCTCGTCCACAGACCATGGACGATATTTATTGCTTGTGTTTGACGTGATATTATATGGTATGACGAATGGTTGGAAATAATTGTTTGTGGTTGATATTATGGTTGAAAAATACCTTTATGGTTGAAAAATACGCTTGTGGTTGAAAAATACCCTCTTGTGGTTGAAACAAAATAGAATAGGATTGTGGAATTGAAAATAAAACATGCCGCCTGCGTGCGAACTAGATGCATGATCCCCATTGTCAAAAACCGCGAGGTTTTAAGGTAGAGCGAGGAGCCGTACTAGGGACGGTCCCGGTTTTAACTACCCTGCCGTTATGCTGCCGAAATTTTCTGAAATATTTATGTGTTGGAATAATTTTCATTCATTGAAACTGTTTATACAAACTATATCGAATATTCATGTGTTGAGTTGCAATTCATTCGTTGAGTTGAAATTCATGTGTTGAATATTATTTGAATTTAAACAAATGGCTTTAGCGATAAAAATCACATTTTTATATATATACAAACGATATCGAATATTCATGTGTTAAGTTGCAATTCATTCGTTGAGTTGAAATTCATGTGTTGAATATTATTTGAATTTAAACAAATGGCTTTAGCAATAAAAATCACATTTTTATATATATACAAACGATATCGAATATTCATGTGTTGAGTTACAATTCATTCGTTGAGTTGAAATTCATGTGTTGAATATTATTTGAATTTAAACAAATGGCTTTAGCAATAAAAATCACATTTTTATATTTATACAAACTATATCGAATATTCATGTGTTGAGTTGCAATTCATTCGTTGAGTTGAAATTCATGTGTTGAATATTATTTGAATTTAAACAAATGGCTTTAGCAATAAAAATCACATTTTTATATATATACAAACGATATCGAATACTCATTTGTTGAGTTGCAATTCATTCATTGAGTTGAAATTCATGTGTTGAATATTATTTGAATTTAAACAAATGGCTTTAGCAATAAAAATCACATTTTTATATATATACAAACGTTATAGAACATTCATGTGTTGAATTTCAATTTACTCGTTGAGTTGAAGTTCATGTGTTGAATGTTATCGTCTTTTAAAAATAAAATGAATAGACAATGAAAACTATATTTTTATAGTGAATATGAAGTGTTAAAAATACACATGTGTCGAATAAATATTTTTGATGATAAAAATATTCCTTTTATCATGTATACGCTTAGTTAAAAATACACATGTGTCGAATAAATATTTTTGATGATAAAAATATTCCTTTTATCATGTATACGCTTAGTTAAAAATACACACGTATTGAAATAAATAATAGTTTGCTAGAAATATTATTATTAGCTTGTTCTGCATATATATACATGTGTTGAACAGGAAAAATGGATTAGCAGTTGAGTAAAGAAAATATTTGCGTGCCCGACAAATAGGTAAACCTTGATGAGTTGGCTGCGCAATTTTATTTATATATCAACTCCTGTGAATGCCATTGGATGCGGAGTGCTGGTTTTTCTGTGTGAAATAATAAACAACGCCATAGGATAGTAACAATCAATTTTGAACTACACTACATGGCATACTTCTTGACGATAGGCATACTTCATCATATTCCACATAAGCAATTGGAGCTTGTGTGACGAGGTGGAAGATCTACCATACAAGAAAGAGGCTTGTATGGCGATGACTATATAATACAGGTTGAACTGATGACTGATATGGACTATATAAATTATAACGATAAATTGCCAAGATTAATAAAAACCCCACACGGGTCTAGAGTTGACAATAATCACGTCGCTCTAGTTATTAGATACGGCACATGGACTATTTATTTCCACACGGAAACGGGGTGACGGGAATTTTTTCTCTGGAGTGATTATCAGTACATGCTCCCCCGTAAACACCAAAATATATCACTAAAAATATGTGAATGCTTTTTAGGATTTATTGGGTACCTAATACGGCCCAATAAATTTCCAAACCCCTCCCCGTACAAAGGAGGTTATGGCAAAAAAATTCGAAATATTAAGGCGTTAGTGAAATATTTGAAGTGAAAACGAAGTAGGGAATATAAAATGAACTATAGTTGAAACTATGGAATGAACTATATTTATATATATATAAATATAAATATAATTAAAAGGAATAGAGGCCGTGCAGTTCGCGTTTCGGAATCGTAATTTGAAACGATTAGTACGAGAAATCCGACTATCGGATTTTCCCGAAACCGCAACCGCTGGGTTCGCCTTGGAAATATCTTTCCAACGGCACCAACCTTGTAAAAATCCAACGGTTGGATTGTCCGGAATGTTTAATTCAAATCTGAAGAAAAATAGCGCCAGAATCGTTTATATTTATATATAAATATAAATATAATTAAATTAAATTGAATAACGACGCTGCAGTTCGAATTTTGAAATCGTAACTTCAAACGACTAGTGTGAAAGATCCGACCGTCGGATTCTCACGAAACTGGAACCGTTGGGTTCGCTTTGGGAATATCTTCCCACTGATATAGACTTTGTAGAAATCCAACGGTTAGATTTTCCGATATGTGTAAAACAAATTAAGGGAAAAATAGCGCCAGTGACACGAAACGACCTGAAACGTCGTTTAATTAAATATGGCCATTTTTAAATAAATAAAAATGGCGAAAAATCGCTATAAAATATTATAAGCAACGTAGGTTGCAAATAAACCAATTGGGCTTGAATTGTTTGATATTTGATGGTTGTATGTGTATGACATGAAAATAACGCTAAATAACTGAAAGATGGATGTCGGATAACATAACCATAAAATGAATCGATTTAAATTCTAATGACGTGAATTATTTGAAAAGGCCGAGCTAACCCTCATTTCAAATAATTTATCGAGCGATTCGAATTGGAAGATACAAAGACGATTCAAGACCGACGATCTTCGTATCGGTTGGATGGGCGCTACTGAGGTTCCTAACCGGAGTAGCTACCGGAAAGGGACGGAAGTAGTAGCCGTCTGAACGTATGTGTCGATTGGACGGATATACGAGGGATTTGACGCCTCCGGTTTCGTTCAGACCCAGGACGGACTTGTAAATGGACTGTGTGTCTGACATTGGATTTTGTTCTATATTGATTGATCTCTGTTAAATATATATCTGTTTGGCGGCGGAGAATTTATTCTCTTGCTTAACGCCCTTCTCTGAGACGTACGAGCTTAGAGGTTATATATCGATGGAAATCAATCGTATGGAGTGGACTGCCTATGTGGCATGCCAAGATGCTGTGATCAAGGCTTCTGTTGCAAAGCAAAGTCTTGTGGATGATGATCGAAGCAAGGTCTACGTGGCCTAGCTTCGTGTATTTCGTAGATTCGTGAGCCTCCCACCTCGGTATGAGTTAAAACGGGATACGGGCCGCTGGGAGAGCACGACGTTTCTTTCTAGCTATGGTGGTGTCAGTGACTTACCAGCCCTGACATATATATCTATTTTTCACCTATGTGGTTGTTGGAATGCGAGGCGCCTCGATTATAGGTCTGTAAGGACCGGGAAACGTGTGTTCAGGAATTGCCAATCCTCAAACGTAAGAGAGGACCGACCCAGCCGATCCAGGGGTTACCCAGAGTGTGTAGTCCCGAGGCATTTGCTAGAGTGTCTCGAAGCGGAGAGGAGCTTGCCCCTTGCCTCGACTCATGACGGAAATCCAATTTCCAATACGAAATAACGGACTTAATTGTAGAACTAGTATGGTGACATAGTATATGGTAGTTATGCCGTCTATGATTGATATTTATGATGCTATTCGTTTTTGAAACATATATGCACTAGTAATAATATCAAATGGTTTCTCTCTATACGTATCAAGCATATTTGGCTATTATAAGGTAAAACTCTATCCTCCGGCTTGCGTTGCATTGTGTGATGGGACCTGAGTCTTATAATGGCTTCATTCTTTCTAAAAGCATTGCGATTGTTTTAAAAGAATTTACTCTATTTTAAATGCACTAGCAATCACTGGAGTAAACCCGTTCCGCGAAAGTGGCGTGGTCCTATGATTTGCTATTACTATTGTTTAACTGTTAAATGGATTCCTCATACCAGTCCCCATGACTGACTCGTTGTTTGTTTCACTTTGCAAACGCGGGTGCCCTTATTTTCACACGGGCAGCCTAGTACATAGGTGACAGGTGGTTTTTGGTTCTGCACTGCTGCATAGCGTGCACTTTTGGCTCATGGCGAGGCTGACTTCATAGAGATGACTTAGATATTTTCCGCCATTGCTGTATTTATATTATGATTCCGCCACTGGCGATGCAGACTGATTTACTTTCCGTATTTCTCACTATATGTATATGTATTCCGCCTCCGGCGATGTAGACTGATACTCTTATTAGGTTACTGCATGTATGTATTCCGCCTCTGACGATGATGACTGATCACTTCCCTTTCCTTTTATTTACTAAGTATATCCCACGTTATGCTATTCTGATATTCCTACAAGTTGTGATTCCGCTGTCATATCCATGTAAAATTATTTTATTTATTGTTTCTGCTATTATCTGTACTCTGCTATGATGATTAATGTGTTATTTCCCAATGATTATCCTTAATACCGAGACTCGGATTTTGGGATCGTCACACATTAACTACATTAGTAGTTAATTTCTTTCTTAATCAAAATACACAGTAAACCCTTTTAAAACCTTATCTAAATTCCAATGATATTTAATCAAAAACACATTAATTTGGTAATCAATTCCAATTCAAAATGGTCGATTTAATTAACTCAAAACTTGATTATCTCGTTAGCCGATTCCAATTAATTCCCATTTTAAATTAATATAATTAATTTAAATAACTTAATCGTTTTCCTTGCAACCCACATTATCAAAATTTAACCATTCGATTTATTTCTTATTCTCATACTTTGTAAATCTGACTAACATCAGAAATTACTTTATAAAATAAATTAATAACAGATCAAAGTCTTAAATAAATAAAATATTTATTTATTTCTCTTTAATAACTTTTATTCAAAATAATATATTTCAAAATTTAACTCCAGTTATAAAATAAATTTTATAACTTCATCTCTATCGACTCACCTGACGGTGAACCAATATTTATAAAACGGTTGATTTTATAGGCCATACCTGCCAAATACTCAACCAGTACCGCCCATTGGTTTAAACAACGCATAGGTTGAATTCCCAGTTCAAATCAATAATCTAATCAATCACCCAAACAGTACAGTTCATATTTGATAATATGAATTAAATAATATATTTGAGGAATCCGGTTGGATCCCTCCAACCTGTTCTTCCCTGTATTCAAATGGTTATCTCAAATCAGATCATTCAGTTTCATTAACTAATAAAATAAATCATGACCATTAACATAAATCAACCCACAAGCAATTCAAACAATTTAAACACGTTTACTTTATAAACGTGACCAACAAGGTATGTTACCTTCATTGGAACCAATCATAAAAAAACGATTTGGTATTTCACTGAAATTAAATTTAATTTCATCAGTTAAATCAACAAACAGTTTATAACTAGCAAATAAGCAACCATCAGCAAGCAAAACACACAAAATAAAGAACCCAATTTATATAAAATTTAAATGGGAAAAACTGAGTGAGTTTAACTCACCTTGATTTTCATCCTTCGCCAAAACGGTTTATTTTAATTAAATTAAACAAGTGTTTAAGTTAATTAAAATATCCAATTGCATTCAATTTTGTCCAAACCAGCTCCGTGATGA
The DNA here is from genome assembly GCA_030737875.1 of Allium sativum. Classification (NCBI taxonomy): domain Eukaryota; kingdom Viridiplantae; phylum Streptophyta; class Magnoliopsida; order Asparagales; family Amaryllidaceae; genus Allium; species Allium sativum. Next base: position 94,187,315 of record CM060916.1, on the reverse strand, counting down.
AGCACTTGCCGATATGGTTTGAATGTGACTGTCTTTGTCGAATTCGTTCACTTCGGTTTGCCGGGCCGAACATCATCAGTCGTCCGCTTCCCCTGGTTACTGCGTGCGTTGGCCACACACATACCTCGCCACGTCACTTGATTCTCCCACACACGAGACACAACAGCTTCTTCTCACGCTCTGTCTTGAACCCATAGAACAACAACTACACCATTTTCTATTTCTTCTTTCTTTGTCAACGTCTCTTTTCTTTTCCCATCCAAATACACAGACCGACAGCAAAACACCAAACTCCCCACTCGAGCCCTGTTGCCACTACCATAACAAATGCTACTGGCCCGAGAACACCTCCTGACGACAGCAAAAACAATACCCCACTCCTGCATTGTCCCATTTCCGAGAAATTTCCCTCACTTTACAATTCCTATTTCGCATCAGCACAAACTACAAACTTCACTGTTGTTGTGCTCCAGTCCTCCATTACCGTCGCCGCACCAACCCAGTTCCGGCTAACGACTGACGCCCCTGCTCCGCACTGACCCAATGTGGAATATCACAACCTTTAATGCAAATATAAACTCCAATTTCTGATTTGAGGTGGGCTCTTTTCATGAGCGAACACACGTTTTACAAATATATGCTGAACAAAAAGGTTAAAACTTTCCATTTGTTTTTGCTTCTAGATGGATGAAAAGAATTGTGTTCTTGCGTGTATATATAGGAAAAGAATTCCTTGACGCCCAAGGATTTAGGGTTGATAGATTACAGTATAGGGTGGAGGTCTTCCATGCATTTTCCTTTCGAAAATCTTGTCTGAGTTTTACGTTGATGGTGAGAGCATATAGCCTGTAGTAGCTGTTTTGATGTGCGACATGGCATTGAAAACTTAAACAGCTAGGTAGGTGACGTAGACTTAGTTCCAAAGGAAGGAAGAAATTGGTACTACTCATTCCTCTTTATGTTGTATTGTCTCCATCTTGATTTGAGAACAGAGAGCCTGGATCTATTATTCTAGGGGTGTATATCAGTTTTCTTTAGGTTGAGTAGTTGAAACATTTTTGAAAATGCAAGTCAGATAAGGTTTTATAGGTGCATATATGGCACATAGGAGCTAGGATGTGTTTAAATTTTCTTAAGCATGAAGTTGTTGGGATAGTACTATATATGCTGTGAATTTATATAGTGAGGGGTGAGATAGTTTTATTAATATTTTATTTTTAACGAAACTTCGCGTTGAAGTAGTTGATAAAAACCACTACAAACGATTTGAAAAAAATTCCTTTATAAAACCAGAAATAAACACGCGTTTAATTTTTCCATGATCACCAGATAAATCAAATCAACTTGAAACTTTGAAATCTTACAATAATTTGTTGATACGAACCCAACGGCACCTGTTTCCTCGCATTCTGAGACTGTTTCCCCGGTAGGCTATTTTTACGTGCAACGCAATGCCATTTTTAACGCCAAATTATCCGGTCTCCAAAAAAAGCAAACTATATACCTATCCTGACTCTAATCGACGATACGAACTCAACGGAACTGGTTTCGCGGCTTAATTTGATCGTCTGTTCAAGTTACACTCAAATATCTCTTTATTAAATTAAACTAATTTAATTACGCTCTATAGAAAATAATTGGGCGTTTACGGCTACCGTGGTCACATACGACATCGGTTTGCCACGTCATTCACCAACGTACAATAATTTAATGTTACGGTTCTAATGAAACTGATTTGGTCGAAAACGAAGTCCGTTTGCAAAATGGCCATTTTAGAGGCCGATATTTTAATAACGATTTCCACAGCGATTATTTCAAATTTTATTTTGGCCATAACTTACTATTTATAATACGAAATCTGGATTTTTCTCTCTCATATGAAAATTATCATCAGTACGGTTCCAACGTTTCTTGTTTTTAGTTCTCGTTAACTCGGTATTATCGGCCATTCCTTCATATTGGATGGCCGTTCATCGTCTTCCTCATTGGGTTATAGAGAAGATCGATAGGATCAGACGTAATTACCTTTGGAATGGTACACCGTCTTGTAGAGGCTATAAATGCTTAGTTAACTGGGAAACGTGTTGTAAACAAAAGGAAGAGGGAGGACTAGGGATCATTAACTTATATAATTTTAATTCTTCCCTTATAGCCAAATGGCTATGGAAGTTTAGATGCCCTGATGTGAAGGCATCATGGAAATTAATTGTTTCCAAAGCATATTATTCTAGAGATGAATTCATTATTGGAAATAGTATAAGTTGGCTTAATAGGTTATCTCACTTTTGGAAATCCGTCTTAAATTGTTATGATTTTTTTAAATTAGGTTGTAAGGTGACAGTCCATTCAGGTAATCTTGCTTATTTTTGGCATGATGCTTGGATTTCTTGTGTACCACTAAAAATTGAATTTCATAAGCTCTTTAATATTAGTAGATTTAAAAACGCTTTAATTAAAGATGTTTACAGAGTTGATTTAGATCCTCCATGGGAGTTGTCCTTTAACAATATATTAGAGGGGGATTTATTAAGGCAATTGGCCTTACTGAAAGCTAAGTTAGCATTGTATCATTAAGATGAAAATGGTGATACAATTTGTTGGAATTTAGATAAGAGTTTAGTATACACTGTCAATAGCATGTATAATTTTATTAATTTTTCTGGTGTATATTTGCACCCCTTTAAATTTTTATGGAAGGCTAATTCTCCTCCCAAAGCCAAGTTTCTTATGTGGCTGATCATTCATAAGAAGCTTAATACTTTTGAACTTTTGAGAAGGAAGAATATAATTTTTAATGTCAAATGCTGTTTTTGTAGAATTAAGGAGGACGTAGGTCATTTATTTTTTTCTTGTTATTTAACCTTTTTTATTTTTAATATGATCTTAAGGTTATTTACTTTTGACTGTTTTAGTTCTTTCAGTAGTTGCATTGAATATTGGGATTGTTATAGATTTAGGTATAATCCCAGTCAGAGATATGTGTTGGATTCGCTAGTTACTATCATAAGTTGGTTCATCTGGATAGAACGGAATCAGAGGTGTATTCATTCTAATTCTGTTTCTGCTGATAATTTAATCATTAATATAGTTAACTTCTATTTGGGTTGGATGTCTAACTCACACTATAAGCTTTATGGTGATTTGAGATTTGGGTGTTTTTTGAATAAGGTTAGATCTAACCTGAGTTTATTTATAAGAATTAATAGTTATTTTAGAGTTAATAGACCTCGTATTTGTGGTTGACTTTTGATTTTTTTTTTTTTGCTCGTATTAGTATGGGTATAAGACTATATATATGGTTATATGTCAATGTGTGTGTATATACATATATATATACACTCTCTTATATATAATCATATATATGGGTATTTCCTTTGTTTTTACTTCAGATTAGTTCTTTGTTTTTTTGTTTTTGCATATGTATATATGGTTATATGCCTATATATATACATACATATATATATATATACATGTATGCATATACTCATATATACATATAAGCTACTGATAGTTTGATTCAGTTGTTTAGATTCCAGGTTGTTGATGTAGCAGAGGAGCTCTCTGGATCTCTGTCTGGATTGATCATTGTTACTTGCTTAGGACTCATTTATATTTCAGATTGCAGATGAAGGTGTGGAGCTTTTGGGTTATGCTTCTTTGGTTTGATCATTTTTGGCTTGCTTTGGATATATTGGTGTACGAGGTGTAGGAGTGTCTGTATTTTTTTGGTGATCTATTACACCATTTGTTCTTTAGTTTATTATATGTATGGGAGTACATATACTTCTTATCGGGTGGTGGCATTGCCGGAATTCGATAATGAAGTATGATGGGTGGTGGCCATGCCGGAACTCATCTATCTACTGTCCCTTACATTCCTTATTGTGGCTCTTGTTTGTGGGTCTGTGTTTTTTGGGTATGTATTTGGATACTTGTATTACTCTATTTTTATTATATATATGTGTGCTCTCTTCCCCCCGGAAGACCACACATTTTTGTTTCAAAAAAACAGAAATCCGACTTATATCGAATCATGTATTCTCGGTTGAAGTTCAAAACCAAATATTACGAACTACCGTGCGATTTCGAGCTCGTTATAATTATATATAAAGCTAACGTTCAACGTTCGTTTTTATTATCGAATTAAATATTAAATTCCATTAATATTCCAAATGTCATATTTAAAATAAATAAATTAATTAAATTAAATATTTGATGGCCAAAAACACGAGTTGTTACATAGTTATATCATTGATTGATTATTAGTTCTGTTTGCTATAGTATTTCATATTGATGTGAAATTAATATTATTGATGTTGATTAACATCTGTGATGCAGGGAAACAGGTTGGAGGGATCCAACTAGATTCCTCAACATTTATATTATTGTGTTTGCATTAGTTGTGACCTATGCTTTGATATATTAACTGTGATTGGTCTTGTTGTGTTTTATATATCACTGGCCCTCGAATTTGAATTTGAATACCATAAAATATTTTCGAATATAGAAAATGGAATTTGAGTTTTATAAAGGGAATTTATTTCCAAAAATAGAAATGTAATTTCGAATAGATTTGAAACCAAAAACAGGCAAATGGAGAAAACAAGAAGTTGTATACACACGAGAGTATAAATTAAGTGAATTATTTATCATTGAATAAATTGAAATAGAAATTCAAATTCAAATTTATATGGAAAAATGGAAAAGGGTTTTGAAACCAATATTTGAAAATAATTTGAATTTAACGAAGGGTGTTAAATATTAGTTAATCTTTGATTAACTATAATTAAAATAATTATCGAATTGGTTAGCGTTAATAAAGTTAATTATTATTTAATAAGCTTTTAAAAGCGATAATTATACTATTTTTAGTTAATAGCAAAGTCAGCTATTTTTAATATAGTTAATAATAACGTTAGTTGTTATTTTAATTAACAATAATTAAAACAATGATTTTATATGGAGATTCAATTAAGAAATGATTTGGTGGCATTATAGTTTGATCAAGGAGATGATAAGAGTTTCATAAAGGGATTTGTAATCCAAGTTTTTAATGAGATTTGTAAACGGGATTTGTCGGTAAATGTAGAGATTTAAATAAGGCTTTTTCTTAATTTTTAAATTAAGTAAAGAAAATTCAATGGAATGAAACTTTTAAGAAAGATGGTTAATATGGTAATAATAAACTAAAATGTGTTAATGGTTTTAGAATGAAATCTAAGCTAAGAGGTGAAAAGATGGTAAACGGATTAGTGTAAGTGATTAATCCAAACAAGGTTTAAATGAGTTTTTTTTTAAAACCAAAGTGATGACTTTAATCGAATTAAGAAAAGCACTTTAATTGAAATAAAAATTTTAAACGCAAATGAAAACACATAAGATAGTTTTATGTTAAACATTGATAAATGGATTTTTGAAATAAAATCCAAGTAAAGAGGTCTTGTTGCAAAGAAGGTGGAAAGCGGACTTTTTATCCTTATATAATCTTTATCTTATGATGTTTCGACAAATAGAACGGTATATGTCTGCATTGTTTAAATCCAGACATTCTGACTATCTTTTAAAAATGAACAACGGAAGCATGTGCGTCGCACACGGTACTTTATTCAAAACATTGATTATAACGCTACTGTTATAATATATGTTTTGTAAATCTAAACAGCGATTTTAACGCTGCTATTATAATAAATGTTCTATAAAGCTAAACAGCGATTGTAATGCTATCGTTGAAATAAATGTTTTATAAATGAAATATTTGAAAACAGCAATTATAACGCTACCGTTATAATCAATGTCTTTCCCATAAAAGAAGTGTATGCTTAGATTGAACCCGAGAGTTGCCTAAGCGATATGTTGTTTGGAGTTGTGAGGTTTGACTATTTCAAAGTTGAGAATGTTGTTCAGTTAAGGTCTGAGAGGTAATTATACCCCAACTTGATTGACTTCATGATTGATGGAGGAATGGCTAAGGTTCGATAGTGAAGATTGGTTAGCAATTTGGTTAGTTAATAAATGATTAATGGTTTGAGTTATAATAAAGATGTTTTTATAACATCGCGTTAATTAAAGGATTTTGAAATGTTTCCACAAATAAAATGAGAAATATTTTCTATGCATAGAAAATGAAATGAATTGGTCAATCAGGAATTAAGTAGTGGAATATGGAAGTATTTTCGGATATTAATAAAGTATATTTTATGAATATATAAAATAATGAATCGTGAATATATAGAATTGTTTTCTAACTGGAATAAGAGATATTTTCTCGAATAAAGAATTAGGATATTGAAAATGTTTTACAAGAATCGAGGGAGAAAATCGAGCTTTGAAAAGATAGGAAAGATGGAAATCTGGAATTGATAACAAAATAAGGAATTTATATAAATAGGGGCCAGTATTGCTTGATGGTTGATCTGTAGAATTTCCATTTGGAAATAGGGTTGTTGGTTGAATGGATGTTCCTTTGATAGTTAAATCACCGACTATCAAAGTTTTGATTTATTTTATACCTCCATGGTCAATGCGGAGAGATCGGGACCAGATTTAATATCTGAAAACCACTCTGTATTGGCATAAGCGTTACGAATCAACTTATGTTGAAGAGATTATGAAGACGGAGTAAAGTGCAACGGTTGTTCTGTTAATCCTAGGGAGAAATTGCCTATGATGGATTAATAGAATGGTGCCTTCGGTTTGTCCAGACACAAGACAACTTGTAAGGACGAGTGTCTGACAAAGTATTTCCAAAGGGATTACGTACGTTGATTCCTTCAAACGTACGAAGTTGGTAGCGAAGAAGGGAAACTTCTTTAGCCTAACAACCTGAGTATTTTTGTGGGAATCAATTAGTGATTTCCGATGGATCTGACAATGTGGCATTCAAAGTGAATGGTGGCCAGATGTTCTGGAAGATAATTCAAACCTCAAGCCTCACAACGGGAATTGACAAAAATCGGGCAGGTAGCATGGCTAGGTGGGTCGCTCCCATTATGATGTATAATCATCTATCTAGAGAAATCCCATTTGCTTCTTTAATCTATCAATGCTGTCCGGGAAACGGTTGTTGATCCCAATCGTTGGTGACATACATTCGATACACTCAAGCGAAATGAGTGGTTGGTCATGTGTGGGCCGGGTTGCAAGATGTTCTTTTTGAACCCAGTGTATTCCCCTCTAGAGATACACTATCGGAAGGTGGTTCCATACCTTGTCATGTTGGAAATCCAATCTCCAATGAGCGCCCTGCGGTTTTTGATTTTATATTATATATGGAGCGTGAGATGCAAGCGTTCTGCTAGATTCTATTTATTTGTTGTAGACACTATTGTAATATCATTGGATTTGATATCAAAAATATTTTTGGTTATCGTAAGGTAAAAACCATCCGTGTTTATGTGTGAATCGGTCTTACGATTATGTGAAAACCCGTAACTTCCCCGTAAAGGAAAGCGCGGATAGTTCGAGAACAAGCCACAACAGAACGCAGACGGAAGAACATTTCATTGTATATTACAACAATGCATCAGATTACAAGAATATACAGAGTATAAATGAATATTACACAGAAATATCAGAGATTTAAATTACATTTAAATACATCGCAGCGGAAAATAATACAATACACAACTAGAAGAGATATACGGATACAAAGCTTTCCGGATATCGTTCCAGCTGTAAACCAGGATCCTGTGAATATAAATCTGCAAAACCAAAACTACTAGCTGCCCATGTCAAAAATAGGGGCACCCAGAGTTTAGGTTAAAACAATAAACTCCAGGTCAGTCATGGGACTGGTGTGAGAACTAAAACAGTTATTTATCTTTATTTTAAAGTTAGGTAAATCAAGGGACCACGCCGCATAACACGGAACGGGTTTCCTCCCAAGAATACCAGTGCCTAAAACAAACAGCGCAATGCTAAATAAAGAAAAATGAAGCTGTTATAAGACCCAGGTTCTATCACACAATGCAATGCAAGCCGGGGGATAGGGTTTTCCCTTATAACAGCCAAAGGATGCTTGATACGTTTAAAACAAATCATTTGATACTATAATAAGTGCATAGTGTATAAAACAACTTCAAATCGTAAGTATCAATCATAGGCGACATGAGCGTCCCATGCCACTATGTCGCCATATATAGGTTTACAAATAAAACCGCAAATGTCGCTTATTTGGAAATTGGATTTCCATCTATGAACCGAGGCCAGGGATCGTCCTCTACCGATTCGAGACTCTCTAGCCCAAGCCTCAGGCAAGCGCGCAGGCAAGCCTTCAGATCGTCAGGGCCGGTCCACCGATATGGATTATTATGCATGAACACTACGTTTCCCCGCCCTTTGGGGCGTAAATGAGCCAACGAATGACTCCATCGGACCCGGATCGTCCGATCAAACCGAGGCGCCTCGCAACAACAACAACCACATAGGTGAAAAGTATATAAATGTCAGGGCTGGTAGGTCACTGACACCACCCTAGCTAGAAGGAAACGCATGCCCTCCCTGAGGTCCTCTCTCGTTTTTGGTTCACAACCGGGGTGCGAGGCTCGCGAATTCACGTTACACAAAGCTATGCCACACAGGCTGTGCTTTGATCATCACCACAAGACTTTGCTTTTCAACAGAAGCCTCGATCAATTGCCACTTAGGCATGCCACACAGGCAATTCACTCCATGCGTTTGATATCCATCAATATATAACCCCTGAGCTCGTACGTCTCAGAGAAGGGCGTTAAGCAAAAGAATAAATTCTCCGCCGCCAAACAGATATATATTTAATAGAGATCAATCAAACGGACTAAAATCCAATGTCAGACACACAGTCCATTTACAAGTCCGTTCTGGGTCTGAACGAAACCGGAGGCACCTAGTACCCCGCATACCCATCGATCTCCAAGCACGTCTGGACGATCACCAACTGTTTCCATCTTTTTGGGTGTACAGCCCAATCAAGATCATCGGTAATCACCCAAACGACGTGAAGACCTCCGGTCTTCGACCATCGTCTTCATCTTCGACTTATTGTCGTATCAGTTATTCAGAATGGGATAAACCCGGTCTTTCCAAATAACTCGCGTATATTTTAAATAAGTGTTACACAAACACAACATACGCCTCATTCCAATTCATCAGTCACTAACCGTAAATTAATCAAGAGAATAATTCAACAAATATTAACCCCGAAGGCCGAAACCAACATCAGATCAATATCCAGAAAACCATTCTGCTTGGCTAACCGACAATTAGTTTCTAAATTTCACATTCATAGGGAAAGGTTCCCATTAATTTTATCCAAGATAAATTCCTTGAATTTATTCTCTAATCTTCTTTTGAATTTCGATTCAACTAGTCGGGATTAACGAACCTTACCGAAGTAATCATTTGTTTTAATTTCCCAATCCCAACCTATTCATCCCATGAAGTAAAACTGGTAATACTTCATATCTAACACAACGGTGTTATCGGTAAATTCAATTACCATTTCACGTTCAAATCTAATTAAAGATTTATCTATCGCCTGGAGTAAAACTGGTGATACTCCATTCTCGATCTTTTCGATCTAATTAAAGATTCATTAAAACTCCACTTAGTTGTAATCGTTAACTAGGTTAAAGAATCAGTGTCATTTAAAACACGGTTCACGATAAACCCAAAATCACATTCCATTAATTATCGGGTTAAAGAACGAGTGTTATTTAAAACTCTGTTCACGATAAACCCAAAAATCAATATCAATTCAATTCCAATTAAATATTATTTAATTGGTGCACTTCATTAAATCTAAATAAAAAGATTTAATCTTCTCTCAACTGGGCTTAAGAACAGTGTTAATGAAGACACCATTCACGACAAACCCAAATCACATTTGATATTAAACACAAGGCTCTAAATAGAAAATATATCGGCTTATATTCAATATCAAATTCTACGGCCAACAGATATCGTATTGGAAATAACGATATATAAATATCTTTCAAATTTCCATAACAACATCTGTATAATCACGAAATCCAACATCGAAATATTCCGAAGACAATTTCGATTCAAATTCATTCCAATGCAATTATTGGAAATTCTGGTTATTTTCAAAACCATTTCAAATCCAATTTATTTATTTAAAAATAAATAGAATTTTAATCCTAGTTCAAAACTAGTTCATTTCGATAAAAATCTATTTTTATCTTTTCAAATATGGATTTTTTAATCCCAATTTTTCTCAAATCATTTCTTATGATTTTACACAAATTATTACTATTTTTAATAATTTTATCAAGGCCCGTACAGTCGATTTCCATCAACGGCCATCGAACTGCACTTACAGCGACCTTTTCCAAATTTGATTTGGACATAATTACAAATCCAACCATTAGATTTCTAATTTCTAATATTCGTTAGAAAGCTCTTTTCGATACGAACTCAACGGTTCCAGTTTTGGAAGAATCCGACGGTCGGATCTCCCGTAATGTCCGTTCGAAGTCAATGGTCGAAATTCGCGAACTGCCGCGGCGCGGCGCGTTCTATTCAGGCCATTATATTATATATATAATATATACTTCGTTGATTTCAATTCAGAACGTGCTTTATAAATCGTTTTAAATTCGTTTTCAAAACGATTTCAACCTCTATTTCAACTTCAAATCAAAATCGAATTTTCCAACATAAATTCATTTTCTTTTCATTTCGAATTGATTTAATTCAAATTGATTTCAATTCAATTCAATTTCAATTCGTTTTCAATTCAATTCAATTTCAATTCGTTTTCAATTCAATTCAATTTCAATTTGAATTCATTTCTATTCATTTTCAATTTGAATTCATTTCTATTCATTTCAATTCGAATTTCAATTCTTTCAAAATTTCAGATTTTGAAATCACTTTCGATATTCGTTATAAAATGAATAAAATCGATATAAATTTTGTTCACGTCAAAATGGCGTCAATCTAATCAACACGGCTTCATATATTTCTATTTTCAAATATTCTATTTCTAATATTTCTATTCACATATTTCTTTTTCAAATATTTCTATTCAAATATTTCTTTTCAAATATTTCTATTCAAATATTTCTATTCAAATATTTCTTTTCCAAATATTTCTATTTCAAATGTTTTTACTTTAAATATTTCTTTTTCGAAACTGGAATGAGGCCCAATCAATTACCATATAATGTTAATTATATGGATTTTCTACAATACATGTATACAATAACAACGACGAATAATCAACCATCATCCAAAGTGCATTCAACACTGTATAAACATCAAATATAAATATTCAACGCTTATAACAGTCTGTCAATCAATCGATCGACATACAACTAAACAATCGGGATTAGTGTATGTCAAATATCATCCCAATACCCGTGTGGGGTTTCAAACAATCGAACATAGATTTTATTTATGCAGTTGGGCGATGTGTAAAATTTATCGTCCCAATCAATATCAGTCAAATGTGTGTATATAAACAAATCGTCCAATTTGTTTATTTTTATTTCATTTTATATACACGTTAAAAATTCTATTTTGAACTATAAAATATTTTCCACTATAAAATATTTTATTTCATTTCACATCACATCACACAATCAACTACACATCAAAATCAAACAAACAAGCATACAAGCCGTCCATGGTCTGTGGACGACGGGTGTCGGGTGCTACTAAACACCGTCTGCATCCTAGTATATATTTCAACTAGAAATAAATTAAATTGAAAGGTGAGAAATTCTCACAGAATTGCTAATCCAACGCCTCGACTCTTCTTTGCAGAAATCTTCGCCGTTCTCGCCTCTTGTCACTTTTCACTGCCCGTATTCTCTACATATGTAAAAATCACATTTTTACTTCGCTATTCAATATATAAAAATCGAATTTTTACTATGCTATTCAATATATAAAAATCGAATTTTTACTATGCTATTCAATATATAAAAATCGAATTTTTACTATGCTATTCAATATATAAAAATCGAATTTTTACTATGCTATTCAATATATAAAAATCGAATTTTTACTATGCTATTCAATATATAAAAATCGAATTTTTACATCAACAAAAATCGTATTTTTCTATTATGAAAAATCTAACCTTTCTCTAATGAAAGATCATAACTTTCTACTAATAAAAATCTGATCTTTAGCGAATAAAAATATCGTCTTTATTTAACCCGGATCTATAAACAAAATCAGATTTTTATTAACAATAATTTATAAACAAAACCAATTTAAAACTTACAGTGGATGATTGGGGGGGAGGAAGATGGGGGTCGCTCGCGTCTTCAAGCGGAGGCGGGGCCCTCCTGGGCGGCGCTGGCCATGGGGCATCGGCCTGGGCGGTTTGGGATACTACGTTCGAACTTGGGGGGAGCTTGGGCTTGAGCGGGGAGGCGGGGGGGGAGCGAGGGGGGAGTTGCGATCGGAGGTGGGGAGGTCGAGGCTGAGGCGCGGCGGCTCCTGGAGTGTGAGGCGGCGTCGAAACCAAGGGCGACGGTTTTGTTTTTTTTTTCTTCTTTTTTTTTCTTTTTTGTTTTCTGATTTTTATCGTGGGGGGGCCAGGGTATAGAGGGAAGAAAGGGGGATTATTTAATTATTTAATTACTTTATTTCTTTAAAAAGAAACTTTTTATTTCGACCTCGAAACGAGGCCCACCGTATGTCGTCCATAGCGTTTTACCCCCATTCCGAACACAATGGGATACGTATCGCAAGCTGATTCGATCGTTTCGATCAGTTTCCGTTGAATTTACGTTTAAATCATTATATTGAATTTCAAACGTACATTTCAAATTACCGGGGCCACATACTAACTAGAAAAATTCCCTAAAAATATTTTCTAGCTTTGTATTGACGATACGGTCCTAATAAAACTAGTTTCGTCGAATTCTGAGCCTATATGAAAAATGGCCATTTTCCAGTCGATTAAAATCAACTGAAACTGGTCAAACGCGTTTTCCTTTGCCACGCTCACATATTGATTCGAAAAATTATGAAATTTGAAACCTAGCAATAACTTTACATCACGGACCCAACGAAAGTGGTTTCATCGAATTCCGAGGTCGTTTGCAATATTTCCATTTTTAAGGGCCTGAATTCCATAGCGACTATTCAGAATTTTCAACTGGACATATCTTTTGATTCCCGCTATGAAATTTCAATTTTTAGGATTCACTGGAAAGATAATCACAATTAGATTCCATTATTTTTTGTTTCACTAAAATCCGGTTTATTTTGCACCCGGTACATTCAATTGAAGTTTGAAATCGAATTATCGAACTACCGCGCCATTTTCAATTCCTTTTATTAATATAAATAAATATTTATATTCTATCGACGACGTATATAATATATACGTTCGAATTCTATTCTAAATAAATTTCTCGTCGATATTATTTAAAATAATTCATTTTAAATAATCAAAATTCGCTAAAATTGCCAAAATAAAAATTTTAAACTGGCCCAGATTTTCGGGTTGTTACAATCTCCCCCACTTAAAACTTTTCGTCCCCGAAAAGGAACAAAGTCGAAAGTGGTTTGATCAATCAACTCTACGTTCGGTCTGGCTTTAATTCTCCAACTTTTCAGTTTCTGAGAATTTTCAAATTCTTCAAATATTTGACTAACACCCTAAATTTTCGAAAAATTTCGCCATAACCTCCCCTGCACCGGGAGCCACGGGAAAATCCCGAAATTGCCATATAGGCCTTCTGATCTCAAAAAGAAAAAGAAAAAGCCAAGCGGCTAGCCAATCGGCTCATAAAATCATCATCACCCAAACAAAACAGTAAATTATAGTAAACATGTACCTATTTGTCAGGCAAACAAATTTTATTCTCTACTCTAGCCTCCTTGCTATGACCTGTTCAATGTAAGTATATGTATATGCAAGCAAATGCGACCAAATTTCAATACAATTCACTATTTGGTTCAATTGGGCTATATGGTACAAATATTAATAAATCAACCAATAATCAACAACACAACCATCAATCAATTAGTTGATTAGCTTTTGAAATTCATAACTTTGATATATAGTTAAAAATCACATTTTTGATGCCAAATCATAACAATAAGCCCTATCTAATTTTGGTTCTCACACCAGTCAATAGGAGATATATAAATATCACACCTTCGATACTCGAACACTAATTCTGATGATGTAGCTACAATCATCAGAATCATCTTCGGGCGACTAGAGTGTGAATCTATATCCATCCAGTATATTAAAATTTCAAATACACGTTTGCAAGGCGTATATGCAAAATCTTTATATACTGGACTGTCCAAATCAATATAAACTAAATAATCAAATACGAATAATTGATTTTAAATTTTCAAAACAAAATTGGTTTTCATTTTTATTTTAAAAATTTACTCTTCACACTCGTTCTAGGATACTACAAATCCTATCTCTAACGAGTCATTCCCGTTGGATATTACTAATCCAGTTTCTGATGAATTCTTTCATATGGTTCTAATGTGTCATGTTCTCTGCTTTGTAAACCAAAGCTCTAATACCAACTGTGAAAACCCGTAACTTCCCCGTAAAGGAAAGCGCGGATAGTTCGAGAACAAGCCACAACAGAACGCAGACGGAAGAACATTTCATTGTATATTACAATAATGCATCAGATTACAAGAATATACAGAGTATAAATGAATATTACACAGAAATATCAGAGATTTAAATTACATTTAAATACATCGCAGCGGAAAATAATACAATACACAACTAGAAGAGATATACGGATACAAAGCTTTCCGGATATCGTTCCAGCTGTAAACCAGGATCCTGTGAATATAAACCTGTAAAACCAAAACTACTAGCTGCCCATGTCAAAAATAGGGGCACCCAGAGTTTAGGTTAAAACAATAAACTCCAGGTCAGTCATGGGACTGGTGTGAGAACTAAAACAGTTATTTATCTTTATTTTAAAGTTAGGTAAACCAAGGGACCGCGCCGCATAACACGGAACGGGTTTCCTCCCAAGAATACCAGTGCCTAAAACAAACAGTGCAATGCTAAATAAAGAAAAACGAAGCTGTTATAAGACCCAGGTCCTATCACACAATGCAACGCAAGCCGGGGGATAGGGTTTTCCCTTATAACAGCCAAAGAATGATTGATACGTTTAAAACAAATCCTTTGATACTATAATAAGTGCATAGTGTATAAAACAACTTCAAATCATAAGTATCAATCATAGGCGACATGAGCGTCCCATGCCACTATGTCGCCCTATATAGGTTTACAAATAAAACCGCAAATGTCGCATATTTGGAAATTGGATTTCCGTCTATGAACCGAGGCCAGGGATCGTCCTCTACCGATTCGAGACTCTCTAGCCCGAGCCTCAGGCAAGCGCGCAGGCAAGCCTTTAGATCGTCAGGGCCGGTCCACCGATATGGATTATTATGCCTGAACACTACGTTTCCCCGCCCTTTGGGGCGTAAATGAGCCCACGAATGACTCCATCGGACCCGGATCGTCCGATCAAACCGAGGCGCCTCGCAACAGCAACAACCACACAGGTGAAAAGTATATAAATGTCAGGGCTGGTAGGTCACTGACACCACCCTAGCTAGAAGGAAACGCATGCCCTCCCTGAGGTCCTCTCCCGTTTTTTGTTCACAACCGGGGTGCGAGGCTCGGGAATTCACGTTACACAAAGCTATGCCACACAGGCTGTGCTTTGATCATCACCACAAGACTTTGCTTTTCAACAGAAGCCTCGATCAATTGCCACTTAGACATGCCACATAGGCAATTCACTCCATGCGTTTGATATCCATCAATATATAACCCCTGAGCTCGTACGTCTCAAAGAAGGGCGTTAAGCAAAAGAATAAATTCTCCGCCGCCAAACAGATATATATTTAATAGAGATCAATCACACGGACTAAAATCCAATGTCAGACACACAGTCCATTTACAAGTCCGTTCTGGGTCTGAACGAAACCGGAGGCACCTAGTACCCCGCATACCCATCGATCTCCAAGCACGTCTGGACGATCACCAACTGTTTCCATCTTCTTAGGTGTACAGCCCAATCAAGATCATCGGTAATCACCCAAACGACGTGAAGACCTCCGATCTTTGACCATCGTCTTCATCTTCGACTTATTGTCGTATCAGTTATTCAGAATGGGATAAACCCGGTCTTTCCGAATAACTCGCGTATATTTTAAATAAGTGTTACACAAACACAACATACGCCTCATTCCAATTCATCAGTCACTAACCGTAAATTAATCAAGAGAATAATTCAACAAATATTAACCCCGAAAGCCGAAACCAACATCAGATCAATATCCATAAAACCATTCTGCTTGGCTAACTGACAGTTAGTTTCTAAATTTCACATTCATAGGGAAAGGTTCCCATTAATTTTATCCAAGATAAATTCCTTGAATTTATTATCTAATCTTCTTTTGAATTTCGATTCAACTAGTCGGTATTAACGAACCTTACCGAAGTAATCATTTGTTTTAATTTCCCAATCCCAACCTATTCATCCCATGAAGTAAAACTGGTAATACTTCATATCTAACACCACGGTGTTATCGGTAAATTCAATTACCATTTCACGTTCAAATCTAATTAAAGATTTATCTATCGCCTGGAGTAAAACTGGTGATACTCCATTCTCGATCTAATTAAAGATTCATTAAAACTCCACTTAGTTGTAATCGTTAACTGGGTTAATGAATCAGTGTCATTTAAAACACGGTTCACGATAAACCCAAAACCACATTCCATTAATTATCGGGTTAAAGAACGAGTGTTATTTAAAACTCTGTTCACGATAAACCCAAAAATCAATATCAATTCAATTCCAATTAAATATTATTTATTTAGTGCACTTCATTAAATCTAAATAAAAAGATTTAATCTTCTCTCAACTGGGCTTAAGAACAGTGTTAATGAAGACACCATTCACGAAAAACCCAAATCACATTTGATATTAAACACAAGGCTCTAAATAGAAAATATATCGGCTTATATTCAATATCAAATTCTACGGCCAACAGATATCGTATTGGAAATAACGATATATAAATATCTTTCAAATTTCCATAACAACATCTGTATAATCACGAAATCCAACATCGAAATATTCCAAAGACAATTTCGATTTAAATCCATTCCAATGCAATTATTGGAAATTCTGGTTATTTTCAAAACCATTTCAAATCCAATTTATTTATTTAAAAATAAATAGAATTTTAATCTTAGTTCAAAACTAGTTCATTTCGATAAAAAACTATTTTTATCTTTTCAAATATGGAGTTTTAATCCCAATTTTTCCCAAATCATTTCTTATGATTTTACACAAATTATTACTATTTTTAATAATTTTATCAAGGCCCGTACAGTCGATTTCCATCAACGGCCATCGAACTGCACTTACAGCGACCTTTTCCAAATTTGATTTGGACATAATTGCAAATCCAACCGTTAGATTTCTAATTTCTAATATTCATAAGAAAGCTCTTTTCGATACGAACCCAACGGTTCCGGTTTTAGAAGAATCCGACGGTCGGATCTCCCGTAATGTCCGTTCGAAGTCAATGGTCGAAATTCGCGAACTGCCGCGGCGCGGTGCGTTCTATTCAGGCCATTATATTATATATATAATATATATAATATATACTTCGTCGATTTCAATTCAGAACGTGCTTTATAAATCGTTTTAAATTCGTTTTCAAAACGATTTCAACCTCTATTTCAACTTCAAATCAAAATCGAATTTTCCAACATAAATTCATTTTCTTTTTTTTCGAATTGATTTAATTCAAATTGATTTCAATTCAATTCAATTTCAATTCGTTTTCAATTCGATTCAATTTCAATTCGTTTGCAATTCAATTCAATTTCAATTTGAATTCATTTCTATTCATTTTCAATTTGAATTCATTTCTATTCATTTCAATTCGAATTTCAATTCTTTTCAAAATTTCAGATTTTGAAATCACTTTCGATATTCGTTATAAAATGAATAAAATAGATATAAATTTCGTTCACGTCAAAATGACGTCAATCTAATCAACACGGCTTCATATATTTCTATTTTCAAATATTCTATTTCAAATATTTCTATTCACATATTTCTTTTTCAAATATTTCTATTCAAATATTTCTTTTCAAATATTTCTATTCAAATATTTCTTTTCAAATATTTCTATTCAAATATTTCTATTCAAATATTTCTTTTCCAAATATTTCTATTTCAAATGTTTTTACTTTAAATATTTCTTTTTCGAAACTGGAATGAGGCCCAATCAATTACCATATAATGTTAATTATATAGATTTTCTACAATACATGTATACAATAACAACGATGAATAATCAACCATCATCCAAAGTGCATTCTACACTATATAAGCATCAAATATAAATATTCAACGCTTATAACAGTCTGTCAATCAATCAATCGACATACAACTAAACAATCGGGATTAGTGTACGTCAAATATCATCCCAATACCCGTGTGGGGTTTCAAACAATCAAACACAGATTTTATTTGTGCAGTTGGGCGATGTGTAAAATTTATCGTCCCAATCAATATCAGTCAAATGTGTGTATATAAACAAATCGTCCGATTTGTTTATTTTTATTTCATTTTATATACACGTTAAAAATTCTATTTTTAACTATAAAATATTTTCCACTATAAAATATTTTATTTCATTTCACATCACAAAATCAACTACACATCAAAATCAAACAAACAAGCATACAAGCCATCCATGGTCTGTGGACGACGGGGGTCGAGTGCTACTAAACACCGTCTGCATCCTAGTATATATTTCAACTAGAAATAAATTAAATTGAAAGGTGAGAAATTCTCACAGAATTGCTAATCCAATGCCTCGACTCTTCTTTGCAGAAATCTTCGTCGTTCTCGCCTCTTGTCACTTTTCACTGCCCGTATTCTCTGCATATGTAAAAATCACATTTTTACTTCGCTATTCAATATATAAAAATCAAATTTTTACTTCGCTATTCAATATATAAAAATCGAATTTTTACTATGCTATTCAATATATAAAAATCGAATTTTTACTATGCTATTCAATATATAAAAATCGAATTTTTACTATGCTATTCAATATATAAAAATCAAATTTTTACTATGCTATTCAATATATAAAAATCGAATTTTTACATCAACAAAAATCGTATTTTTCTATTATGAAAAATCTAACCTTTCTCTAATGAAAGATCATAACTTTCTACTAATAAAAATCCGATCTTTAGCGAATAAAAATGTCATCTTTATTTAACCCGAATCTATAAACAAAATCAGATTTTTATTAACACTAATTTATAAACAAAACCAATTTAAAACTTACAGTGGATGATTGGGGGGGAGGAAGATGGGGGTCGCTCGCGTCTTCAGGCGGAGGTGGGGCCCTCCTGGGCGGCGCTGGCCATGGGGCATCGGCCTGGGGGGGGTCTGGGATACTAGGTTCGAACTTGGGGGGGGAGCTTGGGCTTGAGCGGGGAGGCGGGGGGGGGGGGGGGGAGTGAGGGGGGGTTGCGATCGGAGGTGGGGAGGTCGAGGCTGAGGCGCGGCGGCTCCTAGAGGGTGGGGCGGCGGCGAAACCAAGGGCGACGGTTTTTTTTTTTTTTCTTTTTTGTTTTCTGATTTTTATCGGGGGGGGGGGGGGGGCAGGGTATAGAGGGAAGAAAGGGGGGAATATTTAATTATTTAATTACTTTATTTCTTTAAAAAGTAACTTTTTATTTCGACCTCGAAACGAGGCCCACCGCCTGTCGTCCATAGCGTTTTACCCCCATTCCGAACACAATGGGATATGTATCGCAAGCTGATTCGATCGTTTCGATCAGTTTCCGTTGAATTTACATTTAAATCATTATACTGAATTTCAGACGTACATTTCAAATTACCGAGACCACAAACTAACTAGAAAAATTCCCGAAAAATATTTTCTAGCTTCGTATTGACGATACGGTCCTAACAAAACAAGTTTCGTCGAATTCTGAGCCTATATGAAAAATGGCCATTTTCCAGTCGATTAAAATCAACTGAAACAGGTCAAACGCGTTTTCCTTGGCCACGCTCACATATTGATTCAAAAAATTATGAAATTTGAAACCTAGCAATAACTTTACATCACGGACCCAACGAAAGTGGTTTCGTCGAATTCCGAGGTCGTTTGCAAAAATTCCATTTTTAAGGGCCTGAATTCCATAGCGACTATTCAGAATTTTCAAATGGACATATCTTTTGATTCCGGATATGAAATTTCAATTTTTCGGATTCGCTGGAAAGATAATCACAATTAGATTCCATTATTTTTTGTTTCACTAAAATCCGGTTTATTTTGCACCCGGTACATTCAATTGAAGTTTGAAATCGAATTATCGAACTACCGCGCCATTTTCAATTCCTTTTATTAATATAAATAAATATTTATATTCTATCGACGACGTATATAATATATACGTTCGAATTCTATTCTAAATAAATTTCTCGTCGATATTATTTAAAATAATTCATTTTAAATAATCAAAATTCGCTAAAATTGCCAAAATAAAAATTTTAAACTGGCCCAGATTTTCGGGTTGTTACAGATTATCATTTCTTTCGAAAGGATTTTAAAGTTAAACAATTGGTTTGAGTTTACTCACACCAGTCCCATAACTGACCCAGAGTTTATTTTGTTTTGTTTTCCCTACACTCTTAGGTGCCCATATTAGTACGGGAAGTCAAGTAGTCGGGATTTACATATTCACTTTGGAGAAGCTTGAAGAAGGAGGTTCCACCTGTTAGCTATAGACTATCATATTTTCCGCTGTGTATTATGTTGTATCTGGAAACAGGTGTTTATAATTGTTCCAGAAATAGTTGTTGTGCTCTGATGATGGTATGTATATAAAGTTACTGAATTATATTTCAAAGTTTATGTTATCTAATATATTTTATTCGTCCGTTGTGAGTTTGTGATCTTCGTTTTCTTCTATTCTAATATTTCTTTCTTTCTCTTTCTAATCCTCTAACTTCTTTCTAATAATGATTCATATTTCTGTGCAATTTAGGTTGGACGTGTGGTGTTACTAATCAACTCAAAGTGTATGGAAATCCGGGTCGTTACACATTTTCATTTCGCTATCTTCATAATAAAAATCATATTTTTATTTCAAATCTACAATATAAAAATTATATTTTATATCGCTAATTCATATATAAAAATTGAATTGTTATTTCGGTTCATATATAATAAAAATTGAACTTTTATTTCTACTACATATGAAAAAATTCTATTTTTACCCTACTCAAAATAATATTCATACCTATGATAAAAATTATATTTTTATCTAACTAAAAATAATATTTTTATCTACTAAAAATAATATTTTTATAATGCTATTCAAATTTAAAAATCAAATCTTTTAACAAATAAAAAATCAAATCTTTAAACAAATAAAAATCAAATCTTTAAACAAAATAAAAATCAAATCTTTAAACAAAATAAAAGTCAAATCTTTAAATTTCAATTCTTTTTGTAAACAATTGTATTTATATTTAAAGCTCACGTTTTTATATATAGTTAAACATATTAAAAATCACATCTTTTTATAAAAACCTGATTTTTTTTAAAAACTAATTAAACTAAGTAAAACAAAATAAAAACTCACTGTATTGATAGGTGATAGTTGATGGGGTTTGCTCGCGGTGGTCGTCAGGCAGAGGGTGGCGGGTCTGTTCAGGTGGGGGCGCCATTCGATTTTAGGTGGTTTGGGGGGAATTTGAATGGAGAAGGGGTTGGGGGGGTGTCGCGGCCTCTGGTAATGGCGAGGGAGGGGCTCCGGCGAAGGAAGGGGCGGTCTGATCGAAGGCGGCGGCAATGGCCCCTGGGCGGCGATGGAAATAAGATCGATGTTTTCTTCTTTTTTTATTTCTTTTTATGATTTTGAAACTGAACAGGGGAAATAAAATGAAGGGGGGAGGTTACTGAAAAGAAGGATTATATTTTTAATTTTATTTTAATTTAATTTTCAAAAAGGTTGACCTTTTATTCGAACTCCAAATGAAACCCAACGACTGTCGCCCCTAGCCAAATACCCTCATTCCGAACACGATAGGATATGAATTGTAAACTAATTAGGCAGTTTCGATTAGTTTTCCTTAAATTTAAAATATAAATCAATATATTTTAAATTCGAACGCACATCGTAATTTACCGAGGCCACATACGGGCTCCAAAAATTCCCAAAAAATAAATCTAGCCATGCTTTAATGATACGGTCCTAACAAAACTAAGTTCATCAAATTTGGAGACCATTTGAAAAACGGTCCTTTTCTAGTCGATTAAATTCAAACTGAATTGACCAAACACGTTTAAATCCACCACGCTCACATATTGATTCAAAAAATTATGAAAATTGGAATCTACTGATAATTTGACATTCCGGATCCAACAAAAGTGGTTTCATCGAAAACGGAGGTCGTTTCCAAAATCGCCATTTTTATGGGCTATATATTATATAAATTCCATAGCGACTATTCTGAATTTTCAACAGGACATAACTTTTTATTTCCATTATGAAACCTGGATTTTTCACGTTTGTTGAAAACATATATTCAAACAGATTCAAATATTTCTAGGTTTACTAAAATCCTATTTATTTTGAATCTTGTACATTTATTTGAAATTTGAAATCAAATTTTCAAACTACCGCGCCATTTCCAATTGCTTTTTGTAATTAAAATAAATATTTATATTCTAACTTCGATTTAAATAAAGTTATATGTTCTAATTATATTCAAAATAAATTTCTAGTCATTATTATTTAAAATAAATCATTTTAAATATTCAAAATTCATTAAAATAGCCAAAATAAAATTTTAAATTGGTTCCGATTTTCCGGATTGTTACAATCTCCCCCACTTAAAATCTTTTCGTTCTCGAAAAGGAACGGTGCTGAAAGTTGCTTAACTAACCAACTTAACTTTCAGTTTGGCTTTCATTCTTCAACTTTTTCGTCTCTAAGAATTTTCCAATTCTTCAAAAAATTTGGCTAACAACCTAAATTTTTGAAAAATCTCGCCATAACCTCCTTTGTACGGGGAGACACTTAAAACTACAACTTGCCACGCATGGTCCTCATCATCCAGAAAGAAAAAGAAAAAACCAGGCGGCTAGCCAATCGGCTCATAAAATCATCCAAACCCTATAAATTAGTAAACATGTACTTATTTGTCGGGCATACAATTTTATTCCTCTGCTTAGCTTCCCTGCTATGACCTGTTCAATGTATATACATGTGTATGGATGCAATTTCAATAGGTTTTCAATTCAGTTCAATATTTGATTCAATTTGGCTTAATGGTTCAAAATTTTAGTTAATCAAACCAATAATCAAACAACACAATCAGCAATCAATTAGTTGATTATCGTTTCAAACACATAACTTTAATACATAGTCAAAAATCATATTTTTGGTGCCAAATCACAACAATAGACCCTATCTAATTTTGGTTCTCACACCAGTAAATTGGAAATATATAGATATCCCTCTTCCGAAGCTCGAAAATAACACCAATGATGGGGCCCCATATTCTGAATCATTCACGGGCGACTAGAGTGTGATTCTATATCTACCCAGTATATTAAAACTTCGAATATACATTTGCAAGGCGTAGATGCAAAATCTTTATATACTTGATTGTCCAAATTCATTATAAAATAAATATTCAAATACATACAATTAGATTGAATTTTTTTCAAAATAAAATTTGTTTTCACTTTTATTTTAAAAATAACTCTTTCCACTCGTTCTAGGATACTACTGATCCAATCTCTAACAAGTCATTCTTATTGGATATTACAAATCCGATCTCTGATGAATTCTTTCGTTCGGTTCTAATATGCCTTGTTCTTGAGCTCGGTAAACCGAAGCTCCGATACCAAACTGTGACGAACCGAACTTCCAGGTCTCCGAAGATAAGGGAAAGAACGGATTGTCTGAGAACACGACAAATCCGAACACAAACAAAAGAACATTTCATTGCTATTACAACAATTTACATCAGAGTACAAGAATATACAGAGTATGAACAAATAATATACATTTGATAAATATCAGAGATTTACAAATTATTATGCAGTGGAAAATAATACAAAACACAACTGAAAGAAATACACGGATACAGAGCGTTACGAATATAGCTCCAACTGTAAACCAGGATCCTACGAATATAATATTTGCAAAAACCAAAACTACTAGATGCCCGTGTGGAAAATAGGGGCACCCAGAGTTTAGGTTAAAACAATAAACTCCAGGTCAGTCATGTGACTGGTGTAAGAACTTAAAACAATTGTTTGAAACTTTACTTTAAAATAAAGTAAATCAAAGGACCATGCAGTATAACACGGAACGGGTTTCCTCCCAAGAATACTGATGCATAAAACAAACAGCACAATTCTTTTTGGAAAAGTGAAGCTATTATAAGACCTAGGTCCCATCACACAATGCAACGCAAGCTGGAGGATAGGGTTTTTCTTTTTAATAGCCAAACATGCTTGGTACGTTTAAAACAAATCATTTGATACTATAATAAGTGTATAGTGTCAAAAACAGCTTCAAATATAAATGTATCAATCAAAGACGGCACTACCTGTAACGACCCAGAAAATCTAAACCAATTTAATTTTTTTTTAATTGGCTAAAATAATGGATTTTAAATATTTAAAATAAATATTTTAAATAATAGCGATGAAAAGTGAGTTTGAATCGACGTTTGAAAACGAATATAATTAATTCTAATTATAAACAAGGCCTGAAATGGCGTGGTAGTTTCAAAATTTGAATTCAAACTTTGACTAACTGTACCGGGTGCAAAACAAAACGGATTTGAGTGAAACCAAAAATATTTAAATCTGTTAGTGAATACCTTTCTAACGAATCTGAAAAATCGAAGTTTCATAGCGGAAAGCAAAAGTTATGGCCAAATGAATTTTCAGAAAGGTCGCTATGGAAATTATATAGCCCGTGAAATTGGCCATTTTGCATACGACCTCGGAATTCGACAAAACCACTTTTGTTGGATCCGGGATGTAAAGTTATTGCTAGGTTTCAAATTTCATAATTTTTAAAGCAATTAT
Organism: Allium sativum; assembly: GCA_030737875.1. Lineage (NCBI taxonomy): Eukaryota > Viridiplantae > Streptophyta > Magnoliopsida > Asparagales > Amaryllidaceae > Allium > Allium sativum. The sequence continues at coordinate 94,162,181 of CM060916.1, read as the reverse complement.
GTGAGCGTGGCAAAGGAAAACGTGTTTTGGTCAATTATAGTTAAATTGGATCGACCAGAAATGGGCCTTTTTGCAAACGGTCTCAGAATTCGATGAAACTAGTTTTTTTGGTACCGTATCATCAAAACATAGCTAGATTTATTTTTATGGAATTTTTCGAATCTGTTTGTGGCCCTGGCAAATTGAAATGTACGTTCAAAACGAATATTGAATGTTATATATTTTAAATTGAATGGAAACTGACTGAAACAGTCGAATGGGCCTACGAAACATATCCCATTATGTTCGGAATGGGGGTAAAACGCTAGGGACGACAGTCGTTGGGTTTGGATTGGAGGTCGTGTCAGAAAACCCCTTATAAAACCTCCCGGCCAATCAGAATTTAATATAAAAAAAGGATTTTCTCTCTCCCCGACAGTCGATCGAAGGTGGAAAACCCTTCAAACCTTCCCCCTCATTTTCCGATCAATCAACTCCGAATTAGCTCGTGCCACAGTTGAACTTTTTGAAGATCTTCTCGAGATCTTCAAATCCATATAAAGTTTGGATTTTTTTCATTAAGTGGTTTGGGAGAATCGAGCCTCTGAACATCCGCCGTTCAAACCACCGCCGCACCATCCGACCACCGAGCTGGACCCCACCATGTCGTGCCAGCGCGCCTTTCCTCCCCCTTCGACGTTGCGAAGGCCGATCGACGAATAGCTACACGGATTTTGAGATAAATCCAAACCTAGTTTTGAACGAAACAGCTGAGGTGCGGCTTGTTTTATTTTCAACTGTTTTAACACCTTTAAACCGTAGCAAACTTTGAAAAATCATATCTTTTTCGTTTCTTGTCGAAATTTAGTGAAACAAGAGACAGTGGACTCGTGTGGACGTCTTCTACCTTCTAGAAGAGACCGCATATTTTTCTGAGCCTTCTGCTATTTTTGGTGGAGTGGAACCCAATGTGAGATTTCTAATTTATAAACGATATGGAAAACGACGATGTATAAATTATATAGTCGATGTATGAGTTATATAAGCGTTGTACACCTCTTGTATAAGCGTTGTATAAGTTGTACGTTCGATGTATAAGTTATATATGCGTTGTAAAAATTATATATGTGTTGAAATAGAAGTGAATTGCTATATATATATATATATACGCCCCTCGTCCACAAACCATGGACGATATTTATTGGTTGTGATTGGTGTGAAAATTGATTGATAGCGAATGGTTGATTGGGATTGTTTGTGGTTGATATTGATTGATTGTGGTTGAAAAATACCCATTTGTGGTTGAGAAATATTTGGTTGAACCCACATAGGATTAGTTTGTGGAAATGAAATAAATATACATGCCGCCTGCGTGCGAACTAGATGCATGATTCCCCATTGTCAAAAACCGCGAGGTTTTAAGGTAGAGTGAGGAGTCGTACTAGGGACGGTCCCGGTTTTATCTACCCTGCCGTTATGCTGCCGAAATTTTGAATAATATTCATGTATTTGAATTTTTTTCATTTGTTGAAACTATATTTATTCGTTGAACAGAAAACCTTCATGTGTTGAATCGATATTCATTCGTTGAATTAAAATTCATGTGTTGAATGGTGTTCGTGTTTTAAATATAAAAATCACATTTTTATCATCTATATGAACTATATAAAATAATCTCCTTTTGAAAGAAATTGTTTTATAATAAAAATCCTATTTTTATTACCTATATGAACTATATAAAATAATAGTGTTTTGAAATGAATTGTTTTACAATAAAAATCACATTTTTATTATATACATGAATTGTTAAATATAGTGAAGTGTTGAAATAGAAGACAGTTAGATAATAATATCATTTTTCTCAAATGTATGAAAAGAATATAGCATTGAAATCGAAGAATCAATATATATATATATATATATATATATATATAAATAGAATTGAAATATATCGAATAACGACGCTGCAGTTCGTATTTTGAAACCGTGATTTCAAACGATTATACCGGGAGATCCGACCATCGGATTTTCCTGAAATCGCAACCGTTGGGTTCGCTTTGGAAATATCTTTCCAATGGCACCAACTTTGTAAAAATCCAACGGTTGGATTGTCTGGAATGTTTAATTCAAATCTGAAGAAAAACAGCGCCAGAATCGATTATATATATATATATATATATAATTATATTTAATCGAATAACGACGCAGCAGTTCGTATTTTGAAATCGAAACTTCAAACGATTATACCGGGAGATCCGACCGTCGGATTTCCCCGAAACTGGAACAGTTGGATTCGTTTTGTAAAGATCTTTCTAATGATGTAAATTTTGTGAAGATCCAACGGTTAGATTTTCAGATATGTGTAAATCAAATCTGAAGAAAAACAGCGCCACGGCCGCGTTATGGCCCGAAGCGTCGTTTCGAATAAATTGGCTATTTTAAAATAAATAAAAATAGCGATAAATCGTTATAAAATATTGTAAACGATATGGCTGTGAAATTTAGAAATTAACTGACGGTTGGCTAAGTCGAATGGTTTCCTGGGTTTTGATCTGAAGTTGGTTTCGGCCTTCGGGGTTAATATTTGGGAAATCGTTCTCTTACACGGTTAGTGACTAATGAATTAAAATATTATATACGCGAGTTGTTCAGAAAAACCGGGTTTATCACATTCTGAATAACTGAATCGACGATAAGAAATCGAAGATGAAGACGGTGGTCGAAGACCAGAGATCTTTACCTCGTTTGGATGGTAACCGAGGTCCTGATTGGGAGGCATCTCGAAATATGGATAATGAGTGGTGATCGTCCAGACGTACGTGGTGATCGATGGGTTTACGAGGTATATAGTGCCTCCAGTTTCGTTCAGACCCAGAACGGACTTGCCAATGGACAGTGTGTCTGACATTGGAATTTATTCTGTGTGATTGATGGCCATCAGTTGCACGGTGTGTATTGCCTGTGTGGCAAGCTAAGATGCAGTGATCAGGGCTTCTGTTGAAAAGCAAAGTCTTGTGGTGATGATCAAAGCACCGCCTGTGTGGCGTAGCTTTGTGTATAACGTGAAATCGCGAGCCTCACACCCCGGTATGAACCAGAAACGGGATAAGGACCTCAGGGAGGGCATGCGTTTCCTTCTAGCTAGGAGTTGTGTCAGTGTTTTTTCACGGCCTGACATTTTACTTATGTGGTTGTTACTGTTGTGAGGCGCCTCGGTTAGATCGGACGATCCGGGTCCGATGGAGTCATTCGTTGGCTCATTTACGCCCCATAGGGCGGGGAAACGTAGTGTTCAAAAATTTTAATCCACATCGGTGGACCGGCCCTGACGATCCAAGGGTCGATGCGCTCTAACCCTGAGACATGGGCTAGATTGTCTCGAAGTCGGTAAGGACTATCTTTTGCCTTGGTTCATGACGGAAATCCAATTTCCAAATAAGTGACTGTGCGATTTTGATTGTATACCTATATTTGGCGACATAGTGGCATGGGACGCTCATGTCGTCTATGATTGCTAGTTATGATTCGAACTTGTTTTTGAAACATATAAACACTAGTAATAATATCAAATGCTTTTGTTTTATTCGTATCAATCATATTTTGGCCATTATAAGGTAAAAACTCTATCCTCCGGTTTGCGTTGCATTGTGTGATGGGAACTGAGTCTTATAATGGCTTCATTTTTATAAAAAGCATTGCGTGGTTTAAAAGAAAGATTTGCTTTTAAAGCACTGGCAATCCAATGGAGTAAACCCGTTCCACGAATGTGGCGTGGTCCTGTGATTAGCCATATTATAAATGTGTTGAGTAGATTTCTCATACCAGTCCCATGACTGACTCGTAGTTTGTTTCACTTTCAAACTCGGGTGCCCCTTTTTCTACACGGTCAGCCTTGTATTCAGGTTTAGCTGGCTCTTTCTCTGGATAGCTGGAGCTGAAGATGGATTCTATCATTTATCTCTTTTTATGCTGTTCAGCTCCTATTGTACATTATGTTTGTTTTTCCGCTGTAGACATATATGTATAGAAGAACTGTATTTGTACTAAGTATGATCATGTATACTGTGTAACTCTGATGATTACTTTTATCCAGTATATTCTATTGTTCATTATCTGGTGTATTTATTTAATTATATTCTGTTATTATATGTTTCTGTGTTATATTCCAAAGATTACCCTTGCCTCCTTCCGTACGGGGTTTGGGGTCGTCTCACTACCATATATCATGTCGCCAATACTAGGCCCTACAATCAAAACCGAAATGTCACGTATTGGAAATTGGATTTCCGTCATGAGTCAAGGAAAGGGATAGATCCTCACCACTTCGAGACACTCTAGCAAATGTCTCAGGACTCCTCAGAGAGAACCCTGGATCGGTTGGGTTGGTCCTCCCTTACGTTTGAGGATTAAATACTCATGAATACACATTTTCTGCCCTATCGGACCTATACCCATCGGCTCCGTTGTAACCGATATATCTGAGGCGCCTCGCAATCCAACAACCACATAGGTAAAAATAATAAGTGTCTGGGCTCCATACCATGACACCACCCATAGCTAGAAAGACACGTCGTGTTCTCCCAACGGTCCAATCTCGTTTTTGACTCATACCGAGGTGTGAGGTTCGCGAATTAACGCTACACACAAAGCTATGCTATATTAAAGTCGTGCTTTGATCATCAACCACAAGACTCTCCTTTTCAATAGAAGCCTTGATCATTTGCATCTCAGCATGCCATACACGCAATTCACGCCATGGGACTAATGTCCAATGATATATAACCTCTGAGCTCGTACGTCTCAGAGAAGGGTGTTAAGCAAGAGAATAAATTCTCCACCACGAAACAGATATATATTTAATAGAGATCAATCAACATAGAATAAAATCCAATGTCAGACACACATCCATTTACAAGTTAGTTCTAGGTCTGAATGAAACCGAAGGCACCTTATTCCTCATCCCATATGTCCAATACATGAGAGAGATCCTTGCATATCCGGTCGATCTCCAAGTACGTCTGGACGATCACCACTTATTACCTTGTCTTGGGTGTATATCCCAATCAAGACATCAGTAATCATCCAAACGATGTGAAGACCTCCAGTCTTCAACCACCGTCTCCATTGTCGACTTATCGTCGAATCAGTTATTCAGAATGTGTATAAACCCGACCTTTCCGAATAACTCGCGTATATTATAAACAAGTGCTATAAAACACAATATGCGCCTCATTCCAATTCTGAATATTCTTTTATTGAAATATTCATATCCTTTGGGAAAGGTTCCCATTAATTTTATCAAACATAATTCTTTAAATTTATTCTTTAATCTTCCTTTGGATATCAATTCAAACCAAATTAAGGTTTATCCAAACTAGTCGGGATTAGCGCACCTTACTAAGTAATCATTTGTTTAATTTCCCAATCCCAACCTATTCATCCCATGGAGCAAAACTGGTCATACTCCACATCTAACACCACGGTGTTATCGGTAAATTTAATTAACATTTCACATTCAAATCTAATTAAAGATTCAACTATCGTTAGGAGAAAAACCGGTGATGCTCCATTCTCGATCGTTTCCCAAATTTGATAATTTAAATTATCAATTCTCGTTTCAATCTAATTAAAGATTCATTAAAACTCCACTTAGTTTTAATCTTCCCAAAAATCAATATTAATGATTATTTAACTTTGGAAGCACAAAAGCATTGACAATCTACACCGTACTATTGATTTCTGCCTATATATAACCTCTAAGCTCGTACGTCTTAGAGAAGGGTGTTCAGCAAGAGAATAAATTCTCCGCCACCAAATACATATATATTTAGCAGAGATCAACCATACAGTTCGAAATACAATGTAAGACATGTTATCCTCTCTTTAACTGGGTTAAAGAATTAATGTCATTTAAAACACAATTCACGATAAACCCAAATCACATCCCATTTATTATGGAATCTTCACGGAAAATAAAATCAATACATAATCGATATCAATTTCCGTATCCGACCAATAATATAAATGGAATAACAACGAAGCCTTTTAAATTCCATATATATTAACAGTCTTCCTCCACAGAAGCTCATTTCTATTATTATCAAATCGAATTCCATTCAATTCCAATTTAATATATTAAATTGGAAAACTTTACTTTGGAAAATTTCCATTAAATCTAAATAAAAATATTTATAAATTCCAAATCACATTTCACTGTAAACCGGTTTAAAGAACGAAAGCCGTTAAAAACACGGTTCACAATAAACCCAATTCACATCCCATTTTACTCAATTAAATGTTAATTAACTGGAAACTCTAATAATCTTAATTAAAAGATTTATTCTTTTCACACGGGGTTTAAGAATCGTGTTATTTAAGACACCTTTCACGACAAACCCAAAATCCAATTCTTTTATGCAATTCCAATTAAATCTTAATTAATTGGAAAACTTCACTAAATCTTGATTAAAAGATTTATTCTTTTCTCAACTAGGTTTAAGAACAGTGTTAATGAAGACACCATTCACAACAAACCCAAAATCCAATTCAATATTAAATATAAGGCTTTGAATAGAAATTATATCGGCTTATATTCAATATCAAATTCTGAAATCAACAAATATCGTATTGGGAATAACAATATATATATCTTCCAAATTCGTCCACAATATCCGTATAATCACGGAATCCAATATCGAAATATTTCGAAGATAATTTCGACTCAAATCCATTCCAATTCATATATTGGAAATTCTGGTTATTTGTAAAACCATTTCAAATCCAATTTATTTATTTAAAAATATTGGATTATAATTCTAGTTCATAACTAGTTCATTTTGATAAAAATATATTTTTATCTTTACAAATGTGGAATTTTTCATCCTAGTTCTTTCCAAATCATTTATTATGATTTTACACAATTTATTAATATTTTTAATAATTTTATCAATGCCTGTACAGTCGATTTCCATAAACGGTCATCGAACTACCCTAACAACGACCTTTTCCAAATTTGATTTGGATATAATTCCAAATTCAACCTTTAGATTAAAAATCTCTTATATTCGTTGGAGAGCACTTTTTGATATGAACCCATTGGTTCTGGTTTTAGGAGAATCCGACGGTCGGATCTCCCGTAATCTCAATTCGAAGTCAATGGTCGAAATTCGCGAGTAGCAGCGACGCGGCGCGTTCTATTCAGGCCATTTAATATATATAATATATATTATACATATTTCATCGACTTCCATTTAAAATGTCTTTTATAAATCGTTTTAAATTCGTTTTAAAAACGATTTCAACTTAATATTCAATTTTAAATCAAAATTGAATATTCCATATCATTAATATATAAATGATAATATTTTCAAAACATTAGATTTTGAAATGACTTCCTTTTTTATATTCATTATAAAAATGAATAAAATCAATATAAATATTGTTCATGTCAAAATGGCGTTAATCTAATCAACACGGCTTTATATATTTAAATATTTTCGTGTCCATCCCAAATCGGACATCAAAATCATATTTTGATCCATTACTGAATATTTTTTTAAAATATTAGTTATTTTAAAATATTCATTACTCGTCATTTTAAAATATTCTTTAATTTAAAATGTTCATTCTTTCCGAATTGGAATTAGACAAAGTCAATTACCATATAATTTTATTTATATGGATTTCATACACAAATGGACACAACAATATTCAAACACAGTCAACCATCATCCAGAGTTCATTACACAATTGCATAAGCGTTAAATATAAAAAAATTAATGCTTACGACAGTCTGTCAACCCATCGATTGGCATACAACTAAATATTGGGATTAGTATATGTCCAATATCATCCCAATACCCGTGTGGGGTTTTCAAACAACAAACACTGATTATTATTTGTGTGGCTGGGCGATGTGTAAAATATACCGTCCCAATCAATATCAGTCAAATGTGTGTACCTAAAAAAAATCATTCGATTTGTAAATGAATATTTATTTTATTCATATACATGTTAAAAATTATATTTTTAACAATAAAATATTTATTTCAACACATGAATATTTTATACAGTTCATTTATACAATAAAAATGATATTTTTATTGTTCTAACATTTTAGAAAATTTCGGCAGTATAATAGCGCGATACTAGAACCAGAATAAGGTCTAGCCTTATCCCTCACCTAATAATGGCTCACGCCATATAAAAACCAAATTCTAATCAATTCATTTCATTTCCCAAACCAAATTCAACCAAATAATCCAATCAATCAAACAGCCAAACAAACATGGCTTCAAACAAAGATGTCGGGTGCTACTAAGCATCGTCTACATCCTGGCATATATACTTAACTAGAAGATAAATTAGAGTGATAAGTACTCACCTTTGGGATCCACTCCTCCAGTTTTATTTCTGAATTTCTGAACCATTTGGATTTGCCCGAAATTCCAATGCAGCCTTTTCTACGCTGTTCATATTAAAAAACACATTTTTAATATGATGTTTATATACTTAAAAATCACAATTTTATATCGCTATATATATATAAGATCACATTTTTATATCGCTATATATATAATAAAAATCATATTTTTATTTCGTTATTCAAATAATAAAAATCGAAATTTTATTCGGCTACTATATATATATATATATATATATATATATAAATCACATTTTTATATTGTTGCTATGTATATAAAAATCACATTTTCATTTAGCTATCTTCATAATAAAAATCATATTTTTATTTCAAATCTACATTATAAAAATCAGATTTTTACAATGCTACTTTCTATATAAAAATTATATTTTTATGTCGCTAATTCATATATAAAAATCGAATTTTTATTTCGCTTCATATATAATAAAAATCGAACTTTTATTTCTACTAAATATGCAAAAAATCTATTTTTATCCTACTCAAAATAATATTTCATACATATGATAAAATTATATTTTTATCTAACAAAAAATAATATTTTTGTCTACTAAAAGTAATATTTTCATATCGTTATTCATATTTAAAAATCAAATCTTTTAACAAATAAAAAATCAAATCTTTAAACAAATAAAAATCAAATCTTTAAACAAAATAAAAATCAAATCTTTAAACCAAATAAAAATCAAATCTTCAAACAAAATAAAAATCAAATCTTTAAATTTAAATTCTTTTTATAAACAATGTTATTTATATTTAAAGCTCGCATTTTTATATAGTTAAATAAATTAAAAATCACATCTTTTAATAAAAACCAGATTTTTTTTATACTAATTAAAATAAGTAAAACAAAATAAAAACTCACTGTAGTGATTAGAGACAGCTGATGGGGTTTGCTCGCGGTGGTAATCAGGCAGGGGGTTGAAATAACCCGGAAATTCTGATCCAATTTAAAATTTTTATTTTGGCAATTTTGATGAATTTTGAATATTTAAAATGAACTATTTTAAATAATAACGATGAGAAATTTAAAATGAATAGAATTAGAACGTATATATTTATTTGAATCGACGTTAGAATATAAATATTTATTTTAAATTATAAAAGGAATTGAAAATGGTGCGGTAGTTCGAAAATTCGATTTCAAATTTCAAATGAATTTGCAGGATTCAAAATAAACCGGATTTTAGCAAAACCTAAAATATTTGGATCTAATTGAGAATACATTTCCAACGAATCTGAAAAATTGAAATATCATAGCGGGAATAAAAAGTTATGTCAGTTGAAAATCCAAAATAGTCGATGTGGAATTCTGGCCCTTAAAAATGGAAATTTGGCAAATGACGTTGGTTTTCGACGAAACCACTTTTGTTGGATCCGTGATGTCAAGTTATTACTAGGTTTCAAAATTTGTAATTTTATGAATCAATATGTGAGCGTGGCAAAGGAAAACGCGTTTAACCAGTTTAAGTTGATTTTAATCGACTGGAAAATGGCCATTTTTCAAATGGTCTCAGAATTCGATGAAATCAGTTTTATTAGGACCGTATCGTCAATACGAAGCCAGAAAATATTTTTCTGGTATTTATAGAGTTAGTATGTGGCCCCGGTAAATTGAAATGTACGTTTAAAATTGAATATATAGATTTAAATTTTAATTTAAATGAAAACTGATCGAAACGATAGAATCAGTTTATGATACATATCCCATTGTGTTCGGAATGGGGTAATTAGCTAGGGACGACAGTCGGGGGTTCGATTGCGAGTTGAAAATAAAAAGTTGCTTTTAGGAATTTTAAAATTATATAAACTCTTGGCCCTCTCTCCCTCTCTCCTCTAAGTCAAACCCGATTCAGTAGAAATAAAAACCCCAAATCATCCGCGCTGAGCCCCCCTCTGACCTCCACCTCCATGCAGAAACCCCCTCCTCTCAGCTCCGCCTCCGTTCTCGTCCCCCCCTTTTCTTAAAACCGCGAACCCAACGTGAACCCCCCCCCCTCAGCCCAATCGCGTGCCACCAGTTCTCGTCGGCCGTCGTGCCACGCTCCCCCGTTCATCGCCGTCGTACCCCAAGCCGCGACCCCCGCTCCTTCTTCTCTAATCCACCGCGAGCTCCTCCCCTCCCCGTTCGAACCAGAAAACCATAAATCCGGAAGCGGATGTCGAGAGCTACACCGTGGCAAGGGGCGATTGAACTCAGATTTCTTCTAGGTGATGGCGGTGGTCGATTTCCTCCTTGAACGACGGATTCAAGCTGAAATCGATTAAAGTGAGTTTTTAATATAAATAGGCATGGATATTTTTAGTTTTAAATATGACGTTGATGAGAAACATATGACGTTGATGACAAAGATATGACGTTAATGACAAAGATATGATTTTTATAACAAAGAAATGATTTTTAAGATTATAAAACTTTAATTTTCAATACATAAAAGTATGACTTTTGTGGGGTAAAAATAGGATTTTTCATTATAAGAAGATATGATATTTTATCGTGTAAAGAAATTATTTTTAGAAAGGTAAAAATATGGATTTTCATATATGAATGACGATAAAAGTTATGATTTTTATTTAAGTAGGTAGCGAATAAAAATTTGACTTTTATGAGAATAGAGTAGGAATAAAAATATGATCTTTCTTTGATTAAAAATAAGATCTTTATTCATAGAAAAGCGAGACAAAGGTATAATCTTTAGAGGGAAAACTAATTTATACAAATGTGATTTTTACAAATATAGTAGTGGCGTAAAAATATGATTTTTATATATGTAGAAAATCAAAAATATGATTTTTATCGTGAAGAGGAGGACATAAAAATATGATTTTTAACGTGTAGAGAAGAATATAAAAATATGATTTTTATGTTGAAAGTGAAGTTATAAAAATAAGATTTTTATTTATATAATAGCGATATAGATGTGATTTTTATCTCTATAGCGTTGAAATAAAAAGGTGATGTTTAATGTGAACAGCGTGAAAAAGATTGTGTTGGATGTACGGGCAAATCCAGACTGTTCTACATTTCAGAAATAGAATGGAGGAGTGGATTCCAAAGGTGAGAACTCCTCACTTTTATTTTTATTTCTAGTTTGAAATATATACTAGGATGCAGACGGTGTTTAGTAACACCCGACACCCGTCGTCTACAGACCATGGATTACTTGTTTGTTTGATTGATGTGTTATGAAAATTGATTGTGTGGTGTGGAATGAAATAAAATATTTTATAATGGAAAATATTTTATAGTTAAAAATATGATTTTTAACGTGTATATAAAATAAACATTTATAAACAAAACGGACGATTTGTTTGTATACACTGATTTGACTGATATTGATTAGTACGATAAATTTTACACATCGCCCAACCACACAAATAAAATCTGTGTTTGTTGATTTGAAACGCCACATGGATATTGGGATGAGATTTGATGTACACTAATCCCGAATGTTTAGTTGTATGTCAATCGATGGATTGACAGACTGTGTAAGCATTAATTATTGATATTTAATGCTTATGCAGTTGTGTGGTGCACTCTAGATGGTGGTTGATGATTTATCGTTGCTGTTATATACATGTATTGTAGGGAATCCATATAATAAACGTTATATAGTAATTGATTGGGCCTCATTCCAATTTGTAAAATAGAAAATATAAATTCATGTGTTGAATTTGAAATATAAATTCATGTGTTGAATAGAAATATATATTCATTTGTTGAATAGAAAAATATATTCATGTGTTGAATAAAAATATATATTCGTGTGTTGATTAGAAAAATATTGATTCATGTGTTGAATAGAAAATATAAATTCATGTGTTGAATAGAAAATATAAATTCATGTGTTGAATAGAAAAATATAAATTCATGTGTTGAATAGTAATATATATTCATGTGTTGAATAGAAAATATAAATTCATGTGTTGAATAGAAAAATATAAATTCATGTGTCGAATAGAAAAATATATTCATGTGTTGAATAAAAATATATATTCATGTGTTGAATAGAAAAATATAAATTCATGTGTTGAATAGAAAAATATATTCATGTGTTGAATAAAAATATATATTCATGTGTTGAATAGAAAAATATAAATTCATGTGTTGAATAGAAAAATATATTCATGTGTTGAATAAAAATATATATTCATGTGTTGAATAGAAAAATATAAATTCATGTGTTGAATAGAAAAATATAAATTCATGGGTTGAATAAAAAAATATATCCATGTGTTGAATAAAAATATATATTCATGTGTTGAATAAAATATATATTCATATGTTGAAGAAAATATTCATTTGTTGAATAGAATAACGAAGTTATTGAAATATATAAAGCCGCGTTGGTTAGATTGACACCATTTTGACGTGAACGATATTTATATCGATTTTATTCATTTTTATAATGAATATAGAAAAGGAAGTGATTTCAAAATATAACGTTTTGAAAATATTATCATTTGTATATCGATGATGTGGAATATTCAATTTTGATTAGAAATTGAATATAAAGTTGAAATCGTTTTGAAAACGAATTTAAAACGATTTATAAAATACGTTTTAAAAAGGAAATCGACGATATATATAATATATATATTACATATATATAATGGCCTGAATAGAACGCGCCGTGCCGCGGTAGTTCGCAAATTTCGACCATTGACTTCGAATTGACGTTGCGGGAGATCCAACCGTCGGATTCTCCTAAAACTGGAAACGTTGGGTTCGTATCGAAAAGAGCTTTATAACGAATATTAGAAATTAGAAATCGAATGGTTGGATTTGGAATTATGTCCAAATCAAATTTGGAAAAGGTCGTTGTAAGTGCAGTTCGACAGCCGTTGATGGAAATCGACTGTACGGGCCTTGGTAAAATTATTAAAGATAGTAATAATTTGTGTAAAATCATAAGAAATGATTTGTGAAGAATTGGGATGAAAAACTTCATATTTGAAAAGATAAAAATAGATTTTTATCGAAATGAACTAGTTTTGAACTAGAATTAAAATCAATTTATTTTTGAAATAAATAAATTGAATTTGAAAAGGGTTTTAAAAGTAACCAGAATTTCCAATAATTGAATTGGAATGGATTTGAATCGAAATTGTCTTTGGAATATTTCGATGTTGGATTTCGTTATTATACAAATATTGTTATGGAAATTTGAAAGATATATTAATATCGTTATTTCCAATACGATATTTGTTGGTCGTAGGATTTGATATTGAATATAAGCCGATATATTTTCTATTCAGAGCCTTGTATTTAATATCAAATGTGATTTTGAGTTTATTGTGAACCGTGTTTTAAAAGACATTGGTTCTTTAACCCAGTTAAACACAGGATATTGATTTTTGAAAAGATTAAAACCAAGTAGAGTTTTAATGTATCTTTAATTAGATTGAAATAATTGAGAATGGAGTATCACCAGTTTTGCTCCAGACGATAGTTAAATCAATTATTAGATTTGAACGTGAAATGGTAATTGAATTTACTGATAACACCGTGGTGTTAGATATGAAGTATTACCAGTTTTACTTCATGGGATGAATAGGTTGGGATTGGGAAATAAAATAAATGATTACTTCGGTGTGGTTCGCTAATCCCGACTAATTTGAATTGATATTCAAAAGAAGATTAAAGAGTAAATTTAAAGAATTTATCTTTGATAAAATTAATGGGAACCTTTCCCAAAGTATAAGAATATTTGAATAAAAGATTATTCTGAATTGGAATGAGGCATATGTTGTGTTTGTGTAACACTTGTTTATTATATACGCGAGTTATTCAGAAAGACCAGGTTTATCCCATTCTGAATAACTGATTCGACGTGGTGTCGAGGATGAAGACGGTGGTCGAAGACCGGAGGTCTTCACGTCGTTTGGGTGATTACTGATGATCTTGATTGGGCCGTACACCCTAGAGGAGGGAATCAGTTAGTGATCATCCAGACGTACTTGGAGATCGATGGATATGCGGGGTACTAGGTGCCTCCGGTTTCGTTCAGAGCTAGAACGAACTTGTAAATGGACTGTGTGTCTAACATTGGATTTTATTATGTATGATTGATTTCTATTAAATATATATCTGTTTGGCAGCGGAGAATTTATTCTCTTGCTTAACGCCCTTCTTTGAGACGTACGAGCTCAGGGGTTATATATTGATGGATATCAAACGCATGGAGTGAATTGCCTGTGTGGCATGCCTAAGTGGCACATGATCAAGGCTTCTGTTGAAAAGCAAAGTCTTGTGGGTGATGATCAAAGCACGGCCTGTGTGGCATAGCTTTATGTAGCATTGATTCGCGAGCCTCACACCCCGGTTATGAACCAGAAACGGGAGAGGACCTCAGGGAAGGCATGCGTTTCCTTCTAGCTAGAGTGGTGTCAGTGACCTACCAGCCCTGACATTTATATTATTTTCACCTGTGTGGTTGTTGCTGTTGCAAGGCGCCTCGGATATATCGGTGACTGTGTGGAGCCGATGGAGTCATTTGTCTCATTTACACCACCAAAGGGTGGGGAAACACAGTGTTCAGGCATTTTAATCCACATCGGTGGACCGACCCTGACGATCCAAGGGCTTGACTGAGTACTTGTCCTGAGGCTCAGGCTAGAGTCTTGAAATCGGTAGAGGACTATCTTTTGCCTCGGTTCACAGAAGGAAATCCAACTTTCAATACGTGACTTTGCAGTTTTGATTGTAGAGCCTAGTATTGGCGACATGATATATGGTACCCATGCCGTCTATGATTGATACTTATGATCTGAAGTTGTTTTATACACTATGCACTTATAATAGTATCAAATGATTTGTTTTAAACGTACCAAGCATGTTTGGCTATTATAAGGGAAAACCCCATCCCCCGGCTTGCGTTGCATTGTTGATAGGACCTGGGTCTTATAATAGCTTCATTTTTCCAAAAAGCATTGCACTGTTTTGTTATATGCACTGGTATTCTTGGGAGGAAACACGTTTTGTGTTATACGGCGTGGTTCCTTGATTTATTTTATTTTAAAGTAAAGTTTTAAATAACTATTTTAGTTCTCACACCAGTCCCATGACTGACCTGGAGTTTATTGTTTTAACCTAAACTCTGGGTGCCCTTATTTTGACACGGGCAGCTAGCAGTTTTGGTTTTGCAGATTTATATTCATAGGATCCTGATTTACAGCTGGAACGATACTCGGAAAGCTCTGTATCCATGTATTACTTCTAGTTGTGTATTGTATTATTTTCCGCTGCTATGTAATGTATTGTAATCTCTGATATTTTATAATGTATACTATTTGTTAATACTCTATATATTCTTGTATTCTGATGAATTGTTGTAATAAGCAATGAAACGTTCTTCTGTTTGCATTATAATCTGTCTTGCCCTCAATTCAATCCGGGCTTTCCTTACCGGGGAAGTTCGCGTCGTTTCAGCTTGGTATTAGAGCTTTGGTTTACAAAGCTCGAGAACAAGACACATTAGAACCATACGAAAGAATTCATCAGAAATTGGATTAGTAATATCCAATGGGAATGACTCGTTAGAGATGGGATCAGTAATATCCTAGGACGAGTGTGAAGAGTATATTTTTAAAATGAAAACGAATTTTGTTTTGAAAATTTAATTCAATTCAACGTATTTGAATAATAATTTGTATTGAATTTGGGCAATCCAATATATAAAGATTTTGCATATACGTCTGATCCACGGGTATTCGAAGTTTTAATATATTGGGTAGATATAGAATCACACTCTAGTCGCCCGGAGATGATTCTGATGATGAGGCCTCATCATCAGTGTCTGTGTTCGAGTTTCGAAAGTGTGATATCTATATATTTCCATTAGACTGGTGTGAGAACCAAAACTAGATAGGATATATTGTTGAGATTTTCATCAAAAACACGATTTTCTATATATATATATATATATATCAAAATTATGAATTTGAATATCTAATCAACTAATTGATTGATGGTTGTGTTGTTTGATTATGGTTTGATAATTTTGAACCATTTAGCCTAATGGAACCAAATATTGAACTATATTGTAAAATAATTACAATTGCATGTATATTTATTGAACAGGTCATAGCAAGGAGGCTAGAGCAGAAGAATAAAATTGTTTGCCCAACAAATAGGTACATGTTTACAAATTTATTGTGTTTGGATGATGTTATGAGCCGATTGGCTAGCCGCTTGGCTGTTTCTTTTTCTTTTTGGATTGATAAGGGCCATGGGAGGCTATTTGAAATATCCCCAAGTCCCCGGTGCAGGGGAGGTTATGGCGAAATTTCTCGAAAATTTAGCCTGTTAGCCAAATTTTTGAAAAATTTGAAAAGTTCTTTGAAACTGAAAAGTTGAAGAACTTAAGCCGTAATGAAAATACTGGAAGTAGAGTTGATTTGTAAAACAACTTTCAGCTTCATTCCTTTTCGGGGACGAAAAGTTTTAAGTGGGGGAGATTGTAATAATCTGAAAATTCTTAGCCAATTTAAAATTTTTATTTTGCCAATTTTGACGAATTTTGAATATTTAAAATGAACTATTTTAAATAATAACGATGAGAAATTTAAAATGAATAGAATTAGAACATATATATTTATTTGAATCGACGTTAGAATATAAATATTTATTTTAAATTATAAAAGGAATTGAAAATGGTGCGGTAGTACGAAAATTCGATTTCAAATTTCAAATGAATGTATAGGATTCAAAATAAACCGGATTTTGGCGAAACCAAAAATATTTGGATCTAATTGAGAATATCTTTCCAATGAATCCGAAAAATTGAAATTTCATAGCGGGAATAAAAAGTTATGTTAGTTGAAAATCCAAAATATTCGATGTGGAATTCTGGCCCTTAAAAATGGAAATTTTGCAAACGACCTCGGTTTTCGACGAAACCACTTTTGTTGGATCTGTGATGTCAAGTAATTGCTAGGTTTCAAAATTCGTAATTTTCTGAATCAATATGTGAGCATGGCAAAGGAAAATGCGTTTGACCAGTTTCAGTTGATTTTAATCGACTGGAAAATGGCCATTTTTCAAATGGTCTCAGAATTCGATGAAATTAGTTTTGTTAGGACCATATCGTCAATACGAAGCCAAAAAATAATTTTCTGGTATTTATAGAGTCAGTATGTGGCCCCGGTAAATTGAAATGTACGTTTAAAATTGAATATATAGATTTAATATTTAAATGAAAACTGATCGAATCAGCTTACGATACATATCCCATTATGTTCAGAATGGGGGTTATTAGCTAGGGACGATAGTCGGTTGGTTCGATTGCAAGCTGAAAATAAAAAGTTTCTTTTAGGAATTTTAAAATTATATATACTCTTGGCCCTCTCTCCTCTGAGTCAAAACCGATTTAGTAGAAAAAAAAACAAATCCACCGCGCTCATCCCCCCTCTGGCCTCCACCTCCACGCATAAACCCCCTCCTCTCAGCTCCGCCTCCGTTCTCGTCCCCTCCCCCCTTTCCTTAAAACCGCGAACCCAACGTGTACCTTCCTCAGCCCAATCGCACACCACCAGTTCTCGCCGGCCATCGCGCCACGCTCACCCGTTCATCGCCGCCGTACCCCAAGCCGCGACCCCCGCTCCTTCTTCTCCAATCCACCGCGAGCTCCTCCCCTCCCCGTTCGAACCAGAAAACCCTAAATCTGAAAGCGGATGTCGAGAGCTACAGCGTGGCAAGGGGCGATTGAACTCAAATTTCTTCTAGGTGATGGCAGTGGTCGATTTCCTCCTTCAACGACGGGTTTCGATTAAAGTGAGTTTTTAATATAAATAGGCATGGATATTTTCAGTGTTAAATATGACGTTGATGACAAAGATAGGACGTTGATGACAAAGATATGACGTTGATGACAAAGAAATGATTTTTATAACAAATAAATGATTTTTAAGATTATAAAACTTTAATTTTCAATACATAAAAGTATGATTTTTGTGGGGTAAAAATAGGATTTTTCATTATAAGAAGATATGATATTTTGTCGTGTAAAGAAATTATTTTTAGAAAGGTAAAAATATGGATGTTCATATATGAATGACGATAAAATTTATGATTTTTATTTAAGTAAGTAGCGAATAAAAATGTGACTTTTATGTGAATAGAGTAGTAATAAAAATAAGATCTTTCTTTGATTATAAATATGATCTTTATTTATAGAAGAGCGAGATAAAGGTATAATCTTTAGAGTGAAAACTAATTTATACAAATTTGATTTTTATAAATATAGTAGCGGCGTAAAAATTTGATTTTTATATATGTAGAAAATTAAAAATATGATTTTTATCGTGAAGAGAAGGATATAAAAATATGATTTTTATCGTGTAGAGAAGAATATAAAAATATGATTTTTATGTTGAAAGTGAAGTTATAAAAATAAGAATTTTATTTATATAATAGCGATATAAGGATGTGATTTTTATCTCTATAGCGTTGAAATAAAAAGGTGATGTTTAATGTGAACAGCGTGAAAAAGATTATGTTGGAAGTACGGACAAATCCAGACTGTTCTACATTTCAGAAATAGAATGGAGGAGTGGATTCCAAAGGTGAGAACTCCTCACTTTTATTTTTATTTCTAGTTTGAAATATATACTAGGATGCAGATGGTGTTTAGTAGCACCTGACACCCATCGTCCACAGACCATGGACGACTTGTTTGTTTGATTGATGTGTTATGAAAATTGATTGTGTGGTGTGGAATGAAATAAAATATTTTATAGTTAAAAATATGATTTTTAACGTGTATATAAAATAAACATTTATAAACAAATCGGACGATTTGTTTGTATACACTGATTTGACTGATATTGATTGGGACGATCAATTTTACACATAGCCCAACCACACAAATAAAATTTGTGTTTGTTGATTTGAAACCCCACACGGGTATTGGGATGAGATTTGACGTACACTAATCCCGATTGTTTAGTTGTATGTCAATTGATGGATTGACAGACTGTGTAAGCGTTAATTATTGATATTTAATGCTTATGCAGTTGTGTGGTGCACTCTGGATGGTGGTTGATGATTTATCGTTGTTGTTATATACATGTGTTGTAGGGAATCCATATAATAAACGTTATATGGTAATTGATTGGGCCTCATTCCAATTTGGAAAATAGAAAATATAAATTCATGTGTTGAATAGAAACATATATTCATGTGTTGAATAGAAAAATATATTCATGTGTTGAATAAAAATATATATTCATGTGTTGAATAGAAAAATATAAATTCATGTGTTGAATAGCAAATATAAATTCATGTGTCGAATAGAAAATATAAATTCATGTGTTGAATAGAAATATATAAATTCATGTGTTGAATAGAAATATATATTCATGTGTTGAATAGAAAATATAAATTCATGTGTTGAATAGAAAAATATAAATTCATGTGTCGAATAGAAAAATATATTCATGTGTTGAATAAAAATATATATTCATGTGTTGAATAGAAAAAATATAAATTCATGTGTTAAATAGGAAAATATATCCATATGTT
Organism: Allium sativum; assembly: GCA_030737875.1. Taxonomy (NCBI): domain Eukaryota; kingdom Viridiplantae; phylum Streptophyta; class Magnoliopsida; order Asparagales; family Amaryllidaceae; genus Allium; species Allium sativum. Next base: position 94,142,238 of record CM060916.1, on the reverse strand, counting down.
GAATAAAAATATATATTCATGTATTGAATAGAAAAATATATATTCATGTGTTGAATAGAAAGATATAAATTTATGTGTTGAACAGAAAAATATATTCATGTGTTGAATAAAAATATATATTCATGTGTTGAATAGAAAAATATAAATTCATGTGTTGAATAGAAAAAAATAAATTCATGTGTTGAATAGAAAAATATATTAATGTGTTGAATAATAATATATATTCGTGTGTTGAATAAAATATATATTCATGTGTTGAAGAAAATATTCATTCGTTGAATAGAATAATGAAGTTATTAAAATATAAAAAGCCGTGCTGGTTAGATTGACGCCATTTTGACGTGAACGATATTTATATCGATTTTATTCATTTTTATAATGAATATAGAAAAGGAAGTGATTTCAAAATATAATGTTTTGAAAATATTGTCATTTGTATATCGATGATGTGGAATATTCAATTTTGATTAGAAATTAAATATGAAGTTGAAATCGTTTTGAAAACGAATTTAAAACGATTTATAAAATATGTTTTAAAAAGGAAATCGACGATGTATATAATATTATATATATATATATATATATATATATATAATGGCCTGAATAGAACGCGCCGCGCCGCGGCAGTTCGCGAATTTCGACCATTGACTTCAAATTGATGTTGCGGGAGATCCGACCGTCGGATTCTCCTAAAACCGGAACTGTTGGGTTCGTATCGAAAAGAGCTAACGAATATTAGAAATTAGAAATCTAATGGTTGGATTTGGAATTATGTCCAAACCAAATTTGGAAAAGGTCGTTGTAAGTGCAGTTCGATGGCCGTTGATGGAAATCGACTGTACGGGCCTTGGTAAAATTATTAAAGATTGTAATAATTTGTGTAAAATCATAAGAAATGATATGTGAAGAGTTGGGATGAAAAACTTCATATTTGAAAAGATAAAAATAGAATTTTATCGAAATGAACTAGTTTTAAACTAGAATTAAATCAATTTATTTTTGAAATAAATAAATTGAATTTGAAAAGGGTTTTAAAAGTAACCAGAATTTCCAATAATTGAATTGGAATGGATTTGAATCGAAATTGTCTTTGGAATATTTCGATGTTGGATTTCGTGATTATACATATATTGTTATGGAAATTTGAAAGATATATTAATATCGTTATTTCCTATACGATATTTGTTGGTCGTAGAATTTGATATTGAATATAAGGAGACACATTTTCTATTCAGAGCCTTGTATTTAATATCAAATGTGATTTTGGGTTTATAGCGACCCGTGTTTTAAAATACATTAGTTCTTTAACCCAGTTAAAGACAGGATATTGATTTTTGGAAAGATTAAAACCAAGTGGAGTTTCAATGAATCTTTAATTAGATTGAAATAATCGAGAATAAAGTATCACCAGTTTTGCTTCAGGCTAAATCTTTAATTAGATTTGAACGTGAAATGGTAATTAAATGTACCGATAACACCGTGGTGTTAGCTATGAAGTATTACCCGTTTACTTCATGGGATGAATAGGTTGGGATTAGGAAATAAAATAAATGATTACTTCGGTGTGGTTCGCTAATCCCGACTAGTTTGAATTGATATTCAAAGGAAGATTAAAGAATAAATTTAAAGAATTTATCTTTGATAAAATTAATGGGAACCTTTCCCAAAGTATAAGGATATTTGAATAAAAGAATATTCTGAATTGGAATGAGGTGTATGTTGTGTTTGTGTAACACTTGTTTATTATATACACGAGTTATTCAGAAAGACCGGGTTTATCCCATTCTGAATAACTGATTCGACGTTGTGTCGAGGATGAAGACGGTGGTCGAAGATCGGAGGTCGTCACATCGTTTGGGTGATTACTGATGATCTTGATTGTGCTGTACACCAAGAGGAGGGAATCAGTTGGTGATCGTCCAGACGTACTTGGAGATCGATGTATATGCGAGGTACAAGGTGCCTCCGGTTTCGTTCAGACCCAGAACGAACTTGTAAATGGACTGTGTGTCTAACATTGGATTTTATTCAGTGTGATAGATCTTTATTAAATATATATCTGTTTGGCGGCGGAGAATTTATTCTCTTGCTTAACGCCCTTCTCTGAGACGTACGAGCTCAAGGGTTATATATTGATGGATATCAATCGCATGGAGTGAATTGCCTATGTGGCATGCCTAAGTGGCAATTGATCAAGGCTTCTGTTGAAAAGCAAAGTCTTGTGGTTGATGATCAAAGCACGGCCTTTGTGGCATAGCTTTGTGTAGCGTTGATTCGCGAGCCTCACACCCTGGTTGTGAACTAGAAACGAGAGAGGACCTCAGGGAGGGCATGCATTTCCTTCTAGCTAGGGTGGTGTCAGTGACCTACCAACCCTGACATTTATATTATTTTCACCTGTGTGGTTGTTGCTGTTGCGAGGCGCCTCGGATATATCGGTGACTGTGTGGAGCCGATGGAGTAATTTGGCTCATTTACGCCCTAAAGGGTGGGGAAACGCAGTGTTCAGGCATTTTAATCCACATCGGTGGACCGGCCCTAACAATCCAAGGGCTTGCTGAATACTTGTCCTAAGGCTCGGGCTAGAGAGTCTCGAAATCAGTAGAAGACTATCTTTTGCCTCGGTTCACAGATGGAAATCCAACTTCCAATATGTGACTTTGCAGTTTTGATTGTAGAGTCTAGTATTGGCGACATGATATATGGTACCCATGCCGTCTATGATTGAAACTTATGATTTGAAGTTGTTTTATACAATATGCACTTATATTAGTATCAAATGATTTGTTTTAAACGTACCAAGCATGTTTGGCTATTATAAGGGAAAACCCTATCCCTCGGCTTGCGTTGCATTGTGTGATAGGACCTGGGTCTTATAATAGCTTCATTTTTCCAAAATGCATTGCGATGTTTTGTTATATGCACTAGTATTCTTGGCAGGAAACCCATTCCAAGTTATACGGCATGGTCCCTTGATTTACTTTATTTTAAAATAAAGTTTTAAATAACTGTTTTAGTTCGCACACCAGTCCCATGACTGACCTGGAGTTTATTGTTTTAACCTAAACTCTGGGTGCCCTTATTTTGACACAGGCAGCTAGTAGTTTTGGTTTTGCAGATTTATATTCACAGGATCCTGATTTACAGCTGGAACGATAGTCGGAAAGCTCTGTATCCGTGTATTACTTCTAGTGTTGTATTGCATTATTTTCCGCTGCTATGTAATGTATTGTAATCTCTGATGTTTTATAATGTATATTATTTGTTAATACTCTGTATATTCTTGTATTCTGATGAATTGTTGTAATAAGCAATGAAATGTTCTTCTGTTTGCGTTATAATCTGTCTTGTCCTCAATTCAATCCGGGCTTTCCTTACCGGGGAAGTTCGGGTCGTTTCAAGGGTGGCACGTCCGTTCAGGTGGGGGCGCCGTTCGATTTCAGGTGGTTTTGGGGGGATTTTAGCGGAGAATGGGCTGGGGGGTGTCGCGACCTCTGGCGGTGGCGAGGGAGGGGCTTCGGCGAAGCGGGGGCGGTCCGATCGAAGGCGGCGGCGATGGCCCTTGGGTGGAGACGGAAATGAGATCGATGTTTTCTTTTCTTTTCTTTTCTTTATTTCTTTTTCTAATTTTGAAACTGAATGGGGGAAATAAAATGAAGGGGGGGTTAGTGAAAAGAAGGATTATATTTTTAATTTAATTTTCAAAAAGGTTGACTTTTAATTCGAACTCCAAACGAGACCAAACGACTGTCGTCCCTAGCCGAATACCCCATTCCGAACACAATGGGACATGTATCGTAAACCTATTAGGCCGTTTCGATCAGTTGTCATTAAATTTAAAATATAAATCAATATATTTTAAATTGAAACGCACATTGTAATTTACCAGGGCAACATACGGACTCCAAAAATTCCCGAAAAATAAATCTAGCCATGTTTTGACGATACGGTCCTAACAAAACTAACTTCGTTAAATTTGGAAACCGTTTGAAAAAGGGTCCTTTTCCATCGATTAAATTTAAACTTAGTTGACCAAACACGTTTAAATCCGCCACGCTCACATATTGATTCCAAAAATTATGAAAATTGGAATATAGCAATAATTTGACATTCCGGATCCAACAACAGTGGTTTCGTCAAAAACGGAGGTCGTTTGCAAAATCGCTATTTTTAAGGGCTATATATTATATAAATTCCATAGCGACTATTCTGAATTTTCAACTGGACATAACTTTTTATTTCCGTTATGAAATCTGGATTTTTCACATTCGTTGAAAAGATATTTTCTAACAGATTCAAATATTTCTGGTTTTACTAAAATCCGGATTATTTTGAATCCTATACATTCATTTGAAACTTGAAATCGAATTTTCAGACTACCATGCCATTTCCAATTCCTTTTTATAATTAAAATAAATATTTATATTATAACTTCGATTTAAATAAATTTATACGTTCTAATTCTATTCAAAATAAATTTCTAGTCGTTATTATTTAAAATAAATCATTTTAAATATTCAAAATTCATTAAAATAGCCAAAATAAAATTTTAAATTAGTTCCAATTTTCCAGGTTGTTACATCGTCCCTCCTCCGAAGGGATCCGTGACTACGTCATGGGATTTTCAGTGCCGGACGCATCCCCCGAGCTTACCCTCCTCCTTTTAGGAGACACCTAGTTATATCTAGGGCTGGGAGCCAAGCGCATTTTCTCTAGGCTTACCACCTCGCTCTTTGGGGAAGGACCTTGGTGCATGAATGAATTTAATGGGTGCTGGGCACAACCGCAGGGTTTAACCCTCCTCCCTTCCAGGAAGCGCCTTGGCTACGTCAAGGAGATTTTTAAGTTAATCCATAATCTAAAAGGCATTCCACTCCCAATCATGTAGAATTTATTATTTTGGTTTGGTTTCAATAATTATCCTTGTAGGAATTATTTCTTTAGAATGGAACTAAATTCTCATAAAACTCATTAACTATCCTTTATATATTCCTTTAATTTTCCTGGCCAACAGAAATGAAGCATCATTTTCCTAAGAGCTTTGCACTGATTGGTTCATGATAATTCATCAACAAGTAATGAGAGTTGTAACCTTCTTCATTTCTTTTGAATTTTAAGGCCTCTTTCCTTGAAGGCAATCAAGCTCTTCTCTTATTATTAAGTAGTTGTTCTCTATTGAGATAACTAGCTCACATTCCACTGGAAAATTAAGCTTCAATTTTCCTTTTGGAGGCTTATTCCCTTGCCTTTTTATTCCTTAACCTTGACTCTTGCCCTCCGTCATTAGCCATCTTCCTTTTAGGCCTTGCTTTTGGTATATGACATGTGAAGGTCTCACTAGTAATTCCAACTTCTTTTTCCACTTCAGTATGTTGGATGTAATTTGACGAAGGTGTGCCTATATTTGGTTGCCATTTTGAGCGAAGGCTTGGTAACCCTTTACCGTACCCTTTTCATCTGTCGTTCCTTGCTAAGTTTGAATTGCCAATTTCATTTGGAAGAACTAGTCATTTTTTCTCTTCGTTTGTTCAAAAGTAGAAATTGGTGTTGATCCACTGTAGAAGGGGTCTATAATTCCATTCTCTAAATCGTAGGTTTCTACCTTCTTTTGGTTAATTACACTTAAAGCCTGCATTATTAACATTTGTTCCTCATGGAACTTTAAGTCCATGTCTGTACAGCTGATGCGCTTAGCGAATCCAATGTGACTGAGGTCCAAAAAGTCATGGTAGGGATAAAGCGAAGAAATAGTATTATATAGCGGGTGACTCTACAATTGCACATATAACTCATTGTTATTGCTTTTATGAATATATAAACGATAATTAAATGAAAAACTAACACTCAATTTAGCTATAACTACTACATTCTTAATTTTAAACAAAATTATGTGCAAATATCTGTAAATAAATGATAACTACTACTTAAAATAATTAAATTTAATAGAATATTAGAGTATTTTTATGTCTAAAAATATATTTGAAAAAATTCAATATAAAACCTTAATTTCATACTTTTTATAATGTATAAAATTCATTTTTTTATTTCATTTCTTTCATCAAAGATATTATAGAATAGCGTAATATAGCGTAAATTATGGGATATATTGGGAATAGCGGAATATAGAGAGGCTTAAAACTGAAATGCTATATTAGAGGCTATTTGGGAAAGCTAGCGGTAGTATTCCGCTATGAGATATAATAGGGTAGTAGCAAGGCATTAACTGCGCAGTCCGCGTAGGATATCTCTATTATAAATGGATCAGAAGACCCTTGTTCAGACCCATTCGATCTGGTACCCTTACTAGGAAGTTGTCATGTCGGAGCGGGTAGCACTTTCCTTTTCCCTGGAGACTGATCCATTGTTATCCTTAACCCTTCTTTGTTGTTTCTCTCATGATGGTATGAAGAAGTTACAACCACTTTTCCTTTAATAGACCATGGATCTGTCCAATATTTTCTCTCATGCTCATACTCAGCCCCTCAGAAATATTTTTTGGTCTCATGGGTATTCTTTCCAAAACCGTTGTTACTGTCTTTTTGTTTGTACAAAACCCATCTATAGGAACAAGGAATCCATCGTGAATTGCACTAAATTATCTTATACTTAGAATCCATTTATAGTTTTGTTAGAAGATGTTTTTCACTGGATAAGGAGGTTAAAAGGATCGGAGGTTCAGGCCCTCCTTCTAGCGCCATAAATGTTAGTCATGGTTAACACCCCAAAATGGTTCCTACAGATTCCTTTACGTACGAAAGGGTTAGCTCAGATTAAGATATTGTTTTCGTGGAAAAGTTCCTGTTTGGTGCTTTCGATGACTTTCGAATGTAAGTTCCTATAGAAAATAAGATTTAATAAGCAAATATTGATGAAATAGCGTTCGAGAAACCATCTGGAAGAAGCTTTTGTTCCATGATGTTAGATTGTAAATGATTTCCTAATAGTTTCAGAGTTAACAGTTTGGTCATACTACATGTACCTTATATGGGGTTTCGAGATTCTCAACGTTTCTATGATAAATTACCAAGTATATTACTTAACTATAGTTTTGACTTGGTGGACGAAGGACCTATCAGATCTTATGAAAGGGGCACAATGTTCTCACTAGTCTAAATTATTTTAGGAAACCATCGCTCAACACTAATTTTATGTGGTTTTAGATATACCCATCCCAAAGTAGATGTAGTAGACTTATTCAAATATGTAAGACCTTTCGGGTCTTTCAGAAGGTGTTTCGGTTAAACTATTGTCTTTCGAATAGTTTCGATGTCGAATCTGCAAAGTTATATGGTGATAATAATATAATATCAAGAAATAAGCACTTTATTACTTCAATTGTTTGATTAAATCTCTTTATTGATAACTTTTGATGTCACAAACTTTCTCCAAAATTGATTTAGATATTAGGGTTTACAACTCAAATTTGTAGATACAAGACTGAGAATGAGAAATATGGTCACGATTCTGGATCCCTAGGGTCATATTTATAGGCGCCGGTTGGCCCATACTTCGTCATATGGGCTTTGTCCTGGCTCTTCTCTTGAAGTGCATACGGGGGCCTGGTGAAGGCGCCCTCTATTATACCTTGGAAGAGTAACCATAATTTCGCCTTAGAGTTTTCCGGAGGTACTCTTCTGAACGCTTTGGCTATTTGCGGGAGGAATGAACTTGCAGGAGCTTCCAGTTTTTGATGCCACTCATGACATCGTTTTTCTATACGAGGACTGCTTGTGATATTTATCTGATAGAAGCCTAAGCTTTTCGGCATACTTCCTTCAGGATAACCGAAAGACATACGTTGTTTCTTTCCACGTGCTCCAAGAAAGCTATTTAGAAGATCATCCCTTCGGGATTCACTGACAAGGGGTCTTCCCTTACGAAAGATAATCCCTCCCCTTTCTATTTTTAAAGTAATTACCTAAAGGAATGGTTCTGACTGTGCTGATAACTTTCTGTATTCAGCACCCCTTTACCTTGGCGTTAGCTTTTCGTTTCCCTTGTTTATTTTGATGCTAACAAGCAAAGAAAGGGGAAATGTAAGAAAGGAAATTGAATTAAGAGTTAAGCTTTTCTTAATTTTATATAACCAAAATACATTCTAAGTATGATAAAAGAACAAGTTAGATAAGACTTGCAAGCTAACATAATACCGACTCAAATATCATTTTAATCTCTATAAATGCAATTATAAAATTTTAAAATGATTTTAAAATCCAATTATATTAATTTATTTTCTAGAATTCAACTCAATGCGTTTCAAGCTTGCAAGATCGCACAATATATTCGATCGTCACGAAACTCATCGGTCTATAACAATTTATTGTTCTAGATCCAATGATACCGATCTTATCAAAATCTAAGACCGCTTACAGGAATGCCATTTTTAAGTTTAAATATCATTTACCAGTGCGGTCCAAATCCAAACTATATATTATTGAAATTAGATTTGCAAAATGAATTTATAATCAATAGTAATCAACTAAAAAGAGTCAAATGAGATCTATGAATCTCTTTAATTAACATTTAATCACCATTCAATTACTTAAATAACTGCCAAATTGAAATCCAAGTTAATAAACCTCAAAAAATCTAATAGTTTATATATTAAAAAAGCCACTAATTAAATTTTTGGGTTGTTATAGATTCCCTCCTAAATTTAAAATGTTGTGTTAGCTTTCACTGTCGTGGATACAAATTATTACTTCAATTGGGTAGCCCATGACAGTCCACAGCTTAGAATAAGTAGTTATACTGAGCAAGATAGTTCGATTAGACATGATGTGGGATGATCGATCGTGTACCATTTCAGTAATGCAATGCAATACTATCATGTTGTACCCCTCCCCCACATATATATATATATATATATATACGTGTGTGTGTGTATATATACAGTTTTCTTGGAAGGACAGATTTTTGGTCCAACCGCGAATGGCCATATTGTATTTTATCTTTGTATACCACTTAATAAATCTAACAGCTAAACCATTTACAAATTCAAGCTGCATTGCTACACATATTGACAAATCATAGTATCACTTGAAACTATTATTTAACAAACAAATATTCTTTACATTATTGTTCTTTACTAATTAACCACACAATAAAAATAAGATATTGCAACTTAAAGATAAAATGCAAACAAACCAAACATGAATATTCAATGTAAATATATAACTAAATACTTGTTCAAATCACTTTTTCTTAAATGTGTTAAACATATATAGTTTTTAAATAAAAACTCTTGCAATCTTGAGTGAAGAGCGTAGCGTGATGTTATTCTTCTTTCATCACTGTTCAACGGAGTAAGATTACATTATTATTTTTTTACAGAATTTACAAACCTGGATAGTATAGGAAAATTAACTAATAAAAAAAATTGACGTACAAGCAGAATTTGTTGACGCGTCTCCAACGGTCTTACATCTCATAACATTACGAGAAGTAAGATTAAGGGGAGAAACGGTGAATTCTCCCAACAAGCGTGCACCGAATTAATCGGTGTGTGTCGAATTTATCGGTGCATTACGATAAAGCGCCGATAAATTCCGTGCCTTACCTAAGGCGCTGGTAAATAGCACCATTCATCGGAAAATATTATTATTAACCTCTTAAATTTATTTATTAGATTTTTAATTTGAATTTTATGTCTCTACATCTTTCAATCTAAACAGTTGACTTGATTTCTTAGCTTTCTTATTTCTTGTATGTCGATAAATTAATAATTTATAAATTATATGTTCAAATGTCAGTTATAAATTATACGTAGCTTTCTTATTTTTATTATATGTTCAAACATCGATTAATTAATAATTTTCTTATAAAAAATCGTTTAATATTTCTAATACAACATCGAAATCATATTTAAATGTCTGGACGTACATGTAATACTCCAAATCATAACTACAACCAATAATAAGCATACAGATACAACTGCTTATAAACATAACGATACAACTGATATTAAGCATAATGATACAACTGATATTAAGCATAATGATACAAATGATAATAAGCATAAATTACAACAGGCCATATACACCTTTGACCAGCATAACCTCTAATTTAAACCATGTTGTAATCGGTAATTTGCATGACTAAGGTTGTTGACTTGATTTCATAGCTTTCTTCTTCCTTCTTCCGATTCCAGAGCATATGTAATTGCTCTTGAAGGAAAACGATCATCTACCCACTATAATACCCCTAAGTCCCACATCGTGGAAGCCTGTGTGAAGTGGGTACTTACATAGTAGATCTCATCTCTTACTAACGCCGAGGCCTTTTGAGGAACAAAACCCCACACCTATACGGTGGCTAAGTTGGGGACAATATCTTGCGTAAACGGAGGTGCGGGTTGTTACTCTGGTATCAGAGCCAATACCCAGCCGGAATTGTGGCTTCTTGTGGATCACAGCGCCTGGGTGAGGTGTTTGTGAGCCAACGGGGACGCTGGGATCTGTAGGAAGGGAGAATGTAACACCCCTAAGTCTCACATCGTGGAAGCCTGTGTGAAGTGGGTACTTATATAGTAGAGCCCATCTTTTACTAACGTCGAGGCCTTTTGAGGAACAAAACCCCACACTTATACGGTGGCTAAGTTGGGGACAATATCTTGTGTAAATGGAGGTGCGGGTTGTTACTCCCACTGTCTGAATTCACATCCGTTCATACGTATTGGACAACAATAATATCGACGTCCTACGTCCTTTCCATGTCGGACGACTACTTGTGGTGTCTCAAAACTACAAGAGCATGCAATATTTGCATATTGTACCTCGTCGACTTCAGCCGTAGTTCTGACAGGAGGAATTACAACGTGTGACCTTCGGGCATGTTGTTGTGTTTGTTGTTGTTGCTGATGTCCTATTTCCATTTGAGGCATCCATTCTTCTAGTTCCATTTGTCGCAAATCGTCATGAAGTCGCTCTTCCATTTCGATATACCACTCAGTCGGTTCTCTAGATAAAGGTTGATAGTCCATACAAAATATCAGTGTAATTATAAGAGAATGAATATGAAATTGGCATATTTTTTGATTTGAGGTAATTTTGCCAATCGATATATCCTGGTATTTATGAGTGAAGGCTACAAAGGAAAAGGAGAAAAATGAGTTACCAACAGTCCATATCATAATTGAGTCAATCCCGGCAAGCACTTAGAAATTTGTGCAATGTGATTGGAATCTACGATTGAGACCCTACATTGGCTTTAATCTGACCTAAATGTGACCGATTAGTGTTCTCTCATTGTTTGATGAAAGCGGCTACAATGATGGTACTATCAATGAATATGACTGTGCACTGTATACTATATACTGTAGTCACTTCGGATATCATGCTAAGAAGTCACAAGCACTATAAAAATGTGGTTGAGGGCGACCCTAATTTTTAACTCCTTTACATTTAAATTACCTTGTATGTTGAATTAAATACGACAAACATTGTATACCTGAAGTTAAACTATAAACGGGGAAGACCCTAATTGTTGTCAACTATTTGATGTAGTTAGCATAAGACGATCCAATCTTTTAACTCCTAAACTATGTGGTCTGGAATAGCGTGCCGAGATGTCATAATCAGTCAAGGCCTATACACACGGCCTTTAACTATAGCCATGTGGTTAAGGACGACCTCCACATACAACTCCATTCTTTTAAATAGTTTATACTTCAAATTCCAACCATAAATTATAATCTATGCACACTCGATCATCCAAGTCCTTATGGAGAGAAATCATTATACTTCTTTGCAACAAGGTTACATTTTTTGTTATAAACAAAATGCTTTCTCCCAACATTTTTGGTACTATTGATTTGTGTAGGTTAAATGGGTGTGACGGCCCGCCCCACACAAACCGACATTTACTCCAAAAGTGCGCTGTACACATGTCCAGTTAGCATGGAACGGGTCGCCAGAAGGAAAAAGGAAGAAGGAAATGAACATTCAAAGAACCTGTAGAATGTCTCACAGCGCATAGAATAAAATATAATAACAACATACTTGACATAAAACAGGAGAGATAGTGCATAAGCTGAAAATCAGAACTAAACATCATAGCAGCGGAAATTCAGAATACAACTTATTACAACTTTCAAACTGTCTCAAAGCAAAAGTAAGGTAAATGAGGTACACTACTAATGCCCAAGTAGCGACCACCAACGACACAGGGAGAATGTGTATATATATATATATAATACGTGGAAGCCTCCTGCCCGCCTCCGAATCAGCTACTCGCGCATCACCAGCTAACCTGTCTCTAGTCTGCTCGTGTGAGCACCCAGAGTAATAAGAGGAGACATAAAACTCTGGGTCAGACATAAAGCCTGGTATGAGCGATAAGCATCTAAAGTGAACAATAACAGGTAGACTAAAACATACCTGAATCTGGACCTGCAACCAAAGAGTTAGCACTACATACTGTACAACACTCTAAGGTATCATATCAAACAGTGTAAAGATACGGAGGTGGGGGAGGTGTGCATGTCATAATGATGGCAAACAATCAAGCATAGCATCCATCCTCACATCCGTAACTCAGTGCGTAAAGCATACGATGTTCACCACTTCGATCACCCAACATTCCTTGCTACGATCACTTTGCCCCATGAAGTCATAAATGGCTTCACTGCACTGATAACGTAGCCACTAATCCTTTGCTATGTCCACTTTTCCCCATGAAGTCACAAGAACCCCACTGCACTGGCTCATAGCCTTACCAATCTTCACTATGTCCACTCTGCCCCTATGGAGTCACAAGAACCCCACTGCACTGGCTCATAGTCTTACTACGCATCACCTTGCCCCTCGGGTCATAATGACCCTACTGCACTGATAGCGTAGTCTTGCTACCATCACTTTGCCCCTCAGGTCGTAATGACCCTACTGCACTGATATGTAGCCCATCCTTCCTTTTTAGTGGTGAATCGAGGTTATGAATGTCGACAACTCCTTAGCACACGTCCCGCAGCAAAGCCCAACCATGAAGTGAACTCATTGGTTCCCAACTTGTTCCGGGATCCTGAGCTCTAACTCCCATTTGGACTACCTTTGCATCTCGGGTTATTTGTCATCACAATCGAATCGGATCGGATCAGCCTTCACATTCTTCATCGGATCGGATCGGCCTTAGTCATTCGGGTCGGGTCGCGCCTCCTGCGTCGGATCGGGTCATGGTCCTCCGGCTCGTGGCTCCTCCTCCTGGTTCGGATCGGCGTCACCACTTCGGGTCGGATCGGGTTGCTTCATCCGGGTCGGGTCGCGCCTTCTGATCGGGTCGGTTCGTCGCGCCCTAGTACCCATCGACTCGTGAGCTCCTCCTCCTGGTTCGGATCGTGAATACTCATTGGTTCGGGTCATGCTTCTACTACCAGATCGTGCCACTTAGCTAAGTCGTGACTTGCTCCTTCAAACGGATCGTGACGTCCACGCTGGAACGGTTCGAGTCGCGCTCCCCTCCACCGATCCGATCCGGATTGTGGTCATTTCCTGCATGTTTTCCTGCGACTGTTTCTACGCCATTCGACGGCGTTTTCGACCAATCTAACACTTCTAAACAATCATAAAGCATACCATACAGTCATAGCAACATGTAGTATCGATCCCAAACATCAAAACATAAGTCATAGCATGTAAAATGGATCAAACATACCCAAAATCCCATATTTCCCCTTAAGCATGTTTAGGTGAAACTAATGATAGGATTAGCAAATCTTAACCAAATTAACCCAAATTCATATCAGAGGTCTAAAACATCATTCCGAATTTTATAAACATTTTTCCAGAATTTTATCATGTTTAAATTCGCTAATTAACACTAATCACCCCTAATTAGCCATAATTAGTGCAAAACTATGCAAATCACTCACCTTAGCCACAAAATAAACTAAGATCTGAAATAATTCTCTGATTTGATGTGAATCTCAATGCCAAACAGCAGCTCCTTTGTTTCTTTGGTGAAGATCTTCCTTGATTAGGGGTTGCTAAGCCAAATCCTTGACCAAAAGATGATTTGGAGGTGATTTAGAGGTTGGAGGCCATTTTTAGGGTTCTTTGGTGATAAGTGGAGGCTAGAAAACTGAAATGGAATGATTCTCCATCTCATTTCAGCCCTCCCATAACCCTAATCCCGAAATGGGTTATGGGCCTACTCACTAATCACCCGATTTGGCCCGGTTAAGCAGTTTTTCATCCTCCAAACCTTGTTTCAGCCATATCTCCCAAACGGTAAGTCCGTTTGGCTATTATGACCACTCTACGGAAAGGTAAACCATCAAACGAATCAAATGGAAGTGGTTTCAGGTCAAAATTCCTTTCCAATCAAAAGTTATGGCCAAAACAGTACCAACTAGGGGCAAAATGGTCATTTAAAAATCGACAAAAATCATGAATATGGGAAATGACTCTAATAGATGTTTCCCAAAGTTACATGACCATACAACTTCACATGGAAAAGAAATAAAAATTCTACGATCCTATGATGTGTAGAATACGGGTCATTACACTCTCCCCCACTTAAGAAATTTCGCCCCCGAAATTCCCTAATCAAAACACACACAAAGGTTCCCGCATGCCTATCAACCATAAAACAACCATCAAACATGCAAAACGAATAAAATAAGTCTACCCTAGCATGCGGAAAACTAAATTACAAAGTAAGTCTTACCAGGCAAAGAGTTATGGATATGCCTCCCTAATGCTCTCCTCTGTTTCCCAAGTACAATCATTCTCGTCCTCGCCCCACTGAACCTTGACTAGCTTCACCACCTTCCTTCGAAGTTGCTTCGTATCGTGCCCCACAATACGAATCGGCTTGCGGTTCCCAACCGCCTCAGGTTCTACTTCGAAGTCCTCTAACTGATCAGGTGAAATAGTCATATCTGAGTCGTGAACGAACTTCCTTAATTGGGAAACATGAAATACATTGTGAACTCCCGCCATTTTCTCTGGTAAGCCAACTCTATACGCCAAATTCCCGACTAATTCAAGAACAGGGAATGGGCCAACAAATCTCGGTGCCAACTTGCCTCTCCTGCCAAATCGTATCACGCTCTTCAACGGAGAGATCTTGACAAACACCAAGTCACCAACGGAGAACTTCAAGTCTCTTCTTCTCTTATCAGCATAACTTTTTTGCCTGTCTTGGGCAGCTTTCATTCGTTGCTGAATGATCTTAATCTTATCCGAGGTTTCTCTCACCACATCTGGTCCAAGCACAAACTTCTCGCCAGTCTCTATCCAACATGATGGTGAGTTGCACGGTCTTCCGTACAAAGCTTCATATGGAGCCATACCGATACTGGATTGGTAGCTATTATTATATGCAAACTCTACTAGATGCAAATGGTCATCCCATGATCCACCAAAATCCAATATACACGCTCTCAAGAGATCTTCCAATATACGATTCACCCTCTCCGTCTGACCGTCGGTCTGAGGATGATATGCGGTACTGAGATGTAATCCTGACCCTAGAGCCTCTTGTAAGCTCTTCCAAAACCCACTAGTGAACAACGGGTCTCGGTCACTCACAATGCTTTTGGGTACTCCATGAAATCTCACTACCCACTTCATATACAATTCTGCCAACTTGGCTGCCGTCCTGGTCGATTTGACTGGTATAAATCTTGCGCTCTTAGTCAATCGATCCACAATTACCCAAATGCTATCATATCCCGATCTAGTCCTTGGTAGGCCATCGATGAAATCCATCGAGACTTGCTCCCATTTCCATTCGGGAATTTCTAATGGTTGCAACAACCCACTAGGCTTCTTTTGCTCGGCTTTAACTAGTTGGCAATTCATGCATTTGGATATAAACTTCCCAACGTCTCTTTTCATTCCTTTCCAGTAGTAAGTCTGTCTCATGTCTCGATACATCTTATTGCCACCGGGATGTATAGTCAGTTTTGAGTGATGACATTCTCTAAGCACTTCATCTCTCAAACCATTCATGTTGGGCACAACTAGTCTTCCATTCTTTCGAAGCCATCCATCTCGATCAAGCCCATACGCATTCATCTCCTCATCGATACCCATCTCTAACTTGGAGATGATTTCTAATAGATAAGGATCGTCCCTCTGGCTAGAACCAATCCGCTCTATCAAAGTGGGTCTGATCGTCAAACTAGCTAGCATGACTGGATGCAATTCGCACTTTGGTCTGAAATCAAACCCCGCGATATACTCCAGTTGCTTCCATTCAAGAAACATTGCCCCTAAGCTAGCATGTCTCCTACTCAAGGCATCGGCTACCGCATTGCCTTTCCCAGGTGTGTATGCGATATCAAAATCATACGAAGCCAAGAACTCTAACCATCTCTGCTGACGGAGATTCAGATCTTTCTGGGAGAAGAGATACTTTAACGATTTATGATCGGTAAACAACTCAAATCTTTCTCCCAAGAGATAGTGTCTCCACATCTTCAGCGCAAACACAATCGCTGCTAATTCCAAATCATGGGTAGGATACTTCTTCTCACGCGGCTTTAGCTGTCGACTAGCATAAGCTACAACCCTACCTCCTTGCATCAATACAGCACCCTGTCCGGTACCACAAGCATCCGTGTATACCGTCATCTCTTCATTCCCTTTAGGAATGACTAACACTGGCGCACGCGTCAACCTCTCCTTTAGACTTTTGAAGGCATCCTCACACACTCCGTCCCAGACGAAGGACTGATTTTTCTTAGTCAACTGAGTCAACGGTGCTGCTATCTTGGAGAAGTCCTGGATAAACTTACGATAATATCCAGCTAATCCCAATAAACTTCTTACATCTGTAGCATTCTTGGGTGTAGGCCAATCCTGTACCGTAGCCACCTTCGCAGGGTCCACGGCAATACCACTCTCTGAAACAACATGACCCAAGAATCTTACTTCCCTTCTCCAAAAATGACACTTAGAGAATTTCGCTTTCAATTGGTGTTTCCTCAACACCTCCATCACTATCCTCAAGTGTCCCTTGTGCTCTTCCTCTGTCCTTGAGTAAACAAGGATATCATCCACGAACACAAGAACAAACTTATTCAACTGATCTCTGAATACTTGATTCATAAGATCCACAAAATAGGCTGGTGCATTGGTCAACCCAAATGGCATGACCAACCACTCATAAAATCCAGACGGCGTCCTAAATGCCGTTTTCGGAACACTCTCATCTGCTACTCGAAGCTGATGAAATCCTGTCGCGAGGTCCAACTGGGAGAACACTCTAGCTCCTTCCAGTTGATCAAACAAATCATCTATCCGCGGTAGAGGATACTTATTCTTCCTCGTCACCTTATTCAACTCGCGATAGTCCACACACAAACGAAGGGAACCATCTGCCTTAGTGGCAAACACAACTGGTGCTCCCCACTCGGAGACACTCCTTCTAATAAATCCCTTCTTCAAAAGATTGCTGACTTGCACCCCGAGCTCTCGCTGCTCCCTTGGTGCCATACGACGAAGTGGCATCACTATAGGTCTGGCATCTTTCACTAAATCAATACGGAACTCAATCTCTCGGTGTGGTGGAAGCCCGGTCACCTCCTCGAAGACGTCCGGATACTGGCCAACCACGGGCACATCTGACAACTCATCCTGCGGGATGTCGAGGGAATTTACAAAACTAGCCATAACCCCATCACTAGGTAGACTACCAAACACTACCCTCCGCCCATCATCCGCCCTCACCGTCACCAAAAAGCCCTCACAGTCTACCACCACCCCGTATCTTTGGAGCCAATCGACTCCCAATATAATGCCATACCCAGTAAAGCCCAAAACAAAGCAATCACAAACAAACATACATCCATGACTCGATAAGACCAAATTCCTGCAAATCATACTAAGGCTAGTCGAACCACCAATCGGGTTCGTCACAATCAATGGTCTATCAACTATCTCGGGTTCCAGTCCCAACCTATCTACCAGGTCACTAGATATGAAGGAACGGGAAGCCCCAGTATCAAACAAAACTCGAACTGGTATATCATAAATAGAAAGCATACCTTGAATAACAACATTCTTTCCTTTCTCCGCTGCAGTTGGGGCATTCGACGAAGAAGAAACAGCATCAATAGCATATGCTTTCACAATCTGCTTCTCCTTAAGAGGTTGCGGGCACTTATCTTTCTGATGTCCCACTTGACCACAGTTGTAGCACTTCCTTTCCGCTGGCTTGGCCCGACATTCCTTAGCATAATGGCACTTCTTTCCACAGCTGAAGCACTCAACATCCTTCTTGCTCTTTTTCTGGCCACCATTAGATTGGTCCTGCTTCCTCTTATTCTGAGAGTTATTCTTGCCTCCACCGCCTGCTTGCGGCTTTAGCCCTTCTGCAGATGCAGCCTCAGTCTTTGACTTGGGGTAAAGACTCTCTGATCTCAAAGCCTTCCCCACGATCGATTCAAAAGTCTCATTGATGTGGTTAATAAGCCTTTCCCCCAAGTACCCATCCAAACCGATAATGAACTTCTCATTTTTCTTCTCAGGAGTATCGATGAGAGACAGTCCATACTTCGACAAAGTGTCGAATTCAGCAATATAGTCAGAAACTGCCCTTCCGTTCTGCTTGAGTTCCAAGAACCTCTTAAACAACACTGACTTCTGGGCAGCAGGAATAAACTTCTCGCTAAAGCGAGCCTTGAACTGCTCCCAAGTAACCTGGTCCTCTGGAGTAGCTGTTCTAATAGCATTCCACCAATTCATCGCTCGCCCTTGCAGTTGACGAGACGCTAGCCTTCTCTTCATCGCATCCTCGAGACCCAAGTCATCGAAGATACGGTCACAGCTATCCATCCAATCTTGAACATCCATGGCCGACTCCGTTCCGTGGAACGGCTTCCCACCAAGGTTAGTGTAATCCTTGCACAACTTGACGAAATCGACCCTAGGCTCCTGCACTACTGGGCCAACACCAACTCCGGGATTGGGAATTGCCCCTTGCACTTCTCTAAGCATGTCTCTCATGAGGTTAGTAAACATAGCCCTCATGTCAGCGGCATTCCCTTGGTTGGTCCCTCTACCAGCACCCCTCGTGTCTCGGCTCATCGTCAATATGAAAAAGGGAAACGATTAACGACCCCATAGTGGTGCTAGTGTAGTGCGACTTCACTCTTATACTACTAATAGTATATACATACATAGTTTTTGAAAACCAAAGTAAACACAAATACGCGCTCTCATATATGTACTATCTCTCCCTGGTGTCTTTCCCTAGGTTAACTACGCAACCTAGAGCTCTAATACCAAGTGTGACGGCCCGCCCCGCACCAACCGACATTTACTCCAAAAGTGCGCTGTACACATGTCCAGTTAGTATGGAACGGGTCGCCAGAAGGAAAAAGGAAGAAGGAAATGAACATTCAAAGAACCTGTAGAATGTCTCACAACGCATAGAATAAAATATAATAACAACATACTTGACATAAAACAGGAGAGACAGTGCATAAGCTGAAAATCAGAACTAAACATCATAGCAGCGGAAATTCAGAATACAACTTATTACAACTTTCAAACTGTCTCAACGCAAAAGTAAGGTAAATGAGGTACACTACTAATGCCCAAGTAGTGACCACCAACGACACAGGGAGAATGTGTATATATATATAATACGTGGAAGCCTCCTGCCCGCCTCCGAATCAGCTACTCGCGCATCACCAGCTAACCTGTCTCTAGTCTGCTCGTGTGAGCACCCAGAGTAATAAGAGGAGACATAAAACTCTGGGTCAGACATAAAGCCTGGTATGAGCGATAAGCATCTAAAGTGAACAATAACAGGTAGACTAAAACATACCTGAATCTGGACCTGCAACTAAAGAGTTAGCACTACATACTGTACAACACTCTAAGGTATCATATCAAACAGTGTAAAGATACGGAGGTGGGGGAGGTGTGCATGTCATAATGATGGCAAACAATCAAGCATAGCATCCATCCTCACATCCGTAACTCAGTGCGTAAAGCATACGATGTTCACCACTTCGATCACCCAACATTCCTTGCTACGATCAGTTTGCCCCATGAAGTCATAAATGGCTTCACTGCACTGATAACGTAGCCACTAATCCTTTGCTATGTCCACTTTTCCCCATGAAGTCACAAGAACCCCACTGCACTGGCTCATAGCCTTACCAATCTTCACTATGTCCACTCTGCCCCTATGGAGTCACAAGAACCCCACTGCACTGGCTCATAGTCTTACTACGCATCACCTTGCCCCTCGGGTCATAATGACCCTACTGCACTGATAGCGTAGTCTTGCTACCATCACTTTGCCCCTCAGGTCGTAATGACCCTACTGCACTGATATGTAGCCCATCCTTCCTTTTTAGTGGTGAATCGAGGTTATGAACGTCGACAACTCCTTAGCACACGTCCCGCAGCAAAGCCCAACCATGAAGTGAACTCATTGGTTCCCAACTGGTTCCGGGATCCTGAGCTCTAACTCCCATTTGGACTACCTTTGCATCTCGGGTTATTGGTCATCACAATCGAATCGGATCGGATCAGCCTTCACATTCTTCATCGGATCGGATCGGCCTTAGTCATTCGGGTCGGGTCGCGCCTCCTGCGTCGGATCGGGTTGTGGTCCTCCAGCTCGTGGCTCCTCCTCCTGGTTCGGATCGGCGTCACCACTTCGGGTCGGATCGGGTTGCTTCATCCGGGTCGCGCCTTCTGATCGGGTCGGTTCGTCGCGCCCTAGTACCCATCGACTCGTGAGCTCCTCCTCCTGGTTCGGATCGTGAATACTCATTGGTTCGGGTCGTGCTTCTACTACCGGATCGTGCCACTTAGCTAAGTCGTGACTTGCTCCTTCAAACGGATCGTGACGTCCACGCTGGAACGGTTCGAGTCGCGCTCCCCTCCACCGATCCGATCCGGATTCTGGTCATTTCCTGCATGTTTTCCTGCGACTGTTTCTACGCCATTCGACGGCGTTTTCGACCAATCTAACACTTCTAAACAATCACAAAGCATACCATACAGTCATAGCAACATGTAGTATCGATCTCAAACATCAAAACATAAGTCATAGCATGTAAAATGGATCAAACATACCCAAAATCCCATATTTCCCCTTAAGCATGTTTAGGTGAAACTAATGATAGGATTAGCAAATCTTAACCAAATTAACCCAAATTCATATCAGAGGTCTAAAACATCATTCCGAATTTTATAAACATTTTTCCAGAATTTTATCATGTTTAAATTCGCTAATTAACACTAATCACCCCTAATTAGCCATAATTAGTGCAAAACTATGCAAATCACTCACCTTAGCCACAAAATAAACTAAGATCTGAAATAATTCTCTGATTTGATGTGAATCTCAATGCCAAACAGCAGCTCCTTTGTTGCTTTGGTGAAGATCTTCCTTGATTAGGGGTTGCTAAGCCAAATCCTTGACCAAAAGATGATTTGGAGGTGATTTAGAGGTTGGAGGCCATTTTTAGGATTCTTTGGTGATAAGTGGAGGCTAGAAAACTGAAATGGAATGATTCTCCATCTCATTTCAGCCCTCCCATAACCCTAATCCCGAAATGGGTTATGGGCCTACTCACTAATCACCCGATTTGGCCCGGTTAAGCGGTTTTTCATCCTCCAAACCTTGTTTCAGCCATATCTCCCAAACGGTAAGTCCGTTTGGCTATTATGACCACTCTACGGAAAGGTAAACCATCAAACGAATTAAATGGAAGTGGTTTCAGGTCAAAATTCCTTTCCAATCAAAAGTTATGGCCAAAACAGTACCAACTAGGGGCAAAATGGTCATTTAAAAATCGACAAAAATTATGAACATGGGAAATGACTCTAATAGATGTTTCCCAAAGTTACATGACCATACAACTTCACATGGGAAAGAAATAAATATTCTACGATCCTATGATGTGTAGAATACGGGTCATTACAATGGGTGATTGGGAAATCAGCGATGAAATTATGGGAAAAATGTTTGATGAGTACGAATAAAACAAAGAGGACGAGGAAGAGGGTGGATTCGTTCCAGATACACAAATAGAAGAGGTGGATGAAGAGGTTCAGAATGAACTAGTCTATGCTGCACAAGGAATTGTCCAAGTACAGAATCCACAACCACCTTCATGATCATACCAGCGAGGCAAGCGAGTGTGCTTGCTCGTCAAACCCCCCAGTACTTCGACCACTTAATTTTCTTCTCAAGATTCACTTATCCTCGTGAAAGCCTATATTGAAGTTGATCGAAGAGATGAGTTATTGTTGATAAGAGGAGGGGGTCTATCCAACAAAGAGTATTTGGCGATTGTAACACCCCATGTCCATTAATGTCACTCACAAAGGGAATGCATTAACTTCCATGGAGCATTTTAAGTGTGTATAGAACAGAAACTTAACAACAAGACAGATATAAACAATACTTAAAACTTTAAAAATTTATTCATTGCAGCGGTAAACACATAAGTTTGATTACATCATCAAAAACCAGAGTCAAAGTACATAATATCCGTCTTGACTAAATCAAAGTACATAAATTGAACGACATAACCCCAGTACAAAATAGCCATAAATAAGAGAGGATGAACTTTACTTCAGCGATCCAAGCAACTTCTAAAAGAAGAGATATAGCTGTCCAAAATCAAGCTCCACTGGTGCTAGTTCCAACCTGCGCACCTGGGGGGGAGGAAGAAAAGAGGTGGAAACAAAGGGGGTCAGACATAAAGTCTGGCGAGTGCAATAACTTTAACAATATAATTACCAAAATAACTAGGCTAAGGCATAAGCTGGAAAATAAGGAAATGACTGCGAACAATTGGGTATGACAGAGTAAACAAAGAAATAAGATTGAACAAAGATAACGTTAAAGGCGCACCTAAACCACTATAAGATAATTGCTATACTACACCACCACTAGTCACCCTAAGGTTGATCCCGCCTACAAAATTTAATAATGATAATGGTAGTTTCGTGCACCCCTATTTGCCTTCATAGGTGCCGCCTGCCCCTATCACCACTAGGTGTACCCACTACCCCCAAGCGATCAGCTCCCTAACTCGTAGATACACGTGCTGGCCCCACAGTGGGGTGTATCACTCCCTAAAGTGGCAACCCGATACCACCAATAATGCACGGCTTATACCTACATGATGCAACAATGTCTTACCTACTACCCGGGCCCACACACGCACATGAAACCGTTGGACTTGCGTTGCCACCGCTAACCCGTTTTGGCCTCTTACAGTCAAGCCGAGTACGCGTGTGCCGTCCTCGACTTGGGTCGAGCCCACAGAGATACTTATGGGTTACTAGTTGAAACGGGCCCCCATTACTTGACACAGGCTATCCACCTAAGCTTGGTCCCCTCAAGTACATCCCACTTAACCCTCTTCTTATTCATGTTTATGTTTCAATTTTGGTTAAGTGCATGTAATCGTATTTCAAATGCCACCCAAGGCACCCTTTGAATTCCACATGCCACCCAAGGCACCCCACTTAACCCGCTCATGTCCCACTACATGTTTATCTGGTTAAGTGTTTCTTAATTCATTAACACCGTAACCTTGTAAAGACCTCCCACATTAGACTGGCATTTGTGGCAGCTGGATTTGCCTGGCGGGTCCGGGCAGTCTTACACCACAAACGAGCCTAACCTCGTGTCTTTACAACTGTTACGCATTTAATTTATGCCTAAGATGTAACATCCCGTATTACTGTTAACACTAAAGTTACTAATTTAAGAATAACCAATGCTTAATATAATAAATGTGTAAAGGGGAGATGTATCTAATGTGCATACAAATTTAATAATAAATGTGTAAAGGGGAGATATATCTAATGTGCAAACAAATTTAATAATAAATGTGTAAAGGGGAGATGTATCTAATGTGCATACAAATTTAATAATAAATGTGTAAAGGGGAGATGTATCTAATGTGCATACAAATTTAATAATAAATGTGTAAAGGGGGGATGTATCTAATGTGCATACAAATTTAATAATAAATGTTAATAATGTACATTAAGAAAGTAATTGTGAACATAATTGGCTTCTCTTTAGAACGGATGGCTTTGATTAACCTTGGCTTCATCGACGACTCAAATTAACTTGCAATCCTATATAAACAGCCCCCTAGTCTCCTTCTCTTTGCACCATTCTTCTCTAACCTTATGCTGCACAAATTCTTGATGGACATGGCTTCTTCTTCTTCCTCTAAATCTAAATAAATAGATTAAAATAAAATATAAATCAAGATGAGGATATGCTGCTCAAGTCTTTCAAGAGAAGATTCAAAACAAGTTAGGATTCAAGTAAAGATTCAACGGCTTCAAGCAATGCTATCTTTCTATTCTTTTCTAGATCCAATCAATGTAAGTCGGTTACTTTTTAGATTTGAACGCCTCTTCTATTTGTGACATGAAATTAAAAGAATATAAGAAATATGCCTTATCATTTCATTGAATCTGTGCTTGTTTATGACTTTGGATCTGATTCTTGATTATGGCCTAGAACACATTGTGACTTAATTGCCAATGCTTAAGATTATGACTATGGAACTATGGCCTTCGAAACCATAAGCCTTTGACTATGAACATAAGCCTTTGACTATGAACATAAGCCTTTGACTAGGAGCATAAACCGATGCCTATGACTATGACAACAATAGTGGATAATTACCTATGATTCATGAACATGATATTATTGCCTAGGATTATGGCAGTGAGATTGGATCTAAACTTGATTATCTATTCAGTTTATTCTTAATTATCCTTGGATCTTGATTATGGGAATTTATCTATTAAGTTAGATCTACCCATATACTTGAACCTATGTTATTTGTTCAACCCTTTTTATGTCATAATATTATCAGATCTATAGGCCTTCGATGCTTTAATCAATTTATTCAGTGTAATTTGTTAGATCTGTGATTAGTGAATTATCATCTTCTGCCAGTCATTATGTCTATCTTTTCATGGCATTTTGGTTCATTCCCTTTTTATCAACGAATCTAGATTTATCTATAATCTAGGAAGAAATCACGATTACACGAACGATGGGAATACGATTTGGGCAAATCATAAATTTGACTTAAACATGGTTATAAACTTGGAAATTGGCATAATGTGGAACATGAACATAATTATGATTGACATAATTTAGAACATGTATTATGGCATGTTTATTAGAACGCAAATTTGAAAATTTGACATGAATTATGGAATATGGAATATGTAATTTGACATATTAAATTTAGTGTTGGCAAGTAAGCTAAGTTTTAGGCGTAAACGATAAACTAGAATAATAATTCTAGTCTTGCCATAAACTATAAATTAGGATGTTAAATCATAATTGGGTCAATTAAAGTTAATTTGGCATAATAAGTATATTAGCACAAATTTTGAATTTAGTCATAATTGTGAGTAATTGTCATGTTTAGAATAATCATGGTTAGTGACACTTAATTCGGTATAATTTACATACCAAAAACTATAAATATGATATATAGGGAAAATGGGCCATAATAATAAATGTTGACAATGTACATTAAAAGAGTAATAATGGAATAAGTAAATTAGGGAAAATTTACTTATATAATTTATCCAAAATGAGAAAAGTAAATTTAGACAATACGAACATGCTTAACCCGATGTTGGATTGAGTTGTGATGTAAACCTGCCCGGACCCGCCCGGCTGTCCAGTGATCACAACAATACCTATCCAATGTGGGAGGTTAAGGCATTGAGCCCGATAAAGGCCCGAGGTTAGACTGAGTTGTGGCGTAAGACTGCCCGGAACCAACCGGCATACCGACAGCCACAACAATACCTATCTAATGTGAGTGGTTGGTGCTTTAATAAGACAATTAAAGTTAAGCTAGAATTGAAGGGTTAAGTCCATAAGAACACTTAACCAACTTAACATAGTTAAGTTAGAACGTTTGGGTTAAGTTAACTAGAACACTTAACCAACTTAACATGGTAACAAGACAAGATTTGTAGGGGTTAAGTAACTAAGAAAACACTTAGCCAATTTAATATGTTAACCAGACTAGAAAGTGGGGGTTAAGTAAATTCAATATACTTAGCCAATTTAACATGTTAACTAGACTAGAGGTTGGGGATAAGTAAAGTTAATACACTTAGCCAATTTAACATGCTAACTAGACTAGAGGTTGGGGTTAAGTTAATTTAATACACTTAGCCAATTTAATACGTTAGCTAGACTAGACTGTAGGGTTAAGTAAGCTTGAACACTTAACCATCAGAGTGTGATAAATGAATAGAGTTAAGTTAAAAACATGAAGGGACAATACTCAACCATTAGAACATGTTAATCAAACCAATGTTAGGGTTAAGTTAACTAAGGGAACACTTAACTGTTATAACATGTTAGTTAAAACAGATAGGCAAGGTTAAGTTAAAAAGGAACACTTAACCAATACAAGATGAATGGGTAGGGTTAAGTAAATACTTAACCAATATAACTTGATGCTGGTAGGGTTAAGTCAACGTGAATTAATGGTAACACTTAACCAGTTTAACATGTCAAATCAATAGGTTAAGTTAACTTGTATCGACTAATGACACTTAACCAATCCAACTTGACGAGAAAGAGAACTAAGTAGTAAACCTTAGTTAAAAGGACTAAGTGGTAAACCTTAGTTAAGAAAACGATGATTCAGGAAACCAAGTGGTAAACCTTAGTTAGGAAAACTAAGTAGTAATCCTTAGTATAACACGAGGAGGAGCGAACGATCTTAAAGAAGGCTCCAAAGAATTGGGTTACCAAGCCCGAGGCTTCGAGGGGACGTGAGGGTACTCTTGGTATCCCTCTGTGAGGCGGCAGATGATCCTCCTGGGCTCACAGAGGTTAAGGTCTGCGTTAGGAAAACCAAGGGTATGCCTTGGTTGCAATATAAGGCAACCTAAAGACTAGGATGGACCAGCGTGATTCGGCAGGACAAGTGGCCCTGTGATAGCGACCCGTCGTCTACCTACCATCTTGAGTCAATCGAGATACGGAAAGGCGGAGAACTCCAAAAGACCATATACTTGCTATCTAGTTATGGTTGCGGATGGCCATAGGTTAGTGGGGCATGGGGGGCCTGCGTATAGTTCTCATTTTTCAAGGTGTGCCTTTCAATAGTTGAGGGAGGGGTCAAGTGGGACCATAGCCACTGGAAAAAAAACAGACCTTAGCATCTGCATCGGCAGGTAACTTAAAGCTCCCGACCAAGTTCCGTGTTTCTTGATTTGCCCTGCCACGGGACTCAGGTCGCACATATAGAGGACATGTGCATCTAGACAGCGATAACGATTCACGACACATACGTGGGGAAAGTCTAGGAACATATACCGCTCTAGGTAGTGTGTCCTAGACTAGGGGCATAGTTCGACAGGTAGCGTAATCCCTAGTTGGACCTAGGTGGCATAAACCCTGAATCTATGAAGCATTAGATAAGCCGCGTAAACCCGAGTGGAATCTAGGAAGTACTTTGATATAAAACCCTAGATTAGATCTAGGTAATAAATAATAAATGTATGCCTAAAGGCAACCACAATTACTGGGATTGGGATCGCGTTATCATTTTAGACAGATTACTAGTTGGGACACTAGATAGGTGGTGCAGAGACATAAAAACCATAATAACAGGTTAATAGCGAAGCGAAGAAAGTATTAAAGCATATCCAGTTTATCTTGTCTTAGCATATCTTGTGTTAATCTTATCCTATCTTGTTGGCCCTATCATCATGGTATTGTCTTGTATTCAGTTAATTCATGTCGTTTTGTTTTTCCTTGTTCACATGCTAGAAGTAACTGAACTTACCAGACTTTGTGTCTGACCTAGTTTTTCTTCCGTCTCCTTTTCTTCCGTTCCCCCCCCCAGGGTAGTTAAGGAGGGAATAGTATAGCTCAGGTTAGATTGGACCGTCACTCTTCCCAAGCTCGAAGATTCTTTGACAAAGTGCTTTGGACTCTCTTTTTCTGCTGCTATGGCTGGCTTATGCTACATTGGGGAATATAAATGTTATTTTATGCTTCTTTATTTTGTAAGACAGATGATACTCTGATATTGAAAAACAATTGTTGTACAAACTATTTTATCAATATAGTAAAGTTTTATTTTCCGCTGTTTTAATTTTGTCTGTCTTTTAATTTATCTGCATCTTTTACCCTAAATGCTCCACAGAACTTAGTGCATTCCCTTTGTGAGTGACACTAAAGGATGTGGGGTGTTACATAAGACCTCCCACATTAGACTGGCATTTGTGGCAGCTAGATTTGCCGGGCGGGTCCGGGCAGTCTTACACCACAAAATAGCCTAACCTCGTGTCTTAGACGATTAATTACACAAAATTAATTATCCCCCAATTCGAATTAATTTCCTATTCAAATTATCAATCAATTCCAAATTTAACTATGGCCATAATTGACTCAATTATGTCCATCTATTTATGGTATACAAAATCATACCAGTTATCTTCACATATTTATTTTATGCCATTTAAGGCATTTATGCCAAATTCTCAATATTAAATCTTTTAATATTATCCCATTACCCCACGTTGTACGTTTGTTCGTTTAACGTAAAATATACGTTAGACTCGAATAGTCTAACTCATGGAATAAAGAGAAAACATCACAACATACATACAGATAAAACTAGATCTAAACATAAGGGGTGAACTTGCATGTGTGAATGAGGTTCTACATCTAAAACTTGCAAAGGACAAAGTCATAAACTTGCATAAAACTACATATGTAATAGATCCAAATCTAAAGGTGTGTACTTCTTTAGGCAATAGTCATAAACTTGCATAAATCGTGTATGTCATAGATCTACATCTAAAGGTGTAAACTTGCATAGGCGATAACCACAAACTTACATAACATGATTCATACTCCAAACACGTATATTTATATAAATTTGCATATGTGATTTATGCAACATAATGATGGTGTAAACTTACATCTAAACATATAAACTAGCATGTAAAATTTAGCATATAACTCACACATGTAATAGCCTAACTTTAGATCTAAAATAGATGTCATGAAACATGTAAGGTTATGCATAAAATTTTCACTAACTTGCATATGATCTATGTCTCAATTAACATCCTAACTTGCATACATACATGTGATTTATCATATGAATCAACATAACCAAACTATCATATGAAACATCACTATGAATACATAATCATAGAATTACAACATGGATGATAACATCACAACTTTACAACATAGATGATAACATCATAGAATTTACAACATAAATGATAACATCACAATTTTACAACATAGATGATAACATGCGGTCAATAATTCACAACATAACCATATAATCCGCATCATAGCTTAATCCAATTAAATTGTTAATTATTTTATTAAAGAAATCAAACTCAAAACTCAAAGAAGGTCTTGAGTTCTGAAGTTGAATTAGCTTTCCTTTGTATAGATTCGTTGTTAGAGTTGAACAGATTTGAATTTGATTTAAGGGTTTGAGTCTACTTGTCTTTTTATAGAGTTTAGGATTAGTTTAGGCCGTCCGATCAACCCAGAATTAATCCCAGCCAATCAGAGCAGATCAGAAACCCTAATGAGTCAGCATACATTCATAAACAGGTCATCAATCAAATCTGCCCGAGGGGGCAGGTCAACCCCCAGGTCGATCCTATGGTCGACCTGGTCGGGGTAGGTCGACCCCCAGGTCGACCCTATGGTCGACCTGGTCAGGGTAGGTCGACCTGGCCCTGGCGGGAAATTTCCCGCCTAGCCCATCTGACTCTGAAATTTGAATTTTCGAAATCTGTTTTGAATTTTCTGAAACTTTCGATGGCTATAACTTCTTCATACGAAGCCCAATTCACGCAAACTCGAACCCTATCTCAACCAGAATTCCGAGACGAACACAATGGCGCAACCCGTTTCCTTTAATTCTCACATCTGGGATTAGTTATTCTTTAATTTATGAACATTAACATTGAAATTTACGGGGTGTTACATTCTCCCCTCCTTAAAGGATTTCGCCCCCGAAATCTCCAAGTTAAGGAGAATGCATATCCTAACATCCAATCAACCATCTACTCAACCATCAAACACAGGCATCCATTGTCCTTATAAAATTCCTAATGTTGTATGAACATATGCAAGAAGTGTGTGTATATGCTCTTAATCTAATGCAAAATCAGGCGGTCTACTGATTCAGTTGACCTCCTTAATGCGAACCATGATAGTGCCATGCATCCATTATGCATGCGAAAAAATCCTATCGATACATATTATTTCTACGTGTGTGCACAACCATTCACCAAAATGCAGCATCCATACGATAACACAACCATTATACATCCATTAGCTTAAATATGCACACACATTTATATGTGCAATATGAAGTGACTGAGCCGATCTAGTGCCTAAAGTGTGTGTATATGCATCCACGAGCAACCACTAGCAACCACTAGCAAACACTTGCATCCACATGCATCCATCATACATAACATATTTCAAACACATGTTTCAACCATAGGATTACCCTATCTAAAGGTAAAAGATACTATCGAGAGGACATACTAAAGATAAAACAAGTACAAGCTAAGCGATAAAGGAGAAATTAAAAGACATACCCTCGAAAAGAAAAGGGTACAATGAACGCATCTTCTCTTCCGTCTCCCAAGTAGCGTTGCTTTCATCATCTCCCCTTTGCACTTTGACTAGCCTGACCTCTCGATTCCTCAACTTCTTAATCTCCGACCCAAGAATGCACGTAGGAGCTCGTCGAATCGTCGCATCACGCTATATCTCCACCTCTCTAAGCAAGCTCGGCTCTACCACTTCCGCAGTCTCATGCAAGCACTTCCTCAAATGTGATACATGGAATACATCGTGTACACCACTAAGTCTCTCGGGCAACTCCACTCTATACGTCATCTGTCTAACCCTCTCCTTAATAGGAAACGGCCATACGAACCTTGGTGCTAACTTCCCAACGGCCCCAAAGCGAACGACATTCCGTAATGGAGACACCTTGATAAAGACCATGTCCCCAATATCAAACTCAAGATCTATCCTCCTCTTGTCCGCATACGATTTCTGCCTATCTTGCATCGTCTTCATCCTCCTTCCGAATCAAATTGATCTTTTCTGAAGTCTCTCTAATCATATCGGGTCCAAGCAAGATCTTATTTGTAGACTCCCACCTACATGTAGGCGAATGACACGGCTGTCCATAAAGAGCCTCGAACGGTGTCAGGCCAATGCTAGACTGAAAGCTATTATTATATGCGAACTCCACCAACGGAAGATGTTCCTCTCATGTACCACCGAAGTCTAAGACACACAACCTCAATAAGTCCTCTAGAATACGATTCACCCTCTCGGTCTGGCCGTCCGTCTGAGGATGATATGCGGTGCTCAAACGTAACTGAGTCCCTACCGCCTCTTGCAAGCTCTTCCAAAACTCGCTAGTAAAAATAGGATCGCGATCGCTCACTATGCTAGAAGGAACACCGTGCAAACGAACTATCTCTCGAATGTATATGGAGGCTAACCATGGAGCAGTCCTCTTGCTCTTCACGGGAACGAAATGGGCGCTCTTATTAAGTCTGTCTACCACAATCCAAATCCCCGTATTACCCTTCTTTGATCTCAGTAACCCATCAATAAAGTCCATCGAGACACTTTCCCGCTTCCATTGTGGGACCTCCAATGGGTTAAGCAACCCACCGGGCTTCTTTTGCTCTGCTTTTACTTGTTCGCACACCAAGCATCTAGCGATAAACTCGGCCACATCCCTCTTCATACCGGCCCAATAGTAAACTCGTCTCATGTCCATGTACATCTTGTCCCCGCCGGGATGGATGGTCATCTTCGAATGATGTGCATCATGAAGAATGGTCTTCCTCAAATTCTCGTCCCGTGGTACACAAAGTCTACCGTCCCTTCGTAACCAACGCTTATCATCTAGGGTATACCTACTGAGATGGCTCGATGACTCCCCCCTTTTGAGCTTCTCTACTAACTCAACCAACTGTGGGTCATCTCGTTGTGCCTCACCAATCTGTCCCAAAAGCATAGGTCTGACCTCTAAGGATGCTAGTAAACTGGGTACAAAGTCAATGGAAGGTCTAAAGTCAAACGTAGAGATGAACTCTAAGCTTCGCCGCTCAACAAACAACGGACTCAAGGACAACATTTTCCTATTTAAGATGTCTGCCACCACGTTACCCTTGCCAGGGGTATATGCTATCTCGAAATCATAGGACGCTAAGAATTCCATCCACCTTTGCTGCCTTAAGTTCAAGTCCTTCTGGGAGAATAAGTATTTTAGCGATTTGTGGTCAGTGAACAATTCGAATTTCTTACCAAGAAGATAATGGCACCAAGACTTAAGCGCGAAAACAATAGCGGCCAACTCTAGGTCATGCGTAGGGTAATTTTCTCATGCACTCTCAACTGCCTTCCACCATAGGCTATTACCCTTCCCTCTTGCATTAAGACTGCGCCTAGTCATGTCCCATAAGCATCTGTATAAACAGTAAATGGCTTACTCCCATCTGGCAACACTAAGACTGGAGCTGTGGTCAAAGCTTTCTTTAAACGTTGGAACGCATCATCACAATCTACGTCCCATGTGAAAACTAGGTTCTTCTTCGTCAAGCGTGTTAATGGGGCTAATATTTTTGCGAAGTCTTTGATAAACTTCCTATAGTAGCCAGCCAACCCTAAGGAACTCCTCACCTCAGTAGCATTTTTAGGGACCTTCCAATCTTGGATGGCCACTACCTTCGTGGGATCCACAGCTATCCCTTCTTTGGAAACCACATGCTCTAAGAATCGCACTTCCTTCCTCCAAAAGTGACATTTAGAAAATTTAGCTTTAAGGTTATGCGCTCGAAGAGTCTCCAACACTTCCCTAAGATGTAGGGCATGCTCTACCTCGCTCTTAGAAAAGATCAAGATGTCGTCCACAAAGACTACCACGAATTTTTAAGGTACTCCCTAAACACCCTACTAATCAAGTCAACAAAGTATGCGGGGGCGTTTGTCAAACCGAAGGGCATTACAAGCCACTCATAGAAACCGTCCGGAGTCCTAAAGGCAGTCTTGTCTATGCTATCCTCAGCCACTCTCAACTGATGAAAACCCGTGGCTAAGTCCAACTGCGAAAACACTGAGGCGCCAACTAACTGGTCGAAGAGATCGTCAATCCTCGGCAGTGGGTGCCTATTCTTCTTAGTAAGCTTATTAAGTTCCCTATAGTCCACACAAAGTCTAAGGGACCCATCTGCCTTCATGGCAAATACTACTGGAGCACCCCACTCCGATATACTACGTTTGATGAACCCCTTCTCAAGCAATTCTTTCACTTGCTCACCGAGTTCTCTTCTCTCTCTTGGAGCCATGTGGCGCACTAGCAATGCAACTGGCTTTGCATTATCTACTAGATATATTCGAAAGTCTATCTCGCGTTTTGGGGGTAAACCCCTCACCTCATCGAAGGCATCAACATATTCACGGACTATACGAACATAATGTAAATCATTAGGGATGCGTCAAGGGATTCTAGGTAGCTAAGCATTACTGGACCTCTAGGGTCACAAGAAATATCAAAGGTCTTTCCACAACGAGTCAACGATCTAACTACCCTTCTTTCACAATCTAGGATGGCCCCGTATCTAGTTAGCCAATCCATACCTAGAATCAAGCCGTAGCCCATGAAGCCAAGAGCAAAGGCGTTGCATTCAAACCCAACGCCCAAGATAAACACTCTCAAATCCCGACAAATCATAGAAAGATGAGTCGAACCACCAATAGGATTTGAGACTACTAAGGGATATGTAACTAGACTAGTATCTAGGTGCAGTGTTTCAACTAACGATGTAGAGATAAACGAATGTGATGTGCCATAATCGAATAAAGTACGGACAGGATGATAAAACAGAAAAACTAAACTTTCAACGGAAATTGCTCTACCTCGTTCTTGCAGCGGTGGGACCACGAGAGCCTGAACTTGCCCCCTTGCCTGCCCTGGTGCCATAAGAGCCTGCACCTGTCCTCCCGAGGTAGACCCTGCCCTCTGCCCTTTCCTTGGGCATTCCTTCATCAGATGTCCCGCTTCGCCACAATGGAAACAACCAGTCTTCTTTTTCTTCCTACAATCTTTGCTTAGATGGCCTGGTGCCCCACAGTTAAAGTATCTCTTCTTTCCCTTACCATTGTTGCCTTTACCACCTTTCTTGTTCTGTTGTTGCTGTTGTGGTTTCTTTTGATCCCTTTTCTTCTCGGGTGCCTTATTAGCATTGGCGCCCTTCTCCTCTTCATGCATAAGCGCCATGTCAAATAGTCTCTCAAAGGTAGCCCCCATGGGGATGTGGGTCATAGGTAACCCATAAAGCGGCTCGTTCAAACCCTTAACAAATCTCAGGGTTTCTTTTCTGGTGTATTCACCAAGTCCAAGCCAAATCTCGCCAACTGATTGAACTTGTTGACGTATTCTTTTACTGATAGATTCCCTTGCTTCAACGCCAAAAATATTTCCATATATAAATTCTCTTCAGCCCGTGAGAGAAACTTTGCTTCAAACCTCCGCCTGAAATCTGACCATGTATCAACTGGACGCTCTCCATTAGTGACCTCCCACCAAAACGAGGCCTCATCCTTCATTAGCCAAGCAGCTAACTGGACCTTTCTTCCATCTTCCACTTCAAAGATCCCAAACAATTCTTCCACCTCCTTTAGCCAATTTCGAGCTTCAACAAATGTCTCCGTCCCGTGAAAAGGTTTTCCACCCATTGCCCGAAAGTCCTTACATATCTTCGCAAAAGTATCGACACGAGGAGGAGGAGGAGGAGCATTTTCTGGACCTGCGGTGGTGGCCCTAGTCTCCAAATACCTCCTAAACCATCCTGATATCGGTATCCCCTCGGGTATCTCGGGGATTCCAGACATGCTGAAATGAAAAAGGAAAGATTCAGTACAAAAGAACCGAAGGAAAGATATATGGCTCTTGGGGTTATGCTTTCTAAAATAAGCTTTTCTCTTGAAAATACTTTCCTTAAAACATACTTTTGAAGGTACTTCTTTATAAAAGTGCTTTTGAAAAACAGTTTTTCAAAATTCATATCTGTTCTGGTAACCTTCAGCTCTAATACTACGTGTAACACCCCACGTCCATTAATGTCACTCACAAAGGGAATGCATTAACTTCCACGGAGCATTTTAAGTGTGTATAGAATAGAAATTTAACAACAAGACATATATAAACAGTACTTAAAACTTTAAAATTTTATCATTGCGGCGGTAAACACATAAGTTTGATTACATCATTAAAAACCAGAGTCAAAGTACATAATATCCATCTTGACTAAATCAAAGTACATAAATTGAAAGACATAACCCTAGTACAAAATAGCCATAAATAAGAGAGACTGAACTTTACTTCAGCTATCCAAGCAACTTCTAAAAGCAGAGATATAGCTGTCCAAAATCAAGCTCCACTGGTGCTAGTTCCAACTTGAGCACCTGGGGGGAGGAAGAAAAGAGATGGAAACAAAGGGGGTTGGACATAAATTCTGGCGAGTGCGAAAACTTTAACAATATAATTACCAAAATAACTAGGCTAAGGCATAAGCTGGAAAATAAAGAAATGACTGCGAACAATTGGGTATGACAGAGTAAACAAAGAAATAAGATTGAACAAAGATAACGTTAAAGGCACACCTAAACCACTATAAGATAATTACTATACTGCACCACCACTAGTCACCCTAAGGTTGATCCCGCCTACAAAAACTTAATAATGATAATGGTAGTTTCGTGCACCCCTAGTTGCCTTCATAGGTGCCGCCTGCCCCTATCTCCACTAGGTGTACTCACTACCCCCAAGCGATCGGCTCCCTAACTCGTAGATACCCGTGCTGGCTCCACAGTGGGTTGTATCACTACCCAAAGTGGCAACTCGATACCACCAATAATGCACGGCTTATACCTACACGATGCAACAACGTCTTACCTACCAGCCCGAACCCACACACTCACATGAACCGTTGGACTTGCGTTGCCACCGCTAACCCGTTTTGGCCTCTTACAGTCAAGCCCAGTACGTGTGTCCCGTCCTCGACTTGGGTCGAGCCCACGGAGATACTTATGGGTTGCTAGTTGAAACGGGCCCCCATTACTTGACATAGGCTATCCACCTAAGCTTGGTCCCCTCTAGTACATCCCACTTAACCCTCTTCTTATTCATGTTCATGTTTCAATTTTGGCTAAGTGCCTTTGAATTCCACATGCCACCCAAGGCACTCACTTAACCCCCTCATGTCCCACTACATGTTTTCTGGTTAAGTGTTTCTTAATTCATTAACATCGTAACCTTGTAAAGACCTCCCACATTAGACTGGCATTTGTGGCAGCTGGATTTGCCGGGCGGGTCCGGGCAGTCTTACACCACAAACGAGCCTAACCTCGTGTCTTTACAACTATTACGCATTTAATTTATGCCTAAGACCTCCCACATTAGACCGGCATTTGTGGCAGCTGGATTTGCCTGGCGGGTCCGGGGCAGTTTTACACCACAAAAGAGCCTAACCTCGTGTCTTAGACGATTAATTACATAAAATTAATTATCCCCCAATTTGAATTAATTTCCCTATTCAAATTATCAATCAATTCCAACTTTAACTATGGCCATAATTGACTCAATTATGTCCATCTATTTATGGTATGCAAAATCATACCACTTATCTTCACATATTTATTTTATGCCATTTAAGGCATTTATGCCAAATTCTCAATATTAAATCTTTTAATATTATCCCATTACCCCACATTGTACGTTTGTTCGTTTAACGTAAAATATACGTTAGACTCGAATAGTCTAACTCATGGAATAAAGAGAAAACATCATAACATACATACAGATAAAACTAGATCTAAACATAAGGGGTGAACTTGCATGTGTGAATGAGGTTCTACATCTAAAACTTACATAGGACAAACTCACAAACTTGCATAAAACTACATATGTCATAGATCCTGTAATAACCCGGAAATCCGAGCCAATTTAAAATTTTTATTTTGGCAATTTTAGCATATTTTGATTATTTAAAATGAATTATTTTAAATAATAACGATGAGAAATTTATTCTGAATATAATTCGAACGTATATATATCTATATAGATCATCGTTAGAAAATAAATAATTATTTTAAATTATAAAAGGAATTGAAAATGGCGCAGTAGTTTGAAAATTCGATTTCAAAGTTCAAATGAATGTACAGGATTCAAAATAAACCAGATTTTAGCGAAATCAAAAATATTAGAATCTATTTGAATATATCTTTCCAACAAATCCGAAAAATTGAAATTTCATAGCGGGAATCAAAAGTTACGTCCAGTTGACAATTCAGAATAGTCACTATGGAATTCTGACCCTTAAAAATTGAAA
The DNA here is from genome assembly GCA_030737875.1 of Allium sativum. NCBI lineage: Eukaryota > Viridiplantae > Streptophyta > Magnoliopsida > Asparagales > Amaryllidaceae > Allium > Allium sativum. The sequence continues at coordinate 94,104,829 of CM060916.1, read as the reverse complement.
TTTTGCATACGACCTCGGTTTTCGATGAAACCCCTTCTGTTGGATTCGTGATGTCAAGTTATTGCTATATTCCAAAATTCGTAATTTTTCAAATCAATATGTGAGCGTGGCGAAGGAAAACGCGTTTGACTAGTTTCAGTTGATTTTAAATCGACTGGAAAATGGCCATTTTTCAAACGGTCTCAGAATTTAACGAAATTAGTTTTGTTAGGACCGTATCGTCAATACGAAGCTAGAAAGTATTTTTCGGGAATTTTTAGAGTCTGTATGTGGCCCCGGTAAATTGAAATGTGCGTTCAAATTCAATATATAGAGTTATATTTTTATTTCGACGAAAACTGATCAAAATGATCAAATCAGCCTATGTGACATATCCCATTGTGTTCGGAATGAGGGTAATACGCTAGGGACGACAGTCGTTGGGTTTGAATCGGGGTTCGATTAAAAAGGTCCACTAATTGGAAAAATTAAATTAATTAACTAATTATATATATTCTCCCTAACTCCCTCCCTCCCTTCATTAGTCAATGCTCAGAAAGAAATAGCCCGATGCCCTCGTTTCCCCGTCGTCCCCCCCCCCCAAATCGATCGCCACTCTGCCTCCACCGCCCTAGCCACCGCTGACGCCTTCTTCCCCCTCGCTGACAATCGCGTCACCTCCCTCTTTCCCCCTATTCGAAGTTCCAAATCGATGAAGACCCTCCGTCGTGAACCCTAACTCCACTTCTCTTGACCATCACCGCCCCGACCACGTGACCTCCCCCGCCACTTCCTTACAGCCTGCGCCGCCGCCAGTTCACCACTGCCGCTCCTTCCACCTCCAGTTCGGCGTCCCAGAATAAAACCGTGAGTTTTATTGTTTGTAAATTCAGTTTTAGTTTAAATCAGCCTTTATTTAAAGTAGTTTATTACAGGAATGTAAATTTTATTATAAAGATAGGATTTTCATTATATGAATATGTTTTGCATGAGAGGAAAAAAATATGATTTTTATATTATAGAAAGAATAAAAATATGATTTTTATATTATAGAAAGAATAAAAATATGATTTTTATATTATAGAAAGAATAAGAATATGATTTTTATATTATAGAGATAATAAAAATATGATTTTTATATATGTAGCGTAGAAATAAAAATGTGATTTTTAATATAAACATCGTGTGAAACAGATTACGATGGAACGAATTGAAATAAAAAAGGAATTCAAACGGTTCAGAAATTCAGAAATGAAACGGCGGAGTGGAACCCTCGGTGAGAACTCCTCACCTTTAATTTATTTCTAGTTTGAAATATATACTAGGATGCAGACGGTGTTTAGTAGCACCCGACACCCGTTGTCCACAGACCATGGATGACTTGTTTGTTTGATTGATGTGTTGTGAAATTTTATTGTGTGATGTGGAGTGGAATAAAATATTTTATAATGGAAAATATTTTATAGTTGAAAATATGATTTTTAACATGTATATAAAATAAATAGTCGTACGATTTGTTTCTATACACTGATTTGACTGATATTAATTGGGACGATAAATTTCACACATCGCCCAACTGCACAAATAAAAATCTATGTTTGTTGATTTGAAACCCCACACGGGTATTGGGATGATATTTGACGTACACTAATCCCGATTGTTTAGTTGTATGTCAATCGATGGGTTGACAGACTGTGTAAGCATTAAGTATGATATTTAATGCTTATGCAGTTGTGTGGAGCACTCTGGATGATGGTTGATTATTTATCGTTGCTGTCATATACATGTGTTGTAGGGAATCCATATAATTGACGTTATATGGTAATTGATTGGGCCCCATTCCAATTTGGAAAATTAGAAATATAAATATTCATGTGTTGAATAGAAATAAAAATCCATGTGTTGAATAGAAAAATAAATATTCATGTGTTGAATAGAAATAAATATTCATGTGTTGAATAGAAATATAAATTCATGTGTTGAATAGAAAAATAAATATTCATGTGTTGAATAGAAATAAATATTCATGTGTTGAATAGAAATATAAATTCATGTGTTGAATAGAAAAATAAATATTCATGTGTTAAATAGAAATAAATATTCATGTGTTGAATAGAAATATAAATTCATGTGTTGAATAGAAAAATAAAAATTCATGTGTTGAAGAGAATATTCATTTGTTGAATAGAATAACGAAGTTATTGAAATATATAAAGCCGTGTTGGTTAGATGTGCGCCATTTTGACGTGAACGATATTTATATCGATTTTATTCGTTTTTATAATGAATATAGGAAAGGAAGTGATTTCAAAATATAACGTTTTGAAAATATTATCATTTATAGATTAATGATATGGAATATTCAATTTTGATTAGAAATTGAGTATGAAGTTGAAATCGTTTTGAAAACGAATTTAAAACGATTTATAAAATACGTTTTGAAAGGAAATCGACGAAATATATGTAATATATATATATATATATATATATATATATATTATATATGTATAATGGCCTGAATAGAACGCGCCGCGCCGCGGTAGTTCGCGAATTTCGACCATTGACTTCGAATGGATATTACGGGAGATCCGACTGTCGGATACTCCTAAAACCGGAACCGTTGGGTTCGTATCGAAAAGAGCTTTCTAACGAATATTAGAAATTAGAAATCTAACGGTTGGATTTGGAATTATGTCCAAATCAGATTTGGAAAAGGTCGCTGTAAGTGTAGTTCGATGGCCGTTGATGGAAATCGACTGTACGGGCTTTGATAAAATTATTGAAAATAGTAATAATTTGCGTGAAATCAAAAGAAATGATTTGTGAAGAATTAGGATGAAAAATTCCATATTTGAAAAGATAAAAATAGATTTTTATCGAAATGAACTAGTTTTGAACTAGAATGATAATCCCATTTATTTTTAAAATAAATACAGTGGATTTGAAATGGTTTTGAAAATAACCAGAATTTCCAATATATAAAGTGGAAATGGATTTGAATCGAAATTGTCTTTGAAATATTTCGATGTTGGATTTCGTGATTATACAGATGTTGTTATGGGAATTTGAAAGATATATTTATATCGTTATTTCCAATACGATATTTGTTGGTTGTAGAATTTGATATTGAATATAAGACGATATATTTTCTATTCAGACCTTGTATTTAATATCAAATGGGATTTGGATTTGTCGTGAATGGTGTCTTCATTAATACTGTTCTTAAACCCAGTTGAGAAAAAAATTAAATCTTTTTAGTTAGATTTAATAGAGTGTACCAATTAAATGGAATTTAATTGGAATTGAATTTGAATTGATTTTTGGGTTTATCGTGAACGGTGTTTTAAATAACACTTGTTCTTTAACCCGATAATTAATGGAATGTGATTTTGGGTTTATAGTGAACCGTGTTTTAAATGACATTTGTTCTTTAACCCAGTTAAAGACATGATATGATTTCCCAAGTTAAATAATCATTGATAGTGATTATTGGGAAGATTAAAACTAAGTGGAGTTTTAATGAATCTTTAATTAGATTGAAATAATCGAGAATGGAGTATCACCAGTTTTGCTCCAGATGATAGTTAAATCTTTAATTAGATTTGAACGTGAAATGGTAATTGAATTTACCGATAACACCGTGGTGTTAGATATGAAGTATTACCAGTTTTACTTCATAGGATGAATAGGTTGGGATTGGGAAATAAAATAAATGATTACTTCGGTGTGGTTCTCTAATCCTGACTAATTTGAATTGATATTCAAAAGAAGATTAAAGAATAAATTTAAAGAATTTATCTTTGATAAAATTAATGGGAACCTTTCCCAAAGTATAATAATATTTGAATAAAAGAATATTCTGAATTGGAATGAGGCGTATGTTGTGTTTGTGTAACACTTGTTTATTATATACGTGAGTTATTCAGAAAGACCGGGTTTATCCCATTCTGAATAACTGATTCGACGTGATGTCGAGGATGAAGATGGTGGTCGAAGACCGGAGGTCTTCACGTCGTTTGGGTGATTATTGATGATCTTGATTGGGCCATACACCCAAGAGGAGGGAATCAGTTAGTGATCGTCCAGACGTACTCGGAGATCTATGGATATGCGGGGTACTAGGTGCCTCCGGTTTCGTTCAGACCCAAAACGAACTTGTAAATGGACTGTGTGTCTGACATTGGATTTTATTCTGTGTGATTGATTTCTATTAAATATATATCTGTTTGGTGGCGGAGAATTTATTCTCTTGCTTAACGCCCTTCTCTGAGACGTACGAGCTCAGGGGTTATATATTGATGGATATCAAACGCATGGAGTGAATTGCCTGTGTGGCATGCCTAAGTGGCAAATGATCAATGCTTCTGTTGAAAAGAAAAGTCTTGTGGGTGATGATCAAAGCACGGCCTGTGTGGCATAGCTTTGTGCAGCGTTGATTCGCGAGCCTCACACCTCGGTTGTGAACCAAAAATGGGAGAGGACATCAGGGAGGGCATGCGTTTCCTTCTAGCTAGAAGTGGCGTCAATGGTTTTACACGCCCTGACGAGTTTGACTTATGTGGTTGTTGCTGTTGCGAGGCGCCTCGGATATATCGGTGACTGTGTGGAGCCGATGGAGTCATTTTGCTCATTGACACCCCATAGGGTGGGGAAACGCAGTGTTCAGGCATTTTAATCCACAATGGTGGACCGACCCTGACGATCCAAGGGATGATGCGTTCTATTCCTAAGACACGGGCTAGGGCATCTCGAATTCGGTAAGGACGATCCCTTGCCTCGGTTCATAGATGGAAATCCAACTTCCAATACGTGACATTTGCGGTTTTGATTGTAGAGCCTAGTATTGGCGACATGATATATGGTACCCATGTCGTCTATGATTAATACTTATGGTTGAAATTGTTTTGACACTATAAGCTTATAGTAATAATAAAAGATGAAACTTAGCGTATCAAGCATTCTTTGGCTATTATAAGGTAAAACCCTATCCTCCGGCTTGTGTTGCATTGTGTGATGGGACCTGGGTCTTTTAATAGCTTCATTTTTCTTTATTTAGCATTGCGCTGTTTGTTTTATGCACTGGTATTCTTGGGAGGAAACCCGTTCCGTGTTGTACGGCGTGGTCCCTTTATTTACCTAACTTGAAAATAAAGATTAATAACTGTTTTAGTTCTCACACCAGTTACACGACTGACCTGTAGTTTATTGTTTTAACCTAAACTCTGGGTGCCCTTATTTTGACACGGGCAGCTAGTAGTTTTGGTTTTGCAGATTTATATTCACAAGATCCTGATTTACAGCTGGAACGATACTCGGAAAGCTCTGTATCCGTGTATTACTTCTAGTTGTGTATTGTATTATTTTTCCGCTGTAGTAATGTATTTAAATCTCTGATATTTTCTGATGTATATTATTTGTTTATACTCTGTATATTCTTGTATTCTGATGGAATTGTTGTAATTAACAATGAAATGTTCTTCTGTCTGCCTTTTGATCTGTCTTGTCCTCAATTCAATCCCGGCTTTCCTTCCGAGGAAGTTCGGGTCGTTTCAGCTTGGTATCAGAGCTTTGGTTTACAAAGCTCAGAGAACAAGACACATTAGAACCATATGAAAGAATTCATCAGAGATTGGATTAGTAATATCCAACGAGAATGACTCGTTAGAGATGGAATCAGTAGTATCCTAGAACGAGTGTGAAGAGTGATGTTTTTTTAAAAATAAAAGTGAAAACAATTTTTGGTTTGAAAATTTAATTCAATTATTCAATGTATTTGAATATTTATTTGTATTGAATTTGGGCAATTCAGTATATATAGATTTTGCATATACGTCTGATCCACGTTTATTCGAAGTTTTAATATACTGGATAGATATAGAGTCACACTCCAGGCGCCCGGAGATGATTCTGAAGATAGTTCGAACATCATCAGAATTGGTATTCGAGTTTTGAAGGTGTGATATTTATATATTTCCTATTGACTGGTGTGAGAACTGAAGCTAGATAAGGCTTATTGTTGTGATTGGGTGTAACACCCCATATATTCTATAACAGTGAAATTCATAAATTTAAAAGTATAATAAATTCTAATGAAAGAATTAAGGGAAACGGCTTACGCCATTGCGTTCGTCTCGGAATTCTGGTTGAGATAGAGTCCGAGTTTGCGTGAAACGGACTCCGTATGAAGGAGTTATGATCTCCGGAAGTTTCAGAATATATTTTAAATTCAAAAACAGCTCAGAATAGGTTTTAAAATTCGAATTCGAGTTCAAACTGGGCTGGGCGGGAAAATTCCCGCCCAGTGACCAGGTCGACACTAGTGTCGACTGGGCAGTCGACCTGGCCCCCCCAAGTCGACTGCGCAGTCGACTTGGGTGTCGACCTGCAGGTCGACTTGCCCGGTCGGCCTGACCAGGTGGGTCTGACCCTGGTTCGACTTCTGGTGTGCTGTACGGTCTGATTTCCCTCCCTGTTTGCATCTGATGGCTCAAATTAGCTTGAAAACTCTATAAATACACCCTAAGACTCAACTAATTCACATAAGAAAATAAGAGAGGAGTCGTCATGCTGCCAGGAAGGAGTTGATCGTAGCCGCCAAGAATCAAACTAAGAAGCGAATTAAAGTCTAACCAAATCAATCAACAAATTGCTACCCAAAGGAGAGCACCTCCGAATTCAGAAAACAGAAATCAGAAAACAAGATCTCGTCACACGTTGTAAGTATAGTGGTCTTTCAGAATCTGAATAAAATTATGATGTGATACGATGTAATTGAGAATCGAATTGTATTGTTGTTGTACAATGATGTAGATCTTGTGTATTGTGATGTTTCTATCGTGATTATGTGTATTGATTAGTGGCATAAATGGGTCGATGCAAGTTTATTATACGATTGTATATGAAAGTAATTGCAATTGCAAGTTTGTGGCCAAATCTATGATTAGATCCCTTTTATGTTTATGTTAATATCCCCTTTATGTTTATGTTGATATCATGGGCCATATACTTATGTAAATATATCCTAGATCTGAGATCTTTTATGCCTACATGACTCAACACTTATGTATACATCTTAGATCCATTACAAGTATGATTAGAACTATGTTAAATGCAGTTTGAGTTACATAAACTATGCAAGTTCATGTGGAAATAGACTATATATTAGATTTGGACATTTTTGGGTTAATTTACAACATGCTAGTTTTGTGTTCGACATTATGCCAAGTTAATATGTTAAAACCCAAGTTTGTATAAATCTACATATGCCATCCTATGTGACACCCATTTAGTTGTATACCAATTTTGAATGCAAGTTCACATGATCCAATGTTTATGTTAACGCCAGTTTGCAAGTTCATGCGCTACACCTTCTATGTATCATAGAAATATTATATGTTCTGGATTTCCCCTTTTCTCACGTTTATCAAGTTGGGCTGAATTGTGTCGAGCCCAACATTAGTACGTACAAACGGGGGTAATAGCGTTGGGTGTAAAACATGATATAATAAATATGTTGGCATGTTTGGCGCGTGCCAACGACTGTGACATTTTAGCGGTATAAATTGTTATACCCAAATTAAAAGACGACATGACATTTGCATAAATAATAAAATATGTAAATCTAGAAAAGACGACATGTTTGACCCGAGGTTCGATTGAGTTGTGACATAAACCTGCCCGGACCCGCCCGGCTGTCCAGTAGTCACAACAATACATATCCAATGTGGGTGGTTAAACATTGAGCCCAATAAAGACCCGAGGTTAGACTGAACTACGGTGTAAACCTGCCCGGAACCAACCGGCACATCCAGTAACCGTAGTGATATCGGTCTAATGTGAGTGGTCGGTGCTCCAAGAGGCTAAGGACAGGTAGTAGGGTTAAGTCAAATGAAAACACTTAACCAAGATTCAACATGTTAACAAATATTGATGGGTGGGGGTTAGGTATATACATACACTTAACCACTTAACATGTTTGACTAGAAAACCCTGGTAACGTAGGGACCCGTTTCAGCAGTAACCCAATTTAGGTATCAACGGTACCCTGAAACTAGGCAGGGTGGGGCATGATTACTGGGCTGATTATAAGCGGTCAAATAACGGCAATGTTAGGTGCACAGTGTAGGTCTAACGGTGTGCGGTCGTGCACGGACTTCGGAGCAGACAAGCAGGGCACTGGGGGCACCAGTAGTATATCCTATGCCTTCTAGTAATTGTGTCGGGGCCGCCGCCATGGGTCTTGATACACCCCATGGTGGGACCAACATAGGTATCTACACTTCTTGGGGTAGCCGTAAGACACACGTACGAGTAGGAGCCGATCTTTAGAAGAAAAAAAATAATCACTTCACCCTCAGCATGGGGTGCCGGTTAGAATAATTCTAGCAAATGCAGAGATATAGTGTGGGTTCGATAGTATGTTCGATTCTAGACTACACTCCCTTAGTTATGATACTATCCTATTTTCAGTTTATGTCTATCATATCCTTTTTTTTTCACATACTGAAAAGTCACTAGATTTACTCAGGCTTTATGTTTGACTCCGTTTTTCTTTTCGTCTTCTTTTCTTTCGTCCCCCCCTCCCCAGGTCAACAGGGAGGAAACAACTCAGCTTAGTCAGACTCTTTTGCAAGCTTGAAGACAATCGATGTACGGTTTGGATCTCTTTTGCTTCGATCATGGTTTTGGATATCATTATGGGGATTTTGCTGCTTTATTTTATGTTTTATGCTTCTTTGATAATCAAGACAGTTATGGAAATGTAATTGTTTTTGGAAGTATTGTAAGACAATTAGGGTATGGTTTGTATGACACGTATTTTGATGAAATAAATGTTGCTATTGTTTCCGCTGTTTAAAAAATAAATATGTGTATTTATATCTGTCTTGTGTATCTGTGACTTATACTTATGAACCTCCACCAAAATTAGGGCATTCCATTTGTGAGTGACCCTAACGGAGGTTGGGTGTTTCACTTGGTATCAGAGCATAGGTTTACCAGATAAGATAAAGTTTTTGATATTATTTTCAAAAGAAAGTTTAAAGAAGCATTTTTTTTAGAAAAAGTGTTATATTTTAAAAGGCATGATCCCCCAAAGCCATGTGTACTATCTCCCTCTATCCTTCGTTTTGAATCTTTCCTTTCTGTTTCAGCATGTCTGGAGACCTTAACAATCACCTTCCGATCAGTGTACTCTAGGAACGATACACTGGAGTTCAACAAGAACATCTTGCAACTCAGCCACACATGACCGACCACTCATTTCGCTTGAGTGTATCGAATGTACATCACCAACGGTTGGGATCAGCAACCGTTCCCGTATATATATATGGGACAGCATTGATAGATTAAAAGAAGCAAATGAATATTCACTAGATAGGTGATTATACACCCTACTTCGGTGCGACCGACTTAGCCATGTTGCCTGCCCGATTTCTGTCATTTACCGGATGTGAGGCTAGAAGCTACGCTTATATTTTCGCATACCACATCTTCATTCACTTAGAAATGTCACATCGTCGTACCCGCCAAATCACAAATTGACTTATCCAAAAATAACACGGGTATACAGCTAAGAGAAACGAATTCCTCCGCCACCAAACGTGAATACGTTTGAACAGATCAACTTACGCGGTTCATTGGATATACTCTGTCAGACCTTCATCCATACAAGTTGTCCTGGGACTGGACAAACCGAAGGCACTATTCAGTATATCCATCTTAGTCACTGTTATCTAAGACTTATACAACAGCCCTTGCATTTTACTCCGTCTTCAATTGTCTTTGGCATATATGATTCGCAACGCTTATGCCGATACAGAGTGGTTCTTTGGATAATAATCCAACCGGTCTCTCCATATTAACAACGTTAAAATGGTCAAAACTTTGATAGTCGATGATTTAACTATCAAATAAAAATGTCCGTGTGCAAACAACGATCTTATTTCCAAATGGAATGTCAATCGATCAATCATCATGTATATCTATACATGTTTTCCTTATTTTCTATATTTAGAAAATATTTGTTATCAACGTTGGAAAACATTTCCATTGTTTATTTACGTATCACTATCCTTCCACAACTATCAGACTCTAACTATAAACTAATAAGAGAACAACTCCCTAAGCATAAACCCCGAAGGCCGAAACCAACATCAGATCGATACTCAGGAAACCATTCAACTTATTAATCTCTAGTCAGATTCTAATTTTGCTTAACTCTATATTCTTTAATTCCATTCGCTCAACTCTAGATCGCAGCGATCACAATGGTTACGCCTGATTCCCTCGGGAAACATCCGACCGCCGTAGGCTATTTAAAGCCCTGCGAATTACGCTAGCAGTCGTGCTAAATGGCAACTCATCCTGAATAACTATGTTTGTTTTAACTCTAACTATTTAACTCTAACTGTTTAACTCTAACTGTTTAACTCTAACTGGTTAACTCTAATTGTTTAACTCTAACTGTTTAACTCTAACTGTTTTTACTTGGTTTGACTAACTCAATTTATTTACTCGACTGACTAATTCAACTCGATTACCCTAACTTGATTTACTTATCTCGATTAACTGAACTAATCACTTTGATTAACTCGACTAATTCACTTTGGTTAACTTAACCAATTCACTTAACTAATTCACTTAGTTTAACCTAACTATTCACTTAACTCCTGTCGAATAAACTATATTCGATAACTCCTCTAACTCTATTCGAATAAACTATATTCGATTAACTCATTTGATTTAACTCTAATCGATTAACTCCCTTCGATTGAAACTAACATCGATACTCCTTTCGATGAAACTAACATCGATTAACTCCTTTCGATGAAACTAACATCGATTAACTCCTTTCGATTACCACATTCGATTAACTCCTTTCGATTACCACATTCAATTTACTTTATTCACTTTATAAAGATTTCCTTTTTAACAACGTTTTATTCATTTGAAAAGATTTACTTTTAAATAACGGTTCTACACTTTAAAAATGATTTCCCTTTTATAACGTTTCCTTTTCAATTCTATTTGTAAATGGTTTACAAATATTCCCTTTTCAAATTTATTCTTGAAATATTCTAACTCCTTAAATTCCCGGGAATAATTCGCCATAACCTCCTTTGTATCGGGAGCATCGGGAAAATCCCCAAACTCGCCACACAGGCCTTTCCATTCAAAAAGAAATGTTTCGAATTTATTTCCTTTTTAAAATATCTCCTATTTATAAATATCCCAATTTATAAATATTCCTTATTTATAAATATTTAAATTTATAAATATCTCTTATTTATAAATATCTCATTTTATAAATATGCTATTTTCAATATCACTTTGAAAAACCCCTTATCAACATTTCGTATGTTATGGTATTCAATCATATCAAATCACGATGTTCAATATCGTCCAAACACATATAATTGCCAACAGATTATATATCACAATATATATCACAATATATAAATCACAGTAAAATAACTGTTGAGGAATCCAGTTGGATTCCTCCAACCTGTTTCCCTGCATCACAGATGTTAGACAATAAAGATAACATCACTTTCAGTTCCATCTGATATATTCTGTTAAACAGAATCAATATAGAAATTCCACTAACTGACTAGCAGTTCAATCAAACAGTCAACACACAGTCAATCAGTCAATATCTAACAGTTCTAAAAATACAACATGAAGATATAAACTGTTCAGAGTTGGTGAGTTTTACTCACATTTGCAGTTCATCGCTAAAGAACGATAAACTGTATTTGATTTGAATCAAACAATTTATTTCGCCATAAATTCAAACGAGCTCGGATTGACTCGCGGTCAGTCCCATTGTGTTGCTCCCGTCCATACGATCCCAACGCAACTTACGGTTTGTGATTCCGACCTCGTACGAGCAAGTTACGACTTTATAAAGTTTATATACTAAATTTGAATTTAAATTAAACTAAATAAAGTTAGTGGGCCTTTTCCCTTTATTTATTAGTCGGCCCAACCAAATATGCAGGCCCGCTACCCCTTCATAAAGCCCCACCGCATTTAGTCTTCTTCCCCCAAATTTTCACAGTAAACCCGATTCCCTTCCTCACTGTTGACCGCACCTTTTGACCAACCACCATCGTCTCTCCGACCATCTGACCACCACGCCGACGCCACCATTCAACTCAGCACCCTATGCCGCGCCTCCCAGTCACCGGCCAAGCGAACTCGACGCTACCTCCCTGAACCCGTCGACAGCCTACAGGACATTGCACCCCTTATTTGGTCATCGGAATCATCCAATTTCTGCTCACAAGCTCCAAACAACTCGACGAACTCGAACCTAACATCAATACTTCGATTCGACGCTCCTATAGTCCTAGAATATAAACCCTAGGACCGAACACGAGTGCTTCCGGATCTCGCAGCGAACAAGGCATGTTCGAACCCTACCAAAATCATACCAAAACGAAGACCATAACTGCAGAAACCCGATTATATATGGATTTAGATTTATGGAGTGTTATCCCATTTGATTTTGATTTTTCAACCTCCCATTTTTACTGTTGAAAGAAAAATGAAAGACAGCGGCGGAAAATCTGAGGAATTAGGTTTTAAGGAATGTAAGGGAGGGTATTTATAGGCTTATAAAATATCTAGATATTTTTTTATTAATATTTTATTCAATCCTTTATATTCATTTCTGACTTCTAAAAATTCGTGTGATCACACACGATGCCCAAAAATCACGAAACTGGACATGTAGCTAGAGTTCGACATTACGGTCCCAAAGAAACTGGTTTCGTCGAATTCCGACTCCGTATGCTCACACAGCGTATTTTTAACTGTCAAAATACTGACTGTTTCTCACTCTAAAAATCCGTACAGCCACACAGTGCCTCTAAAAATCACGAAACTGGAAATCTAACAACTATTTGACATTGCGGATCCAACAAAACTAGTTTCATCGAATTCCGACTTCGTTTGCAAAAGTGGCTATTTTTAACGCTCTAAATAATCTATTTAAATATATAAATATATTTAAATATAATTAAATAAATATTTAAAAATAAATATTATCGTCTATATTCACTGAGGAATACCATACAGCTCCAGGGTAATTATATACTCGCTATTCCGAGTCCAGATTGATTCGATATTCAATTTACATTGAAAAATCCTTTTATAACGTAAATAAAGCGTTACGAATTATAAAGGAATTTTACAGCGACTTTTCTGAAATTTGATTTGGACGTACATCAAAATCTACACGACGAAATCCCGATTTTTCTCTTCCACTAGAAAGATATACTCCACCAGCTCCACACGTTTCTTATTTCACAGAAATCCGTCTTAAAACGAATCCTGTACATTCAGTTGAAGTTCGAATCGCCAATTTACGAACTGCAGCGCCATTTCAAGCTCTATTATAATTATATTATAATTATACGTTCAAACCGTCGTCGATTGAATATATTCGTTATTATATTTCGAATCGAAACTCCACAAAATCTCGTATGCTATTCAATTCACATGATATTGTTAATTTCACTATTTCCGACTATTTCGACATTATAATATATTATTATATTATAATTATTAATTAAATATTCAATATTATTTAATTAAACGATCATTAACTTCTCTAAATCACCAATTATATAATTAAATAAATTAATTATATATCTCTAAAAATGCGGGTCATTACATTCTTCCCCACTTAAAATAATTTCGTCCTCGAAATTGCTAAGTTAAAGGACGACCCTACCTATTGGAATTCCTAAGATTTGTTTACCCCTTATTTCTGATTTCAACAGAACCAATTAATATCGATCAAAATATTAATTCTTCCGACTAACTAAAATTTTCAAAAATTCTGGAAATTTTCTAACACTTTAAATTTTCGAAAAATTTCGCCAGCACCTCCTTTGTACTGGTCAATAGCTCAAACTCCAACTCGCCTCTCTGGGCCTTCTTCAACCCAAAAGAAAATCAAAATGCCAAACGGCTTGCCAATTCGGCTCATAAATTCCAAACTCATATAAAATATAAACTTGTACCTTTTTGTCGGGCATTCCATTATCTCATTACCATCTGCTATCAATTTAGCAGATACCTATGCCACCCCAATCAAATTCCAATCAGTTCATATCCTCAAATCCAAACAGAATTTTATTTGAACCCCAGTATCAAATTTCAAATTCTTAACTCATCAACCCAATCCCATAACAGATTATTCTCTAATCCAATTCAATTCTATTTAACTCTGTTCAAGTTAAATTTCAATTTATTTTTACCATCTCATTTTATTTAACTTCACAAGTTAAATTTAAATTCCAGAACTAAATTCCTGGGTTTCTTTCAAATCAATTTGAAATTATAATACCAATTCAAAACCTTTGAATTTCTAAACAACTTGTTTTCTCAAAACAATTCAAATCAAAATCTTTGATAGTGATCCACCACTTAGAAACTCGAAAATCACACCGATGATACTGCGCAGTCATCATCGGAATTATTTTCCAGCGACACAAGTGATTTCAATACTATATCATTTCAAAACCATTACTGAATACTTCCATTTTGAAAACAGGAACTTAAAATTTCCTTATTTTAATTCCAAATCTGATTTAAATTCATATTCAATTCATCTTATTTCATATACTTTACTTATATGAATTCTGATTGGTTACATATAACCATTTCACATGTTATAATCTTACTCGATTATAATAGCAACAAATATATCCTATATATGATAATATATCACATATCCATACTGTGTCGGTCCATCATATTCAAGTGTTTATTTACTCCTACCGATACAGTGGATCAAACTGATCGACCAGAACTCATAAACAACTCAGCCAATGAATCTCCACAATATAAAACCATTTTTATATCAAATACAAATACGCACTCGTATATATACACTCAAACTCAATCTAGGGTATTACTAACCCTATCTCTACCGAGTCACGCCACAGAGCCAAGGTAAAGTTAACTTAAGCTCTGATACCAACTGTAACGACCCGGATTTTCGGCGACATTGGTTATCGACATAAGCTCGACGTCGATAACCAAAACATCAAAAAATCCTGGTAATTATTGAAAGAAATTAGAAGGTGAGAATAGATAAGATAGAAACTTAGAATAGAAGAAGAAGAACACAACATCAGTGTAACACGAACCTCACAGCGGAACGAATAACATATAATAGATAACATAACTTTGAAATATAACAGTTATGTATACAATAGCACTTATCAGAGTACAACACTTACAACACAACGGAAATAACTATAGCTATATGATCTTGAGGCCTCCTGCTCCACGCTCTTCCAGTATATATGTAAATTCCTGACTACTTGACTGCCCGTACAAAATTAGGCACCCAAGAGTTTAGGGAAAACAACAAAGTAAACTCCGGGTCAGTCATGGGACTGGTATGAGTAAAACAGTTTAAACAGGTATATGAACAAGTAAACGATATCTCATAAGACCACGCCGCAGAACGGAACGGGTTTTTCCCTTATGAGAATCCAAAATATCTTTATATCAAAAACCTTTTGATATTATAATAATGTCTATGTACAAATAGATATCAACTAGCAGAAACGCTTTCATCTCACGTTCTACACATATAGTATACAATCAAAATCGCAAGCACGTATTGGATAATGGATTTCCAACTATGACAAGGTATGGAATCATCTTCCGATCAGTGTACTCTAGGAACGATACACTGGAGTTCAACAAGAACATCTTGCAACTCAGCCACACATGACCGACCACTCATTTCGCTTGAGTGTATCGAATGTACATCACCAACGGTTGGGATCAGCAACCGTTCCCGTATATATATATGGGACAGCATTGATAGATTAAAAGAAGCAAATGAATATTCACTAGATAGGTGATTATACACCCTACTTCGGTGCGACCGACTTAGCCATGTTGCCTGCCCGATTTCTGTCATTTACCGGATGTGAGGCTAGAAGCTACGCTTATATTTTCGCATACCACATCTTCATTCACTTAGAAATGTCACATCGTCGTACCCGCCAAATCACAAATTGACTTATCCAAAAATAACACGGGTATACAGCTAAGAGAAACGAATTCCTCCGCCACCAAACGTGAATACGTTTGAACAGATCAACTTACGCGGTTCATTGGATATACTCTGTCAGACCTTCATCCATACAAGTTGTCCTGGGACTGGACAAACCGAAGGCACTATTCAGTATATCCATCTTAGTCACTGTTATCTAAGACTTATACAACAGCCCTTGCATTTTACTCCGTCTTCAATTGTCTTTGGCATATATGATTCGCAACGCTTATGCCGATACAGAGTGGTTCTTTCTTTGGATAATAATCCAACCGGTCTCTCCATATTAACAACGTTAAAATGGTCAAAACTTTGATAGTCGATGATTTAACTATCAAATAAAAATGTCCGTGTGCAAACAACGATCTTATTTCCAAATGGAATGTCAATCGATCAATCATCATGTATATCTATACATGTTTTCCTTATTTTCTATATTTAGAAAATATTTGTTATCAACGTTGGAAAACATTTCCATTGTTTATTTACGTATCACTATCCTTCCACAACTATCAGACTCTAACTATAAACTAATAAGAGAACAACTCCCTAAGCATAAACCCCGAAGGCCGAAACCAACATCAGATCGATACTCAGGAAACCATTCAACTTATTAATCTCTAGTCAGATTCTAATTTTGCTTAACTCTATATTCTTTAATTCCATTCGCTCAACTCTAGATTGCAGCGATCACAATGGTTACGCCTGATTCCCTCGGGAAACATCCGACCGCCGTAGGCTATTTAAAGCACTGCGAATTACGCTAGCAGTCGTGCTAAATGGCAACTCATCCTGAATAACTATGTTTGTTTTAACTCTAACTGTTTAACTCTAACTGTTTAACTCTAACTGGTTAACTCTAATTGTTTAACTCTAACTGTTTAACTCTAACTGTTTTTACTTGGTTTGACTAACTCAATTTATTTACTCGACTGACTAATTCAACTCGATTACCCTAACTTGATTTACTTATCTCGATTAACTGAACTAATCACTTTGATTAACTCGACTAATTCACTTTGGTTAACTTAACCAATTCACTTAACTAATTCACTTAGTTTAACCTAACTATTCACTTAACTCCTGTCGAATAAACTATATTCGATAACTCCTCTAACTCTATTCGAATAAACTATATTCGATTAACTCATTTGATTTAACTCTAATCGATTAACTCCCTTCGATTGAAACTAACATCGATACTCCTTTCGATGAAACTAACATCGATTAACTCCTTTCGATGAAACTAACATCGATTAACTCCTTTCGATTACCACATTCGATTAACTCCTTTCGATTACCACATTCAATTTACTTTATTCACTTTATAAAGATTTCCTTTTTAACAAAGTTTTATTCATTTGAAAAGATTTACTTTTAAATAACGGTTCTACACTTTAAAAATGATTTCCCTTTTATAACGTTTCCTTTTCAATTCTATTTGTAAATGGTTTACAAATATTCCCTTTTCAAATTTATTCTTGAAATATTCTAACTCCTTAAATTCCCGGGAATAATTCGCCATAACCTCCTTTGTATCGGGAGCATCGGGAAAATCCCCAAACTCGCCACACAGGCCTTTCCATTCAAAAAGAAATGTTTCGAATTTATTTCCTTTTTAAAATATCTCCTATTTATAAATATCCCAATTTATAAATATTCCTTATTTATAAATATTTAAATTTATAAATATCTCTTATTTATAAATATCTCATTTTATAAATATGCTATTTTCAATATCACTTTGAAAATCCCCTTATCAACATTTCGTATGTTATGGTATTCAATCATATCAAATCACGATGTTCAATATCGTCCAAACACATATAATTGCCAACAGATTATATATCACAATATATATCACAATATATAAATCACAGTAAAATAACTGTTGAGGAATCCAGTTGGATTCCTCCAACCTGTTTCCCTGCATCACAGATGTTAGACAATAAAGATAACATCACTTTCAGTTCCATCTGATATATTCTGTTAAACAAAATCAATATAGAAATTCCACTAACTGACTAGCAGTTCAATCAAACAGTCAACACACAGTCAATCAGTCAATATCTAACAGTTCTAAAAATACAACATGAAGATATAAACTGTTCAGAGTTGGTGAGTTTTACTCACATTTGCAGTTCATCGCTAAAGAACGATAAACTGTATTTGATTTGAATCAAACAATTTATTTCGCCATAAATTCAAACGAGCTCGGATTGACTCGCGATCAGTCCCATTGTGTTGCTCCCGTCCATACGATCCCAACGCAACTTACGGTTTGTGATTCCGACCTCGTACGAGCAAGTTATGACTTTATAAAGTTTATATACTAAATTTGAATTTAAATTAAACTAAATAAAGTTAGTGGGCCTTTACCCTTTATTTATTAGTCGGCCCAACCAAATATGCAGGCCCGCTACCCCTTCATAAAGCCCCACCGCATTTAGTCTTCTTCCCCCAAATTTTCACAGTAAACCCGATTCCCTTCCTCACTGTTGACCGCACCTTTTAACCAACCACCATCGTCTCTCCGACCATCTGACCACCACGCCGACGCCACCATTCAACTCAGCACCCTATGCCGCGCCTCCTAGTCACCGGCCAAGCGAACTAGACGCTACCTCCCTGAACCCGTCGACAGCCTACAGGACATTGCACCCCTTATTTGGTCATCGGAATCATCCAATTTCTGCTCACAAGCTCCAAACAACTCGACGAACTCGAACCTAACATCAATACTTCGATTCGACGCTCCTATAGTCCTAGAATATAAACCCTAGGACCGAACACGAGTGCTTCCGGATCTCGCAGCGAACAAGTCATGTTCGAACCCTACCAAAATCATACCAAAACGAAGACCATAACTGCAGAAACCCGATTATATATGGATTTAGATTTATGGAGTGTTATCCCATTTGATTTTGATTTTTCAACCTCCCATTTTTACTGTTGAAAGAAAAATGAAAGAGAGCGGCGGAAAATCTGAGGAATTAGGTTTTAAGGAATGTAAGGGAGGGTATTTATAGGCTTATAAAATATCTAGATATTTTTTTATTAATATTTTATTCAATCCTTTATATTCATTTCTGACTTCTAAAAATTCGTGTGATCACACACGATGCCCAAAAATCACGAAACTGGATATGTAGCTAGAGTTCGACATTACGGTCCCAAAGAAACTGGTTTCGTCGAATTCCGACTCCGTATGCTCACACAGCGTATTTTTAACTGTCAAAATACTGACTGTTTCTCACTCTAAAAATCCGTACAGCCACACAGTGCCTCTAAAAATCACGAAACTGGAAATCTAACAACTATTTGACATTGCGGATCCAACAAAACTAGTTTCATCGAATTCCGACTTCGTTTGCAAAAGTGGCTATTTTTAACGCTCTAAATAATCTATTTAAATATATAAATATATTTAAATATAATTAAATAAATATTTAAAAATAAATATTATCGTCTATATTCACTGAGGAATACCATACAGCTCCAGGGTAATTATATACTCGCTATTCCGAGTCCAGATTGATTCGATATTCAATTTACATTGAAAAATCCTTTTATAACGTAAATAAAGCATTACGAATTATAAAGGAATTTTACAGCGACTTTTCTGAAATTTGATTTGGACGTACATCAAAATCTACACGACGAAATCCCGATTTTTCTCTTCCACTAGAAAGATATACTCCACCAGCTCCACACGTTTCTTATTTCACAGAAATCCGTCTTAAAACGAATCCTGTACATTCAGTTGAAGTTCGAATTGCCAATTTACGAACTGCAGCGCCATTTCAAGCTCTATTATAATTATATTATAATTATACGTTCAAACCGTCGTCGATTGAATATATTCGTTATTATATTTCGAATCGAAACTCCACAAAATCTCGTATGCTATTCAATTCACATGACATTGTGAATTTCACTATTTCCGACTATTTCGACATTATAATATATTATTATATTATAATTATTAATTAAATATTCAATATTATTTAATTAAACGATCATTAACTTCTCTAAATCACCAATTATATAATTAAATAAATTAATTATATATCTCTAAAAATGCGGGTCATTACATTCTTCCCCACTTAAAATAATTTCGTCCTCGAAATTGCTAAGTTAAAGGACGACCCTACCTATTGGAATTCCTAAGATTTGTTTACCCCTTATTTCTGATTTCAACAGAACCAATTAATATCGATTAAAATATTAATTCTTCCGACTAACTAAAATTTTCAAAAATTCTGGAAATTTTCTAACACTTTAAATTTTCGAAAAATTTCGCCAGCACCTCCTTTGTACTGGTCAATAGCTCAAACTCCAACTCGCCTCTCTGGGCCTTCTTCAACCCAAAAGAAAATCAAAATGCCAAACGGCTTGCCAATTCGGCTCATAAATTCCAAACTCATATAAAATATAAACTTGTACCTTTTTGTCGGGCATTCCATTATCTCATTACCATCTGCTATCAATTTAGCAGATACCTATGCCACCACAATCAAATTCCAATCAGTTCATATCCTCAAATCCAAACAGAATTTTATTTGAACCCCAGTATCAAATTTCAAATTCTTAACTCATCAACCCAATCCCATAACAGATTATTCTCTAATCCAATTCAATTCTATTTAATTCTGTTCAAGTTAAATTTCAATTTATTTTTACCATCTCATTTTATTTAACTTCACAAGTTAAATTTAAATTCCAGAACTTAAATTCCTGGGTTTCTTTCAAATCAATTTGAAATTATAATACCAATTCAAAACCTTTGAATTTCTAAACAACTTGTTTTCTCAAAACAATTCAAATCAAAATCTTTGATAGTGATCCACCACTTAGAAACTCGAAAATCACACCGATGATACTGCGCAGTCATCATCGGAATTATTTTCCAGCGACACAAGTGATTTCAATACTATATCATTTCAAAACCATTACTGAATACTTCCATTTTGAAAACATTTCAAAATCTCCCAGGAACTTAAAATTTCCTTATTTTAATTCCAAATCTGATTTAAATTCATATTCAATTCATCTTATTTCATATACTTTACTTATATGAATTCTGATTGGTTACATATAACCATTTCACATGTTATAATCTTACTCGATTATAATAGCAACAAATATATCCTATATATGATAATATATCACATATCCATACTGTGTCGGTCCATCGTATTCAAGTGTTTATTTACTCCTACCGATATAGTGGATCAAACTGATCGACCAGAACTCATAAACAACTCAGCCAATGAATCTCCACAATATAAAACCATTTTTATATCAAATACAAATACGCACTCGTATATATACACTCAAACTCAATCTAGGGTATTACTAACCCTATCTCTACCGAGTCACGCCACAGAGCCAAGGTAAACTTAGCTTAAGCTCTGATACCAACTGTAACGACCCGGATTTTCGGCGACTTTGGTTATCGACATAAGCTCGACGTCGATAACCAAAACATCGAAAAATCCTGGTAATTATTGAAAGAAATTAGAAGGTGAGAATAGATAAGATAGAAACTTAGAATAGAAGAAGAAGAACACAACATCAGTGTAACACGAACCTCACAGCGGAACGAATAACATATAATAGATAACATAACTTTGAAATATAACAGTTATGTATACAATAGCACTTATCAGAGTACAACACTTACAACACAGCGGAAATAACTATAGCTATATGATCTTGAAGCCTCCTGCTCCACGCTCTTCCAGTATATATGTAAATTCCTGACTACTTGACTGCCCGTACAAAATTAGGCACCCAAGAGTTTAGGGAAAACAACAAAGTAAACTCCGGGTCAGTCATGGGACTGGTATGAGTAAAACAGTTTAAACAGGTATATGAACAAGTAAACGATATCTCATAAGACCACGCCGCAGAACGGAACGGGTTTTTCCCTTATGAGAATCCAAAATATCTTTATATCAAAAACCTTTTGATATTATAATAATGTCTATGTACAAATAGATATCAACTAGCAGAAACGCTTTCATCTCACGTTCTACACATATAGTATACAATCAAAATCGCAAGCACGTATTGGATAATGGATTTCCAACTATGACAAGGTATGGAATCACCTTCCGATCAGTGTACTCTAGGAACGATACACTGGAGTTCAACAAGAACATCTTGCAACTCAGCCACACATGACCGACCACTCATTTCGCTTGAGTGTATCGAATGTACATCACCAACGGTTGGGATCAGCAACCGTTCCCGTATATATATATATGGGACAGCATTGATAGATTAAAAGAAGCAAATGAATATTCACTAGATAGGTGATTATACACCCTACTTCGGTGCGACCGACTTAGCCATGCTGCCTGCCCGATTTCTGTCATTTACCGGATGTGAGGCTAGAAGCTACGCTTATATTTTCGCATACCACATCTTCATTCACTTAGAAATGTCACATCGTCATACCCGCCAAATCACAAATTGACTTATCCAAAAATAACACGGGTATACAGCTAAGAGAAACGAATTCCTCCGCCACCAAACGTGAATACGTTTGAACAGATCAACTTACGCGGTTCATTGGATATACTCTATCAGACCTTCATCCATACAAGTTGTCCTGGGACTGGACAAACCGAAGGCACTATTCAGTATATCCATCTTAGTCACTGTTATCTAAGACTTATACAACAACCCTTGCATTTTACTCCGTCTTCAATTGTCTTCGGCATATATGATTCGCAACGCTTATGCCGATACAGAGTGGTTCTTTGGATAATAATCCAACCGGTCTCTCCATATTAACAACGTTAAAATGGTCAAAACTTTGATAGTCGATGATTTAACTATCAAATAAAAATGTCCGTGTGCAAACAACGATCTTATTTCCAAATGGAATGTCAATCGATCAATCATCATGTATATCTATACATGTTTTCCTTATTTTCTATATTTAGAAAATATTTGTTATCAACGTTGGAAAACATTTCCATTGTTTATTTACGTATCACTATCCTTCCACAACTATCAGACTCTAACTATAAACTAATAAGAGAACAACTCCCTAAGCATAAACCCCGAAGGCCGAAACCAACATCAGATCGATACTCAGGAAACCATTCAACTTATTAATCTCTAGTCAGATTCTAATTTTGCTTAACTCTATATTCTTTAACTCCATTCGCTCAACTCTAGATCGCAGCGATCACAATGGTTACGCCTGATTCCCTCAGGAAACATCCGACCGCCGTAGGCTATTTACAGCCTTGCGAATTACGCTAGCAGTCGTGCTAAATGGCAACTCATCCTGAATAACTATGTTTGTTTTAACTCTAACTGTTTAACTCTAACTGGTTAACTCTAACTGTTTAACTCTAACTGTTTTTACTTGGTTTGACTAACTCAATTTATTTACTCGACTGACTAATTCAACTCGATTACCCTAACTTGATTTACTTATCTCGATTAACTGAACTAATCACTTTGATTAACTCGACTAATTCACTTTGGTTAACTTAACCAATTCACTTAACTAATTCACTTAGTTTAACCTAACTATTCACTTAACTCCTGTCGAATAAACTATATTCGATAACTCCTCTAACTCTATTCGAATAAACTATATTCGATTAACTCATTTGATTTAACTCTAATCGATTAACTCCCTTCGATTGAAACTAACATCGATACTCCTTTCGATGAAACTAACATCGATTAACTCCTTTCGATGAAACTAACATCGATTAACTCCTTTCGATTACCACATTCGATTAACTCCTTTCGATTACCACATTCGATTTACTTTATTCACTTTATAAAGATTTCCATTTTAACAACGTTTTATTCATTTGAAAAGATTTACTTTTAAATAACGGTTCTACACTTTAAAAATGATTTCCCTTTTATAACGTTTCCTTTTCAATTCTATTTGTAAACGGTTTACAAATATTCCCTTTTCAAATTTATTCTTGAAATATTCTAACTCCTTAAATTCCCGGGAAAAATTCGCCATAACCTCCTTTGTATTGGGAGCATCGGGAAAATCCCCAAACTCGCCACACAGGCCTTTCCATTCAAAAAGAAATGTTTCGGATTTATTTCCTTTTTAAAATATCTCCTATTTATAAATATCCCAATTTATAAATATTCCTTATTTATAAATATTTAAATTTATAAATATCTCTTATTTATAAATGTCTCATTTTATAAATATGCTATTTTCAATATCACTTTGAAAATCCCCTTATCAACATTTCGTATGTTATGGTATTCAATCATATCAAATCACGATGTTCAATATCGTCCAAACACATATAATTGCCAACTGATTATATATCACAATATATAAATCACAGTAAAATAACTGTTGAGGAATCCAGTTGGATTCCTCCAACTTGTTTCCCTGCATCACAGATGTTAGACAATAAAGATAACATCACTTTCAGTTCCATCTGATATATTCTGTTAAACAGAATCAATATAGAAATTCCACTAACTGACTAGCAGTTCAATCAAACAGTCAACACACAGTCAATCAGTCAATATCTAACAGTTCTAAAAATACAACATGAAGATATAAACTGTTCAGAGTTGGTGAGTTTTACTCACATTTGCAGTTCATCGCTAAAGAACGATAAACTGTATTTGATTTGAATCAAACAATTTATTTCGCCATAAATTCAAACGAGCTCGGATTGACTCGCGGTCAGTCCCATTGTGTTGCTCCCGTCCATACGATCCCAACGCAACTTACGGTTTGTGATTCCGACCTCGTACGAGCAAGTTACGACTTTATAAAGTTTATATACTAAATTTGAATTTAAATTAAACTAAATAAAGTTAGTGGGCCTTTTCCCTTTATTTATTCGTCGGCCCAACCAAATATGCAGGCCCGCTACCCCTTCATAAAGCCCCACCGCATTTAGTCTTCTTCCCCCAAATTTTCACAGTAAACCCGATTCCCTTCCTCACTGTTGACCGCACCTTTTGACCAACCACCATCGTCTCTCCGACCATCTGACCACCACGCCGACGCCACCATTCAACTCAGCACCCTATGCCGCGCCTCCCAGTCACCGGCCAAGCGAACTCGACGCTACCTCCCTGAACCCGTCGACAGCCTACAGGACATTGCACCCCTTATTTGGTCATCGGAATCATCCAATTTCTGCTCACAAGCTCCAAACAACTCGACGAACTCGAACCTAACATCAATACTTCGATTCGACGCTCCTATAGTCCTAGAATATAAACCCTAGGACCGAACATGAGTGCTTCCGGATCTCGCAGCGAACAAGGCATGTTCGAACCCTACCAAAATCATACCAAAACGAAGACCATAACTGCAGAAACCCGATTATATATGGATTTAGATTTATGGAGTGTTATCCCATTTGATTTTGATTTTTCAACCTCCCATTTTGACTGTTGAAAGAAAAATGAAAGAGAGCGGCGGAAAATCTGAGGAATTAGGTTTTAAGGAATGTAAGGGAGGGTATTTATAGGCTTATAAAATATCTAGATATTTTTTTATTAATATTTTATTCAATCCTTTATATTCATTTCTGACTTCTAAAAATTCGTGTGATCACACACGATGCCCAAAAATCACGAAACTGGACATGTCGCTAGAGTTCGACATTACGGTCCCAACGAAACTGGTTTCGTCGAATTCCGACTCCGTATGCTCACACAGCGTATTTTTAACTGTCAAAATACTGACTGTTTCTCACTCTAAAAATCCGTACAGCCACACAGTGCCTCTAAAAATCACGAAACTGGAAATCTAACAACTATTTGACATTGCGGATCCAACAAAACTAGTTTCATCGAATTCCGACTTCGTTTGCAAAAGTGGCTATTTTTAACGCTCTAAATAATCTATTTAAATATATAAATATATTTAAATATAATTAAATAAATATTTAAAAATAAATATTATCGTCTATATTCACTGAGGAATACCATACAGCTCCAGGGTAATTATATACTCGCTATTCCGAGTCCAGATTGATTCGATATTCAATTTACATTGAAAAATCCTTTTATAACGTAAATAAAGCGTTACGAATTATAAAGGAATTTTACAGCGACTTTTCTGAAATTTGATTTGGACGTACATCAAAATCTACACGACGAAATCCCGATTTTTCTCTTCCACTAGAAAGATATACTCCACCAGCTCCACACGTTTCTTGTTTCACAGAAATCCGTCTTAAAACGAATCCTGTACATTCAGTTGAAGTTCGAATCGCCAATTTACGAACTGCAGCGCCATTTCAAGCTCTATTATAATTATATTATAATTATACGTTCAAACCGTCGTCGATTGAATATATTCGTTATTATATTTCGAATCGAAACTCCACAAAATCTCGTATGCTATTCAATTCACATGATATTGTGAATTTCACTATTTCCGACTATTTCGACATTATAATATATTATTATATTATAATTATTAATTAAATATTCAATATTATTTAATTAAACGATCATTAACTTCTCTAAATCACCAATTATATAATTAAATAAATTAATTATATATCTCTAAAAATGCGGGTCATTACAGCACCGGGAGCATCGGGGAATTTCAAATAGCTTCCCCGGTCCTTCTAATCTCAAAAAGAAAAAGAAAAAGCCAAGCGGCTAGCCAATAGGCTCATAAAATCATCATCACCCAAACAAAACAGTAAATTATATAGTAAACATGTACCTAGTCGGGCAAACAAATTTTATTCTCTGCTCTAGCCTCCTTGCTATGACCTGTTCAATGTAAGTATATGTATATGCAAGCAAATGCGACCAATTTTCAATAAAATTCAATATTTGGTTCAATTAGGCATAACGGTTCAAAATTCAATTAGGCAACAATAATCAAACAACACAAACATCAATCAATTGGTGGATTAACGTTTCAAATTCATAATTTTGATATATATACAAAAAATCATGTTTTTGATGCCAATTCACAACAAAGTGTTCTAGCTATATAAGTTTTGGTTCTCACACCAGTCTAATGGAAATATATCGATATCACACCTTCGTTACTCGAACATGAATACTAATGACAACTAGTCAATCATCAGAATCATCTTCGGGCCACTAGAGTATGATTCTATATCTATCCAGTATATTAAAACTTCGAATATACGTTCATGACGCGTATATGCAAAATCTTTATATACTCGATTGTCCATATTCAAAATAAATAAATAATCGAATACGTATAAAGTGATTTAAATTTTCAAACAAAATTGTTTTCATTTGAAAAATATACTCTTCACACTCATTCTAGGATACTACTAATCCTATCTCTAACGAGTCATTCTAATTGGATATTACTAATCCAATATCTGATGAATTCTTTCGTATGGTTCTAATGTGTCTTGTTCTCGAGCTCTGTAAACCAAAGCTCTGATACCAAACTGAGACGACCCGAACTTCCCCGTTAAGGAAAGCACAGATAGAATTGAGTACAAGACAAAATAGAACGCATACAGAAGAACATTTCATTGTTATTCCAACAATTCCATCAGATACAAGAATATACAGAGTATAAATGAATAATATACATTCGATAAATATCAGAGATTACAACAAATTACATAGCAGCGGAAAATAATACAAAACACAACTGAAAGTAATACACGGATACAGAGCTTTCCGAGCATCGTTCCAGCTGTAAATCAGGACCCTGTGAATATAAATCTGCAAAACCGAAACTACTAGCCGCCCGTGCGGAAAATAAGGGCACCCAGAGTTTAGGTTAAAACAATAAACTCCAGGTCAGTCATGTGACTGGTGTGAGAACTAAAACAGTTATTTAAAACTTTACTTTCAAGATAGTAATTCAAGGGACCACGCCGTATAACACGGAACGGGTTTCCTCCCAAGAACACTAGTGCACAGAATAAACAACGCAATGCTTTTTTTGAAAAATGAAGCTATTATAAGACCCAGGTCCCATCACACAATGCAACGCAAGCCGGAGGATAGGGTTTTCCCTTATAATAGCCAAACATGCTTGGTACGTTTAAAAACAAATCATTTGATACTATAATAAGTGTATAGTGTCAAAACAATTCAATCATAAATATCAATCATAGACGGCATGGGTACCATATATCATGTCGCCATACTAGTTCTACAATTAAAACCGCAATACACGTATTGGAAATTGGATTTCCGTCATGAGTCGAGGCAAGGGGCAAGCTCCTCTCCGCGTTCGAGACACTCTAGCAATGCCTCAGGACCCCACTCTGATCCTTTGGAACCTCCAAGGCCGGTCCTCTCTTACTTTTGAGGATTAATTATTCCTGAACACACGTTTCCCGGTCCTTACAGACCTATATCCGAGGCGCCTCGTATCCAACAACCACACAGGTGAAAAGTATATAAATGTCAGGGCTAGTAGGTCACTGACACCACCCTAGCTAGAAAGAAACGTCGTGCACTCCTTGGGTCCGTATCCCGTTTTTGACTCATACCGAGGTGTGAGGCTCGCGAATTCACGCTATACACAAAGCTATGCCACACAGGCCGTGCTTTGATCATCAACCACAAGACTTTGCTTTTCAATAGAAGTCTTGATCAATTGCCACTTATGCGTGCCACACAGGCAATTCACTCCATGCGACTGATGTCCATCGATATACAACCTCTGAGCTCGTATGTCTCAGAGAAGGGCGTTAAGCAAGAGAATAAATTCTCCGCCGCCAAACAGATGTATATTTAATAGAGATCAATCAACATAGAATAAAATCCAATGTCAGACACACAATCCATTTACAAGTTCGTTCTGGGTCTGAACGAAACCGGAGGCACTTTCCTCGCATATCCATCCATCTCCAGGTACGTCTGGACGATCACCAACTGATTCCCTCATCCTGGGTGTACAGCCTAATCAAGATCATCAGTAATCACCCAAACGATGTGAAGGCTTCCGGTCTTCAACCACCGTCTTCATCTTCGACATCTCGTCGAATCGGTTATTCAGAATGGGTATAAACCCGGCCTTTCTGAATAACCCACGTATATAATAAACGAATGTTACACAAACACAACAAACGCCTCATTCCAATTCAGAATATTCTTTTATTCACAAAATCACATTCTTAGGGAAATGTTCCCATTAATTTTATCCAAGATAAATTCTTCTAAATTTATTCTTTAATCTTCCTTTGGATATCATTTCAAACTAGTTGGGATTAGCGAACCACACCCAAGTCATTATTTATTTTATTTCCCAATCCCAACCTATATATCCCATGGAGAAAACTGGTAATACTCCACATCTAACACCACGGTGTTATCGGTAAAATTAATTACCATTTCACGTTCAAATCTAATTAAAGATTTAACTATCGCTTTGGAGCAAAAATGGTGGTACTCCATTCTCGATCACCTTTCAGATTTGATAATTTAAATTATCAATTCACTTTTCAATCTAATTAAAGATTCATTAAAACTCCACTTAGCTTTAATCTTTTCAAAAATCAATATCCTGTCTTTAACTGGGTTAAAGAACCAATGTCATCTAAAACACGATTCACGATAAACCCAAATCACATTTGATATTAAATACAAGGCTCTGAATAGAAAATATATCGGCTTATATTCAATACCAAATTCTGAAACCAACAAATATCGTATTGGAAATAACGATATAAAATATATCTTTCAAATTCCTATAACAATATCTGTATAGTCACGAAATCCAACATCGAAATATTCCGAAGATAATTTCGATCCAACTCCAGTCCAATTCACGTATTGGGAATACTGATTATTTTTAAAATCACTTTCAAATTCAATTTATTTATTTCAAAAATAAATTGATTTTAATTCTAGTTCACAACTGGTTCATTTCGATAAAAATCTATTTTTATCATTTCAAATGTGGAATTCTTCATCCCAGTTCTTTCCAATTCACATATTATGATTTTACACAAATTATCAATATTTTTAATAATTTCATCAAGGCCCGTACAGTCGATTTCCATCAACGGCTATCGAACTGCACTTACAGCTACCTTTTTCAAATTTGATTTGGACATAATTCCAAATCCAACCGTTAGATTTCAAATTTATAATATTCATTGGAAAGCTCTTTTCGATACGAACCCAACGGTTCCGGTTTTAGGAGAATCCGACGGTCGGATCTCCCGCAACGTCAATTCGAAGTCAATGGTCGAAATTCACGAACTGCCGCGGAGCGGCGCGTTCTATTCAGGCCATTTTATATATATTATATATATTTCGTCAATTTCCTTTCAAAACGTATTTTATAAATCGTTTTAACTTTGTGTTCAAAACCATTTCAACTCTATATTCAATTTCAAATCAAAATTGGATATTTCATATCATTACTATATAAATGATAATATTTTCACAATGTTATATTTTGAAATCACTTCTTTTCTATATTCATTATAAAAACGAATATAATCGATATGAATATCGTTCACGTTAGAATGGCGCAACTCTAATCAACACGGCTTTATATATTTCAATAAATCCGTTATTCTATTCAACAAATGAATATTTATTCTATTCAACACATGAATCTATATTTCTTCCAACACACGACTAATCTCAACACATGAGTACTGTCAACATATCACTATTTTTGTTATGTAAAATATTTTATAAAACTATGGTATCTATCGTTTGATTTCCAATTAGACTTCAACCGTAAAGTAGTTCTAATTTTAAATATGATAAAGATGTAAATTTCATTGTATAAAATATTTCACTCAACACATGAACATCGTCAACACATGACTATTTTTATATTCAACACATGAATTTTCTTTTATAATATTCATTGTTGTCCCGATTGGAATGAGGCCCAATCAATCACCATATAACGTTAATTATATGGATTCCATACAACACATGTATATAATAGCATTGATAAGCAATCAACCATCATCCAAAGTGCACCACACAACTGCATAAGCATCAAATATAAATAATCGACGCTTACACAGTCTGTCGACCAATCGATCGACAATAATTAAATAATTGGGATTAGTGTACGCCAAATATCATCCCAACACCCGTGTGGGGTTTCAAATCAACAAACACATATTTTTGTTTGTGCAGTAGGCCGATGTGTAAAATTTATCGACCCAATCAATATCAGTCAAATCAGTGTATATAAACAAATCGGTCGATTTGTTTATAAATATTTATTTATTTACATTCACGTTGAAATTTATATTTTTAACGATAAAATATTTTATTTCAACACATGAATTCCTATTCAGTTCATTTACACAATAAAAATGATATTTTCATTTTTCTAACATATTTAAGAAAATTTCGGTGGCATAACGGCACGATACTAGAAACGGGACGAGGCCTAGCCTTATCCCCGATCTAGTGAAGGCCCACGCCATTCACACATCAATCAAATCCATTCCATTTCACCAAACAATTCAATTCCAACCAAATAAACTAACCAACTACTCAACCAAACAATTTAACAAGCAAGCCATCCATGGTCTGTGGATGACGGGTGTCGGGTGCTACTAAGCACCGTCTGCATCCTAGTATATATATATAACTAGAAAAAGAGAATTTAGAGTGAGAAGTTCTCACCGACTAGCTAAACCAAACACCACGACTCTTCTTATGTAGAAATCTTCGTCGTTCTCGCCTTTTGTCACTTTCACCGCCCGTAGTAACTACATATATAAAAATCACATTTTTATATTGTTGCCATGTATATAAAAATCACATTTTTATACTACTACTATATAGATAAAAATTCTATTTTTATAACGGTGTTCATATAATAAAGATTATATTTTTATATCGCCACTTATATAAAAATCACATCTTTGCTCCTTTTACATAATAAAGATCAAATCTTTAATACTTCTATAATGTAAAAATCATATTTTTATCGTCTCTATAACATAAAAATCATATTTTTATTATCTCTATAACATAAAAATCATATTTTTATTAACTTCATATGTCAAAAATCATAGAAGCTTTATAACGGAGAAAACTCACATATTTTCTATCGCCCGGATTTGTTCTTCTGGCTCCAGAATTTGCAAACGAGCTTCAATCTTCACACCATCTTTTTTTCTAGCACAAGCACGCCATTCTGAACAACTTTTGCCTAGTGGTCTTCTTGCCGAAAATGTGCCATTTCGCCGGAAATCGCGAAAAGACAGCATTTTGACAGTGTTTGAACAGCAAACTTCGGACGCGATTTCCCGACAACTCCGCAGTGCAAAATAGGACTTATCA
The DNA here is from genome assembly GCA_030737875.1 of Allium sativum. Lineage (NCBI taxonomy): Eukaryota > Viridiplantae > Streptophyta > Magnoliopsida > Asparagales > Amaryllidaceae > Allium > Allium sativum. The sequence goes on along the minus strand of CM060916.1, from coordinate 94,072,494 downwards.
TATACCAAATCAAAGAGAAAATTGTGCTCTTCGACTTTGATCTTTAGGAACTTTGGCTAGAAACGCACGGTTTGGGAGTTATGGGGCAAAACAGATCTGGCTGTTTTTCTACATACGGGAATTTTTGTGAAAAAGAGGGATTTTGGGTTTGTGGGGCCCACGGCCAAGGGGAGGGCGGCCAGAGGCGGAGGCGGACCTGATGGGGCGTGGGGAGGCTGCAGCAAGGTGATGGAGGCGCTGGAGGGGCCCACGGTGGCGGGTGGTGGTGGATTTGGGGCTAGGGTTCATGAAATTGGAAGAGGGAAAGAGGAGGAAGAAGAGGAGGAGGAGAGGAAGAGGAAGGAGGAGAGGAGGAGGCCGACGTTGCGCGAGGGGGGGGTGGCAGCGACGTGAAGGGGGGGGGGTGCTGCGTTTTCTTCCTTTTTCTTTTTTTTTAACGGTGAATGAATGAGAGGAGAGAAAGGTAAGGGTTGACTTTATATAATAATATATATTTAATTTAATTTATTCCAAAAAGTTACTTTTTCATTCGAACTCAAAATCGAACCCAACGACTGTCGCCCCTAGCTAATTACCCCCATTCCGAACACAATGGGATATGTATCGTAAGCTGATTCGATCGTTTCGATCAGTTTTCGTCAAATTTACATTTAAATCATTATATTGAATTTTAAACGTACATTTCTATTTACCGGGGTCACATACTAACTCGAAAAATTCTAGAAAAATATTTTCTAGCTACGTATTGACGATACGGTCCTAACAAAACTAATTTCGTCGAATTCTGAGACAGTTAGAAAAATGGCCATTTTCCAGTCGATTAAAATCAACTAAAACTGGTCAAACGCGTTTTCCTTTCCCACGCTCACATATTGATTCGAAAAATTATGAAATTTGAAACCTAGCAATAATTCGACATCACGGACCCAACAAAAGTGGTTTCGTCGAAATCCGAGGTCGTTTGCAAAATTCCCATTTTTAAGGGCCTGAATTCCGTAGCGACTATTCAGAATTTTCAACTGGACATATCTTTTGATTCCCGCTATGAAATTTTGATTTTTCGAATTCGTTGGAAAGATATCATCAATTAGATCCTAATGTTTTTGGTTTCACTAAAATCCGGATTGTTTTGCACCCGGTACATTCAATTGAAGTTTGAAATCGAATTATAGAACTACTGCGCCATTTTCAATTCTATTTATAATTATATATATATATATATTTATATTCAAACGACGGCGTATATAATTATATACGTTCTATTCCATTCAAAATAAATTTCTCATCGATTTTATTTAAAATAATCTATTTTAAATAATCAAAATTCATTAAAATTGCCAAAATAAAAATTTTAAACTGGCTCAGAATTTCCGGGTTATTACAGGCGTGGTCCCTTGAATTACTTTCTTCTAAAGTAAAGTTTTAAATAACTGTTTTAGTTCTCACACCAGTCACATGACTGACCTGGAGTTTATTGTTTTAACCTAAACTCTGGGTGCCCCTATTTTCCACACGGGCAGTTAGTAGTTTTGGTTTTGCAGATTTATATTCACAGGGTCCTGATTTACAGCTGGAACGATGCTCGGAAAGCTCTGTATCCGTGCATTACTTCTAGTTGTGTTTTGTATATTTTTCCGCTACTATGTAATTTATTGTAATCTCTGATATTTATCGAATGTATTTTATTCATTTATACTCTGTATATTCTTGTATCTGATGGAATTGTTGTAATAAACAATGAAATGTTCTTCTGTCTGCGTTCTATTTTGTCTTGTCCTCAATTCTATCCGTGCTTTCCTTCACGGGGAAGTTCGGGTCGTTTTAGTTTGGTATCAGAGCTTTGGTTTACAGAGCTCGAGAACAAGACACATTAGAACTATACGAAAGAATTCATCAGATATTGGATTAGTAATATCCAATTAGAATGACTCGTTAGAGATAGGATCAGTGGTATCCTAGAACGAGTGTGAAGAGTATATTTTATCGAATAAAAACACTTTTGTTTTAAAATTTAAATCGCTTTATACGTATTGGAATATTTATTTATTTTGAATTTGGACAATCGAGTATATAAAGATTTCGCGTATACGCATCATGAACGTATATTCGAAGTTTTAATATACTGGATAGATATAGAATCACACTCTAATCGCCCGGAGATAATTCTGGTAATGCGGCCGCATTATCAGTATTTGTGTTCGTGTTTCGAAGGTGTGATTTCTATATATTTCCATTAGACTGGTGTGAGAACCAAAACTTATATAGTTAGAATACATTGTTGTGATTTGGCATCAAAAACAAGATTTTCTGTATATATATATCAAAATTATGAATTTGAAACGTTAATTCACTAATTGATTGATGTTTGTGTTGTTTGTTTAATTGTTTGATAATTTTGAACCATTTAGCCTAATTGAATCACATATTGAATTGTATTGAAAATTGGTCACATTTGCTTGCATATACATGTACTAACATTGAGCAGGTCATAACAACAATTAATTTTGAACTACATTACATAGCATACTTCTGGAAGATAGGCATACTTCATTATATACCACATAAGCATTTGGAGCTTGTGTGACGAGGTGGAAGATTTACCATACAAGCGAGAGGCTTGTATGGCGATGACTATATTTTACAGGTTGAACTGATGACTGATATGGACAATATAAAATTGTAACGATAAAATTGCCAGATTAATAAAAACCCACACGGGTCTAGAGTTGACAATAATCACGTCTCTCTAGTTATTAGATACGGCACAAGGACTATTTATTTCCCACACGGGACGAGGTGACGAGGATATATCCTCTGGAGCATTTAAAATACACACTCCCTCAGGCTTTGACAGGGTGACGAGAATTTATTCTCTGGAGTTATTATCAATACACGCTCCCCTGTAAAAACCAGAATATATCACTATAAATATGTGTATGCTTATTAGGATTTATTGGGTACCTAATACGGCCCAATAAATTTCCAAACCTCTCCCCGTACAAAGGAGGTTATGGCGAAATTTTTCGAAAATTTCGGGTGTTAGCCAAATTTTTGAAGAATTTGAAAATTCTCAGAAACTGAAAAGTTGGAGAATGGAAGCCAGATCGAACGTAGAGTTGATTGATCAAACCACTTTCGACTTTGTTCCTTTTCGGGGATGAAAAGTTTTAAGTGGGAGAGATTGTAATAACCCGGAAATTCTGAGCCAGTTTAAAATTTTTATTTTGGCAATTTTAGCGAATTTTGAACATTTAAAATGAATTATTTTAAATAATATCGACGAGAAATTTATTTTGAATATAAATCAAACGTATATATTATATACGTCGTCGTTAGAATATAAATATTTATTTTAAATTATAAATAGAATTGAAAATGGCGCGGTAGTTCGATAATTCGATTTCAAACTTCAATTGAATGTACCGGGTGCAAAACAATCCGGATTTTAGTGGAACCAAAAACATTAGGATCTAATTGAGAATACCTTTCCAACGAATTCGAAAAATCGAGATTTCATAGCGGGAATCAAAAGATATGTCCAGTTGAAAATTCTGAATAGTCGCTATGGAATTCAGGCCCTTAAAAATGGGAATTTTGCAAACGACTTCGGATTTCGATGAAACCACTTTTCTTGGATCCGTGATGTCAAATTATTGCTAGGTTTCAAATTTCATATTTTTTCGAATCAATATGTGAGCGTGGCAAAGGAAAACGCGTTTGACTAGTTTTAGTTGATTTTAATAGACTGGAAAATGGCCATTTTTCTAACGGTCTCAGAATTCGACGAAATTAGTTTTGTTAGGACCGTATCGTCAATACGAAGCTAGAAAATATTTTTCTGGGATTTATAGAGTTAGTATGTGACCCCGGTAAATTGAAATGCGCACTCGAATTCAATATATAGAGTTATATGTTGATTTTGACGAAAACTGATCGAAATGATCGAATCAGCTTGCGATACATATCCCATTGTGTTCGGAATGGGGGTAATTAGCTATGGACGACAGGCGGTGGACCTCATTTAGAGGTCGTTTGAAAAAGTCAACTTTTTGAAAATAAATAAATAAATAAAAATAATAATAAAATAAATCTTCCTTCCCTCTCTATACTATCTGCCCTCCGCCCTCTCGTTTTTCATTAGTTCAGAAGAGAAATAAAAAAAAATCCCGATGTCGATCCACCCTCCACCGCCGCCCAGGGGCACGCGCCACCGCACGCCACCATCTCCCCCTCCCCTCCGCTGCGCCTCCTTCTTCTCCTCCTTCCCCTCCTAAAAACCGCACCCCTCTCTCTCGAAATCCCTAAACCCTAAGTCGTCGATCCCTCCGCCACCTCCTCCGCCTGCTGCGCCGTGGCAGTGCCCTCCCCGACCCCCTCTCCTCTGAAATCCGCACCCCCGACCCCTTCCGACTTCAGGCGACAGTGAAACCCCCCTGTGTGCTGCAAGTTCTTCTTTTCCCTTTTTGTTTCTATTATTTGATTATAATTTCAGTTTAGAAAATGAATGGCATGTTAAAGTTTGTATTTTTAATATGAAGAACAAGTAGAAAATTATGATTTTTGTCATATGAATAGTTATAAAAATATAATCTTTTATATTGTAGAAGTTCAAAATATAATTTTTATCGCATGTAAAGGTTGAAAATATAATTTTCATATTATATAGATAATAAAAATGTGATCTTTATATGGTAGGATATAAAAAGACGATATTTTTATGTAGTGAAAGACGACATTTTTAAAGTAGAAAAAGGCGAAATCTTTATATTTAAAAAGGCGAAATCTTTATATAGAGAATAGCGTGATAAAAATATAATCTTTATTATATGAACACAGTTGAAAAAATAGAATTTTTATCAATATAATAGCGATGCAAAAATAGAATTTTTATCTATATAATAGCGATGCAAAAGTAGAATTTTTATCTATATAATAGCGATGCAAAAATAAAATTTTTATCTATATAATAGCGATGCAAAAATAGAATTTTTATCCATATAATAGCAATGCAAAAATAGAATTTTTATTCATATAATAGCGATGCAAAAATAGAATTTTTATCCATATAATAGCGATGCAAAAATAGAATTTTTATCTATATGATAGCGATGTAAAAATAGAATTTTTATCTATATGATAGCGATGTAAAAATAGAATTTTTATCTATATAGCAACGATGTAAAAATAGAATTTTTATCTATATGATAGCGATGTAAAAATAGAATTTTTATCTATATAATAGCGGTGTAAAAATGGGATTTTTACATATTGAATAGCGAAGTAGAGATTCGATTTTATATATTGAATAGCAATATAAAAATGTGATTTTTATATATGTAGTGGCTACGGGCAACGAAAGTGGCAAAAGGCGAGAACAGCGATAACTTCTACATAAGAAGAGTCGTGTTTTGGATTAGCTAGTCGGTGAGAACTTCTCACTCTAAATTTCCTTTTTCTAGTTATATATATATACTAGGATGCAGACGGTGCTTAGCAGCACCCGTCGTCCACAGACCATGGATGGCTTGTTTGTTTGATTGATGTGTTGTGAAAATTGTTTGTGATGTTGATGTGAAATCGATAATAAATTGTAGATGGTTGAAATAAATTAATTATCGTTAAAAATATAATTTTTAACGTGAATGTGAGTAAATAAATAGTTATAAACAAATCGGCCGATTTGTTTATATACACTGATTTGACTGATATTGATTGGGTCGATAAATTTTACACATCACCCAACTGCACAAATAAAAATCTATGTTTGTTGATTTGAAACCCCACACGGGTGTTGGGATGATATTTGGGTACACTAATCCCAATTATTTAATTGTATGTCGATCGATTGGTCGACAGGCTGTGTAAGCATTAATTATTTATATTTGATGGTTATGCAGTTGTGTGATGCACTTTGGATGATGGTTGATTGTTTATCGTTGCTATTATATACATGTGTTGTATGGAATCCATATAATTAACATTATATGGTGATTGATTGGGTCTCATTCCAATCGGGGAAATAATGAATATTATAAAAGGAAATTCATGTGTTGAATATAAAAATAGTCATGTGTTGACGATGTTCATGTGTTGAGTAAAATATTTTGACAATAAAATTTACATCTTCATCATATTTAAAATTAGAACTACTTCACAGTGGAGTCTAATTAAAAATCAAATGATAGATACCATAGTTTTATAAAATATTTTACATAACAAAAATAGTGATGTGTTGACAGTACTCATGTGTTGAGATTAGTCGTGTGTTGAAAGAAATATAGATTCATGTGTTGAATAGAATAAATATTCATTTGTTGAATAGAATAACGAAGTTTTTGAAAAATATAAAGCCGTGTTGATTAGAGATGCGTTATTTTGACGCGAACGATATTTATATCGATTTTATTCGTTTTATAATGAATATTGAAAAGTGATTTCAAAATTTAATATTTTGAAATGAAAATTCAAATTTAATTAGTTTAAAATTCAAATTGAAATTTTATTGAATCAATTTGAAATGAATTCGAATCGAATAGAAAATGAATTCGATTCGAATTGAATAGAAAGTGAATTTGAATTCGAATTGAATAGAAAGTGAATTTGAATTCGAATTGAATAGAAATGAATTCAAATTGAATTAAAAACGAATTGAAATCGTTTTGAATGAAATTTAAACGAACTGAAATTGAATTGAAATCAATTTGAAATGAATTAGGATTGAAGTAAATGGAAGTTAAATTCAAATTGAATTGAATTGAAACGAATTAGAATTCGAATTATATAAAATTGAAATGAATTCGAATTGAAATCAAATCGATTTGAAATTGAATATAGTGTTGAAATGGTTTTGAAAACGAATTTAAAACGATTTCTAAAATACGTTTTAAAAAGAAATCGACGAAATATATATAATATATATATATTATATATATAATGGCCCGAATAGAACGCGCCGCGCCGCGGCAGTTCGTGACTTTCGACCATTGACTTCAAATTGACGTTGCGGGAGATCCGACCGTCGGATTCTCCTAAAATCGGAACCGTTGGGTTTGTATCGAAAAGAGCTTTCCAATGAATATTAGAAATTTGAAATCTAACGGTTGGATTTGGAATTATGTCCAAATCAAATTTGGAAAAGGTCGTTGTAAGTGCAGTTCGATGGCCGTAGATGAAATTCGACTGTTCGGGCCTTGATAAAATTATTAAAAATATCTATAATTTGTGTAAAATCATAATATGTGAATTGGAAAGAACTGGGATGTAAAATTCCACATTTGAAAGGATAAAAATATATTTTTGTCAAAATGAACCAGTTTTGAACCAGGATTAAAATCAATTTATTTTTGAAATAAATAAATTGAATCTGAAAGTGATTTTAAAAATAATCAATATTCCCAATACATGAATTGGACAGGAGTTAAATCGAAATTATCTTCAGAATATTTCGACGTTGGAATTCGTGACTATACAGATATTGTTACGGGAATTTGAAAGATATATTTTATATCATTATTTCCAATACGATATTTGTTGGTTTTAGAATTTGATATTGAATATAAGCCGGTAAATTTTCTATTCAGAGCCTTGTATTTAATATAAAATGTGATTTGGGTTTATCGCGAATCGTGTTTTGGATGACATTGGTTCTTTAACCCAGTTAAAGGCAGGATGTTGATTTTTGAAAAGATTAAAACTAAGTGTAGTTTTAATGAATCTTTAATTAGATTAAAAATGTGAATTGATAATTTAAATTATCAAATTTGAAAGGTGATCGGGAATGGAGTACCACCAGTTTCGCTCCAAAGCAGTAGTTAAATCTTTAATTAAATTGGAACGTGAAATGGTAATTAATTTTACCGATAATACTGTGGTGTTAGATATGGAGTACCACCAGTTTTGCTCCATGGGATGAATAGGTTGGGATTGGGAAATAAAATAAATAATTACTTCGGTGTGGTTCGCTAATCCCGACTAGTTAGAAATGATATCCAAAGGAAGATTATAGAATAAATTTAGAAGAATTTATCTTGGATAAAATTAATGGGAACCTTTCCCTAAGAATGTGATTTTGTGAATAAAAGAATATTCTGAATTGGAATGAGGCGTTCGTTGTGTTTGTGTAACATTCGTTTATTATATACGTGGGTTATTCAGAAAGGCCGGGTTTATACCCATTCTGAATAACCGATTCGACGAGATGTCGAAGATGAAGACGGTGGTTGAAGACCGGAAGTCTTCACATCGTTTGGGTGATTACTGATGATCTTGATTAGGCTGTACACCCAGGATGAGGGAAACAGTTGGTGATCGTCCAGACGTACTTGGAGATGGATGGATATGCGAGGAAAGTGCCTCCGGTTTCGTTCAGACCCAGAACGAACTTGTAAATGGATTGTGTGTCTGACATTGGATTTTATGTTGTGTTGATTGATCTCTATTAAATATACATCTGTTTGGCGGCGGAGAATTTATTCTCTTGCTTAACGCCCTTCTCTGAGACGTACGAGCTCAGCGGTTGTATATCGATGGACATCAGTCGCATGGAGTGAATTGCCAGTGTGGCACGCGTAAGTGGCAATTGATCGAGGCTTCTGTTGAAAATCAAAGTCTTGTGGTTGATGATCAAAGCACGGCCTGTGTGGCGTAGCTTTGTGTATAACGTGAATTCGCGAGCCTCACACCTCGGTATGAGTCGAAAAACGGGATACGGACCCAAGGAGTGCACGACGTTTCTTTCTAGCTATGGTGGTGTCAGTGACCTACCAGCCCTGACATTTATATACTTTTCACCTGTGTGGTTGTTGCATACGAGGCGCCTCGGATATAGGTCTGTAAGGACCGGGAAACGTGTGTTCAGGAATTGCCAATCCTCAAAAGTAAGAGTGGACCGGCCTTGGAGGTTCCAAAGGATCATAGTGGGGTCCTGAGGCATTTGCTAGAGTGTCTCGAATCGGAGAGGAGCTTGCCCCTTGCCTCGACTCATGATGGAATCCAATTTCCAATACGTGATAATTCGGTTTTATTTGTAGAACCTAGTATGGCGACATAGTGGTATGGTCATTCATGCCGCCTATGATTGATATTTATGATTGAAATTGATTTGACACTATACACTTATTATAGTATCAAATAATGTGTTTTTAACGTATCAAGCATGCTTTGGCTATTATAAGGTAAAAACCCTATCCTCCGGCTTGCGTTGCATTGTGTGATGAGACCTGGGTCTTATAACAGCTTCATTTTTCTTTATTTAGCATTGCGCTGTTTGTTTTATGCACTAGTATTCTCGGGAGGAAACCCGTTCCGTGTCATACGGCGTGGTCCCTTGAATTACTTTCTTCTAAAGTAAAGTTTTAAATAACTGTTTTAGTTCTCACACCAATCACATGACTGACCTGGAGTTTATTGTTTTAACCTAAACTCTGGGTGCCCCTATTTTCCACACGGGCAGCTAGTAGTTTTGGTTTTGCAGATTTATATTCACAGGGTCCTGATTTACAGCTGGAACGATGCGCGGAAAGCTCTGTATCCGTGCATTACTTCTAGTTGTGTTTTGTTTATTTTTCCGCTGCTATGTAATTTATTTTAATCTCTGATATTTATCGAATGTATTTTATTCATTTATACTCTGTATATTCTTGTATCTGATGGAATTGTTGTAATAAACAATGAAATGTTCTTCCGTCCGCGTTCTATTTTGTCTTGTCCTCAATTCTATCCGTGCTTTCCTTCACGGGGAAGTTCGGGTCGTTTCAGAAACAGTTGGTGATCGTCCAGACGTACTTGAGTTCGATGGATACGCGGGGTACTAGGTGCCTTCGGTTCCGTTCAGACCCAGAACGGACTTGTAAATGGACTGTGTGTCTGACATTGGATTTCATTCTGTGTGATTGATTTCTATTAAATATATATATCTGTTTGGCGACGGAGAATTTATTCTCTTGCTTAACGGCCTTCTCTGAGACGTACGAGCTCAGGGGTTATATACTGATGGATATCAAACGCATAGAGTGAATTGCCTGTGTGGCATGCCTAAGTAGCAAATGATCAAGGCTTCTGTTGAAAAGCAAAGTCTTGTGGTGGATGATCAAAGCAAGGCCTTTGTGGCATAGCTTTGTGTAACGTGAATTCGTGAGCCTCATACCCCGGTGGTGAACCAAAAACGAGAGAGGACGTCAGGGAGGGCATGCGTTTCTTTCTAGCTAGAAGTGGCGTCAGTGGTTTTACACGCCCTGACGAGTTTGACTTATGTGGTTGTTGCTGTTGCGAGGCGCCTCGGTTTGATCAGACGATCCGGGTCCGGTGGAGTCATTCGTTGGCTCATTTACGCCCCATAGGGCGGGGAAACGCATGTTCAGGGTTTAAGTTTAATCCACATCGGTGGACTGGCCCTGAGGATCCAAGGCTTGACTGAGTACTTGCCTGAGGCTCGTGCTAGACAGTCTCGAATCGGTTGAGGACTATCTTTTAACTCGGTTCACAGACAGAAATCCAATTTCCAAATACGTGATTCTCCGGTTTTATTTGTAGCGCCTAGTATGGCGACATAGTGGGATGGGGCACTCATGTCGTCTATGATTGATACTTATGATTTGAAGTTGTTTTTATACACTATACACATATTATAGTATCAAAAGATTTGTTTTAAACGTATCAAGCATTCTTGGCTATTATAAGGTAAAAACCCTATCCTTCGGCGTGCGTTGCATTGTGTGATGGGAACTGGGTCTTATAATAGCTTCATTTTTCTTTATTTTAGCATTGCGTTGTTTGTTTTATGCACTGGTATTCTTGGGAGGAAACCCGTTCCGCATTAACGGCGTGGTCCCTTGTTTTACCTGACTTTAAAATAAAGATTTATAATTGTTTTAGTTCTCACACCAGTCCCATGACTGACCTGGAGTTTATTGTTTTAACCTAAACTCTGTGTGCCCTTATTTTGACACGGGCAGCCAGTAGTTTTGGTTTTGCAGATTTATATTCACAGGATCCTGGTTTACAGCTGGAATGATATCCGGAAAGCTTTGCATCCGTATATCTCGCCTAGTTGTGTATTGTATTATTTTCCGCTGCTATGTAAGGTATTGTAATCTCTGATATTTTCTGTATAATATTTATTCATTTATACTCTGTATATTCTTGTAATCTGATGGATTGTTGTAATATACAATGAAATGTTCTTCCGTCTGCGTTCTGTTGTGGCTTGTCCTCGACTCAATCCGTCATTTCCCGTAGGGGGGATTTCGGGTCGTTTCATGCACTCTGGATGATTGTTTATTATTGTTGTGATATACATGTGTGGTATGAAATCCATATAATCAACATTATATGGTAATTGACTGTGTCTGATTCCAATTCAGAAAGAACGAATATTTTAAAAGAATGAATATTTTGAAATAACGAATATGTCACAATAATATTTAGTCAAAGATCAAAATATGATTTTGATGTCTGATTTGGGATGGACACGAATATGTATTTAAATATATGAAGCCGTGTTGGGTAGATTAATGCCATTTTGACGTGAACGATATTTATATCGATTTTATTCATTGTTATAATGAATATTGAAAAGGAATTGATTTTAAAATCTAATGTTTTGAAATTATTATCATTTGTATATATATCGATGATACGGAATATTCAATTTTGATTTGAAATTGAATACGAAGTTGAAATCGTTTTGAAAACGAATTTAAAACGATTTATAAAATACGTTTTAAATGGAATTTGATGAAATCTATATTACATATTATATATATATATATATATATGATATAATGGCCTGAATAGAACGCGCCGCGCAGCGGTAGTTCGCGAATTTCGACCATTGACTTCGAATGGACATTACGGGAGATCCGACCGTCGAATTCTCTTAAAACTGGAGCCTTTTGGTTCATATCGAAAAGTTCATTCCACTGAATAATAGAGATTTGAAATCTAACGGGTGGATTTGGAATTATGTCCAAATCAAATTTGGAAAAGGTCATTGTAAGTGCAGTTCGATGGCCGTTTATGGAAATCGATTGTACAGGCCTTGATAAAATTATTAAAAATACCAATAACCAGAGTAAAATCGTAAGAAATGATTTGGAAAGAATTGGGATGAAAAACTCCAGATTTGACAAGATAAAAATAGTTTTTTATCAAAATGAACTAGTTATTAACTAGAATTATAATCCAATTTTTTTTTCAAATAAATAACTTGGATTTGAAATGGTTTTAAAAATAATCAGGATTTCCAATATATAAATTGGAATGTATTTGAATCAAAATTGTTTTCAGAATATTTCGATGTTGGATTTCATGATTATACAGATATTGTTATGGAAATTTGAAAGATGTATTTATATCGTTATTTCCAATACTATATTTGTTGGTTGTAGTATTTAATATTGACTATAAGTCAATATATTTTCTATTCAGAGCCTTGTATTTAATATCAAATGGGATTTTTTGTTTTTCATGAACGGTGTCTTCAGTAACACTGTTTGTAACACCCCGTGTATTTTATAACAGTGAAGTTCACAAATTAAAGTATAATAAATTTCAAATCAAAGTACTAAGGGAAACGGGATATGTCATTGCGTTCGTCTCGGAAAAATACGCGAAATAGAGTCCGAGTTTTCGAAAAACGGAGCCCGTATGACCAAATTATGGCCCGATGAAGTTTCAGAAAATTCAAATTTCGAAAACAGAATTGAATTTCAGCCCAATCAGAGTAGGCGGGAAAATTCCCGCCCAAACCCACCAGGTCGACCTGGGGGTCGACCCTAGGGTCGACCTGGGAGTCGACCTAGGTGTCGACCTGCCCCAGGCAAGTCGACTCTAGAGTCGACCTGGGGGTCGACTGGGGAGTCGACCTGGCCCCTGAGCCAGGTCGAACCCAGCACACCCTGGTTGGCCTGGTCTGTGTTTGGTCGATTTTCCGAGCCTTGCCTTGTCACTAGGGCTAGGTGTCAGCTCCTGATTGGCCTCTCCTTTGAACGAACGGCTATTATTAAACCAAGCTTCATCGACGGTCTAAATCAACTCAAAAACTCTATAAAAAGGACCTAAGACTAACCCTAATTTACACAAACTAAAATGGAGATGAGACCGTCATGCTGCTGAGGAGAGACTGAGGATAGCCGTCAGAAATAGAGAGACAATTAGGAGATAATTCAAAGATTAAAGCAACGTTAATCAAATCAAAGGAACGACTACAACAAAGGATAGCATCTCCAAATTCAGAATTCAGATTCCTGAATTGAAGATTCGTCATACGTTGTAAGTAGAGTGCTATTCCAATGTGAATTAAATAATTGTGTTGATTTGTGTAAAGTAAGAAATGGAATTGTGGCGATAATAATCTATATTTGTATGTTGCTTTGATGCTAAACGATTTGGGAATATTATGGTATACGATTGGATATTTGTAAGTACGCGATTTGCGTTGGAAGTTAACAACGAAATGGAATTGTGGCGATAATAACTTATAATTGTATGTTATTTTGATTCTAAACGATTTGGCTATGCTATGGTGTACGATTGGATTCATACAAGTATATGGTTTATGTTGACAACCACATGTTGTGGAATTTTTTTAATTGGGATTCATGCAAGCATATGATTCATATTGAAAACTACATGTTTATGGTAGTTATTTACAACACCCATTTGATAATTGCAAGTATATGATTCATGTTGAAAATAACAACTATATGTTGTAATAGTTTATTTGAAATTCATGCAAGTATACGATTTATTGTTATGCCAACATGATGTATAATTCTATGGTCATCTTTAGTGTAATTTGATCCACTTAAGTATTATGATTCATATGAAGGTTATGTTGGAATTGGCATCATAGTTCAAGTATAAAAATCATGATTTTGTGATAGTGATAAAAGCAAGCGTCTTTGTAAGCTTGTATTAATTTTAAGAACATGACTAAACTATGTTTGTTATTATGCCTAGTTGAGAACATGTTGACACATAAGTTACATTAGAATTACACTAGAATTACATCCCACTTACAAGTTACATAGATAGGATAAAAACCATGATTATATGAATATTAGGATTCATGTTCAATCATGATTATGCCATAATTATATGATTAGAATGGTTCATGTTTAAGTATTATTTATGCCATGACTACATGAATATAATGATTCATGTTTTGTGAATAGAATGATTCATGTTTAAGTATTGCTTATATTATATGTTGTTACAATTGCAAGTTCACATGTGCCTACCTTATGTAAATTGAATCGTTATGTTGCAAGTTCATGCGTTCACACTCCCCTTTTTATGTTACCTTATACACACCATGTTTTAAGCCTCCCCTTTTCATATAGCTAAATTGGGTTTAAGTGTTAAACCCAACACACCTTACATTGGAGCGAACGTATAAAACGGGGGTAATGATGTTTGGGCTAAAATATAGAACATATGTGTTGGCATGTTTGACGCATGCCAACAAACTTGAAAAACAATTAAGTGGCATAAATAAATCTTAATCAATAAAGATGAATTTGAATAATGGGCCGCAAATATTTACATATAAAAAGAAAAGAGAGAAAATATGTAAATGTAGAAAATACGATGTGTTTAACCCGAGGTTGGATTGAGTTGTCATGTAAACCTGCCCGGAACCGCCCGGCTGTCCAGTAGTCACAACAATACCTATCTGTAACGACCCAGAAAATCTGAACCAATTTAAAATTTTTAAATTGGCTAAAATAATGGATTTTAATTATTTAAAATAAATATTTTAAATAATGGCGATGAAAACTGAGTTGAAATCGACATTTGAAAACGAATATAATTAATTATAATTATATATAGAATTGAAAATGGCGAGGTAGTTCGATAATTCGATTTCAAACTTCAATTGAATATACCGGGTGCAAAACAATCCGGATTTTAATGAAACCAAAAATAATGAAATCTAATTGATAATATCTTTCTAACGAATCCGACCAATCGAAATTTGATAGCGGGAATCAAAAGGTATGTCCAGTTGAAAATTCTGGATAGTCGCTATGGAATTCAGGCCCTTAAAAATGGACATTTTGCAGATGACCTCGGATTTCGACGAAACCACTTTTGTTGGGTCCGCAGTGTCAAGTTATTGCTAGGTTTCAAATTTCATAATTTTTCGAATCAATATGTGAGCGTGGCAAAGGAAAACGCGTTTGACCAGTTTCTGTTGATTTTAATCAAATGGAAATTGGCCATTTTTCAAACGGTCTCAGAATTCGACGAAACTAGTTTTGTTAGGACCATATCGTCAATACGAAGCTAGAAAATATTTTTCTGGAATTTTTCTAGTCAGTATGTGACCCCGGTAATTTGAAATGTGCGTTTAAAATTCAATATAATGATTTAAATGTAAATTCAACAGAAACTGATTGTAACGATCACATCAGCTTGCGATACATATCCCATTGTGTTCGGAATGGGGGTTAAACGCTATGGACGACAGGCGGTGGGCCTCGTTTCGAGGTCGTGGGTAAAAGTCAACTTTATGCAATTAATTTAAATAAATAAATAAAAAAATATATATATATATTTTCTTTCCCCCCCCTTTTATCTCCTGCTTGCCCCCCCCCCCCGTTTCAGTTATCAAAAAAAAAAAAGGAAGAAAACCTAAATCGAATCGCGCCGCCCCCCCCCCCCCCCCCCACTGACCTCGACGCCGACGAAAACCACCACCACGAAGGCCTCGCCCTCCTCCCTCGATCGAAGACCCAACCGCCTCGAAGCCAGAAGCCTCCATCGCGTTCAAACCCCGAGCGCCACCCTCGAGAGCTCCTGCCGCCGACGAAGACGAGCCGCGCTTCCTCCCCTTCTTCGCAGCTTCGGTGAGCATTTTCCTTTTTTTTTTTATTATTTTATTTTCTTTTTTATTTAATCTGTAAAAACTGATTTTGTTTTTAAATAAAAAAAAAAAAAGCTGATTTTTGTTTTAAGAAATAAAAACGGATTTTATAAAGAAATAAAACTGAGTTCTTTTTCTTAAAGATTTTTAAACTGATTTTCTTTAAAAAGGGATTTAAAAACTGAATTGATTTATATAAAAAAAAAAACTGATTTGTTTTAAAATAAAAACTGAATTGATTTATAAAAAAAAAAACTGATTTGTTTTAAAATAAAAACTGACTTTTTATAAAAAGAAAACTGATTTTTTAAAAGCAAAAGAAAAACTGATTTTTTAAAAGCAAAAGAAAAACTGATTTTTTTTCTATGCATTTAAAACCTGATTTTGTTTAAGAGAAAAAGTTTTAAACTTTAAATAGAAAAAGGTTTGAAATTTAAAAGGAAAAGTTTTAAACTAAAAATAGAAGGAGGTTAGAAATTTACAAAGTAAAAATCAGATTTTTATATATTGAAAGTCGAAGTAAAAATCATATTTTTATATATTGAATAGCGTGGTAAAAATTTGATTTTTATATATTGAATAGCGTAGTAAAAATTCTATTTTTACATATGTAGAGAATACGGGCGAAAGCGACAAAAGGCGAAGATTTCTATAAGTGAAGTGTCGTGCAGTTGGATAGCTATTGGTGAGATTTCTGATTTAAAATTTATATATATATGTGTGAAGTAAAAGTGAATTGCTATATATAAATATCTATATATATATATATATACGCCCCTCGTCCACAAACCATGGACGATATTTATTGATTGAAATTGTTGTGATATTTGGTTGATAGCGAATGATTGTTTGGGATTGTTTGTGATTGATATTGGTTGATTGTGGTTGAAAAATACCCATTGGTGGTTGTGAGATATTTGGTTGAAACCACATAGGATTAGTTTGTGGAAATGAAATAAATATATACATGCCGCCTGCGTGCGAACTAGATGCATGAACCCCATTGTCAAAAACCGCGAGGTTTTAAGGTAGAGCGAGGAGCCGTACTAGGGACGGTGCCGGTGTAACTACCCTGCCGTTATGCTGCCGAAATTTTGAATAATATTTGTGTGTTTGAATTATTTTCATATGCTTAAACTATATTTATTCATTGTATAGAAAACATTCATGTGTTGAATTGATATTCATTCGTTGTTTAGAAATTCATGTGTTGAATGGGATTCATATTTTGAAATAAATTGTTCGATAATAAAAATCACATTTTTATCTATATATCAAAACTATTGAAAACATTCATGTATTGAATTGATATTCATTCGTTGTTTAGAAATTCATGTGTTGAATGGTATTCATATTTTGAAATAAATTGTTCGATAATAAAAATCACATTTTTATCTATATATAAAAACTATTGAAAACATTCATGTGTTGAATTGATATTCATTCGTTGTTTAGAAATTCATGTGTTGAATGGGATTCATATTTTGAAATAAATTGTTCGATAATAAAAATCACATTTTTATCTATATATAAAAACTATTGAAAACATTCATGTGTTGAATTGATATTCATTCGTTGTTTAGAAATTCATGTGTTGAATGGTATTCATATTTTGAAATAAATTGTTTGATAATAAAAATCACCTTTTATCGACTATATGAACTATATAGAAAAATAGTGTTTTGAAATGAATTGTTTTACAATAAAAATCACATTTTTATTGTATGCATAAATCGTTGAAATGTGAAGTGTTAAAAATAGCCACTTGTTCAAACTAAACATATATGAGTTGAAATATTCATTAATTAGCTAATGAAATGATTTGCACCTATGTATGTAACATTAGAATAAATGGTGTCTTTAAACCAAACAGAAATCCAATATGAAGTTGAATAGAAAAGGATAAATGATAAGAACTGTATATATATGTATATGCATATTCATTGAACAGGTGATAGCAAAGGGGCTAGAGAAGAGGAATAAAATTTTGTGCCCGACAAATAGGTACACATTTACTGATTTGTTTGGGTGATGATTTTGAGCCTGTTGGCTAGCCGCTTGGCTTCTTCTTTTTCTTTTTGAGATTAGAAGGACCGGGAACGCTATTTGCGATTTCCCGATGCTCCCGGTGCAGGGGAGGTTATGGCGAAATTTTTCCAAAATTTAAGGTGTTAGAAAAATATTTGAAGTGAAAACGATATTGAAATTGTTGAATGAACTATATTTATATAAATATATAAATATAAATAAAATTAAAACGAAACGAGGCCGTGCAGTTCGTATTTTGAAACCGTGATTTCAAACGACTAGTGCGGGAAATCCGACCATTGGATTTTCCCGAAACCTCAACCGTCGGGTTCGCCTTGGAATAATCTTTCCAACAGCACCAACCTTGTTAAAATCCAACGGTTGGATTGTCTGGAATGTTTAATTCAATTCTGAAGAAAAACAGCGCCAGAAACGATTATATTTATTTATATATATAAATATAATTATATTTAATCGAATAACGACGCTGCAGTTCGTATTTTGAAATCGAAATTTCAAACGATTGTACCGGGAGATCCGACCGTCGGATTTTCCCGAAACTGGAACCGTTGGGTTCGTTTTGAAAAGACCTTTCTAATGATGTAAATTTTGTGAAGATCCAATGGTTAGATTTTCAGATATGTGTAAATCAAATCTGAAGAAAAACAGCGCCACGGCCGCCTTATGGCCCGAAGCGTCGTTTTGAATAAAATGGCTATTTTAAAATAAATAAAAATAGCGATAAATAGTTATAAAATATCGTAAGCGATATGGAATGGAAATAAACTGAATTTGCTTGATTTATGTGGCTTTTGATGGTTGAATGTGTTTGGTGTGGAAATTACATTAAATAACAAAATTAGTGTTGTCGAATAATTTAACCATTGAAATAAATCGAATTGAAATTCTAAATATACGTGAATTATTTGAAAAGGCCGAGTTAATTCTCATTTCGAATAATTGACCGACGATTGAAATTCGAAGATGAAGACGATGGTCGAAGACCGGAGATCTTCACCTCGTTTGGATGGTAACCGAGGTCCTGATTGGGAGGCATCCCGAAATATGGATAATGAGTGGTGATCGTTCAGACGTACGTGTTGATCGAAGGGTTTGCGAGGTATTTAGTGCCTCCGGTTTCGTTCAGACCCAGAACGGACTTGTAAATGGACTGTGTGTCCGACATTGGATTTTATTCTGTGTTGATTGATCTCTGTTAAATATACATCTGTTTGGCGGCGGAGAATTTATTCTTTTGCTTAACGCCCTTCTCTGAGACGTACGAGCTCAGAGGTTGTATATCGATGGACATCAGTCGCATGGCATGAATTGCCTGTGTGGCATGCTAAGATGCAGTGATCAGGACTTCTGTTGAAAAGCAAAGTCTTGTGGTGATGATCAAAGCCCCGCCTGTGTGGCATAGCTTTGTGTATAACGTGAATTCGCGAGCCTCACACCTCGGTATGAACCTAAAACGGGAGAGGACATCAGGGAGGACATGCGTTTCTTTCTAGCTAGGGTGGTGTCAGTGACCTACCAGCCCTGACATTTATATACTTTTCACCTATGTGGTTGTTGCTGTTGCGAGGCGCCTCGGTTTGGTCGGACGATCCGGGTCCGATGGAGTCATTCGTTGGCTCGTTTACGCCCCAAAGGGCGGAGGAACGTATTGTTCAGGCACTATAATCCACTCCGTGTGGACCGGCCCTGACGATCCAAGGGGCAGTTGCGGCTGTTCCGGAGACATGGGCTAGATTGTCTCGAATTCGGTAAGGACTATCTTTTGCCTTGGTTCATGACGGAAAGCCAATTTCCAAATACGTGACGATGCGGTTTCGATTGTATATATATTTGGCGACATAGTGGCATGGGACGCTCATGTCGTCTATGATTGATAGTTATGATTTGAAATTGTTTTCAAAACATATAGACACTAACAATAATATCAAATGCCTTTGTTTTGTTCGTATCAAGCATATTTTGGCCGTTATAAGGTAAAAACTCTATCCTCCGGTTTGCGTTGCATTGTGTGATGGGAACTGAGTCTTATAACGGTTTCATTTTTATAAAAAGCATAGCGATGTTTAAAAGAAAGATTTGTTTTAAAGCACTGGCAATCCAATGGAGTAAACCCGTTCCACGAAAGTGGCGTGGTCCTGTGATTAGCCAATTATATATGTGTTGAGTGGATTTCTCATACCAGTCCCATGACTGACTCGTAGTTTGTTTCACTCTCAAACTCGGGTGCCCCTTTTTCCACACGGGCAGCCTTGTATTCAGGTTTAGCTGGTTCTTTCTGGATAGCTGGAGCTGAAGATGGATTCTATCATTTATTTCCTTTTATGCTGTTCAGCTCCTATTGTACATATTTTGTTTATTTCCGCTGTAGACATTTATGTATAGCTGAACTGTATTTGTACTAAGTAAGATCCTGTATACTGTGTAACTCTGATGATTACTTTTATCCAGTATATTTTGTTGTTCATTCTGGTGTATTTATTTAATTCTGTTCTGCTATTATATATTTCTGTGTTATATTCCAAAGATAACCTTGTTTCCGTGAGAACGGGAAATCGGGTCGTCTCATCGTGGTATCAGAGCTTTGGTTAAGCTTAGTTCTGGAATATAACATTTGAACGAACTCGTCAGAAATAGAACCAGTAGTGTTCTAGGACGGGTAACTCTATACAGATAGGATCAGTAATATCCTAGTATGAGTAAAGCAGGATGAAATTACACCTCGATAGACACATTTACATTCAAGTATTTGTCTCTATATTTTCAAATATCATTTCCATTGACCTGACACTTGTTCTGCTAATTGCAGAAGTACTAGAAAATGAGTGACAGGATCAGAAGAAATAATCATATGGCTCGACCAGCTAATGAGCCAGTTGTGTTCAGCAGCCAGAATCCAATATAGAAGTTCTATACAAGAGATTTCGAAATCTTGGTGGATCGCCATTCTTAGGCAAGGAGCCCATTATGGAAACACAAGCTTGGATTCGTTCTGCAGAAAAGATCTTTAAGGGTTTAAAGCTGATAGACGATCAGAAAAGGTTACTAGCGTCTTGGGCACTCAAAGAAGAAGCTTTGTTTTGGTGGGATTCTGTTATTAAAGATAATCCAGAAGGTGATATCACCTGGGACAAATTCAAAGTGATTTTCCTGGAAAGATTTACTCCTCCCGAAGCAACCGAGAGATTATGCGATGAATTTTCTTATCTGATACAAGGAGACATGACCATTCCGGAATATCATAAGAAATTCAATGAACTTTCTCACTTTGCTCCTCATCTAATTCAAAATCCGAAGAGTAAAAATATGAGATTTATTCACGGGCTGCAAAGGAAATACCAGAATAAAGTATTGAGGCATGTGAAGCTTCCTTTTTCAGAAATGATTTATATGGATTATCAATATGAAGATCTAGATAAGAAAGGTATGTTACAGTACGAAGAGGAAGCCAGCTCTAGTAATAAAACAGAGTCAGAAACTGATCGTCCCGAGGCAATAACAACGTTAGAGGTCAGTAAGAAGCCCAGTGCTAAGAGAAAAAGGGCTGGATCCGAAAAAGAACTAGTAACGACCGCCACATGCAATAACTGCCATAAGCAAGGGCATTTGCAAGGAAAATGCAGGTCTTTAAAGAAACTAAAGAAGAGTGAACCGAAGTCAAAGGAAAACTTTCAAGAGACCAGAGAATGCAGCATTTGCCATCGGTTAGGCCATGTAAGACAGGATTGCCGGCTGTTAAAGGCAACCAAGGAGGCTCAAATAAATGAAGTAGCAGAAACTTCTGAGCCCTCAGCTAGTCAAGAAAGGGCCGATGTTTTAGAAGGCACGCTCAATGTCAAAAACATTCCAGTTAAAGTACTGTTTGACACAGGCGCGTCGCGAAGCTTTATTGCAAAGAGTGCAGTCAAGAAGTTGGATTTGAATTTGAAGAAGCTCAAAGAGCCAATGACTGTCCGAAATCCAGTTGGAGGTTCCATCAATCTTAGTTGGGTTTGTGCAGTACCCGTCTCTTTTTCTTGCTATAAATTCCCTATTATCTCTGTAGTCATGAATTTTGATGAATTCGATCTTATTTTGGGATTGGATTGGTTAACCAAATATGAAGCAGAGGTTAGATGCGCCGAGAGAGTTGTTAGAGCTAAGATTAAATCCGGGAGTTATATAACCATACCGTGTGAAGGTCAGAATGCTAATAGAAAAGACTTCTGGGCAGCTCTAAATGTTTCTCCGGACCAAATTGAAAATGTTCCTGAAGTCACAGAGAATATTCCTGACCTCATCAAAGACATTCCTGTCGTCAAGAACTATGCGGATGTGTTCGAAGAAGTTGTTCGCTTACCTCCGCAGAGAGAAATAGATTTCAAGATTGCTTTGATTCCCAATGCAAGGCCGGTAGTTCACGCTATTCGGAGAATGTCCTTGAAAGAGAAGGAGGAATTAGACAACCAAACACGACAGCTAGTATGGAAAGGTCTGATCAGGCCTAGTTTCTCTGATTGGGGTGCAGCAGTGGTATTTGTCCCAAAATCTGACGGTACTCTACGGCTATGTGTGGATTATCGTGATCTGAACAAACAGACAATAAAGAACAAATATCCATTGCCGCGGATTGA
Organism: Allium sativum; assembly: GCA_030737875.1. NCBI lineage: Eukaryota > Viridiplantae > Streptophyta > Magnoliopsida > Asparagales > Amaryllidaceae > Allium > Allium sativum. Next base: position 94,049,967 of record CM060916.1, on the reverse strand, counting down.
TGATTTGTTGGATCGTCTGAATGGCGCACAAGTATTTTCACGAATGGACCTAGCTACAGGATTCCATCAACTTCGAATTGCCGAAGAGTGTGTTCCAATGACAGCGTTCAGAGGCCCCGACCTATTCTACGAGTGGTTAGTAATGCCATTCGGCTTATGTAACGCTCCAGCTTATTTCGTCGATCTGATGAACCGAGTATTCAGAGGAGTATTGAATAAATTTGTTCTGGTTTTTATTGATGATATTCTAATCTTCTCTAAATCAAAGGCCGAACATGAAAAGCATCTGGAACAAGTGTTAGAAATTCTCAGACGGAATGTATTAAAAGCCAAGTTTTCCAAATGTATATTCTGGCAAGATGAGGTGAAATTTCTGGGCCACGTCGTATCGAAAGATGGAATCGCTGTGGATCCAAGCAAAATCACAGCTATTCAGAATTGGAAACAGCCCAGTACTCCCACTGAAGTCCGCAGTTTTCTCGGATTGGCTAGCTATTATCGGAAGTTCGTTAAAGACTTTTCGAAGATATCTGGTCACTTAACGAAGCTTACAAAGAAGCATTCTAAGTTCAAATGGACTCAAGAAAGTGAGGAGGCTTTCGAAGAGCTAAAGTTGAGATTAACAACAGCCCCAGTGTTAACCATCATCGATGGCAACCAAGATTTAAAAGTATGGACTGATGCTTCTAGAGAGGGCCTTGGCGCAGTGTTAATGCAAAGAGGCCAGGTAATTGCTTATGCTAGCCGTCAACTGAAACCGCACGAGAAAAACTACGTAACTCATGATCTTGAGTTATTGGCTATCATATTTTCTTTGAAAATCTGGAGACACTATCTTCTGGGCGAGAGGTTTGAACTGTTTACAGATCACCAGTCGTTAAAGTATCTGTTCACTCAGAAGGACTTGAATTTGAGGCAGCAACGTTGGCTGGAGTTTCTTGCAGCATATGACTTTGAAATTATATATACTCCAGGGAAAGCCAATGTCGTGGCCGATGCGTTAAGCCGAAAAAAATGAGATGATCGCCAGTTTCATCATTGCGACTTCGTTGATTGATAAGATATCGGCTCTCCAAGAAGACGACCAATTTATCAAAGGAATAAGTCAGCGAATTCGTGAGGGCAATGCTTCGGATTTCCAGTTAGACAGCGAAGGGATTCTGAGGTTAGAAGGACGAATTTGCGTTCCAGAAATTCCTGAACTCAGAAGAGAGGTGCTTGATGAATGTCACAAATCTAAGCTCAGTATCCATCCGGGTGTGAATAAAATGTATAACGATATGAAACGCACATTCTGGTGGAAGTCGTTAAAAAGAGACATCTCAATATATGTTAGTCGATGCCCTACTTGTCAGCTAGTCAAAAGCGACCAACAGAAATTGGCTGGATTATTACAACCGCTGGAAGTTCCTGGTTGGAAGTGGGAGCATATTTCTATGGATTTCATTGATGGTCTGCCCAGGACCAGAAAAGGAAATGACAGTATTTGGGTGATCGTAGATCGTTTCACGAAGACCGCCCATTTTATACCTGTCAAATCAAATAGAACCGCTCAGAGTCTGGCGCAGATTTACTTCAGAGAAATAGTTAGACTACATGGAGTGCCGCTCAGTATAGTCAGTGATAGAGATACAATATTCACTAGCAAATTCTGGGAAGCATTTCAAGTCGAGCTAGGAACGAAGTTAAACTTGAGCACCGCTTATCATCCTCAGACAGACGGTCAGACTGAGAGGCTGAATCGCATTTTAGAGGATCTATTGCGGGCTTGTGTTATAGATTTCGGTGGATCATGGGAAGACCATCTGCATTTGGCTGAATTCTCTTATAACAACAGCTACCAGGCGAGCCTGACAATGTCGCCATTCGAAGCATTATATGGTAGACCGTGCCGATCTCCTGCTTGTTGGGTCGAGCCAGGAAATAGACTGGTGTTGGGTCCAGATATGATTCGAGAAGCTGCCGACAAAGTCGATTTTATTAAGAAGCGATTACTCGCCGCTCAAAGCCGACAAAAGAGCTATGCCGATAAAAGAAGGAGAGATATATCCTTTGAAGTTGGCGACTATGTATATTTGAAAGTATCGCCGATGAGAGGAGTTATCCGGTTCGGTAAAACTGGAAAGTTAGCACCCAAATTTATTGGTCCGTTTCCTATTCTGGGACGGGTTGGAACTCTCGCATATAAAGTTAAATTGCCTGATTGGTTGCCTGGAGTTCATGATGTATTTCATATATCTCAACTTCGAAAGCACGTTCATGATCCAGACTTGGTCGTGGAAGAAGCAGCTCAGCAGGATATTGAAATTACTCCAGAATTAGCTGTGAGGCGAGAGCCGCTAAAGATCATCGGCAAAGAAACCAAAGAGCTGAGAAACAAGAAGGTTCACTTAGTCAAAGTGCAATGGAGTGGAGATCCGCGAGATTGTACTTGGGAAACTGAGGAGAGCATTCAGAAAGCTTATCCTAGATGCCGAGTAGATATCTCTGATTGACTCAGGTGCAAGGTACATTTACCCTACTTTGCATTGCCATTTAATTCTCTGATCTGTTGTAATTTTCTTTTCATGGATGTGCACTTTTAAATTCTATAGGCTGAATGAGTTTGAAAAGGAGTATAAAAATAGATTAGTATATTTTTGAAAGGTTAAAGACAATTGGATTGGTTGTTGTGTTGTGTGATCGTAGATTTATCAAACCACTTTCGACTTTATTCCTTTTCGGGGACGAAAAGTTTTAAGTGGGGGAGATTGTAACGACCCAGAAAATCTGAACCAATTTAAAATTTTTAAATTGGCTAAAATAATGGATTTTAATTATTTAAAATAAATATTTTAAATAATGGCGATGAAAACTGAGTTGAAATCGACATTTGAAAACGAATATAATTAATTATAATTATATATAGAATTGAAAATGGCGCGGTAGTTCGATAATTCGATTTCAAACTTCAATTGAATATACCGGGTGCAAAACAATCCGGATTTTAGTGAATCCAAAAATAATGGAATCTAATTGATAATATCTTTCTAACGAATCCGACCAATCGAAATTTGATAGCGGGAATCAAAAGGTATGTCCAGTTGAAAATTCTGGATAGTCGCTATGGAATTCAGGCCCTTAAAAATGGACATTTTGCAGATGACCTCGGATTTCGACGAAACCACTTTTGTTGGGTCCGCAGTGTCAAGTTATTGCTAGGTTTCAAATTTCATAATTTTTCGAATCAATATGTGAGCGTGGCAAAGGAAAACGCGTTTGACCAGTTTCTGTTGATTTTAATCGAATGGAAATTGGCCATTTTTCAAACGGTCTCAGAATTCGACGAAACTAGTTTTGTTAGGACCATATCGTCAATACGAAGCTAGAAAATATTTTTCTGGAATTTTTCTAGTCAGTATGTGACCCCGGTAATTTGAAATGTGCGTTTAAAATTCAATATAATGATTTAAATGTAAATTCAACAGAAACTGATTGTAACGATCACATCAGCTTGCGATACATATCCCATTGTGTTCGGAATGGGGGTTAAACGCTATGGACGACAGGCGGTGGGCCTCGTTTCGAGGTCGTGGGTAAAAGTCAACTTTATGCAATTAATTTAAATAATATATATATATATATATATATTTTCTTTCCCCCCCCTTTTATCTCCTGCTTGGCCCCCCCCGTTTCAGTTATCAGAAAAAAAAAACAAAAAAAGGAAGAAAACCTAAATCGAATCGCGCCCCCCCCCCCCCACTGACCTCGACGCCGACGAAAACCACCACCACGAAGGCCTCGCCCTCCTCCCTCGATCGAAGACCCAACCGCCTCGAAGCCAGAAGCCTCCATCGCGTTCAAACCCCGAGCGCCACCCTCGAGAGCTCCTGCCGCCGACGAAGACGAGCCGCGCTTCCTCCCCTTCTTCGCAGCTTCGGTGAGCATTTTCCTTTTTTTTTTTTTTTTTTTTTCTTTTTTATTTAATCTGTAAAAACTGATTTTGTTTTTAAATGAAAAAAAAAAATCTGATTTTTGTTTTAAGAAATAAAAACGGATTTTATAAAGAAATAAAACTGAGTTCTTTTTTTTAAAGATTTTTAAACTGCTTTTTAAAAACTGATTTTCTTTAAAAAGGGATTTAAAAACTGAATTGATTTATAAAAAAAAACTGATTTGTTTTAAAATAAAAACTGAATTGATTTATAAAAAAAAAAAACTGATTTGTTTTAAAATAAAAACTGACTTTTTATAAAAAGAAAACTGATTTTTTAAAAGCAAAAGAAAAACTGATTTTTTAAAAGCAAAAGAAAAACTGATTATTTTCTATGCATTTAAAACCTGATTTTGTTTAAGAGAAAAAGTTTTAAACTTTAAATAGAAAAAGGTTTGAAATTTAAAAGGAAAAGTTTTAAACTAAAAATAGAAGGAGGTTAGAAATTTACAAAGTAAAAATCAGATTTTTATATATTGAAAGTCGAAGTAAAAATCATATTTTTATATATTGAATAGCGTGGTAAAAATTCGATTTTTATATATTGAATAGCGTAGTAAAAATTCTATTTTTACATATGTAGAGAATACGGGCGAAAGCGACAAAAGGCGAAGATTTCTATAAGTGAAGTGTCGTGCAGTTGGATAGCTATTGGTGAGATTTCTGATTTAAAATTTATATATATATGTGTGAAGTAAAAGTGAATTGCTATATATAAATATCTATATATATATATATATATATATATATATATATATACGCCCCTCGTCCACAAACCATGGACGATATTTATTGATTGAAATTGTTGTGATATTTGGTTGATAGCGAATGATTGTTTGGGATTGTTTGTGATTGATATTGGTTGATTGTGGTTGAAAAATACCCATTGGTGGTTGTGAGATATTTGGTTGAAATCACATAGGATTAGTTTGTGGAAATGAAATAAATATATACATGCCGCCTGCGTGCGAACTAGATGCATGAACCCCATTGTCAAAAACCGCGAGGTTTTAAGGTAGAGCGAGGAGCCGTACTAGGGACGGTGCCGGTGTAACTACCCTGCCGTTATGCTGCCGAAATTTTGAATAATATTTGTGTGTTTGAATTATTTTCATATGCTTAAACTATATTTATTCATTGTATAGAAAACATTCATGTGTTGAATTGATATTCATTCGTTGTTTAGAAATTCATGTGTTGAATGGGATTCATATTTTGAAATAAATTGTTCGATAATAAAAATCACATTTTTATCTATATATAAAAACTATTGAAAACATTCATGTGTTGAATTGATATTCATTCGTTGTTTAGAAATTCATGTGTTGAATGGTATTCATATTTTGAAATAAATTGTTCGATAATAAAAATCACATTTTTATCTATATATAAAAACTATTGAAAACATTCATGTGTTGAATTGATATTCATTCGTTGTTTAGAAATTCATGTGTTGAATGGGATTCATATTTTGAAATAAATTGTTCGATAATAAAAATCACATTTTTATCTATATATAAAAACTATTGAAAACATTCATGTGTTGAATTGATATTCATTCGTTGTTTAGAAATTCATGTGTTGAATGGTATTCATATTTTGAAATAAATTGTTTGATAATAAAAATCACCTTTTATCGACTATATGAACTATATAGAAAAATAGTGTTTTGAAATGAATTGTTTTACAATAAAAATCACATTTTTATTGTATGCATAAATCGTTGAAATGTGAAGTGTTAAAAATAGCCACTTGTTCAAACTAAACATATATGAGTTGAAATATTCATTAATTAGCTAATGAAATGATTTGCACCAATGTATGTAACATTAGAATAAATGGTGTCTTTAAACCAAACAGAAATCCAATATGAAGTTGAATAGAAAAGGATAAATGATAAGAACTGTATATATATGTATATGCATATTCATTGAACAGGTGATAGCAAAGGGGCTAGAGAAGAGGAATAAAATTTTGTGCCCGACAAATAGGTACACATTTACTGATTTGTTTGGGTGATGATTTTGAGCCTGTTGGCTAGCCGCTTGGCTTCTTCTTTTTCTTTTTGAGATTAGAAGGACCGGGAACGCTATTTGCGATTTCCCGATGCTCCCGGTGCAGGGGAGGTTATGGCGAAATTTTTCCAAAATTTAAGGTGTTAGAAAAATATTTGAAGTGAAAACGATATTGAAATTGTTGAATGAACTATATTTATATAAATATATAAATATAAATAAAATTAAAACGAAACGAGGCCGTGCAGTTCGTATTTTGAAACCGTGATTTCAAACGACTAGTGCGGGAAATCCGACCATTGGATTTTCCCGAAACCTCAACCGTCGGGTTCGCCTTGGAATAATCTTTCCAACGGCACCAACCTTGTTAAAATCCAACGGTTGGATTGTCTGGAATGTTTAATTCAATTCTAAAGAAAAACAGCGCCAGAAACGATTATATTTATTTATATATATAAATATAATTATATTTAATCGAATAACGATGCTGCAGTTCGTATTTTGAAATCGAAATTTCAAACGATTGTACCGGGAGATCCGACCGTCGGATTTTCCCGAAACTGGAACCGTTGGGTTCGTTTTGAAAAGACCTTTCTAATGATGTAAATTTTGTGAAGATCCAACGGTTAGATTTTCAGATATGTGTAAATCTAATCTGAAGAAAAACAGTGCCACGGCCGCCTTATGGCCCGAAGCGTCGTTTTGAATAAAATGGCTATTTTAAAATAAATAAAAATAGCGATAAATAGTTATAAAATATCGTAAGCGATATGGAATGGAAATAAACTGAATTTGCTTGATTTATGTGGCTTTTGATGGTTGAATGTGTTTGGTGTGGAAATTACATTAAATAACAAAATTAGTGTTGTCGAATAATTTAACCATTGAAATAAATCGAATTGAAATTCTAAATATACGTGAATTATTTGAAAAGGCCGAGTTAATTCTCATTTCGAATAATTGACCGACGATTGAAATTCGAAGATGAAGACGATGGTCGAAGACCGGAGATCTTCACCTCGTTTGGATGGTAACCGAGGTCCTGATTGGGAGGCATCCCGAAATATGGATAATGAGTGGTGATCGTTCAGACGTACGTGTTGATCGAAGGGTTTGCGAGGTATTTAGTGCCTCCGGTTTCGTTCAGATCCAGAACGGACTTGTAAATGGACTGTGTGTCCGACATTGGATTTTATTCTGTGTTGATTGATCTCTGTTAAATATACATCTGTTTGGCGGCGGAGAATTTATTCTTTTGCTTAACGCCCTTCTCTGAGACGTACGAGCTCAGAGGTTGTATATCGATGGACATCAGTCGCATGGCATGAATTGCCTGTGTGGCATGCTAAGATGCAGTGATCAGGACTTCTGTTGAAAAGCAAAGTCTTGTGGTGATGATTAAAGCCCCGCCTGTGTGGCATAGCTTTGTGTATAACGTGAATTCGCGAGCCTCACACCTCGGTATGAACCTAAAACGGGAGAGGACATCAGGGAGGACATGCGTTTCTTTCTAGCTAGGGTGGTGTCAGTGACCTACCAGCCCTGACATTTATATACTTTTCACCTATGTGGTTGTTGCTGTTGCGAGGCGCCTCGGTTTGGTCGGACGATCCGGGTCCGATGGAGTCATTCGTTGGCTCGTTTACGCCCCAAAGGGCGGAGGAACGTATTGTTCAGGCACTATAATCCACTCCGTGTGGACCGGCCCTGACGATCCAAGGGGCAGTTGCGGCTGTTCCGGAGACATGGGCTAGATTGTCTCGAATTCGGTAAGGACTATCTTTTGCCTTGGTTCATGACGGAAAGCCAATTTCCAAATACGTGACGATGCGGTTTCGATTGTATATATATTTGGCGACATAGTGGCATGGGACGCTCATGTCGTCTATGATTGATAGTTATGATTTGAAATTGTTTTCAAAACATATAGACACTAACAATAATATCAAATGCCTTTGTTTTGTTCGTATCAAGCATATTTTGGCCGTTATAAGGTAAAAACTCTATCCTCCGGTTTGCGTTGCATTGTGTGATGGGAACTGAGTCTTATAACGGTTTCATTTTTATGAAAAGCATAGCGATGTTTAAAAGAAAGATTTGTTTTAAAGCACTGGCAATCCAATGGAGTAAACCCGTTCCACGAAAGTGGCGTGGTCCTGTGATTAGCCAATTATATATGTGTTGAGTGGATTTCTCATACCAGTCCCATGACTGACTCGTAGTTTGTTTCACTCTCAAACTCGGGTGCCCCTTTTTCCACACGGGCAGCCTTGTATTCAGGTTTAGCTGGTTCTTTCCGGATAGCTGGAGCTGAAGATGGATTCTATCATTTATTTCCTTTTATGCTGTTCAGCTCCTATTGTACATATTTTGTTTATTTCCGCTGTAGACATTTATGTATAGCTGAACTGTATTTGTACTAAGTAAGATCCTGTATACTGTGTAACTCTGATGATTACTTTTATCCAGTATATTTTGTTGTTCATTCTGGTGTATTTATTTAATTCTGTTCTGCTATTATATATTTCTGTGTTATATTCCAAAGATAACCTTGTTTCCGTGAGAACGGGAAATCGGGTCGTCTCACTATCCAATGTGGGTGGTTAAACACAGAGCCCAATAAGGACCCGAGGTTAGACTGAGTTGTGGCGTAAGACTGCCCGGACCCAACCGGCAACAGGCAGCCACAACAATACCTGTCTAATGTGAGAGGTCAAGGCTTTAATAAGACAATTAAGGCTGAGTCAGGATTGATAGGATTAAGTGAATTAAGACTTAATCAAAATAGAACATGCTAAACTAAACAGACTGATCGGGGGTTAGGTTTATAAAACACTTAACCAACTTAGCATGTTGGCTAGAAATAGAAAACCTAGTAGCGGGGGACCCTTTTCAGCAGTAACCCTACAAGGTATCATGATACCCTGAAACTAGGCAGGGTGGGGCATGATTACTGGGCTGACTGTAAGAGGTCAAATCGACGGCGGTGGTGCAGCAGTGTAGGTTCTAACGGGGTGTGTAAAGACCCGCAAATCCCCGCCCTTCGAATCGACCATAAACCACACAGGTCTGATCCAAAAAGTGGAAACCTACGAATACTTTAACTTTGGGCATACAACACATTACAACAGATAACAGAAGACTTTTATAACACTATAATAAATGTTACATCAGAGTACAGAATATACATATCAGAGTACATTGGAATATAATTACAGCGGAAGATAAATACAAAAAATGTAATATACTGCAACGGAAGAACACAGCGGAAGACTCTCTATCTCTGGACACAGCTTTAAGCTTCAACCCCGAATCCTGCTTAATGTATCTGCAAAAATAGCTACTCGACTGCCCGTGTGGAAAATATGGGCACCCGAGTTTGCCAGTGGACAAACTACAGGTCAGTCATGGGACAGGTGTGAGAATTCTACCTAACCTATAAAATATAATAAGGCTAATCACATGACCACGCCACTTTCGCGGAACGGGTTTCCTCCTATGGATTGCCAGTGCATAAAATAAAGTAAATCGTAGAATAACGCAATGTCTTTTTGAAAAATGAAACCATTATAAGACCCAAGTCCCATCACACAATGCAACGCAAACCGGAGGATAGGGTTTTACCTTATAATGATCAAAAGATGCTTGATACGATAAACATGGTATTATATAATAATAGTGTGCAAACAATTTGAAATACATCAAAGTAAATGTATTAATCCTAGACGGCATGAGTGCCCCATCCCACTATGTCGCCATATATAGGTATACAATCAAAACCGCGTGATGTCGTATTGGAAATTTGGGTTTCCATCTGAGTCAAGGCTAGGGAGGAGATCCTTACCGATTCGAGACACTCTAGCAAATGCCCCAGGATTGGTACTCTGTCCAACCCTTGGATCCAGCAGGGCCGGTCCATACGTTAACGCTTAATGGATTCGCAATTCCTGAACACACGCTCCCCGGTCCTTTTGGTCCTATAATGCGGCCAGTGGCGACCGCATAAACCGAGGCCTCGAAAAATCCAACAACCACAATGAATAAATGCCAGCGCTAGTAGGTCCCTGGCACCACTCTAGCTAGAGAGAAACGTGTGCACTCCCTGCGTTCCCTTCTCCCGTTTTAGACTCTACCGGGCTGTGAGGCTCGCGAAGTCACGATATACACAAAGCTATGTCTAAATAGACTGTGCTTTGATCATCAACCACAAGGCCTGCTTTTCAACAAAGCCTTGATCAATTGCGTCTTAGCATGCCACATTGTCAGACTCTACCGTATCATTGATCATCTACCCATATATATATAACCTCCAAGCTCATACGTCTTAGAGAAGGGTGTTAAGTGAAGAATAAATTCTCCACCACCAAAAGAAATATATAATCGGTAGCGTTCAACAAATACAGTAGAAAAGAATACAATGTCAGACACACAATCCATTTACAAGTCCGCTCTGGGTCTGAGCGAAACAACGTGTCCGTCGATCTCCAAATACATTTGGACGATCATCACCAAATACCTTGCCTTGGGGTGTCCAGTCCCAATTCAAGATACCAGTCATCATCATCCCAACGATGTGAAAACTTCGGTCTTCAATTGCCGTCTTCATCTTCGACTCTTGATCGTCGTGATGATTATTCAGAATGGGTTAAACCCGGTCTTTCTGAATAACTCGCGTATTTTGTGATTAAAAATCAAATATTGGAAAATCACACATTACGCCACATTTCCCACTCAGAATATTCTTTTAATAAGATATTCATATTAAAAGATTCTCATTAATTTTATCAAAGATAAATTAATAAATTTAATCATAAATCTTCCTTAAAAGATTTATTAAAAATTCTAAATTTGATTTAATATCAAAAATCATTTTCACAAGATTATTTATTTTAAAGAATAAATCTTCTTTTAAACGGGTTAAAGAACTCGTGTCATTTAAACACAGTTCACGATAAACCCATAAATCAATTTCCAAAATATGGAATTCCACAGAAATCAATCAATACATAATCGATGTGAATTTCTGTATCGGACTAACAATATACATGGAATAACGGCAAAGCCTCTTAAATTCCATATATAATATCGGTCTTCTATTACAGAAGCCCATCTCGATTATTACCAATCGAATTTTCCACTTAATTCCAATTTAATTTTATTAAATTGGAAAACTAGATTTTTAGGAAATGCTCTTTTAAATCTATAAAATAGATTTATAAATTCCAAATAATAATTTCAATGTAAATTGGATTAAAGGAGAAATGTCATTTAAAAACACCGTCCACGATAAATCCACTTCACATCTCAATTTATTTCATATCATAAAATAAGATTTTGCAAATTCTAATAATCTTAAATAAAAGATTTCTCTTTATATATATATTATTATAAGAAAAACGTATTTTAGAGATAATCATTAAAAATATTCTTTATATAAAAGATTTTTACCTTTTACAAATATTCTTTGTTTAACATATACTTAATTAAAATATATATATATATATTTAAATAAAAAGAATTTCTAATGTAAAAATATTCTTATTTAAAAGAACATCTGAATCGAAATGCGACTCAACCATTTACCATATAATTTGGATTATATGGAATTTAACACACATCATATATAACAATAAAAATGTAATTATCAAGTCATCCATTTACATCCAAAGTGTAAATTCCAACTGTGTAAGCGTTAAAATTAAATAATAACGCTTATCACAGCCTGTCGATCTAACGATCAACATACAACTAAATATTGGGATTAGTGTATGTTAATTTTCATCCCAACACCCGTGTGGGGTTTCATCCAACAAACAAATAATTAATTCATTTGTGCACTTGGGCGATGTGTGAAAATTATCGACCCAATCACATAAACAAGTCAGGTAACTTGTTTATGGTAGTGTAATACACAATATATAACACGACGATAAAACTGTCTCTTTTTATTTCTATTCTTTTTATTGCATGTAAAATGTCAATAAAGATGAATTCTTTATTTCTATTCTTTTATCGCATCTAAAATGACGATAAAAAATAAAATCTTTATTTCAATTCCTTTCATTGTAAATAAATGAAAAGAAAAAATGTAATCTTTTAATTCCATTGTAATAGGGAATACAATTAATAACAAAAATATAACTTCTCATTTCATGCTTCATTTGCAATAGAGAATGCAAATAAAGATTCAACTTTTTAATTTGATGTTTATTTACCTAAAGGAATTTAAATAAAATTGTGACTCTTCATTTCATAAATTATTTGCATTAAGGATTTCAAATGAAAATGTATCCTTTATTCTCATGTTTTTATTTGCGTTGAGTAATGCAAATAAAAATGTAATATTTATTTTCTAGTTTTATCTACATCAAGAAATGTAAATAAAATAACTGCTTCTTATTTTATGTTTATTTACATCAAGTGAAGTAAATAAATAAAAATTATAACCTTTATTTTAATGTTTTGTTCGCATTTAAAAACATGCAACAAAAATGAGACATTTGTTTTTGATAAATTTGTTTGCAACTAAATTTGCAAACAAAATATAAATGTAATTTTTTGTATTGTCTTGTTTGTTTGCAACTAAGGTTGCAAACAACAAATGAAATTTTATCTCTTTGTTTATTTGCATGATGGAATGCAAATAATATAAAAAAAATATAAATTAGTTTGCATCTAAATTTGCAAACCAAAAATGCAAATTTTATTTTCTTATTTGTTTGCAACAAAAGTTGTAAACAAAAAAAAAATATGTAAATTTCTTTTTTCTTTCTTCTAGTTTTATTTGCATGGTAGGATGCAAATAAAATGTATTTTCTATTTTCTACGTTTCATTTGCATCAAAAATTGCAACCAAAAGATATATTTTTCCTCTACTTTTTGTTTGCATCTAAAATTGCAAACAAAAGATATATTTTTCCTCTACTTTTTGTTTGCATCTAAAATTGCAAAGAAAAAGGTATATATTTTCTTTTTTTCTATTTTTGTTTGCCTCTAAAATTGCAAACAAAAAGGTATATATTTTTTTCTACTTTTGTTTGCATCTAAAATTGCAAACAAAAAAGATATTTTTTTCTTTTTCTACTTTTGTTTTATAAAATGTAATCATAAAATAAAACCGTCTCTTCCCTCTTACATGTAGTGTTTGCATTTAATTGCAACACGAAAATATAAATTTTAAATTTTAAGAAACGTTTTCATACAACACAAAAATGTATGTTTTAATTTTATGAAGCGTTTGCATATGTATGTAAACACAAAAATGTAAATCTTTTTTTTTCTTTTTCTTTTTTTCTTTTTGTGAAGCGTTTGCATATGTATGTAAACACAAAAATGTAATTTTTTTGTATGAAGCGTTTGCATATGCATGCAAACACAAAAATGTATATTTTTTTATGAAGCGTTTGCACATGTATGCAAACACAAAAATAATGAAAATCATATATATTATTTCTTTCTACATTGAATTTTTATTATGAATTGTAATGAGATGAGTTCCTATACTTTGTTGACATTAAGGAATGCAACAATACACTTTCTTTTTCCGTTATATAAAATTTTTGTTTGAAAACACAAATCAAAATGTTAATCAATTAACGATGTAAATATTTGTGTTAGGGACACAAGTGAAATACTTTCGATGTACGGTACATGTATTTGTGTTGGGAACACAAGTAAAAATAAATAAAATAAAATTTCAATGGCGGTGCATTCATTTGTGTTTAAGACAAAAATAAAATAAAACTTTGATGACGAAGTATTTATTTGTGTTTAAGACAAAAACAAAAATAAAACTTTGATGACGAAGCATTTATTTGTGTTTAAGACAAAAATAAAAATAAAACTTTGATGATGAAGTATTTATTTGTGTTTAAGACAAAAATAAAAATAAAACTTTGATGACGAAGTATTTATTTGTGTTTAAGACAAAAATAAAAATAAAACTTTGATGACGAAGTATTTATTTGTGTTTAAGACAAAAATAAAAATAAAACTTTGATGACGAAGCATTTATTTGTGTTTAAGACAAAAATAAAAATAAAACTTTGATGACGAAGTATTTATTTGTGTTTAAGACAAAAATAAAAATAAAACTTTGATGACGAAGCATTTATTTGTGTTTAAGACACAAATAAAAATAATTCATATTCCTGTGTAAATGTATGTGCCAATATATAAATAAAAAGGCATTTTTTTTATAAACTTTTATGTTTAGACATTTCTTTTGAATATTGTTATTTGTGTTGAAACACAAATATAAAATGAACATCTTTCATACATGTAGATTTTTGTGTTGAAACACAAAAATAAAGTAAACTTTTTTTTTTCTTTCATGTAGATTTTTGTGTTGGAACACAAAAATAAAATAAACATTTTTTCTTGTAGATCTTTGTGTTGGAACACAAAAATAAAATAAACACATTTTTTTTCCTCATGTATACTTTTGTGTTGGAACACAAAAAAATAAAATAAACAATCTTTTTTTTTCTATGTATAATTTTTGTGTTGGAACACAAAAATAAAATAAACAATCTTTTTTCTCATGTGTATTTTTGTGTTGGAACACAAAAATAAAATAAATAATTTTTCTCATGCGTATTTTTGTGTTGGAACACAAAAATAAAATAAACAATTTTTTTTCTTTTCTATGCATATTTTTCCATCGCAATATGAATATTGAATTGATTATCAAACTCAATTCAATAAAAACCAAATCTGAAATAAACGTATCCAAGTTCGCACAACAACCAATACAACAATACATTCATCAAACAGAAAATCAACATAACATACTATACAATTCAGATCTGAACGAATATTATATAATAAATAAATTAATCAACTAATTAATTTAAATTAAAGAAATCTCACCTTCCCTTAATTCAGATCTAAAGATTCAAACAGTCCAGAAAATGTTCCAATCAGTCTCAAACCGTTCTATTTGCTGTTACATTCCAATGTTTTTGAAATCGTCAAATTCTAAGTTGAAATGAACGAGTCATGGTCAAAACAAGTTTTTAAAATAATTTAAATTAATTAATTAGTTAATTAATTAAGATAATTACCCTTCTTCCTCCTCAAATAGGATCGGCCGTACTTATGAGAATGGAGAGGAGAAGATGGTGGCTCCAGAGAAGATCTAACCTTATGAGAATGGAGAGGAGAAGATGCTCTTTGATTTGGTATAGGAGTTAGGATTTAATTTGAAGAGAAGAGGGAGAAAGTAGCACAAGAATTTTCGGCCATGAAGAGAATAGGGGGCGGCGGCTACTAATTGAAGAAGAGGAATAATGATATAGTTAGGGTTCTCCTCTTTTTTATATTATGTAATAGTTGATTTTTCAAAAAAACCCATTCCTCTCAAATTATTTAGAATCCAGTCCAACAAAAGCTACCCTACCCAATAACCCCTAATCCGGATCCATCTAGCCATGTCCCGCAGGCCCAAAAGGTTGTCTAAGCCCTCATTTTTCGAATTTAAAGTTAATTCTTTTTATTATTTAATTCGGACACAATCAAAAATCCGCCGAGGCCACATACGGACTCCGAAAAATCTAAAAAAAATATTTTTAGCTTTCTTATGACGATACGGTTCCAATGAGACTAATTTCATCGAATTCTGAGACTGTTTGGAAAATAGTTATTTTTAAGGCGTTTAAATTTAACTGAAATAGTCAAAACACATTTTCTTTTCCCACGCTCACATATTAATTCGAAAAATTCTGAAAATTGAAACCTAGCAATAATTTGACATTCCGGTTCCAACAAAAGTGATTTCGTCGAAAACCGAGTTCGTTTGAAAAATGACTATTTTTAAGGCCAATATATTTAATATTAAAAATATATTTTTAAACAAATAAATCCCGAAACTCAAAATATATAAGTGTTTACTGTTTTTCAATGTAGAAACATCATTCTGAACTCAATGAAAGTGGTTTCGAGTTCAAATTCCTTCGTATGCAAAAAGTAGCATTTTGACCTTTATAAATTTCATAGCGACCTTTCTAAATATTGAATTGGCCATAACTTTTGATTTCCGCTATGAAATTTCAATTTTTCGGATTCGTTGGAAAGATATTTTTAAATAGATTCTAATATTTTTGGTTTCACTAAAATCCGTTAAATTTTGCATCCTGTACGGTCAGTCAAAGTTCAAGTTTGACTTTTCAAACTACCGCGCTATTTCTAACTCTTTTGTTAATTAAAATTAAATAATTCATTCTAACTTCGATTTAAATCAAATTTGTGATCATTATTATTTAAATAAATAATTTTATATTGTCAAAATTCATTAAAATTTTCTAAAATAAAAATTTTAAATTGGTCCTGATTTTTGCGGATTTTTGCGGGTTGTTACAATCGCCCCAACTTAAAAACTTTTCGTCCTCGAAAAGGAACGTAGCTAAAAATTGTAAAATTAACTATCTTAATTTTAAATTTTAATGGTTAATTATCTTTTCAAAATATATATAAAAATCATATTTCAAAGAATAGATTATAAATATCAAAAATACGTTAATTATAAATTCGTAACTCTTAACTCGTTCTAAGGCATTACTAACCTCATCTCTAACGAGTTTACTCATTCTAGGATACTGCTGATCCTATCTCTAATGAGTATTCTTATTGGACATTACTAATCCAATCTCTGATGAGTCTTTTGTTCAGTTCTAACAAGTTGTACCCCAAAGATTTGAGCTAACCTGAGCTCTGATACCAACTGTAAAGACCCGCAAATCCCCGCCCTTCGAATCGACCATAAACCACACAGGTCTGATCCAAAAAGTGGAAACCTACGAATACTTTAACTTTGGGCATACAACACATTACAACAGATAACAGAAGACTTTGATAACACTATAATAAATGTTACATCAGAGTACAGAATATACATATCAGAGTACATTGGAATATAATTACAGCGGAAGATAAATACAAAAAATGTAATATACTGCAACGGAAGAACACAGCGGAAGACTCTCTATCTCTGGACACATCTTTAAGCTTCAACCCCGAATCCTGCTTAATGTATCCGCAAAAATAGCTAATCGACTGCCCGTGTGGAAAATATGGGCACTCGAGTTTGCCAGTGGACAAACTACAGGTCAGTCATGGGACTGGTGTGAGAATTCTACCTAACCTATAAAATATAATAAGGCTAATCACAGGACCACGCCACTTTCGCGGAATGGGTTTCCTCCTATGGATTGCCAGTGCATAAAATAAAGTAAATCGTAGAATAACGCAATGTCTTTTTGAAAAATGAAACCATTATAAGACCCAAGTCCCATCACACAATGCAACGCAAACCGGAGGATAGGGTTTTACCTTATAATGATCAAAAGATGCTTGATACGATAAACACGGTATTATATAATAATAGTGTGCAAACAATTTGAAATACATCAAAGTAAATGTATTAATCCTAGACGGCATGAGTGCCCCATCCCACTATGTCGCCATATATAGGTATACAATCAAAACCGCGTGATGTCGTATTGGAAATTTGGGTTTCCATCTGAGTCAAGGCTAGGGAGGAGATCCTTACCGATTCGAGACACTCTAGCAAATGCCCCAGGATTGGTACTCTGTCCAACCCTTGGATCCAGCAGGGCCGGTCCATACGTTAACGCTTAATGGATTCGCAATTCCTGAACACACGCTCCCCGGTCCTTTTGGTCCTATAATGCGGCCAGTGGCGACCGCATAAACCGAGGCCTCGAAAAATCCAACAACCACAATGAATAAATGCCAGCGCTAGTAGGTCCCTGGCACCACTCTAGCTAGAGAGAAACGTGTGCACTCCCTGCGTTCCCTTCTCCCGTTTTAGACTCTACCGGGCTGTGAGGCTCGCGAAGTCACGATATACACAAAGCTATGTCTAAATAGACTGTGCTTTGATCATCAACCACAAGGCCTGCTTTTCAACAAAGCCTTGATCAATTGCGTCTTAGCATGCCACATTGTCAGACTCTACCGTATCATTGATCATCTACCCATATATATATAACCTCCAAGCTCATACGTCTTAGAGAAGGGTGTTAAGTGAAGAATAAATTCTCCACCACCAAAAGAAATATATAATCGGTAGCGTTCAACAAATACAGTAGAAAAGAATACAATGTCAGACACACAATCCATTTACAAGTCCGCTCTGGGTCTGAGCGAAACAACGTGTCCGTCGATCTCCAAATACATTTGGACGATCATCACCAAATACCTTGCCTTGGGGTGTCCAGTCCCAATTCAAGATACCAGTCATCATCATCCCAACGATGTGAAAACTTCGGTCTTCAATTGCCGTCTTCATCTTCGACTCTTGATTGTCGTGATGATTATTCAGAATGGGTTAAACCCGGTCTTTCTGAATAACTCGCGTATTTTGTGATTAAAAATCAAATATTGGAAAATCACACATTACGCCACATTTCCCACTCAGAATATTATTTTAATAAGATATTCATATTAAAAGATTCTCATTAATTTTATCAAAGATAAATTAATAAATTTAATCATAAATCTTCCTTAAAAGATTTATTAAAAATTCTAAATTTGATTTAATATCAAAAATCATTTTCACAAGATTATTTATTTTTAAAGAATAAATCTTCTTTTAAACGGGTTAAAGAACTCGTGTCATTTAAACACAGTTCACGATAAACCCATAAATCAATTTCCAAAATATGGAATTCCACAGTAATCAATCAATACATAATCGATGTGAATTTCTGTATCGGACTAACAATATACATGGAATAACGGCAAAGCCTCTTAAATTCCATATATAATATCGGTCTTCTATTACAGAAGCCCATCTCGATTATTACCAATCGAATTTTCCACTTAATTCCAATTTAATTTTATTAAATTGGAAAACTAGATTTTTAGGAAATGCTCTTTTAAATCTATAAAATAGATTTATAAATTCCAAATAATAATTTCAATGTAAATTGGATTAAAGGAGAAATGTCATTTAAAAACACCGTCCACGATAAATCCACTTCACATCTCAATTTATTTCATATCATAAAATAAGATTTTGCAAATTCTAATAATCTTAAATAAAAGATTTCTCTTTAAATATTTATTATTATAAGAAAAACTTATTTTAGAGATAATCATTAAAAATATTCTTTATATAAAAGATTTTTACCTTTTACAAATATTCTTTGTTTAACATATACTTAATTAAAATATATATATATATATATTTAAATAAAAAGAATTTCTAATGTAAAAATATTCTTATTTAAAAGAACATCTGAATCGAAATGCGACTCAACCATTTACCATATAATTTGGATTATATGGAATTTACACACATCATATATAACAATAAAAATGTAATTATCAAGTCATCCATTTACATCCAAAGTGTAAATTCCAACTGTGTAAGGGTTAAAATTAAATAATAACGCTCATCACAGCCTGTCGATCTAACGATCAACATACAACTAAATATTGGGATTAGTGTATGTTAATTTTCATCCCAACACCCGTGTGGGGTTTCATCCAACAAACAAATAATTAATTCATTTGTGCACTTGGGCGATGTGTGAAAATTATCGACCCAATCACATAAACAAGTCAGGTAACTTGTTTATGGCAGTGTAATACACAATATATAACACGACGATAAAACTGTCTCTTTTTATTTCTATTCTTTTTATTGCATGTAAAATGTCAATAAAGATGAATTCTTTATTTCTATTCTTTTATCGCATCTAAAATGACGATAAAAAATAAAATCTTTATTTCAATTCCTTTCATTGTAAATAAATGAAAAGAAAAAATGTAATCTTTTAATTCCATTGTAATAGGGAATACAATTAATAACAAAAATATAACTTCTCATTTCATGCTTCATTTGCAATAGAGAATGCAAATAAAGATTCAACTTTTTAATTTGATGTTTATTTACCTAAAGGAATGTAAATAAAATTGTGACTCTTCGTTTCATAAATTATTTGCATTAAGGATTTCAAATGAAAATGTATCCTTTATTCTCATATTTTTATTTGCGTTGAGTAATGCAAATAAAAATGTAATATTTATTTTCTAGTTTTATCTACATCAAGAAATGTAAATAAAATAACTACTTCTTATTTTATGTTTATTTACATCAAGTGAAGTAAATAAATAAAAATTATAACCTTTATTTTAATGTTTTGTTCGCATTTAAAAACATGCAACAAAAATGAGACATTTGTTTTTAATAAATTTGTTTGCAACTAAATTTGCAAACAAAATATAAATGTAATTTTTTTTGTTGTCTTGTTTGTTTGCAACTAAGGTTGCAAACAACAAATGAAATTTTATCTCTTTGTTTATTTGCATGATGGAATGTAAATAATAATAAAAAAAAATAGTTTGCATCTAAATTTGCAAACCAAAAATGCAAATTTTATTTTCTAGTTTGTTTGCAACAAAAGTTGTAAAAAAAAAATGTAAATTTCTTTTTTCTTTCTTCTAGTTTTATTTGCATGGTAGGATGCAAATAAAATGTATTTTCTATTTTCTACGTTTCATTTGCATCAAAAATTGCAACCAAAAGATATATTTTTCCTCTACTTTTTGTTTGCATCTAAAATTGCAAACAAAAGATATATTTTTCCTCTACTTTTTATTTGCATCTAAAATTGCAAACAAAAGGTATATACTTTCTTTTTTTCTATTTTTGTTTGCCTCTAAAATTGCAAACAAAAAGGTATATTTTTTTTTTCTACTTTTGTTTGCATCTAAAATTGCAAACAAAAAAGATATTTTTTTTCTTTTTCTAATTTTGTTTTATAAAATGTAATCATAAAATAAAACTGTCTCTTCCCTCTTACATGTAGTGTTTGCATTTAATTGCAACACGAAAATATAAATTTTAAATTTTAAGAAACGTTTTCATACAACACAAAAATGTATGTTTTAATTTTATGAAGCGTTTGCATATGTATGTAAACACAAAAATGTAAATCTTTTTTTTTCTTTTTTTCTTTTTGTGAAGCGTTTGCATATGTATGTAAACACAAAAATGTAATTTTTTTTTTATGAAGCGTTTGCATATGCATGCAAACACAAAAATGTATATTTTTTTATGAAGCGTTTGCACATGTATGCAAACACAAAAATAATGAAAATCATATATATTATTTCTTTCTACATTGAATTTTTATTACGAATTGTAATGAGATGAGTTCCTATACTTTGTTGACATTAAGGAATGCAACAATACACTTTCCTTTTCCATCATATAAAATTTTTGTTTGAAAACATAAATCAAAATGTTAATCAATTAACGATGTAAATATTTGTGTTAGGGACACAAGTGAAATACTTTCGATGTACGGTACATGTATTTGTGTTGGGAACACAAGTAAAAATAAATAAAATAAAATTTCAATGGCGGTGCATTCATTTGTGTTTAAGACAAAAATAAAATAAAACTTTGATGACGAAGTATTTATTTGTGTTTAAGACAAAAACAAAAATAAAACTTTGATGACGAAGCATTTATTTGTGTTTAAGACAAAAATAAAAATAAAACTTTGATGACGAAGTATTTATTTGTGTTTAAGACAAAAATAAAAATAAAACTTTGATGACGAAGTATTTATTTGTGTTTAAGACAAAAATAAAAATAAAACTTTGATGACGAAGTATTTATTTGTGTTTAAGACAAAAATAAAAATAAAACTTTGATGACGAAGCATTTATTTGTGTTTAAGACAAAAATAAAAATAAAACTTTGATGACGAAGCATTTATTTGTGTTTAAGACAAAAAAAAAAACTTTGATGACGAAGTATTTATTTGTGTTTAAGACAAAAATAAAAATAAAACTTTGATGACGAAGCATTTATTTGTGTTTAAGACACAAATAAAAATAATTCATATTCCTGTGTAAATGTATGTGCCAATATATAAATAAAAAGACATTTTTTTTTATAAACTTTTATGTTTAGACATTTCTTTTGAATATTGTTATTTGTGTTGAAACACAAATATAAAATGAACATCTTTCATACATGTAGATTTTTGTGTTGAAACACAAAAATAAAGTAAACTTTTTTTTTCTTTCATGTAGATTTTTGTGTTGGAACACAAAAATAAAATAAACATTTTTTCTTGTAGATCTTTGTGTTGGAACACAAAAATAAAATAAACACATTTTTTTTCCTCATGTATACTTTTGTGTTGGAGCACAAAAAAATAAAATAAACAATCTTTTTTTTTCCTATGTATAATTTTTGTGTTGGAACACAAAAACAAAATAAACAATCTTTTTTCTCATGTGTATTTTTGTGTTGGAACACAAAAATAAAATAAATAATTTTTCTCATGCGTATTTTTGTGTTGGAACACAAAAATAAAATAAACAATTTTTTTTCTTTTCTATGTATATTTTTCCATCGCAATATGAATATTGAATTGATTATCAAACTCAATTCAATAAAAACCAAATCTGAAATAAACGTATCCAAGTTCGCACAACAACCAATACAACAATACATTCATCAAACAGAAAATCAACATAACATACTATACAATTCAGATCTGAACGAATATTATATAATAAATAAATTAATCAACTAATTAATTTAAATTAAAGAAATCTCACCTTCCGTTAATTCAGATCTAAAGATTCAAACAGTCCAGAAAATGTTCCAATCAGTCTCAAACCGTTCTATTTGCTGTTACGATTCCAATGTTTTTGAAATCGTCAAATTCTAAGTTGAAATGAACGAGTCATGGTCAAAACAAGTTTTTAAAATAAGTTAAATTAATTAATTAGTTAATTAATTAAGATAATTACCCTTCTTCCTCCTCAAATAGGATCGGCCGTACTTATGAGAATGGAGAGGAGAAGATGGTGGTTCCAGAGAAGATCTAACCTTATGAGAATGGAGAGGAGAAGATGCTCTTTGATTTGGTATAGGAGTTAGGATTTAATTTGAAGAGAAGAGGGAGAAAGTGGCACAAGAATTTTCGGCCATGAAGAGAATAGGGGGCGGTGGCTACTAATTGAAGAAGATGAATAATGATTTAGTTAGGGTTCTCCTCTTTTTTATATTATGTAATTGTTGATTTTTCAAAAAAACCCATTCCTCTCAAATTATTTAGAATCCAGTCCAACAAAAGCTACCCTACCCAATAACCCCTAATCCGGATCCATCTAGCCATGTCCCGCAGGCCCAGAAGGTTGTCTAAGCCCTCATTTTTCGAATTTAAAGTTAATTCTTTTTATTATTTAATTCGGACACAATCAAAAATCCGCCGAGGCCACATACGGACTCCGAAAAATCTAAAAAAAAAATATTTTTAGCTTTCTTATGACGATACGGTTCCAATGAGACTAATTTCATCGAATTCTGAGACTGTTTGAAAAATAGCTATTTTTAAGGCGTTTAAATTTAACTGAAATAGTCAAAACACATTTTCTTTTCCCACGCTCACATATTAATTCGAAAAATTCTGAAAATTGAAACCTAGCAATAATTTGACATTCCGGTTCCAACAAAAGTGATTTCGTCGAAAACCGAGGTCGTTTGAAAAATGACTATTTTTAAGGCCAATATATTTAATATTAAAAATATATTTTTAAACAAATAAATCCCGAAACTCAAAATATATAAGTGTTTACTGCTTTTCAATGTAGAAACATCATTCTGAACTCAATGGAAGTGGTTTCGAGTTCAAATTCCTTCGTATGCAAAAAGTAGCATTTTGACATTTATAAATTTCATAACGACCTTTCTAAATATTGAATTGGCCATAACTTTTGATTTCCGCTATGAAATTTCAATTTTTCGGATTCGTTGGAAAGATATTTTTAAATAGATTCTAATATTTTTGGTTTCACTAAAATCCGTTAAATTTTGCATCCTGTACGGTCAGTCAAAGTTCAAGTTTGACTTTTCAAACTACCCGCTATTTCTAACTCTTTTGTTAATTAAAATTAAATAATTCATTCTAACTTCGATTTAAATCAAATTTGTGATCATTATTATTTAAATAAATAATTTTATATTGTCAAAATTCATTAAAATTTTCTAAAATAAAAATTTTAAATTGGTCCTGATTTTTGCGGGTTGTTACAGGGTGCGGGCGTGCACACACTCCGGCACAGAAAAATAAGACACTGGGCACCAGTAGCATACCTGTGCATTCTAGGGTTGTGTCGGGCCACCACTATGGGACTTGATACACCCCATGGTGGGACCAGCATAGGTAACTACAACATCGGGGGCCGTAAGACACATGTAACTATGCGAGTAGGAGCCGATCATCATAAAATGGATCACTTCACCCTGATTATGGGGTGCCTGTTGGGAACTAGTTTATATGGGTACAGAGATTAATATGGGGTACGATAGTATATTCGACCCTAGACCACTTAACTTGGTTTATGGTGCTTTCCCATTTCTAGTTTATACTTATCGTACCTAGTTCTTTATTCATAGAATAAATAGTCCTAGACTTACTCAGGCTTTATGTCTGACTCTACTTTTCTTTGGTCTTCTTTTCTTCCGTTTCCCCCCAGGTCCATAGGGAGGGAATACCGCAGCTTGACCAGCCTTCATATCCAGCTTGAAGAGAAAGAATGTATTGCTTGGATCTTTTCGTTTTGGACTATGGCTTTGGACAACAATTATGGGACTTTTGCAGTTTATTTATGTTTTCTTTATGCTTCTTTAAATAATGTAATCAAGACAGTTATGAAAATGTTATGGTTTTTGGAAGTATTGTAAGACAATTATGGTATGGTTGGTGTAACACGTATTTTAATGAAATAAAAGTTGTTGTTTTCCGCTGTTCAAAAATATGTGTTATTATATCTGTCTTGTATATCTGTGATTTATACTTATAAACCTCCACCAAAATTAGGGCATTCCCTTTGAGAGTGACCCTAACGGAGGTGGGGTGTTTCACTTGGTATCAGAGCATAGGTTTACTAGATAAGATAAAAAGTTTTGAAAATTTATTTTCAAAAAGGAAATTTAAAGAAGCATTTTTAAGATAAAATATTATTTAATTTTAAAAGGCAAAGTCCCCCCCAAAGCCATAGGAACTATCTCTTATCCTTCGTTTTGAATCTATCCTTTTTTGTTTCAGCATGTCCGAAGAACTTAACTTGCCAGAGGGTGTACCAATACCTGATTGGTTTAGACGGTTCTTAGAAGCAAGGGCCACTCAGCCAGGTCCTACCGTTCCTCCTCCCCCACCTGCAAGAAATCATCCAGCTGCAGCAGCACCTCTTCCTCCACCTCCTCCGCGGGGAAACACCTTTGCTAAGATATGTAAAGATTTTAAAGCTATGGGAGGAAAGGATTTTCATGGAACTGAGTCCTTCGTGGCAGCTAGAAATTGGCTGAAAGAAACCGAGGACTTATTCATCATCTTTGAGGTAGAGGATAGACAGAAAGTACAACTGGCAGTATGGCTACTTAAAGGCGAGGCTTCCTAGTGGTGGGAAGTCACTAATGCAGAAAGACCAGTGGAAACATGGGAGGACTTTAGGGCAAGGTTTGAGGCTAAATTTCTCTCAGACGCAGAAAGGAGTTTGCAGTTGGAAAATTTCTTATTTCTTAAGCAAGGGAACAAGACAGTCAAAGAGTATGTTAATCAGTTCGATGAGCTGGCTAGGTTCGGACTGGACCTAGTCAACACCCTGCACAAGAAGGCTCTCCGTTTTGTCAAAGGGTTGAATGAGCCATTACACAGTTTGGCCATGACCCATATACCCATGGGAGCTACGTATGAAAGGTTGGTACAAATGGCGTTGCTGAACGAAGAGGATAAGGGCAAGAAGGAGACAAAGGCAGAAAACTCTCAAGGGAAGACAGAGGGTTTGCAGCCTAAGAAGACAGACTTTAAGAAGGGCGGGAAAGGCAACAAAGAGAAGAGGAAGTGTAATTTATGTGGCAAAGTGGGGCACTTAGTAAAAGATTGCCCGAAAAAGAAGGCCAAGATGAATGGTGGGTGCTTTTCTTGCGGTGAGACAGGCCACATGGCTAAGGACTGCCGAAAGAAACGAGGACAGGGGCAGAGGGATGGATCCACCTCAGGGGCACAAGTTCATGTGATAGAGGCGCCACCTCTGCAACAGCGAGGTATAAATACTTCTGTAGAAAGTGTAGTTTATCTTTATGATCACCCCGTTCACACTTTATTTGATTCTGGCGCATCACACTCCTTTATCTCGTCTGCTTTAGTAGAATCTCTGCACCTAAAAACTAGTATGGTAGAGGACCCCTTAATTGTTTCAAACCCAATTGGGGGCCCAGCTCATTTGTCTATGATCTGTTTGGGATTGAAAATTTCTATTCTAAGCGTAGAATTTAAGTGTAGTGCCTTTGTTTTGGGCTTTTCGGGATATGGTTTGATTTTGGGCATGGATTGGCTATCCAGTAATGGGGCCATCCTTGATTGTGAGAAAAGGGTTGTTAGGCTCCTAACCCAGCTCGGTAATACTTTGGAAATTTCTTGTAATCCCTCGTTTGCGGTTATGCTTAGTTACCTTGAATCGCTAGATGCCTCCGTTGAAAATTTGCAATCGGTTAGAGTGGTCCGGGAATATCCGGATGTCTTCGAAGAGGTGAAGGGCTTGCCTCCGAAGCGGGAGATAGACTTTCGCATATACCTTGTAGATAATGCAAAGCCCGTTGCGTTGCCCGTTAGACACATGGCTCCACGGGAAAGGAAAGAGCTCAGTAAACAGATTAAAGAGCTTCTAGAAAAGGGGTTCATTAGGAGGAGTATTTCAGAATGGGGTGCTCCAGTGGTGTTCTCTACAAAGGCGGATGGTTCACTCCGTCTATGTGTTGACTATAGGGAGCTCAACAAGCTAATGAAAAAGAATAGGCACCCTCTCCCCAGAATTGACTATCTGTTTGATCAGCTTGTAGGAGCGTCTGTTTTCTCCCAACTCGATTTAGCAACCGGTTTTCATCAGCTAAGGGTGGCTGAAGATAGTATCGATAAAACGACATTCAAAACCCCAGACGGCTTCTTTGAATGGCTTGTCATGCCTTTCGGCTTGACAAATGCACCTGCTTACTTCGTGGACCTGATGAGTAGGGTATTCAGAGATTTCCTCAATAAGTTCGTAGTGGTCTTCGTAGACGATATCCTTATCTTCTCAAAGAATGAAGAGGAACATGCTCAGCACTTGAGGGCAATCATGGAAACTCTGCGAGTCCATCAGCTAAAAGCCAAATTCTCCAAATGCCACTTTTGGAGAGAAGAAGTGAGGTTCCTTGGGCACATAGTATCCAAACAAGGGTTAACAGTGGACCCTGCTAAGGTAGTGGCGGTACAGGATTGGAAGACACCAAGGAATGCAACTGAGGTCCGAAGTTTTCTAGGACTAGCAGGTTTCTATCGAAAGTTCATAAGGGATTTTGCGAAAATCTCAGCTCCGCTCACAAAGTTGACCAAGAAGAATCTAGTGTTCAACTGGGACTTGGATTGCGAGTTTGCTTTCCAGCGACTGAAAAGGGCTCTTACAACAGCCCCAGTTTTGACGTTGCCAGATGGAAGCAAGATGTTCACCGTTTATACAGATGCATGTGGGACAGGGTTAGGCGCCGTCTTAATGCAAGAAGGAAGGGTAGTAGCTTATGGCGGGAGACAATTGAAAGTGCACGAAAAGAACTACCCGACCCACGATCTTGAGTTAGCTGCCATCGTCTTTGCACTCAAGTCTTGGCGACACTATCTCCTAGGTGAGAAGTTTGAACTTTACACTGACCATAAATCGTTGAAATATCTTTTCTCGTAGAAGGACCTTAACTTGAGGCAACAGAGGTGGATGGAGTTTCTTGCCTCGTATGATTTCGAGATCTCCTATACTCCGGGCAAAGGCAACGTAGTGGCAGACGCGTTGAGCCGAAAGAAACTGACCCTAAGCCCGCTGTTTGTTGAAAGACAAAGCCTAGAGTTTATAGCCAGCTTCGACTTTAGGCCTTCCTCCGATTTTGTACCAGGCTTGCTAGCATCTCTCGAAGTACGCCCGACTTTAGTGGACTCGATAGGGACAACACAACGCGAGGACCCTCAGCTTGTGGAGACGATTGATAGGCTAATTAGGGGTGAGACTTCAAGTCACCTCAACAGATACTCCATCGACGATAAGGGTTGGCTAAGGCGAGATGGAAGACTATGCGTCCCACAGACAAGGGATTTAGTAAAGAAGGTTCTCGAGGAAGCACATCACTCCAAGATGACGATACACCCAGGTGGAGATAAAATGTACAAGGACATAAAAAGAACTTTCTTTTGGAACGGCATGAAGAAGGACGTGGCAGAATTCGTTTCTAAGTGTATGATGTGCCAACAGGTTAAGGCGGAACAGAAAAAGCCTGGCGGTCTGCTACATCCTCTAGAGGTCCCACAGTGGAAGTGGGATAGCATCTCAATGGACTTCATCGATGGGCTGCCTAGGTCTAGGAGAGGCAACACTAGCATTTGGGTAATAGTGGATAGGCTTACTAAAAGCGCCCACTTTTTACCTGTCAAAAGTAAAAGAACTGCCTCATCCCTAGCATCTCTTTACCTCAAGGAAATCTTTCGACTCCATGGAATACCATCCAGCATTGTTAGTGACCGAGACCCTATCTTCACAAGTGAGTTTTGGCGGAGTCTACAAGAAGCGGTAGGCACACGGTTATGCTTGAGCACAGCCTCTCATCCCCAAACCGACGGCCAAACAGAAAGAGTGAACAGAGTTTTGGAGGACCTTTTAAGACTGTGCATCCTTGACTTCGGAGGGACGTGGGAAGACCATCTTCCTTTGGTGGAATTTGCCTACAACAACACTATCAAGCAACCATCGGAATGGCGCCCTTCGAAGCTTTATATGGAAGACCGTGCCGATCGCCCACTTGTTGGTGGGAGTCTACTAATAAGCTCATACTTGGACCAGATATGATCCGAGAGACTTCAGAAAAAGTAGACTTAATATGAAGAAGGATGAAGACGGCCCAAGACAGACAAAAGTCCTACGCCGACAAGAGGAGGACCGACCTTGAATTTGAGGTTGGGGACAGAGTTTTTCTTAAGGTATCTCCGCTAAGGAACGTTGTTCGTTTTGGAACCACAGGAAAGCTAGCACCAAGGTTCGTAGGACCATTCCCTATCATTGAGAAAATTGGGAAAATGGCCTATAGATTAGAGCTACCCGAAAAATTGGCCGGAGTTCACAACGTCTTTCACGTTTCACATCTCCGAAAATGTCTACATGAGTCTGCTGAAGTGGTAGAGCCAAATATCCTAGAAGAAGCTGAAATGGAACGCGAAGCAACCGTAAGGAAAGTTCCAACCCGCATATTAGGAACGGAAGTGAAGAAGCTACGCAACCGCGAAGTCAAGCTCGTCAAAGTTCAGTGGAGCGACGCCGAGGAAGACGCAACTTGGGAAACTGAAGCTAGAATACGCGCTGCCTACCCTTTTCTTTTCGAGGGTACATCTTTGATCTTTCCTTTTTCCTTAAGTTGCGCTTTTATCTATCTTTTTTTAGGTATATCTCCTCGACCCTATCTTTTAGGTAGAAACCCTTTGGATGAAAACATGTAATTGAAACATGTTATGGATGATGATTGCAAGTGGTTGCAAGTGATTGCTAGTGGTTGCTCGTGGTTGCATATACACACACAATCTAGGTTTTAGATCGGCTCAATCACTTCATATTGCATATGCATATATGTTTGCATTCGTATATGGTTGAACTTTAATATGTGTCATATGGATGTTGCATTTGTATGAATGATTGTGCACTCATGTAGAATCATGAATAGGAGGATTTGCATACATAATGGATTCATGGCACTTACATAATTCACATTATGGAGGTCAACTGAATCAGTAGACCGCCTGATTTTGCATTAGATAAGTACATGTACACACACACTTCGCATATTATCATGAAGCATTAGAACTCTTTTAAGGACAATGGATGCTCGTGTTTGATGGATGAGTAGATGGATGTTTGGATGTTAGGATGTACATTCCTCCTGAACTTGAAGATTTCGGGATGAAATCCTTTTAAGTGGGGGAGAATGTAACACCCCGTGTATTTTATAACAGTGAAGTTCACAAATTAAA
This sequence comes from Allium sativum, assembly GCA_030737875.1. Classification (NCBI taxonomy): domain Eukaryota; kingdom Viridiplantae; phylum Streptophyta; class Magnoliopsida; order Asparagales; family Amaryllidaceae; genus Allium; species Allium sativum. The sequence continues at coordinate 94,019,887 of CM060916.1, read as the reverse complement.
GTATAATAAATTTCAAATCAAATTATTAAGGGAAACAAGATATGCCATTGCGTTCGTCTCGGAAAAATACGCGAAATAGAGTCTGAGTTTTCGAAAAACGGAGCCCGTATGACCAAATTATGGCCCGATGAAGTTTCAGAAAATTCAAATTTCGAAAACAGAATTGAATTTCAGCCCAATCAGAGTAGGCGGGAAAATTCCCGCCCAAACCCACCAGGTCGACCTAGGGTCGACCCTAGGGTCGACCTGCCAGGCCAGGTCGACCTGGGAGTCGACCTAGGTGTCGACCTGCCCCAGGCAGGTCGACTCTAGAGTCGACCTGGGGGTCGACTGGGGAGTCGACCTGGCCCCTGAGCCAGGTCGAACCCAGCCCACCCTGGCTGGCCTGGTCTGTGTTTGGTCGATTTTCTGAGCCTTGCCTTGTCACTAGGGCTAGGTGTCAGCTCCTGATTGGCCTCTCCTTTGAACGAACGACTATTATTAAACCAAGCTTCATCGACGGTCTAAATCAACTCAAAAACTCTATAAAAAGGACCTAAGACTAACCCTAATTTACACAAACTAAAATGGAGATGAGACCGTCATGATGCTGAGGAAAGACTGAGGATAGCCGTCAGAAATAGAGAGACAATTAGGAGATAATTCAAAGCTTAAAGCAACGTTAATCAAATCAAAGCAACGCCTACAACAAAGGATAGCATCTCCAAATTCAGAATTCAGATTCCTGAATTGATGATTTGTCATACGTTGTAAGTAGAGTGCTATTCCGATGTGAATTAAATAATTGTGTTGATTTGTGTAAAGTAAGAAATGGAATTGTGGCGATAATAATCTATATTTGTATGTTGCTTTGATGCTAAACGATTTGGGAATATTATGGTATACGATTGGATATTTGTAAGTACGCGATTTGCGTTGGAAGTTAACAACGAAATGGAATTGTGGCGATAATAACTTATAATTGTATGTTATTTTGATTCTAAACGATTTGGCTATGCTATGGTGTACGATTGGATTCATACAAGTATATGGTTTATGTTGACAACCACATGTTGTGGAATTTTTTTAATTGGGATTCATGCAAGCATATGATTCATATTGAAAACTACATGTTTGTGGTAGTTATTTACAACACCCATTTGATAATTGCAAGTATATGATTCATGTTGAAAATAACAACTATATGTTGTAATAGTTTATTTGAAATTCATGCAAGTATATGATTTATTGTTATGCCAACATGATGTATAATTCTATGGTCATCTTTAGTGTAATTTGATCCACTTAAGTATTATGATTCATATGAAGGTTATGTTGGAATTGGCATCATAGTTCAAGTATAAAAATCATGATTTTGTGATAGTGATAAAAGCAAGCGTCTTTGTAAGCTTGTATTAATTTTATGAGCATGACTAAACTATGTTTGTTATTATGCCTAGTTGAGAACATGTTTTTAGGCTTATGTTGTTATCATAATCATATGATAATATATTTGACACATAAGTTACATTAGAATTACACTAGAGTTACATCCCACTTACAAGTTACATAGATAGGATAAAAACCATTATTATATGAATATTAGGATTCATGTTCAATTATGTTTATGCCATGACTATATGAATAAAAGGACTTATGCTCAATCATGATTATGCCATAATTATATGATTAGAATGGTTCATGTTTAAGTATTATTTATGCCATGACTACATGAATAGAATGATTCATGTTTTGTGAATAGAATGATTCATGTTTAAGTATTGCTTATATTATATGTTGTTACAATTGCAAGTTCACATGTGCCTACCTTATGTAAATTGAATCGTTATGTTGCAAGTTCATGCGTTCACACTCCCCTTTTTATGTTACCTTATAAACACCATGTTTTAAGCCTCCCCTTTTCATATGGCTAAATTGGGTTTAAGTGTTAAACCCAACACACCTTACATTGGAGCGAACGTATAAAACGGGGGTAATGACGTTTGGGCTAAAATATAGAACATATGTGTTGGCATGTTTGACGCATGCCAACAACCTTGAAAAACAATTAAGTGGCATAAATAAATCTTAATCAATAAAGATGAATTTGAATAATGGGCCGCAAATATTTACATATAAAAAGAAAAGAGACAAAATATGTAAATGTAGAAAATACGATGTGTTTAACCCGAGGTTGGATTGAGTTGTGATGTAAACCTGCCCGGAACCGCCCGGCTGTCCAGTAGTCACAACAATACCTATCCAATGTGGGTGGTTAAACACGGAGCCCAATAAGGACCCGAGGTTAGACTGAGTTGTGGCGTAAGACTGCCCGGACCCAACCGGCAACAGGCAGCCACAACAATACCTGTCTAATATGAGAGGTCAAGGCTTTAATAAGACAATTAAGGCTGAGTCAGGATTGATAGGATTAAGTGAATTAAGACTTAATCAAAACAGAACATGCTAAACTAAACAGACTGATCGGGGGTTAGGTTTATAAAACACTTAACCAACTTAGCATGTTGGCTAGAAATAGAAAACCTAGTAGCGGGGGACCCTTTTCAGCAGTAACCCTACAAGGTATCATGATACCCTGAAACTAGGCAGGGTGGGGCACGATTACTGGGCTGACTGTAAGAGGTCAAATCGACGGCGGTGGTGCAGCAGTGTAGGTTCTAACGGGGTGCGGGCGTGCACACACTCCGGCGCAGAAAAATAAGGCACTGGGCACCAGTAGCATACCTGTGCATTCTAGGGTTGTGTCGGGCCGCGACCATGGGACTTGATACACCCCATGGTGGGACCAGCATAGGTAACTACAACATCGGGGGCCGTAAGACACATGTAACTATGCGGGTAGGAGCCGATCATCATAAAATGGATCACTTCACCCTGATTATGGGGTGCCTGTTGGGAACTAGTTTATATGGGTACAGAGATTAATATGGGGTACGATAGTATATTCGACCCTAGACCACTTAACTTGGTTTATGGTGCTTTCCCATTTCTAGTTTATACTTATCATACCTAGTTCTTTATTCATAGACCGAATAGTCCTAGACTTACTCAGGCTTTATGTCTGACTCTACTTTTCTTTCGTCTTCTTTTCTTCCGTTCCCCCCCAGGTCCACAGGGAGGGAATACCGCAGCTTGACCAGCCTTCATATCCAGCTTGAAGAGAAAGAATGTATTGCTTGGATCTTTTCGTTTTGGACTATGGCTGTAGACAGCAATTATTGGACTTTTGCAGTTTATTTATGTTTTCTTTATGCTTCTTTAAATAATGTAATCAAGACAGTTATGAAAATATTATGTTTTTTGGAAGTATTGTAAGACAATTATGGTATGGTTGGTGTAACACGTATTTTAATGAAATAAAAGTTGTTGTTTTCCGCTATTCAAAAATATGTGTTATTATATCTGTCTTGTATACCTGTGATTTATACTTTTAAACCTCCACCAAAATTAGGGCATTCCCTTTGAGAGTGACCCTAACGGAGGTGGGGTGTTTCACTGTTCTTGAACCCCATGTGAAGAGAATTAATCTTTTAATTAAGATTGTTAGAGTTTCCAATTATATTTAATAATTGGAATAAATGGAATGTGAATTGGGTTTATTGTAAAATGTGTTTTTAAAGACATTCGTACTTTAACCCGATTTACAGTGAAATGTGATTTGGAATTTGTAAATCTTTTGTTAAGATTTAAAGAAAATTTTCCAAAGTGAAGTTTTACAATTTAATAAAATAAATTAGAATTGAATGGAATTCGATTTGGTAATAATCGAAGTGAGCTTCTATAGAGGAAGACTGTTAATATACATGGGATTTAAAAGGCTCGGCCATTGTTCCATTTATATTATCAGTTGGATATGGAAGTTCATATTGATTATATATATTGATCTGTTTTCCAAGAATATTCCATTGTTAATGGAATGTAATTTTGGGTTTATCGTGAGCTGTATTTTAAACGACATTAGTCCTTTAACCCAGTTAAAGATAAGATTAATTTCTTAACTTTGAATAATCATTAAGTAATGATTTTTGGAAATTAAATCTGAATTAGAGTTTTAATGAATATTTAAATAGATTGAAACGTGAATTTGATAACTAAAATTATCAAATTCAAGAAATGATCGAGAATGAAGTATCACCAGTTTTGCTCTAAGTGATAGTTAAATCTTTAATTAGATTTGGACGTGAAATGGTAATTAATTTTACCGATAACACCATGGTCTTAGATATGAAGTATTACCAGTTTTACTTCTTGGGATGAACATGTTGGGGTTAGGAAATTTAACAAATGTTTATTTCGGTAAGGTTCGCTAATCTTGACTAGTTTGGATAAACCATAATTTGGTTTGAATTGATATCCAAAGGAAGACTAATGGATAAATTTAAAGAATTTATCTTTGATAAAATTAATGGGAACATTTCCCAAAGGATATGAATATTTGAATAAAGGAATATTCTGGATTGGAATGAGGCGTATGTTGTGTTTTTATACCACGTTTATTATATACGTGAGTTATTCAGAAAGACCGGGTTTATCCCATTCTGAATAACTGATTCGACGATGTGTCGAGGATGAAGACGGTGGTTGAAGACCGGAGGTCTTCACGTCGTATGGATGATTATTGATGTCTTGATTGGGCTGTACACCCAAGATTAGGTAATAAGTGGCGATCGTCCAGACATGCTTGGAGATCGACCGGATATGCGAGGACCTCTCTCCTATATTGTACATACGGGACGAGGAAAAAGGTTCCTCCGGTTTCGTTCAGAAGCAGATTGAACTTGTAAATGGATGTGTGTCTGACATCGGATTTCACTCTATGTGATTGATAGACATCGGTTGCATAGCGTGAATTGCCTGTGTGGCATGCTGAGATGCAAATGATCATTCTATTGAAAAGCAGAGTCTTGTGGTTGATGATCACAGCACGGCGTTAATATAGCATAGCTTTGTGTAGCATTAATTCGCAAGCCTCACACCCCGGTATGAACCAGAAATTGGAGAAGGATCCAGGGAGGGCATGCGTTTCCTTCTAGCTAGGAGTGGTATCAGCGTTCTACAAGCCCTGATGTTTTACTTATGTGGATGATGGATAGCGAGGCTTCTCGGTTATTTCGGTCTCTGCGGGGCCGATGGATGGTATTTATTCAGGCCAGATTTACGCCCCATAAGGCGGGGAAATGCAATGTTCGGGCATTTTAATCCACTCCATGTGGACTGGCCGTGGCACCTAAGGGTCGATGCGTTATGATCCTGAGACATGGGCTATATTATTTCGAACCGATAATGACTATCCCTTGCCTTGGTTCACAGATGGAAATCCAACTTCCAATATGATATTTTGCGGTTTTGATTGTAGAGCCTAGTATGGCCACATGGTGGGATGAGGCACTCATGCCGTCTATGATTGATACATTTATATTTGAAATTGTTTTGACACTATAAACTTATAGTAATAATAAAAGATGAAATTTCACAGACCAAGCATTTTTGGCTATTATAAGGTAAAAACTCTATCCTCCGGCTTGCGTTGCATTGTGTGATGGGACTTGAGTCTTATAATAGCTTCATTGTTCTTTATTTAGCATTGCGCTGCTTGTTTTATACACTGGCATTCTTGGAGATAAACTTGTTTCGTGTTATACTGTAACAATCCGAAAATCTGGGCCAGTTTAAAATTTTTATTTTGGCAATTTTAGCGAATTTTGATTATTTAAAATGAATTATTTTAAATAATATCGACGAGAAATTTATTTTGAATAGAATTCGACGTATATATTATATACGTCGTCGTTAGAATATAAATATTTATTTTAATTATAAATAGAATTGAAAATGGCGCGGTAGTTCGATAATTCGATTTCAAACTTCAATTGAACATACCGGGTGCAAAATAATCCGGATTTTAGTGAAACCAAAAACATTGGAATCTAATTGAGAATATCTTTCCAACGAATCTGAAAAATCAAAATTTCATAGCGGGAATCAAAAGATATGTCCAGTTGAAAATTCTGAATAGTCGCTATGGAATTCAAGCCCTTAAAAATGGGAATTTTGCAAACGACCTCGGATTTCGACAAAACCACTTTTGTTGTGTCCGTGATGTTAAGTTATTGCTAGGTTTCAAATTTCATAATTTTTCGAATCAATATGTGAGCGTGGCGCAGTTAAACGTGTTTGACCAGTTTCAGTTGATTTTAATCGACTGGAAAATGGTCATTTTTCAAACGGTCTCAGAATTCGACGAAACTAGTTTTGTTAGGACCGTATCGTCGATACGAAGCTAGAAAATATTTTTTGGGAATTTTTAGAGTTCGTATGTGGCCCCGATAAATTGAAATGCGCGTTCAAATTCAATATATAGAGTTATATGTTGATTTTGATGAAATCTGATCGTAACGGCCGAATTGGCTTCCGAAACATAGCCCATTGTGTTCCGAATGGGGGTAGTTAGCTAGGGACGACAGGCGGTGTGTTCGATTTCGAGTTCGAATGTAAAAGTTACTTTTTGAAATAAATAAATAATAAAATATATATTATATTAACCTTGCCCTCTCTCTCTCTATACTCACCCTCCCGTTCAAATCGAAGTAGGTCAGAAAAAGAAAATAAAAAAAATCGCGCCGCCGCCGTGGGGCCCTCGAGCCACCAACGTCCGCCCCGCCAGTCTCCACCGGAGCTTCCCCTTCCCCTCCTCGTTTCCATCCATCTCCTCCACCCTCAGCTCGCGCGAGCCCTCTGTTCGAACCCCAGATGTGCTCAACCGCCCCCTCGACCACTGCAGTCACCTCCGTCCAACCCTAACCGCGACGAGCCACCCACCACCGTTCGACCGAAGGCCGCAGCACCCCTCCCCGTTTGCTCCTCTGAAAAATCCCCCCCCCCCAGATTCCGAACCTAAGCCAAATTGAGATCCCCAGGCCGCCAAACCCCAATCTGCCCCTCCAGAACTTCGGCGCCTCCTCCTGCGTGATTTGGAAACTCCACCACCCCTAAAACTCCGAATGTAAGCATTTTATTTATTATTTATACTGATTTATTTATTTCAGTTTATTAAAAGTGGTTAGTTAAAATAAAAATCAGTTTATAATATGTTTTTACAGCAGTTTTTATATATTTATAACAGCAGTTTATAAATGTATAACATCAGTTTTTATTATGTACATGTTTTTAAATCAGTTTTTAAATATAGAGAAGAAAGACCGGATTTTTCTATATTGAATAGCAAATAAAAATGTGATTTTTATATATTGTTCATCGAAGTAAAAATGTGATTTTTATATATTGAACATCGAAGTAAAAATATGATTTTTATATATTGAATAGCGAAGTAAAAATTCGATTTTTATATATGTAGTGGCTACGGGCGAAGAAAGTGATAAGAGACGAGAACAGTGAAGATTTCCTGCATTAGAAGTGCCGTGGAGATTAGGATAGCTATCGGTGAGAACTTCTCACCTTTCAATTTAATTTTTCTAGTTATAAATATATACTAGGATGCAGACGGTGTTTAGTAGCACCCGACACCCGTCATCCACAGACCATGGATGGCTTGTTTGTTAAATTGTTTGGTTGTGTAGTTAGTTAGAATATTTTGTTTGAATTGAATTGTTTGATGAAATGAATGGATTTGATTGATGTGTGAATGGCGTGGGCCTTCACTAGACCGGGGATAAGGCTAGGCCTCGTCCCGTTTCTAGTATCGTGCCGTTATGCCGCCGAAATTTTCTAAAATATGTTAGAAAAATAAAAATATCATTTTTATTTTGTAAATGAACTGAATGAAAATTCATGTGTTGAAATAAAATATTTTATCGTTAAAAATATAATTTTTAACGTGAAGTGAACAAGATAAAATATTCATTTACAAATCGGACGGTTTGTTTATGTACACTGATTTGACTGACATTGATTGGGTCGATAAATTTTACACATCGCCCAACTGCACAAATAAAATATGCGTTTGATGGTTTGAAACCCCACACGGGTGTTGGGATGAAATATGAAGTTCACTCATCCTGATTGATTAAATATGTCGATCGATTGATTGACAGGCTGTTATAAGCGTTAGATATCTATATTTGATGCTTGTACAGTGTAGTGCACTTTGGTTGATGGTTGATTATTTTTCAATGCTATTATATACATGTGTGGTATGAAAATCCATATAACTAATTTTATATGGTGATTGATTGGGCCTCATTCCAATCTAGAAAATAAAGAATATTATAAAATTTATATCTTTATCACTATAAAACAAAGGTTCATGTGTTGACTGTACTCATCCGTTGAGATTAGTCATGTGTTGAACGAAGTATTTTTATAATAAAATTTATATCTTTATCACTACAAAACAAAGGTTCATGTGTTGACTGTACTCATCCATTGAGATTAGTCATGTGTTGAACGAAATATTTGAAAATAGAAATACATTAAGCCGTGTTGATTAGATTGACGCCATTTTGACGTGAACGATATTTATATCGATTTTATTCATTTCGAAATGAATTGAATAGAAAACGATTTCAAAATGAATTGAATTGAAAACGATTTCAAAATGATTTGAATAGAAAACGAATTTGATTTGATTTGAATATATAACGAATTTGATTCGAATAGAAAACCAATTTGAATTGAATCGAATAGAAAACCAATTTGAGTTGAATCGAATAGAAAACCAATTTGAGTTGAATCGAATAGAAAACCAATTTGAGTTGAATCGAATAGAAAACCAATTTGAATTGAATCGAATAGAAAACCAATTTGAATTGAATCGAATAGAAAACGACTTTGGAATTGAATTGAATTGAAACCGAATTCAAATTGAATTGAAAGCGAATTGAAATGAATTTAAATTGAATTGAAGTTTGAATTGAATAGAAATGAATTTTAAAACGAATTTATAAAGAAAAATTCAATTTTGATTTGAATTGAAATGGAAGTTGAAATTGCTTTTGAAACGAATTTAAAACTATTTATATAATTCGTTTTAAATAGAAATCGACGAAATATATATTATATATATTATATATATATAATATAATGGCCTGAATAGAACGCGCCGCGCCGCGGTAGTTCGTGAATTTCGACCATTTATTTCGAACGGACATTACGGGAGATCCGACTGTCGGATTCTCCTAAAACCGGAACCGTTGGGTTCGTATCGAAAAGAGCTTTCTAACGAATACTAGAAATTTGAAATCTAACGGTTGGATTTGGAGATGCATCCAAATCAAATTCAGAAAAGGTCGGTGTAAGTGCAGTTCGATGGCCGTTGATGGAAATCGACTGTACGGGCCTTGATAAAATTATTAAAAATAGTAATAATTTGTGTAAAATCATAAGAAATGATTTAGAAAGGATTGGGATGAAAAACTCCATATTTGAAAAGATAAAATAATTTTTTATCGAAATGAACTAGTTTTGAACTAGAATTATAATTCTATTTATTTTTAAATAAATAAATTGAATTTGAAATGATTTTGAAAATAACCAGAATTTCCAATGATTGCATTGGAATGGATTTGAATCGAAATTTCCTTCGGAATGTTTCGATATTGGATTTCGTGACTATACCGATGTTGTTATGGAAATTTGAAAGATATGGATATATATATCGTTATTCCCAATACGATATCTGTTGGTCGCAGAATTTGATATTGAATATAAGCCGGGATATTTTCTATTCAGAGCCTTGTATTTAATATCAAATGTGATTTGGGTTTGTCGTGAATGGTGTCTTGACTAACACTGTTCTTGAACCCAGTTGAGAAAAGATTAAATCTTTTTATTTAGATTTAATGAAGTGTACTAATTAAATAATATTTAATTAGAATTGAGGTGATATTGATTTTTGGGTTTATCGTGGACAGTGTTTTAAATAACACTCGTTCTTTAACCCGATAATTAATGGAATGTGATTTTGGGTTTCTCATGAACCGTGTTTTAAATGACACTGATTCTTTAACCCAGTTAACGATTAAAACTAAGTGGAGTTTTAATGAATCTTTAATTAGATTGAAATAATCGAGAATGGAGTATCACCAGTTTTGCTCCAGGCGATAGTTAAATCTTTAATTAGATTTGAACGTGAAATGGTAATTGAAATTACCGATAACATCGTGGTGTTAGATATAAAGTAAGACCCGTTTTACTTCATGGGATAAATAGGTTGGGATTGGGAAATTAAAACAAATGATTACTTCGGTAAGGTTCGTTAATCCCGACTAGTTTGAATTGATATTCAAAAATAGATTAAAGATTAAATTTAAAGGATTTATCTTGGATAAAATTAATGGGAACCTTTCCCTATGAATGTGAAATTATAAACTAACTGTCGGTTAGCTAAGCAGAATGGTTTTCTGGATATTAATCTGATGTTGGTTTCGGCCTTCGGGGTTAATATTTGGGAAATTATTCTCTTGATTAATTTATGGTTAGTGACCGATGAATTGGAATGAGGCGAATGTTGTGTTTGTGTAACACTTATTTAAAATATACGCGAGTTATTCGGAGAGTCCGGGTTTATCCCATTCTGAATAACTGATACGACTATAAGTCGAAGATGAAGACGATGGTCGAAGACCGGAAGTCTTCACGTCGTTTGGGTGATTAGCGATGATCTTGATTGGGCTATACACCCAAGAAGATGGAAACAGTTGGTGATCGTCCAGACGTGCTTGGAGATCGATGGGTATGCGGGGTACTAGGTGCCTCCGGTTTCGTTCAGACCCAGAACGGACTTGCAAATGGACTGTGTGTCTGACATTGGATTTTAGTCTGTGTGATTGATTTCTATTAAATATATATCTGTTTGGCGGCGGAGAATTTATTCTCTTGCTTAACGCTCTTCTCTGAGACGTACGAGCTCAGGGGTTATATACTGATGGATATCAAACGCATAGAGTGGATTGCCTATGTGGCATGCTAAGATGCAAATGATCAAGGCTTCTGTTGAAAAGCAAAGGCTTGTGGTTGATGATCAAAGCACCGCCTGTGTGGCACAACTTTGTGTAACGTGAATTCGCGAGCCTCGCACCCCGGTTGTGAACCAGAAACGGGAGAGGACCTCAGGGAGGGCATGCGTTTCCTTCTAGCTAGGGTGGTGTCAGTGACCTACCAGCCCTGACATTTATATACTTTTCACCTGTGTGGTTGTTGCTGTTGCGAGGCGCCTCGGTTTGATCGGACGATCCGGATCCGATGGAGTCATTCGTTGGCTCATTTACGCCCCAAAGGGCGGGGAAACGTAGTGTTCATGCATAATAATCCACATCGGTGGACCGGCCCTGACGATCCAAGGGGCAGTTGCGGCTGTTCCTAGACATGGCCTAGATTGTCTAAAATCGGTAGAGGACGATCCCGAGCCTCGGTTCATACCATAAATGATAACCCAACTTCCAATACGACATTTGCGGTTTTAATTGTAGAACTAGTATGGCGACATGATATATGGTACCCATGCCGCCTATGATTGATACTTATGATTTGAAGTTGTTTTATACACTATGCACTTATAATAGTATCAAACGATTTGTTTTAAACGTATCAAGCATTCTTTGGCTGTTATAAGGGAAAACCCTATCCCCCGGCTTGCGTTGCATTGTGTGATAGGACCTGGGTCTTATAACAGCTTCATTTTTCTTTATTTAGCATTGCGCTGTTGTTTTATGCACTGGTATTCTTGGGAGGAAACCAGTTCCGTGTTATACGGCGTGGTCCCTTGATTTACCTAACTTTAAAATAAAGATAAATAACTGTTTTAGTTCTCACACCAGTCACATGACTGACCTGGAGTTTATTGTTTTGACCTAAACTCTGGGTGCCCTTATTTTGACACGGGCAGCTAGTAGTTTTGGTTTTTGCAGATTTATATTCACAGGATCCTGGTTTACAGCTGGAATGATATCCAGAAAGCTTTGTATCCGTATATCTCTTCTAGTTGTGTATTGTATTATTTTCCGCTGCTAAGTATTTCAATGTAATTTAAATCTCTGATATTTTTGTGTAATGTTTATTTATACTCTGTATATTCTTGTAATCTGATGGTATTGTTGTAATATACAATGAAATGTTCTTCCGTCTGCGTTCTGATTTGTCGTGTTCTCAAAACGATCAGGCGTTTCGAACGGTCTAGATCGGTTTAGCGACTGGTTCGGACCGAGCGAGATTCTTTTTCGTCACATATACAGTATGGTCCCTTGATTTACCTAACTTTAAAATCAAATTAATAACTGTTTTAGTTCTCACACCAGTCACATGACTGACCTGGAGTTTATTGTTTTAACCTAAACTCTGGGTGCCCCTATTTTCCACACGGGCAGCTAGTAGTTTTGATTTTGCAGATTTATATTCACAGGATCCTGGTTTACAGCAGGAACGATATTCGGAAAGCTCTGTATCCGTTTATCTCTTTCAGTTGTGTTTTGTATTATTTTCCGCTGCATTGTAGTTTGTAAATCTCTGATATTTATCAAATGTATATTATTTGTTCATACTCTGTATATTCTTGTACTCTAATGTAAATTGTTGTAATAGGCAATGAAATGTTCTTCTGTTTGTGTTCTGATTCGTCTTGTTCTCAATTCAACCTGGGCTTTCCTTCACGGGGAAGTTTGGGTCGCTTCAAAATGTTAAAAGGATGAACAACAAATCCTAACTAAAACAATATTAAAGGCAAATTGATCATTAGTACCCATTCTTCTTTTCCCATTCCACTGCAGCAAGTCATTCATCATCCGAGTCTTCAGAGATGTGAACTGGCGAAATTTGTTTTCGAATGTTAATATTCTCAAAATGTTAGCTTCCGTTAAAACCATTGGCGGCACATGATCGATAACTGGAGGTTGAAGACTCTCTTCCATGTTTGCTTGTACTATAGTAAAAGATGAAACTTGCTCCTCTTATTCAATTTTAACAGCCTTTAGTTTCTTTGATTGTGGTGCTGGTATCGAATCCTCTTCTTCAACCTTGGATATTTCTTTCTCTTTTCGCTTTGTTGTTTCTTTCTTCTGCAAGGTTGCTTTTCTCTTCAATGCCAATGTTCATCAACATAAGAAACAAATGGATGACCAATTAGCATAGAACAAAACTTTGAGTATAATAAATAACTTTTTCAAGATTATGGTTGATGGTTGAAACTCTTTCCAGGTAAACTCGGGTGAATTATATTGGCAAAGAGTAAAAAAATCAGTTACTAACATGATGTAGACATGCTACAATCAATTGATGTGGATGCACATAAATGAAGTAGGTTATTAAGTATAGTCTGTTATACATAGTGTGAAGGAGATGAGGTGGTGAAAGGAAGAAGAAGAAGAAGAAGAAGAAGAAAAAGCCTTATACTTAACATAACAGAATACCAAGCATAACAAATTTGAAAGGGACGAAAAATTAACCTTGCGATTATACTGTTTGCTTTGAAGAAGAGGATGGTAGGATTAATATATAAACTGGTAGATAGTAGGTTGGACGCAATTTTCTCGGGAATTGATGTTAATGGAGTAGTGGGATAAATAGGCATATAGTGGACACATTTAATTTAGTATTACATAAATGGCAGAGGAATTTAAGTAAGGTAGTAAAAGATAAGATTACATAAAGAGAAGGCATAGAATTATAAGATTGGAGTAGTGGTATAAAAAGGCAGATAATAGACACATTTAATATTACAAAAATGGCAGAGGAATTTAGGTAAAGCATTAAAATATTAGATTACATAAAGAGAAGGCATTAAATTATTAAATTGTAAGATTACATATTTTCATAAGTGGAATAGGCAAATAGGTGTCAAAGTTTAAACCGTCTGTCCGTAGTAGTAGCCTAGCGATTAAGGACTTTGCGCCACGGTAATAGGAACCTGGAATGATATGCTAAGATCTTACCATGTGCATACGCTAAGATCAACAACTTATGTGGTGCTCGCGGACCGGGCTAGGTGCACTAGGGAGGGTTTTACGATTCTGATAAGTTTCCCTCCTGAACTAATTTAAAAAAAAAGTTTAACCGGTCTAATATCTCTTTTACCTTTATATCTGAGCTGCTCTTTGTCCCTACCACAACACCTATGCTTTTCGTTATATTGGCGAAGAGAAAAAAATCAGTTACTAACATGATGTAGACATGCTACAAACAATTGATGTGCATACACATAAATGAAGCAGGTTATTAAGTATAGATTGTTATACGTAGTGTGAAGGAGATGAGGTAGTGAAAGGAAGAAGGAAAAAACATATACTCAACATAATAGAATACCAAGCGTAACAAATTTGAAAGGGATGAGAAATTAACCTTGCAATTCTACTGTTTTCTTTGAAGAAGAGGATAGTAGGATGGATATATAAATGGGCAGATAGTAGGTTGAACACAAATTTCTCAGGAACTGGTGTTAATGGAGATGTCGGATAAATAGGGAAATAGTGGACACATTTAATTTAATATTACATAAATGATAGAGGAATTTAAGTAAGGCATTCAAAATATAAGAATACATAAAGAGAAGGCATAAAATTATAAGATTGGAGTAGTGGGATAAATAGGCAGATAATGGACACATTAAATATTACATAAACTGCAAAGAAATATAAGTAAGGCATTAAAATATAAGATTACATAAAGAGAAGGCATTAAACTATTAAATTATAAGATTACATATATTCATGAATGGAATAGGAAAATTGGTGTCAAAGTTTAAATCGTCTGATGTCTCTTCTATCTTTATATATGAGTCTTTTCATATTGGTTTTATCATTCCAGTTAGTTAAACTAATTATCACACATCACAACCAACAATCAATTGGTTAATTAAATTTCCAAATTTATATGTTGTCAAAACATATATCTTTTATATACTCAAAGTATATTTTCACATTCAAATTAGAAACATTAAACCCTAACTAAGTTCTTGGTTCTAGCACAAGTCAACTGGAATTACATAGACATCCCACTTTCGAAACTCAAAAATATACATTAATGATGTTACAACAACGACCAGAATCATCCCTGGGCGAGTAGAGTGTTGTAACACCCCTAAGTCCCACATCGTGGAAGCCTGTATAAAGTGGGTACTTATATAGTAGAGTCTATCTCTTACTAACGCCGAGGCCTTTTGAGGAACAAAACCCCACACCTATATGGTGGCTAAGTTGGGGACAATATCTTACGTGATCGGAGGTGCGGGCTGTTACAGTTGGTATCAGAGCCAATACCCAGCCGGAATTGTGGCTCCTGTGTGGACCACAACGCTTGGGTGAGGTGTTTGTGAGCCAACGGGGACGTTGTGCTCTGTACGAGGGGATCAACTGTAACAGCCCGCACCTCCGATCATGTAAGATATTGTCCCCAACTTAGCCACCATATAGGTGTGGGGTTTTGTTCCTCAAAAGGCCTCGGCGTTAGTAAGAGATAGACTCTACTATATAAGTACCCACTTTATACAGGCTTCCACGATGTGGGACTTAGGGGTGTTACAAGTGTGATTCTATATCTACCCACTATATTTGAGAATTCGTATATATCGCGGTCGACTTGGCGTGTATTCAAAATCTTCTTATACTTAATAGTCCAAACTCAACATAAAATAAAATACTCAAATTCTTATTACACCAATTTGTTTTTCATAATCAAATTCATTTTATATATACACCAATTTGTTTTTCTTTTATATAATACTCTTCAAACTCATTCTAGGGCATTACTAACCGTATCTCTAATGAGTTGTCCTTATAGGATATTAATAATCCAATCTGTGATGAATTCTTTCATCTTGTTCTAATGTGTCATATCCCCAAAGCTTTGTAAACCAAAGCTCTGATATCACCTGTAACGACACTAAAATGCCCGCCTTTTGAATCGACTATAAACCGACGCAAGTTCGATCCAAAAGGACAGAAATCCTCGATTGTTATAGGATACAACACATCTGAACAGAGATCAAGAGAACATTTCATTGCTATTACAACAATTTCATATCAAATAAAGATATTTTAAAATTTTAATTGAAAAGATCAATTCGGAAGCGCTTTTTTATTCTAGCAGACGGAATTTCGTTGGTCTAATTTTGAACTTCCCGGTATTAGAATTTCAAAATTACAATAATACCAAACAAGTACTTGCGTATTACAAATTGATACGCAGTAGAATTTTTTTTTTGCTCTTTCCACAAGATTTTTCTTTTACGTACCCATACCACAGTAATTAGGAATCATATTTTTTATCAAATAAAGCTGTTGGAATAATATAATGCGTTTTTATTTGATTTGATATATTGTAGTTGATACACAACAGAAAGATATCAGAGAATAATAAATTACTATACACGGCGAAAACAGAAATACATAAATATAATCAACGGAAGACTATCAACTAATCTGGAGTATAGCTCCAGCCATAATCCAGGATACTGTTATAAACATATCTACAAAACCAAAACTACAGGCTACACGTGTAGAAAAATATGAGCACCCAGAGTTTAGGTGGGAAACAATAAACTCTGAGTCAGTCATAGGATGGTGTGAGAACTAAAATAGTTATAAATCTTTATTTTTAAAGTTGGGTAATTCACGGGACCATGCCGTATGAGACGGAAAGGGTTTCCTTCACATGTGTACCAATCATATACCAATCACAATGCTTTTTGAAAAATGAAGCTATTATAAAGCTCAAGTCCCATCACACAATGCACATGCAAACCGGAGGATAGAATTTTACCTTATAGTAGCCAAACAAGCTTGATACGTGCAAATATAAATTATTTGATACTATTATTAGTATTAAAGTTTTGAAAATAATTTCAAAAATAAATGTATCAACCTTAGAAGACATAATACCCTATTCATTGTGTCACCATATAGGTTTTCTAATGAAAACGCAAGTTTCATATCGGAAGTTGGATTTCCATCAATGAGCAAGGAAAAAGTATTCCTTATCTGACATCGGAACATCTCTAGCGAAATGTTCTAGGTAAAACAACTTGTATCCCTTGGAGTGGCAGAGTTGGCCCACCAATACCCAGTGAATTGGACAATTACCTAAACAGAATGTTCCCCGATCCTATCAGACCTACAGTATGGTCAGTACGTTGACCATCATCCGAGGCGCCTTAGTTCCCAAATCCACACAAGTAAATATGCATTGGCTCCATACCATGGCATCACTTTTAGCTAGAAGGGAACGCATGTCCTTATCTCTGTGGTCCTTCATCCCATTTTAGACGATTCCAGGATATGAGTCTTGTCGTAGTCACATTTCAACACAAAGCTATGTTATATCAGCCATGCTTTTATCATTATCCACAAATTTTTGCTTTTCAACAAAAGTTTTGATAAATCAGCATCTTAGCATGCCACATTGTCATTTCATACCATATAACTCATGTTTATCAAAATATAACCTCTAACCTCATATATTTCGGAGAAAGTTGTTAAGCGAAGAGAATAAATTCTCCGTCACCCAACAAATATATATTTAGTAGAGATCAATTAATATAACACTAAATACAATGTCATACATACATCCATGCAAGTTCGTTCTTGGTTTGAACAAAACAAAGGAACCTTATTCCTCGTCTCCTATGGGAGAGAGACCCTTGCATATCCGGTCAGTCTCCAAGTACGTCTGGACGACCGCCAGTTATAACCTTGTTTTGGGTGTACTACCCAACCAATGCATAAGCAATAATCCAAATGATGTGAAGATCTCTAGTCTTCAACCATCGTCTTCAATATCTTCGACAATCGTCGTATTAGTTATTTAGAATGGGTGAAAACCCAGTCTTTCTAAATAATTATTGCATCATTAAAGTCAAGTGATATATGAACATATTATAAGTCTCATTCCAACCAAGAATATTTTTTACATTGTGAATTACTCCCATAAATCTTATCAAAGATTTACTTCACTAAAACCTGGGTATAAATCTTTCCTGGGAAATCATTTCAAAAGATTATATAATTTCTTTTCACAAACTTGACTTAAATTAAGGTTTATTAGCCTTATCGGGATTATTGAATCTTACACAAAAGATAATATCTCATATCATTATCTTATTTTCAACCTATTTATCCCATGGAGCAAAAACTGGTGGTACTCCATATCTAACACCCCTCGGGTTTCGATAAGTTTAATTACCTTATACCATTTCAATTTTGATTAAAGATTGATTAAAACTCTATTTTATTTTTAATCTACAATTCATTTAATCAAATCTTTATTGTAATATTTACTAAAACTCAAATTTGAGAAATAATCTTTCCTTTGACCGGATTAACGAATAAATGTTATCTAAAAACATCGTTCATGATAAACCCAAAATCGACTTCCATTCAAAATGGAATTTTCACGGAAATTATACTAGTTCATAATCAATATAAAATTTCATATTAGACTAATACTATAAGCAAAATAACGACAAAGCCTTTTAAATTCCTTATATAGTAGAGGACTTCCTCCATAGAGGTTCATTGTTATGCACCGAACTTTGCTCGGTCCGAATTTATCGGAAAACCGACCAAGACCGTTTGAGAATGCGAATTGTAATGAGAGCACGACCCAATAGAAAACAAATAGGAGAACTTTTCATTGCTATTACAACAATTTACATCAGAGTGCAAGAAAATCAGAGTGCGAATAAATAATATTACATGGCGGAAAAATAGTATCAGAGAATACATTACATATCAACGGAAATAAAATGTATAAATACAATGCGTAGCAGAAATACATCAATTAACACAACTGAAAGAAATACACGGATACAAAGCATTCCAAATATAGCTCCAGCTGTAATCCAGGATCCTGTCAAATGGAAATTTGCAAAACCAAAAGACTAGGTGCCCGTGTGGAAAATATGGGCACCTAGAGTTTAGGTGGAAACAATAAACACCAGGTCAGTCATGGGGCTGGTGTGAGTACTAAAAACAGTTATAAAACTTTACTTTAAAATAAGGTAAAAATCATGGGACCACGCGTTTGACACAGAAAAGGTTTACTCCACATGAATACTGGTTTAAAAACATAAAACAACGTAATGCTTTTTTTCCTAAAATGAAGCCATTATAAAACTCAGGTCCCATCACACAATGCAACGCAAGCCGGAGGATAGAGTTTTCCCTTATAATAGCCAAGTATGCTCGACATGTTATAAAAAAAAATCATTTTTGTATTACAATAAGTGCATAGTGTACAAAACAACTTCAAATATAAATGTATCAATCATAGACATCATAGGTACCATATATTATGTTGCCATACATAGGTTTACAACTAAAATCGAAAAGTTACATATTGTGAATTGGATTTGCATCATGAGTTATGGAAACGGATGTCCCCTTACGGGTTTCGGGCCATCTCTAGCGGGATGCCCAGGATCAACACACGTGACCCTTGGATCTTCAAGGCCGGTCCTCTCTTACATTTGAGGATTAGATGTTCCCGAAAAATACGTTTCTCGGTCCTATCGGACCTATCACTAAAGCCTTTTAATTAGCTCTATATCCGAGGCGCCTCGCAATCCATCATCCACATAAGTAAAAATGTCTGGGTTCCACACCATGGCACCACTTCTAGTTAGAAGGAAAACGTATGCACTCCCTATAGTCACTATCCTGTTTTAGACTCATACCAGGGTGTGAGGCTCGCGAATCAACGCTATACACAAATCTATTCTACTTAAAGTTGTGCTTTTATCATTATCCATAAGGTCCTGCTTTTCCACAAAAGCATTGATCATCTGCATCTTAACATGCCACATTGTCAATTCATGCCATACAAATGATATCTATCAATACATAACCTCTAAGCTCATACGTCTCAAAGAAGGATGTTAAATAAGAGAATAAATTCTCTGCCACCAAAAAGATACATATTTAATAGAAATTAATCAATACAGAACAAAATACAATGTTAGGCATAATTCGTTTACAAGTTCGTTCTCCGTCTGAACAAAATCGTAGTCACCTTATTTGTCGTCCCATATGTCCAATACAAGAGACAGACCCTCGCATATCTTGTCGATCTCCGAGTATGTCTGGATGATCACCACTTATTACCTCATCTTGGGTGTGCACCCCAATCAAGACCGCAATAATCATCTAAACGATGTAAGAACTCCGGTCTTCAACCACCATCATCGTATCTTCGACATTTTAGTCACCGAATCAGTTATTCAAAATGGGTTAAACCCGGTTTTTCCAAATAACTCACGGATTTTATAATCAAGTGCTATAAAAAAAACATCATACGCCTCACTCCAATCCAGAATATTCTTTTGTTCAAATATTCCTTACATTGGGATTTATTCCCACATTTCTTACCAGAGATTCAATTCGACTTCTTGTTTAAATTTTTCCTTGAAAACTATTGCAAAATATTTTGTGTTATCCTTTAACAATCTTAAACCAAATTAAGGTTTATCAAACTAGTCGGGTGTAACAACCCATATTTTGATAACGTGTTATAACCATAAATCTAGGAAGAATTAAATTTTGAAATAAGAACCAAGGGAAACGGGTTGTGCCATTGCGTTCATCTCGGAATTCTGCATGAAATCGAGTCCGAGTTTTCGAAAATCGGAGTCCGTATGACCAAGTTATGGCTCCCCAAAGTTTCAGAAATTTTCAGAGTTCAAAACAGTTCGAATTCGAGTTCAAATTCGAATTTCAAAACCCAGACAGACTGGGCGGGAAATTTCCCGCCCAGCACCCCAGGTCGACTGGGGAGTCGACTGGGCAATCGACACACCCAGGAGCAGGTCGACTGCGCAGTCGACTTGGGTGTCGACCTGGTCCCCGAACCTGGTTTGGGCCTGGTTGCTCCTGCTTGACCCTGTTGGCTTGTTTAAGGGCCTGTGACGATTTTTGGTGGTTCAGATCGATTCCAGGGTTTATCCTATGGCCTAAACTAGTTGTTGCAACTATAAAAACACCCTAAGACCTAGGCTAATCCACAACAAATCTTTCTAACACCATTATGCTGCTAAGTCTCCTCTTGAACCATGGCTGCCGCCTCCAACTTGAAGCTTAAACATTCAAACTAGATCCAAATCGAAGGCCAACGTTTCTACAACAATTCAAGGGAATATATCAACATCTCAACAACGATCCTACGACAATTTTTGTTCTTAGTTCTCAAAAACCACGATCAGTAAGCCCCAGTTGCTCTTAGATCTAAACTCTAAACTTAATATGGACATGTGTAAATTGAAGTTGAACATAAACATGATAACTACTTGAGACCTACTCTTGTATATCTTTGATCTATGACTATTCCTTTTTGATCTATTATTTTAGATCTACTCTTGATCACCCTAGATCTATTCACCTTGAACCTAGTACCGTTCATATTGAACAGTGATTTGTGGAATACTGATAAGAACTTGATTTAGGGGCCTGTTCATGTCATAACCTAAACCCTATCATTATTTTAACATGCCTGTGATGTTGTGATGTTGAAACTATTGCTAGTCACAAGTTTAGGATTATCGTCTTATGTCATTTATTGCTATTTTTATCACCCTATTTCATATGCCAGTGATGTTATGATCATATCTCAAGTTACACCATGCTTGCCTTGAAATCACCTTTGCCACTTTATACCCATCCTTGTTATGTTATTCCCTAGTTACATCTATTTCCTTGATTCGAATTCACGAGCGTTGGGGATGCGATTTGGGTAGTTTAGGAAAACCTGAATTTAGTATGAACTTGAAAACATGAATATCGTTATAACTTGAGCTTGGATAGGAACATGAACTTGACATGAAATTATACTTGAAAATATGAATTTGGGACATGACACTTAGATAACTTGAAAGTGCCAACTCGAGGTTGGGTTGAGTTTGCAGTATAAATCTGCCCGGAACCGCCCGGCGAATCACAATAGGACCCAATGTGAGTAGTTGGTCATATCGCACTCGAAACCCGAGGTTAGACTAGGTTATGGTGTAAAACTTCCCGGACCCGCCCGGCACATCCAGTAACCATAACCAAGTCTAATGTGAGAGGTTAGGGGTGCATTAAGTAAATTAATGCCACTGGATAGGGTTAAGTCATGGACCACTTGAATATACTTAACCAATCTGACACGTTGATTTGATAGGGTTAAGTCATGAACCGCTTGAACACACTTAACCAACCTGACACATGATTCGTAGGACTAAGTCTTGAACTAGAACGACACACTTAGTTAATTTGACATGACACGTAGATGGGGTTAAGTCTCGATTTTAAATGACAACTTAACCTGCTGAACGAAACCCTAGTTATGCGGTCCTTTTCAGCAGTAACCCACTAGATGTATCCCGGTACCCTAGGACTAGGCAGTGTAGGGCATGATTGCTGGGCTGATTGTAAGCGACCAGAACGACGGTTGAGTTGGTGCGCCATTGTAGGTTCTGGCAGACTAGGGTCGTGCACTTAGTCTAGAGTTGAAAAAGCAGGCATTGGGCATCAGTAGGATTATCTGTGCATTCTTGATTCGTGTCGGTGGTTGGCACCCTAGGGCTTGATACACCCTATGGTGGACCTAGCACAGGTGACTACATTCGTGATAGGGCCGTATGACACAGACACACGACGAGCTAGACTTGTAGGGTGCCAATCGATTAGATCGTACCATTGGACCCCGAATTGGGTCACTTCACGATATTGGGCCAAGGGTTTATTCATGTCTTGTTAACTTTACTAGTTTCTATGCTTATAGTCACTAGGGCTTACCAGTCTTTTTGACTGACACGTTTTCTTTCGCCTCTTTGTCTTTCGTTTCCCCCCCAGGTTCTCAGGGAGGAAACTCTAGCTCTTAGCTTGGACTTTGCTTGCTTTCTGACAGCTCGTGTACGGTTTGGTCTTGAGCTATGCTATGGCTGCACTCATGCACTTTTTGGGGAATAATATTTTACTTATGTTGTTTTAAGTACTTTGCTTCTTTAGAACTTGATGTAATGAAATAATAACTTGGCATTTTGATGTAAGAGGTTTTGACTCTATTTTTCAGTAATGAGATTTGGTTTTAAAGTTTATATCTGCTGCATTAGATACTCTATTTTATCTATGTTCTGTCTTGTGTTATCTCTGTGCCTGTTTACTAGATAATACCCCTCCAAAACTAGGGCATTCCCTTTGTGAGTGACCCTAGCGGAGGTGGGGTGTTACATCGGGATTTACGAGCCTTACAAAAGTAATCATTCATTTTATTATCCCTATCCCAACCTATTCATCCCATGGAGGAAAACTAGTAGTACTCAATATCTAACACCCACTATGTTATCGGTAAATTTAATTACCATTTCACGTTCAAATCTAATTAAACATTTAACTATCGCATGGAATAATACTGGTGATACTCTATTCTCGAATACTTTTCGAATTTGGTTAATTAACTTATCGCATTGTCATTTTAATCTACTTAAACGTTCATTAAAACTCTAGTTCAGTTTTAATATCAAAAATCACTACTTAACGATTATTCAACCTTTGGAACTTAATCTTGTCTTTACTTGGGTTAAAGAACAAATGTTAGTAAAAACATCATTCATAATAAACCCAAAGTCCTCTTCCATTTAATATGGAATATTTATGGACAGTTGAACAATTTATAATCGATATAACCTTCCATATCTGACTAACAATATAAGTGGGATAACGACAAGGCCTTTTAAATTCCATAAATAGTGAATGCTTTCCTTCAAAGAAGCTCATCTTGATTATTATTAATCGAATTCCATTCAATTCCAATTTAATTTATTAAATTGGAAAACTTTACTTTGGAAAACTATCATTAAATCTCAATTAAAAGATTTATAAGTTCCAAACCATATCTTCACTGTTAATTGCTGAAGAAAAACAGAATTCAGACGTCTGAATTTAAGGCTCAGACGTCTGTTTCTAGAAAAGTTTGGAACATCAAACGTTTAGTTTATTTCCAACCATTTTCAAATGTATGTTACTATTGGGGTAGAGGTATATTTCTCTATGGAAAATTATTTTTCCATTCAATACAACCCAAAGTCCAATTTGATATCAAATACAAGGCTCTGAATAGAAATTATATCGATTTATATCAAATATCAAATTCTAAAACCAACGGATATCGTATTGGGAATAACGATGTCTAAATCTTCCAAATTCCTCAACAATATCCATATAATCTCGGAATCCAATTTCGAAATATTCCGAAGATTATTTCCATTCGAATCGTTTGCAATTCATACATTGGAAATATTCTACTTTTAATAAAACCATATCAATTATTTATTCTAGTTGTTAACCATTTCATTCAGATAAAAATACCTTTTATCTTTTCAAACTTGGAGCAGTTCATCCAAAATTATTTCAATATTCTCGTGTCCATCCAAAATTGGACATCAAAATCGTGTTTTGATCCTTCACTGAATATTATTTTAAAATATTCATTATTTCTGAATTGGAATCAGACTCAACCAATTACCATATAATTTAGTATATTGATTCCATACATCGCATGTATTCAAAAATAGTGAAAAACAACTATTAAACATTCAATTCAAATGCAGAGTGCAATTTTCCACTATATAAACATTAGATAATTAAACAACGCTTATAACAGTCTATCAATCAATCGGTTGACATATAATTAAATCCATGTGAGATGTGAATTAATTATCATCCCCAGACTCCTGTGGTGTTTTCAACCATCAAATAAATATTATTATTTGTATACTTGGGCAATGAGTAAAATAATCGTCCCAACACCCGTGTGGGGCTTACATGAAAATCAATGTGAAAAAACAAACATATTTGGGAGAATTGTGAGTAAATTGTCATCCTAGAATCATTTATAACATGTTTATTTTAAACATCACATATATATTCACCGTTTGATGATAATAACATTAAAACTGTAACCAACAATCAACCACCAAACAACATTGGAATCACAAATAAACAACATATATTTAGTTATAAAAATACATAACTGTGTAAAATACTTGAGTGAGAAAGTTTGCACCATTGGTTTCTACTCCGTCATTCTTTGATTGATGATTTATAAAATGATTACGTAAGAATCAGGCTATTGAAATATGCGAATTAGAGAAACTGAAAATTCACTAACAAAGGCGAAATGGGCCGAAACTCGGCCGGGAAAGAGCCTAGATGGACCTAAACTATTGACTGTGGCCTCCACTAGTCAACAGCAGAAAAACAGGATTCAGACATCTGAAATAAAAATTAAGACGTCTGAAATAAAAATTCAGTTGTCTGAATTGGGTTTTCTAGAGATATAAGTCTCTGTCTATAACTCAGACATCTGAATCTTCCAATTAATATGTCTAAATCGAAGTTCAAACGTCTGAATGGAAAAATTCAGACTTCTGAATTCTATTACTTCCGTTTTTTAATTATTCGTAGCAGATCAAACGTCCGACCCAAAATATTCAGATGTCTGAACCTGTGCCTGAGCATAATTTTGCCTAGATAACAAGCTCGAAGTGATATCGACAATTGCCCGAAGGCCTTTGATGTTATATAAATGCAAATGTGGCTTCTAAAGCTCGCCGAAGCAACTCACAACACAAAATTTCACATGCATGAACATGTATACATTAGATTGCAATGATTTGGCTTATAGATTCAAATGTGAACTAAATTCCAAACCAAAGCATGCAAAAGCGATTCAAGCAACTTTTGATGACTTAAGACCTTGCCGAGAGACAATAGCACCTCACATAATCACTAAATAAACTAGTAGCATATGAATTAGATCATATGGACAATCCTCATCATAATTTTCAGTCCAATGAAACATAAATACATGAAGTCGACTAAGTTACACTAGCCTACCTAATTCACTAGCATATGCAAACTCAAATGAATACTAAATTACACTTTTACAAGCTAATGGCTTGTGGCATAGATTTGAGTTCATAAAGGTTTTACAAGGAACTCACCTTTGATCATTTAGAAACAAGAAATCGATCCAATGACAAACTAGAACAACCTCTATTCTAATATAGCTTGCTAATCTTCAATCTAAACACATATAATTGAATTTCCTAGGAGTTAGGTTATAGGAACTTATAAATTGAAGAGAAAGTAAGGAGAAGTTGGAGAAGCTTACACTAGTTTTATAAGTTAGATTTCCGCTTGATTTGAGCATCAAATTGAAAACCATCGCTTAGAAATTTTTATTTCCCATTCCCTTCTGCCATTTCTATTTTTACTTAAGTGTTTGGATGGAATGAAGAGGAGAGGGCTGATTTGGGCATTATATGGTGAGCCAGATTAGCTAAACCAAGACCCAACCCAAGTGCCAAATTTTACAAACTCAAAATATATCGAAGTTCATAGTTTTCAAGCATGCAAACGACATTTTGAACCTAATGGAAGTGGTTTCGAGTCCAAATTCGTCCATACGTAAAAAGTGATATTTTGGCCATACATCCAATGAAAGAAACCAAATTTCTCCAACTCCAAAGGTATCGATGTTTATAGTTTTTTAAGTCACAAATTACATTTTGAACCCAATGGAAGTTGTTTCGTCGAAAACGGAAGTCGTTTGCAAAACGACTATTTTTAAGGGCTATATATAAATTCCGTAGCGACTATTCTAAATTTTAATTTAGAGATAACTTACGATTTATAAAGTGAAATCTCAATTTCTTACATTCATTAGAAATATATAATTAAATGGATTCTAACATTTCTTGTTTTACAAAAATCCGACTTATTATGAATTCTTTATATTCAGTTAAAGTCAAAAACCCAAATTTCAAACTACCACGCCATTCCAAGTTTGTTTTAATTGAATTTTTAAATTTATACGTTCAAATTTCGACTTAAATCAAATTTAAATCGTTAATTTTCAAAATAAATCATTTTTAAATATTAAAATCCATTAGATTTAATTAAAATTAAATTTTAAATTGGTTTCAAAATTCAGGGTTGTTAAATTCATCTTGACTATCACTAAATCGATTTCCATTCAATTCCAATGTAATTACTTAATCGGAAACTTAACTTTGGAAAATTCCATTAAATCTTAACTAAAAGATTTATACCATGAATTCCATTTCAGCAAAATTTAAGAACACTATTATTAAAGACACCATTCACGACAAACCTAAAATACAATTTGATATCAAATGTAAGGCTTTAAATAGAAATCTTGTCGACTTATATTTAAAACCAAATTTTGTAATCAATAGATATCATATAGGGAATAACGATATCCATATCTTCCAAATTCCTCAAAATAGTATCCATATAATTAAGAAATCCAATATCGAAATATCTGAAGATTATTTCCATTCAAAACCAATGAAATTTGTACATTGGAAAACTTTGGTTATTTTGATACCCTTTCTATTCCAATATTTTATTTTAGAACATTGGGTCATCTATTTATAGAAAACTTTGTTTGTTCTTAGCTAAATATTCGACGTCCTTTCGTTTCTTTCCACCCCTCGCTTAACGGAAATAGTTTCTAGTTAGATCTCACAGGTGGTACTAGACTGTACCCTTAGGAAACATCGCATATTCCTTTTTGTTCTTTACACCAGTTGTAAACAACTTATTCGAATAAAATATCTTTTATCGTTTCAAAAATTGGAATGTTCATTCCAAAACCATTTATGTAACAACCCGGAAAATCCAAACCAATTTAAAAATTTTATTTTGGCAATTTTAATGAATTTTGAATATTTAAAATAAATTATTTTAAATAATAGCGATGAGAAATTTATTTTGAATAGAATTAGAATGTATATATTTATCTGAATCATCATTAGAATATAAATATTTATTCTTATTTATTTATTTATAAAAGGAAATGAAAATGGCGCGGTAGTTTGAAAATTCGATTTCAAAATTCAAATGAATGTACAGGATTCAAAATAACCCAAATTTTAGCAACACCAAAAATATTAGAATCTATTTGAAAATATCTTTCCAACGAATCTAAAAAATCCAAATTTCATAGCGGGAATAAAAAGTTATGCCCAATTGAAAACTCAGAGAGGTCGCTATGGAATTTTGGCCCTTAAAAATGGAAATTTTGCAAACGATCTCCTTTTTCAACGTAATCACTTTTGTTGGATCTGGGATATCAAGTTATTGCTAGATTCCAAAATTCATAATTTTTGGAATTAATATGTGAGCGTGGCGAAGTAAAACGTGTTTTAACAGTTTCAGTCAATTTCGATCGACCAGAAAATGGCCATTTTTCAAACGGTCTCCAAATTTGACGAAATTAATTTTGTTAGAACCGTATCATAAATGCGAAGCTAGAAAATATTTTTCAGGAATTTTTAGAGTCCGTATGTGGCCCTGGTAAATTGAAATGTGCGTTCAAATTAAATATATTGATTTTGAAGGAAACTGGCCGAAATAGCCGAATTGGCTTACGAAACATACCCCCCTGACGTCCTATGACAACCCAACCGCCATCTCCATCCCCATTATCCACGTAAGTTTTATTTTAATTTTTTTATTTATTTATAAATTCATGTTAATAAAATTTGATTTTTGTTTATATAGATTCATGTTAGAAAAAATATTTTTTTAATTAGAAAAATTTAGATTTTTAATTAGAGAAAGGTATGTGTAAAAATCTGATTTTTATACTTACAACATAGGATTTTCTTAAAATTGAAATTATGATTTCTAGGTTATAAAAAAAAGAATATAACGTTGTAGGAAAAATATGATTTTTCCGTGGATATAAAATATGACTTTCCATTGATTTAAAATAAGTTTTTGATATAAAGATTTGATTTCTATTTATTTAGAAGGTTCGATTTTTATAAATATAGATTTTTAATATATAAAGAGGAGATTTTTAGTATGATAAAGATTCGATTTTTATCATGAAGTAGCGTACATAAAAATTTGATTTTTATTGTACGAACTGATTTATAAAAATAGGAAAGTTTATATTTTTATAATAGGAAAGTTTTTATTTTTATAATAGGAAAGTTTAGATTTTTAAAATAGAAAGATACGAATTTTATTTGAATAACTTCATTTTAAAAGTGTGATTTTTATACATGTAGCGATAGTATAAAAACGGGATCTATTATGTACATGTAGCGTAATAAAAATGAAGTAGCGGTATAAAAATGTGATTTTTAATTATATATATATAACGATGGTAAATACATGATTTTTAACATATACAGCGTGAAATAGATCTCTTTGGAGACATGGCGAAGATTTTCAACATATAAAGAGTCGTGGAGTTTGGTTTAGCTTCTAGGTGAGAACTTCTCACTTTATTTTATTTTCTAGTTAAAATATATACTAGGATGCAGACGGTGCTTAGCAGCACCCGACACCCGTTGTCCACAGACCATGGACAGCTTGTTTGTTTGATTGTGTGGTGAGAATTGATTGTGTGATGTAGAGTGGAATAAATATTTTGTGGTTAAAAATATAATTTTTAACATGTACATGAATAAAATAAATATTCATTAACAAATCGAACGATTTGTTTATGTACACACATTTGACTGATATGAACAGGGACGATAAATTTTACGCATCACCCAACTACACAAATAAAATTCATTATTTATTGATTGAAACCCCATACGGGTATTGGCATGATATATGACATACACTAATCCCAATAATTAGTTGTATGTCAATCGATTGATTAACAAGTTGTATGAGCGTTAAATACTTATATTTTATGCTTACGCAGTATAGAATGCACTTTGGATGATGGCTGACTGTGTTTGATTGTTGTTGTGTACAAGTGTGTATGAAATCCATATAAATCAAATTATATGGTAATTGACTGTGTATGATTCCAGTTCAGAAATAAAGAATATTTTAAAATAACTAATATTTTAAAATAATATTAAGTAAAACATCAAAATGTGATTTTTGATGTCCGATTTAGGATGGACATGAATATATTTAAATATATAAACCCGTGTTGATTAGATTAATGCCATTTTGACATGAACGATATTTATATCGATTTTACTCATTTTTATAAAGAATATCGAAAAGGAAATTATTTCGAAATATAATGTTTTGAAAATATTATCATTTATATGACACGACCCGAACTTCCCCGTGAGGAAAGCACGGATAGCGTTGAGGACAAGACAAATCAGAACGCAAACAGAAGAACATTTCATTGTTATTACAACAATTCCATCAGATACAAGAATATACAGAGTATAAATAAATATACATTCGACAAATATCAGAGATTACAATAAATTACAAAGCAGCGGAAAATAATACAAAACACAACTGAAAGTAGTGCGCGGATACAGAGCTTTCCGAGCATCATTCCAACTGTAAATCAGGACCCTGTGAATATAAATCTGCAAAACCAAAACTACTAGATGCCCGTGTGGAAAATAGGGGCACCCAGAGTTTTGGTTAAAACAATAAACTCCAGGTCAGTCATGTGACTGGTGTGAGAAATAAAACAGTTATTTAAAACTTTATTTTAAAAGAGAGTAATTCAAGGGACCACACCATATAACACGGAACGGGTTTCCTCCCAACAATACCAGTGCATATAACAAAACAACGCAATGCTTTTTGGAAAAATGAAGCTATTATAAGACCCAAGTCCCATCACACAATGCAACGCAAGCCAGAGGATAGGGTTTTCCCTTATAATAGCCAAACATGCTTGGTACGTTTTAAAACAAATCATTTGATACTATTATAAGTGTATAGTGTCAAAACAATTTCAATCATAAATATCAATCATAGACGGCATGTGTACCATATATCATGTCGCCATACTAGTTCTACAATTAAAACCGCAATATCACGTATTGGAAATTGGATTTCCGTCATGAGTCGAGGCAAAGGGCAAGCTCCTCTCCGATTTGAGACACTCTAGCAAATGCCTCAGGACCCCTCTATGATCCTTGGATCTTCAGGGCCGGTCCTCACCTAACTTTGGAGGATTAATTATTCCTGAGCACACGTTTCCCGGTCCGTACAGACCTATATTCGAGGCGCCTCGTATCCAACAACCACACAGGTGAAAAGTATATAAATGTCAGGGCTGGTAGGTCACTGACACCACCTTAGCTAGAAAGAAACGTCGTGCTCTCCCTGCAGTCACTATCCCGTTTTTGACTCATACCAAGGTGTGAGGCTCGCGAATTCACGCTATACACAAATCTACGCCACACAGACCGTGCTTTGATCATCAACCACAAGACTTGTCTTTTCAACAGAAGCCTTGATCAATTGCCACTTACGCGTGCCACACTGGCAATTCACTCCATGCGACTGATGTCCATCGATATACAAACTCTGAGCTCGTACGTCACAGAGAAGGGCGTTAAGCAAGAGAATAAATTCTCTGCCGCCAAACTGATGTATATTTAATAGAGATCAATCAACACAGAATAAAATCCAATGTCAGACACAAAATCCATTTACAAGTTCGTTCTGGGTCTGAACGAAAATGGATGCACTTTCCTCGCATATCCATTGATCTCCAAGTACGTCTGGACGATCACCAACTGTTTCTCTCCTCTTGGGTGTACGGGCCAATTGATATCATCAGCAATCACCCAAACGATGTGAAGGCTTCTGGTCTTCAACCACCGTCTTCATCTTCGACATCTCGTCGAATCGGTTATTCAGAATGGGTATAAACCCGGCCTTTCTGAATAACCCACGTATATGATAACCAAATGTTACACAAACATAAAAAAAGCCTCATTCCAATTCAGAATATTCTTTTATTCACAAAATCACATTCTTAGGGAATAGGTTCCCATTAATTTTATCAAAGATAAATTCTTCTAAATTTATTCTTTAATCTTCCTTTGGATATCATTTCAAACCATATGATGGTTTTCCAAACTAGTCGGGATTAGCGAACCACACCGAGGTAATTGTGAATTTTATTTCCCAATCCCAACCTATTTATCCCATGGAGAAAACTGGTAATACTCCTTATCTAACACCACGGTGTTATCGGTAAAATTAATTACCATTTCACGTTTAAATCTAATTAAAGATTTAACTATCGCTTTGGAGCAAAACTGGTGATACTCCATCCTTGATCACTTTTCAGATTTGATAATTTAAATTATCAAATTACATTTCAATCTAATTAAAGATTCATTAAAACTTCACTTAGTTTTAAATTTCTCAAAAATCAATAACCTGTCTTTAACTGGGTTAAAGAACCAATGTCATCTAAAACATGATTCACAATAAACCCAAAATCACACTCTATTGTTAATCGGGTTAAAGAACAGGTGTTGTTCAAAACACCGCTCACGATAAACCCCAAAAACCAATTTAAATTCAATTCCAATTAAATATCATTTGATTGGTACACTTCATTAAATCTAAATAGAAATATTCAATCTTTTCTCAACTGGGCTTAAGAACGGTGTTAATGAAGACACCATCCACGACAAACCCCAAATCACGTTTGATATTAAATACAAGGCTCTGAATAGAAAATATACCGGCTTATATTCAATATCAAATTCTGAAACCAACAAATATCGTATTGGAAATAACGATATAAAATATATCTTTCAAATTCCCATAATAATATCTGTATAATCACGAAATCCAACATCGAAGTATTCCGAAGATAATTTCGATTCAAATCCAGTCCAATTCACGTATTGGGAATTTTGATTATTTTTAATACCCCTTTCAAATTCAATTTATTTATTTCAAAAATAAATTGATTTTAATTCTAGTTTAAAACTAGTTCACTTCAATAAAAAAACTATTTTTATCTTTTCAAATTTGGAGTTTTTTTTTCATCCCAATTTTTCCCAAATCATTTCTTATGATTTTACCCAAATAATTGATATTTTTAATAATTTTATCAAGGCCCAGACAGTCGATTTCCATCAACGGCCATCGAACTGCACTTACAGCGACCTTTTCCAAATTTGATTTGGACATAATTCGAAATCCAACAGTTAGATTTCAAATTTATAATATTCATTGGAAAGTTCTTTTCGATACGAACCCAACAGCTCTGGTTTTAGGAGAATCCGAAGGTCGGATCTCCCGTAATGTCCGTTCGAAGTCAATGGTCGAAATTCCCGAACTACCGCAGCGCGGCGCGTTTTATTCAGGCCATTATATATATAATATATATATTTCCTCGATTTCCTTTTTAAAACGTATTTTATAAATCGTTTTAAATTCGTTTTCAAAACCATTTCATCTCTATATTCAATTTCAAATCAAAATTGAATATTTCATATCATTACTATATAAATGATAATATTCTCGAAACGTTATATTTTGAAATCACTACCTTTTCTATGTTCACTATAAAAACGAATATAATCCATATAAATATCGTTCACGTCAAAATAGCGCAACTCTAATCAACACGGCTTTATATTTTTCAATAAATTCGTTATTCTATTCAACAAATGAATATTTATTCCATTCAACACACGACTAATCTCAACACGTGAGTACTGTCGACACATGAATATTTTTGTTATGTAAAATATTTTATAAAATTATGGTATCTATCATTTGATTTTTAATCAGACTCCACCGTGAAGTAGATTCTAATTTTAAATATGATAAAGATGTAAATTTTATTGTTAAAATATTTTACTCAACACATAAATAGTTTCAACACATGAACATCGTCAACACATGACTATTTTTATATTCAACACATGAATTTTCTTTTATAATATTCATTATTTTCCCAAATGGAAAGAGGCCCAATCAATTACCATATAACATTAATTATATGGATTCCACCCAACACATTTATATAATAGCAACGATAAACAATCAACCATCATCCAAAGTACACCACACAACTGTATAAGCATCAAGTATAAATAATTAACGCTTATAATAGCTTGTCGACCAATCGATCGACATACAGTTAAATAATTGGGATTAGTGTACGCCAAATATCATCCCAACACCCTTGTGGGGTTTCAAATCAACAAACACAAATTTTTATTTGTGCAGTTGGGCGATGTGTAAATTTATCGACCCAATCAATATCAGTCAAATCAGTGTATATAAAAAAATCGGCCGATTTGTTTATAAATATTCATTTATTCATATTCACGTTAAAAATTATATTTTTAACGATAAAATATTTTTAACTATATAAATATTTTATTTCATTTCACATTACACAATAAATTTTCACAACAACAAACAATCAAACATACAAGCCATCCATGGTCTGTGGATGACGGGTGTCGGGTGCTGCTAAGCACCGTCTGCATCCTAGTATATATATATAACTAGAAAAAGAAATTTAGAGTGAGAAGTTCTCACCAACTAGCTAATCCAATCATCTCGACTCTTCTTTTGTAGAAGTCTTCGCCGTTCTCGCTTTTCGTCACTTTCGTTGCCCGTAGCCACTACATATGTAAAAATCACATTTTTATATTATTTCCATGTATATAAAAATCATATTTTTATAATCACTCCATATGGATAAAAATCTATTTTCACATCGCTACTATATAGGTAAAATTCTATTTTTTTCAACGGTGTTCATATAATAAAGATTATATATTTATCCCTCCTACATAATAAAGATTGAATTTTTATTATCTATATAATATAAAAATCGTATTTTTAATATTTCTATTGTATAAAAATTATATTTTTAATTTGCTACATATATAAAAACCTCATTTTTATATTCTCTACTTTATAAAAACATCTTTTTATTCTCGCTACTATATAAAGATCATATCTTTATTTACAGGTGAAGTTTCTTATATTTTCAAAGGCGAGGTTTTTCTATTTTCTTTCTTGTAAAAATCATATTTTTAATGTTTGAAAAATCAAACCTTTCTACTTCGCAAAATCAAACCTTTCTACTTCGCAAAATCAAACCTTTTCATGTCAAGAAAATTATACCTTTTCATGTTATAAAACTCTAATCTTTTCATTTATAAAATCAAAACTTTTATCTATATAAAAATCTATACTCTCTTTAAAAATTCAAGCTTTCGTCTATATAAAAATTCAAACTTTACTCTATATAATAATTCATTTCTTTTCATATAAAAATAAATAAAACTAACTTCTTTTTTTTATTTTTATAAACGAAAAATCACACATTTATAAATTTATATTATTTCAATCCTTATGCACATATAAAAATATCATATTTTTATTTAAAAGCCATTACATATAAAAAATCAGGTTTTTACTGTAAAAACTCACCTTCACTGTCGAACTGGAGCATCTTTGGGGGGGGGGTTTCGCCATCGCGCTGAGGTCAGTGGGGGAGGCGCATGCGGCGGAGGAGGTGGGCGGCGACAGGAGGAGGAGGCGTTGGGTTGTGGGGCTCGTTCGAGCGTTGGAGGGGGCGTAGCGCGAGAGGAGATGAGGGGGTTCCTGGTTGAGGGCGCCGCCTGGGGCGGTAGCAGCGGCGATGGAGTAGACCGGTCCGCCCCTCCGTCCTCTTCTTCTTTTTATTTTTTTTTATTTTTTTCTGATTTTGAAATCAATTAGAAGAAAACAGGGGGGGCCTGAATGATGTAAGGAGAGAGGGAGAGAGATATATATTTTTTTATTTAATTAATTTAATTCCAAAAAGGTACTTTTATTTTCGAACTCGAAACAAGACCCACCGCCTATCGTCCATAGCTAATTACCCCCATTCCGAACACAATGGGATATGTATCGTAAGCTGATTCGATCGTTTCGATCAGTTTTCGTCAAATTTACATTTAAATCACTATATTGAATTTTAAACGTACATTTCATATTACCAGGGTCACATACTAACTCGAAAAATTTCAGAAAAATATTTTCTGGCTTCGTATTGACGATACGGTCCTAATAAAACTAGTTTCGTCGAACTCTGAGACCGTTGGAAAAATGGCCATTTTCCAATCGATTAAAATAAACTGAAAATGCTCAAACACGTTTTCCTATGCCACGCTCACATATTGATTCGAAAAATTATGAAATTTGAAGCCTAGTAATAACTTTACATCCCGGATCCAACAAAAGTGGTTTCGTCAAAATCCGAGGTCGTTTGCAAAATTTCCATTTTTAACGGCCTGAATTCCATAGCGACTATTCAGAATTTTCAACTGGACATATCCTTTGATTCCCGCTATTAAATTACGATTTTTCGGATTCGTTGGAAAGATATTCTCAATTAGATTCTAATATTTTTGGTTTCACTAAAATCCGGTTTATTTTGCACCCGGTACATTCAATTGAAGTTTTAAATCGAATTATCGAACTACCGCGCCATTTTCAATTCCTTTTATAATATATAAATAAATATTTATATTCTAACGACGACGTATATAAATATATAAGTTCTAATTCTATTCAAAATAAATTTCTCGTCGATATTATTTGAAATAATCTATTTTAAATATTCAAAATTCGCTATAATCGCCAAAATAAAAATTTTAAACTGGCCCAGATTTTCCGGGTTGTTACATTATATGTCAATGATATGGAATATTCAATTTTGATTTGAAATTGAATATGAAGTTGAAATCGTTTTTAAAACGAATTTAAAACGATTTATAAAATATGTTTTAAAAGGAAATCGACGAAATATATATATTATATTTAATATATATATATATATATATATTTGAATAAAGGTATATTCTAGACTGGAATGAGGCGTATGTTGTGTTTTTATAGCACTTGTTTATTATATACGTGAGTTACTCAGAAAGACCGGGTTTATCCCATTCTGAATAACTGATTCGACGATGTGTCGAGGATGAAGACGGTGGTTGAAGACCGGAGGTCTTCACATCGTTTGGATGATTAATGATGTCTTAATTGGGCTGTACACGTAAGGCAAGGTAATAAGTGGTGATTTTCCGGACGTACTTGGAGATTGACCGGATATGTGAGGGCCTCACCCCTGTATTGTACATATGGGGGGTGCCTCTGATTTCATTCTATGTGATCGATTGACATTGGTTGCATAGTGTGAATTGTCTGTGTAGCATGCTGAGATGCAAATGATCAAGGCTTCTGTTGAAAAGCAGAATCTTGTGGTTGATGATCAAAGCACGGCTTTAATATAGCGTAGCTTTGTGTAGCGTTAATTCACGAGCCTTACACACCGTTGTGAACCAGAAATGAGAGAGAACCTCGGGGAGGACATGCGTTTCTTTCTAGCTAGGAGTGGTGTCAGTGTTTCACTAGCCTTGACATTTTACTTATGTGGATGATGGATTGCGAGGCGCCTCAGTTACATAGGTCATTCCGGGGCCGACAGTTTGGTTGGGATACGACCAGTTTACGCCCCATTGGGCAGGGAAACACACTGTTCAGGCATTTTAATCCACTCCGTTTGGACCGGTCCTATCGCTCTAAGGTTTGATGCGTTCTGATCTTGAGGCTCCGGCTAGAGAGTCTCGAAGCGGTAAGGACGATCCCTTGCCTTGGTTCACAGACAGTAATCCAAATTCCAATACGTGACATTTGCGGTTTTGATTGTAGAGCCTAGTATTGGCGACATGATATATGGTACCCATGTCGTCTAGGATTAATACAATTATATTTGAAGTTGTTTTCTTCACTTATAGTAATAATAAAAGATGAAATTTAGTGTATCAAGCATTCTTTGGCTATTATAAGGAAAAACCCTATCCTCTGGCTTGCGTTACATTGTGTGATGGGACCTGGGTCTTATAATAACTTCATTGTTCTTTATTTAGCATTGCGTTGTTTGTTTTATGCACTGGTATTATTGGGAGGAAACTTGTTCCGTGTTATACGTCGTGGTCCCTTGATTTACCTAACTTTAAAAAAATAAAGATTAATAACTGTTTTAGTCCTCACACCAGTCTCATGACTGACCTGGAGTTTATTGTTTTAACCTAAACTCTGGGTGCCCTTATTTTCCGCACGGGCAGCTAGTAGTTTTGGTTTTGCAGATTTATATTCACAGGATCCTGATTTACAGCTGAAGCGATCTCTGTATCCGTGTATTACTTCCAATTGCGTTTTGTATTGTTTTCCACTGCTATGTTTTTAAATGTTATTTAAATCTCTGATATTGATCAAATGTATATGATTCATTCATACTTTGTATATTCTTGTATTCTGATGAAATTGTTGTAATAAGCGATGAAATGTTCTTCTGCTTGTATTCTGATTCGTCTTATCCTCAAAGCAATTCGTTCTTTCCTTAACTGGGAAGTTCGGGTCGTTTCAATTTATTATGATTTATCATAATTCATTCCTTAGTTTTAATCATTTAGAAATAGAACATTTCAATCAGGTCCCATTTCGGGTCCTAAACTGCACTAGCGCTGCTTTTATTCAAATTCAAATTGAACTTCATTCAAAATCTAAACATTGGATTTTAATACATCTTGTTCTATTTAAATACTATTTTCATTTCGAACCCAATATTTTTCGTTTCAAGGGTATCCGACGGTTGGATCTCCTGGTACGTCCATTAAAAGTTACTTGCCGAACTTCGCGAACTATCGTTGCACGACAAGTCCTATTCAGACCAAATTTTGATTTATATTGAAAATCAAATCAAATTCCATTAAAAATAATTTATTATTTATTTAATATCTTTCGGAAATTATATTTTCCATATTCAACTTCAAAACTCAAAATCCCTATTAAATGGATATTATAATATTATTTTATTGTTAGGATAATATTATTTTTCAAAACTTATTATCTTATATCCAAATTTTGCTGACATTCGTTATCAAAATAAATAAGATACTTTCAAAAAGAAGCTTCTTTTAAAACTTTCTAAGTAACCTAATCGAACTTCACTTTCAACAGTTACAATTCATTTCAAAATAAAATAAAAATTAACGCTTGAATATGTCATATTTATTTGAAAATTACTTCAAAATAACTTGTTATAGTTACAAATATTCATGATATTTTATGATCTACATGTCCACCCGAAATTGGACATCAAAATCAAACTTTTATTTTTCATAGAATACTTTATTATTATTTTGATATTCAATTTTATTCCGAATTGGAATGAGATTCAACAAATTATCATATAATTTCATTGATATGGATTTCACATATCATATACATCTAATAGTAGTTGTAAACAACTATTAACATCTAATTTTCACACGTTGTCTTCTTTGACCTAAGTGTCAAAGTCGTTAACACTTAAACCCAAATCAGCCGTGGTTGTATAAGATGTTAAACCTTATTAACACAAACATTGTTGTATTTAACAACACCATTCATATCAAAAAACATCAAATTCAATTGATCAATCTCAATCAATACCAAACAAATCTATGATTTCACATCTTTTCATGTTAACCACAAATTAAAACTATTGGGAGATGTGTCAGTTAATTATCATCCCAATACCGATGTGGGTTTTTCTACATATTCAATAAACACTTGGGAGATGTGTAGACTAATTATCATCCGAATACCCGTATGGGATTTTTCTACACATTCAATAAACACTTGGGATATTTCTAGATTAATTATCATCCCAATACCCATGTGGGGTTTTCTACACATTCAATAACCAATTAGGAGATGTGTAAGTTAATTATCATCCCAATATCCACTTGGGGTTTTCTACAAATCAAACAATTCCGATCACAAAGAATTAATATATATATATTCAGTTATGAATATAATAACTTCTAAAATCAGTTGAGTGAGGGTTCTCACATTGATCATCTTGAAATAATTACAAAACGATCATTTCCAATAGTTCAATGAGGCGTTTTATTTATCCATAAATTGGGACGAGCTCCAAATCATTCAAAGAAAGTTTCATTGCGAAGCTCTCATCCATACAATTACAACGGATCATGTTTCACCGAATTGCGATAACGTATGAAAAAAATACGATTTTTACAAGTTTATATACATTACATGGCCATTAACTAAATAATTATATGTAATGTTAACCTTAAACAACTCCCTAATCATGCTTACACTAATGTTTCTTCTTCTCCTCCTACCGTAAACGCACGTAGCAGGTCCTCCACGTGGCCATTCGTCTCTCCCATCTTAACTCCTTCTACTCTCAAAATAAAACAAACAAGAATCACCAAACTCCATCCCTTCCTCTCCTCTTCAACCTCATGCCAATAAAGTGAAGCATGATCCCCTCTGCAAAATGCAGACGTTGACTCATACAACAGCCCTAGCTTGATGTTTTATAAAGAGTTACCCAAAAAATTCACACAACATGCGATTCTACCTCCTCTACCAAAAAACAACTCGAATTCTTGAATTAATGTCTCCATTTCCCTATAAGACAAGCACTGGGTCATGGCTAAAAAATTCAGCGAAGGCAGCGGCGTTGAACTGCCCAACACTGATGCTAGATCGAAGATAAACGCCTCATGAACTCAAAGATAGGTCTATAGATATTTATGGGATTTTATTTGATTTTGATTTTGATTTTCTAACTTCCATTTCTCATGTTTTAAGAAGGTGGCGGCGTATAATGTTGTTTCCTGTAGGATGAAATGATTTAGGGTTAAGGAGCGTTAAAGATGTTATATAGGTAGGAATAATATATTTTTATTGATTATTGTATTGAATTTTATACAATCATTATCTCCATTTATTGTTTAAAAATCCGTGCGATCACCTACGATATCCAATTTCGATGAAAATGGACATGCAACTATATTTCAACGTTACGTACAGAACGAAACTTTTTTCGTCGAATTCCAATACAATAAAATATCAAATAGCTGTGAAATAAACGTACTTGGTTTTTAGACTCAATATTGCAATTTTCTAGTCAAACAATATTCAATTTATACGAAAACCCTTTTATTTAATTTATTTAATCGCTATATTTTAAAAATGATTTCATAGCGACTTTTTGGAATTTTGTTTTAGACATAACTTACAATTTATGATGCAAAATTTCTATTTTTCACTTTTGTTACAGAGACATAATTAAACAGATTCTTACCTTTCTACTTTCACCGAAATCCGAGTTATATTGAATTATGTATATTCAATTGAAATCCAAAACTAAATATTTCAAACTATAGCGACGTTACGGGCTCATCTTAATTAAAATTTAAACTTATACATTCAAACCTCATTTTTAAATAAATTTCAAGGCGTTAATTATTAAAATAACTCTTTTTAATTTTTTTTCAAATATTTAATATTCATTAAATA
Organism: Allium sativum; assembly: GCA_030737875.1. Lineage (NCBI taxonomy): Eukaryota > Viridiplantae > Streptophyta > Magnoliopsida > Asparagales > Amaryllidaceae > Allium > Allium sativum. The sequence goes on along the minus strand of CM060916.1, from coordinate 93,978,797 downwards.
TTTCTCCCAAAAATTCGGGTCGTTACAATTTTATGGTACTCGATTGTGTAATGCATGCAGTAAGAAAATAATAGATATTGATAATGTGGATCTGAACTGATCGGTCAAACGATTTTGAAAAAGGTTTATGTTACTTTTTCTCTAGTTTATTTTCATTTAATGCAATCAATTTTTTGTTATCCTCAGGAATTCTTAAAAATACAAATAAACTACATGCATTTTTGGCTTTCTTCTTAAGAGAAAACACGGATATTAAAATAACTTAAGGTTGTTTGTTTCTAAAAATAATATGTGCTTTCAATGAGATGATCTTTACAATTTTTTAATACTTTCTTTGATTTGTGATCATAACTTACCAAGATTTAGCATGCTTACAAAAATTAAGCACTAAGTCCAATTTGGATTGTCTTTAATACTCGGAAAAAATAGGTAAGTAACTCCAAAGAAGTTCAAAAGGAAAGCTAACGAGTGCAAATGATATCAGAACTTTTTGAAAACAACAAGTTTTCTAAGAAGTTCATGAAGCTCAATAAATTAGAGAAAAGAACCAAAGGAAGGAAGATATGACTTCCCTTTTGAAAGTTAGTTTGATATTAGCCATTTATGGTCAGCACCGAGCTTTTTGTATGCTTTTGGGCACTCCAACATCCTCTTCTACATTTTTGGATTTGACATCAGGCTTACAGTCTTAATATCATACGACTTGTTGAATGATTTTCCTATAAATACAACATGAATGACAACCGAAGAAGGACATTTGACACTTTGTTTCCTTCAACTTCTACCTCTCTTTAACCATTTGTCACTGAAGAAGTTATTCTTGGATATTCTAGATTAATTATTTATAAAACCCGTGTACTAACGACTAATAACATATACTAGTAACAATAAAATAGATGTATACCATAGATTTGTCGAACAACTACATAATTTTTGTTATTTTCTCTTTTTACTTGTAGTTTTTTATAAGTTCGTCTTTACTTCGGTTTGTTTTGAATGTCAAGTTATTTATAGTCTCAGCATTTTAGCGTTTTCATGGATAAAGGAAATTTTCAGGCATAGATTTAGCTATCCACCATGAATTGGAATGTTTAGAGGCTAGATCCAAAGGATTTTCATTGGAGAACTTGAATAATTTGCTTACATGAATCAATGGCATTTAGGATATCTGGAAGATCATATGAAGCTGTGTTAGGTGCATATGAAGGAACTTCGATTTATATGGAGGTAGATAACGAAAAGCAATAAATAGCCTTAAAGCTTTACCAAAACCATTGCCCTTCAAGAGCTTGTTAATAGAGTGGAATTTGATAAGATGATGGTAGAAATGAATTAGAAATGACTAATACTCCAAAAATTATGTCGGAAAAATGTATCCTAGCACAGTATTATTGGACAAGAATTAATGAAAATGGTTGCCAGTGGTTGACAGATAAATGGTTGTAAGAATTAATTTCCTTACATAAGATATGCATTTGCACCTTTGAAGATTTCTAAGATGAAATCCAGATGAAATCCTATTAAAGGAGATAATATAACACCCTAATCAACTAACCCAAGATTTAGTGATAGTATTTAAATATAGTCAATATAAAAGATGGAATTTAGATATAACGTCCAAATTTAGATAGGAGTCTTGAACTACTACATTAGCGAGTTTCTGGATGATGTTTATACATAAAATTTTATAATCATAACTTGTATAAAATATTATTGGAGTTCAAAGATTTGAAATCGAAAATAATTTAAAAATGTAAGTACAGTAAAATATAAAATAAGAAAGTTTAACAGGTCGACACATAGGTTATGATTGGCTAACCCTAAAGGTCGATTGTCCCAAGCCAACCGGTCGACCAATTCAAGTGTTAACAACTAAGGCTTGCGTACAACTTTGGATGTCGAAATTCTCTTATAATTCGAACTAGAATTGATAGGACCCAAACTTCCCCGTGAAGGAAAGCCCGGATTGACTTTGAGGACAAGATGAATCAGTACACAAACAGACAGAACATTTCATTGCTTATTAACACAATTTCATTAGAATACAAGAATATACAGAGTATGAATAAATATTACACATTTACTCAACATCAGAGATTTAAATACATTAAATTGCAGCGGAAAATAATATAAAACACAACTGAAAGGAATATACGGATACAGAGCTTTCTGAATATCATTCTAGCCATAAACCAAGATCTTGTGAATATAAATCTGCAAAACCAAAACTATTAGCTGCCCGTGCAGAAAATAGGGGTACCCAGAGTTTAGGTTAAAACAATAAACTCCAAGTCAGTCATGTGACTGGTGTGAGAACTAAAACAGTTATTAATCTTTGTTTTAAAGTTAGGTAAATCAAGGGACCACGCCGTATAACGTGGAATGGGTTTCCTCCTAAGAATACCAGTGCATAAAAACAACAGCGCAATGCTAAATAAAGAACAATGAAGCTATTATAAGACTCATGTCCCATCACACAATGCAAAGCAAGCCGGAGGATAGATTTTTTACCTTATAATAGCCAAGAATGCTTTGTACGTAAAATTTCATGTTTTATTATTACTATAAGTGTATAGTGTCAAAACAATTTCAATCATAAGTATCAATCGTAGACGGCATATACCACTATGTCGCCATATATAGGTTTACAATTAAAACCGCAAAATGTCATATTGAACTTGGATTTCCATTAGTGAACCAAGGCAAGGGATCGTCCTTACCGAATTCGAGACGCTCTAGCCCGCCCCTTAGGATACAGCCGCAAATGCACCTTGGATCATCGGGGCCGGTCCAGTCGATGTGGATTAAAAAGCCAGAACACTGCGTTTCCCCACCCTATAGGGCGTCAATGTGCCATATGACTCCATCGGTCCCGGACTGACCGATATACCCGAGGCGCCTCACTATACATCATCCACATAAGTAAAATGCCCGGGCGTGCAAAACGCTGACACCCCTCCTAGCTAGATGCAAATGCATGCCCTCCCTGAGGTCCTCTCCCGTTTCTGGTTCACAACGAGGTGTGAGGCTCGCGAATTAATGCTACACAAAGCTACGATGTATTAAAGCTGTGCTTTGATCATCAACCACAAGACTCTGCTTTTCAATAGAAGCCTTGATCATTTGCATCTCAACATGCCACACAGGCAATTCATGCTATGCAACCGATATAAATCACACAAAATGAAATCCGATGTCAGACACACATCCATTTACAAGTTTGTTTTGGGTCTGAACGAAACCGGAGGCACATTATTCCTCCCCCGTATGTCCAATACTGTAATGACCCGCGTTTTTAGAGATATATAATTAATTTATTTAATTATATAATTGGTGATTTAGAGAAGTTAATGATCGTTTAATTAAAAAAATATTGAATATTTAATAAATAATTATAATATAATAATATATTATAATGTCGAAATAGTCGGAAATAGTGAAATTCACAATATCGTGTGAATTGAATAGCATACGAGATTTGGTGGAGTTTCAATTCGAAATATAATAACAATTATATTGAATCGACGACAGTTGAACGTAGAATTTTAATATAGTTATAAACGAGCGCGTAACGACGCGGCAGTTCGCTATTTGGCGATGTGAACTTCAACTGGATGTACAGGATTCGTTTTAAGCCGGATTTCTGTGAAACAAGAAACGTGTGGAGCTGGTGGAGTATATCTTTCTAGTGGAAGAGAAAAATCAGGATTTCGTCGTGTAGATTTTGATTTACGTCCAAATCAAATTTCAGAAAAAGTCGCTATGGAATTCCTTTATAATTCATAACGCTTTATATACGTTATAAAAGGATTTTTCAATATAAATTGAATATCGATTCAATCTGGACACAGAATAGAGAGTATATAATTTTCCTGGAGCTGTATGGTATTCCACAGTGAATATATACGATAATATAAATTTATTTATATTTAATTTAATTTAATTTAAATATATTTATATATTTAAATGGGTTATTCAAAGCTTTAAAAATAGTCACTTTTGCAAATGAAGCCGGAATTCGACGAAACCAGTTTTGTTGGATTCGCAATGTCAAATTATTGTTAGATTCCAAGTTTTGTGATTTTTAGAGTCAATGTGGGCCGTACGGATTTTTAGAGTGAAAAACAGTTAGTATTTCGATAGTTAAAAATACGCTGTGTGAGCAAACGGAGTCGGAATTCGACGAAACCAGTTTCGTTGGGTTTGTAATGTCGAACTGAAGCTGCATGTCCAGTTTCGTGATTTTTGGGTATCTTATGTGATCCCAAGGATTTTTAGAATACAAATACATATATCGGTTAATTTGAAAATCAATATAAATTTAATATAAAAATACTCCCCATCCTATAAATAGAAGCTATTCTCCCCTAAGACCTAAAAAATCAATTTCCGCAGTCAATACATTTCTAAGCCGCCAGTCTTTCTCTTCCTCAACCAAAATGAGAGCAAAATAAATTCAAAGAAAATGGAAATAAAATCCATAAATCAAAGCACCCTTGTATTCGAGCTCCTGGGATGTTGGTCTTCGGTTTCCACCCATTCCCGTTCAGTTCGACGCTGGTCTGTGTTCTGGGAGTTCGAGTGAACACTGGCGGGATAGGGGGGTGAAGCTCGGTTGTGTTTTTGTGCAGCATTGATACTCGGTTTCGAGTTCGGGTATAGGTTGGTGAGGTGATTCCGCACCTCTGTGCAAAGCCTTGGGGAGTTCGACGTTGTAAATTGTCGGAGGTCGCTGTAGGGATCGAACAGCTCGAGGAGACGCGACACACGGAGAGGGGGCCGAGTTGGGTTTTGTGGTGACCACCAGGTGCGGGGTTGAGTGGCGCGTAGAATGATGGGGGCGGCGCCGGAATCTGGTGATCAGAGGAGGAGAGCAGGTCGGTCAACGTGAGGGTCAAAGGGGAAATGTTTGGGTCTGGAGTCGAATTCGTGAATGAAGAAGAATAGGGAGGAGGCGGGTTTAATACGTGGGCTTAAGGATAAGGAGTTGGGCCAAGGGAAATGGTTAAGGCCCAAGAGGAAAGGAGTATGTTTTGCTGAATGGCTTGAAAGGGGAGCACGGGTTCTTGATGATGCGGGGAAGAAGGTCGGACTGGGCCTGTAGGAGAAGAATAGTGAGCTGAATAAACCGTGGACAACATGGTAATTAAGAAGTCTATTAAAGTAATTAAGTGTTTAAATTAAATGTTAATGCTTGTATGCTATGATAACTTGTAAGTATCATAACATGTACATACCGTATCGTATTTTAGAATTGTCCGATCTGACGGAATCGTATGGGCGGAAAGTACACACTGGAACGGGGTGGGAGTGATTCGGAGTTCGTCTGGATTTACGACAGAATAAGAGCGACTGAACTGAATCAAGTATCGTTAATCGTTATTTAACGAAAAACGACAAATGTGAGTAAAACTCACCAACTCTGAACAGTTATATTCTTATAATGTATTTTTAGAACTGTTAATCATCTGTTGATTGCTGTGTGTTGACTGTTTGATTGAACTGCTAGTCAGTTAATGAAATATTATATATATATATAATATATATAATATATAAACAGTTATATAGTTATATATTGATTCTGTTTATCAGAATAATCCATATTGAACTGAAAGTGATGACAATCATGTTGTGTAACATCTGTGGATGCAGGGAGACAGGTTGGAGGAATCCAACTGGATTCCTCAACAGTTATTTTACTGTGATTTATATATTGTGATATATAATGTGATATAAAATCTGACGTTGATTATGTGTGCTTTGGACGATAGTTATCGTTGTTATATGGTGTGTTAAATACCATAAGAAATACCAGAATGTTGATAAGGGGATTTTCAAAGTGATATTGAAAATAGAATATTTATAAAGTGGAATATTTATAAATAAGAAATGTTTATAAAATGGAATATTTATAAATAGGAGATATTTGAAAGGGAAATAGATTCAAAACATTTCTTTTGAATGGAAAGGCCTGTGTGGCGAGTTTGGGGATTTTCCCGATGCTCCCGATACAAAGGAGGTTATGGCGAATTTTTCCGGGAATTTAAGGAGTTAGAATATTTCAAGAATAAATTTGAAAAGGAAATATTTGTAAACCATTTACAAATAGAATCGTAAAGGGAACATTGTAAAAAGGAAATCTTTATAAGTGAATAAACGTGTTAAAAAGGGGATTTTTTTTAAAATGGATAAACGTTATAAAAAGGAGAAATCGAATATGGTATTCGAAGTTAGTTAATCGAATATGGTATTCGAAAGTTAGTTAATCGAATATGGTATTCGAAGTTAGTTAATCGAATAGGGTATTCGAAGTTAGTTAATCGAATATAGACATTCGAAAGGAGTTAATCGAATATGGTATTCGAAGTTAGTTAATCGAATATGGTATTCGAAAGTTAGTTAATCGAATATGGTATTCGAAGTTAGTTAATCGAATATGGTATTCGAAGTTAGTTAATCGAATATAGACATTCGAAAGGAGTTAATCGAATATGGTATTCGAAGTTAGTTAATCGAATATGGTATTCGAAAGTTAGTTAATCGAATATGGTATACGAAAGTTAGTTAATCGAATATGGTATTCGAAGTTAGTTAATCGAATAGGGTATTCGAAGTTAGTTAATCGAATATAGACATTCGAAAGGAGTTAATCGAATATGGTATTCGAAGTTAGTTAATCGAATATGGTATTCGAAAGTTAGTTAATCGAATATGGTATTCGAAAGTTAGTTAATCGAATATGGTATTCGAAGTTAGTAAATCGAATATGGTATTCGAAGTTAGTTAATTGAATAGGGTATTCGAAGTTAGTTAATCGAATATAGACATTCGAAAGGAGTTAATCGAATATGGTATTCGAAGTTAGTTAATCGAATATGATATTCGAAGTTAGTTAATCGAATATGGTATTCGAAGTTAGTTAATCGAATATAGACATTCGAAAGGAGTTAATCGAATATGGTATTCGAAGTTAGTTAATCGAATATGGTATTCGAAGTTAGTTAATCGAATATGGTATTCGAAGTTAGTTAATCGAATATGGTATTCGAAGTTAGTTAATCGAATATAGACATTCGAAAGGAGTTAATCGAATATGGTATTCGAAGTTAGTTAATCGAATATGGTATTCGAAAGTTAGTTAATCGAATATGTTATTCGAAAGGGGTTAGTCAAGTTAGTCGAGCCTAGTTAATCGAATCGAATTTGTCGAGCCAAGTAAGTCGAGTTAAGTTAGTTAAGTTAGTCGAGCCTAGTTAATCGAATCGAATTGGTCGAACCAAGTAAGTCGAGTTAAGTTAGTCAAGTTAGTCGAGCCTAGTTAATCGAATCGAATTGGTCGAACCAAGTAAGTCGAGTTAGTCGAGTCAAGTTAAGTTAGCCGAGTTAAGTTCGTCGAGTTAAATAAATCGATGTTAGTTTCATCGAAAGGAGTTATCGATGTTAGTTTCATCGAAAGGAGTAATCGATGTTAGGTTCATCGAAAGGAGTAATCGATGTTAGTTTCATCGAAAGGAGTTATCGATGTTAGTTTCATCGAAAGGAGTTATCGATGTTAGTTTCATCGATAGGAGTTATCGATGTTAGTTTCATCGAAAGGAGTTATCGATGTTAGTTTCATCGAGAGGAGTTATCGATTATAGTTTAATCGAAGTGAGATTTTCAAATATGAGATATTTGAAAAGGAAGAGTTATCGAATATTAGTTATTCGAAGAGAGATTATCGAATATCGTTTATTCGAGAAGAAGTTAATCGAATATAGGTTATTCGAAGAAGAGTTAATCAAATAAAGATTTCTCAAAGAGAGTTAATCGGCAAATTCGATTATATCGAATTCGGGAAAGTACTTATACTTTCCAGTGTTTAAATAGAGATTTATTTATTTATAAATAAATAAGTGTTAGGTTAATTATTCACTAATAAGAATAGAAGTTATAATTAAAGTTAGATAATTCGAAAGTAGGGATTATAACGTTATCGTTATAACCAATGTTTTAAATATAGAAGTAGATTAGTAAAATTGGATCCGAGAAAGGCGTAAAGAAGTTGTTAAAGATTAAAAGATAAACTTTGACCATTTTGAAGTTATAACGTTGTTCAGTTAAGGTCTGAGAGGTAATTATACCCCAACTTGAGTGACTTCCTTCTTAACTAAGAAATGGTAAGGTTTGATCGTAAAGGAGTTTTGGAAATGTTTTCCAAACAAGAATCAGAAATGTTTTCTAAATACAGAAAACAAGGAATGGAAATGTTTCCAGTGTTGATAACATATATTTTCTAAATATAGAAAATAGCAAATGTTGAATATAGGGAAACAGGAGATGTAAAATGAACTAAAGAGATAAATGTTAAATGATGTTTGTTTGATATAATTTCCATCTGGAAATAATATCGTTGTTTGCACACTTGTTTTTCTTTGATAGTTAACTCACAGACTATCGAAGTTTTGACCATTTTAACGTTGTTAATATGGAGAGACCGGTTGGATTATTATCCAAAGAACCACTCTGTATTGGCATAAGCGTCGCGAATCATATATGCCAAAGATAATTGAAGACGGAGTAAAATGCAAGGGCTATCCTGTTTACAGAATAGTGCCTTCGGTTTGTCCAGTCCCAGGACAACTTGTATGGACGAAGGTCTGACAGAGTATATCCAATGGATCGCGTAAGTTGGTCTGTTCAAACGTATTCACGTTTGGTGGCGAAGGAATTCGTTTCTCTAAGCTGTATACCCGTGTTATTTTTGGATAAATCAATTTGTGATTTGGCGGGTATGACGATGTGACATTCTAAGTGAATGAGGATGACTTGTGTTAATGAATGTCTGATAGAGTATTTCCAGAAAGGTCACGTACATTGATTTCTTCAACCGTACCAAGAGTGGAAGCGGAGAAGGAAACTTCTTTTAGCTGACACGTAATGTATTGTTGTAGACGTCAATTAGTGATTTTCGATGGATATGACAATGTGGCATTCTAAGTGAATCTATTGTGATGATAAAGCGTAGCTTCTAGCCTCATCAACCGGTAAATGACAGAAATCGGGCAGGCAGCATGGCTAAGTCGGTCGCACCGAAGTAGGGTGTATAATCACCTATCTAGAGAATATTCATTTGTTTCTTAAATCTATCAATGCTGTCCCATATATATATATATATATATATATATATATATATACGGGAATGGTTGCTGATCCCAACCGTTGGTGATGTACATTCGATACACTCAAGCGAAATGAGTGGTCGGTCATGTGTGGCTGAGTTGCAAGATGTTCTTGTTGAACTCCAGTGTATCGTTCTTAGAGTACACTGATCGGAAGGTGGTTCCATACCTTGTCATAGTTGGAAATCCATTATCCAATACGTGCTTGCGATTTTGATTGTATACTATATATGTAGAACGTGAGATGAAAGCGTTTCTGCTAGTTGATATCTATTTGTACATAGACATTATTATAATATCAAAAGGTTTTTGATATAAAGATATTTTGGATTCTCATAAGGGAAAAACCCGTTCCGTTCTATGGCGTGGTCTTATGAGATATCGTTTACTTGTTCATATACTTGTTTAAACTGTTTTACTCATACCAGTCCCATGACTGACCCGAAGTTTACTTTGTTGTTTTCCCTAAATTCTTGGGTGCCTAATTTTGTACGGGCAGTCAAGTAGTCAGGAATTTACAGATATACTTGAAGAGCTGGAGCAGGAGGCTTCTGGATCATATAGCTATAGTTATTTCCGCTGTGTTGTAAGTGCTGTACTCTGATAAGTGCCATTGTATACATAACTGTTATATTTCAAAGTTATGTTATATATTATATGTTATTCGTTCCACTGTGAGGTTCGTGTTACTCTGATGTTGTGTTCTTCTTCTTCTTCTATTCTAAGTTTCTATCTTATCTATTCTCACCCTCTAATTTCTTTCATTAATTACCGGGATTTTTCGATGTTTTGGTTATCGACGTTGAGCTTACGTCGATAACCAAAGCAGCCGAAAATCCGGGTCGTTACAGTTGGTATCAGAGCTTAAGTTAAGAATTACTTGGCTCTGTGGCGTGACTCGGTAGAGATAGGGTTAGTAATACCCTAGATTGAGTTTGAGTGTATATACGAGTGCGTATTTGTATTTGATATAAAAATGTTTTATATTGTGGAGATTCATTGGCTGAGTTGTTTATGAGTTCTGGTAGATCAGTTTGATCCACTGTATCGGTAGGAGTAAATAAACACTTGAATACGATGGACCGACACAGTATGGATATGTGATATATTATCATATATAGGTTGTGATTATAATCGAATGAGATTATAAAGTGAAATAGTTATAAATAACTAATCAGAATCATATAAGTAAAGTATATGAAATAAGATGAATTAAAGATGAATTTAAATCAGATTTGGAATTAAAATAAGGAAATTTTAAGTTCCTGGGAGATTTTGAAATGTTTTCAAAATGGAAGTATTTAGTAATGGTTTTGAAAATGATATAGTATTGAAATCACTTGGGTCGCTGGAAAATAATTCCGATGATGACTGCGCAGTATCATCGGTGTGATTTTCGAGTTCTAAGTGGTGGATTACTACCAGAGATTTTAATTTGAATTGTTTTGAGAAAACAAGTGTTTAGAAATTCAAAGGTTTTGAATTGGCACTATGATTTCAAATTGATTTGGAAGAAACCCAGGAATTTAAGTTCTGGAATTAAAAATTTAACTAATGAAGTTAAATAAAATGAGAAGGTAAAAATAAATTGAAATTTAACTTGAACAGAGTTAAATAGAATTGAATTGGATTAGAGAATAATCTGTTATGGAATCGGGTTGATGAGTTAAGAATTTGAAATTTGATATTGGGGTTCGAATAAAACTCAGTTTGGATTTGAGGATATGAACCGATTGGAATTTGATTGAGATAACACTGGTATATGCTGAGTTGATAGCATATGGAAGTGGTAGGGATATAATGATATGCCCAACAAAAAGGTACCAGTTTATATTTTATAGGAGTTTGGGATGTATGAGCCAAATTGGCAAGCCGCTTGGCTGTTTGATTTTCTTTTGGGTTGAAGAGGGCCTAGAGAGGCGAGTTGTGGTTTTACCGATAGGGCTGTACAAAGCAAGTTATGGCGAAATTTTTCGAAAAGTTAAGGTGTTAGAAATTTTTTAGAATTTTTGAAAATTTTAGTTAGTCGGGATGAATAAATATTTTAGTCGATATTAATTGGTTCAGTTAAAATCAGAAATAAGGGGTAAACAAATCTTAGGAATTCCAATAGGTAGGGTCGTCCTCTAACTTAGCAATTTCGAGGACGAAATTATTTTAAGTGGGGAAGAATGTAATGACCCGCATTTTTAGAGATATATAATTAATTTATTTAATTATATAATTGGTGATTTAGAGAAGTTAATGATCGTTTAATTAAAAAAATATTGAATATTTAATAAATAATTATAATATAATAATATATTATAATGTCGAAATAGTCGGAAATAGTGAAATTCACAATATCGTGTGAATTGAATAGCATACGAGATTTGGTGGAGTTTCAATTCGAAATATAATAACGATTATATTGAATCAACAACAGTTGAACGTAGAATTTTAATATAGTTATAAACGAGCGCGTAACGACGCGGCAGTTCGCTATTTGGCGATGTGAACTTCAACTGGATGTACAGGATTCGTTTTAAGCCGGATTTCTGTGAAACAAGAAACGTGTGGAGCTGGTGGAGTATATCTTTCTAGTGGAAGAGAAAAATCGGGATTTCGTCGTGTAGATTTTGATTTACGTCCAAATCAAATTTCAGAAAAAGTCGCTATGGAATTCCTTTATAATTTGTAACGCTTTATATACGTTATAAAAGGATTTTTCAATATAAATTGAATATCGATTCAATCTGGACACAGAATAGAGAGTATATAATTTTCCTGGAGCTTTATGGTATTCCACAGTGAATATATACGATAATATAAATTTATTTATATTTAATTTAATTTTATTTAAATATATTTATATATTTAAATGGGCTATTCAAAGCTTTAAAAATAGCCACTTTTGCAAACGAAGCCGGAATTCGACGAAACCAATTTTGTTGGATTCGCAATGTCAAATTATTGTTAGATTCCAAGTTTTGTGATTTTTAGAGTCACTGTGTGGCCGTACGGATTTTTAGAGTGAAAAACAGTCAGTATTTCGATAGTTAAAAATACGCTGTGTGAGCAAACGGAGTCGGAATTCGATGAAACCAGTTTTGTTGGGTTTGTAATGTCGAACTGAAGCTGCATGTCCAGTTTCGTGATTTTTGGATATTTTATGTGATCCCAGGGATTTTTAGAATACAAATACATATATCGGTTAATTTAAAAATCAATATAAATTTAATATAAAAATACTCCCCATCCTATAAATAGAAGCTATTCTCCCCTAAGACCTAAAAAATCAATTTCTGCAGTCAATACATTTCTGAGCCGCCAGTCTTTCTCTTCCTCAAACAAAATGAGAGCAAAATAAATTCAAAGAAAATGGAAATAAAATCCATAAATCAAAGAACCCTTGTATTCGAGCTCCTGGGATGTTGGTCTTCGGTTTCCACCCATTCCCGTTCAGTTCGACGCTGGTCTGTGTTCTGGGAGTTCGAGTGAACACTAGCGGGATAGGGGGGGTGAAGCTCGGTTGTGTTTTTGTGCAGCATTGATACTCGGTTTCGAGTTCGGGTATAGGTTGGTGAGGTGATTCCGCACCTCTGTGCAAAGCCTTGGGGAGTTCGACGTTGGAAATTGTCGGAGGTCGCTGTAGGGATCGAACAGCTCGAGGAGACGCGACACACGGAGAGGGGGCCGAGTTGGGTTTTGTGGTGACCACCAGGTGCGGGGTTGAGTGGCGCGTAGAATGATGGGGGCAGCGCCGGAATCTGGTGATCAGAGGAAGAGAGCAGGTCGGTCAACGTGAGGGTCAAAGGGGAAATGTTTGGGTCTGGAGTCGAATTCGTGAATGAAGAAGAATAGGGAGGAGGCGGGTTTAATACGTGGGCTTAAGGATAAGGAGTTGGGCCAAGGGAAATGGTTAAGGCCCAAGTGGAAAGGAGTATGTTTTGCTGAATGGCTTGAAAGGGGAGCACGGGTTCTTGATGATGCGGGGAAGAAGGTCGGACTGGGCCTGTAGGAGAAGAATAGTGAGCTGAATAAACCGTGGACAACATGGTAATTAAGAAGTCTATTAAAGTAATTAAGTGTTTAAATTAAATATTAATGCTTGTATGCTATGATAACTTGTAAGTATCATAACATGTACATACCGTATCGTATTTTAGAATGGTCCGATCCGACGAAATCATATGGGCGGAAAGTACACACTGGAACGGGGTGGGAGTGATTCGGAGTTCGTCTGGATTTACGACAGAATAAGAGCGACTGAACTGAATCAAGTATCGTTAATCGTTATTTAACGAAAAACGACAAATGTGAGTAAAACTCACCAACTCTGAACAGTTATATTCTTATAATGTATTTTTAGAACTGTTAATCATCTGTTGATTGCTGTGTGTTGACTGTTTGATTGAACTGCTAGTCAGTTAATGAAATATTATATATATATAATATATATATAATATATAAACAGTTATATAGTTATATATTGATTCTGTTTATCAGAATAATCCATATTGAACTGAAAGTGATGACAATCATGTTGTGTAACATCTGTGGATGCAGGGAGACAGGTTGGAGGAATCCAACTGGATCCCTCAACAGTTATTTTACTGTGATTTATATATTGTGATATATAATGTGATATAAAATCTGACGTTGATTATGTGTGCTTTGGACGATAGTTATCGTTGTTATATGGTGTGTTAAATACCATAAGAAATACCAGAATGTTGATAAGGGGATTTTCAAAGTGATATTGAAAATAGAATATTTATAAAGTGGAATATTTATAAATAAGAAATGTTAATAAAATGGAATATTTATAAATAGGAGATATTGGAAAGGGAAATAGATTCAAAACATTTCTTTTGAATGGAAAGGCCTGTGTGGCGAGTTTGGGGATTTTCCCGATGCTCCCGATACAAAGGAGGTTATGGCGAATTTTCCCGGGAATTTAAGGAGTTAGAATATTTCAAGAATAAATTTGAAAAGGAAATATTTGTAAACCATTTACAAATAGAATTGGAAAGGGAACATTATAAAAAGGAAATCTTTATAAGTGAATAAACGTGTTAAAAAGGGGATTTTTTTTAAAAATGGATAAACGTTATAAAAAGGAGAAATCGAATATGGTATTCGAAGTTAGTTAATCGAATATGGTATTCGAAAGATAGTTAATCGAATATGGTATTCGAAGTTAGTTAATCGAATAGGGTATTCGAAGTTAGTTAATCGAATATAGACATTCAAAAGGAGTTAATCGAATATGGTATTCGAAGTTAGTTAATCGAATATGGTATTCGAAAGTTAGTTAATCGAATATGGTATTCGAAGTTAGTTAATCGAATATGGTATTCGAAGTTAGTTAATCGAATATAGACATTCGAAAGGAGTTAATCGAATATGGTATTCGAAGTTAGTTAATCGAATACGGTATTCGAAAGTTAGTTAATCGAATATGGTATTCGAAAGTTAGTTAATCGAATATGGTATTCGAAGTTAGTTAATCGAATAGGGTATTCGAAGTTAGTTAATCGAATATAGACATTCGAAAGGAGCTAATCGAATAAGGTATTCGAAGTTAGTTAATCGAATATGGTATTCGAAAGTTAGTTAATCGAATATGGTATTCGAAAGTTAGTTAATCGAATATGGTATTCGAAGTTAGTAAATCGAATATGGTATTCGAAGTTAGTTAATCGAATAGGGTATTCGAAGTTAGTTAATCGAATATAGACATTCGAAAGGAGTTAATCGAATATGGTATTCGAAGTTAGTTAATCGAATATGGTATTCGAAATTAGTTAATCGAATATGGTATTCGAAGTTAGTTAATCGAATATAGACATTCGAAAGGAGTTAATCGAATATGGTATTCGAAGTTAGTTAATCGAATATGGTATTCCAAGTTAGTTAATCGAATATGGTATTCGAAGTTAGTTAATCGAATATGGTATTCGAAAGTTAGTTAATCGAATATGGTATTCGAAGTTAGTTAATCGAATAGGGTATTCGAAGTGAGTTAATCGAATATAGACATTCGAAAGGAGTTAATCGAATATGGTATTCGAAGTTAGTTAATCGAATATGGTATTCGAAGTTAGTTAATCGAATATAGACATTCGAGAGGAGTTAATCGAATATGGTATTCGAAGTTAGTTAATCGAATATGGTATTCGAAAGTTAGTTAATCGAATATGTTATTCGAAAGGGGTTAGTCAAGTTAGTCGAGCCTAGTTAATCGAATCGAATTTGTCGAGCCAAGTAAGTCGAGTTAAGTTAGTCAAGTTAGTCGAGCCTAGTTAATCGAATCGAATTGGTCGAACCAAGTAAGTCGAGTTAAGTTAGTCGAGCCTAGTTAATCGAATCGAATTGGTCGAACCAAGTAAGTCGAGTTAGTCGAGTCAAGTTAAGTTAGTCGAGTTAAGTTCGTCGAGTTAAATAAATCGATGTTAGTTTCATCGAAAGGAGTTATCGATGTTAGTTTCCTCGAAAGGAGTAATCGATGTTAGTTTCATCGAAAGGAGTAATCGATGTTAGTTTCATCGAAAGGTGTTATCGATGTTAGTTTCATCGAAAGGAGTTATCGATGTTAGTTTCATCGAAAGGAGTTATCGATGTTAGTTTCATCGAAAGGAGTTATCGATGTTAGTTTCATCGAGAGGAGTTATCGATTATAGTTTAATCGAAGTGAGATTTTCAAATATGAGATATTTGAAAAGGAAGAGTTATCGAATATTAGTTATTCGAAGAGAGATTATCGAATATCGTTTATTCGAGAAGAAGTTAATCGAATATAGGTTATTCGAAGAAGAGTTAATCAAATAAAGATTTCTCGAAGAGAGTTAATCGGCAAATTCGATTATATCGAATTCGGGAAAGTACTTATACTTTCCAGTGTTTAAATAGAGATTTATTTATTTATAAATAAATAAGTGTTAGGTTAATTATTCACTAATAAGAATAGAAGTTATAATTAAAGTTAGATAATTCGAAAGTAGGGATTATAACGTTATCGTTATAACCAATGTTTTAAATATAGAAGTAGATTAGTAAAATTGGATCCGAGAAAGGCGTAAAGAAGTTGTTAAAGATTAAAAGATAAACTTTGACCATTTTGAAGTTATAACGTTGTTCAGTTAAGGTCTGAGAGGTAATTATACCCCAACTTGAGTGACTTCCTTCTTAACTAAGAAATGGTAAGGTTTGATCGTAAAGGAGTTTTGGAAATGTTTTCCAAACAAGAATCAGAAATGTTTTCTAAATACAGAAAACAAGGAATGGAAATGTTTCCAGTGTTGATAACATATATTTTCTAAATATAGAAAATAGCAAATGTTGAATATAGGGAAACAGGAGATGTAAAATGAACTAAAGAGATAAATGTTAAATGATGTTTGTTTGATATAATTTCCATCTGGAAATAATATCGTTGTTTGCACACTTGTTTTTCTTTGATAGTTAACTCACAGACTATCGAAGTTTTGACCATTTTAACGTTGTTAATATGGAGAGATTGGTTGGATTATTATCCAAAGAACCACTCTGTATTGGCAT
Organism: Allium sativum; assembly: GCA_030737875.1. Lineage (NCBI taxonomy): Eukaryota > Viridiplantae > Streptophyta > Magnoliopsida > Asparagales > Amaryllidaceae > Allium > Allium sativum. The sequence continues at coordinate 93,962,094 of CM060916.1, read as the reverse complement.
AAGCGTCGCGAATCATATATGCCAAAGATAATTGAAGACGGAGTAAAATGCAAGGGCTATCCTGTTTACAGAATAGTGCCTTCGGTTTGTCCAGTCCCAGGACAACTTGTATGGATGAAGGTCTGACAGAGTATATCCAATGGATCGCGTAAGTTGGTCTATTCAAACGTATTCACGTTTGGTGGCGGAGGAATTCGTTTCTCTAAGCTGTATACCCGTGTTATTTTTGGATAAATCAATTTGTGATTTGGCGGGTATGACGATGTGACATTCTAAGTGAATGAGGATGACTTGTGTTAATGAATGTCTGACAGAGTATTTCCAGAAAGGTCACGTACATTGATTTCTTCAACCGTACCAAGAGTGGAAGCGGAGAAGGAAACTTCTTTTAGCTGACACGTAATGTATTGTTGTAGATGTCAATTAGTGATTTTCGATGGATCTGACAATGTGGCATTCGAAGTGAATCTATTGTGATGATAAAGCGTAGCTTCTAGCCTCATCAACCGGTAAATGACAGAAATCGGGCAGGCAGCATGACTAAGTCGGTCGCACCGAAGTAGGGTGTATAATCACCTATCAAGAGAATATTCATTTGTTTCTTAAATCTATCAATGATGTCCCATACACATATATATACGGGAACGGTTGCTGATCCCAACCGTTGGTGATGTACATTCGATACACTCAACCGAAATGAGTGGTCGGTCATGTGTGGCTGAGTTGCAAGATGTTCTTGTTGAACTCCAGTGTATCGTTCCTAGAGTACACTGATCGGAAGGTGGTTCCATACCTTGTCATAGTTGGAAATCCATTATCCAATACGTGCTTTCGATTTTGATTGTATACTATATATGTAGAACGTGAGATGAAAGCGTTTCTGCTAGTTGATATCTATTTGTACATAGACATTATTATAATATCAAAAGGTTTTTGATATAAAGGTATTTTGGATTCTCATAAGGGAAAAACCCGTTCCGTTCTGCGGCGTGGTCTTATGAGATATCGTTTACTTGTTCATATACTTGTTTAAACTGTTTTACTCATACCAGTCCCATGACTGACCCGGAGTTTACTTTGTTGTTTTCCCTAAACTCTTGGGTGCCTAATTTTGTACGGGCAGTCAAGTAGTCAGGAATTTACAGATATACTTGAAGAGCTGGAGCAGGAGGCTTCTGGATCATATAGCTATAGTTATTTCCGCTGTGTTGTAAGTGCTGTACTCTGATAAGTGCCATTGTATACATAACTGTTATATTTCAAAGTTATGTTATATATTATATGTTATTCGTTCCACTGTGAGGTTCGTGTTACTCTGATGTTGTGTTCTTCTTCTTATATTCTAAGTTTCTATCTTATCTATTCTCACCCTCTAATTTCTTTCATTAATTACCGGGATTTTTCGATGTTTTGGTTATCGACGTCGAGCTTACGTCGATAACCAAAGCCGCCGAAAATCCGGGTCGTTACAAATACAGGGGAGAGGCACTCGCATATCCATCGATCTCCAAGTACATCTGGACGATCACCACCTATTACCTCGCCTTGGGTGTACGACACAATCAAGACATCAGTAATCATCCAAACGATGTGAAGACCTCCGGGCTTCAACCATCGTCTTTTTCCTCTACACATCGTTGAATCAGTTATTCATAATGGGATAAACCCGGTCTTTCTGAATAACTCGCATATATAATAAACAAGTGTTATAAAAACACAACATACGCCTCATTCCAATCCAGAATATTCCTTCATTCAAATATTCTTATACTTTGGGAAAGGTTCCCATTGATTTTATCAAAGATAAATTCTTTAAATTTATGCTTTAATCTTCCTTTGGACATTAAATTAATCTAATTAAAGATGCATTAAAACTCCAGTTGGTTTTAATCTTCCCAGAAATCAATATTAATGATTGTTTAACTTGGGAATTCATATCCTGTCTTTAACTAGGTTAAAGAACCAATGTCATTTAAAACACGGTTCACGATAAACCCAAAATCACATTCCATTCCATCAGCCTGTAACCATAAATTTGCAAGTGAACAATCCCCTAATTATTAACCTCGAAGGCCGAAACCAACATCAGATCGATACCCAGGAAACCATTAAACTTAACTCATCTCCAGTTAGTTTCTTATTTTCTTAACTCCATTGGGTATAAGAATAGTATTATTAAAGATACCATTCACGACAACCCAAATCACATTCCATTAATTATGGAATCTTCACGGATAAACAAATCAGTATATAATCGATATCAATTTCCATATCCGACCAATAATATAAATGGAATATCGGCAACGCCTTTTAAATTCCATATGTATTAACAGTCTTCCTCTACAGAAGCTTACTTTGATTATTACAAATCGAATTCCGTTCAATTCCAATTTACTATGTTAAATTGGAAAACTTTACTTTGGAAAATCTACTTTAAATCTTAACAAAAGATTTATAAATTCCAAATCACATATCACTGTAAATCGGGTTAAAGAACAAATGTCAATTAAAACACAGTTCACAATAAACCCAATTCACATTAGCCTCTAACCATAAATTAGTGAGAGAACAATCCCCTAAGTATTAACCCTGAAGGCCAAAACCAACATCAGATCAATACCCAGGAAACCGTTCAACTTAACTAATCTCCGGTCAGTTTCTAATTTTCTTAACACTATTCGGTTCAAGAACAGTATTATTAAAGATACCATTCACGACGAACCTAAAATCCAATTTGATATTAAATACAAGGCTCTGAATAGGAAATATATCGGCTTATATTCAATATCAAATTCTGAAACTGACAAATATCGTATTGGAATAATGATATATATATCTTCAAAATTCCTCCATAATCTCCGCATAATCATGAAATCCAATATCGATATATTCCGAGCATAATTTCGATTCAAATCCATTCCAGTTCATATATTGGAAATCATGGTTATTTTTAAAACCATTACAAATCCAATTTATTTATTTTAAAAATATTGGATTTATTATTCTAATTCAAAACTAGTTCATTTCGATAAAAATCTATTTTTACCTTTTCAAATCGGGAATTTTTCATCCCAATTCTTTCCAAATCATTTCTTATGATTTTACACTAACTATTGATACTTTTAATAATTTTATCAAGGCATGTACAGTTGATTTCCATAAACGGCCATCGAACTGCACTTACAACGACCTTTTCCAAATTTGATTTGGAAATAATTCCAAATCCAACTGTTAGATTTCAAATCCCTAATATTCGTTAGAAAGCTCTTTTTGATACGAACCCAAGGTTCTAGTTTTAGGAGAATCCGATGGTCAGATCTCCCGTAATGTCCGTTCGAAGTCAATGGTCAAAATTCACGAATTACCGAGGCGCGTTCTATTCAGGCCATTATACTATATATAACATATATATATATAATATATTTCGTCGATTTCTATCTAAAACGTATTTTAAAAATCGTTTTAAATTCATTTTCAAAACGATTTCAATTTCATATTCAATTTCAAATCAAAATTGAATATTCCATATCGTCGATGTATAAATGATAGTATTTTCAAAACATTATATTTCAAAATCATTTCCTTTTCGATATTTATTATAAAAATGAACAAAATCAATATAAATATCGTTCCCATCAAATTGGCGTTAATCTAACCAACACGGCTTTAGATATTTAAATATAATCGTGTCAACCCCAAATCGAACATCCAAATAATATTTTGATTCTTTTCTGAATATTATTTGAAAATATTCGTTATTTTAAAATAATTTTTATATTAAAATATTCATTATTTTGGAACTGGAATCAGACACAGTCAATTACCATATAATGTGATTTATATGGATTTCATACACGCATGTAACAACAATAATCAAACACCGTCTACCATCATCCAGAGTGCATTCTACACTGCATAAGCATCAAATATAAATATTTAACGCTTACAACAGCCTGTCAATCAATCGATCGACATACAGCTAATTATTGGGATTAGTGTACGTCAAATATCATCCCAACACCCGTGTGGGGTTTCAACCAACAAATACTGAATATTATTTGTGCAGTTGGGCGACGTGTAAAATTTATCATCCCAATCCACATCAGTCAAATGGGTGTACATAAACAAATCGTCTGATTTGTGATTGAATATTTATTTTATTTATAAACACGTTAAAAATTATATTTTTAACGATAAAATATTTTATTCAACAAATAAATATTCTATTCAGTTCATTTATACAATAAAAACGATATTTTTTTGTTCTTACATTTTTAGAAAATTTCGACAGTACAACGGCGCGATACTAGAACCAGGATAAGAGCTAGCCTTATCCCTCCACTCATAATGGTGCACGTCATACACAAACCCAAATCTAATCTACTCAAATCACGCATAAAACCAAATTCAACCAAATCAATCCAATCAACCAAACATACAAGTTGTTCATGGTCTGTGAACGATAGGGAGCAGTTCATATATGCAGTTATGAAATATATAACTGAACAAAAAAATTATAGTGAAGAGTTCTCACCTTTGGGTTCCCCTCCGCAATTCTTCAACGGACGATTGTTTGGATTCCATTTCGTTTTCAGTCTGATCCATCTCCATCTGTTTCACGCAGTTGATTATTAAAAATCACATTTTTTATACTGTTACTTCATACATAAAAATCATATTTTTATATTGATGTTTATATTATAAAAAATATATTTTAATAATCCAGTTTCCCATATTTTTAACGCTAATTCTTATATAAAAATCATATTTTTATGTAAAGAGAATTCATATAAAAATCACAATTTTATTTCGCTACATATATAAAAATCATATTTTTATTACTCTATTTTCTATGTAAAGATTATATTTTTATTTCACTACATGAATAAAAATTATATTTTTATATTCTTTATCATATAAAAATCATATTTTTATAATCTCTACTATATAAAAATCATATTTTTATATTAAACCATTTCATATAAAAATTATATTTTTATTCAAAGAATTTTCATATAAAAATCAAATCATTATGATCTTAAAATCATAACTTTATAATATAAAAAACCAAGCCTTTATAATGATGTATATATAGTTTAAAACAAATCTACTTGCATTTTAAAAACAATTTATATGGTAAAAATAAAAAGGAACTACCTTTTCACTATGAACGGCATGGGTTCCCTTGCGCGAGGTGGAGTTCGGGTGGTCCTTGCATGAGCGCCGGCAGTGCAAGTTAGCCGAGGGGGTGCTCGCAGCGGTCTTCATCCATTTTGGGTTGTTTAGGGCATCGGATTGGAGAAGGGTGTGGAGTAGAAGGGGCGGCATAGGTGATCAAAGGTGAGGGCGGAGGCTAGGGCACGGCGGCGAGCTTAAGGGCGGCTAACGGGTTGTGGGTTTCTGTCGGGTTTGCTCAAGGGGGTTCGGTCTTCAATCGACAGAGGAGAGAGGGTATGGGATTGTCTGAGAAGGAGGGGGAGGGGCGGCGACTTCGTTGTGGGCGGCGCTGGAGGCGCGAAAGCCCAGTTTGCCATCGCGATGGCGATGATTCCCACCTTCTTGTTTTCTTTTTCACTTATTTAATATCGGACGTTGACTCAGAGAAGAGAGGGGGGTTAGGATATTTATATAATTTTTATTTTATTTAATTCTAAAAAGTAACTTTTTATTTTGAACTCTAATTCAAACCCATCGACTGTCGCCCATAGCTAATTACCCCCATTCCAAACACAATGGGATATGTATCATAAATCAATTCCACTGCTTCGATCAGTTTCCGTCAAAATCAAAATATAAATCTATATATTGAATTTGAACGCACATTTCAATTTACCGGGGCCACATATGAATCACAAAAATTCCAGAAAAATATTTTCTAACTTTGTATTGATGATACGGTTCTAACAAAATTAATTTCATCAAATTTGGAGACCGTTTGAAAAATGGCCATTTTCCAAACGATACAAATTGACTGAAACTGTCAAAACACGTTTTACTTTGCCACGCTCAAATATTGATTCAGAAAAATATGATTTTTGGAATCTAGCAGTAACTTGACATCCGGGATCCAACAAAAGTGGTTTCGTTGAAAACGGAGGCCGTTTGCAAAATTTCCATTTGTAAGTGCCAAAATTCCATAGCGACTATTCTAAATTTTCAACTGGGCATAACTTTTTATTCCCGCTATGAAATTTCAATTTTTCAGATTCTTTGGAAAGATATTCCCAATTAGATTCTAATTTTTTTGGTTTCTCTAAAATCCAGTTTATTTTGAATCCTGTACATTCATTTGAAATTTGAAATCGAATTTTAAAACTACCGCGCCATTTTCAATTCCTTTTATGATTCAAAATTAATATTTATATTCTAACGCCGATTCATATAAATATATACATTCTAATTCTCTTCAAAATAAATTTCTTGTCGTTATTATTTAAAATAATTCATTTTAAATATTCAAAATTCATCAAAATTGCCAAAATAAAAATTTCAAATTGGTTCGGATATTCCGAGTTATTACAATCTCCCCCACTTAAAATCTTTTCGTCCTAAAAAAGGAACGGAGTTGAAAGTTGTTTTACAAACCAACTCAACTTTCATTCTTTTCATTATGGCTTAAGTTCTTCAACCTTTCGGTTTCTAAAAACTTTTCAAATTTTTCAAAATTTTGGCTAGCACCCTAAATTTTTGAAAAATTTAGCCATAACCTCCCCTGCACGGGAGCACCGGGAAAATCCAGAAATTGCCATACAGGCCTCTCCAATCCAAAAAGAAAAAGAAACAGCCAAGCGGCTAGCCAATCAGCTCATAAAATCATTAAAGCCCCAAGAAATACAATAAACATGTACCTATTTGTCGGGCAAACAATTTTATTCCTCTTCTCTAGCCTCCTTGCAATGACCTGTTCAATGGATACACATGTATATGCATGCAATTTCTAACCATTTTCTATTCAGTTCAATATATGATAAAATTTGGCCTCAATTTACCATTCATTCACATGTTGATTTTAAATAAATAATCACACAACACAATCATCAATCAATTAACTGATTAGCTTTTCAAATTCATAACTTTGATACAGAGTCCAAAAATCAGATTTTTGATGCCAAACCACAACAATAAGCCCTATCTAGTTTTGGTTCTCACACCAGTCAATTGGAATTATATAAACATCCCACTTTTCGAAACTCCAATACAAATTTTGATGATGAAGCTTCATTCATCAGAACCATCTCCGGGAGACTAGAGTGTGATTCTATATCTATCTAGTATATTTGGGGCTTCAATACACGTGGATCAGACGTATATTCAAATATCTATAAACTTGATTGTCCAAATCAATATAAAAATAATATTCAAATACGAATAATTGATTTAAATTTTTAGAACAAAATTCATTTTCAATTTTTGTTTTTAGAAACAACACTCTTCCGACTCATTCTAGGATACTACTGATCCCATCTCTAACGAGTCATTCTCATTGGATATTACTAATCCAATCTCTGACGAATTCTTTCGTCTGGTCCTGACCAAAGCTCTGATACAAAAATGAGAGGACCCGAACTTCGCTATGAAGGAAAGCCCGGATTGACTTTGAGGACAAGACGAATCAGAACACAAACAGATAGAACATTTCGTTGCTTACTACAACAATTTACACAGAATACAAGAATATACAGAGTATGAATAAATATTACACATTTACTAAACATCAGAGATTTAAATACATTACAATGCGGTGGAAAATAATACAAAACACAACTGAAAGGAATGTACGAACACAGAGCTTTCCGAATATCATTCCAGGCATAAACAAAGATCCTGTGAATATAAATCTGCAAAACCAAAACTACTAGCTGCCCGTGCGGAAAATAGGGGCACACAAATTTTAGGTTAAAACAATAAACTCCAGGTCAGTCATGTGACTAGTGTGAGAACTAATACAGTTATTAATCTTTAATTAAAGTTAGGTAAATCAAGGGACCATGCTGTATAACACAGAAAGGGTTTCCTCCCATGAATACCAGTGCATAAAAACAACAGTGCAATGCTAAATAAAGAACAGTGAAGCTATTATAAGACTCAGGTCCCATCACACAATGCAACGCAAGCCGGAGGATAGAGTTTTTACCTTATAATAGCCAAGAATGCTTAGTACATAAAATTTCATGATTTATAATTACTATAAGTGTATAGTGTCAAAAAAATTTCAATCATAAGTATCAATCATAGACGGCATAAGTGCCCCATACCACTATGTCACCATATATAGGTTTACAATTGAAACCGCAAAATGTCGTATTGGAAATTGGATTTCCATCTATGAACCAAGGCAAGGGAACGTCCTTACCGAATCCAAGACGCCTTAGCCCGCCCCTCAGCATACAGCCGCAACTGCACCTTGGATCATCAGGGCCGGTCCACTCGATGTGGATTAAAATGCCTGAACATTGCATTTCCCCGCCCTATGCGGCGTCAATGAGCGAAATGACTCCATCGGTCCCGGATCGACCGATATAACCGAGGCGCCTCGCTATTAATCATCCACATAAGTAAAATGCTAGGGCATGCAAAACGCTGACACGACTTCTAGCTAGAAGGAAATGTATGCCCTCCTTGAGGTCCTCTCCCGTTTCTGGTTCACACCGAGGTTTGAGGCTCGCGAATTAATGCTACACAAAGCTACGCTGTATTAAAATCGTTCTTTGATCATCAACCACAAGACTCTGCTTTTCAACAGTAGCCTTGATCATTTGCATCTCAGCATGCCACATAGGCAATTCACGCTATGCAACCGATATCAATCACATAAAATGAAAGCCGATGTCAGACACACATCCATTTACAAGTTCGTTCTAAGTCTGAACGAAACCGGAGGCACCTTATTCCTCCCCCGTATGTCCAATACAGGGGAGAGGCGGTCGCATATCCGTCAATCTCCAAGTACGTCTGGACGATCACCACCTATTACCTCGCCTTGGGTGTACGACACAATCAAGACATCAGTAATCATCCAAACGATGTGAAGACCTCCGGTCTTCAACCACCGTCTTTTTCCTCTACACATCGTCGAATTAGTTATTCATAATGGGATAAACCCGGTCTTTCTGAATAACTCACATATATAATAAACAAGTGTTATAAAAACACAACATACGCCTCATTCCAATCCAGAATATTCCTTCATTCAAATATTCTTATACTTTGGGAAAGGTTCCCATTAATTTTATCAAAGATAAATTCTTTAAATTTATGCTTTAATCTTCCTTTGGACATTAAATTAATCTAATTAAAGATGCATTAAAACTCCACTTGGTTTTAATCTTCCCAGAAATCAATATTAACGATTGTTTAACTTGGGAAATCATATCCTGCCTTTAACTGGGTTAAAGAAGCAATGTCATTTAAAATATGACTCACGATAAACCCAAAATCACATCCCATTCCATCAGCCTTTAACCCTAAATTAGCAAGTTAACAATCCCCTAAGTATTAACCTCGAAGGCCGAAACCAACATCAGATCGATACCTAGGAAACCATTCAACTTAACTCATCTCCAGTTAGTTTCTGATTTTCTTAACTCCATTGGGTCTAAGAATAGTGTTATTAAAGATACCATTCGCGACAACCCAAATCACATTCCATTAATTATGGAGTCTTCACGGAAAAACAAATCAATATATAATCGATATCAATTTCCATATCCAACCAATAATATAAATGGAATATAGGCAACGCCTTTTAAATTCCATATGTATTAACATTCTTCCTCTAGAAAAGCCTACTTCGATTATTACCAAATTGCATTCCGTTCAATTCCAATTTAACATGTTAAATTGGAAAACTTTACTTTGCAAAATCTCCTTTAAATCCTAACAAAAGTTTTATAAATTCCAAATCACATTTCACTGTAAATCGGGTTAAAGAACGAATGTCGTTAAAAACACAGTTCACAATAAACCCAATTCAGATTAGCCTCTAACCGTAAATTAGTGAGAGAATAATCCCCTAATTACTAACCCCGAAGGCCGAAACCAACATTAGATCAATACCCAGGAAACCATTCAACTTAACTAATCTCCAGTCAGTTTCTAATTTTCTTAACTCCATTCAGTTCAAGAACAGTATTATTAAAGATACCATTCACGACGAACCTAAAATCCAATTTGATATTAAATACAAGCCTCTGATTAGGAAATATATCGGCTTATATTCAATATCAAATTCCGAAACCAACAAATATCATATTGGAATAACGATGTATTTATCTTCCAAATTCCTCCACAATCTCCGTATAATCACGAAATCCAATATCGAAATATTCCGAGCATAATTTCGATTCAAATCCATTCCAATTCATATATTGGAAATCCTAGTTATTTTTAAAACCATTTCAAATCCAATTTATATATTTCAAAAATATTGGATTTATTACTCTAATTCAAAACTAGTTCATTTCGATAAAAATCTATTTTTATCTTTTCAAATCTGGTATTTTTCATCCCAATTCTTTCTAAATCATTTCTTATGATTTTACACTAATTTTTGATATTTTTAATAGTTTTATCAAGGCCCGTACAGTCGATTTCCATAAACGGCCATCGAACTGCACTTACAACGACCTTTTCCAAATTTGATTTGGACATAATTCCAAATCCAAACGTTAGATTTCAAATCTCTAATATTCGTTAGAAAGGTCTTTTCGGTACGAACCCAATGATTCTGTATTTAGGAGAATCTGACGGTCGGATCTCCAGTAATGTCTGTTCGAAGTCAATGGTCGAAATTCGCGAAATGTCGCGGTGTAGTGCCTTCTATTCAGGCCATTATATTACATATATATAATATATATTTCGTCGATTTCCGTCTAAAACGTATTTTATAAATCGTTTTAAATTCGTTTTCAAAACGATTTCAACTTCATATTCAATTTCAAATCGAAATTGAATATTCCATATCATAAATGCATAAATGATAGTATTTTCAAAACATTATATTTCAAAATCATTTCCTTTTCGATATTTATTATAAAAATGAATAAAATCGATATATCGTTCCCGTCAAAATGGCGTTAATCTAACCAACACGGCTTTATATATTTAAATATAATCGTGACCATCCAAAATCGGACATCAAAATCATATTTTGATTCATTTCTGAATATTATTTGAAAATATTCGTTATTTTAAAATAATCGTTATTTTAAAATATTCATTATTTCTGAACAGGAATCAGACACAGTCAATTACCATATAATGTGATTTATATGGATTTCATAAACGCATGTATACAACAACAATCAAACACCATCAACCATCATCCAGAGTGCATTCTACACTGCATAAATGTAACGAACCGAGATTTTCGACTCCGAAAATCAACATCAACTACCATGTTGACCATTCAGACATCGAACATTCCAGATCATTAATAGAAAGAAGTTAGAGGGTGAGATAAGAAAGAAAGAAATATTAGAATAGAAGAAGAAGAAGAAACACCACACAGAGTCTCACATCGCAGCGGAACAAAATATAATACAGAAATAACCTTTATTGAAAGCTTTAAAATACTTACAGTATCAGAGTACATCATACTCTGGGACAGTTATACTAGCCTGTTCCCATATACAACACACAGCGGAATAGCAGCTATATAATATCATACGTCTGAACACCTCCAGCTCGTCTCTTCACGACAGTCGATAACCTGAACCTGTACAACCCGGTCTAACCCGAGCATTTACAAAACACCGGGTCAGTCTGGTGAACCAAAGTGAGATAAACTCGCACAGTAATAAGGGTAAATCATCCAATCATGATTTTAGAGTTCAAAATCCTTTCAAAAGAAAAGGATAATCGTAAGACCAAATCCACACATAAACATGGACGGTTTTTACCTTACGATAACCCAAAACAGTTTTGAAATCAATATCTGGTCTGATATTATAATAATGTCTAAATACAAGTAAATAACAATCTAGTGGAACGCTTGCATCTCACGCTCCACATATATAGTATACAATCAAAACCCGCAGGCGCTTATTGGAGATTGGATTCCAACTTGACAAGGTATGGGTCCACCTTCCGCACGTGTATCTCTAGAGACGAATACACTGGGTTCAACAAGAACTTCTTGCAACCCGGTCCTCACATGACCGACCCCTCATTTCGCTTGAGAGTATCGAATGTATATCACCGACGGTTGGGATCAGCAATCGTCTCCCGACAAGGGACAGCATCGAAACATAGATTTAAGAAACAAATAGGACTTCCTCTAGATAGGTGATTATACACCCTAATGGGAGCGACCCACATAGCCATGCTGCCTGCCCGATTTTTGTCATTTCCCGGTTGATGAGGCTTGAGGCCAGAATTAACTTCTGATCATCTGATCACCATTCACTTTGAATGCCACATCGTCAGATCCGTCAGATATCACTAATTGACGTCCACAAAAATACTCTAGCAGCAGCTAAGAGAACGGCGATTCCCCGCCAACAACTATCGTACGTTTGAAGAAATCAACGTACGTGATCCTTTGGAAATACTCTGTCAGACATCCGTCCATACATGTCACCCAGGAACAGGATGAACCGAAGGCACTCTCCTACCGCATCCAATATAGGAATCACCCCATGGATCAATAGCGAGAAGTCCTTGCAACCCGTTGATTCCAACCACGACAGAATCACAGCTTTCCTCTACTTGCCAGGCAGAGAATATTAGTGGTTCTTCCGTTTATGAAAACCCACGGTCTTCAATGCTCCATCTCGATCATCTTCTAATATCTTCACGTATTTGTTGGTCAGAATGGTTTTCGAATATACATTCGATCCCGGTCTTTCCATTCCAACAATCGTATTGGACAGATTTGATAGTCGGTGTTTTAACTATCAAAATAAATAGTGTTTCACACATGACACTCCAATGAGTCCACTGGTTAAGTATTCAGCATCACCTGGCCTTTTAACACTTGATTTACTTTTGTTAAAACAAAACTTCTAACTCTTTTAATATTCAAAAATACGATATTTGAATACCTCTAATTCGATTTAACTTTAATCGATTAACTAATATTCGACTTCACTCCATTCGCTTGACTCTAGATCACAGCGATCACAATGGTTACGCCTGATTCCCTCAGGAAAACATCCGTCTGCCGTAGGCTATCTGCAGCCCTGCGAATTTCGCTAGCAGTCGTACGAATTGGCAACTCATCCTGAATAACTATGTCTGGCTAATTCTATCTCGGATAACTATATTCAATTTCCCATTTTTAAATCTCATTTAAATTCTCCTTTTTACTAGATCTCGTTTTCAAATAACGTTAATGTAAAATTAACGTTTTAACACTTTGAAACTTATTCATATGTTTTGGTTTATCTTAAACCCTTTTATCGAAATCTCCTTCGACTTAATTCAAACAATTGAGTACGTTTATTTCCTTTCCCCCTTCAATTGGCTTGCATCTCACATTCAGTAACCCTTTTAAATGAATTCCCATTTAAAAATATATTCCTAACTTTATCATTAATTAAAATAATAACTTATTTCAAACATTAACTACTTTAGTAGTTAATCCCTTTATTCCTTATTTAAATTCAAACAATATTCATTTAACTATTTTAGTCAAAACACATTACTTGGTAAACAATTCTAATTTCAAACGGCCGATTTAATTAACTCAAAAACTTGATTATCTCATTAACCGATTTCAACAATCCTCGCTTTAAATTAATTAAAAATATAATTAATTTAGATAGATTCTAATTATTTGTTTTCTTTACAATACAAATTTTCAAGGTTTAACCATTTAATTCATTTCTTATTCTTCAACTGGTAAATCTAATTAACATTAACATTTGCTTTGCAAAATAAATTCATAACAAATCAAAGTCTTAAACAAATAAAATATTTATTTATTTATTTCTCTTAAATAACTTTTATTCAAATAATATAATTCAAATCTAACTCTGGTTATAAAATAAATTTTATAACCTCAACTCTATCGATTCACCTGACGGTGAATCAATATCTATAACTCGATTGGTTTTAAAGGCCATACTCTGCCAAACACTTAACCAACACCGCCCATTGGTTTAAACCAAACAGATGTTGAATATCCAGTCAATAATCAACCATCAAATCAATCAAACAAACAGATCAGTTCATATATGATAATATGAAAATAAATAATACATTTGAGGAATCCGGTTGGATCCCTCCAACCTGTCCTTCCCTGTATTCAAATGGTTATCTCAAATCAGACCATTCAGTTTTGTTTAACTGATAACACTAAATAGCAACCATTCAACATCAACCACAAGCAATTCAAACGATTCAACCATTTAAACACGTTTATAAATAAACGTGACCAACCAAGGTGAGTCACCTTTATTGGAACCATTTGTTAAAAATAACGATTTGGTATTTAACTGAAATTAAACACAGTTTAATTTTATCGGTTAAATCAACAGTTAAATAGATAACTAGCAAAGCAGTCAACCCTTGGCAAGCAGAACACACAAAATAAAAACACCCAATTTATATAAAATATAAATGGGAAAAAATACTGAGTGAGTTTAACTCACCTTGATTCCACTTATCGAAACGGTATGTTCTACAAGCTTTCAGTTGCTTTCAATTCTGTCCGTTTCAAATTTCAGAATCTTCCGTCCGCTGATATGGGTTTAACGCCCCTGGTTTGACCTGATTCTGGGTACGTATGATACACTATAAATTATACACTATACACGTTATTTACCTAATTAATTTATATTATAAGTACGTACATGCTATTGTATTGAATAAATTATTTTTAACGTTCACTAGGGCTATATTTAAAACGTGAAACTCTGACCAGGCAAAATGAAAACGTTTTTGGGCACATTGGGTTTTGCATATTTAATACTTTGGTCTGGGCATATAAGATTAAGTCAAAATTTGGCACCTGACAACACTATTAGCATATATATGAATACTCAGCCCTGGTATGCATATTCAAGGAAATCTAACTATAAACATGGTAGTCACGAAAGATATATGGTCTCGTTGAGATTAGGCCGACTTTGATTTCAACCATTTTAAATTAAACCTAACAATTTATTTATTTAAATTTTAAGGTATATACAAATCTTAACTACTAATGTTTTATCAGTGACAGGCCGGTTGGAATTTCTCTGGTCAACACTTAATAAAACAGACGTCACTCTTCGTTCACGTTCCAAGGATTTTTAGCCGGCTCTTCTTTAACTTAGTTAAACAAATGGTGATAACAATTAATTAATAGGGTAAACAAATTATTTCAGTGAACTTACGGACTCCTGCTTGCCTTTGTTTGCGTTCAGAACACAACAGAGGACCCTCCTTCTCTTCTTTAATACAACAATGCGTGCTGTCCCCATGATCCACGCACCGTCCAGTAATCATGCTGGCACCGTGAAGCTTCCCCACTTTGGTTGTGATGCTCACGTTCCTCCACAAGATGATGCGTACTCAACTGTACTTCGTTGACCACCAAAACACAACAGCCGAACTCCCTTCCTTCACCATCTTCCACTTCACGTTGCTCCCTGACCCTCGCTTCACCCAACAATCCCACGCCCAGCCCATGCAAAGCCCCTTTGTTCCAACGTATGAACCCCACCCCCCCAACCGCACTGCTATTCTTCTCTTCCTTCTCACCTGGTATCAAAACGAGCGAACCCCTCCTCCACACATATGAGACACGCAGGCCTCTTTCGTTTTATGTATTTTCATTTTTATATATATACGTATTTGCTTTTGAAAGGAAAACAAAGAAGAGAAAGGAAAACAAAGAAGAGTGCTTGCTG
Source organism: Allium sativum (assembly GCA_030737875.1). Classification (NCBI taxonomy): domain Eukaryota; kingdom Viridiplantae; phylum Streptophyta; class Magnoliopsida; order Asparagales; family Amaryllidaceae; genus Allium; species Allium sativum. The sequence continues at coordinate 93,946,258 of CM060916.1, read as the reverse complement.
AACTGATATGAAGGCGAGAGTATTTATAGGGGTGAGAGAGAGGAGACGTCATTTTCAGAGGGGTACAGCGTGGTCGGCAAGGCTTTGGGACATCATTTTCATGAAGTACACCTTGGTCGGCAAGGCTTCTATTATGTCAGTAGTTGTCGGCTTCAGCTGGTACGAAGTAGCGTAGGAAATTTCAAACAAGAAAATATGGTGTACGTGATTATCAGTATCCAGATGCTTTGCCTTTGTTGGCACGGTTCTTCTGATAAAAAGGCTGTTCTTGATGTAAAACGATATTCCGGATCCAATGAGACAAGTTTCGTCGCAATCCGAGGTCATATGAAAAAATTTCCTTTATGAAACCAGAAATGAACACACGTTTAATTTTTCCACGGTCACCAGATACATCAAATCCATTTGAAACTGCGAACATTTACAATAACTTTTCGATATGAACCCAACGGCACTAATTTCGTCGCATTCTGAGACTGTTGCCCCGGTAGGCTGTTTTTACCCCGAACCGCTCTACCCTTTTTAACGCCAAATTTCTCGATCTCTAAAAATAACAAACTATATACCTATTCTGACTCTAATCGACGATACGAACTCAACGGAACTGGTTTCGTGGCCTACTTCGATCATCTGCTCAAGTTATGCCAAATATCCTTTTATTTATTTAATTTCGCGTTATAGAAATTGGCCGAGCGTTTACGGCTACCGTGGTCACATACGACATCGGTTTTCCACGCAATTCACCACCGTACAATAATTTAGCGATACGGTTCTAATGAAACTGATTTCGTCGAAATCTGAGTCCGTTTGCAAAACGGCCATTTTAAAGGCCTATAATTTTATAACGATTTTCCATAGCGACTATTTCAAAATTTGATTTGGCCATAAATACCAAACTATAACACAAACCTGGATTTTTCTCTTTCATATGAAAGCTATTGCCAATACGGTTCCAACGTATCTTGTTTCATATAAATTCGACTTATATCGAATCCTGTATTCTCAGTTGAAGTTCAAAACTCTATATTGCGAACTGCAGCGCCATTTTCAAGCTCGAATTTATATTATATATAAATTATAACGTTCAACTTCGTTTCAATAACGAATTAAATATTAAATTCCATTATATTCCCAATATAATATTTAAAACTAATTTAAATATTCATATTCAAATGGTCGAAAAACACGGGTCGTTACATTCTTCCCCCCTTAAAATAATTTCGTCCTCGAAATTGCTAAGGTAAGAAAGGACGTTATAAACTCATTAATTTCAAATCGAATTTTATTTTAAATTAGAAACCAATTCAATACTGTAAATAAATATTTTCAAAAATATCGAAATTTTTCTGACACTTTAAATTTCCGAAAAATTTCGCCAGCACCTCCTCTGTACGGCTCAATCGATACAACTCCAACTCGCCTTTTCTAGGCCTTCTCCACTTCAAAAGAAAATAAAACAGCCAAGTGGCTTGCCAAATCGGCTCACAAATCTCCAAACCCATATAAAAATAAATGTGTACCTTTTTGTCGGGCATATCATTATATCCTTTCCATCTGCTACCCTGTCAGCTTATACAAGTGCATTCCCGAACAAAATTTCCAATTTTATCCTCAGAACCAAATCCTTCACGCGTCCAAGCCAAATTCCATTCTTAACTCAATTTCCATCCGTTATCCATTCCAACTCTTAACTTGCCAGTCCAACACCATTTCAGATTCCTGTCTCCAAATCCCAAATCGTATTCTACTTGATATATTATATCCCGTTTCAATTTCCAGTTAATTGATTTCAATGCAATTCATATTTGTTTTCACAAGTATCTATTTAATTTTGTTTCTGTTCAAACAATTTCCCTGGGAGTTTTTAAACAGTACAGCTCTTTTGAAAATCAAATATCCCCTTTCAGGATTCAAAACAACTTGTTTTTCTCAAAACAATTCAAAATAAAATCTTTGGTAGTAATCCGTCACTTACCACTCGAAAATGAATACCGATAATGGCGCGCACATCATCAGAATCTATTTTCCAGTTGTCGAAGTGAGTTCAATACTATATCACTTTCAAAACCATTTTGAAATCAGTTCAAAATATCCTTTGCAAGGCTTGTAAAACAATTTAAAAACCTCCCAGGATTTTAAAATTCTCATATATTTAACCCAGATTCATTTACACACACTTTTTCACATTTCCACCATTTTGATTTCATTTCTGATTTAAATTCAGGTTTAATAAATCTGCTTTTACATTTCTCGAATTCTAATTGGTTATTTATATAACCATTTCAATTATAATCAACCAACACATCCAATATACTATAATACTTCAAATATTAATCATCCTTTTATATTAAAATATAATTTGGGTAAAATTATTTCATTTACCCTCTTTCAAAAACATACTGTGTCGAATTATTCTGTTCAAGAGTTTAGAAACACTTATCGACACAGTTTGCATTACTGTATCGACCAGAATTCATAAACTACTCGACAAACCAATCAACACAATATATAAACAGTTTTTATAACAATTTACAAATACGCTCTCATATATATACACTCAAACTCAATCTAGGGCATTGCTAACCCCATCTCTACTGAGTCACGCCACAGAGCCAAGGTAATTACTTAACCAATAGCTCTGATACCACTGTAACGAACCGGGATTTTCGACTCCGAAAATCAACATCAACTACCATGTTGACCATTCAGACATCGAACATTCCAGATCATTAATAGAAAGAAGTTAGAGGGTGAGATAAGAAAGAAAGAAATATTAGAATAGAAGAAGAAGAAGAAACACCACACAGAGTCTCACATCGCAGCGGAACAAAATATAATACAGAAATAACCTTTATTGAAAGCTTTAAAATACTTACAGTATCAGAGTACATCATACTCTGGGACAGTTATACTAGCATGTTCCCATATACAACACACAGCGGAATAGCAGCTATATAATATCATACGTCTGAACACCTCCAGCTCGTCTCTTCACGACAGTCGATAACCTGAACCTGTACAACCCGGTCTAACCCGAGCATTTACAAAACACCGGGTCAGTCTGGTGAACCAGAGTGAGATAAACTCGCACAGTAATAAGGGTAAATCATCCAATCATGATTTTAGAGTTCAAAATCCTTTCAAAAGAAAAGGATAATCGTAAGACCAAATCCACACATAAACATGGACGGTTTTTACCTTACGATAACCCAAAACAGTTTTGAAATCAATATCTGGTCTGATATTATAATAATGTCTAAATACAAGTAAATAACAATCTAGTGGAACGCTTGCATCTCACGCTCCACATATATAGTATACAATCAAAACCCGCAGGCGCTTATTGGAGATTGGATTCCAACTTGACAAGGTATGGGTCCACCTTCCGCACGTGTATCTCTAGAGACGAATACACTGGGTTCAACAAGAACTTCTTGCAACCCGGCCCTCACATGACCGACCCCTCATTTCGCTTGAGAGTATCGAATGTATATCACCGACGGTTGGGATCAGCAACCGTCTCCCGACAAGGGACAGCATCGAAACATAGATTTAAGAAACAAATAGGACTTCCTCTAGATAGGTGATTATACACCCTAATGGGAGCGACCCACATAGCCATGCTGCCTGCCCGATTTTTGTCATTTCCCGGTTGATGAGGCTTGAGGCCAGAATTAACTTCTGATCATCTGATCACCATTCACTTTGAATGCCACATCGTCAGATCCGTCAGATATCACTAATTGACGTCCACAAAAATACTCTAGCAGCAGCTAAGAGAACGGCGATTCCCCGCCAACAACTATCGTACGTTTGAAGAAATCAACGTACGTGATCCTTTGGAAATACTCTGTCAGACATCCGTCCATACATGTCACCCAGGAACAGGATGAACCGAAGGCACTCTCCTACCGCATCCAATATAGGAATCACCCCATGGATCAATAGCGAGAAGTCCTTGCAACCCGTTGATTCCAACCACGACAGAATCACAGCTTTCCTCTACTTGCCAGGCAGAGAATATTAGTGGTTCTTCCGTTTATGAAAACCCACGGTCTTCAATGCTCCATCTCGATCATCTTCTGATATCTTCACGTATTTGTTGGTCAGAATGGTTTTTGAATATACATTCGATCCCGGTCTTTCCATTCCAACAATCGTATTGGACAGATTTGATAGTCGGTGTTTTAACTATCAAAATAAATAGTGTTTCACACATGACACTCCAATGAGTCCACTGGTTAAGTATTCAGCATCACCTGGCCTTTTAACACTTGATTTACTTTTGTTAAAACAAAACTTCTAACTCTTTTAATATTCAAAAATACGATATTTGAATACCTCTAATTCGATTTAACTTTAATCGATTAACTAATATTCGACTTCACTCCATTCGCTTGACTCTAGATCACAGCGATCACAATGGTTACGCCTGATTCCCTCAGGAAAACATCCGTCCGCCGTAGGCTATCTGCAGCCCTGCGAATTTCGCTAGCAGTCGTACGAATTGGCAACTCATCCTGAATAACTATGTCTGGCTAATTCTATCTCGGATAACTATATTCAATTTCCCATTTTTAAATCTCATTTAAATTCTCCTTTTTACTAGATCTCGTTTTCAAATAACGTTAATGTAAAATTAACGTTTTAACACTTTGAAACTTATTCATATGTTTTGGTTTATCTTAAACCCTTTTATCGAAATCTCCTTCGACTTAATTCAAACAATTGAGTACGTTTATTTCCTTTCCCCCTTCAATTGGCTTGCATCTCACATTCAGTAACCCTTTTAAATGAATTCCCATTTAAAAATATATTCCTAACTTTATCATTAATTAAAATAATAACTTATTTCAAACATTAACTACTTTAGTAGTTAATCCCTTTATTCCTTATTTAAATTCAAACAATATTCATTTAACTATTTTAGTCAAAACACATTACTTGGTAAACAATTCTAATTTCAAACGGCCGATTTAATTAACTCAAAAACTTGATTATCTCATTAACCGATTTCAACAATCCTCGCTTTAAATTAATTAAAAATATAATTAATTTAGATAGATTCTAATTATTTGTTTTCTTTACAATACAAATTTTCAAGGTTTAACCATTTAATTCATTTCTTATTCTTCAACTGGTAAATCTAATTAACATTAACATTTGCTTTGCAAAATAAATTCATAACAAATCAAAGTCTTAAACAAATAAAATATTTATTTATTTATTTCTCTTAAATAACTTTTATTCAAATAATATAATTCAAATCTAACTCTGGTTATAAAATAAATTTTATAACCTCAACTCTATCGATTCACCTGACGGTGAATCAATATCTATAACTCGATTGGTTTTAAAGGCCATACTCTGCCAAACACTTAACCAACACCGCCCATTGGTTTTGAACCAAACAGATGTTGAATATCCAGTCAATAATCAACCATCAAATCAATCACACAAACAGATCAGTTCATATATGATAATATGAAAATAAATAATACATTTGAGGAATCCGGTTGGATCCCTCCAACCTGTCCTTCCCTGTATTCAAATGGTTATCTCAAATCAGATCATTCAGTTTTGTTTAACTGATAACACTAAATAGCAACCATTCAACATCAACCACAAGCAATTCAAACGATTCAACCATTTAAACACGTTTATAAATAAACGTGACCAACCAAGGTGAGTCACCTTTATTGGAACCATTTGTTAAAAATAACGATTTGGTATTTAACTGAAATTAAACACAGTTTAATTTTATCGGTTAAATCAACAGTTAAATAGATAACTAGCAAAGCAGTCAACCCTTGGCAAGCAGAACACACAAAATAAAAACACCCAATTTATATAAAATATAAATGGGAAAAAATACTGAGTGAGTTTAACTCACCTTGATTCCACTTATCGAAACGGTATGTTCTACAAGCTTTCAGTTGCTTTCAATTCTGTCCGTTTCAAATTTCAGAATCTTCCGTCCGCTGATATGGGTTTAACGCCCCTGGTTTGACCTGATTCTGGGTACGTATGATACACTATAAATTATACACTATACACGTTATTTACCTAATTAATTTATATTATAAGTACGTACATGCTATTGTATTGAATAAATTATTTTTAACGTTCACTAGGGCTATATTTAAAACGTGAAACTCTGACCAGGCAAAATGAAAACGTTTTTGGGCACATTGGGTTTTGCATATTTAATACTTTGGTCTGGGCATATAAGATTAAGTCAAAATTTGGCACCTGACAACACTATTAGCATATATATGAATACTCAGCCCTGGTATGCATATTCAAGGAAATCTAACTATAAACATGGTAGTCACGAAAGATATATGGTCTCGTTGAGATTAGGCCGACTTTGATTTCAACCATTTTAAATTAAACCTAACAATTTATTTATTTAAATTTTAAGGTATATACAAATCTTAACTACTAATGTTTTATCAGTGACAGGCCGGTTGGAATTTCTCTGGTCAACACTTAATAAAACAGACGTCACTCTTCGTTCACGTTCCAAGGATTTTTAGTCGGCTCTTCTTTAACTTAGTTAAACAAATGGTGATAACAATTAATTAATAGGGTAAACAAATTATTTCAGTGAACTTACGGACTCCTGCTTGCCTTTGTTTGCGTTCATAACACAACAGAGGACCCTCCTTCTCTTCTTTAATACAACAATGCGTGCTGTCCCCATGATCCACGCACCGTCCAGTAATCATGCTGGCACCGTGAAGCTTCCCCACTTTGGTTGTGATGCTCACGTTCCTCCACAAGATGATGCGTACTCAACTGTACTTCGTTGACCACCAAAACACAACAGCCGAACTCCCTTCCTTCACCATCTTCCACTTCACGTTGCTCCCTGACCCTCGCTTCACCCAACAATCCCACGCCCAGCCCATGCAAAGCCCCTTTGTTCCAACGTATGAACCCCACCCCCCCAACCGCACTGCTATTCTTCTCTTCCTTCTCACCTGGTATCAAAACGAGCGAACCCCTCCTCCACACATATGAGACACGCAGGCCTCTTTCGTTTTATGTATTTTCATTTTTATATATATACGTATTTGCTTTTGAAAGGAAAACAAAGAAGAGAAAGGAAAACAAAGAAGAGTGCTTGCTGAACTGATATGAAGGCGAGAGTATTTATAGGGGTGAGAGAGAGGAGACGTCATTTTCAGAGGGGTACAGCGTGGTCGGCAAGGCTTTGGGACATCATTTTCATGAAGTACACCTTGGTCGGCAAGGCTTCTATTATGTCAGTAGTTGTCGGCTTCAGCTGGTACGAAGTAGCGTAGGAAATTTCAAACAAGAAAATATGGTGTACGTGATTATCAGTATCCAGATGCTTTGCCTTTGTTGGCACGGTTCTTCTGATAAAAAGGCTGTTCTTGATGTAAAACGATATTCCGGATCCAATGAGACAAGTTTCGTCGCAATCCGAGGTCATATGAAAAATTTTCCTTTATGAAACCAGAAATGAACACACGTTTAATTTTTCCACGGTCACCAGATACATCAAATCCATTTGAAACTGCGAACATTTACAATAACTTTTCGATATGAACCCAACGGCACTAATTTCGTCGCATTCTGAGACTGTTGCCCCGGTAGGCTGTTTTTACCCCGAACCGCTCTACCCTTTTTAACGCCAAATTTCTCGATCTCTAAAAATAACAAACTATATACCTATTCTGACTCTAATCGACGATACGAACTCAACGGAACTGGTTTCGTGGCCTACTTCGATCATCTGCTCAAGTTATGCCAAATATCCTTTTATTTATTTAATTTCGCGTTATAGAAATTGGCCGAGCGTTTACGGCTACCGTGGTCACATACGACATCGGTTTTCCACGCAATTCACCACCGTACAATAATTTAGCGATACGGTTCTAATGAAACTGATTTCGTCGAAATCTGAGTCCGTTTGCAAAACGGCCATTTTAAAGGCCTATAATTTTATAACGATTTTCCATAGCGACTATTTCAAAATTTGATTTGGCCATAAATACCAAATTATAACACGAAACCTGGATTTTTCTCTTTCATATGAAAGCTATTGCCAATACGGTTCCAACGTATCTTGTTTCATATAAATTCGACTTATATCGAATCCTGTATTCTCAGTTGAAGTTCAAAACTCTATATTGCGAACTGCAGCGCCATTTTCAAGCTCGAATTTATATTATATATAAATTATAACGTTCAACTTCGTTTCAATAACGAATTAAATATTAAATTCCATTATATTCCCAATATAATATTTAAAACTAATTTAAATATTCATATTCAAATGGTCGAAAAACACGGGTCGTTACAATAAGCATCATATATAAATATTTAATGATTACAACAGCCTGTCAATCAATTGATCGACATACAACTAATTATTGGGATTAGTGTACGTCAAATATCATCCAAACAACCATATGGGGTTTCAACCAACAAATACTGAATATTATTTGTGCAGTTGGGCGACGCGTAAAATTTAACGTCCCAATCCATATCAGTCAAATGGGTGTACATAAACAAATCATCTGATTTGTGAATGAATATTTATTTTATTCATATACACGTTAAAAATTATATTTTTAATGATAAAATATTTTATTCAACATATGAATATTCTATTCAGTTCATTTATACAATAAAAACGATATTTTTATTATTCTTACATTTTAAGAAAATTTCAGCGGCATAACAACGCGATACTAGAACCGGGATAAGGTCTAGCCTTATCCCTCGCCTCATAATGGCGCACGTCATACATAAACCTAAATCTAATCTACTCAAATCACGCATAAAACCAAATTCAACCAAATCAATCGAATCAACCAAACATACAAGTCGTCCATGGTCTGTGGACGATGGGGAGCAGTTCATATATGCGGTTATGAAATATATAACTGAACAAAGAAAATTATAGTGAGGAATTCTCACATTTGGGTTCCCCTCCGCCATTCTTTTACGGACGATGGTTTGGATTCCGTTTAGTTTTCAGTCTGATCCATTGCCATCTGTTTCACGCAGTTGATTATTAAAAATCACATTTTTACACTGTTACATCATACATAAAAATCATATTTTTATGTTGATGTTTATATTATAAAAATTATATTTTTATAATTCAGTTTCCCATATTTTTATAACGCTAATTCTTATATAAAAATCGTATTTTTATATAAAGGGAATTCATATAAAAATCACAATTTTATTTCGCTACATATATAAAAATCTTATTTTTATTACTCTGCATAAATAAAAATCATATTTTTATTACTCTATTTTCTATGTAAAGATCATATTTTTATTTCACTACATGAGTAAAAATTATATTTTTATATTCTTTATCATATAAAAATCATATTTTTATAATCTCTACTATATAAAATTCATACTTTTATAACAAACCATTTCATATAAAAATTATATTTTTATTCAAAGAATTTTCATATAAAAATCAAATCTTTATGATCTTAAAATCATAACTTTATAATATTAAAATCCATGCCTTTATAACGATCTATATATAGTTTAAAACAAATCTACTTACATTTTTAAAATAATTTATATGGTAAAAATAAAATAGAACTACCTTTTCACTACGAATGGCATGGGTTCCCCTATGCGAGGTGGAGTTCGGGTGGTCCTTGCCTTAGCGCCGGTAGTGCAAGTTAGCCGAGGGGGTGCTCGCAGCGGTCTTCATCAATTTGGTGTTGTTTAGGGCATTAGATTGGAGAAGGGTGTGTAGCAGTAGGGGTGGCGCAGGTGATCTGAGGTGAGGGCGGAGGCTAGGGCACGGCGGCGGGCTTAAGGGCGGATAACGGGTTGCGGGTTGGGGGTTTCTGTCGGGTTTGCTCAAGGGGGTTCGGTCTTCAATCGGGAGAGGAGAGAGGGTACGGGATTGTCTGAGAAGGAGAGGAGAGGGGTAGCGACTTCGATGTGGGCGGACCCGGAGGCGTGACAGCCCAGTTCGCGGTCGCGATGGCGATGATTCCCCCCTCCCATCGCGTTTTTTTATTTAATATCGGACGTTGACTAAGAGAAGAGAGAGGGGGGTTAAGATATTTATAAATTTTTTATATTATTTAATTCTAAAAAGTAACTTTTTATTTTGAAGTCTAATTCAAACCCACCGACTGCCGCACATAGCTGGTTACCCCCATTCCGAACACATTGGGATATGTATCGTAACCCAATTCGGCTGTTTCGACCAGTTTTCGTCAAAATCAAAATATAAATCTATATATTGAATTTGAACGCACATTTCAATTTACGTGGGCCATATACGGATCCCAAAAATTCCAAAAAAATATTTTCTAACTTCGTATTGACGATACGGTTCTAGCAAAACTAATTTCGTCAAATTTGGAGACCGTTTGAAAAATGGTCATTTTTCGACCGATCCAAACTGACTAAAACTGTCATAACACGTTTTACTTCGCCACACGCACATATTGATTCAAAAAATTATGATTTTTGGAATCTAGCAATAACTTAAGATCCCGGATCCAACAAAAGTGGTTTCGTCGAAAACGGAGGCCGTTTGCAAAATTTCCATTTTTAAGGGCCAAAATTCCATAGTGACTATTCCGAATTTTCAACTGGGCATAACTTTTTATTCCCACTATGAAATTTCAATTTTTCGGATTAGTTGGAAAGATATTTTCAAATAGATTCTAATATTTTTAGTTTCGCAAAAATCCAGTTTATTATGAATCCTGTACATTCATTTGAAATTTGAAATCGAATTTTCAAACTACCACGCCATTTTCAATTCCTTTTATAATTCAAAATTTAGTATTTATATTCTAACACCGATTCAAATAAATATATACATTCTAATTCTCTTCAAAATAAATTTCTCGTCGTTATTATTTAAAATAATTCATTTTAAATATTCCAAATTCATCAAAATTGCCAAAATAAAATTTTTAAATTGGTTCGAATTTTCCGGGTTATTACAAGAATACAACTTTGGATTTGGAACTCTAAAGCGCCTTCAATTCCGGAGGCCAGGTAGGTGGAAGCCCCCCAAGTTAGGAGAAAGTCCACTGAACTTGAGCGGATGTATGTAAAGAACCGTGTCTTTCATAGAATTGATGGAACAATACAAATGAGTGTAAACACTTTAGGGATATTATTAAAAAAACAATTCAGGAAAGGGAAACTAGTACAGTGCATTTGTAATATGGCAACATTAATGGGACTGCTCGGGATCAGAGTCGGCCTAGGGCGCAAGGAGGGATCATCATCAACGTGTAGTTTATTCCCCGCTATTACCCCGCCATATCGTGTAGCGGGTTTCTAATGCTACGCTGTTTCCAAATAGCCTCTAAAATAACCGTTCCACTTTAAGCCCCACTGTATTCCTATATTCCTAATATATCCCATTATTTAAGCTATATTCCGCTATTTCCGATATATCTTTTATAAGAGAAACGAATTAAAAATGACATTTATGCATTGTAAAATTATTTTTTAAATATATTTTTTTTACATGTATTTTCCAGAATTTAAATACTATCAAATTCTATCAAATTTAGTCAAGCTAAATAAAAGTTTACACTAATTTACATATATTTGCTTATGCTTTTATATAAAATTAAGAAAGTACTAATAATGATTAAGTTGCGTGATAATTTTCCATATATCTATCATTGTGGAAAATGGGCTGAAGGACAAACTTAGCAATTTTTTTGGTGAAAAGTATGCAAAGTTTGGAATTAAGGGAGAAGGACACATTTTAGTGTGAAAGGGGAAAGGACAGTAGGACCCTTGAATTCAATTTTTGCACTAAAATATGTCCTTCTCCCTTAATTCCAAACTTTGCATACTTTTCAATGAAAAATTTGCTAAGTTTGTCCTTTAAAAGCAAATCCTCTTTATCATTAATATTTTTATAAAAGCATTAAATATTAGTTTTATATGCTATTTTAGACTCATCCGCTATATTCTGCTATTTCCTAGCTTTATCCCCGCTATAACTATTTACACCTCCGCCACATTGGATCTGCTGAGCACTTTAACTACACAATCATCAACCGATAGCTCGGATTCAGATTCAGATGGCTTTGATTTGATCGGATTTTGTTGGCTCCTCCTGATTTTTTCCTTTAGCAGATTCACTCGGCTCTTCTTTTAGTTGATTTGAATAATAAACAATTACGTGGCTTTACATGTATGTGTATAGTAACCAGGGAAATCTTTAAGCATGCCCTGAGACGACGATAAACTGTTTGAATTTTTATTTATTTTCTCAATGTAAATAAGCTATAATCGATGGCTAACCCACTTACACTTGTATGAGAACTGGAGAAGTCCCAATGCAAGCTCCGAGATGGCAATAAGCTAATGTTTTTCAAGATGTAATAAAAAGTTTATTTTGTTATTTTAATAAAATTAAACAGGAAGTATGGATTGTGCTTGTAAGACATGAAGTTAGCAATTGGATTCCAACTTTAATAACTCAATGCTTGTCATTTATCATTTACGCTTGAAATGAGGTTGGCCACGTTGGAAAAAACACCGCTTATTTAGGTCGCTTATATGTTTTTTGCACAACAAGGATATGTCCTCCTAGAAATAGGGTTGCTTACTTAGGTCATCATGCATGGTCTATGTATGATAAGTGGTAGGCCATTTTAGCAAAGGAGCTGCACACTTAGGTCCTCATGCATGGTTTGTGCATAGCAAGGGATAGGCTATCCTAGATACCAAGACACTCACTTCGGAAATTATATGTAGTTTATGCATGGTAAAGGGGTAGTGTAGCGACCCACCTTCCCGACCATCGAAAGTCGACACTAAATATGACCACTGTAATTTAATATCGAACATCCAATCGTTGAAAACATAGATTGTTAGGGTAAAAAGAAAATGGAAAGGAAAAGAAAAAAAAAGAAACTTAGAATCTCACGGTGGAAATAACAACATAAAATAGTAATACTAACAAATGAACAGTCACTTCAATATACAAAGTATATCATAAACAAAAACAAATCCTATCAGTTGGATAGTTATAAAATTCTGACCTTACAGATGGTCATAGGTTAGATAATATACAATGGAAATAAAACAGTGCGATAGACAAACTTCTAACTCTACTCCATGAGCTCCTCTATAACGACCCGTATTTTTGGTTGATTAATTTTAAATATTTTATATCGTTTTAAATATTGAACAGATAATATAAATGAATTTTTATATTTAGTTATCGATTTAAAAATCGATTTCGATTTAATATCGAATATATTAAATTATCGTAATACGAAATATATTGAAATCGAAGTTAAAACTGAATCGAAATGATGCAGATGATTAGTGTCAGTTCTGACTGAATATGAACGATAATAATTTATTATCGAGAAAATGATTTGTTCTGAATTTAAATTATATTAATTTATTATGGTTATTTTATATATACGTTCGAATTAAAATTTATAATCTATTCTGTTGAGTTCAGAATAGTGTTATTTTATTGAAACGTCGGTCGGTAGGTTTAAATAGTGGTTCGTGACGTCGAGTTATGAACCCCGATATTATTTTAGTGGATAAGCACGAGATCAAATCGATATCTGTTTAAAATAAAGTGAAAATCACTTTAAAATCAAATCAATTTAATAGGAAAATCTTTTTAAATAAAATAAAGGATTTGTTATGTATGTACCCGATAGAGAAATAAATGGCGTGTCCTTCCTGTCTGTTCATTGCATCTATATAATGATCCTCCTTTGTTATTACAAACCACGAAATCCTAAATAAAAAACCTTTTCCTCTCTTTATTCACTTTCTTTTCGGTCTGTAAATCCCTAAATCCAAAACCCGCTCTCTCTTTAGAAAATTATATAAATTCGATTCTCTTATGAAATCACTTCGCGTTGGGCTCGTTTGTTTCCCCCTCTCAAGAGCTACAGACTCATACCCTTTTTATAATGTGCGATGCTAACAAGGAAGAGCCGATTTCGAGTAGCAGTCGCATAGGGTATCGCGACGGAAACCGTGGGTTCCTGGAGTTCGATTTCGAGAACAACACATGGTATGTATTTCGATTTAGGGTTCTTATTTGTGCGATTTTGGTAGAGTTCGAACGGCTCTGATGGTGATTACCTAGAAAGGGAACCGCTATTTTCTGAAGGCTGATAGTTGCGAGGAGCAGTAAAGGCACTCGGGGTTTTCAACAAGAAGATAAGGGGTCGTTATCATTATTATTGAGGATGATGGAGTTTGATTGTTGGAGTGTGGATCTGGAGTGAGAGGAAGGCCGATGGTCATTGGAGTAGTGTAGATTTTTTGGTGATAAACTGAGAGAAATAGGGCGAAGTTTGGTACTGTTGTACCCTTTTCAGTGTTCGCGAGAGGAGAGCTGCGGTGTAAGGATGCACTGAGTAATTTGATGGTCCGACAGTGGAATGAATGGGATAGAGTTTGGTTGTTTTTGAGGATGAGTTGGGCACGACGGTGGGTATATATAGGACTATAGATTTGTGTTGTTATGGGGATGTTAGATGTAGGGGTTTGCAAATGATTTTTTAGCAGTTTTGAAGCAGTGGCATGACAATAGCCGCGGTAGTTCACTGCAGGTGAAATGATAAGGTGGAGGAGTGACTGTGGGGTGGTTGATGAAATACCAGAGTGGGTCGGTATGGGTTTTTGGGCTGATGGCAGCATATTTAGAACTGATCAAAGATATTCCATGAATTGGTTGAGTCAATTTCAATCGCAGTGAGGAATAATTCACTCAAGTCAAATGGTTGCTGCTAGATGTGGAATTTAAACTGGATATTCTGCAAATGGAATCAAGGTGAGTAAATCTCACTCAAAGTTTTAATTTTTTATCATTAAAAATAAATTATTGGTTGCTTGGATGCTTTCATGAATTATTGAACTACTGTGGTCCTATATATTACTTATTTAGGCTTAGTGATTGTGGTTATTGGATATTTCCCACCGTACCATTAGCGAATGCCCGTAGTATCATTAGCGGATGACCCTACGCCCACGCATATAAGTGGATCCCCTTTTATAGCGCGATATCGTACCTTGGAGCAGGATTGGTATTATCTATGTGACTAACATCTGTGGATGCAGGATAAACAGGTTGGAGGGATCCAACTGGATTCCTCAAATTTATTTATTATTGTTTACTTGATTATATGTGTGTAATGCGTTGAATTGGATTGATGGTTGTGTTTTTTTAATATTAGAATATCACTGGCCCTAGATATTTATATCTAAAATATAAAAAGGGATTTTTGGATCTTAAAAGGGAAATTTATTTTTTTGAAATAGAATTGAATTTCGTTTTTGGCTAGGAAAAAATATTAATTTGTGTTAATAATAAAAATAGGTAGTTTTACTTATAAATGTTGTCTATAAATTATCATTGGATAATTTATAATGTAAATTCAAGTATGAGGTTAAAAAGGGGAATTGGGAATCAGAATCGAAAAACTTGTTTTAACATTCGAAACAAGAAATGAAATTTATAAACGATGGTTATAAACGGAAATGAATGATTTTCATGGGATATTGGATTATATAAATTCAAATATGAACTTAAAAAGGGGAATTGGGAATCATTTCAAAAGAAAACGATAAAATCATTTTCGACGTTTGGAATATAAATAAAATTGGAAAAAATCCATATGGATTATGGTTTGAATTCGACTATGTCGAATATATGAAATAACTTATTTCCAGAAAGGACCTTGGAATTTTTTTTAGGTAGATACTAAAATGTAAAATTAAAAAGGAAAGTAGATGCTATGTTTTTATATATATAAGCTATGATAATAAAATACCCCAAAAAGGAATTTAATTTAAAAATGGATTTTTATTGGAAGCTTGCTTTAAATTATAAGCAAGGAATTGAATTTAAAATGAATATTTATTGTAGTTGGATAATTTGGAAGATAGTTTCAATGGAGTTTTAAATATGGGAGTTTGTTTAATATAAAACAAGGAAGTGATTTACAAACCAGGTTTATAAATATAATGAAGTGACTTTCATTTGGTGAATTCGGAAATAGGTTTTTCCATATACAACAAATGGCATTTAAAAATCATAACTTTTAAATAAGATAGAAAAGGGGATTTCTATGATAAGAAAGGTCAGTTTTTATTACAAACTCTTATTTATTTCAAGATAAGAACGTCGTCGGTCAAGGTCTGAGAGGAAAATAAAATACCCCAACTTGAATGACTTCATTATTATCAAGGGAAAATATTAGTTTGTAATGGTAAAGAAATGTTGAATAAATCGATTATTCCCATTAAAGAAATTTATAATTGGAATTCGATTATATCAAATTTTAATTTATGAAATTGGAAATTAATATAGAAGTTGATTGGTGAATAATTGGAAACCAAGTTATGAATTTGTTATAAAGTAATCGATGATTTTAAAAGGTCGAGATGTTTAAATTAGATTTGGAAAAGCGATTTAATGAAGTTGGAATTGAATTATAAACAAAGTTTTAAACGTTACATTAAATTTAATTAAAACGAACTCGCCACAGCGCGGTAGTTCGTAATTTGGTGTTTTGAACTTCAATGGAGTATATAAGACTCAATATAAGTTGGAATTCAATGAAATAAGAAACGCCCGGACCCATTGAATAATAATTTTCTAACAGAAGAGAAAAATCTTGATTTCGTCGTATAGATTTTGAGTTACATAAAAATAAAATTTTCAGAAAAACAGTGTCGTAATCGTTTTTAAACCATAACGGATTATTTAATAAATTAAAAGGATTTTAAGTGGATAAAAATCCGATTTTCCATTAGAAAAATCCGGACTTGAGTTATAAAATAAATACGAACTCAAGTAAAGTAAATGGATGGATTTTTGACATAAAATTCAGATTTTTAAAGTAACGAATAAAGTTAACTAATTTTAATGGAAATTAGTTAATAAAGTTTTGGGCTGAATTTAAATTTGGTTAAGTGATTTGAATTTGTTAATTGAAACTGGGAATTCAAATCCGGGATGTGAATTAGAATTGAAAAGCGAGCAAGGAGTTGAGTTTGATTTGTTTGTAAGAGAATACAAATATATTTGAACGTGATATTTTCAAATTAAAGGTAAATGAAACCAAGAAGCTAATTATAAATGTAATTAGCAAATAGAAAGCAAGTTATGTAAAAAGGGTTTAATTGATTGAAATGAATTGGAAATGGGCGTATATATGTCAAACAGGTATGGGATGGAGAATATGAAGAGTATGAAGATTTTAATTTAAGTGCCCGACAAAAGGTACACGTTTAAATTTCCATATGAGGTTTTATGCGCCGAATCGGTAAGCTGCTTGCCTTTCTGATTTTCTTTTTGAATGGAAAGGGCCTAGAGAGGCGAGTTGAGGTTTGAACTATTTGCCGGTACAAAGGAGGTTATGGCGAATTTTTCCAAAAATTTAAGGAGTTAGAATATTTTGATGAAATTTTGATAATAGAAATCGATATAACGATATATATAGAATTCTCTAAGAAAATGAATTAAAAATGAATATTACAAAGGGCCAGTGATTGTGAAATTGTTTGATGGATGTTTATTTTTCCTTTGATAGTTAAAACACCGGCTATCAAAGATTTTTACCATCGTTGTCAATACGGAGAGACCGATTGGATTTAATATCCGAAAACCACTCCATATAGGCATAGGCATTGCGAATTCGATTATGCTGAAGATAATCGAAGACGGGGTGAGATTCAAGGAGCTGTTATGTTTGTCCAATCCCAGGACAACTTGTCTGGACGAATGTCTGACAGAGTATTCCTAATGGTCACATTAAATTTAATTAAAACGAACTCGCCACAACGCGGTAGTTCGTAATTTGGTGTTTTGAACTTCAATGGAGTATATAAGACTCAATATAAGTTGGAATTCAATGAAATAAGAAACGCCCAGACCCATTGAATAATAATTTTCTAACAGAAGAGAAAAATCTTGATTTCGTCGTATAGATTTTGAGTTACATAAAAATAAAATTTTCAGAAAAACAGTGTCGTAATCGTTTTTAAACCATAACGGATTATTTAATAAATTAAAAGGATTTTAAGTGGATAAAAATCCGATTTTCCATTAGAAAAATCCGGACTTGAGTTATAAAATAAATACGAACTCAAGTAAAGTAAATGGATGGATTTTTGCCATAAAATTCAGATTTTTAAAGTAACGAATAAAGTTAACTAATTTTAATGGAAATTAGTTAATAAAGTTTTGGGCTGAATTTAAATTTGGTTAAGTGATTTGAATTTGTTAATTGAAACTGGGAATTCAAATCTGGGATGTGAATTAGAATTGAAAAGCGAGCAAGGAGTTGAGTTTGATTTGTTTGTAAGAGAATACAAATATATTTGAACGTGATATTTTCAAATTAAAGGTAAATGAAACCAAGAAGCTAATTATAAATGTAATTAGCAAATAGAAAGCAAGTTATGTAAAAAAGGTTTAATTGATTGAAATGAATTGGAAATGGGCGTATATATGTCAAACAGGTATGGGATGGAGAATATGAAGAGTATGAAGATTTTAATTTAAGTGCCCGACAAAAGGTACACGTTTAAATTTCCATATGAGGTTTTATGCGCCGAATCGGTAAGCTGCTTGCCTTTTTGATTTTCTTTTTGAATGGAAAGGGCCTAGAGAGGCGAGTTGAGGTTTGAACTATTTGCCGGTACAAAGGAGGTTATGGCGAATTTTTCCAAAAATTTAAGGAGTTAGAATATTTTGATGAAATTTTGATAATAGAAATCGATATAACGATATATATAGAATTCTCTAAGAAAATGAATTAAAAATGAATATTACAAAGGGCCAGTGATTGTGAAATTGTTTGATGGATGTTTATTTTTCCTTTGATAGTTAAAACACCGGCTATCAAAGATTTTTACCATCGTTGTCAATACGGAGAGACCGATTGGATTTAATATCCGAAAACCACTCCATATAGGCATAGGCATTGCGAATTCGATTATGCTGAAGATAATCGAAGACGGGGTGAGATTCAAGGAGCTGTTATGTTTGTCCAATCCCAGGACAACTTGTCTGGACGAATGTCTGACAGAGTATTCCTAATGGTCACATAAGACGATCTTTTCAAGGTATTACGTCTGGTGGTGCAGAAATTCGTTTCTCTTAGCTTTTATACCAGTAATATTTTTGAGAAGATTAACTAGTGATTTGACTGGTATGATGATGTGGCATTCAAAGTGTATGGTTGCCAGATGTTCTAAAAAGTTAGACGTAGCCTCAAGCCTCACAAATGGTAAATGACAAAAATCGGGCAAGCAACATGGCTATGTGGTTCGCTCCGATTAGGGTGTATAATCACCTATCCAGAGAAATTCCTTTTACTTCTTTAATCTACTTCGATGCTGTCCCTTTTCGGGAAACGGGGGTTTGAGCCCAGCCGTTGGTGATATACATTCGGTACACTCAAGCGAAATGAGTGGTCGGTCATGTCTGGGCCAGGTTGCAAGACGTTCTTGTTGAATCCAGTGTTTTCCCCTCTAGAGATACACTATCGGAAGGTGGTCCCATACCTTGTCATAGTTGGAATGCAATCTCCAATAAGCGCCCTGCGGTTTTTGATTTTATACTATATATGTAGAGCGTGAGATGCAAGCGTTCTGCTATTTGGTTATTATTTGATTAGACATTAGTATAATATCACTGGGTTTTGATACAAAAAAAATGGCTTTGGTTATAATAAGGTAAAAAACGTCTGTGTTTATGGGTGGACTGGTCTTACTATTATCCTTTTCTTCCAAAAGAGATTTTTGAAATTAAACCACATGTTTGGAGTTTACTCACACCAGTTCCATGACTGACCCAAAGTTTATTTTGTTTTGTTTTTCCCTAAAATCTTGGGTGCCCAAATTTATACTGGAAGTCAAGTGTTTCAGGCTTTACAGATACACTTGGAGGAGCTTGAAGCAGGAGGCTTCACGGTTAGTTATCTAGAGTTATTTTCGCTGTATCAAATGTTATGTTGTACTCTGATGATGGTATGTATATATGTACAAACCAGATTTGTATTCCAAAATTACGTTATGTAATATATTTTATTCGTTCTGCTGTGAGGTTCTGTATTGTTATTTCTGTTCTTCTTCTATCTTTTCTATTCTCTTTAACCCTAATGACTCGTATTTCTGTATTATGTGAGTTGGACGTGTGTTGTATTAGTCAGCTCAGATAATATGGATTTGCGGGCCGTTACATCCTCATCCAATATAAGACAACCTAAAAATAAGCTCGATCTAACCTGAGCATTATAATAAAATAATACACGGATCAGTCTGGAATACCAACATGGGAAAACTCATGTAACATGAAACAAACAATAATTATGTAAGACCATGATGTTGGTCGCGGAACGGGTTTTTACCTCACAAGAATATAATAAACATCAACACAAAACCAAATCACCGAAACAACAAGGAATCAGTGTCATATGCAATTGCCGACATAAAATTATTAAAGAACAACACCCTATTCAGAAGAGCGCATGGCACTTCTCGATGAAAGCAAAGAAACTAATCCAAGAATTTGGATCCAACAAGGAAAATTTTAATTTTCCCAAAATAATTGGACCGCACCACCTATTGTGGTTTAAGCCACTTACAACAACATCAATCTCACCATGGATTAAATTAATTAAACATCGCAAAGTGTTTATACCTTCCAAATGCAAATTAAAAATAGGAAAACTTGTAATTTAAAAATTGAATGAGAAATTTTTAAAAAACAAATTATGACTTGGAGAGTGCGCCTCCCGTTCAAAAGTATAGCTCTAGAATATACCGAGAACTCCGATGGCTCTCGGAAACATTCAAGCCGGACACCGTACAAACCTGGGAATTTGAGTATTTTGCATCTACGTGTGAACATAACTGCATCCTATCTAGAGTAGAAGTGATAATACCCTGATGGGAGCAACCCCACATATCTTGACTTCCATTCACTTTTATGGTTCAACTGTTTCAACAAAGGATACTAGTGCCCAAATGGCAACAAATCGTTTTGATTTGATGATGCAACTCAAGAAAGCTAAACCAATAATTATTAAATCAACTATTAGGAATATTCAAAATTGATCGTATATGAAAACTAAATCACATTCTCTTACCATTATCTCTTGATCCTAAACTTACACTATCTTTTGTTTAAAAATAAGGTCATATAAGTTAAGCTAGTGTTACCGTTAGGCATTATCTGGACAATGTTTTCAAACTTCGAGTTAAAGGAAAGTTTTTATACTACGATTTCTAATGATAAAAGTATAACTAATATTTTCTATATAGGCGTATTGTTTATGGAAATTTCTTTCCATATTCGCATCATAAACCTTTAAACTTCAAAACTCGAACTTATGCTTGGTTTTTCACATTCTAGTTATTTAAAAGAAAACACTTTTAGCAATACTCTTTAAAATATTAGTTTTAAAGAGATAATCATTACTCTAAGCATATGTAAAGGAAAAGTCGAAACCAATGATAAATCAAAACATCGATTTTGATAAAACCCAACACACTAGCACTTGGATTAAATTTCATATCATTTCTATTTACAAAGGACATTCTTATTTAAAACTATCGTTTATATAATTTAAATGATGTTATTTACCCAAAAAGATAATTTATTAGATTTAACTACTTTAATGTACTTAAAGCAAATACTGATCATCAAGAAGGGCAATATATACAATTCTTTTATAACTCAAAAACCATCCTTTTATATTCTTAAAGGAAAATAAACCAACTAAAAATTTGATTATAAATTCAAAACAACATTTAATATCCCATAAGGATAGCTAATGACACTTATTGTAGTGACCTGTTCATTATATAAGCATGCACATGTATGCAATTCTAATCCATTTTCAATTCAGTTCAATATCCGATTCGATTTGGCTTAATTTACTTTTCCATTAGGGAAATTTTGGGTCGTTTCACTTATGGTCTTCATAATCAACAAATCGATTACACACATATGTTTATTAACTTAATTAATTAAGTTTTAAACCCTTTTTATAAGTCAGTTAATTTATTCTTGAATCCTTTTTACTCAATCAATTAATTTAGATTATTCATTTCATTAGATCAATTAAATTTCAGCTTAAAAGCAACTTAGTAAAAATATACCGATCAAATCAAAATGTCATTTGTTAAAGTATGTTATTGGAACTAAAGCTTCATTTATTAAAACGATTCTAAAGTTTCAATAATCAGTAATTAAATTAATTACTTCAAATAAAATTTCAATAACTAAAATAATTAATTCAATACTAATATCATTGTTAGAATGAACAATCAATTCTCAGTTTGTTACTTATACAGAATCAGACTCAGTTATCATTTGTTAAATCAAATAATTGAATTACATTATTATTTACTTGAAAAATGAATAAATTTATAAATATCATTAGTTAAAATGATAATTTTATGCAAATGTTGATTCTGTGAAAACACAAGCTTATATAATCAATTTGGAAACATATGTAAGTAAATTTGGGCGATAAACGAACATAACAAAAAAATGCATGAAAATATAGACGAATGGATGAAATCAAAGGAATTTATTAACCCTATAATAAGAACATATAGATGTGTAGATTTCAGAGTGTTCCGTCGTGAGGTAATTTGCTATGTGCACTCCGCTTTTCCTTTTATAGTCGCCTGCAACAAAATGGTTATTTATATGCATATAAAACCATAACACCCCCACTCTGGTACACTTATCCAGAAGCGATGATGTTACATATAAGCCATGGTGCTAATATAATAGTATCACAACTTAACAAAAGTATATCGAAATATAAAATCATTCGAAGTACATGGTTTTAAATGGAAGAGCTATTATACAATCATCTCATCATATAACATGGTTACAAGGATCCAAAAGTTTCACTATCATATAATTATACATAAGAGTACATAAATAGATATTATACATAATAAAATTCTTTGCTTCAAAACAGCCAACAAACTATCTAAACCTAAAAAGTTTAAGTGTAGCATCATGAGCAACGTATACCTAGTGAGATAGCTATTTAAGCTATAGTTTTCAAATCATATCTTAGTGTGTTGTATTAGAGTTCATTTTAAATTTCTTCTTCAGAGGTTTCATCTATCCAAAATTAAAAGTAATAAACAAGGAAGACTTCGAGATATTAAATCAAGCAATTTCATAATAAACTCCATTCCATCAAAACCGATGATTTATCAAAATATACGTTTGTGAATCTTAACCACACCCTCTATTTTGTTTTAGATCCTAGGATATGTTATTCTATTACATTCGACATCCTGTCATTAAGTAAGCACGTACTCTACCCGGCTCAGTGCCAACATAGCGTAATACTGCACTTATCAAGATTTATTATCTTATACCACACCACCGAAGAAATATAATTAAGAAATTGTTTCCCAAAAATAAACTTAAATTACTTTGTCAAATTCATAATTTTGAGGGTTTAAGACAAACCCGAAACCACCTCAGAATTATTCCAATATACGGCAAAAAGATCTCAAAACTATTGAAGTAAATGGTCACATTTATAATTACTTCATAAAGGTTTTAAAACCCAAAAGAAAGCTAAAAGATAATGAGTTTAAAAGTGTTATAAAAAGCTTTGACATCAATAATAATGTTAAAATAAAAATTGCAGCATTTATAAAGCGCTATGAAAAGATCTATGGTAGTTTAAAATGGGTTTACACTCAAAACAGCTATTGCAACATTTCTGGTGCATTATGAAAAGTTCTAGGCTTGTTAAAGTGCTTTAAAAATAATTCAGAGAAAAGATAGCATTTTAGAAACGCTACGAAAAGTTCAGGTTTGAGTTACAGTTTAGTGTTAGGAACATTTAAAAAGCGTCACAAATTTCAGAAGTGTTTCAAATTCCGGAAATTCAGATTTTTGACCAGTTTTTTGGCAAGATGTTTAATTCTATTTCTCTACGATAAATATAGTTTTTGACTCCAAATTTTCTACAGTAAGAAGCTTTCTTAGTCTACTTAATTACCACAAAAAGAAACCGCCAAAATTATTTATCAATTTAAGTATTAAATTCAACAACATGGGATATTTTTAACTTGTCCATTCGGGTAGATTTTTTACCCAACTTTACATCCCAATATTAGGTAAACAAACCATCAAGTTTGAAAAAGTGTTCAACATGAAAGTTGTAGGTCCTTGAGTCGGCTTTTCGGAAAATTAAAGAAATCAAATTTTCATTAAAAAATGAAGAAGTTATGGTCGAATTATCAAACATTATTTTCGTAGGTTCGAGCCATACCATTCAGTCTTAATATTCACATCTTTTCTTCAAAGTATGAAATGAATACATACACTTAAATAGTTTTTCTCACCTTAGAATTTTAGCTTTGACCTGTAATTTATTCTCTTGGCTTCATCTAAGCTTCTCCTCTTTATCTTACTTTGTTTTTGTTTTGTGAATGTATGAAAACAAATGGACATTTCCACAGTATTTATAGCACTCCTTAAGGGTAGTTTGATAATTTGGTTTTGTAAACTTGTCCACCTTATCTTTATGCAAGCTTTAAGATGTAGACACATGTCCACTTTAGGTGTATTAGTGTAACAACCCGGAAAATCTGAACCAATTAATTTTTTTTATTTTAGCAATTTTAATGAATTTTGAATATTTAAAATGAACTATTTTCAATAATAACGACAAGAAATTTATTTTGAATAGAAATAGACGTATATATTTATTTGAATTGATGTTAGAATATAAATATTTATTTTTAATTATAAAAGGAATTAGAAATGGCGTGGTAGTTCGGAAATTCGATTTCAAATTTCAAATGAATGTACATGATTCAAAATAAACAGGATTTTAGCGAAACCAAAAATATTAGAATCTATTAGAGGATATCTTTCCCACGAATCCAAAAATTGAAATTTCATAGCGCGGATAGTTATGGGAATATATAGCCCTTAAAAATGGAAATTTTGCAAACGACCTCCGTTATCGACGAAACCACTTTTGTTGGATTCGGGATGTCAAGTTATTGCTTGATTCCAAAATTCAAAATTTTCTATATCAATATGTTAGCGTGGCAAAAGAAAATATGTTTTGGTAGTTTCTGTCAATTTGGATCGACCAGAAAATCGTCATTTTTCAAACGGTCTTCAAATTTGATGAAGTTAGTTTTGTTCGGACCGTATCGTTAATACGAAGCTAGAAAATATTTTTTGGGAATTTTTAGAGGTAGTATGTAGCCCCGGTAAATTAAACTGTACGTTCAAATTCGATATATACCGATTTATATTCTGAATTTGATGAAAACTATTCGAAAAGGTCGAATTGGCTTACGTGGCATATCCCGTTGAGTTCGAAGTGAGGATATAACGCTAGGGTTGACAGTCATTGGGTTCGGTTTGGAGCCCGAACAAAAAACCCTAATTTCTGGAAATTAAATAATAATATATTATTTATATATAAATAAAACCTTTTATCCTTTTCTCCCTCCACTAAGTCACCGAACCAGAAAACGGTTAAAAAGAAAAACCGCTCGAACCCCTTCACCCCATCGTTCCTCTACCCACGTCCACCATCCTCCGTCGCGACACCGCCCATCACCACATCCCCCTCTCGCGCTCCCCATAGCGGCGGTAAATCGCGCAAAACCCCCAATCCTCCAGGCCAAGAAATCGAGCTACCACCAGCCAATGACCCTACTGTCGACCTTTCTCCGAACGCCGCCAAGCACCCCCCTCCAGTCGGCCAACACAGCATAGAAACTCCCCTCCCCTTCTTCTTCCCTCGACGGTGAGTTTTTAATTTTTAATTTGTATATAAAAATATGTTTTATTTCTTAGAGAAAATATAAAAATAATGGTTCATTTCTTAGAGAAAATATGTTTTATTTCTTAGAGAAAATATAAAATTTTGTATATAAAATTATGATTATTAGAGAAAATATAAAAATAAGTTTTATTTCTATATAAAATAATGGTTCATAAAAATATGATTTTTATATGAATAACATATAAAAATGGGATTTTTATTTAGTTATTAGCAAAGTAGAGATACAGTATTTATTCATATGAAAGATATGATTTTTATGTATATTACAACCATATAAAAATATAGTTTTTATGATATGAAAGCTTATATTTTTATTTACGAAAAGGTTACGATGTTTTTAAAATGAAATGGTAAGAAATAGAATATGAAAAGAAGAGATTTTTAAAACCACAAAGAAGAGATTTTTTAAAACCATAAAGAAGAGATTTTTAAAACCATAAAGAAGTGATGTTTGAAAACCATAAAGAAGTGATTTTTTTTATTTGAAAACAAAACGATTAGATTTTTCATTATAGAGAAATATGATTTTCGTATATGTAAAGGCGAAGTAAAAATATAATTTTTAGCGAAGTAAAAATATAATTTTTAGAATTGAAACAAAAATATGATTACCATGAATAGCGTGAAGAAGATAGCAACGGAATTTCAAGCAAGTCAGCGCTGTTCTGAAACTCAGAAATAAGAATGACGGAAAGGAACCCATAGGTGAGAACTTCTCACTTTTATTCTATTTTCTAGTTAAAATATATACTTGGATGCAGAAGGTGCTTAGCAGCATCCGACACCTGTCGTCCACAGTCTATGGACGACTTGTTTTTTTGATCGATGGTGTGGTGAAAATTGATGGTGTGATGTGAAATGGAAATAAATATTTTATAGTTAAAAATATGATTTTTAAAGTGTATATGAATAAAATAAATATTTATAAACAAATCGGACGATTTGTTTATGTACACACATTTGACTGATATTGATTGGGATGATAAATTTTACACATCGCCCAACTGCACAAATAAAATTCATTATTTGTTGATTGAAACCCCACATGGGTATTGGGATGATATAGGACATACACTAGTCCTAATAATTAGTTGTATGTCGATTGATTAAATGACAGATTGTTATAAGCGTTAAATATTTATATTTGATGCTTATGTAGTGCAGAATGCACTCTGGAAGATGGTTGACTGTGTTTAATTGTTGTTATATACATGTGTGTATGAAATCCATATAAATCACATTATATGGTAATTGACTGTGTCTGATTCCAGTTCAGAAAGAATGAATATTTTAAAATAACGAATATTTTCAAATAACGAATATTTTCAAATAATATTCAGAAAAGAATCAAAATCTGATTTTGTTGTCTGATTTGGGATGGAGATGAAAATATTTAAATAGATAAAGCCGTGTTGATTAGTTTAATGTCATTTTGATGTGAACGATATTTTTATCGAGTTTATTCATTTTTATAATGAACATCGAAAAGGAATTGATTTGAAAATATAATGTTTTGAAAATACTATCATATATATATCGATGATATGGAATATTCAATTTTGATTAGAAATTGAATACGTAGTTGAAATCGTTTTGAAAACGAATTTAAAATGATTTATAAAATACGTTTTAAATGGAAATCGATGAAATATATTTAATATACATTATATACATAATGGCCTGAATAGAACGCGTCGCGTTGCGGCAGTTCGCGAATTTCAACCATTGACTTCGAATGGACTTTACGGGATATCCGACCGTCGGATTCTCCTAAAACTGGAACTGTTGGGTTTGTAACGAAAAGAGCTTTCCAACGAATATTAGAAATTAGAAATCT
Source organism: Allium sativum (assembly GCA_030737875.1). Lineage (NCBI taxonomy): Eukaryota > Viridiplantae > Streptophyta > Magnoliopsida > Asparagales > Amaryllidaceae > Allium > Allium sativum. The sequence goes on along the minus strand of CM060916.1, from coordinate 93,918,565 downwards.
AATGGTTGGATTTGTAATTATGTCCAAATCAAATTTGGGAAAGGTCGTTGTAAGTGCAGTTCGATGGCCGTTTGTGGAAATCGACTGTACGGGCCTTGATAAAATTATTAAAAATATCAATAATTAGTGTAAAATCGTAAGAAATGATTTGGAGAGAATTGAGATGAAAAATTCCATATTTTAAAAGAGAAAAGTAGATTTTTATCGAAATGAAATAGTTTCTTAACTAGAATTTTAATTCAATTTTTTTTGAAATAAATAAATTGGTTTTGAAATGGCTTTGAAAATAACTAGAATTTCCAATACATAAATTGGAAATGGATTTGAATCGAAATTGTCTTCGGAATATTTCGATGTTGGATTTCATGATTTTAAAGATATTGTTATGGAAATTTGAAAGACATATATATATATATATATATCGTTATTTCCAATACGATATTTGTTGATTTCAGAATTTGATATTGAATATAAGCAGATATATTTTCTATTCTGAGCATTGTATTTAATATCAAATTGGATTTTGGGTTTGTCGTGAATGGTATCGTTACTAATACTGTTCTTAAACCCAATGGAGTTAAGAAAATTAGAAACTGACTAGAGATTGTTCTGATGTTGGTTTCGGCCTTCGGGGTTAACACTTTGGGAATTGTTCTCTTACTAATTTACGGTTAGAGACTGATGGAATGTGAATTGGATTTTTTGTGAACTGTGTTTTAACGACATTCGTTCTTTAACCCGATTTACTGTGAAATGGGATTTGGATATTATAAATCTTTTGCTAAGATTTAAAGGAGAATTTCCAAGGTAAAGTTTTCCAATTTAATATATTAAATTGGGATTGAATGGATTTCGATTTGGTAATAATCGAAGTATGCTTCTGTAGAGGAAGACGATTAATATATATGGAATTTAAAAGTCCTTGTCATTATTCCATTTATATTATCGGTTGGATATGGAAGTTTATATGGAGTATACATATCGATTTGTTTTCCATGAAGATTCCATTGTTAATGGAATGTGATTTTGGTTTGTTGTGAATGGTATCTTTAATAATACTGTTCTTAGACCCTATGGAGTTAAGGAATTCAGAAACTAACTAGAGATTAGTTAAGTTGAATGATTTTCTGGGTATTGATCTGATGTTGGTTTCGGCCTTCGGGGTTAATACTTAGGGAATTGTTCACTTGCTAATTTACGTTTAACGGCTGATTGAATGGAATGTGATTTTGGGTTTATCGTGAACCGTGTTTTAAATGACATTGGTTCTTTAACCCAGTTAAAGGCAGGATAAGATTTCCCAAGTTAAACAATCATTAATATTGATTTCTAGGATGATTAAAACCAAGTGGAGTTTTAATGCATCTTTAATTAGATTGAAATGATATCCAAAGGAAGATTTAAGTATAAATTTAAAGAATTTATCTTTGATAAAATTGATGGGAACCATTCCCAAAGCATAAGAATATTTGAATAAAGGAATATTCTGGATTGGGATAAGGCGTGTGTTGTGTTTTTGTAGCACTTGTTTATTATATACCCGAGTTATTCAGAAAGACCAGGTTTATCCTATTCTGAATAATTGATTCAACTATATGTCGAGGATGAAGACAGTGGTCGAAGACCAGAGGTCTTCACATCGTTGGGATGATTACTGAGGTCTTGATTGGGCTGTACACCCAAGGCGAGGTAATAAGTGGTGATCGTCTAGACGTACTTGGTGATCGATGGATATGCGAGGGCCTCTCCCCTGTATTGGACATATGGGGGAGGAATAAGGTGCCTCCGGTTTCGTTCGGACCCAGAACGAACTTGTAAATGGATGTGTGTCTGACATCGGATTTCATTCTGTGTGATTGATTGACATCGGTTGCATAGTGTGAATTTCCTGTGTGGCATGCTGAGATGCAAATGATCAGGGCTTCTGTTGAAAAGCAGAGTCTTGTAGTTGATGATAAAAGCACGACCTTTGTGGCATAGCTTTGTGTAGCGTTAATTTGTGAGCCTTACACCCCGGTGTGAACCAAAAACGGGAGAGGACATCAGGGAGGGCATCCGTTTCTTTCTTGCTAGGAGTGGTGTCAGCGTTTTGCACACCCTGACATTTTACTTATGTGGATGAGGGATAGGAGGCACCTCAGTTAAATTGGTCAATCCGGGGCCGATGGAGTCATTTGGCTCATTTACGCCCCATAAGGTGGGGAAACGCATTGTTCAGGCATTTTAACCTACTCCGTGTGGACCGGCCCTGATGATCCAAGGTGCAGTTGCGGTTGTTCCTAAGACATGGTAGGCTAGATTGTCTCGATGTTATAATGACGATCCCTCGACTTGGTTCACGGAAGGAAATCCAACTTCCAATACGACACTTTGCGGTTTTAATTGTAAACCTATATGTGGCAACATAATGGTAGGGCACTTATGTCGTTTATGGTTGATACTTATAATTGAAATTGTTTTGACACTATACACTTATAGTAATAATAAAACAAGAAATTTTACGTACCAAGCATTCTTGCCTATTATAAGGTGAAAAATCCAACCTCCGGCTTGTGTTGCATTGTGTGATGGGACCTGAGTCATATAATAGCTTCATTGTTCTTTAGCATTACGCTGTTGTTTTATGCACTGTTATTCTTGGGAGGAAACCTGTTCCATGTTATACGGCGTGGTCCCTTGATTTACCTAACTTTAAAATCAAATTTATAACTGTTTTAGTTTACACACCATTCACTTGACTGACCTGGAGTTTATTGTTTTAACCTAAACTCTAGGTGCCCCTATTTTTCGCACGGGCAGCTAGTAGTTTTGGTTTTGCAGATTTATATTCATAGTATCCTGGTTTACAGCTGGAATGATATTCAGAAAGCTCTGTATCCGTATATCTCCTTCAGTTGTGCTTTGTATTATTTTTCCACTGCATTGTAACTTGTAAACTCTGATATTTAGTAAATGTGTAGTATTTATTCATACTCTGTATATTCTTGTATTCTGATGTAAATGTTCTTCTGTTTGTGTTCTGATTCGTCTTGTCCTCAAGGCAATCCAGGCTTCCCATAAGGGGGATTTCGGGTTGTCTCAGTTTGGTATAAGAGCTTTGGTTTACAGAGCTCGGAGAGCAAGACATTAGAATCAAACGAAAGAATTCATTCGAGATTGGATTGGTAATATCCAATGAGAATGACTCGTTAGAGATAGGATCAGTAGTATCCTAGAGCGAGTGTGAAGAGTGATTATTTTAAAGTAAAATTGAAAACAAATTTTGTTTTGAAAATTTAAACCTTACTCAACGTATTTGAATACTTATTTGTATTGAATTTGGACAATCCAATGTATAGAGATTTTCATATACGTTTGATTCATGTGTATTGAAGTCTCAAATGTACTGGATAGATACAAAATCACGCTATAGTCGCCCGAACATGATTTTGGTGATGCCCGGGCATCATCAGTAATTGTGTTCGAGTTTCGAAAGTGGGATTTATATATATTTCCAATTGATTGGTGTGAGAACCAAAATATAGTTAGAATATATTGTTGTGACTTGGCATCAAAAACATGATTTTCTATATATATGTCAAAATTATGAATTTGAAACGATAATTCACTAATTGATTGATGGTTGTGTTGTATGATTATTTGTTATCTAATAAAATCAACATGTGAAAGAAAGGCAATTTTAGGCAAAATTGAACCAAATATTGAGTAGTATTGAAAATTATTTGGAAATGCATGCATGCGCATATACATGTGTATCCATTGAACAGGTCAAAGCAAGAAGGCTAGAGTAGAAGAATAAAATTGTTTGCCCAACAAATAGGTACATGTTTATTGTATTTTTTGGGGTTTTTGATGATTTTATGAGCCGATTGGCTAGCCGCTTGGTTGTTTCTTTTTCTTTTTGGATTGGAAAGGCCTGTATGGCGATTTTGAGATTTTCCCGGTGCTCCCACGCAGGGGAGGTTATGGCGAAATTTTTTGAAAATTTAGGGTGTTAGCCAAATTTTTGAAAAATTTGAAAAGTTCTTAGTAACTGGAAAGCTGAAGAACTTAAGCCGTAACGAAAATAATGAAAGTTGAGTTGGTTTGTAAAACAACTTTCAGCTTCGTTCCTTTTCGGGGACGAAACGATTTTAAGTGGGGAAGATTGTAACAACCCGGAAAATTTGAACCAATTTAAAATTTTTATTTTGGAAATTTTAATGAATTTTGAATATTTAAAATGAATTATTTTAAATAATAATGAGGAGAAATTTATTTTGAATAGAAATAGTTATATTTATTTGAATCAACGTTAGAATAAAAATATTTATTTTTAATTATAAAATGAATTAGAAATGGCGTGGTAGTTCGAAAATTCAATTTCAAATTTCAAATGAATGTACATGATTCAAAATAAACCGGATTTTAGCGAAACCAAAAATATTAGAATCTATTTGAGAATAACTTTCCAACTAATCCGAAAAATTGAAATTTCATAGCGGGGATAAAAAGTTATGCCCAGTTGAAAATTCAGAATAGTCGCTATGGGAATATATAGCCCTTAAAAATGGAAATTTTGCAGAAGACCTTTGTTTTTGACGAAACCACTTTTATTGGATCCGAGATGCGAGGTAATTGCTAGATTCCAAAATTCATAATTTTATGAATCAATATGTGAGCACAGCAAAAGAAAACATGTTTTGGCAGTTTCTGTCAATTTGGACCGACCAGAAAATGGTCATTTTTCAAACGGTCTTCAAATTTGACGAAATTAGTTTTTTTAGTACCATATCATTAATACAAAGGTAGAAAATATTTTTTCGAGAATTTTTATAGGTAGTACGTAGCCCCAGTAAATTGAAATGTACGTTCAAATTCGATATATACTGATTTATATTTTGAATTTGATGAAAACAGTTCGAAACAGTCGAATTGGCTTATGTGGCATATCCCATTGCATTCCGAGTGAGGTAATAACGCTAAGGGTGACAGTCATTGGGTTCGATTTGGAGCTCGAACACAAAACCCTAATTTCTGGGAATTAAATAAAAATATATTATTTATATATAAATAAAACCTTTTACCCTTTTCTCCCTCCACTAAGTCATCGAACTAGAAAACGAATAAAAAGAAAACTGATCGAACCCCTTTACCCCGTCGTTCCTCCACCCATGTCCACCATTCTCCATCGCGACACCACCCATCATCACATCCCCCCCTACGCCTCCGCGCTCTCCACAGCGGCGGTAAATCACGCAAAAACCCCAATCCTCCAGCCCTAGAAATCGAGCCGCCACTAGCCAATGACACCACCGCCGACCCTTCCTCCGACCGCCGCCAAGCACCCCCCTCTAGTCGACAAACACATCGCAGAAACCCCCCTCCCCTTCTTCTTCGCTCGATGGTGCGTTTTTAATTTTTAATTTGTTTTGTTGAACGTAAATGGTTATCACAGAAAATATAAAAATAAGTTTTATTTCTATACAAAATAATGGTTCATAAAAATATGATTTTTATACGAATAACATATAAAAATGGGATTTTTTTTTAGTTGTTAGCAAAGTAGAGATACGATCTTTATTCATATGAAAGATATGATTTTTATATATATTATAGCCATATAAAAATATAGTTTTTATGATATGAAAGGTTGTATTATTATTTACGAAAAGGTTATGATGTTTTTAAAATAAAATGGTAAGAAATAGAATATGAAAAAAGAGATTTTTAAAACCATAAAGAAGAGATTTTTAAAACCATAAGAAGAGATATTAAAAACATGAAGAAGTGATGTTTGAAAACCATAAAGAAGTGATTTTTTTTTTTGAAAACAAAAAGATTAGATTTTCATTATAGAGAAATATGATTTTCATATATGTAAGGGAACCAAAAATATAATTTTTAGGGAGGTAAAAATATAATTTTTAGCGAAGTAAAAATATAATTTTTAGAAATGAAATAAAAATATGATTTTTACGATGAACAACGTGATGAAGATTACGATGGAATTTCAGGCAAGTCAGCGCTGTTCTGAAAATCAGAAATAAGAATGACGGAGTGGAACCCAAAGGTGAGAACTTCTCACTTTTATTCTATTTTCTAGTTAAAATATATACTAGGATGCAAATGGTGCTTAGCAGCACCCGACGCCCATTGTCCACAGACTATGGACGGCTTGTTTGTTTGATTGATGGTGTGGTGAAAATTGATTGTGTGATGTGGAATGAAAATAAATATTTTATAGTTAAAAATATGATTTTTAACGTGTATATGAATAAAATAAATATTCATAAACAAATCGTCTGATTTGTTTATGTACACACATTTGACTGATGTTAATTGAAACGATAAATTTTACACATCGCCCAACTGCACAAATAAAATTCATTATTTGTTGATTGAAACCCCACACGGGTATTGGGATGATATAGGACATACACTAGTCTCAATAATTAGTTGTATGTTGATTGATTGATTGACAGACTGTTTTAAGTGTTAAATATTTATATTTGATGCTTATGCAGTGTAGAATGCACTCTGGATGATGATGGTTGACTGTGTTTGATTGTTGTCATATACATATGTGTATGAAATCCACATAAATCACGTTATATGGTAATTGACTGTGTCTGATTCCAGTTCAAAATGAATAAATATTTTAAAATAATGAATATTTTCAAATAACGAATATTTTCAAATAATATTCAGAAAAAAATCAAAATCTGATTTTGATGTCCGATTTGGGATGGACACGAAAATATTTAAATAGATAAAGCCATTTTGATTAGTTTAACGCCATTTTGACGTGAACGATATTTATATCGATTTTATTCATTTTTATAATGAATATCGAAAAGGAATTGATTTCAAAATCTAATGTTTTGAAAGTACTATCATATATACATCGGGATATGGAATATTCAATTTTGATTAGAAATTGAATATGAAGTTGAAATCATTTTGAAAATGAATTTTAAACGATTTATAAAATACGTTTTATATGGAAATCGATAAAATATACATAATATATATATAATAGCTTGAATAGAACGCGCCGCGCTGCGGCAGTTTGCGAATTTCGACCATTGACTTCAAATGGACTTTACGTGAGATCCGACCATCGGATTCTCCTAAAACCAGGGCCACTAGGTTCGTATCGAAAAGAGCTTTCCAATGAATATCAGAAATTAGAAATCTAACGATTGGATTTGGAATTATGTCCATATCAAATTTGGAAAAGGTTGTTGCAAGTCCAGTTCAATGGCCATTTATGGAAATAGACTGTACGGGCCTTGATAAAATTATTAAAAATATCAATAATTAGTGTAAAATCATAAGAAATGATTTGGAGAGAACTAGGTTGAAAAATTCCATATTTGAAAAGATAAAAGTAGATTTTTATCGAAATGAACTAGTTTTGAACTAGAATTTTAATTCAATTATTTTTAAAATAAATATATTGGTTTTGAAACGACTTTAAAAATAACAAGAATTTCCAATACATAAATTGGAAATAGATTTGAATCAAAATTGTCTTCGGAATATTTCGATGTTGGATTTCGTGATTATACAGATATTGTTATGGAAATTTGAAAGATATATATATATATCGTTATTTCAAATACGATATTTGTTTATTTCAGAATTTGATATTGAATACAAGCCGAAATATTTTCTATTCCGAGCCTTGTATTTAATATCAAATTGGATTTTGGGTTTGTCGTGAATGGTATCTTTACTAATACAGTTATTGAATCCAGTGGAGTTAATAAAATTAGAAATCGACTGGAAATTAGTTAAGTTGAATGGTTTCCTGGGTATTGATCTGATGTTGGTTTCGGCCTTCGGGGTTAATACTTAGGGAATTGTTCTCTTACTAATTTACGTTTAGAGGCTAATGGAATGTGAATTGGGTTTGTTTTGGACTGTGTTTTAGCGACATTCGTTCTTTAACCTAATTTACAGTGGAATGGGATTTGGAAATTATAAATCTTTTGTTATGATTTAAAGGAGATTTTCCAAAGTGAAGTTTTCCAATTTAATATATTAAATTGGGATTGTATGGATTTAGATTTGGTAATAATCGAAGTAAGCTTCTGTAGAGGAAGATGGTTAATATATATGGAATTTAAAAGGCCTTGTCGTTATTCCATTTATATTATCGGTTGGATATGGAAGTTTATACTGAGTATATATATATCGATTTGTTTTCCATGAAGATTCCATTGTTAATGGAATGTGATTTTGGGTTGTTGTTAATGGTATCTTTAATAATACTGTTCTTAGACCCAATGGAGTTAAGGAATTTAGAAACTAACTGGAGATTAGTTAAGTTGAATGATTTTCTGGGTATTGATCTAATGTTGGTTTCGGCCTTCGGGGTTAATATTTGGGGAATTGTTCACTTGCTAATTTACGATTAAAGGCTGTTGGAATGGAATGTGATTTTTGGTTTATCGTGAACTGTGTTTTTAACGACATTGGTTCTTTAACCCAGTTAAATGCAGGATATGATTTCCTAAGTTAAACAATCGTTAATATTGATTTCTGGGGAGATTAAAACCAAGTGGAGTATTAATGCATCTTTAATTAGATTGAAATGATATCCAAAGGAAAATTTAAGAATAAATTTAAAGAATTTATCTTTGATAAAATTAATGGGAACCTTTCCCAAAGTATAAGAATATTTGAATAAAGGAATGTTCTCGATTGGAATAAGGCGTATGTTGTGTTTTTGTAGAACTTGTTTGTTATATACGCGAGTTATTTGGAAAGACCGAGTTTATCCCATTCTGAATAACTGATTCGACGATATGTCGAGGATGAAGACGGTGGTCGAACACCTGTGGTCTTCACACCGTTTGGATGATTATTGAGGTCTTGATTGGGCTTTACACCCAAGGCGAGGCAATAAGTTGTGATCGTCCAAACGTACTTGGAGATCGACGGATATGTGAGGGCTTCTCCCCTGTATTGGACATATGGGGGAGGAATGAGGTGCCTCCAGTATCGTTCAGACCAAGAACGAACTTGTAAATGGATGTGTGTCTGACATCAGATTTCATTCTGTGTGATTGATTGACATCGGTTGCATAGCATGAATTGCCTGTGTGGCATGCTGAGATGCAAATGATCAGCGCTTCTGTTGAAAAGCAGAGTCTTGTGGTTGATGATCAAAGCACGGCATTTCTGGCGTAGCTTTGTGTAGCGTTAATTCGCGAGCCTCACACCCCGGTGTGAACCAGAAACAGGAGAGCACATCAGGGAGGGCATGTGTTTCATTCTAGCTAGGAGTGGTGTTAACGTTTTGCATGCCCTGCATTTTACTTATGTGGATGATGGATAGGAGGAGTCCCCGTTATATCGGTCGATCCAGGGCCAATGGATTCATCTGGCTCATTTACACCCCATAGGGTGGGGAAATGCATTATTTAGGCATTTTAATCCACTCCGTGTGGACCGGCCCTGATGATCCAAGGTGTAGTTGCGGCTGTTCCTGAGACATGGTAGGCTAGATTGTCACGAAGCAGTAAGGACGATCCCTTGCCTTGGTTCACAGATGGAAATCGAACTTCCAATACGACACTTTGCGGTTTTAATTGTAAACCTATATATGGCGACATACTGGTTTGGGGCATTTATGCCATCTATGATTGATACTTATGATTGAAATTGTTTTGACACTATACACTTATAGTAATAATAAAACATGAAATTTTACGTACCATGCATTCTTGGCTATTATAAGGTAAAAACTCTATCCTCCGGCTTGCGTTGCATTGTGTGATGGGACATGTGTCTTATAATAGCTTCATTATTCTTTATTTAGCATTGCGCTGTTGTTTTATACACTGGTATACTTGGGAGGAAACCCTTTCCATGTTATACGACGTGGTCCTTTAATTTACCTAACTTTAAAATCAAATTTATAATTGTTTTAGTTCTCACACCAGTTACATGACTGATCTGGAGTTTATTGTTTTAACCTAAACTCTGGATGCCCCTATTTTTCGCATGGGCAGCTAGTAGTTTTGGTTTTACAGATTTATATTAACATGATCCTGGTTTACAGCTGGAATGATATTCGGAAGCTCTGTATCCGTATATCTCCTTCAGTTGTGCTTTGTATTATTTTACCACTGCATTGTAACTTGTAAATCTCTGATATTTAGTAAATGTGTAGTATTTATTCATACTCTGTATATTCTTGTATTCTGATGTAAATTATTGTAAAAAGCAATGAAATGTTCTTCTGTTTGTGTTCTGATTCGTCTTGTCCTCAAGGCAATCCGGGTTTTCGGTAAGGGGGATTTCGGGTTGTCTCAATTAGGATGCTTCTACACATGGACACCTAATGTGTTTATGTGTCTTTAGTTCATTTATGCCAATGACATCTGTATGGTCCATTTTTATGCCACGTGCCCTCATCATTTCATGCCACCTATCTTATTTTTAAAATGTATATATAGATATAACATTTGTTTTTAATTATAAGCTATATGTTATATATATTTATATACATATGTATATATGTGTGATATCGTACTGCCTAAGACTTCCAAGCTTGAGATGGCCATAAGGTCCTAACAGGTGATTTGATAGGATGTAATTGGCTTGGATGTATTGTCCTTGCCTTTGAAAACAGTAATAGTATTCTGCTCTCTTGCCTTGTCCTTTTTGTTGGCACGTATAGTGAGTAGCTTGAGGTAAGTCCAACACTTGCTATATGGACTCATACAATGGATGTTGTCTTTGACTGCACCTTCTAATGCAATGGTAGAATTCCATGTTCTTTGATGGTTCACTTTTAAGTGTCTCCGCGTGTGTGATGCTGCAATTATGTAGTGAATGGTATTATAAAGACCGGGAAATTTGGAACCAAATTAGAACTTCCAAATTTCACAAGATCAAAATAAAATTGAAAATGGATAATGATATAATTGGAATAGGGTTATAATAATGAGTTTTAATATAAAAATAGCAATTTACAAAGGAAGTATAAGAAATATTTCTTTCCGAACCCTGAATCCAGTTCCGCTGAATCTGGAATAATGAAATTAGGTAACCAGCCAAGTTTAGTCAAAAACAGAATTCGTTTAATATTGATTAAGGAGAGAAAGGTTAAAAATTTAAACAAAAAACGAGCGATTTTAAGGATATCTTGAGAATGAGATATCGCTAGATCGTGAGACCACCTCCATTGGACCCGGAATAGTGAATTTTAGTACTTGGGGGAAGTTTCGCATAAAACGACATCCGTATGTGGAAAGAAAAAATAAAAGGCCAAAATTTGAACTAAATTTTGAAGGTAATTGGAATTTGGTAGTGGTAACGGAAAAATTGGAACCTGAGACCTATCCAGGAAAATTCTAAATGTAGGATATTAGCCATGTATAAAGTCTGAGAAAATTCCTTATGGAATATAAAATGTTATTAACAAAACATAACTAAAATAAATTTTTGGAAAATGAAAACGAACTCAGATTTTATATTTAAACACATAGGATTGAAGTACGTCAGAAACCATAACTTATGGTTGAAGAATTTCCGAAAACCATTATCAGTTGATACTCCGACACAAGGCTGGAAGGTGCTTGAGAAAACACAAGTTACTATTCATAAGGATAGGAGTGAATATGGGCCACTCATTCTTCCATGCTTATCCACAAGCCACATGTCATTCATCCATGCATTTTCCTTTATTATAATTAACCTTAAGTTTATCCTTATCTTCATTTAACGTCTCTTTTGTTCTTGATAACTCCTCCTCCATGATACTTTCATGGCCGAAAGTTTATGTATAAAATAAAAAGAAAAATCAAAGGAATGGAAAGGAGAAACTAAAGGGAAAAGAGATATGAAGTAAAGGAGAACCAAGCTCTTCCATTTAATCACCTCCTCCTCTATAAAATCCCCTCCCACATCCCACTTGTTGCTCATGTTTTTTCATCTATTCAAAATAAAAATAAAGATTTCTTCAAGAAAATAAATAAGAAAGGAAGGAGAAAAGCTAGGAGAAGGATCTACACATCCTAGGATAAATTCTAAAACCATCCGGGGTGAGAAATATGTAGTTTAAAGGGTTTATTTCTTTAGTTTTAATATGCATACAAGGTGTTTGTATAAATTCCTAAAAGAGAAAACCTAAATAAATTTGTGGTGAATATTCAGGGATTAAGGTTGTAGTTAACAGATTAACACTTCCATGAAGTTTATATGTGAATTTTTTGAGATTAGAAGTTAGATCTTGAAGGTAGAAAGAAAATTCTATTGGAAAATTTGTATATGGAAGTAGAAAATGGTAATAGCAAAAGTGAATATTCCTAAGTGAAAGAATAAACGATTTTAGGATAATTAACACCTATGTAAAGTATTGATGTCATTGGAGTTGAGTTAGGAATGAAAATCCTAAAGGTAATAAGCTAAATACCTATTTAAGTAATTAGCAAAATTTGGTGTAATATTGTGAAAGCTATAAGGACCTTTAAAAATTGTAATCATGAATTTATGTTAGCTATGTCCATGGAGAAGGTATTCTCTTGTATGAATATAGTTAGATTTGGAAATCAATATATATTTAAAAGTATATTCATGTTAATTAGAAAAGATATTAATATTACTAGGGCTAATGTTAGTTATAACCCTTAATGGCTAGGTTGTTAAACATTCGAGAGAGAGCGCAGAGATGTGATGGTTCTACAATGAAGGAACTAAAGGAATATACTGGGATAGTGAGTGGATTATCCTCTCACATTTTCTTGTGGTATTTGTTCATGTGAGATGATTTCATGCATGTTGTTGTGTGACTTGAAATGTTGGATATTGTTTGGTAACCCTACATAGGTCTTTGGATGAAATTACAATAGTCCCATGTGTTTATTACACGGATTGCTATTTGTTAGTAAACACCTACACAGGGTATTGGGATGATGACTAACACTAGTCCCAAGTGTTCACTAAATTGTGTATGTAGATGCTTTGCTGATGTTATAGTGTCTTATATCTGGATTAGGGTAACAACCCAGAAAATCTGAACCAGTTTAAAATTTTTAATCTGGCTATTTTAGTGGATTTTAAATATTTAAAATAAATTATTTTCAAAGATAACGACGAAAAGTAGGTTTGTTGATGTTGGAAAATAAATATAATTATTTTAAATTATAAACAAGGCCTGAAAGGGCACGATAGTTTCAAAATTTGAATTCAAACTTTGACTGACTGTACCGGGTGCAAAATAAAACGGATTTTAGTGAAACCAACAATATTTAAATTTGTTTATGAATATCTTTCTAACTAATCTGAAAAATCGAAGTTTCATAGCGGGAATCAAAAGTTATGGCCAAATGAATTTTCAGAAAGGTCGCTATAGAGTATATATAGCCCTTGGAAATAGACATTTTGCAAACGACCTCAGAATTCAACCAATTTTGTTGGATCCGGGATGTTAAATTATTGCTAGGTTTCAAATTCCATAATTTTTGAAGTTAATATGTGAGCGTGGCGAAGGAAAATGTTTTTGGTTGATTTCAGTTAAAATGGATCGACCAGAAAATGGCCATTTTTCAAACGGTCTTAGAATTTGAAGAAACTAGTTTTGTTGGGACCGTCTCGTCAAAACATAGCAAGATATAATTTTTCGGGAATTTTTAGAATCAGTATGTGGCCCTGGCAGATTAAAATGTACATTCAAATCAAATATTGAATGTTTTATACTTTAATTTGAAGAATAACTAACTGTAACAATTGAATTGGCCTGCGAAACATATCTCATTTTGTTCGGGATGGGGGTATTTATCTAGGAGCGACAGTCGTTGGGTTTGAATTGGTGTTTGTTTATAAAAACCCTATTTTTCAAACTAATATAAATATGGCCCAATAGAATTTTTCCATCATAATTAAAAATAAAAAAAGCCGCCTTTTCTCTCTCCCACTACGATGAACGACGGAAACGTTTCCACACCTTCTCTCTTTAAAATCTCTCAAACTACTCAATAAAATTACATGCTCCAGTGGGGAATTTTGTAGAGGATCACTCAATCTTCAAATCAATATAAAGTTTGGATTTTTTCGTGGAGCTTTTGTGGAGATATCGGGCTCGAAAATCCAATTGTTTCAAGCACCGCCGTGAGTTGCTCTAGCCACCGGGGCCCACCGCACCACTGGCGAACCAACGCCCCACCTCCCCCTTCGACCTCGTGCAACCCGATCCTCAAACCGTTACCCCCGTTTGATCGCAAATTCAAAACCTAGATTTGAACTAATTTCAGAAAGGTACGACATGTTCTAATTTGAACTGATTTTTACACTTTCAAGTGTTGCAAACTTCTAAAAATCATATCTTTTCGCTATGTGGTCGAAATTCAGTGAAACAAGAGAGACCGTGGACTTGTGTGGACATCTTCTACATTCTAGAAGATGCCGGATATTTTTCTGAGCCTTCTAAATTTTTTGGAGGAGTGGAACCCAAAGTGAGATTTCTAAATTATAAACGATACGGAAATTACAATGTATAAATTATATAGTCGAAGTATGAGTTATATGAGCGTTGTACACCTCATGTATAAGCGTTGTATAAGTTGTATGTTCGATGTATAAGTTATATATGTGTTGAAAAAAAATGATATATGCGTTGAAATAAATTGAAATGATATTGAAATGAAATCGAAGTATAGTTATATACGTATATATATGTATATATATACACTCCCCTCGTCCACAGACCATGGACGATATATATTGGTTGAGATATTGTTTGGATTATTGGTTGTATGACGACCCCAAACCCCGTACTAACGGCGGCAAGAGTAATCTTTGGAATATAACACATAAACAGATAATAACAGAACAAAAATAAATAAATACACTAGATAATGAACAAATAATATACTGAATAAACGTAATCATCAGAGTTACACAGTATACATGATCATACTTAGTACAAATACAGTTCAGCTATACATAAATGTCTACAGCGGAAAACAAACATAATATGTACAATAGGAGCTGAATAGCACAAAAAGAGATAAATGATGGAATCCATCTTCAGCTCCAGCTATCCAGAAAGATCCTGCTAACCCGAACACAAGGCTGCCCATGTAGAAAAAGGGGCACCCGAGTTTGCAAGTGAAACAAACTACGAGTCAGTCATGGGACAGGTATGAGTAATCTACTTAACACATTTTATAATATGGATAATCAAAGGACCGCGCCACTTTCGCGGAACGGTTTTTCTCCATTGGATTGCCAATGCTTTAAAATAAGTAAATCTTTTAAGCATCGCAATGCTTTTTATAAAAATGAACCCATTATAAGACCCAGTTCCAATCACACAGAGCAACCCAAACCGGAGGATAGAGTTTTACCTTATAATGGCCAAAATATGCTTGATACGAATAAAACAAAAGAATTCTTAGTCAGATTCCAACTGTAAAATAGTAAGAGAACGATTCCCTAGGTATTAACCCCGAAGGCCGAGACCAACATCAGACCAATACCCAGGAAACCCTCCGTCTTAGCTCGTTTCCAGTAAGTTTCTAATTTTATAAAACAATCATAAATATCAATCATAGAAGACATGAGCGTCCCATGCCACTATGTCGCCAAATATAGGTTTACAATCAAAATCGCATGATGTCGTCTTTGGAAATTGGATTTCCGTCATAACCAAGGCAAAAGATAGTCCTTACTGACTTCGATACTGCCTAGCCCGAGCCTCAGGATCAAAACTCGAGTGACCCTTGGAGCGACAGGGCCGGTCCACCGATGTGGATTAAAATTCCTGAACACTGCGTTTCTCTGCCCATTGGGGTGTAAGTGAGCCAACGAATGACTCCATTGGTCCCGGATCGACCGATATATCCGTGGTGCCTCGCAATAGCAACAACCACGCAGGTGAAAATAATATATATATGCCATCCAGTTTAAGCAGTGACACCACCTCTAGCTAGGAAGAAACGCATTTCCTCCCTGAGGTCCTCTCCTGTTACTGGTTCATACCGGGGTGTGAGGCTCGCGAATTCACATTAAACACAAAGCTACGCTACACAGATGGTGTCAGTGCATCTTAGCATGATTTTGATCATCAACCACAAGATTTTGATTTTCAACAGAAGCCTAGTTCACTGCATCTTAGCATTCCATGCAGGAAATTTACACCATGCAACTGATGGCTATCAATCACACAGAATGAATTCCAATGTCAGACACACAGTCCATTTATAAGTCTGTTCTGGGTTTGAACGAAACCGGAGGCAATATATACCTCGCATACCCATCGATCTCCACGTACGTCTGGACGATCACCACTGATTATCCATATTTCGGGATGCCTCCCAATCAGGACTCAGTTATCATCCAACCGAGGTGAAGATCTCTGGTCTTCAACCATCGTCTTCATCTTCGATTTCTTATCGTCGATTCAGTTATTCAGAATGGGATAAACCCGGTCTTTCTGAGCAACTCGCGTATATAATAAACAAATGCTACACAAACACAACATACACCTTATCCCAATTCATTAGTCACTAACCGTAAATCAGTAAGAGAACGATTTCCTAAATCTTAACCCCAAAGGTTGAAACCAACATCAGATCAGAACCCAGGAAATCATCCGTCCTAGCTAACCTTCAGTTAGTTTCTAAATTTCACATTCCATATCGTTCATAATATTTTATAACGATTTATCGCTATTGTTATTTATTTAAAAATAGCCATTTCATTCAAACGTTGCTACGGGCCATAACGCGACCATGGCGTTATTTTTATTCAGATTTGATTTACACAAATCTGAAAATCTAACCGTTGGATCTTCACAAATTTTATATCATTAGAATGATCTTTCTAATACGAATCCAACGGTTTCAGTTTCGGGAAAATCCGATGGTCGGATCTCCCGGTACACTCGTTTGAAGTTTCGATTTCAAAATACGAACTGCAGCGTCGTCATTCGATTTAATTTAATTATATTTATATATATAAATATAATCGATTCTGGCGCTGTTTTTCTTCAGATTTGAATTAAACATTCCAGACAATCCAACCGTTGTATCTTTACAAAGTTGGTGTCGTTGGAAAGATATTTCCAAGACGAACCCAATGGTTATGGTTTCGGGAAAATCCAACGGTCGGGTCTCCTGCACTAATCGTTTGAAATCATGGTTTCAAAACACGAACTACAGCTTCGTTATTCGATATATTTTGATTTTATATATATATATAAATATAATCGATTCTTCAATTTCAAAACCATATTCTTTTCATACATTTGATAAAAATGATATTTTTATCCAACAGACATTTATTTCGACACTTCACTATTTTTAACAATTCATGTATATAATAAAGATGTGATTTTTATTGTAAAACAATTTATTTCAGAACACCACTATTTTATATAGTTCATATAAGTGATGAAAATATGATTTTTATTATAAAACAATTTATTTCGAACATGAATACCATTCAACACATGAATTTCAATTCAACGAATGAATTTCTATTCAACACATGAATGTTTTCTATAGTTCGTATTCGTATATATACAATAAAAATGTGATTTTTATTGTTAAAACAATTTATTTAAAACACGAATACCATTCAACACATGAATTTCTATTCAACGAATGAATTTCTATTCAACACATGAATGTTTTCTATAGTTCGTATATATAAAATAAAAATGTGATTTTTATTGTTAAAACAATTAATCTAAAACACGAATACCATTCAACGCATGATTTTCTATTCAACGAATGAATTTCTATTCAACACATGAATGTTTTCTATATTTCGTATATATAAAATAAAAATGTGATTTTTAATGTTAAAACAATTTATTTAAAACACGAATACCATTCAACACATGAATTTCTATTCAACGTATAAATTTCTATTCAACACATGAATGTTTTCTGTTCAACACACGAATATAGTTTCAACACATGAAAATAATTCTAACACATGAATATTATTCAAAATTTCGGTAGCATAACGACAGGGTAGTTAAAACCGGGGCTGTCCCTAGTACGGCTCCTTGCTCTACCTTAATGCCTCACAGCTTTTGACAATGGGGATTTCATGGATCTAATTCGCAAGCAGGCGGCATGTATATTTTTTTATTTCCACAAACTAATCCTATGTGGTTTCAACCAAATAATTATCAACCACAAACGGGTATTTTTCAACCACAATCAATCAATTTCAACCACAAACAATTCTAATCAACCATTCACTATCAACCAATTTTCACACCAATCACAACCAATAAATATCGTCCATGGTTTGTGGACGAGTGGCATATATATAGGCATATATATATATATGTATATATATATATATATATATGTGTGTGTGTGTGTGTGTGTGTGTGTATGCATCTCACCTCTATTTCAACACATATATAATTTTTACAATGCATATATAACTTATACATCGAACGTAAAACTCAACAACGCTTATACATGTGCTGTACAATGCTTATATAACTCATACATCGACTATATAATTTATACATCGCCATTTTCCATATCATTTATAATTCAGAAATCTCACAATGGGTTCCACTCCACCAAAAATAGAAGAAGGATCAGAAAAATATCCGGTCTCTTCTAGAATCTAGAAGACGTCCACACGAGTCCACTTTTGGGGTGAATAACTCCATGGGGCAAGTGGACATAGTAAGGATTAGTAAGACTATGAGCCAGCGCAGATGGGGTGAATAACTCCATGGGGCAAGTGGACATAGTAAGGATTTGTAAGGCTATGAGCCAGCGCAGATGGGGTGAATAACTCCATGGGGCAAGTGGACATAGCGAGGAATTAGTGGCTACGTTATCAGTGTAGTGAAGCCATTTATGACTTCATGGGGCAAAGTGATCGTAGCAAGGAATGTTGGGTGATCGAAGTGGTGAATATCGTATGCTTTACGCACCGAGTGAGAGATGTGAGGATGGATGCTATGTTTGATTGTTTGCCATCATTATGACATGTACACCTCCCCCACCTCCGTATCTTTACACTGTTTGATATGATACCTTAGAGTGTTGTACAGTATGTAGTGCTAACTCTTTGGTTGCAGGTCCAGGTTCAGGTATGTTTTAGTCTACCTGTTATTGTTCACTTTAGATGCTTATCGCTCATACCAGGCTTTATGTCTGACCCAGAGTTTTATGTCTCCTCTTATTACTCTGGGTGCTCACACGAGCAGACTAGAGACAGGTTAGCTGGTGGTGCGCGAGTAGCCGATTCGGAGGCAGGCAGGAGGCTTCCACGTATTATACATATATACACACATTCTCCCTGTGTCGTTGATGGTCGCTACTTGGGCATTAGTAGTGTACCTCATTTAGCTTGCTTTTGCTTTGAGACAGTTTGAAAATTGTAATAAGCTGTATTTTGGATTTCCGCTGCTATGATGTTTAGTTCTGATATTCAGCTTATGCACTGTCTCTCCTGTTTTATGTCAAGTATGTTATTATTATATTTTGTTCTATGCGCTGTGAGACATTCTACAGGTTCTTGATTAGCTCATTCACTTCTTCCTTTTACTTCTCACGACCCGTTTCGTGCTAACTGGACATGTGTACAGCGCACTTTTGGAGTGAAGTCGGTTGGTGCGGGGCGGGCCGTCACACTTGGTATCAGAGCTCTAGGTTGCGTAGTTAACCTAGGGAAAGACACTAGGGAGAGTTAGTACGTATATGAGAGCGCGTATTTGTGATTACTTTGGTTTTCAAAAGCTATGTATATATATACTATTAGTAGTATAAGAATGAAGTTGCACTGCACTAGTACCACTATGGGGTCGTTGATCGTTTTCCTTTTTCAGATTGACGATGAGCCGACATGTTAGAGGTACCGGTAGAGGGGCCAATAATGGGAATGCCGCTGACATGAGGGCGATGTTTACCAACCTCATGAGAGACATGCTTAGAGAAGTGCAAGGGGCAGTTCCCAATCCCGGAGTTGGTGATGGCCCAGTAGTGCAGGCGCCTAGGGTCGATTTCGCCAAGTTATGCAAAGATTACACTAATCTTGGTGGGAAGCCGTTCCACGGAACGGAGTCGGCCACTGATGTTCAAGATTGGATGGATAGCTGTGATCGTATCTTTGATGACTTGGGTCTTGAGGATGCGATGAAGAGAAGGCTAGCGTCTCGTCAGCTGCAAGGGCGAGCGATGAATTGGTGGAATGCTATTAGAACAGCCACTCCAGAGGACCAGGTTACTTAGGTTCAGTTCAAGGCTCGCTTTAGCGAGAAGTTCATTCCAGCTGCCCAGAAGTCAGTGTTGTTCAAGAGGTTCTTGGAACTGAAGCAGAATGGGAGGGCAGTTTCTGATTATATTGCTGAGTTCGACACTTTGTCGAAGTATGGACTGTCTCTTATTGATACTCCTGAAAAGAAGAATGAGAAGTTCATTACTGGTTTGGATGGGTACTTAGGGGAAAGGCTTATCAACCACATCGATGAGACTTTTGAATCGATCGTGGGGAAAGCTTTGAGATCAGAGAGTCTTTACCCTAAGTCAAGGACTGAGGCTGCATCTGTAGAAGGGCCAAAGCCGCAAGCAGGCGGTGGAGGCAAGAATAATTCTCAGAACAAGAGGAAGCAGGACCAATCTAAAGGTGGCCAGAAAAAGAGCAAGAAGGATGTTGAGTGCTTCAGCTGTGGAAAGAAAGGCCATTATGCTAAGGAATGTCGGGCCAAGCCAGCGGAAAGGAAGTGCTACAACTGTGGTCAAGTGGGACATCAGAAGGATAAGTGTCCGCAACCTCTTAAGGAGAAGCAGATTGTGAAAGCATATGCTCTTGATGCTATTCCTTCTTCGTCGAATGCCCCAACTGCGGCGGAGAAAGGAAAGAATGTTGTTATTCAAGGTATGCTTTCTATTTATGATGTACCAATTCGAGTTTTGTTTGATACTGGGGCTTCCCGTTCCTTCATATCTAGTGACCTGGTAGATAGGTTGGGACTGGAACCCGAGATAGTCGATAGACCATTGATTGTGACGAACCCGATTGGTGGTTCGACTAGCCTTAGTATGATTTGCAGGAATTTGGTCTTATCGAGTCATGGATGTATGTTTGTATGTGATTGCTTTGTTTTGGGCTTTACTGGGTATGACATTATATTGGGAGTCGATTGGCTCCAAAGATATGGGGTGGTGGTAGACTGTGAGGGCTTTTTGGTGACAGTGAGGGCGGATGATGGGCGGAGGGTAGTGTTTGGTAGTCTACCTAGTGATGGGGTTATGGCTAGTTTTGTAAATTCCCTCGACATCCCGCAGGATGAGTTGTCAGATGTGCCCGTGGTTGGCCAGTATCCGGACGTCTTCGAGGAGGTGACCGGGCTTCCACCACACCGAGAGATTGAGTTCCGTATTGATTTAGTGAAAGATGCCAGACCTATAGTGATGCCACTTCGTCGTATGGCACCAAAGGAGCAGCGAGAGCTCGGGGTGCAAGTCAGCAATCTTATGAAGAAGGGATTGATTAGAAGGAGTGTCTCCGAGTGGGGAGCACCAGTTGTGTTTGCCACTAAGGCAGATGGTTCCCTTCGTTTGTGTGTGGACTATCGCGAGTTGAATAAGGTGACGAGGAAGAATAAGTATCCTCTACCGTGTATAGATGATTTGTTTGATCAACTGGAAGGAGCAAGAGTGTTCTCCCAGTTGGACCTCGCGACAGGATTTCATCAGCTTCGAGTAGCGGATGAGAGTGTTTCGAAAACGGCATTTAGGATGCCGTCTGGATTTTATGAGTGGCTGGTCATGCCATTTGGGTTGACCAATGCACCAGCCTATTTTGTGGATCTTATGAATCGAGTATTCAGATATCAGTTGAATAAGTTTGTTCTTGTGTTCGTGGATGATATCCTTGTTTATTCAAGGACAGAGGAGGAACACAAGGGGCACTTGAGGGTAGTGATGGAGGTGTTGAGGAAACACCAATTGAAAGCGAAATTCTCTAAGTGTCATTTTTGGAGAAGGGAAGTAAGATTCTTGGGTCATGTTGTTTCAGAGTGTGGTATTGCCGTGGACCCTGCGAAGGTGGCTACGGTACAGGATTGGCCTACGCCCAAGAATGCAACAGATGTAAGAAGTTTCTTGGGATTAGCTGGATATTATCGTAAGTTTATCCAGGACTTCTCCAAGATAGCAACACCGTTGACTCAGTTGAATAAGAAGAATCAGTCCTTCGTCTGGGACGGAGTGTGTGAGGATGCCTTCAAAAGTCTAAAGGAGAGGTTGACGCGTGCGCCAGTGTTAGTCATTCCTAAGGGGAATGAAGAGATGACGGTATACACGGACGCTTGTGGTACCGGACTGGGTGCAGTATTGATGCAAGGAGGTAGGGTTGTAGCTTATGCTAGTCGACAGCTAAAGCCGCATGAGAAGAAGTATCCTACCCATGATTTGGAATTGGCAGCGATTGTATTTGCGCTGAAGATGTGGAGACACTATCTCTTGGGAGAAAGATTTGAGTTGTTTACCGATCATAAATCGTTAAAGTATCTCTTCTCTCAGAAAGATTTGAATCTCCGTCAGCAGAGATGGTTAGAGTTCTTGGCTTCGTATGATTTTGATATCGCATACACACCTGGGAAGGGTAATGCGGTAGCCGATGCCTTGAGTAGGAGACATGCCAGCTTAGGGGAAATGTTTCTTGAATGGAAGCAACTGGAGTATATCGCGGGGTTTGATTTCAGACCAAGGTGCGAATTAGATCCAGTTATGCTAGCTAGTTTGACGATCAGACCCACTTTGATAGAGAGGATTGGTTCTAGCCAGAGGGACGATCCTAATCTATTAGAAATCATCTCCAAGTTAGAGATGGGTATTGATGGAGAGATGAATGTGTATGGGCTTGATCGAGATGGATGGCTTCGAAAGAATGGAAGACTAGTTGTGCCCAACGTAAATGGTTTGAGGGATGAAGTGCTTCGAGAATGTCATCACTCAAAACTGACTATACACCCCGGTGGTAATAAGATGTATCGAAACATGAGGCAGACTTACTACTGGGAAGGGATGAAAAGAGACGTTGGGAAGTTTATATCCAAATGCATGAATTGCCAACTAGTTAAAGCCGAGCAAAAGAAGCCTAGTGGGTTGTTGCAACCATTAGAAATTCCCGAATGGAAATGGGAGCAAGTCTCGATGGATTTCATCAATGGTTTACCAAGGACTAGATCGGGATATGATAGCATTTGGGTAATTGTGGATCGATTGACTAAGAGCGCAAGGTTTATACCAGTCAAATCGACCAGAACGGCAGCCAAGTTGGCAGAATTGTATATGAAGTGGGTAGTGAGATTTCATGGAGTACCCAAAAGCATTGTGAGTGACCGAGACCCGTTGTTCACTAGTGGGTTTTGGAAGAGCTTACAAGAGGCTCTAGGGTCAGGATTACATCTCAGTACCGCATATCATCCTCAGACCGATGGTCAGACGGAAAGGGTGAATCGTATATTGGAAGATCTCTTGAGAGCGTGTATATTGGATTTTGGTGGATCATGGGATGATCATTTGCATCTAGTAGAGTTTGCATATAATAATAGCTACCAATCCAGTATTGGTATGGCTCCATATGAAGCTTTGTACGGAAGACCGTGCAACTCACCATCATGTTGGATAGAGACTGGCGAGAAGTTTGTGCTTGGACCAGACGTGGTGAGAGAAACTTCAGATAAGATTAAGATCATTCAGCAACGAATGAAAGCCGCCCAAGATAGGCAGAAGAGTTATGCTGATAGGAGGAGAAGAGACTTGAAATTCTCCATTGGTGACTTGGTGTTTGTCAAGATCTCTCCGTTGAAGAGCGTGATACGATTTGGCAGGAGAGGCAAGCTGGCACCAAGATTTGTTGGCCCGGTCCCTGTTCTTGAATTAGTCGGGAATTTGGCGTATAGAGTTGGCTTACCAGAGAAAATGGCGGGAGTTCACAATGTGTTTCATGTTTCCCAACTAAGGAAGTTCGTTCACGACTCAGATATGGCTATTTCACCTGATCAGTTAGAGGACTTCGAGGTAGAACCTGAGGCGGTTGGGAACCGCAAGCCGATTCGTATTGTGGGGCACGATACGAAGCAACTTCGAAGGAAGTCGGTGAAGCTAGTCAAGGTTCAGTGGGGCGAGGACGAGAATGATTGTACTTGGGAGACAGAGGAGAGCATTAGGAAGACACACCCAGAACTCTTTGCCTGGTAAGATTTACTTTACGATTTAGTTATTCCGCATGCTAGGATAGACTTGTTTTGCTTGTTTTGCATGTTTGATGGTTGTTTTATGATTGATAGGCATGCGGGACCCTTGTGTGTGTTTGGATTAGGGAATTTCGGGGGCGAAATTTCTTAAGGGGGGAAGAGTGTAACGACCCGTATTCTACACATCATAGGATTGTAGAATATTTATTTCTTTCCCGTGTGAAGTCATATGGTCATATAACTTTGGGAAACATCTATTAGAGTCATTTCCCATGTTCATGATTTTTGTCGATTTTTAAATGACCATTTTGCCCCTAGTTGGTACTGTTTTGGCCATAACTTTTGATTGGAAAGGAATTTTGACCTGAAACCACTTCCATTTGATTCGTTTGATAGTTTCTCTTTCCGTAGAGTGGTCATAATAGCCAAACAGACTTACCGTTTGGGAGATATGGTTGAAACAAGGTTTGGAGGGTGAAAAACTGCTTAACCGGGCCAAATCGGGTGATTAGTGAGTAGGCCCATAACCCATTTCGGGATTAGGGTTATGGGAGGGCTGAAATGAGATGGAGAATCATTCCATTTCAGTTTTCTAGCCTCCACTTATCACCAAGGATCCCTAAAAATGGCCTCCAACCTCTAAATCACCTCCAAATCACCTTTAGGTTAAGGATTTGGCTTAGCAACCCCTAATCAAGAAGGATCTTCACCAAATCAACAAAGGAGCTACTGTTTGGCGTTGAAATTCGCATCAAATCAGAGAATTATTTCAGATCTTAGTTTATTTTGTGGCTAAGGTGAGTGATTGGCTTAGTTTTGCACTAATTATGGCTAATTAGGGGTGATTAGTGTTAATTAGCGAATTTAAACATGATAAAATTCTGGAAAAATGTCTATAAAATTCGGAATGATGTTTTAGACCTCTGATATGAATTTGGGTTAATTTGGTTAAGTTTTGATAATCCTATCATTAGTTTCACCTAAGTATGCTTAAGGGGAATTTTGGGATTTTGGGTATGTTTGATCCATTTTATATGCTATGATTTATGTTTTGATGTTTGGGATCGACAATACATGTTGCAATGACTGTATGGTATGCTTTTTGGTTGTTAAGAAGTGTTAGATTGGTCAAAAACGCCGTCGAATGGTGTAGAAACAGTCGCAGGAAAACATGCAGGAAATGGCCCAGAATCCGGATCGGATCGGTGGAGGGTAGAGCGACTCGAACCGTTCCAGCATGGGCGTTACGATCCGTTTAAAGGAGTAAGTCACGACTTAGCTATGTGGCACGATCCGGTGGTAGAAGCACGATCCGAACCAACAAGTATTTCCGATCCGAACCAGAGGAGGGTGGGGAGCTCACGAGTCGATGGGTACTAGGCGAGACGATCCGACCCGACCAGAAGACACGACCCGACCCGGATGAAGCAACCCGATCCGATCTGAAGTGGTGACGCCGATCCGAATCAGGAAGAGGAGCCACGAGCTGGAGGACCACGACCCGATCCGATGCAAGAGGCGCGACCCGATCCGAATGCAAAGGCCGATCCGATCCGCTGAAGAATGTGAAGGCCGATCCGATCCGCTGAAGAATGTGAAGGCTGATCCGATCCGATTCGATTGTGATGACCAATAACCCGAGATGCAAAGGTAGCCCAAAATGGAAGTTAGAGCTCAGGATCCCGGAACCAGTTGGGAACCAATGAGTTCACTTCATGGTTGGACTTTGCTGCGGGACGTGTGCTAAGGAGTTGTCGACGTTCATAACTTCGATTCACCACTAAAAAGGAATGATGGACTACTTATCAGTGCAGTAGGGTCATTACGACCTGAGGGGTAAGGTGATGGTAGCAAGACTACGTTATCAGTGCAGTAGGGTCATTATGACCTGAGGGGCAAGGTGATGCGTAGTAAGACTATGAGCCAGCGCAGATGGGGTGAATAACTCCATGGGGCAAGTGGACATAGTAAGGATTAGTAAGACTATGAGCCAGCGCAGATGGGGTGAATAACTCCATGGGGCAAGTGGACATAGTAAGGATTAGTAAGGCTATGAGCCAGCGCAGATGGGGTGAATAACTCCATGGGGCAAGTGGACATAGCGAGGAATTAGTGGCTACGTTATCAGTGCAGTGAAGCCATTTATGACTTCACGGGGCAAAGTGATCGTAGCAAGGAATGTTGGGTGATCGAAGTGGTGAATATCGTATGCTTTACGCACTGAGTGAGAGATGTGAGGATGGATGCTATGTTTGATTGTTTGCCATCATTATGACATGTACACCTCCCCCACCTCCGTATCTTTACACTGTTTGATATGATACCTTAGAGTGTTGTACAGTATGTAGTGCTAACTCTTTGGTTGCAGGTCCAGGTTCAGGTATGTTTTAGTCTACCTGTTATTGTTCACTTTAGATGCTTATCGCTCATACCAGGCTTTATGTCTGACCCAGAGTTTTATGTCTCCTCTTATTACTCTGGGTGCTCACACGAGCAGACTAGAGACAGGTTAGCTGGTGGTGCGCGAGTAGCCGATTCGGAGGCGAGCAGGAGGCTTCCACGTATTATACATATATACACATTCTCCCTGTGTCGTTGATGGTCGCTACTTGGGCATTAGTAGTGTACCTCATT
Organism: Allium sativum; assembly: GCA_030737875.1. Lineage (NCBI taxonomy): Eukaryota > Viridiplantae > Streptophyta > Magnoliopsida > Asparagales > Amaryllidaceae > Allium > Allium sativum. The sequence goes on along the minus strand of CM060916.1, from coordinate 93,891,747 downwards.
TAGCTTGCTTTTGCTTTGAGACAGTTTGAAAATTGCAATAAGCTGTATTTTGGATTTCCGCTGCTATGATGTTTAGTTCTGATATTCAGCTTATGCACTGTCTCTCCTGTTTTATGTCAAGTATGTTATTATTATATTTTGTTCTATGCGCTGTGAGACATTCTACAGGTTCTTGATTAGCTCATTCACTTCTTCCTTTTCCTTCTCACGACCCGTTTCGTGCTAACTGGACATGTGTACAGCGCACTTTTGGAGTGAAGTCGGTTGGTGCGGGGCGGGCCGTCACATCCACACGAGTCCACTGTCCCTTGTTTCACTGAATTTCGTCAACAAACAAAAAAGATATGATTTTTACAGTGAAATCGAAAATCCTGGCGCTTTAAACTGCTATTAAATAGTTTAATATATAATCAGCCGTTACCTTCTAAAATTCTTCAAAACTCGGTTTTGATTTTAAACCAAATCCGTTGTGCTTCGTCAAGATCAGGTTGCACCAACACCTAGGTTGTCGGAAGGCGCGCAGAACGACGGCAGGTGGGTCCCACTCGGCGGCGGGGCTGAGGTAGGGCGGCGTTTGGAAGCTCGAGACTTTCGAGCTCGATTTCTCCCTTTATCCTCAACGAAAAAATACAAACTATATATGGATTTGAAGATCTTAACGAGCTCTACAAAATCCTAACAGGATGTAGGTCTAATTGTGAGCGGATTGAGAGGAATCGAGGAGAGAAGGAAAGAAGGTATTTCCACCTACGTCGACGTTGATTACGGGGAGAGAGAAGTTCGTTGACCAATGATTTTTTTTTATATTTATAAATTTTAAAAATCCAAAAATACCCCTCTTCACATACTAACACCAATCCAATCCAACGACTGTCGTCCCCAGCTAAATACCCTCATTCCGAACACATTGGGATATGTTTCGTAGGCCCATTCGAAAATTTCAGTCATTTTTTCTTCGAATTAAAATATAGAACATTCAATATTTAGTTTGAACGTACATTTCAATTTGCCAGGGCCACATATTGATTCTAAAAATTCCCGAAAAATAAATCTAGCTATGCTTTGACGATATGGTCCCAAAAAAACTAGTTTCGTCGAATTCTGAGATCGTTTGCAAAATGACCCTTTTCTGGTCGATCAAATGTAATAGAATTCGACCAAACACATTTTCCTTTGCCCCGCTCACATACTAGCTTCAAAAATTATGAAATTTGAAACCTAGCAATAATTTGACATCCTAGATCCAACAAAAGTGGTTTCGTCGAATTCTGAGGTCGTTTGCAAAATGGCCACTTTCACGGGCTATATAAATTCTATAGCGACCTTTCTGAAAATTCATTTGGCCATAACTTTTGCTTCCCGCTATGAAACTTCGATTTTTCAGATTCGTTAGAAAGATATTCATTAACATATTTAAATACTTTTGGTTTTACTAAAATCCGTTTTGTTTTGCACCCGGTATAGTTAGCCAAAGTTTGAATTCAAATTTTGAAACTACCGCGCCATTTCAGGCCTTGTTTATAATTTGAATTAATTATATTCGTTTTCAAACGTCGATTCAAACTTAATTTTCGTCGTTATTATTTAAAATATTTATATTAAATATTTTAAATTCACTAAAATAGCCAATTTAAAAAAATTAAATTGGTTCAGATTTTCCGAGTTGTTACAATCTCTCCCACTTAAAACTTTTCGTCCCCGAAAAGGAACAAAGTTGAAAGCGGCTTGATTAATCAACTCTACTTTCAATCTGGCTTCCATTCTCCACTTTTCAGTTTCTGAGAATTTTCAAATTCTTCAGAAAATTTGGCTAGCACCCTAAATTTTTGAAAAATTTCGCCATAACCTCCTTTGTACGGGGAGGGGTTTGGAAATTTATTGGGCCGTATTAGGTACCCAAATAATCCTGATAAGCATGCACATGTTTATAGTGATATATTCTAGTGTTTACAGGGGAGCGTGTAACACCCCACCTCCGTTAAGGTCACTCACAAAGGGAATGCCTTAACTTTGGTGGAGCGTTTTAGTAAACAGAACAGAAATTTACAAGACAGATAAATAATACTTGAGAAATTATAACTTTATTTCAGCGGAAAACAGAAACCAGTATGGTTACATCTTTACCAAAAACTCAAGTACATAAATATCAGTCTTGTTCAGAAAATCATCGGAGTACAAAACTTTAAAATCATAATCCCCACAGAAGCTGCCATAAGAAGTCAAGCCATACTTTAAGCACTCTAAGTACTTCAAGTAGAAGAAATCCGGATCAAGCTAAAGTATTCCCTCCTTGGAAAACCTGGGGGGAAAACGGAAGAAAAGGGGCGAAAACAAGCAAGGTCAGACATAAAGTCTGGCAAGTCCAGTGACTTTCAGCATATGAACAGATAATAATAATCATGGCATGCAAATAAAACTGGATGAGTAATAACAGTAACAGGAGCAGCAGATGTTCTTAGGTTAAACAGAAGAAACAGAATAATAGTACTTTTCAATTCTCTGCACTAATACTAGTATAACAGGATTAGGTGTCACCCTAATGTCTAAACTGAAGCAGAAACGGGAACAAAATAATTTACATAGAAATAGAACGCTAATAATGGGCCTTTACCACTCGAACAGAAACAGACAGAGACAAAATGCTAATAATGGGCCTTTACCACCCGAACAGAAACAGATAGAAATAGAATGCTGATAATGGTCCTTTACCACCCGAACAGAATAGAAATAGATTAATCCCTACGGAAACAAAATGTAGAATTAGGTGTACACTAGTAAATGGTCCTTTACCACCCGAACAGACGGTACCACGCAGACAGGTGTTGCCACCAAACCGAAACAGATAGTACCAACAGAAACAGATAGAACTAAGTGTACCCTAAAACCCTACCCCGAGCGATCGGCTCCCTAATACATAAATACCTTGTGTCGGCTCAACAATAGGGTGTATCACTCACTAAATCGACAACCAATTAGCACAGGCCTATTTATAGATGTCACGGCGTCTTACATCCTCAGAGGCAGACCGGGATCCATGCACACACATGACCCGGTTGGAATGCACCATCAACACCCCTCGCCATTATCAGAATGAACCACTTATAATTAGTTCATTAAGCGTGCCCGGACCCTACCTACTGTCGGGTCAAAGTTTGATACCAGAAAGGGTTACTGACTAATATGGGTCCCAAACAACAGATGACACAAGTAATTTCCCTCCTAACCTTGTGTCCCCAGACTAACAAATTTCCGATTAACTTGTTTACAAGTTCAGACATACAGAGTTCAGATCAACTAGTTCACAGATCAGACAAGTTTCAAACTAACGGACTAGATATACAGATTTATCATATTTACAGATTTGTCTAACTTTGTAATTGGGCCTACAGATTCACGAAACGGGTTTGTTTAATTCGTTAGTCGAATTGGTTTAACCCTATCCACCCAACACGTTTTAGACATCATATTTATCCCAGATTTGCATTAATTAAATATTAATGCACAGACCTCTCACATTAGGACGGTAGCTTGTGGCCACTGGATATGCCGGGTGGTTCCGGGCAGACTTCTGTCACAAGCCAAACCTAACCTCGTGTCTAAGTATATTTTGGTTATGCCTACAACCTCTCACATTAGACTGACAGTTTGCGGTCGCTGGTTAAGCCGGTTGGTTCCGGGTAGGCTTCTACCGCAAACAGAGTCTAACCTCGTGTCATAGCCAATTCATTCCAATACAGATTTTTCAGATATCAAACTATTTCTGTTTATTTAACAGATTAAACTTCTGTACAAGTCACAGCAGATTATTCGAGGTTCTATTTACAAGTTTTGCTCAATTTTAAGTCGAGCCTACAGATTCACATACTTCAAATTTCAGCCTTTCAGTTCCAACAGATTACGTCATTCAATAGATTAAGCAGATAACAGATCTTGTAGATTAGGCTATTTGGCAGATTTAGCAGATAAGGCAATTTAACATAATTAGCAGATTAGACAATTTAATCTAATTAGCAGTTTAGGCAATATAACAGAACTAGCAGATTAGGCAATATAACAGATTTAGCAAACAACAGATTTAGCAGATTATATATATCTAGAACTCTATTTACATATCTTGCCCAATCATAAATTTAGCCTAAACTTACATGCCTAAATCAAGGTCATAATTCATAATACAATATATGCCCCAAATTTTAGCCTTAATATTCCCATTTACAGTTCATGTCAAAACTAGATTTAATATTCTAGTTCACCATTTATGTCCAACACTAATACACATGTAAATCATTCTCTATTATAGCCAACTCAGATTATGCCAACATATTTGCTATGCCATATTTACTTAATTAAGCTACGCCCGATCCCCGTATAACATGTTTCCACAAGTTCTCTAAATACTGATGAAATGGCCCTATAGGCTCGATGTACATAACAGTGAATGGGAATAAACTAGCAAAGTTACATACTAAATATGAGATCTAACATCATTAAGGGAATAGGCATAAGAAACTAACTACCATAGTTATAGGCAACTAACCACAATAGTCATGGGCGACTAATCACAATAGTTTCTTATTCAATGTCATAGGCAATAGTCTCATAGTCATGAATCATAGTCATAGGCAATAGTCTCATAGTCAATGAATCATAGTTATGGGCAATAGTCTCATAGTCAATGAATCATAGTCATGGGCAATAGTCTCATAGGCAACAGTTTCATGTCCAATTATGCATTATTATTTGTCCCAAAATTTAGCGTTCGTGCGTTAATCTCTTATGAGATTCGGCGCGGGCTCGTAGTAGCCTGGCTATAGAACAGAAAGAAGAAAGAGGTACATAATAGTCACAGAAAAACAGATCTGACAGATAAGAATATACATAGCCTCAGATTCAGAATTATAATCATGTCACGATTATAATTACAGTTTATAGCGGAAAATAACTATACTTGCCTTTCATGGTTTTAAGAAAGGATAATAAACTGTTGTTGATGCAGAAATGCTGAATTGTTGTTGTAGATCTAAACTTTGATTTAAGATTTGATTTAGCTTTTAATTCTAATCAGGTTGGAAGAAGATGCATTAGTCCAAGTTTTGATTCCAGCAGAGTAGCAACGCCATTTTTATTTTTATTAGAGCAGAGGCAGAATATAGACAAAATGAAATTGTGTAGAGAAAATGAGGCTAGTGGGCTGTTTACATAGGATTAGGCGGACTAATCTAGATAGAAAACGAGTCTAAATACATCAGAATGCATCAGGTTCAGAAAGTGGGTTCGGGAGGCAAATCGACCCCCAGGTCGACACTATGGTCGACACTATGGTCGACCTGGTCCCACCCAGGTCGACACTATGGTCGACCTGGCCCCTGGGAGGTCGACCCCCAGGTCGACCTGGTCCATGGGCGGGAATTTTTCCGCCCAGCCTGTTCTGGCATTTTGAATTCGAATTTTCGAGCTGTTTTCGATTCTGAAATTCTCTGAAACTTCGGAGTGCCATATGTCCGTCATACGCACTCCGTTTCTCGAAAACTCCGACTCGTTTCCAAGCAGAATTTCGAGACGAACGCAATGGCACAACCCGTTTCCCTTGATTCCTACTTTATAATTTAATTATTCTCTAATTTGTTACTTATACGTTCACAGAAAATACGGGGTGTTACATTCTCCCCCTCCTTAAAGGATTTCGTCCCCGAAATCTTCAAGTTAAGAAGAATGTGTCCTACCATCCAGTCATCCATCTACTCAACCATCATCCACAAGCATCCATTGTCCTTAGAAAACTTCTAACGTTGTGTGAACATATGCAAAAGTGTGTGTATATGTTCCTTATCTAATGCAAAGATCAGGCGGTCCATTGATTCAGTTGACCTCCTTAATGCGAATTATGCCAGTGCCATGAGTCCAACATGTATGCAATTTTCCTATTTGATATTATTCTTATATGAGTGACGACCATTCATTCATATGCAACATTCGTGTGATGAGTCAATCATTTTGCATCCACAGAAATTGAAAATGCTCACACATCCATATGCAGTATGAGAGTGGTTTCGAGCCGATCTAGTGCCTGGTATGTGTATATGCATCCACGGGAAACCACTAGCAACCACATGCATCCACTTGCAACCATCAAACATAACATGTCTCAAACACATGTTTACATCCATAGGATTCCTATCTGTAGATCGAAGACTCGATTGATAGGATACAGTCGAGTGATGGGAGCTAGTGCGGATAAACAAAAACTTGGTTTCCATTAGACCTTGGTTGAGAGACAAATTCCCCTAAGTATCAACCCCGAAGACCGAAATCAACATCATATTAAAACCTAGAGGATTACCCTCTTTAGACAATGTCAAAACTAGAAATCTCAACCTTATCAGAAATTTACAGATTACCAGTACAGATCTACTAAATGATTCTTAGGAAACTAAGCATGATAAAAACCCAGAATGTATGTGTCATAGTCAACTTAATGCTCAACACTGACACCCAACTTACCACGCTTAGATGAGTCATAACCCTTATGGGTCTGAGTCTACAGCGGAATCAGAAACAATACTAGTATTCAAGTGCAAAGTACCGATTACAGAATCGAAATGCCAGAATCAGAAAAGAGTTTCAACTCAAAAATCAGATAAAGAAATTAAACCTCCTACAGAAAGTTTTCCTATTTCTATCCTATCCACTAGCCTCGGGAGTGTTCGCCTTCTTTCCAGAAGTTGGTCTTGCCCTCTGCCCTCTGCCCTCGTTTCTTCGGGCAGTCCCTAGTGAAGTGTCCCATCTCACCACAGTTGAAGCAAGTGCCCTTTCTTTTTCTGCAATCCTTGTTCAGATGAGTCGAGCTTCTACAAGCAAAGCACTTTTTCTCCTTCTTATCTTCAGACTTTTCACCCTTCTTTTGTGTTTCCATTTTGGGCCATGCTTTCTTGTTCTGTGGTTCTTCCTTCTTTGCCTCTTCCTTGCCCTTGTCTTCCTCGTGCAGTAGTGCCATGTCCACCAATCTCTCGTAAGTCGCTCCCATGGGTACATGGGTCATGGCTAGACTGTTTAATGGCTCGTTCAATCCTTTAACAAAGCGGAGAGCCTTTTTATGCTGAGTGTTGACTAAATCCAATCCGAACCTAGCTACTTAGTTGAACTGGTTGACGTATTCCTTGACCGTCATACTTCCTTGCTTAAGAGATAAGAACTTTTCCAGTTGTAGACTTCGTTCAGCTTGCGAGAGGAATTTCGTCTCAAACCTGGTTCTGAAATCCATCCATGTTTCAACTGGCCTCTCGGCGTTAGTGACTTCCCACCAATAGGAAGCTTCGTCCTTGAGTAACCATACCGCTAATTGTACCTTTTGCCTATCGTCTACCTCGAAAATGACGAACAAATCTTCGGTCTCCTTCAGCCAGTTCCTTGCTGCCACGAAGGATTCATTTCCACAGAAGTCTTTTCCACCCATAGCCTTGAAGTCTCTACACGTCTTTGCAAAAGCATTTCCACGAGGAGGGGGAGGAGGAGGTGGTACCGCTGCCACTAGGGGAGGAATACCTGCTGGGCCTGTACCGTTGGCCCTAGCCTCTAAGTACCTCCTGAAACAGCCAGGTATTGGCACCCCCTCTGGAAGGTTAAGATTCCCAGACATGCTGAAACGAAAGAAAAAGGAGTCAAAACAGAGAACTGAAAAGATAGATATATGGCTTTCCGGGATTATGTTTTTCAAATAAGCTTTATTTTTGAAAATATTTCCTTTCAAAACCTTTTTGAAAATAGTTTTCAAAAACTTTACCCAATCTGGTAAACTTCAGCTCTGATACCTAGTGTAACACCCCACCTCCGTTAAGGTCACTCACAAAGGGAATGCATTAACTTTGGTGGAGCGTTTTAGTAAACCGAACAGAAATTTACAAGACAGATAAACAATACTTGAGAAACTATAACTTTATTTCAGCGGAAAACAGAAACCAGTATGGTTACATCTTTACCAAAAACTCAAGTACATAAATATCAGTCTTGTTCAGAAAATCATCGGAGCACAAAGCTTTAAAATCATAACCCCACAAAAGCTGCCATAAGGAGTCAAGCCATACTTTAAGCACACTAAGTACTTCAAGTAGAAGAAATCCGGATCAAGCTAAAGTAATCCCTTCTTGGAAAACCTGTGGGGGGGGGGGAACGGAAGAAAAGGGGCGAAAACAAGCAAGGTCAGACATAAAGTCTTGCAAGTCCAGTGACTTTCAGCATATGAACAGATAATAATAATCATGGCATGCAAATAAAACTGGATGAGAGATAATAGTAACAGGAGCAGCATATGTACTTAGGTTAAACAGAAGAAACAGAATAATAGTACTTTTCAATTCTCTGCAACAATACTAGTATAACAGGATTAGGTGTCACCCTAATGTCTAAACTGAAGCAGAAATGGGAACAGAATAATTTTCACAGAAATAGAATGCTAATAATGGGCCTTTACCACCCGAACAGATACAGACAGAAACGGAATGCTAATAATGGGCCTTTACCACCCGAACAGAAACAGACAGAAACAGAATGCTGATAATGGGCCTTTACCACCCGAACAGAACAGAAACAGATTAATCCCTACGGAAACAGAATGTAGAATTAGGTGTACACTAGTAAATGGGCCTTTACCACCCGAACAGACGGTACCACGCAGACAGGTGTTGCCACCCAACAGAAACAGACGTTACCAACAGAAAAATACAGAACTAAGTGTACCCTAAAACCCTACCCCAAGCGATCGGCTCCCTAATACATAAATACCCTGTGTCGGCTCCACAATAGGGTGTATCCCTCCCTAAAGTGACAACCAATTGGCACATGCCTATTTATAAATGTCACGGAGTCTTACATCCCCAAAGGCAGACCGGGATCCATGCACGCACATGACCCTGTTGGAACGCACCATCAACACCCCTCGCCATTATCAGAATGAACCACTTATGATTAGTTTAGTAAGCGTGCCTGGATCCTACCTACTGCTGGGTCAAAGTTTGATAACAGAAAGGGTTACTGACTAATATGGGTCCCAAACAACAGATGACACAAGTAATTTCCCTCCTAACCTTGTGTCCCCAGACTAACAGATTTCAGATTAACTTGTTTACAAGTTCATACATACAGAGTTCAGATCAACTAGTTCACAGATCAGACAGGTTTCAGACTAAAGGACTAGATATATGGATTTAACATATTTACAGATTTGTCTAACTTTGTAATTGGGCTACAGATTCACGAAACGGGTTTGTTTAATTCATTAGTCCAATTGGTTTAACCCTATCCGCCCAACACGTTTTAGACATCATATTTGTCCCAGATTTGCATTAATTAAATATTAGTGCATAGACCTCTCACATTAGGTCGGTAGCTTATGGCCGCTGGATATGCCGGGCGGTTCCGGGCAGACTTCTTTCACAAGCCAGACCTAACCTCATGTCTAAGCATATTTTGGTTATGCCTACGACCTCTCACATTAGACTGACAGTTTGCAGTCGCTGGTTAAGCCGGTTGGTTCCGGGCAGGCTTCTAGCGCAAACAGAGTCTAACCTCTTGTCATAGCCAATTCATTCCAATACAGATTTTTCAGATATCAGAATAATTCTATTTATTTAACAGACTAAACTTCTGTACAAGTCACAGCAGATTATTCGAGGTTCTATTTACAAGTTTTGCTCAATTTTAAGTCGAGCCTACACATTCACATACTTCAAATTTCAGCATTTCAGTTCCAACAGATTATGTCATTCAACAGATTAAGCAGATAACAGATCTTGCAGATTAGCCTATTTAGCAGATTTAGTAGATAAGGCAATTTAACATAATTAGCAGATTAGGTAATTTAATCTAATTAGCAGTTTAGGCAATATAACAGAACTAGCAGATTAGGCAATATAACAGGTTTAGCAGATAACAGATTTAGCAAATTATATATATCTAAAACTCTATTTACATATCTTGCCCAATCATAAATTTAGCCTAAACTTACATGGCTAAATCAAGGTCATAATTCATAATACAATATATGGTCCAAATTTTAGCCTTAATATTCCCATTTACAGTTCATGTCAAAACTAGATTTAGTATTCTAGTTCACCATTTATGTCCAAGACTAATACACATGTAAATCATTCTCTATTATAGCCAACTCAGATTATGCCAACATATTTGCTATGCCATATTTACTTAATTAAGCTACGCCCGATCCCCGTATAACATGTTTCCATAAGTTATCTAAATACTCATGAAATGGCCCTATAGGCTCGATGTACATAACAGTGAATGGGAATAAACTAGAAAAGTTACATACTAAATATGAGATCTAACATCATTAAGGGAATAGGCATAAGAAACTAACTACCATAGTTATAGGCAACTAACCACAATAGTCATGGGCGACTAATCACAATAGTTTCTTATTCAATGTCATAGGCAATAGTCTCATAGTCATGAATCATAGTCATAGGAAATAGTCTCATATCTTATGAATCATAGTCATCGGCAATTGTCTCATAGTCAATGAATCATAGTCATGGGCAATAGTCTCATAGGCAACAGTTTCATGTCCAATTATGCATTATCATTTGTCCCAAAATTTAGCGTTCGTGCGTTAATCTCTTATGAGATTCGGCGCAGGCTCGTAGTAGCCTGGCTATAGAACAGAAAGAAGAAAGAGGTACAGAATAGTCACAGAAAAACATATCTGACAGATAAGAATATACATAGCCTCAGATTCAGATTTATAATCATGTCACAATTATAATTACAGATTATAGCGGAAAATAACTGCACTTGCCTTTCGTGGTTTTAAGAAAGGATAATAAACTGTTGTTGATGTAGAAATGCTGAATTGTTGTTGTAGATCTAAACTTTGATTTGAGATTTGATTTAGCTTTTAATTCTAATCAGGTTGGAAGAAGATGCATCAGTCCAAGTTTTGATTCCAGCAGAGTAGCGACGCCATTTTTATTAGAACAGAGGTAGAATAAAAACAAAATGAAATTGTGTAGAGAAAATGAGGCTAGGAGGCTGTTTATATAGGATTATGCGGACGAATCTTGACAGAAAACGAGTCTAAATACATCAGAATGCATCAGGTTCATAAACTGGGTTCGGGAGGAACCTCAACCCCTAGGTCGACACTATGGTCGCCCTGGTCCCCCCCAGGTCGACACTATGGTCGACCTGGCCCTTCGGAGGTCGACACTATGGTCGACCCCCAGGTCGACCTGGTCCATGGGCAGGAATTTTCCCGCCCAGCCTGTTCTGGGATTTTGAATTCGAATTTGAGTTCGAATTTTCGAGCTATTTTCGATTCTGAAATTCTCTGAAACTTCGGAGGGACATATCTCCCTCATACGGACTCCGTTTCTCGAAAACTCGGACTCGTTTCCGAGCAGAATTTCGAGACGAACGCAATGGCGCAACCCGTTTCCCTTGATTCTTATTTTGTAATTTAATTATTCTCTGATTTGTTACATATACGTTCATAGAAAATACGAGGTGTTACAGAGCGTGTATAGATAATAACTCCAGAGAATAAATTCTCGTCACCCTGTCTAAGCCTGAGGGAGTGTGTATTTTTAATTACTCCAGAGAATAAATTCTCGTCACCTCGTCCCATGTGGGAAATAAATAATCCATGTGCCGTATCTAATAACTAGAGAGACGTGATTATTGTCAATTCCAGACCCGTGTGGGTTTTTTATTAATCTGGCAATTTACCGTTACATTTTATATGGTCCATATTAGTCATCAGTTCAACCTGTAATATATAGTCATCGCCACACAAGCCTCTCGCTCGTATGGTAAATCTTCAACCTCGTCACACAAGCTCCAAATGCTTATGTCGTATATGATGAAGTATGCCTATCTTCTAGAAGTATGCCATGTAGTGTAGTTCAAAATTAATTGTTACTATCCTATGGCGACATTTATTATTACACACAGAATAACCAGCACTCCGCATCCAATGGCATTCACAGGAGTTGATATAATAATATTTCGCATCCAACTCATTAAGGTTTACCTATTTGTCGGGCACGCATATAAAATTCTTTACTCAACTGCTAATCCATTTACCTGTTCAAACATATATAATGCACATGTATATACTTCTATTTATTTTTAATTCAGTTCAATGTGTGATTTAATCGAATAAATTCTACCATTAATTCTCTTATTGATTAAATTAACTATCGTTCTAATAATTTAATTAATCAAATCTACTATCACACAACACAAACAACAATTAATTTGTTTTTAACTTTTCAAAAATATACTAATCGATTCATACACTGTTTTTAAATTAATCGGACTATAGAATTTAAAAGTTCACATCCATGAAAAGAAAATAACAACAAAGAAAAGAGCATAATTGGAATTTCAAAATATGGTAAATGTACCTTGCACTAGAGTCAATCAGAGATAACTAACCTGCACTTAGGATAGGCTTTCTTAATGCTTTCCTCTGTTTCCCAAGTACAATCTCGCGGATCTCCACTCCATTGCACTTTGACTAAGTGAACCTTCTTGTTCCTCAGTTCTTTGGTTTCTTTATCGATAATCTTTAGCGGCTCTCTCCTCACAGCTAATTCTGGAGTAATTTCAATATCCTGTTGCGTGGCCTCTTCCATGATCAAGTCTGGATCATTAACGTGCTTTCGAAGTTGAGATATGTGAAATACATCATGCACTCCAGGCAACCAATCAGGTAATTGAATTCTATAAGCGAGGGTTCCAATCCGTTCTAGTATAGGGAATGGACCAATAAATCTTGGCGCCAACTTCCCAGTTTTGCTAAATCGAATCACTCCTCTCATTGGAGAAACCCTTAAATACACAAAATCACCAACAAAAAAGCCAAATCTCTTCTTCTCGAATCAGTATAGCTCTTCTGTCGGCTTTGAGCGGCGAGTAATCGTTTCTTAACGAAATCGACTTTGTTTGCAGCTTCACAGATCATATCGGGTCCCAATACAAGCCTATTACCAGGTTCAACCCAACAAGCAGGGGATCGGAACGGTCTACCATATAATGCTTCGAATGCTGACATCGTCAGGCTCGCTTGGTAGCTGTTGTTATAGGAGAATTCAGCCAAATGCAAATGGTCTTCCCATGATCCACCAAAGTCAAGAACACAAGCCCGCAATAAATCTTCTAGAATACGATTCACCCTCTCAGTTTGACCACCTGTCTGAGGATGATAAGCGGTGCTCAAGTTCAGCTTCGTTCCCAGTTCTACTTGAAATGCCTCCCAGAATTTGCTAGTAAATATTGGATCTCTATCACTAACTATACTGAGCGCCACTCCATGTAGCCTAACAATTTCCTTGAAATAAATCTGCGCCAGACTCTGAGCAGTTCTATTGGATTTGACAGGTATGAAATGGGCGGTCTTCATCTAGCGATCTACGATCACCCAAATACAATCATTTCCTTTTCTGGTTCTGGGCAAACCATCTATGAAGTCCATGGAAATATGTTCCCACTTCCATGCTGGAACGTCCAGCGGTTGCAACAATCCAGCCAGTTTCTGTTGGTCGCTTTTGACTAACTGGCAAGTAGGGCATCGGCTAACATATATTGAAACGCCCCTTTTCATAGCCTTCCACCAGAATGTTCGCTTGAGATCGTTATACATTTTGGTCATACCTGGATGGATACTCAGCTTGGACTTGTGACACTCGTCTAACACTTCCCTTTTTAACTCAGGGATGTCGGGAACACAAATCCTTCCTCTCATTCTAAGAGTCCCATCATTATCTATTTGAAAACACGAGGTTTCGCCTTTCTGAATCCTTTTGATCATATCCTTAATAAAATTATCATCTTTCTGAAGAATAGATATTTTGTCAATCAAGGAAGTCGTAATAATAAAACTGGCGATCATTTCATTCTTTCGACTTAGTGCATCGGCCACGACATTGGCTTTCCCTGGAGTGTACAAAATCTCAAAATCATATGTTGTAAGGAACTCTAGCCACCGTTGTTGCCTCAGATTCAAGTCATTCTGGGTGAATAGATACTTTAGCAACTGGTGATCTGTAAACAGTTCGAATTTCTTACCCAGAAGATAGTGTCTCTAGATTTTCAAAGCGAATACGATAGCCAACAACTCAAGATCATGAGTAACGTAGTTCTTTTCATGTGGCTTCAGCTGACGGCTAGCATAAGCAACAACTTGACCTCTTTGCATTAATACTGCACCAAGGCCGTCTCTAAAGGCATCTGTCCAGACTTTCAAGTCTTGATTGCCGTCAATAATTGTTAACACCGGAGCCGTTGTTAATCTTAACTTTAGCTTCTCAAAAGCCTCCTCACATTCGGGAGACCACTTGAATTTTGAGTGCTTCTTTTTAAGCTTTGTTAAGTGACTAGATATCTTTGAAAAATCTTTGACGAACTTCCTATAATAACTAGCTAATCCAAGAAAACTTCGGACTTCGGTGGGCGTACTAGGCTACTTCCAATTTTGAATAGCAGTGATTTAACTTGGAACCACAGCAATTCCCACTTTTGATACGACGTGGCCAAGAAACTGTACTTCATCTTGCCAGAATATACATTTAGAAAGTTTAGCTTTCAATACATTCCTTCTCAGAATTTCTAGAACTTGCTCCAAATGTTTTTCATGTTCGGCCTTTGACTTAGAGAAGATTAGAATACCATCAATAAAAACCAAAACAAACTTATTCAGGACTCCTCTGAACACTCTATTCATCAAATCGACAAAATAGGCTGGAACATTACATAAGCCGAAAGGCATTACTAACCACTCATAGAATAAGTCTGTACCCCTGAATGCTATCATAGGAACACACTCTTAGGCAATACGAAGCTGATGGAAGCCTGTAGCTAGGTCCATCCTTGAAAATACTTGTGCTCCATTCAGACGATCCAATAAATCATAGATTCACGGCAATGGATATTTATTATTTATTGTTTGTTTGTTCAAATCACGATAATCCACACATAGTCGCAGAGTACCGTCAGACTTTGGGACAAACACCAATGCTGCTCCCCAATCAGAGAAACTAGGCCAGATCAGACCCTTCCATGCAAGCTGTCGAGTTTGATTGTCTAATTCCTCTTTCTCTTTCGAGGTCATTCTTCGAATAGCGTGAACTATTGGCCTTGCGTTAGGAATTAAAGCGATCTTGAAATAAATTTCTCTCTGCGGAGGTAAGCGAACAACTTCTTCGAACACATCCGCATAATTCTTGACAACAGGAATATCTTTTATGAGGTCGGGAATATTCTCTGTAACTACAGGGATATTTTCTATTTGAGCAGGAGAAACATCCAAAGCTACCCAGAAGTCTTTTCTATTAGAATTCTGACCTTCAGTATGGTTATATAATTCCCTGATTGGACCTTTACCTTAACAACTCTCTCGGCGCATCTAACCTCTGCCTCCTATTTGGTTAACCAATCCAATCCCAAAATAAGATCGAATTCAGTAAAATTCATGTCGATGGAGATGGTATGGAACTTATAACAGGAAAAAGAGACAGGCACCCCACAAACCCAACTGAGATCGAGGGAATTCCCAACCGGATTATGGACAGTCATTGGTTCTTTGAGCTTATCCAAATCCAACTTCTTAACTGCATTCTTTGCAATAAAGCTTCGCGACGCGCCTGTATCAAACAGTACTTTAACTGGAATATTTTTGACATTAAGCGCGCCTTCCAAAACATCAGACCTCCCCTGGCTAGCGGAGGGTGCTGAAGTTTCAGCCACTTCATTCACTTGTACTGTTTCAGGTTTTCTGAATACCGGGCAGGCCTTTAAAAGATGACCTGTCTGATGACATCCACCACATTTTCTATTCTCTATAACCTTTTTCTTTGATTTAGATCCTTTCTTCTTCTGCATTTTCAAAGACTTACATTTCCTGGAAAGATGACCCTTTTGATTGCAGTTGAGGCATATAGCGGTCATTACTGGTTCTTTCTCAGATCTGGCCCTTTTACGATTGACTTTGGGCTTCTTACTCACCTCAGACATCGTACTGGCCTCAGGACGATCAGCTCCAGTCTCTTTTTTGTTACTAGAACAGACTTCGTCTTCATAACGCAACATACCTTTCTTGTTGAGATCCTCATATTGGTAAGCCATGTATATCATTTCAGAAAAAGGAAGCTTCACATTCCTCATTACACTATTCTGGTATTTCCTTTGCAAGCCATGAATAAACCTCTGATTCTTCCTCTTCGGATATTTAATCAGATGCGGGGCAAAATGAGAAAGTTCATTGAATCTCTTATGATATTATGGAATGGTCATATCTCCTTGTATCAGATAAGAGAATTCATCACATAACCACTCAGTTGCTTCAGGAGGAGTAAATCTTTCTAGGAAAATTACTTTAAACCTATCCCAGGAGATATCACCTTCTGGATTATCCTCAATAATAGAATCCCACCAGAACAAGGCTTCGTCTTTGAGTGCCCAAGATGCCAGTAATCTTTTCTGATCATCTCTCAGCTTTAAACCGTCAAAGATTTTCTCAGCAGAACGAATCAAGCTTGTGTTTTCATAATAGATTCTTCGCCCGAGAACGGTATTCCACCCATATTTCGATACTTAATTAATAGAGCCTCAATATCTAGTTCTGCATTCCTTCTGTTTCTGATACTCATTTTCTAGTACTTCTGCAAATAGCAGATCAAGTGTCAGGTCAACAGAAAAGATATTTTTAAACATAGAAACATATACTTGAATGTAAATGTGTCTATCGAGGTGTTATTTCATTCTGCTATACTCATACTAGGATATTGCTGATCCTTTTTGTAATGAGTTACTCGTCCTAGAACACTACTGGTTCTATTTCTGACGAGTTTGTTAATATGTTATATTCCAGCACTAAGCTTAACCAAAGCTCTGACACCACGTTGTGACGACCCCAAACCCCGTACTGACGGCGGCAAGGGTAATCTTTGGAATATAACACATAAACAGATAATAGCAGAATGAAAATAAATAAATACACCAGATAATGAACAAATAATATACTGAATAAACGTAATCATCAGAGTTACACAGTATACAGGATCATGCTTAGTACAAATACAGTTCAGCTATACATAAATGTCCACAGCAGAAAACAAACATAATATGTACAATAGGAGCTGAACAGCATAATAAGAGATAAATGATAGAATCCATCTTCAGCTCCAGCTATCCAAAAAGAGCCTGCTAACCTGAACACAAGTTTGTCCGTGTTGAAAAAGGTGCACCCGAGTTTGCAAGTGAATCAAACTACGAGTCAGTCATGGGACTGGTATGAGAAATCTACTTAACACATTTTATAATATGGCTAATCATAGGACCACACCACTTTCGTGGAACGGATTTTCTCCATTGGATAGCCAGTGCTTTAAAACAAGTAAATCTTTTAAACATCGCAATGCTTTTTATAAAAATGAAGCCATTATATGACTCAGTTCCCATCACACAATGCAACGCAAACCGGAGGATAGAGTTTTACCTTATAATGGCAAAAACATGCTTGATACGAATAAAAGAAAAGAATTCTTAATCGGACTACAACTGTAAAACAGTAAGAGAACGATTCCCTAGGTATTAACCCCAAAGGCCGAGACCAACATCAGACCAATACCCAGGAAACCCTCCGTCTTAGCTCCTTTCCAGTTAGTTTCTAATTTTATAAAACAATCATAAATATCAGTCATAGACGACATGAGCATCCCATGCTACTATGTCGCCAAATATAGGTTTACAATCAAAACCGCACGATGTCGTATTTGGAAATTGGATTTCCGTCATTAACCAAGGCAAAAGATAGTCCTTACCAACTTCGAGACTGTCTAGCCCGAGCCTTAAGATCAGAGCTCGAGTGACCCTTGGAATGACAGGGCCGGTCCACCGATGTGGATTAAAATTCCTGAACAATGCGTTTCCATGCCCTTTGGGGCGTAAGTGAGCCAACGAATGACTCCATCGGTGCTGGATTGACCGATATATCCGAGGCGCCTCGCAACAGCAACAACCACACATGTGAAAATAATATATATATGCCAGCCAGTTTAAGCACTAACACCACCTCTAGCTAGGAAGAAACGCATGTCCTCCCTGAGGTCCTCTCCTGTTTCTGGTTCATACCGGGGTGTGAGGCTCGCGAATTCACGTTATACACAAAGCTACGCCACACAGGCGGTGCTTTGATCATCAAGCACAAGACTTTGCTTTTCAACAGAAGCCTTTTTCACTGCATCTTAGCATGCCACGCAGGCAATTCACACCATGCAACTGATGGCTATCAATCACACAGAATGAATTCCAGTGTCAGACACACAGTCCATTTACAAATCCGTTCTGGGTCTGAACAAAACCGGAGGCACTATATACCTCGCATACCCATCGATCTCCACGTACGTCTGGACGGTCACCACTCATTATCCATATTTCGGGATGCCTCCCAATCAGGACATCAGTTATCATCCAACCGAGGTGAAGATCTCCGGTCTTCAACCATCGTCTACATCTTCAATTTCTTATCATCGATTCAGTTATTCAGAATGGGATAAACCTGGTCTTTCTGAGCAACTCGCGTATATAATAAAAAAATGCTACACAAACACAACATACGCCTTACTCCAATTCATTCGTCACTAACCGTAAATTAGTAAGAGAACTATTTCCTAAATCTTAACCCCGAAGGCCGAAACCAACATCAGATCAAAACCCAGGAAACCATCCGTCTTATCTAACCTTCAGTTAGTTTCTAAATTTCACATTCCATATCATTTATAATATTTTATAAAGTTTTATCGCTATTTTTATTTATTTAAAAATAGCCATTTCATTCAAACGACGCTACGGGCCATAACGCGACCGTGGCGCTGTTTTTCTTCAGATTTGATTTACACATATATGAAAATCTAACCGTTGGATCTTCACAAACTTTATATCATTAGAAAGATCTTTCTAAAACGAATCCAACGGTTTCAGCTTCGGGAAAATCCGACGGTCGGATCTCCGATACAATCGTTTGAAGTTTCGATTACAAAATACATACTGCAGCGTCGTTATTCGATTTAATTTAATTATATATATATATATAATCGATTCTGGCGCTGTTTTTCTTTAGATTTGAATTAAACATTCTAGACAATGCAACCGTTGGATCTTTACAAAGTTGGTGTCGTTGGAAAGATATTTCCAAGACGAACCCAACGGTTATGGTTTCGGGAAAATCCGACGGTCGGATCTCCCGCACTAATCATTTGAAATCACGGTTTTAAAACACGAACTGCAGCTTCGTTATTCGATATATTTTGATTAAATATATAAATATAATCGATTCTTCGATTTCAAAACCATATTCTTTTCATACATTTGATAAAAATGATATTTTTATCCAACAGACATTTATTTCGACACTTCACTATTTTTAACAATTCATGTATATAATAAAAATGTGATTTTTATTGTAAAACAATTTATTTCAAAACACGACTATTTTATATAGTTCATATAAGTGATAAAAATATGATTTTTATTATAAAACAATTTATTTCGAACACGAATACCATTCAACACATGAATTTCTATTCAACGAATGAATTTCCATTCAACGAATGAATTTCCATTCAACACATGAATGTTTTCTATAGTTCGTATGTATACAATAAAAATGTGATTTTTATTGTTAAAACCATTTATTTAAAACACGAATACCATTCGACACATGAATTTCTATTCAACGAATGAACTTCTATTAAACACATGAATGTTTTCCATAGTTCGTATATATAAAATAAAAATGTGATTTTTATTGTTAAAACAATTTATTTAAAACACGAATACCATTCAACACATGAATTTCTATTCAACGAATGAATTTCTATTCAACATATGAATGTTTTCTATAGTTCGTATATATAAAATAAAAATGTGATTTTTATTGTTAAAACAATCTATTTAAAACACGAATACCATTCAACACATGAATTTCTATTCAACGAATGAATTTCTATTCAACACATGAATGTTTTCTATTCAACACACGAATATAGTTTCAACACATGAAAATAATTCTAACACATGAATATTATTCAAAATTTCGGCAGCATAACGGCAGGGTAGTTAAAACCGGGGCCGCCCCTAGTACGGCTCCTCGCTCTACCTTAAAGCCTCGCATCTTTTGACAATGGGGATTTCATGCATTTAATTTGCACGTAGGCGGCATGTATATTTTTTTCATCTCCACAAACTAATCCTATGTGGTTTCAACCAAATAATTCTCAACCACAAACGTGTATTTTTCAACCACAATCAATCAATTTCAACCACAAACAATTCTAATCAACCATTCGCTATCAACCAATTTTCACACCAATCACAACCAATAAATATCGTCCATGGTTTGTGGACGAGGGGCGTATATATATATATATATATATATATATATATAAGCATTTCACTTCTATTTCAACACATATATAATTTTTACAATGCATATATAACTTATACATCGAACGTACAACTTATACAATGCTTAAACATGTGGTGTACAACGCTTGTATAACTCATACATCGACTATATAATTTATACATCGTCGTTTTCCATATTGTTTATATTTCAGAAATCTCACATTGGGTTCCACTCCACCAAAAATAGCAGAAGGCTCAAAAAAATATCCGGACTCTTCTAGAATGTAGAAGACGTCCACACGAGTCCACCGTCTCTTGTTTCATTGAATTTCGTCAACAAGCGAAAAAGATATGATTTTTACAGTGAAATCGAAAACCATAGCGCTTTAAACTGCTATTAAATAGTTTAATATATAATCAGCCGTTACCTTCTGAAATTCTTCAAAACTAGGTTTTGATTTTAAACCAAATCCGTTGTGCTTCGTCAAGATCAGGTTGCACCACCACCTAGGGCGTTGGAAGGCGCGCATAGCGATGGCAGGTAGGTCCCACTCGGCGGTGGGGCTGAGGCAGGCCGGCGGCTGGAAGCTCGAGACTTTCGAGCTCGATTTCTCCCTGTATCCTCGACGAAAAAATACAAACTATATATGGATTTGAAGATCTTGACGAGCTCTACAAAATCCCCAACGGGATGGAGGTCTAATTGTGAGTGGATTGAGAGGAATCGAGGAGAGAAGGAAAGAAGGTATTTCCGCCTTCGTCGACGTTGATTACGGGGAGAGAGAAGTTCGTTGACCAATGATTTTTTTTATATTTATAAATTTTAAAAATCCAAAAATACCCCTATTCACGTATTAACACCAATCCAAACCCAACGACTGTCGTCCCTAGCTAAATACCCCCATTCCGAACACAATGGGATATGTTTCTTAGGCCCATTCGAATGTTTCAGTCATTTTTTCTTCAAATTAAAATATAAAACATTCAATATTTAATTTGAACGTACATTTCAATTTGCCAGGGCCACATATTAATTCTAAAAATTCCCAAAAAATAAATCTAGCTATGCTTTGACGATACAGTCCCAACAAAACTAGTTTAGTTGAATTTTGAGATCGTTTGCAAAAGGGCCCTTTTCTGGTCGATCAAATTTAATAGAAATCGACCAAACACATTTTCCTTTGCCACACTCACAGACTAGCTTCAAAAATTATGAAATTTGAAACCAAGCAATAATTTGACATCCCGGATCCAACAAAAGTGGTTTCGTTGAATTCTGAGGTCGTTTGCAAAATGGCCATTTTCACTAGCTATATAAATTCTATAGCGACCTTTCTGAAAATTCATTTGGCCATAACTTTTCTTCCCGCTATGAAACTTCGATTTTTCAGATTCGTTAGAAAGATATTCACTAATAGATTTAAATATTTTTGGTTTCACTAAAATCCATTTTGTTTTACACCCAGTACAGTCAGTCAAAGTTTGAATTCAAATTCTGAAACTACCGCGCCATTTCAGGCCTTGTTTATAATTAGAATTAATTATATTCGTTTTCAGATGTCGATTCAAACTTACTTTTCGTCATTATTATTTAAAATATTTATTTTAAATATTTTAAATTCACTAAAATAGCCAATTAAATTTTTTTAAATTGGTTTAGATTTTCCGGGTTGTTACATGTTGATGTGAAATTTGGTGAATATCATGATTGGTTGATTTGAAATGATTGATTGTGGTTGAAATCCCAATAGGATTAGTATATGGGAAAATTCGTCAGCGTATGAACTAGATATTGAAAATCCCCATTGTCAAAAACCGCGAGGTTTTAAGGTAGAGCGAGGAGCCGTACTCGGGACGGTGCCGGTTTGAACTGCCCTGCCGTTATGCTGCCGAAATTTTCAATATTTTTCATGTGTTAGAATTATTTTCATATGTTGAAACCATATTCATGTGTTGAAACTATATTCATGTGTTGAATAGAAGTTCATGTTTTGAATAGAAATACATGTGTTAAATAAATTCTTTGAAAGACAAAAATAACATTTTATCAAATATATATAGACTATATAAATTGTTCGTGTTTTAAAATAAATTGTTTTAACAATAAAAATCACATTTTTATTACCTGTGACGATACCAATACCCCATACAACAGTGTAAAGGATAATCGTTGGAATATAACACATTAATAATCATTAGCAGAGTACAGATAATAACATAATCAGAAAATAAAATAATTTACATAAATATGACAGTGGAATCATAATATGTCACAACATCAGAGAGCACAGTGTAGGATACAACTTAGTGCATAAAAGTACATGATCAGTCATCAGTTCAACCTGTAATATATAGTCATCGCCATACAAGACTCTCGCTCGTATGGTAAATCTTCAACCTCGTCACACAAGCTCCAAATGCTTATATGGTACATGATGAAGTATGCCTATCTTCAAGAAGTATGCCATGTAGTGTAGTTCAAAATTAATTGTTACTATCCTATGGCAACATTTATTATTACACACAGAACAACCAACACTTCGCATCCAATGGCATTCACAGGAGTTGATATAATAATAAAATTGCGCATTCAACTCATTAAGGTTTACCTATTTGTCGGGCACGTAAATAAATTCTTTACTCAACAGCTAATCCATTTTTCTTTTTCAACACATGTGTGTGTGTGTGTATATATATATATGCAAAACTAAGCTAAAAATAATATTTCTAGCGAACAAAGGTTTATTTCCACACATGGTTATTTTTAACACTTCCTACACATGTTAAAAATGATATTTTCAACCCACACATATTTGTTTGAACAAGTGATTATTTTTAACACTTCACATTTAGCATAAAAAATGATATTTCTAGCGAACAAAAACGTGACGACCCCATTTCCCGTACAGACGGAGACAAGGGTAATCTTTGGAATATAACACAGAAACAGATAATAGCAGAACATAAATAAATAAATACACCAGATAATGTACAATAGAATACGCTGGATAAACGTAATCATCAGAGTTACACAGTACAGGATCATACTTAGTACAAATACCGTTCAACTATACATAAATGTCTACAGTGGAAAATAAACATAATGTACAATAGGAGCTGAACAGCATAAAAAGAGATAAATGATAGAATCCATCTTCAGCTCCAGCTATCCAGAGAAAGCCAGCTAAAACCTGAATACAAGGCTGCCCGTGTAGAAAAAGGGGCACCCGAGTTTGAAAGTGATACAAACTACGAGTCAGTCATGGGACTAGTATGAGAAATCTACTCAACACATTTATAATATGGCTAATCACAGGACCACGCCACTTTCGTGGAACGGGTTTACTCCATTGGATTGCCAGTGCTTTAAAAACAAATCTTTCTTTTAAACATCGCAATGCTTTTTATAAAAATGAAGCCATTATAAGACTCAGTTCCCATCACACAATGCAACGCAAACCGGAGGATAGAGTTTTTACCTTATAACAGCCAAAATATGCTTGATACGAATAAAACAAAGGCATTTGATATTATTGCTAGTGTTTATATGTTTGAAAACAATTTCAAATCATAACTATCAATCATAGACGGCATTAATGCCCCATACCACTATGTTGCCATATATAGGTATACAATCAAAATCGCATAGTCACGTATTTGGAAATTGGATTTCCGTCATGAACTAAGGCAAAAGATAGTCCTTACCGAATTCGAGACTGCCTAGCCTGAGTCTCAGGATCAGAACGCATCGACCCTTGGATCGTCAGGGCCGGTGCACACGAAGTGGATTAAAATGCCTGAGCACTATGTTTCCCCGCCCATTGGGGCGTAAGCGAGCCAACAAATGACTCCATCGGACCCGGATCGTCCAATCTATCCGAGGCGCCTCGCAACAGCAACAACCACATAAGTCAAACTCGTCAAGGCGTGTAAAACCACTGACGACACTTCTAGCTAGGAGGAAACACATCCCCTCCCTGAGGTCCTTTCTCCCGTTTCTGGTTCATACCGGGGTGTGAGGCTCGCGATTTCACTATGTACACAAAGCTACGCCACACAGGCGGTGCTTTGATCATCACCACAAGACTTTGCTTTTTCAGCAGAAGCCCTGATCACTGCATCTTAGCATGCCACACAGGCAATTCACACCGTGCAACTGATGGCTATCAATCACACAGAATAAATTCCAATGTCAGACACACTGTCCATTTGCAAGTCCGTTCTGGGTCTGAACGAAACCGGAGGCACTATATACCTAGCAAACCCATCGATCACCACGTACGTCCAGACGAGCACCACTCATTATCCATATTTCGGGATGCCTCCCAATCAGGACCTCGGTTACCATCCAAACGAGGTGAAGATCTCCGGTCTTCGACCATCGTCTTTATCTTCGATTTCTTATCGTCGATTTAG
The DNA here is from genome assembly GCA_030737875.1 of Allium sativum. NCBI lineage: Eukaryota > Viridiplantae > Streptophyta > Magnoliopsida > Asparagales > Amaryllidaceae > Allium > Allium sativum. Next base: position 93,866,916 of record CM060916.1, on the reverse strand, counting down.
TTATTCAGAATGGGGTAAACCCGGTCTTTCTGAGCAACTCGCGTATATAATTAACAAGTGCAACACTAACATACACATGCATCATTTCAATTCATTAGTCACTAACCGTCAATCAGTAAGAGAACAATTTCCCAAATATTAACCCCGAAGGCCGAAACCAACATCAGATCAACACCCAGGAAACCATTCGACTTAGCCGACCTTCAGTTAATTTCTAAATCACATCCATATCATTTATAATATTTTATAACGATTCATCGCTATTTTTATTTATTTTAAAATAGCCAATTTATTCAAAACGACGCTTCGGGCCATAACGCGACCGTGGCGCTGTTTTTCTTCAGATTTGATTTACACATATCTGAAAATCTAAACGTTGGATCTTCACAAAATTTACATCATTATAAAGATCTTTTCAAAACGAATCCAACGGTTCCAGTTTCGGGAAAGTCCGACGGTCGGATCTCCCGGTATAATCGTTTGAATTTTCGATTTCAAATTACGAACTGCAGCGTCGTTATTCGATTAAATATAATTATATATATATATATATATATAATCGATTCTGGCGCTGTTTTTCTTTAGATTTGAATTAAACATTCCAGACAATCCAACCGTTGGATTTTAACAAAGTTGGTGCCGTTGGAAAGATTTTTCCAAAGCGAACCCAACGGTTGCGATTTCAGGAAAATCCGATGGTCGGATCTCTCGGTATAATCGTTTGAAATCACGGTTTCAAAATATGAACTGCAGTGTCGTTATTCGATATATTTTAATTCTATTTAAATATATATATATATATATATATATTCTTCGATTTCAAAGCTATATCCTTTTCACACATTTGATAAAAATGATATTTTTATCTAACTGTCTTCTATTTCAACACTTCACTATATTTGACAATTCATGTATATAATAAAAATGTGATTTTTATTGTAAAACAATTCATTTCAAAACTCTATTATTTTATATAGTTCATATAGGTAATAAAAAATAGGATTTTTATTATAAAACAATTTATTTGGAAACAAGATTATTTTCTATAGTTCAGATAGGTGATAAAATAGGATTTTTATTATAAAACAATTTATTTCAAAATATGAATACCATTCAACACATGAATTTCAATTCAACGAATGAACTTCGATTCAACACATGAAGGTTTTCTATAGTTTATATATATAGACAAAAATGTGATTTTTATATTTTAAAACACGAATGCCATTCAACACATGAATTTCAATTCAACGAATGAATTTCGATTCAACACATGAAAGTTTTCTATAGTTTGTATATGTCGATAAAAGGGTGATTTTTATATTTAAAACAAGAATACCATTCAACACATGAATTTTTATTCAACAAATGAATATCGACTCAACACATGAAGGTTTTCTATTCAACGAATAAATATAGTTTCAACAAATGAAAATAATTCAAACACATGAATATTATTCAAAATTTCGGCAGCATAACGGCAGGGTAGTCAAAACCGGGACCGTCCCTAGTACGGCTCCTTGCTCTACCTTAAAACCTCTCGGTTTTTGACAATGGGGATCATGCATCTAGTTCGCACGCAAGCGGCATGTATATATTTATTTCATTTCCACAAACTAATCCTATATGGTTTCAACCAAATATTTCTCAACCACAAACGGGTATTTTTCAACCACAATCAATCAATATCAACCACAAACAATTCCATCAACCATTCGCTATCAATCAATTTTCACTCCAATCACAACCAATAAATATCGTCCATGGTTTGTGGGCGAGGGGCATATATATATATATATATATATATATATGTACATATATGTATATATATATAGCAATTCACTTCTATTTCAACACGTATATAATTTTTACAATGCATATATAACTTTTACATCGAACGTACAACTTATACAACGCTTATACAAGAGGTGTACAACGCTTATATAACCCATACATCGACTATATAATTTATACATCGTCATTTTTCATATCGTTTATAAATTAGAAATCTCACATTGGGTTCCACTCCACCAAAAATAGCAGAAGGCTCAGAAAAATATGCGGTCTCTTCTAGAAGGTAGAAGACGTCCACACGAGTCCACTGTCTCTTGTTTCACTGAATTTCGACCACATAGCAAAAAGATATGATTTTTCAAAGTTTGCAACGGTTTAAAGGTGTTAAAACAGTTGAAAATAAAACAAGCCGTACCTCAGCTGAAAGGTTCAAAACTAGGTTTGGATTTATCTCGAAATCCATGTAGCTATTCGTCGATCGGCCTTCGCAGCGTCGAAGGGGAAGGAGAGGTGCTGGTTCGCCGGAGGTGGGGTCCGGCTCGGTGGTCTGACGTGGCGACGGCGGCGAGTTGAAGTTGTCGACTTCAGGACGTCGATTCTCCCTCCACAGGCCACGAAAAATTCCAAACTTTATATGGATTTGAAGATCTCGAGAAGATCTTCAAAAGTTCAACTGTGGCACGAGCTAATTCGGCGGGGATTGATCGGAAAATGAGGGGGACGATTTCAAAGGGTTTCCGTCGTTCGTCGGGGAGAGAGAAAAGGAATTTTTTTTATAAAAATTATGATTGGCCGGTGGGTTTTAAAGGGGTTTTCTGACACGACCACCAATCTAAACCCAACGATTGTCGTCCCTAGCATTTTACCCCCATTCCGAACACAATGGGATATGTTTCGTAGGCCCATTCGACTGTTTCAGTCAGTTTTCCTTCAAATTAAAATATAAAACATTCAATATTCGATTTGAACGTACTTTTCAATTTGCCAGGGCCACAAACTGATTCGAAAAATTCCAGAAAAATAAATCTGACTATGTTTTAACGATACGGTCCCAACAAAACTAGTTTCGTCGAATTCTGAGACCGTTTGCAAAAAGGCCCATTTCTGGTCGATCCAATTTAACTGTAATTGACCAAAACACGTTTTCCTTTGCCACGCTCACATACTAGCTTCAAAAATTATGAAATTTGAAACCTAGCAATAACTTCACATCCCGGATCCAACAAAATTGGTTTCGTCGAATTCCGAGGTCGTATGCAAAATGGCTAATTTCACGGGCTATATAAATTCCATAGCGACCTTTCTGAAAATTCCTTTGGCCATAACTTTTGCTTTCCGCTATGAAAATTCGATTTTTCAGATTCGTTAGAAAGGTATTCACTAACAGATTTAAATATTTTTGGTTTCACTCAAATCCGTTTTGTTTTGCACCCAGTACAGTCCATCAAAGTTTGAATTCAATTTTTGAAACTGCAGCGCCATTTCAGGCCTTGTTTATAATTAGAATTAATTATATTCGTTTTCAAACGTCGATTCAAACTCACTTTTCATTGCTATTATTTAAAGTATTTATTTTAAATATTTAAAATCCATTATTCTAGCCAATTTAAAAATTTTAAATTGGTTCAGATTTTCTGGGTCGTTACAATCTCCCCCACTTAAAACTTTTCGTCCCCGAAAAGGAACAAAGTCGAAAGTGGTTTGATTAATCAACTCTACGTTCGATCTGGCTTCCATTCTCCAACTTTTTAGTTTCTGAGAATTTTCAAATTCTTCAAAAATTTGGCTAACACCCGGAATTTTCGAAAAATTTCGCCATAACCTCCTTTGTACGGAGAGAGGTTTGGAAATTTATTGGGCCGTATTAGGTACCCAATAAATCCTAATAAGCATACACATATTTATAGTGATATATTCTGGTGTTTACAGGGGAGCGTGTATAGATAATAACTCCAGAGAATAAATTCTCGTCACCCTGTCAAAGCCTGAGGGAGTGTGTATTTTAAATGCCCCAGAGGATAAATCCTCGTCACCTCATCCCGTGTGGGAAATAAATAGTCCATGTGCCATATCTACTAACTAGAGAGACGTGATTATTGTCAACTCCAGACCCGTGGTTACAATTTAAATAATCCATATCTGTCATCAGTTCAACCTGTAAAATATAGTCATCGCCATACAAGCCTCTCGCTCGTATGGTAAATATTCCACCTCGTCACACAAGCTCCAAATGCTTATGTGGTATATGATGAAGTATGCCTATCTTCAAAAGTATGCCATGTAATGTAGTTCAAAATTAATTGTTACTATCCTATGGCGACGTTTATTTTTACACATAGAATAACCAGCACTCCGCATCCAATGGCATTCACAGGAGTTGATATAATAATATTTCTCATCCAACTCATTAAGGTTTACCTATTTGTCGGGCATGCAAATAAAATCTTTACTCAACAGCTAATCCATTTACCTGTTCAAACATATATAATGCACATGTATATATTTCTATCTATTTTCTACTCAGTTCAATGTGTGATTTAAATGAATAAATCCTACCATTATTCTATTGTTGATTAAATTAACTATCGTTCTAATAATTTTAATTAATCAAATCTACTATCACACAACACAAACAACAATCAAAATGTTTTTAACTTTTCAAAAATATACTAATTAATTTCTATACTCTTTTAAAATCATTCAGACTATAGAATTAAAAGTACACATCCATGGAGAGAAAATAACAACAGAATAGAGAACTGATTGGTAATGCAAAGTAGGGTAAATGTACCTTGCACCGGAGTCAATCAGAGATATCCACTCGGAATCTAGGATAGGCTTTCTGAATGCTCTCCTCAGTTTCCCAAGTACAATCTCGCGGATCTCCACTCCATTGCACTTTGACTAAGTGAACCTTCTTGTTCCTCAGTTCTTTAGTTTCTTTGCCGATGATCTTTAGCGGCTTTCTTCTCACAGCTAATTCTGGGGTAATTTCAATATCCTGCTAAGCTGCTTCTTCCACGATCAAGTCAGGATCATGAACGTGCTTTCGAAGTTGAGATATGTGAAACACATCATGAACTCCAGGCAACCAATCAAGCAATTCAACCTTATAAGCGAGAGTTCCAATCCGTTCCAGAATAGGAAACGGACCAATGAATTTAGGCGCCAACGTTCCAGTTTTACCGAACCGGATAACTCCTCTCATCGGCTTCAAATATACATAGTCGCCAACAGCAAAGGATATATCTCTTCTTCTCCTATCAGCATAGCTCTTTTGTCGGCTTTGAGCGGCCAGTAATCGTTTCTTAATAAAGTCGACTTTGTCAGCAGCTTCTCGGATCATATCAGGCCCTAACACAAGTCTATTTCCAGGTTCGACCCAACAAGCAGGAGATCGGCACGGTCTACCATATAATGCTTCGAATGGCGACATCGTCAGGCTCGCCTGGTAGCTGTTATTATATGAGAATTCAGCCAAATGCAGATGGTCTTCCCATGATCCATCGAAATCTAGAACACAAGCCCGCAATAGATCTTCTAGTATACGATTCACCCTCTCAGTTTGACCATCTGTCTGAGAATGATAGACGGTGCTCAAGTTCAACTTCGTTCCCAGCTCGACTTGAAATGCCTTCCAGAATTTGCTAGTGAATATTGTGTCTCTATCACTGACTATACTGAGCGGCACTCCATGTAGTCTAACTATTTCCTTGAAATATATCTGCGCCAGACTCTGAGCAGTTCTGTTTGATCTGACAGGTATGAAATGGGCGGTCTTCGTGAAGCGATCTACGATCACCCAAATATTGTCATTCCCTTTTCTGGTTCTGGGCAGACCATCAATGAAATCCATAGAAATATGTTCCGACTTCCAACCAGGAACTTCTAGCGGTTGTAACAATCCAGCCAGTTTCTGTTGGTCGCTCTTGACTAGCTGGCAAGTAGAGCATCGGCTAACATATATTGAAACGTCTATTTTCATAGCCTTCCACCAAAATGTTCGCTTGAGGTCATTATACATTTTGGCCACACCAGGATGGATACTCAGCTTGGACTTGTGACACTCGTCTAACACTTCCCTTTTTAACTCTGGGATGTCAAGAACACAAATCCTTCCTTTCAATTTCAGGATTCCATCGTTATCTATTTGAAAACACGAGGGTTCGCCTTTCTGAATCCTTTTGATCATATCCTTAATAAAGTTATCATCCTTCTGAAGAGTAGATATTTTTTCAATCAAGGAAGTCGTAATAACAAAGCTGGCGATCATTACATTCTTTCGGCTTAACGCATCGGCTACGACATTTGCTTTCCCTGGAGTGTATATAATCTCAAAGTCATATGCTGCAAGGAACTCTAGCCAACGTTGCTGCCTAATATTCAAGTCCTTTTGGGTGAACAGATACTTTAGGGACTGGTGATCTGTAAACAGTTCAAATCTCTCACCCAGAAGATAATGTCTCCAGATTTTCAAGGCGAATACAATAGCCAATAACTCAAGATCATGAGTTACGTAGTTTTTCTCGTGCGGCTTCAGCTGACGGCTAGCATAAGCAATAACTTGGCCCCTTTGCATTAACACTGCGCCATGGCCTTCTCTAGAAGCATCAGTCCAGACTTTGAAATCCTGATTGCCGTCGATAATGGTTAACACTGGAGCAGTATTTAATCTTAACTTTAGCTCTTCAAAAGCCTCTTCACTTTCTGGAGTCCATTTGAATTTAGAGTGCTTCTTTGTAAGCTTCGTTAAGTGACCAGATATCTTCGAAAAGTTTTTAACGAACTTCCGTTAATAACTAGCCAATCCGAGAAAACTGCGGACTTCTGCAGGAGTACTGGGCTGCTTCCAATTCTGAATAGCAGTGATCTTACTTGGATCCACAGCAATTCCTTCTTTAGACACGACGTGGCCTAGAAATTTGACTTCTTCTTGCCAGAATATACATTTGGATAGTTTGGCTTTTAATACATTCCCTCTGAGGATTTCCAGAACCTGTTCCAAATGCTTTTCATGTTCGGCCTTTGATTTAGAGAAGATTAGGATATCATCAATGAAAACCAGAACAAATTTATTCAAAACCCCTCTGAACACTCTATTCATCAGATCGACTAAGTAAGCTGGAGCGTTACATAAGACGAACGACATTACTAACCACTCATAGAATAAATCTGGACCTCTGAATGCTGTCAAAGGAACACACTCCTGGGCGATACGAAGCTGATGGAAACCTGTAGCTAGGTCCATTCGTGAAAATACTTGTGTGCCATTTAATCGATCCAACAAATCATCAATCCGCGGTAATGGATATTTGTTCTTTATTGTCTGTTTGTTTAAATCACAATAATCCACACATAGCCGTAGAGTACCGTCAGATTTTGGGACAAACACCACTGCTGCACCCCAATCAGAGAAACTAGGCCTGATCAGACCCTTCCATACGAGCTATCGTGTTTGATTGTCAAGTTCTTCTTTCTCTTTCAAGGACATGCTTCGAATAGCGTGAACTACCGGCCTTGCATTCGGAATCAAAGCAATCTTGAAATCTATTTCTCTCTGCGGAGGTAAGCGAACAACTTCTTCAAACACATCCGCATAATTCTGGATGACAGGAATATCTTTTATAAGGTCGAGAATATTCTCTGTAACTTCAGGGATATTTTCTATTTGGGCCGGAGAAACATCGAGAGCTGCCCAGAAGTCTTTTCTACTAGCATTCTGACCTTCACATGGAATGGTTATATAATCACCTGATTTTATCTTCGCCCTTACGACCCTGTCGGCGCATTTAACTTCAGCTTCATATTTGGTCAACCAGTCTAACCCCAAGATAAGATCAAACTCTTTAAAATTCATGACGACTGCGATGGTAGGAAACCGATAACGAGAAAAAGAAACCGGCACTCCACAAATCCAACTGAGATCTATGGAACCCCCAACCGGATTCTGGAGAGTCATTGGTTCTTTGAGCTTCTTCAAATTCAAATCCAGCTTCTAAGCTGCATTCTTTGCAATGAAGCTTCGTGACGCGCCTGTGTCAAACAGTACTTTAACTGGGATGTCTTTGACAGTCAGCGTGCCTTCTAAAACATCTACCCTTTCCTGAATAGCTGAGGGCTCAGATGTTTCTGCTATTTCATTTATATGTACCGCTTTGGATTTCTTAAATTGCCTGCAATCCTTTTCAAGATGGCCAATCCGATGGCATTGACAGCATTTTCTATTCTCTCGAAAATGGTTATCGGGTTTAAACCCCTTCTTTCGTTTCTTCGAGGTTTTACAATTCCTGGTCAAATGCCCTGGTTTCTTGCAGTTAGAGCAGGTGGCCGTCGTTGTTGGTTTCTTTTCAGATCTGGCCCTTTTCCGATTGACTTTGGGCTTGTTACTGATCTCAGACATTGTACTGGCCTCCGGACAATCAGTTTCGGACTCAACTTTCTTACTAGAGCTGACCTCTTCTTCGTAAGGCAACATACCTTTCTTGTCGAGATCTTCATACTGGTAAGCCATGTATATCATTTCAGAAAAGGGGAGCTTCACATTCCTTATTACACTGTTCTGATATTTTCTTTGCAGGCCATAAATAAATCTCAGATTCTTCCTTTTTGGATCTTGAATCAGATGAGGAGTAAAGTGAGAAAGTTCGTTGAATTTCTTATGATATTCTGGGATGGTCATATCACCTTGTATCAAATAAGAAAATTCATCACATAATCGCTCGGTTGCTTAGGGAGGAGTAAATCTTTCTAAGAAAATCACTCTGAATCTGTCCCAGGTGATATCACCTTCTGTATTATCTTTAATAACCGAATCCCACCAAAACAAAGCTTCTTCTTTGAGTGCCCAAGACGCCAGTAATCTTTTCTGATCGTCTCTCAGCTTTAAACCCTCAAAGATTTTCTCTACAGAACGAATCCAAGCTTGTGTTTCCATAATGGACTCTTTGCCTAAGAATGGCGATCCACCCAGATTTCGAAATCTCTTGAATAGAACTTCTATATCTGATTCTGGCTGCGGGAGCACAACTGGCTCATTAGCTGGTCGAGCCATACGATTATTTCTTCTGTTCCTGTCACTCATTTTCTAGTGCGTCTGTAATTAGCAGACAAAGTGTCAGGTCAACAGAAAAGATATTTCAAAATATAGAGACAAATACTTCAACGTAAATGTGTCTACTGGGGTGTATTTTCATTCTGCTTTACTCATACCAGGATATTACTGATCCTATCTGTATAGAGTTACCCGTCCTAGAACACTACTGGTTCTATTTCTGACGAGTTCGTTCATATGTTATATTCCAGAACTAAGCTTAACCAAAGCTCTGATACCACGTTGTGACGACCCCATTTCCCGTACAGACGGAGACAAGGGTAATCTTTGGAATATGTTGGATAAACGTAATCATCAGAGTTACACAGTATTGGATCATACTTAGTACAAATACAGTTCAGCTATAAATAAATGTCTACAGCGAAAAATAGGCATAATGCACAATAGGAGCTGAACAGCATAAAAAGAGATAAGTGATAGAATCCATCTTCAGCTCCAGCTATCCACAGAAAGCCAGCTAAAACCTAAAAACAAGGCTGCCCGTGTAGAAAAAGGGGCACCCGAGTTTGAAAGTGGTACAAACTACGAGTCAGCCATGGGACTGGTATGAGAAATCTACTCAACACATTTATAATATGGCTAATCACAGGACCACGCCACTTTCGTGGAACGGGTTTACTCCATTGGATTGCCAGTGCTTTAAAAACAAATCTTTCTTTTAAAAATCGCAATGCTTTTTATAAAAATGAACCGATTATAAGACTCAGTTCCCATCACACAATGCAACGCAAACCGGAGGACAGAGTTTTTACCTTATAACAACCAAAATATGCTTGATACGAATAAAACAAAGGCATTTGATATTATTGCTAGTGTTTATATGTTTGAAAACAATTTCAAATCATAACTATCAATCATAGACGGCATTAATGCCCCATACCACTATGTCGCTATATATAGGTATACAATCAAAATCGCACAGTCACGTATTTGGAAATTGGATTTCCATCATGAACCAAGGCAAAAGATAGTCCTTACCGAATTCGAGATGGCCTAGCCCGAGTCTCAGGATCAGAACGCATCGACCCTTGGATCGTCAGGGCCGGTCCACACGGAGTGGATTAAAATGCCTGAACACTACGTTTCCCCGCCCATTGGGGCGTAAGCGAACCAACAAATGACTCCATCGGACCCGGATCATCCAATCTAACCGAGGCGCCTCGCAACAGTAACAACCACATAAGTCAAACTCGTCAGGGCGTGTAAAACCACTGATGCCACTTCTAGCTAGGAGGAAACGCATGCCCTCCCTGAGGTCCTTTCTCCCATTTCTGATTCATACCGGGGTGTGAGGCTCGCGATTTCACGTTATACACAAAGCTACGCCACACCGACGGTGCTTTGATCATCACAACAAGACTTTGCTTTTCAACGGAAGCCCTGATCACTGCATCTTAGCATGCCACACAGGCAATTCACACCGTGCTACTGATGGCTATCAATCATACAGAATAAATTCCAATGTCAGACACACTGTCCATTTGCAAGTTTGTTCTGGGTCTGAACGAAACCGGAGGCACTATATACCTTGCAAACCCATCGATCACCACGTACGTCTGGACGAGCACCACTCATTATCCATATTTCGGGATGCCTCCCAATCAGGACCTCGGTTACCATCCAAACGAGGTGAAGATCTCCGGTCTTCGACCGTCATCTTTATCTTCGATTTCTTATCGTCGATTTAGTTATTCAGAATGGGGTAAACCCGGTATTTCTGAGCAACTCCCGTATATAATAAACAAGTGAAACACTAACATACACACACATCATTTCAATTCATTAGTCACTAACCGTCAATCAGTAAGAGAACTACTTCCCAAATTTTAAGCCCGAAGGCCGAAACCAACATCAGATCAACACCCAGGAAACCATTCGACTTAGCCAACCTTCAGTTAATTTCTAAATCACATCCATATCATTTATAATATTTTATGACGATTCATCGCTTTTTTATTTATTTTAAAATAGCCAATTTATTCAAAACGACGCTTCGGGCCATAACGGGACCGTGGCGCTGTTTTTCTTCAAATTTGATTTACACATATCTGAAAATCTAACCGTTGGATCTTCACAAAATTTACATCATTAGAAAGATCTTTTCAAAACGAATCCAACGGTTCCAGTTTCGGGAAAGTCCAACGGTCGGATCTCCTGGTATAATCGTTTGAAGTTTCGATTTCAAATTACGATCTGCAGCGTCGTTATTCGATTAAATATAATTATGTATATATATATAATCGATTCTGCCGCTGTTTTTCTTCAGATTTGAATTAAACATTCCAGACTATCCAACCGTTCGATTTTTACAAAGTTGGTGCCGTTGGAAAGATTTTTCCAAAGCGAACCCAACGGTTGCGATTTCAGGAAAATCCGATGGTCGGATCTCCCGGTATAATCGTTTGAAATCACGGTTTCAAAATACGAACTGCAGCGTCGTTATTCGATATATTTTAATTCTATTTAAATATATATATATCGATTCTTCGATTTCAAAGCTATATCCTTTTCACACATTTGATAAAAATGATATTTTTATCTAACTGTCTTCTATTTCAACACTTCACTATATTTGACAATTCATGTATATAATAAAAATGTGATTTTTATTGTAAAACAATTCATTTCAAAACTCTATTATTTTATATAGTTCATATAGGTAAAAAAAAGAATTTTTATTATAAAACAATTTATTTTGAAACAAGATTATTTTCTATAGTTCAGATAGGTGATGAAATAGGAATTTTATTATAAAACAATTTATTTCAAAATATGAACACCATTCAACACATGAATTTCAATTCAACGAATGAACTTCGATTCAACACATGAAGGTTTTTTATAGTTTATATATATAGACAAAAATGTCATTTTTATATTTTAAAACACGAATACCATTCAACACATGAATTTCAATTCAACGAATGAATTTCGATTCAACACATGAAGGTTTTCTATAGTTTGTATATGTCGATAAAAAGGTGATTTTTATATTTAAAACACGAATACCATTCAACACATGAATTTCTATTCAACAAATGAATATCGACTCAACACATGAAGGTTTTCTATTCAACGAATAAATATAGTTTCAACAAATGAAAATAATTCAAATACATGAATATTATTCAAAATTTCGGCAGCATAACGGCAGGGTAGTTAAAACCGGGACCGTCCCTAGTACGACTCCTCGCTCTACCTTAAAACCTCGCGGTTTTTGACAATGGGGATCATGCATCTAGTTCGCACGTAGGCGGCATGTATATATTTATTTCATTTCCACAAACTAATCCTATGTGGTTTCAACCAAATATTTCTCAACCACAAACGGGTATTTTTCAACCACAATCAATCAATATCAACCACAAACAATTCCAATCAACCATTCGCTATCAATCAATTTTCACACCAATCACAACCAATAAATATCGTCCATGGTTTGTGGGCGAGGGGCGTATATTTATATATAGCAATTCACTTCTATTTCAACACGTATATAATTTTTACAACGCATATATAACTTATACATCGAACGTACAACTTATACAATGCTTATACAAGAGGTGTACAATGCTTATATAACCTATACATCGACTATATAATTTATACATCGTCGTTTTTCATATCGTTTATAAATTAGAAATCTCACATTGGGTTCCACTCCACCAAAAATAGCAGAAGGCTCAGAAAAATATGCGGTCTCTTCTAGAAGGTAGAATACGTCCACACGAGTCCACTGTCTCTTGTTTCATTGAATTTCAACCACATAGCAAAAAGATATGATTTTTCAAAGTTTGCAACGGTTTAAAGGTGTTAAAATAGTTGAAAATTAAACAAGCCGTACCTCAGCTGAAAGGTTCAAAACTAGGTTTGGATTTATCTCGAAATTCGTGTAGCTATTCGTCGATCGGCCTTCGCAGCGTCGAAGGGGAACGAGAGGCGCTGGTTCGCCGGAGGTGGGGTCCAGCTCGATGGTCTGATGTGGCGGCGGCGGCGAGTTGAAGTCGTCGGCTTCAGGACGTCGATTCTCCCTCCACAGGCGACGAAAAATTCCAAACTTTATATGGATTTGAAGATCTCGAGAAGATCTTCAAAAAGTTGAACTGTGGCATGAGCTAATTTGGCGTGGATTGATCGGAAAATGAGGGGGAAGATTTCAAAGGGTTTTCGTCGTTCGTCGGGGAGAGAGAAAAGGAATTTTATTTTATTTTTATAAAAATTATGATTGGCCGGTGGGTTTTAAAGGGGTTTTCTGACACGACCACCAATCTAAACCCAACGACTGTCGTCCCTAGCGTTTTACCCCCATTTCGAACACAATGGGATATGTTTCGTAGGCCCATTCGACTGTTTCAGTCAGTTTTCCTTCAAATTAAAATATAAAACATTCAATATTTGATTTGAACGTACCTTTCAATTTGCCAGGGCCACAAACTGATTCAAAAAATTCCAGAAAAATAAATTTGGCTATGTTTTGATGATACGATCCCAACAAAACTAGTTTTGTCGAGTTCTGAGACCGTTTGCAAAAAGGCCCATTTCTGGTCGATCCAATTTAAGTGTAATTGACCAAAACACGTTTTCCTTTGCCACGCTCACATACTAGCTTCAAAAATTATGAAATTTGAAACCTAGCAATAACTTTACATCCCGGATCCAACAAAAGTAGTTTCGTCGAATTCCGAGGTCGTATGCAAAATAGCCAATTTCACGGGCTATATAAATTCCATAGTGACCTTTCTGAAAATTCATTTGGCCATAACTTTTGCATTCCGCTATGAAAATACGATTTTTCGGATTCGTTAGAAAGGTATTCACTAACAGATTTAAATATTTTTGGTTTCACTCAAATCCGTTTTGTTTTGCACCCGGTACAGTCCGACAAAGTTTGAATTCAAATTTTGAAACTGCAGCGCCATTTCAGGCCTTGTTTATAATTAGAATTAATTATATTCGATTTCAAACGTCGATTCAAACTCACTTTTCATTGCTATTATTTAAAATATTTATTTTAAATATTTAAAATCCATTATTCTAGCCAATTTAAAAAAATTAAATTGGTTCAGATTTTCTGGGTCGTTACAAAAAATATATTTCAACACATGAATATTTTATTTAGTTCACATACATGTTAAAAATAATATTCATAGCAAACAAATATTTATTTCAACACTTGTGTATTTTTAGCGAGTCGTTTACATGATAAAAATGATATTTTTATCATCAAAAATATTTATTCAACACATGAACATTTTTAGCACTTCATACTTCGTATAAAAATGATATTTTTGGTGAACAAAAATATATTTCAATGCATGACTATTTTATTTAGTTCACATACATGTTAAAAATAATACTCATAGCAAACAAATATTTATTTCATCACTTGTGTATTCTTAGCGAGTTGTATACATGATAAAAATGATATTTTTATCATCAAAAATATTTATTAAACACATGAACATTTTCAGCACTTCATATTTACAATAAAAATGTAGATTTTATTGTTCAATCTATATATTCAACACATGAATGTTTTCGCCTTCACACATATGATAAAAGTATGATTTTTATCGTTCTAGTCCTTAGTCCTTTATTCAACACATGAATATTTTCTGCAGTTTATATATATAATAAAAATGTGATTTTTGTTGTTAAAACAATTTATTTAAAACACGAATAGTTTATATAGTTTATATATGTGATAAAATGTAATTTTATCTTTCAAAGAATTTTATTCATCACATGAATATCTATTCAACACATGAATTTCTATTCAACACATGAATATGGTTTCAACACATGAATATAGTTTCAACACATGAAAATAATTTCAACACATGAAATGTAACACCCCACGTCCATTAATGTCACTCACAAAGGGAATGCATTAACTTCCATGGAGGTTTTAGGTGAATATAGAATAGAAAAATTACAACAAGACAGATAATAAGTAGTACCAAGAATTAAGTAAAACGAACATCACCATTGCGTTCATCTCGGAATTCTGCTTGGAGTAGAGTCTAAGTTTTCGAAAATCGGACTCTGTATGAAAGAGTTATGGCCTTCGGAAGATTCAACAAAAATTCAAAATTTACATTGGAAAATACCCAAGCAGGTCGACCTGGGGGTCAACATGGGGGTCGACCTACCTAGGGAGGTTGACCTAGGGGTCGACCTTAGTGTTGAACTCCCCCCTGATTTTTCCAGATCTAGGCAGTGACGATTTTTGATGTGCTGGACGGATCGGATGGCTTCTAGGGCGATCTAATGGCTCTAAAACACTCTCTACACCTATAAAATAGTGCCTATACCTAACCTAATTCATAAACAATTCCTTTTGATGCCTCTATACTGCCAATCCTAAACCAAATATGGCCGCCACCCCAAAACCCTAAACTAAATTGCAAGTTCTTCGGCAGCTTTGGAGTTTAATCAAATCAAGAAGCAAAGTTCTTCATCAACAATTCATGCTCTTCACCAATAATCAAATAAGAAGATCAAATCAGCGTTCTACATCAACAACAAATCTCTTATTTCTCTAATCCAGTCAAAGTGAGTGGATTTGAACTATATTTGTTGTATAATGTTGCTACTATCGTTTACCATTCCCCATAATAAATATGATGTTAATTTAATAAGATCTGTTGTAACACCCCGTATTTTCTGTAATCGTATAAGTAACAAATCAGAGAATAATTAAACTATAAAATAAGAATCAAGGGAAATGGGTTCCTCCATTGCGTTCGTCTCGAAATTCTGCTTGGAAAAGAGTCTGAGTTTTCGAGAAACAGAGTCCGTGTGAGGGAGATATGGCCCTCCGAAGTTTCAGAGAATTTCAGAATCGAAAACAGCTCGAGAATTCGAATTCAAATTCGAATTCAAAATCATAGAACAGGTTGGGCGGGAAAATTCCCGCCCATGGACCAGGTCGACCTGGGGGTTGACAATAGTGTCGACCTCCCAGGGGCCAGGTCGACCATATGTCGACCTGGGAGTCGACCTGGCTAGACCAGGTCGACCATAGTGTCGACCTGGGGGTCGACCTGCTCCCGAAAACCCAGTTTTTGAACCTGGTTCATTCTGATGTATCCGGTCTTGTTTCTGTCTAGATTTGTCCGCCTAATCCTATATAAACAGCCCGCTAGCCTCATTTTCTCTACATAATTTCATTCTGTCTATATTCTGCCTCGTTCTAATTAAAAATAAAAATGGCATCGCTACCCTACTGGAATCAAAACTTGGACTGATGCATCTTCTTCCAACCTGAATAGAATTAAAAGCTAAATCAAATCTCAAATAAAAGTCTAGAGCTACGACAACAATTAAAGAGGAATAATTCAGCATTTCTGCATCAACAACAGTTTATTATCCCTTCTTAAAACCACGAAAGGCAAGTACAGTTATTTTCTGCTATAAACTGTAATTATAATTGTGACATGATTGTAAATCTGAATTTGAGGTTGTGTACGTTCTGTTCTGATATATTTTATTCTGTATCTTTTTCTTCTTTCTGTTCTATAGCCAGGCTACCACGAGCCTGCACCTCATCTCATAAGAGATTAACGCACGAACGCTAAATTTTGGACAAATAATAAGGCATAATTGGACATGAAACTGTTGCCTATGAGACTATTGCGTATGACTATGATTCATTGACTATGAGACTATTGCCTATGTTTATGATTCATTGACTATGAGACTATTGCCTATGACCATGACTCATGACTATAAGACTATTTCCTATGACATTGAATAAGAAACTATTGTGATTAGTCGCCCATGACTATTGTGGTTAGTTGCCTATAACTATTGTAGTTAGTTTCTTATGCCTATTCCCTTAATGATGTTGGATCTCATATTTAGTATGTAACCTTGCTAGTTTATTCCCATTCACTGTTATGTACATCGAGCCTAGTAAGACCATTATCATTGTATTTGGTTCATCATTGCATGCCTATTCTTTCTTGTGCTTATCCCCTATTCCTTTTGCTAGGGTCATTTCATGAGTACTTAGAGAATTTGTGGAACATGTTATACGGGGATTGGGCATAGCTTAATTAAGTTAATTTGGCATAAAAAAATATGTTGGAATAATCTGAATTGGCTATAATAGTGAATGATTAACATGTATATTAGTCTTGGACATAAATGGTAAACTAGAACATTAAATCTAGTTTTGACATGAGCTGTAAGTGGGAATATTAAGGCTAAGATTTGGGGCATATATTGTATTATGAATTATGACCTTGATTTAGGCATGTAAGTTTAGGCTAAATGATATCTAAATAGAGTTTTAAATATATAAAATCTGCTAAATCCGTTATCTGCTAAATCTGTTAAATTGCCTAATCCGTTATCTGCAAAACTGTTGAATTGTCTAAACTGCCAAATCTGTTATCTGCTAAATCGTTTAAACTGCGAGATCTGCTACATGTTGAATTGTCTGATCTGTTAAAATTAGATAATGGTAATCTGAGTATGGAAATCCGTTGGCACGACCTAAGATTTAGTAGAACATGGAAATTTGATTAATCTGTTATATCCTATGAAGAAGTTTAATCTGTTAAATAAACGGAATTAGTCTGATATCTAAAAAATCTGTATTGGAATGAATTGGCTATGACACAAGGTTAGACTCTATTTGCGGTAGAAGCCTGCCCGGAACCAACCGCTTAACCAGCGATCGCAAACGGTCAGTCTAATGTGAGAGGTCGTAGGCATAACTAAAATATGCTTAGACACGAGGTTTGGTTTGGCTTGCGGCAGAAGTCTGCCCGGAACCGCCCGGCATATCTAGCGGCCATAAGCTACCGACCTAATGTGAGAGGTCTGTGCATTAATATTTAATTAATGCAAATCTGGGATAAATATGTTGTCTAAAACATGTTGGGTGGATAGGGTTAAACCAATTGGACTAATGAATTTAACAAATCCGTTTCGTGAATCTGTAGGCCAAATTACAAAGTTAGACAAATCTGTAAATCTATTAAATCCGTATATCTGATCTGTTAGTCTGAAAACTTGTCTGAACTAGTTGATCTGAATTCTGTATGTCTGAACTTGTAAACAAGTTAATCTGAAATATGTTAGTCTGGGGGACACAAGGTTAGGAGGGAAATTACTTGTGTTGTATGTTGTTTGGGACCCATATTAGTCAGTAACCCTTTCTGGTATCAAAACTTTGACCCAACAGTATGTAGGGTCCGGGCACGCTTACTGAACTAATTATAAATGGTTCATTCTGATAATGGCGAGGGGTGTTGATGGTGCGTTCCAACCGGGTCATGTGCATGCATGGATCCCGGTCTGCCTCTAAGGATGTAAGACGCCGTGACATCTGTAAATTGGTTTGTGCCAATTGGTTGTCACTTCAGGGAGTGATACACCCTACTGTGGAGCCGACACAGGGTACTTATGTATTAGGGAGTCGATCGTTTGGGGTAGGGTTTTAGGGTACACTTAGTTCTGTCTGTTTCTGTTGGTACCGTCTGTTTCTGTTGGGTGGCAACACCTGTCTGTTTCTGCGTGGTACCGTCTGATCGAGTGGTAAAGGCCCATTTACTAGTGTACACCTAATTCTACACTCTATTTCCATAGGGATCAATCTGTTTCTATTTCTGTACCTTCTGTTCGGGTGGTAAAGGCCCATTATTAGCATATGGTTTCTGTCTGTCTCTGTTCGGGTAGTAAAGGCCCATTATTAGCATTCTGATTCTGTTTGTTTCTGTTGGGTGGTAAAGGCCCATTACTAGCATTTTGTTCTATGGAAATTATTCTGTTCCCGTTTCTGTTTCAGTTTAGACATTGGGGTGACACCTAATCCTGTTATACTAGTATTAGTGCAGAGAAATGAAAAGTAATATTATTCTGTTTCTTCTGTTTAACCTAAGTACATCTGTTGCTCCTGTTACTTTTATCTCTTATCCAGCTTATTTTCATGTCATAATTATTATTATCTGTTCATATGCTGAAAGTCACTGGACTTGCTAGACTTTCTGTCTGACCTTGCTTGTTTTCGCCCCTTTTCTTCCGTCCCCCCCCCCCCCATGTTTTCCAAGGAGGGAATACTTTAGCTTGATCCGGATTTCTTGTCCTTGAAGTACTTGAAGTGCTTAAATATGGCTTGACTCCTTATGGCAGCTTCTGTGGGAATTATGATTTTAAAGTTTTGTACTCTGATGATTTTCTGAACAAGACTGATATTTATGTACTTGAGTTTTTGGTAAAGATGTAACCAAACCGATTTCTGTTTTCCGCTATAATAAAGATATAATTTCTCAAGTATTGTTTATCTGTCTTGTAAATTTCTGTTCTTTCTACTAAAACGCTCAACCAAAGTTAAGGCATTCCCTTTGTGAGTGACCTTAATGGAGGTGGGGTGTTACACTTGGTATCAGAGCTGAAGGTTACCAGATTAGATAAAAAGTTTTTGAAAACTATTTTCAAAAAAGTTTTAAAAGGAAGTATTTTCAAAGTTTATTTTGAAAAACATAATCCCCAGAAAATCCATATATCTATCTTTTCCGTTCTCCGTTTTAAATCTTTTTCTTCCATTCCAGCATGTCTGGGAATCTTAACTTTCCAGAGGGTGTGCCAATACCTGGTTGGTTCAGGAGGTACTTAGAGGCTAGGGCCAATGATGCAGGCCCAGTAGATATTCCTCCTCCAGCTGCAGCGATTCCTCCTCCTCCGCCCCCTCCTCGTGCAATTGTTTTTTCAAAGATCTGTAAAGATTTTAGGGCCATGGGTGGAAAGGATTTCAAGGGAATTGAATCATTCATAGAAGCAAGGAACTAGCTCAAAGAAACTGAGGATCTGTTCGTTATCTTCGAGGTGGACGACAGGAAGAAGGTACAATTGGCGGTGTGGTTACTCAAGGACGAAGCTTCCTATTTGTGGGAAGTCACTAACGCCGAGAGACCGGTTGAAACATGGATGGATTTCAGAACAAGGTTTGAGACGAAATTCCTCTCGCAAGCTGAACGAAGTCTACAACTGGAAAAGTTCTTATCTCTTATGCAAGGAAGTATGACGGTCAAGGAATACGTCAACCAGTTCAACCAACTGGCTAGGTTCGGAATAGATTTAGTCAACACCCTACATAAAAAGGCTTTCCGCTTTGTTAAAGGATTGAACGAGCCACCGCACAGCCTAGCCATGACCCATGTACCCATGGGAGCGACTTACGAGAGATTGGTGGATATGGCACTACTGCACGAGGAAGACAATGGCAAGAAAGAGGCAAAGAAGGAAGAACCACAGAATAAGAAAGCATGGCCCAAAAAGGAAACACAAAAGATGAGTGAAAAGTCTGAAGATAAGAAGGAGAAAAAGTGCTTTACTTGTGGAAGCTCGACTCATCTGAACAAGGATTGCAGAAAAAGAAAGGGCACTTGCTTCAACTGTGGTGAGATGGGACACTTCACTAGGGACTGTCCGAAGAAACGAGGGCAAGGGCAGAGGGCATGTAACACCCCGAAAATTCTATAACTGTGAAATTAACAAATTAAAGTATAATTAATTTGAAATCAAAGAACTAAGGGAAACGGGATACGCCATTGCGTTCGTCTCGGAAAAATACGCGAAATAGAGTCCGAGTTTTCGAAAAACGGAGTCCGTATGAAGAAGATATGGCCTTCGGAAGTTTCTGAATTAAATTTAAAATTCAAACAGAATAAAACAGTTTAAAATTCCAAAATGGGGCCCAATGGGCCAGGGCGGAAAAACACCCGCCTGATGCACCCAGGTCGACTGGGCTGTCGACCTGGTCTAGCCAGGTCGACAGGGCTGTCGACAGGGTTGTCGACAGGCATGTCGACGTGGTCCAGAGCCAGGTCGAGCCCAGTCCAACCTGGCTGGCCTATTCTATGTTGGTCGATTTTCTGTGGTCTGCTTTGTCATTAGGGCTAGGTGGCAGGCTCTAATTGGTCTCTCTATCGAATGAATGGCTATGATCAATCCAAGCAACATCAATGGCCCTAATCAGTTCATTACCCCTATAAAAACAACCCTAGACTAACCCTAATCTATTCATTCAAAAATAAGAACAAAGCCGCCATGTTGCTGAGGAACGACTAAGGGTAGCCACCAATTGGAGAGAGGATTAGGAGGAAAATTCTAAGGCATAAAGCAACTCAATCAAATCAAACCGCATCTTCAAATCCCTAAATTAGAGAATTCGCCACACCATTGTAAGTAGAGTATTATTTTGGTATGAACAAATAATTGTGTTGGTTTGTATACTTGAATTGTGGCGAGAAAGTAATTCATATTGGTGCGTTACTATGATTCTTATCGATTTGGGATATTGTATACGTTTGGATATTCTCGAATTATGTTATTCATTATAAAGAACTACATGCGGTGGTTTTATGCAAGTATACGTTTGGAATATTCGCAAATTATGTAATCCATGTTGAAGCTACATGTATGTAGTTGATTGATTGAAATTCATGCAAGTTTGGGGCTTTGCTATTATGCCATCATAATGTGTATTTTTATACAAACATCATTTTTGTGAAGTAATTGGAATAAGTTTGGATTATCATAACCCATATGAAATTATGTTGAAAATTTGGCATCATGTATTAAGCCATGCTTTTGTACTAGAAAACCTATTTGCAAACTTATGAATATGACTAGGCTATGATTGATAATTTGCATAATTGAAATTGTTAACAAGAATTATATGATGACATATGTGGTACATAGCTAGGTTAGGTTCAAAAAAATCCCTTTTTGCAAGTTTGCATGACTAAAGTAAAAATCATGATTTCATTTATGCCATAGTTATGTGAACAAATTTAACTATACTTATGCCATGCTTATGTTTGACATTATGCCATGCTTATGTTTGACATTATGCCATGCTTATGTTAGAAATATTTATGCCATGCTTATGTTTGACATTATGCCTAAATAAAAATATAGGTTCATGTTGTAGTTATGACTATGTGTCAATAATGATACCCAATTTAGATTCTTATCTCAACTACAAGTTCACAAGCTTTGATTTTTGTCACTTATGCTTTATGACCAAAGTATATGTTACCACTATGCAAGTACACCAGTTTCTATTTTGTAGTTCCAACGTTATGTTGCAAGTTCATGCGCTCACCTTCCCCTTTTTGTGTATGTAATCACGCTTTAAGCCTCCCCTTTTCGCATGGCTAAGTTGGGCTTTAAAAGGCTAAGCCCAACATATATATATAATAAACGGACGTGTTAAACGGGGGAAAATAACGTTGGTTTAAAATTACTAATGAATGAAAACATAAAATAGAAGGGCCCAAATTCAAGTATGGGTTGGGCCCATGATTGGTGTAACCTTTACACCATTAACTTAATGGGCCGCAAATATCTACATATAAGAAAATAAAGAAGAAAGACAAAATATGTAAATGTAGAACATACGATGTGTTTAACCCAAGGTTGGATTGAGTTGTGATGTAAACCTGCCCGGAACCGCCCGGCTGTCCAGTAGTCACAACAATACCTATCCAATGTGGGAGGTTAAACATGGAGCCCAATAAGGACCCGAGGTTAGACTGAGTTGTGGCGTAAGACTGCCCGGAACCAACCGGCAACAGGCAGCCACAACAATACCTGTCTAATGTGAGAGGTCAGGGCCTTAATAAGACAATTAAGGCCGAGTCAGGATTGTTAGGATTAAGTGAACTAAAGACTTAATCAAAATGGAACATGCTAAACTAAACGGACTGGTGGGGTTAGGTTAGAAAACACTTAACCAACTTAGCATGTGGTTAGAGATAGAAAACCTAGTAACGGGGGGGGGGGGACCCTTTTCAGCAGTAACCCTAGAAGGTGTATCAGGAAACCCTGAAACTAGGCAGGGTGGGGCACGATTACTGGGCTGATTGTAAGAGGTCAAATCGACGGCGGTGGTGTAGCAGTGTAGGTTCTAACGGGGTGCGGGCGTGCACACACCCCGGCGCAGAAAAATAAGGCACTGGACACCAGTAGCATACCTGTGCACTCTAGGATTGTGTCGGGCCGCCACCATGGGACTTGATACACCCCATGGTGGGACCAGCATAGGTAACTACAACATCGGGGGCCGTAAGACACATGTAACTATGCGAGTAGGAGCCGATCATCATAGAACGGATCACATCACCCTGATTATGTGGTGCCAGTTGGAAAACTAGTTTATATGGGTTCAGAGATTAACATGGGGTACGATAGTATATTCGACCCTAGACAACTGAACCAAGTTTATAGTGCTTTCCCACTTCTTGTTTATACTTATCATACCCAGTTCTTTATTCATAGACAGAATAGTATTAGACTTACTCAGGCTTTATGTCTGACTCTACTTTTCTTTCGTCTTCTTTTCTTCCGTTTCCCCCCACCCCAGGTCCACAGGGAGGGAACACAGCAGCTTGACCGGTCTTAACATCCAGCTTGAAGAAGAGAAATGTATTGCTTGGACCTTTTCGTTTGAAACTATGGCTTTGGACAAACTCTATGGGGCTTTTGCAGTTTATCTATGTTTTATTTATGCTTCTTTAAATAATGTAATCAAGACAGATTATGGAAGGGTTATGTTATGTTTTGAAAAAAAATGTAAGACAATTATGGTGATGTTGTTGTAACACGTATTTGCTTTCATGAAATAAAAGTTTGTTGATTTTCCGCTGTTTACAAATATGTGTTCTTATATCTGTCTTGTATATCTATGACTTATACTTATAAACCTCCACCAAAATTAGGGCATTCCCTTTGAGAGTGACCCTAACGGAGGTGGGGTGTTTCACTTGGTATCAGAGCATAGGTTTACTAGATAAGATAAAAAGTTTTGAAAATTTATTTTCAAAAAGGAAATTTAAAGAAGCATTTTTAAAAGAAAAATATTATTTTATTTTAAAAAGGCAAAGTCCACTCCCCAAAGCCATAGGTATTATCTCTTATCCTTCGTTTTGAATCTATCCTTTTTGTTTCAGCATGTCCGAAGATCTTAACTTGCCAGAAGGGGTACCAATACCTGGTTGGTTTAGACGGTTCTTAGAAGCAAGGGCCACTCAGCCAGGTCCTACCATTCCTCCTCCCCCAGCTGCCGGAAATCATCCAGCGGCAGCGGCACCTTTTCCTCCACCTCCTCCACGGGGAAACACATTTGCTAAGATATGTAAAGATTTTAAAGCTATGGGAGGAAGGGATTTCCATGGAACTGAGTCCTTCGTGGCAGCTAGAAATTGGCTGAAAGAAACGGAGGACCTATTCATCATCTTTGAGGTAGAGGATAGACAAAAAGTACAATTGGCAGTGTGGCTATTGAAGGGCGAGGCTTCCTACTGGTGGGAAGTCACTAATGCTGAAAGACCAGTGGAGACATGGGAGGACTTTAGGGCAAGGTTTGAGACTAAATTTCTCTCAGATGCGGAAAGAAGTTTGCAGTTGGAAAAATTCTTATTTCTTAAGCAAGGGGACAAGACAGTCAGAGAGTATGTGAATCAGTTCGATGAGCTGGCTAGGTTTGGGCTTGACCTAGTCAACACCCCGCACAAGAAGGCTCTCCGTTTCGTCAAAGGGTTGAATGAGCCATTACACAGTTTGGCCATGACCCATATACCCATGGGAGCCACGTATGAAAGATTGGTGCAAATGGCATTGCTGAATGAAGAGGACAAGGGCAAGAAGGAGACAAAGGCAGAAAGCTCTCAAGGGAAGAAAGAGGGTTTGCAGCCTAAGAAGACAGACTTTAAGAAAGGCGGGAAAGGCAACAAAGAGAAGAGGAAGTGTAATTTCTGTGGCAAAGTGGGGCACTTAGTAAAGGACTGCCGGAAAAAGAAGGCCAAGGAGAATGGTGGGTGCTTTTCTTGCGGTGAGATAGGCCACAGGGCTAAGGACTGCCCAAAGAAACGAGGACAGGGGCAGAGGGCTGGATCCACCCCAGGGGCACAGGTTCATGTGCTGGAAGCGCCACCTCTGCAACAGCGAGGTATAAATACTTCTGTAGAAAGTGTAGTTTATCTTTATGATCACCCCGTTCGCACTTTATTTGATTCTGGTGCATCACACTCCTTTATCTCGTCTGCTTTAGTAGAATCTCTGCACCTAAAAACTAGTATGGTAGAGGACCCCTTAATTGTTTCAAACCCAATTGGGGGCCCAGCTCATTTGTCTATGATCTGTTTGGGATTGAAAATTTCCATTCTAAGTGTAGAATTTCAATGTAGTGCCTTTGTTTTGGGCTTTTCGGGTTATGGTTTGATTTTGGGTATGGATTGGCTATCCAGTAATGGGGCCATCCTTGATTGTGAGAAAAGGGTTGTTAGGCTCCTAACCCAGCTCGGTAATACTTTGGAAATTTCTTGTAATCCCTCGTATGCGGTTATGCTTAGTTATCTTGAATCGCTAGATGCCTCTGTTGAAAATTTGCAATCAGTTAGAGTGGTCCGGGAATATCCGGATGTCTTCGAAGAGGTGAAGGGCTTGCCTCCGAAGCGGGAAATAGACTTCCGCATATATCTTGTAGATAATGCAAAGCCCGTTGCGTTGCCCGTTAGGCACATGGCTCCACGAGAAAGGAAAGAGCTCAGTAAACAGATTAAAGAGCTTCTAGAAAAGGGGTTTATTAGGAGAATCATTTCAGAATGGGGCGCTCCAGTGGTGTTCGCTACAAAGGCGGATGGTTCACTCCGTCTATGTGTTGACTATAGGGAGCTCAACAAGCTAACGAAAAAGAATAGGCACCCGCTCCCTAGAATTGACGATTTATTTGACCAGCTTGTAGGAGCGTCTGTTTTCTCCCAACTCGATTTAGCAACCGGTTTTCATCAGCTAAGGGTGGCTGAAGATAGCATCGATAAAACGGCGTTCAGAACCCCAGACGGCTTCTTTGAATGGCTTGTCATGCCTTTCGGCTTGACAAATGCACCTGCTTACTTCGTGGACCTGATGAGTAGGGTATTTAGAGATTTCCTCAACAAATTTGTAGTGGTCTTCGTAGATGATATCCTTATCTTCTCAAAAAGTGAAGAGGAACATGCTCAACACTTAAGGGCAATCATGGAAACTTTGCGAGTCCATCAACTAAAAGCTAAATTCTCCAAATGCCACTTTTGGAGAGAAGAAGTGAGGTTCCTTGGGCACATAGTATCCAAACAAGGGTTAGCAGTGGACCCTGCTAAGGTAGTGGCGGTACAGGATTGGAAGACACCAAGGAATGCGACTGAGGTCCGAAGCTTTCTAGGACTAGCAGGTTTCTATCGAAAATTCATAAGGGATTTTGCGAAAATCTCAGCTCCGCTCACGAAATTGACTAAGAAGAATCTAGTGTTCAATTGGGACTTGGATTGCGAGTTTGCTTTCCAACGACTGAAAAGGGCTCTCACAACAGCCCCAGTTTTGACGCTGCCAGATGGGAGCAAGATGTTCACTGTTTATACGGATGCATGTGGGACAGGGCTAGGCGCCGTCTTAATGCAAGAAGGAAGGGTAGTAGCTTATGGCGGGAGGCAGTTGAAAGTGCACGAAAAGAACTACCCAACCCACGATCTTGAGTTAGCCGCCATCGTCTTTGCACTCAAGTCTTGGCGACACTATCTCCTAGGTGAGAAGTTCGAACTTTACACTGACCAAAAATCGTTGAAATATCTCTTCTCGCAGAAGGATCTTAACTTGAGGCAACAAAGGTGGATGGAGTTTCTTGCCTCGTACGATTTCGAAATCTCCTACACTCCGGGCAAAGGCAACGTAGTAGCAGACGCGTTGAGCCGAAAGAAATTGACCCTAAGCCCGTTGTTTGTTGAAAGACAAAGCCTAGAGTTTATAGCCAGCTTCGACTTTAGGCCCTCCTCCGATTTCGTACCAGGCTTGCTAGCATCTCTCGAAGTGCGCCCAACCTTAGTGGATTCAGTAGGGATAGCACAACGCGAAGACCCTCAGCTTGTGGAAATAATTGATAGGCTAATTAGGGGTGAGACTTCAAGTCACCTCAACAGATACTCCATCGACGATAAGGGGTTGCTAAGGCGAGACGGAAGACTATGCGTCCCACAGACAAAGGATTTAATAAAGAAGGTTCTCGAGGAAGCACATCACTCCAAGATGACGATACACCCAGGCGGAGATAAAATGTACAAAGACATAAAAAGGACTTTCTTCTGGAACGGCATGAAAAAGGACGTGGCAGAGTTCGTTTCTAAGTGTATGGTGTGCCAACAGGTTAAGGCGGAACAGAAAAAGCCTGGCGGACTGCTACATCCTCTGGAGGTCCCGCAGTGGAAGTGGGATAGCATCTCAATGGACTTCATCGATGGGCTGCCTAGGTCTAGGAGAGGCAACACTAGCATTTGGGTAATAGTGGATAGGCTTACTAAAAGCCCCCACTTTTTACCTGTCAAAAGTAAAAGAACTGCCTCATCCCTAGCATCACTTTACCTCAAGGAAATCGTTTGACTCCATGGAATACCATCTAGCATTGTTAGTGACCGAGACCCCATCTTCACCAGCGAGTTTTGGCGGAGTCTGCAAGAAGCAGTAGGAACGCAGTTATGCTTGAGCACAACCTATCATCCCCAAACCGACGGCCAAACAGAGAGAGTGAACAGAGTTTTGGAAGACCTTCTAAGACTATGCGTCCTTGACTTCGGAGGGACATGGGAAGACCACCTTCCTTTGGTGGAATTTGCCTACAACAACAGCTATCAAGCAACCATCGGAATGGCGCCCTTCGAAGCTTTGTATGGAAGACCGTGCCGATCGCCCACTTGTTGGTGGGAGTCTACTGATAAGCTCATACTTGGACCAGATATGATCCGAGAGACTTCAGAGAAAGTAGACTTAATACGAAGAAGGATGAAGACGGCCCAAGACAGACAAAAGTCCTATGCCGACAAGAGAAGGACCGACCTTGAATTTGAGGTTGGAGACAGAGTTTTTCTCAAGGTATCACCACTAAGAAACGTTGTTCGTTTTGGAACCACAGGAAAACTGGCACCAAGGTTCGTAGGGCCATTCCCTATCATCGAGAAAATTGGGAAAATGGCCTATAGATTAGAGCTACCCGAGAAGTTGGCTGGAGTCCACAACGTTTTTCACGTTTCACATCTCCGAAAATGTCTACATGAGTCTGCTGAAGTGGTAGAGCCAAATATCCTCGAAGAGGCCGAAGTGGAGCGCGAAGCAACCATAAGAAAAGTTCCAACCCGCATCTTAGGAACGGAAGTGAAGAAGCTACGCAACCGCGAAGTCAAGCTCGTCAAAGTTCAGTGGAGCGACGCCGAGGGAGACGCGACTTGGGAAACTGAAGCTAGAATCCGTACAGCCTACCCTTTTCTGTTCGAGGGTACATCCTTGATCTTTCCTTTTCCTTAAGTTGCGCTTTTATCTATCTTTTTAGGTATATTTCCTCGACCTTATCTTTTAGGTAGAAACCCTTTGGATGGAAACATGTAATTGGAACATGTTATGTATGATGGTTGCAAGTGGTTGCAAGTGATTGCTAGTGGTTGCTCGTGGTCGCATATACACACACAATCTAGGTTTTAGATCGGCTCAGTCACTTCATATTGCATATGCATATATGTTTGCATTCGTATATGGTTGAACTTTAATGTGTTGTCATATGGATGTTGCATTTGTAATGAATGATTGTGCACTCATGTAGAATCATGAATAGGAAAATTTGCATACATAATGGATTCATGGCACTTACATAATTCGCATTAAGGAGGTCAACTGAATCAGTAGACCGCCTGATTTTGCATTAGATAAGTACATGTATACACACACACTGTGCATATGATCATGAAGCATTAGAAGTCTTTTAAGGACAATGGATGCTCGTGTTTGATGGATGAGTAGATGGATGATTGGATGTTAGGATATACATTCCTCCTAACTTGAAGATTTCGGGGACGAAATCCTTTTAAGTGGGGGAGAATGTAACACCCCGAAAATTCTATAACTGTGAAATTAACAAATTAAAGTATAATTAATTTGAAATCAAAGAACTAAGGGAAACGGGATACGCCATTGCGTTCGTCTCGGAAAAATACACGAAATAGAGTTCGAGTTTTCGAAAAACGGAGTCCGTATGAAGAAGATATGGCCTTCGGAAGTTTCTGAATTAAATTTAAAATTCAAACAGAATAAAACAGTTTAAAATTCCAAAATGGGGCCCAATGGGCCAGGGCGAAAAAACACCCGCCTGATGCACCCTGGTCGACTGGGCTGTCGACCTGGTCTAGCCAGGTCGACAGGGCTGTCGACAGGCATGTCGACCTGGTCCAGAGCCAGGTCGAGCCCAGTCCAACCTGGCTGGCCTATTCTATGTTGGTCGATTTTCTGTGGTCTGCTTTGTCATTAGGGCTAGGTGGCAGGCTCTAATTGGTCTCTCTATCGAATGAATGGCTATGATCAATACAAGCAACATCAATGGCCCTAATCAGTTCATTACCCCTATAAAAATAACCCTAGACTAACCCTAATCTATTCATTCAAAAATAAGAACAAAGCCGCCATGTTGCTGAGGAACGACTAAGGGTAGCCACCAATTGGAGAGAGGATTAGGAGGAAAATTCTAAGGCATAAAGCAACTCAATCAAATCAAACCGCATCTTCAAATCCCTAAATTAGAGAATTCGCCACACCATTGTAAGTAGAGTATTATTTTGGTATGACCAAATAATTGTGTTGGTTTGTATACTTGAATTGTGGCGAGAAAGTAATTCATATTGGTGCGTTACTATGATTCTTATCGATTTGGGATATTGTATACGTTTGGATATTCTCGAATTATGTTATTCATTATAAAGAACTACATGCGGTGGTTCTATGCAAGTATACGTTTGGAATATTCGCAAATTATGTAATCCATGTTGAAGCTACATGTATGTAGTTGATTGATTGAAATTCATGCAAGTTTGGGGCTTTGCTATTATGCCATCATAATGTGTATTTTTATACAAACATCATTTTTGTGAAGTAATTGGAATAAGTTTGGATTATCATAACCCATATGAAATTATGTTGAAAATTTGGCATCATGTATTAAGCCATGCTTTTGTACTAGAAAACCTATTTGCAAACTTATGAATATGACTAGGCTATGATTGATAATTTGCATAATTGAAATTGTTAACAAGAATTATATGATGACATATGTGGTACATAGCTAGGTTAGGTTCAAAAAAATCCCTTTTTGCAAGTTTGCATGACTAAAGTAAAAATCATGATTTCATTTATGCCATAGTTATGTGAACAAATTTAACTATACTTATGCCATGCTTATGTTTGACATTATGCCATGCTTATGTTTGACATTATGCCATGCTTATGTTAGAAATATTTATGCCATGCTTATGTTTGACATTATGCCTAAATAAAAATATAGGTTCATGTTGTAGTTATGACTATGTGTCAATAATGATACCCAATTTAGATTCTTATCTCAACTACAAGTTCACAAGCTTTGATTTTTGTCACTTATGCTTTATGACCAAAGTATATGTTACCACTATGCAAGTACACCAGTTTCTATTTTGTAGTTCCAACGTTATGTTGCAAGTTCATGCGCTCACCTTCCCCTTTTTGTGTATGTAATCACGCTTTAAGCCTCCCCTTTTCGCATGGCTAAGTTGGGCTTTAAAAGGCTAAGCCCAACATATATATATAATAAACGGACGTGTTAAACGGGGGAAAATAACGTTGGTTTAAAATTACTAATGAATGAAAACATAAAATAGAAGGGCCCAAATTCAAGTATGGGTTGGGCCCATGATTGGTGTAACCTTTACACCATTAACTTAATGGGCCGCAAATATCTACATATAAGAAAATAAAGAAGAAAGACAAAATATGTAAATGTAGAACATACGATGTGTTTAACCCAAGGTTGGATTGAGTTGTGATGTAAACCTGCCCGGAACCGCCCGGCTGTCCAGTAGTCACAACAATACCTATCCAATGTGGGAGGTTAAACATGGAGCCCAATAAGGACCCGAGGTTAGACTGAGTTGTGGCGTAAGACTGCCCGGAACCAACCGGCAACAGGCAGCCACAACAATACCTGTCTAATGTGAGAGGTCAGGGCCTTAATAAGACAATTAAGGCCGAGTCAGGATTGTTAGGATTAAGTGAACTAAAGACTTAATCAAAATGGAACATGCTAAACTAAACGGACTGGTGGGGTTAGGTTAGAAAACACTTAACCAACTTAGCATGTGGTTAGAGATAGAAAACCTAGTAACGGGGGGGACCCTTTTCAGCAGTAACCCTAGAAGGTGTATCAGGAAACCCTGAAACTAGGCAGGGTGGGGCACGATTACTGGGCTGATTGTAAGAGGTCAAATCGACGGCGGTGGTGTAGCAGTGTAGGTTCTAACGGGGTGCGGGCGTGCACACACCCCGGCGTAGAAAAATAAGGCACTGGACACCAGTAGCATACCTGTGCACTCTAGGATTGTGTCGGGCCGCCACCATGGGACTTGATACACCCCATGGTGGGACCAGCATAGGTAACTACAACATCGGGGGCCGTAAGACACATGTAACTATGCGAGTAGGAGCCGATCATCATAGAACGGATCACATCACCCTGATTATGGGGTGCCAGTTGGAAAACTAGTTTATATGGGTTCAGAGATTAACATGGGGTACGATAGTATATTCGACCCTAGACAACTGAACCAAGTTTATAGTGCTTTCCCACTTCTTGTTTATACTTATCATACCCAGTTCTTTATTCATAGACATGATAGTACTAGACTTACTCAGGCTTTATGTCTGACTCTACTTTTCTTTCGTCTTCTTTTCTTCCGTTTCCCCCCCCCCCCCCCCAGGTCCACAGGGAGGGAACACAGCAGCTTGACCGGTCTTAACATCCAGCTTGAAGAAGAGAAATGTATTGCTTGGACCTTTTCGTTTGAAACTATGGCTTTGGACAAACTCTATGGGGCTTTTGCAGTTTATCTATGTTTTATTTATGCTTCTTTAAATAATGTAATCAAGACAGATTATGGAAGGGTTATGTTATGTTTTGAAAAAAATGTAAGACAATTATGGTGATGTTGTTGTAACACGTATTTGCTTTCATGAAATAAAAGTTTGTTGATTTTCCGCTATTTACAAATATGTGTTCTTATATCTGTCTTGTATATCTGTGACTTATACTTATAAACCTCCACCAAAATTAGGGCATTCCCTTTGAGAGTGACCCTAACGGAGGTGGGGTGTTTCAGGGCAGGACCAATTTTTGGAAGGCAGGCGAACACGAGGCTAGTGGATAGGATAGAAATAGGAAAACTTTTTGTAGGAGGTTTAATTTCTTTATCTGATTGTTAAGTTGAAACTCTTTCTGATTCTGGCATTTTGATTCTGTAAATGATACACTGCACTTTAATACAAGTATTGTTTCTGATTCCACTGTAGGCTCAAACCCATAAGGGTTACGACTCATCTGCTTGTGATAGATTGGGGTTTGAGAGATATCTGTGTTAGGCGTCAAGTAGGACGCATACATTTTGGGTTTTATCATGCTTAGTTTTCTAAGAATCATTCGATAATCTGATATGTACTAGTATTCTGTAAGCATCTGGATATTTCTGAAAAGGTTAAGATTTCCAGTTTTGACATGGTCTAAGGAGGGTAATCCTCTGGGTGTCAATCTGATGTTGATTTCGGTCGTTGGGGTTGATACTTAGGGGAGTTTTCTCTCAACCAAGGTCTAATGGAAACCAAGTTTTTGTTTTATCTGCACTCGCTTCCATCATTCGACTGTATCCTATCGATCGAATCTTCGAACTTTAAGTAGAAACTAATGGGTGTAAACATGTGTTTGAGACATGTTATGTTTGATGGTTGCAAGTGGATGCAAGTGGTTGCTAGTGGTTGCTCGTGGATGCATATACACACACTAGGCACTAGATCGGCTCGAATACACTCTCATACTGCATATGGATGTGTGAGCATTTTCAATTTCTGTAGATGCAAAATGATTGGCTCATCACATGGATGTTGCATATAAATGAATGGTTGTCACTCATATAAGAATGATATGTATCAAATAAGAAAATTGCATACATGTTGGACTCATGGCACTGACATAATTCGCATTAAGGAGGTCAACTGAATCAGTGGACCGCCTGAGCTTTGCATTAGATAAGGAACATATACACACACTTTTGCATATGTTCATACAACATTAGAAGTTTTCTAAGGACAATGGATACTTGTGGATGATGGTTGAGTAGATGGATGACTGGATGGTAGGACACATTCTTCTCAACTTGAAGATTTCGGGGACGAAATCCTTTAAGGAGGGGAGAATGTAACACCCCGTATTTTCTGTAATCGTATAAGTAACAAATCAGAGAATAATTAAATTATAAAATAAGAATCAAGGGAAAAGGGTTGTGCCATTGCGTTCGTCTCGAAATTCTACTTGGAAACGAGTCCGAGTTTTCGAGAAACGGAGTCCGTATGAGGGAGATATGGCCCTCCGAATTATCAGAGAATTTCAGAATCGAAAACAGCTCGAGAATTCGTATTCAAATTCGAATTCAAAATCACAGAACAGGCTGGGCGGGAAAACTCCCGCCCATGGACCAAGTCGACCTGGGGGTCGACGATAGTGTCGACCTCCCAAGGGCCAGGTCGACCATAGTGTCGACCTGGGAGTCGACCTGGTCAGACCACGTCGACCATAGTGTCAACCTGGGGGTCGACCTGCTCCTGAAGACACAGTTTTTGAACCTGGTTCATTCTGATGTATTCGGTCTCGTTTCTGTCTAGATTCGTCCGCCTAATCCTATATAAAAAGCCCCCTAGCCTCATTTTCTCTACACAATTTCATTCTGTCTATATTCTGCCTCTGTTCTAATTAAAAATAAAAATGGCATAGCAACCCTGCTGGAATCAAAACTTGGACTGATGCATCTTCTTCCAACCTGAATAGAATTAAAAGCTAAATCAAATCTCAAATCAAAGTCTAGAGCTACGACAACAATTAAAGAGGAATAATTCAGTATTTCTGCATCAACAACAGTTTATTATTCTTTCTTAAAATCATGAAAGGCAAGTACAGTTATTTTCCGCTATAAACTGTAATTATAATTGTGACATGATTGTAAATCTGAATTTGAGGTTGTGTACATTCTGTTCTGATATATTTTATTCTGTATCTTTTTCTTCTTTCTGTTATATAGCCAGGCTACCACGAGCCTGCGACTCATCTCATAAGAGATTAACGCACGAACGCTAAATCTTGGACAAGTAATAAGGCATAATTGGACATGAAACTGTTGCCTATGAGATTATTGCCTATGACTATGATTCATTGACTATGAGACTATTGCCTATGACTATGATTCATTGACTATGCGACTACTTCCTATGACCATGATTCACGACTATAAGACTATTGATTATGACATTGAATAAGAAACTATTGTGATTAGTCACCCATGACTATTGTAGTTAGTTGCCTATAACTATTGTAGTTAGTTTCTTATGCCTATTCCCTTAATGATGTTGGATCTCATATTTAGTATGTAACCTTGCTAGTTTATTCCCATTCACTGTTATGTACATCGAGCCTAGTAAGACCATTATCATTGTATTTGGTTCATCATTGCATGCCTATTCTTTCTTGTGCTTATCCCCTATTCCTTTTGCTAGGGTCATTTCGTCAGTACTTAGAGAATTTGTGGAACATGTTATACGGGGATTGGACATAGCTTAATTAAGTTAATTTGGCATAAAAAAATATGTTGGATTAATCTGAATTGGCTATAATAGTGAATGATTAACATGTATATTAGTCTTGGACATAAATGGTAAACTAGAACATTAAATCTAGTTTTGACATGAGCTGTAAGTGGGAATATTAAGGCTAAGATTTGGGGCATATATTGTATTATGAATTATGACCTTGATTTAGTAGAACATGGAAATTTGATTAATCTGTTATATCCTATGAAGAAGTTTAATCTGTTAAATAAACAGAATTAGTCTGAAATCTGAAAAATCTGTATTGGAATGAATTGGCTATGACACGAGTTTAGACTCTGTTTGCGGTAGAAGCCTGCCTGGAACCAACCGGCTTAACCAGCGACCGCAAACAGTCAGTCTAATGTGAGAGGTCGTAGGAATAACTAAAATATGCTTAGACACGAGGTTTGGTCTTGCTTGTGGCAGAAGTCTGCCCGGAACCGCCCGACATATCCAGCGGCCACAAGCTACCGACCCAATGTGAGAGGTCTGTGCATTAATATTTAATTAATGCAAATCTGTGATAAATATGATGTCTAAAACGTGTTGGGTGGATAAGGTTAAACCAATTGGACTAACGAATTTAACAAACCCGTTTCGTGAATCTGTAGGTCAAATTACAAAGTTAGACAAATCTGTAAATCTGTTATATCCGTATATCTGATCCGTTAGTCTGAAAACTTGTCTGAACTAGTTGATCTGAACTTTGTATGTCTGAACTTGTAAACAAGTTAATCTGAAATATATTAGTCTGGGGGACATAAGGTTAGGAGGGAAATTACTTGTGTCATCTGTTGTTTGGGACCCATATTAGTCCGTAACCCTTTCTAGTATCAAAACTTTGACCCAACAGTAGGTAGGGTCCGGGCACGCTTACTGAACTAATTATAAGTGGTTCATTCTGATAATGGCGAGGGGTTTTGATGGTGCGTTCCAACCGGGTCATGTGCGTGCATGGATCCCGATCTTCCTCTGAGGATGTAAGACGCCGTGACATCTGTAAATAGGTCTGTGCCAATTGGTTGTCACTTTAGGGAGTGATACACCCTACTGTGGAGCTGACACATGGTATTTATATATTAGGGAGCCGATCGCTTGGGGTAGGGTTTTAGGGTACACTTAGTTCTGTCTGTTTCTGTTGGTACCATCTGTTTCTGTTGGGTGGCAACACCTGTCTGCTTCTGCGTGGTACCGTCTGATCGGGTGGTAAAGGCCCATTTACTAGTATACACCAAATTCTACATTCTGTTTCCATAGGGATTAATCTGTTTCTGTTTCTGTACCTTCTGTTCGGGTGGTAAAGGCCCATTATTAGCATTCTATTTCTGTCTGTCTCTGTTCGGGTAGTAAAGGCCCATTATTAGCATTATGTTTCTGTCTGTTTCTGTTGGGTTGGTAAAGGCCCATTACTATCATTTTGTTCTGTGGAAATTATTCTGTTCCCTTTTCTGTTTCAGTTTAGACATTAGGGTGACACCTAATCCTGTTATACTAGTATTAGTGTAGATAAATGAAACGTAATATTATTCTGTTTCTTCTGTTTAACCTAAGTACATCTGCTGCTCCTGTTACTGTTATCTTTTATCCAGATTATTTTCATGTAATAATTATTATTATCTGTTCATATGCTGAAAGTCACTGGACTTGCCAGTCTTTATGTCTAACCTTGCTTGTTTTCGACCCTTTTCTTCCGTTTCCCCCCAAGTTTTCCTAGGAGGGAATACTTTATCTTGATCCGGATTTCTTCTGCTTGAAGTACTTGAAGTGCTTAAAGTATGGCTTGACTCCTTATGGCAGCTTTGTGGGGATTATGATTTTAAAGTTTTGTACTTTGATGATTTTCTGAACAAGACTGATATTTATGTACTTGATTTTTTGGTAAAGATGTAACCAAACTGATTTCTGTTTTCCACTGTAATAAAGTTATAATTTCTCAAGTATTGTTTATCTGTCTTGTAAATTTCTGTTTTGTCTACTAAAACGGTCCACCAAAGTTAAGGCATTCCCTTTGTGAGTGACCTTAATAGAGGTGGGGTGTTACACTTGGTATCAGAGCTGAAGGTTACCAGATTAGATAAAAAGTTTTTGAAAACTATTTTCAAAAATGTTTTAAAAGGAAGTATTTTCAAAGTTTATTTTGAAAAACATAATCCCTATAAAAGCCATATATCTATCTTTTCCGTTCTCCGTTTTAAATCTTTTTCTTTAATTCCAGCATGTCTCGGAATCTTAACTTTCCAGAGGGCGTGCCAATACCCAGCTGGTTCAGGAGGTACTTAGAGGCTAGGGCCAATGATGCAGTCCCAGCAGATATTCCTCCTCCAACTGCAGCGATTCCCCCTCCTCCGCCCCCTCCTTGTGCAATTGCTTTTTCAAAGATCTGTAAAGATTTTAGGGCCATGGGTGGAAAGGATTTCAAGGGAACTGAATCATTCATAGAAGCAAGGAACTGGCTCAAAGAAACTGAGGATCTGTTCGTTATCTTCGAGGTGGATGACAGGCAGAAGGTACAATTGGCGGTGTGGTTACTCAAGGACGAAGCTACCTATTGGTGGGAAGTCACTAACACCGAGAGACCAGTTGAAACATGGATGGATTTCAGAATAAGGTTTGAGACGAAATTCCTCTCGCAAGCTGAACGTAGTCTACAACTGGAAAAGTTCTTATCTCTTTAGCAAGGAAGTATGACGGTCAAGGAATACGTCAACCAGTTCAACCAACTGGCTAGGTTCGGACTAGATTTAGTCAACACCCAGCATAAAAGGCTCTTCGCTTTGTTAAAGGACTGAAGGAGCCACTTCACAACCTCGCCATGACCCATGTACCCATGGGTGCGACTTACGAGAGATTGGTGGATATGGCACTACTGCACGAGGAAGACAACGACAAGAAAGAGGCAAAGAAGGAAGAACCACATAACAAGAAAGCATGGCCCAAAAAGGAAACATAAAAGAAGGGTGAAAAGTCTGAAGATAAGAAGGAGAAAAAGTGCTTTACTTGTGGAAGCTCGACTCATCTGAACAAGGATTGCGAAAAAAGAAAGGGCACTTGCTTCAACCGTGGTGAGATGGGACACTTCACTAGGGGCTGTCCGAAGAAACGAGGGCAAGGGCAGAGGGCAGGACCAACTTATGGAAGGCAGGCAAACACTCTCGAGGCTAGTGGATAGGATAGAAATAGGAAAACTTTCTGTAGGAGGTTTAATTTCTTTATCTGATTGTTAAGTTGAAACTCTTTCTGATTCTGGCATTTCTATTCTGTAACCGATACTCTGCACTTTAATACTAGTATTGTTTCTGATTCCACTGTAGGCTCAAACCCATAAGGGTTACGACTCATTTGCTTGTGATAGATTGGGGTTTGATAGATATCTGTGTTAGGCGTCAAGTAGGACGCATACATTCTGGGTTTTATCATGCTTAGTTTTCTAAGAATCATTCGATAATCTGATCTGTACTAGTAGTCTGTAAGCATCTGGATATTTCTGAAAAGTTTAAGATTTCCAGTTTTGACATTGTCTTAGGAGGGTAATCCTCTGGGTGTAAATCTGATATTGATTTCGGTCTTTGGGGTTGATACTTAGGGGAGTTTGTCTCTCAACCAAGGTCTAATGGAAACCAAGTTTTTATTTTATCTGTACTCGCTTCCATCATTCGACTGTATCCTATCGATCCAATCTTCAAACTTTAGGTAGAAACTAATGGGTGTAAACATGTGTTTGAAACATGTTATGTTGGATGGTTGCAAGTGGATGCAAGTGGATGCAAGTGGTTGCAAGTGGTTGCTCGTGGATGCATATACACACACTAGGCACTAGATCGGCTCAAATACACTCTCATATTGCATATGGATGTGTGAGCATTTTCAATTTCTGTGGATGCAAAATGATTGGCTCATCACATGGATCTTGCATATGAATGAATGGTTGTCACTCAAATAAGAATGATATGTATCAAATAAGAAAATTGCATACATGTTGGACTCATGGCACTGACATAATTCGCATTAAGGAGGTCAACTGAATAAGTGGACCGCCTGATCTTTGCATTAGATAAGGAACATATACACACACTTTTGCATATGTTCATACAACATTAGAAGATTTCTAAGGACAATGGATGCTTGTGGATGATGGTTGAGTAGATGGATGACTGGATGGTAGGACACATTCTTCTCAACTTGAAGATTTCGGGGACGAAATCCTTTAAGGAGGGGAGAATGTAACACCCCGTATTTTCTATAATCGTATAAGTAACAAATCAGAGAATAATTAAATTATAAAATGAGAATCAAGGGAAAAGGGTTGCGCCATTGCGTTCGTCTCGAAATTCTACTTGGAAACGAGTCCGAGTTTTCGAGAAACGGAGTCCGTATGAGGGAGATATGGCCCTCCGAAGTTTCAGAGAATTTCAGAATTGAAAACAGCTAGAGAATTCAAATTCAAATTCGAATACAAAATCACAGAACAGGCTGGACGGGAAAATTCCTGCCCATGGACCAGGTCGACCTGGGGGTCGACCATAGTGTCGACCTCCCAGGGGCTAGGTCGACCATAGTGTCGACCTGGGAGTCGACCTGGCCAGACCGGTTCGACCATAGTGTCGACCTAGGTGTCGACCTGCTCCCGAAAACCCAGTTTTTGAACTTGGTTCATTTGATGTATCCAGTCTCGTTTCTGTCTAGATTCGTCCGCCTAATCCTATATAAACAGCCCCCTAGCCTCATTTTCTCTACACAATTTCATTATGTCTATATTCTGCCTCTGTTCTAATTAAAAATAAAAATGGCATCGCTACCCTGCTGGAATCAAAACTTGGACTGATGCATCTTCTTCCAACCTGAATAGAATTAAAAGCTAAATCAAATCTCAAATCAAAGTCTAGAGCTATGACAACAATTAAAGAGGAATAATTCAGCATTTCTGCATCAACAACTGTTTATTATCCTTTCTTAAAACCACGAAAGGCAAGTACAGTTATTTTCCGCTATAAACTGTAATTATAACTGTGACATGATTGTAAATCTGAATTTGAGGTTGTGTACGTTCTGTTCTGATATATTTTATTCTGTATCTTTTTCTTCTTTCTGATCTGTAGCCAGGCTACAACGAGCCTGCGCCTCATCTGATAAGAGATTAACCACGAATGCTAAATTTTGGACAAATAAAAAGGCATAATCGGACATGAAACTGTTGCATATGAGACTATTGCCTATGACTATGATTCATTGACTATGGGACTATTGCTTATGACTATGATTCATTGACTATGAGACTATTGCCTATAACCATGATTCATGACTATAAGACTATTGCCTATGACATTGAATAAGAAACTATTGTGATTAGTCGCCCATGACTATTGTGGTTAGTTGCCTATAACTATTGTACTTAGTTTCTTATGCCTATTCCCTTAATGATGTTGGATCTCATATTTAGTATGTAACCTTGCTAGTTTATTCCCATTCACTGTTATGTACATTGAGCCTAGTAAGACCATTATCATTGTATTTGGTTCATCATTGCATGCCTATTCTTTCGTGTGCTTATCCCCTATTCCTTTTGCTAGGGTCATTTCATGAGTACTTAGAGAACTTGTGGAACATGTTATACGGGGATTGGGTGTAGCTTAATTAAGTTAATTTGGCATAAAAAATATGTTGGCATAATCTGAATTGGCTATAATAGTGAACGATTAACATGTATATTAGTCTTGGACATAAAAGGTTAACTAGAACATTTAATCTAGTTTTGACATGAGCTGTAAGTGGGAATATTAAGGCTAAGATTCGGGGCATATATTGTATTATGAATTATGACCTTGATTTAGGCATGTAAGTTTAGGCTAAATGATATCTAAATAGAGTTTTAGATATATAAAATCTGCTAAATCCGTTATCTGCTAAATCTGTTAAATTGCCTAATTCGTTATCTGCTAAAACTGTTGAATTGCCTAAACTGCCAAATCTGTTATCTGCTAAATCGCTTAAACTACGTGATC
Organism: Allium sativum; assembly: GCA_030737875.1. Lineage (NCBI taxonomy): Eukaryota > Viridiplantae > Streptophyta > Magnoliopsida > Asparagales > Amaryllidaceae > Allium > Allium sativum. The sequence continues at coordinate 93,826,272 of CM060916.1, read as the reverse complement.
TGCTACATGTTGAATTGTCTGATCTGTTGAAATTAGATAATGGTAATCTGAGTATGGAAATCCGTAGGCTCGACCTAAGATTTAGTTGAACATGGAAATTTGATTAATCCTATGAAGAATTTTAATCTGTTAAATAAACAGAATTGGTCTGATATCTGAAAAATCTGTATTGGAATGAATTGGATGTGACACGAGGTTAGACTCTGTTTGCGGTAGAAGCCTGCCCGGAACCAACCGGCTTAACCAGCGACCGCAAATGTAACACTCCACCTCCGCCAATGCCACTCTTGCAAGGACATTAGCTTTGAAGGGGCGTTAAACAAGGTAAACATGCATGCAGATATCACAAGACTGAACATATAAGTAAAACAGAGTAGTAAAGCAGCGGATAAAACTTAGCATTTCAAAACCATAGTCATGTTACAACAAGGTACTTGGTCATTATTTTCCAACAACAAAGTCTAGATAAAAGCATAAACTGAAAAACTGAAATACATAAAGTACTATCCCCAAAATGAAGTGATAAACCATAGCTAGCTCAATGTCCAAAACCGTACATGAGAAAATCCAGTAAGCAAGCTGTAAAGATCCAAGCTAAGCTCCAATGTTCCCACCCTGAGAACCTGAGGGGGGGGGGGGGAAACGGAAGAAAAGAGGCGAAAGAAAACAGGTCAGTGAAAAAGACTGGTAAGCCCTACTACTAACTGTCTATGAACTAGTAAAGTTAACTGCCATGAGAAGCTGAGATGAACATAAGGATAACAACATACTGGCATGATGATTAACTAACAAGATAGATAAAAGTGTCATCGCATAATTAAGGTTAAGTTTTGCACTACGGGTGTACTAGCATTCTAACATGTCAAGTAAAAACAAGAATTGATCCCTTGGCCCAAGCTTGGCCCATCATCATGAGGTGACCTAAATTAAGGTCCAACTACACGGTCTAGTCGATCGGCTCCCTATAAGCCTAACTCGTCAAGTGTCGGTGTCATACGGCCCAAACATGCAATGTAGTTAAACTGCGCTAGGTACACCCTAGGGTGTATCAAGTCCTAGGGTGTCAACCTCAGACACGAATCAAGTATGCGCAGTCTAGATCTACCAGTACCCGTGCCTGATTCTCCAACTCCGGACTATGTGCACGACCATAGTCCGCCTGGACCTACACCGGCGTACCTACTCAGCGTCGTTTTGGTCGCTTACATATCAGCCCAGTAATCGTGCCCCACCCTAGCCTAGTCCTAGGGTCTTATGATACTATCAAGAGGGTTACTGCTGAAAAGGACCACGCAACTAGGGTTTCCTTAACGGGTTAAATGTGGTTAACCCGATCCAAACGTGGATTAAATTGGTTAAGTGTACCCAAGATCCATGACTTAACCCCGATTAACCCATCAAGCCCAAATTGATTAAGCATTAAGTGGACCATGACTTAACCCTAATCAGGAGGCATTAATTAATTAACTTAATGTGCTTTAACCTCTCACATTAGACTTTGTTGTGGTTACTAGTTAAGCCGGGCGGGTCCGGGTAGCTTTACACCACAACTTGGTCTAACCTCGGGTTCGAGCACAACATGACCAACTTCTCACATTGGGTCCTATTGTTTGTAGCCACTAGTTAAGCCGGGCGGGTCCGGGTAGATTTATGCTACAAACTCAACCCAACCTCGAGTTGGCCACACTCATATTTTCTAAGTGTCATGTCCATTATGTTTCCAAAACATAATTACAAGTTAACATATCACGTTATGTTATAAAAACCATGTTTTTGTCATAATGTTGCCCAACCCCAACGTAATCCCATCGTTTACATAATCGCAACAACGCATAAAGGGTAAAATAGGGAACTTGGCATAATCATGACAAAAAGGTGTTGAAGCCACAAGTTTATCATGGTGGCATATGAGATGTACATATATTCATATACTTGCATATTGCATCATTAGGCTTCAAAAGCATGCATAAAACCAAACTTAACATATGAGTGATACATGGTGATAAATGACATGTAGAAGTTGATAGAAGTTCGCATTTAGCGTCACATGCAAGTTATCATAAGGGGTATGATAACTTTCATGTTGCCAAAATGCAACCTTTAATATAAAGATTAGAGCTTTATGCTCACAACATCAAGTTTAACTTGCATAACATGATAACATGATCAACCCAAACTTGCATAACATAGCAACATGTGTCATACGTAATGGTTAAACCAACTTGCATAATGATCATCCAAACTTGCATATAATGATCAACCAAACTTGCATATATTGATCAACCAAACTTGCATATAATGTTCAACCAAACTTGCATATCATAATGATCAACCCCAAACTTGCATCATTCATTTAACTTTAGAGTTCAAAGAAAGAAAGTAGAAAAGGGCTTACAATGCTATGAAGACACAAATATATATTTATTATAAAGATTGAGACGAAGCCCTTATGCAATCACCAAAAAGACCCAAATATGAATGCTCCAATGAAAAACCCTTGCGCCAAATCAAATAAAAATCCTTGTTTTGAAATAGAAATGTTGCAACTTGACTTGAATGCAAACTAAGAACACTCATACAAGTTTGAAAGCACTTGTATGAACTCACAATCTCTCATAGAAATAGGCTTAGGAATTTTAGCATGAGAGTGGAGGCCATGAGAGGAACAAGTTTGACATAGTTTAGTTGTAGATTTGAATAATGGTGATTTAGGCTAGGTTTAGGGGTCTTTTTATAGAGGATTAGGATAGTATTAGCCATAGGATTAACCCTAGATTCAATCCAAGCCATCAAAGCATGTCTTGGGGAAGAAGTCAAGTGTAGGAACCATCTAGGGCCTTTAGATTAAAGATGAACCATGAGAACCATTCAAATGCAAAATCTGCATTTGAGCGAATCGGCCCACGGGTTGACAGCCAAACACCCTGGATTAACCCCTAGTCGACCCAGCGAGTTCGGGTCGACCTCAAAAATCGGCCGGTTCGGTTATTCCCCTCTCCCAATTCGCTGTTTTGAACATTTTTGCATATTTATTTATTTAATTTTCAATTATATATATATATATATATATATTTCTCTGCGCAACCCATTTCACTTAATTAAGTATACTTTAATTTGTGAATTTTTATGTTCAAATTACGGGGTGTTACATTCTCCCCTCCTTAAAGGATTTCGTCCCCGAAATCTCCAAGTTAGGAAGAACGTATCCTACTATCCATCATCCATCTACTCAAAACATCATCCACGTGCAGTCATTGTCCTTAAAGGATTCTAAATGTTGTATGATCATATGCAAAGGTGTGTGTATATGTACTTATCTAATGCAAAAATCAGGCTGTTACTGATACAGTAAACCTCCTTAATGCAAAGCATGTTAGTGAAATGAGTCCATATGTATGCAAATTCCTAACATAATTTATAATCTCTACATGAGTGCACATAACATTCATCCATATGCAACATCCACGTGATAGCATAACAAGTTTCTTCCATGAATAAGTATAAGCACTCATGCATATGCAACATGAAAGTGTGTGAGCCGATCTTAGTGCCTAATGTGTATCATGCATCCACGAGTATCCACGTGCAAACACTTGCAACCACTTTCAACCATCAAGCATAACATGTTTCAAATACATGTTTCATCCAAAGGGTTTCTACCTAAGGTTCTCATGATATGATTAACGAGATAACAAGATAAACAGGATAAACGCGGATAAACAGAAAGATATGCTAATTAGGAAAGAGGTCCAGAATGTACCCTAAAAAAGGAATGGATAAAGCCCACGCATCTTCTCCTCGGTTTCCCAAGTTGCATCTTCGTCGGCTTCACCCCACTGAACTTTCACCAATTTGACTTCTCGATTCCTCAGTTTCTTGATCTCTGTTCCCAAGATACGAATCAGAGCTTTTCTCAAGGTTGCTTCTTTCTCTACCTCAATGTCTTCAAGAATGCTTGGTTCAACCACCTCAGCGGACCCATGAAGGCACTTTCGGAGATGCGAGACATGAAAGACATTATGCACTCCGGCTAGCTTTTCGGGCAATTCCACCTTATAGGCCATCTTTCCAATTCTCTCTATGATAGGGAAGGGTCCTACAAACCTTGGTGCCAGCTTCCCAACTGCTCCAAAACGTACCACATTTCGCAAAGGAGAAACCTTCACGAAAACCATGTCTCCCACTTCGAATTCCAAATCTGCCCTTCGCTTGTCAGCATAGGATTTATGTCTATCTTGGGCCGCTTTCATCCTTCTTCTTACTAATTCAACTTTCTCGGATGTGTCTCGTATCATATCGGGCCCAAGTATAAGTCTATCTGTTGTCTCCCACCAACAAGATGGTGACCTACACGGCCTCCCATATAAAGCTTCAAATGGTTCCATCCCTATGCTGGCTAGATAACTATTATTATAAGCAAATTCTACAAGAGGAATGTGGTCTTCCCAAGTACCACCGAAGTCAAGAACACAAAGCCTCAAGAGATCTTCTAGCACTATATTCACCCTTTCGGTTTGGCCATCCGTCTGGGGGTGATAGGCTGTACTCAAATTCAATCGCTTACCCATCGCTTCTTGCAAACTGTTCCAAAACTGGCTAGTGAAAATCGGGTCACGATCGCTAACTATGCTAGAAGGAACTCCATGCAACCGCACTATTTCTCGGAGATAAATAGACGCCAGCCCTGATGCGGTCCTCTTGCTCTTTACTGGGATGAAGTGAGCACTCTTCGTAAGTCTGTCAACTATGACCCATATGCTTGTGTACCCTCTCCTTGACCTAGGAAATCCATCCACAAAATCCATAGAAATACTCTCCCACTTCCATTGTGGGACCTCCAATGGATGTAATAGCCCACCTGGTTTCTTTGACTCGGCCTTCACTTGTTGGCACACCATGCACCTTGAAACATACTCTGCCACATCTTTCTTCATTCCATCCCAAAAGAAACTGCGCTTCATATCTCTATACATCTTATCTCTTCCCGGATGTATAGTCATCTTCGAGTGATGCGCTTCTTCAAGAACTCTATGGACCAAATCTCCCACCCGAGGAACACATAATCTCCCATCATGCCTTAGCCATTCTTTATCATCAATAGTATATCTGGCAAGGTGACTAGACGTCTCACCCCGAATCAACTTGTCCATAACTTCGACTATCTGTGGATCTTCCCTCTACGAAGCCCCAACTTGATCAAGAAGTGTGGGTCTAAGCTCAAGGGATGCTAATGAACCCGTCATCAACTCAACAGCCGTCGTGAAATCAAAGGTTGCCAAGAATTCCAAGTTCTTCATCTCAATGAACAAGGGGCTTAAAGTCAATCTCCTTCTGCTTAGTGCATCTGCCACAACATTACCCTTGCCAGGGGTATAAGCTATCTCGAAGTCATAAGATGCCAAAAATTCCATCCACCTTTGCTGCCTTAGATTCAGATCTTTTTGCGAGAAGAGGTATTTGAGTGACTTGTGATCAGTATACAACTCAAACCTTTCGCCTAGAAGATAGTGGCGCCAGGATTTGAGTGCAAAGACGATCGCCGCTAACTCCAAATCATGAGTGGGATAGTTCTTCTCATGAACTTTAAGTTGCCTACCCCCATAACATATCACTCTTCCCTCTTGCATCAGAACAGCTCCTAACCCCGTGCCACATGCATCTGTGTACACGGTAAACATCTTACCACTATCGGGTAATGCCAAAACTGGAGCTGAGGTAAGGGCTCTTTTGAGCTTTTGAAAAGAAAGCTCACACTCCAAGTCCCATGCAAAGACTAAGTTCTTCTTCGTCAACTTAGTGAGAGGGGCCGAAATCTTAGCGAAGTCTCTAATGAACTTCCTATAGTAGCCCGCCAAACCGAGAAAGCTTCTTACTTCGGTCGCATTCCTAGGAGTCTTCCAATCTTGAACCACAACCACTTTCGCGGGATCCACCGCTATGCCTTGCTTAGAAACTATATGTCCAAGAAACCGAACTTCCCTTCTCCAGAAATGACATTTGGAGAACTTGGCTTTCAACTGATGCGCTCTAAGCGTATCCATCACTTCCTTGAGATGTCTGGCACGTTCTTCCTCGTCCCTTGAGAAGATCAGAATATCATCCACGAAGACAACAACAAACTTGTTGAGGAACTCCCTGAACACCCTACTCATCAAGTCTACGAAGTAGGCGGGTGCATTAGTCAATCCGAATGGCATGACAAGCCATTCAAAGAATCCATCCGGAGTCCTAAATGCAGTTTTATCAATGCTATCCTCAGCTACTCTAAGCTGATGGAATCCGGTGGCTAGATCGAGCTGAGAGAAAACAGAAGCACCTACAAGCTGGTCAAAGAGATCATCAATCCTCGGTAACGGGTGCCTATTCCTCTTTGTCAGCTTGTTCAACTCTCGATAATCAACACATAGACGAAGCGAACCATCCGCCTTAGTAGCGAATACCACCGGAGCACCCCATTCGGAAATGCTTCGTCTAATAAAACCCTTCTCAAGCAGCTCCTTGATTTGCTTACTGAGCTCCCTTCTCTCACGAGGGGCCATGTGCCTAACGGGCAATGATACTGGCTTGGCATTATTGACTAGATAAATGCGGAAATCTATCTCTCCTTTAGGGGGTAACCCCTTAACTTCTTCAAAGACATCAGGATAGTCTCGGACCACCCTTACAGATTGCAGATCATCGATGGACGAGTCGAGAGATTCAAGATAGCATAACATGACGGGACCTCTAGGGTTACAAGAAATTTCTAGGGTATTACCGAGGCGGGTCATGAGCCTCACCACCCTATGTTCACAATCGAGAATGGCTCCATAACTGGACAACCAATCCATGCCCAAGATTAACCCATATCCCGTGAATCCGAGAACATAAGCATTACACGCGAATTCTACAGTCAAGATAGAAATCTTCAAATCCACACAAATCATAGATAGATGGGCGGAACCCCCAATTGGATTTGAAACACAAACGGGATCCTCAACTAAGCTAGTACTTAGGTGCAAACTATCAACAATGTCAGAAGAAATAAAACTATGCGATGCGCCAGAATCAAATAAGGTGCGAACAGGATAATCAGAAATATAAACTAGACTTTCTACAGAAATGCTACCTCGATCCTGAACTGGAGCGGCGTTGAGAGCATGCACTTGCCCTCCAGAAGGTCCTGCACGCTGATTCTGCCCTTGCTTCTTGGGGCAATCCTTGCTAAAATGTCCGGTCTCTCCACAATGAAAGCATTCGCCCGACTTCCTCTTCCTTTTCTTACAGTCTTTAGCTATGTGCCCTACATTCCCACAGTAGTGGCATTTTCTTGGGTCCTTTGCCTTGGCCTTGTTGCCCTTGTTGTTCTTGTTGTTTTTGTTGTTCTGATTGCTCTGATTTCCTCCCCACTTGGAGTCTGTCTTCTTGGCTTGGGTCTCATTAGCCTTCACTTCCTTCTTGCCATTCTTATCGTCTCCTTGAAGCAATGCCATGTCTACTAGACCTTCGAAAGTTGCCCCCATAGGTATATGAGATAGGGCTAAACCTTGTAGTGGCTCATTCGACCCTCGTGCAAAGCGCAAAGCCTTCTTCTGGGGAGTATTAATCATGTCCAAACCAAATCAGGCGAGCTTGTTAAACTCATTCACGTACTCCCTCACTGTCATGTCTCCTTGCTTCAAAGATATAAACTTCTCCAATTGCAAATTCGCCTCAGTTGATGATAGAAACTTAAGCCCAAATCTTGTCCTAAAGTCGGCCCAAGTCTCTATAGGCCTCGTAGCATTGGTGACCTCCCACCAATAAGCAGCTTCTTCTTTCAATAACCATGCTGCCAATAGAACCCTTCTATGATCTTGCACATCAAAGATGGCGAAGAGATCTTCAGTTTCTTTCAACCAATTTCTTGCCTCTACAAAAGTCTCCGTCCCAATAAAGTTCTTGCCACCCATCGCCTTAAAGTCTTTGCAAATCTTAGCGAAATCTGCTTGCGCGTTCTGAGGAGGAGGGGGAGGAGGAGGAACCTCAGTTATATTGGGGGTATTTGCTGGGCCCACATCGTTGGCCCTAGCTTCCAAGTATCTCCGGAACCATCCGGGAATGGTCACTCCCTCGGGAAGGTTAAGATCGGCCATACTGAAAAAGGAAAAAGATAGATTCAGAATGAAGAAACGAAGGATAGTGCTATGGCTTTTGGGGAATAGCCTTTTTAAAATAACTAGACTTTTCTTGGAAAATACTTAATTGGTTTTGAAAATAGTTTTTCAAAAGGTAAGTTTCAAAAACACTTTTGCTCAAATCTTGTAAACCTTATGCTCTGATACCAAATGTAAGACCCCACCTCCGCCAATGCCACTCTTGCAAGGACATTAGCTTTGGAGGGGCGTTAAACAAGGTAAACATGCATGCAGATATCACAAAACAGAACATATAAGTAAAACAGAGTAGTAAAGCAGCGGATAAAACTAAGCATTTCAAAACCATAGTCATGTTACAACAAGGTACTTGGTCATTATTTTCCAACAACAAAGTCTAGATAAAAGCATAAACTGAAAAACTGAAATACATAAAGTACTATCCCCAAAATGAAGTGATAAACCATAGCAAGCTCAATGTCCAAAACCGTACATGAGAAAATCTAGTAAGCAAGCTGTAAAGATCCAAGCTAAGCTCCAATGTTCCCACCCTGAGAACCTGAGGGGGGGGAACGAAAGAAAAGAGGCAAAAGAAAACAGGTCAGTCAAAAAGACTGGTAAGCCCTACTACTATCTGTCTATGAACTAGTAAAGTTAACTGGCATGAGAAGCTGAGATGAACATAAGGATAACAACATACTGGCATGATGATTAACTAACAAGATAGATAAAGGTGTCATCGCATAATTAAGGTTAAGTTTTGCACCACGGGTGTACTAGCATTCTAACATGTCAATTAAAAACAAGAATTGATCCCTTGGCCCAAGCTTGGCCCATCATCATGAGGTGACCTAAATTAAGGTCCAACTACACGGTCTAGTCGATCGGCTCCCTATAAGCCTAACTCGTCAAGTGTCGGTGTCATACGGCCCAAACATGCAATGTAGTTAAACTGCGCTAGGTACACCCTAGGGTGTATCAAGTCCTAGGGTGTCAACCTCAGACACGAATCAAGTATGCGCAGTCTAGATCTACCGGTACCCGTGCCTGATTCTCTAACTCCGGACTATGTGCACGACCATAGTCCGCCTGGACCTACACCGGCGTACCTACTCAGCCGTCGTTTTGGTCGCTTACATATCAGCCCAGTAATTGTGCCCTACCCTAGCCTAGTCCTAGGGTCTTATGATACTATCAAGAGGGTTACTGCTGAAAAGGACCACACAACTAGGGTTTCCTTAACGGGTTAAATGTGGTTAACCCGATCCAAACGTGGATTAAATTGGTTAAGTGTACCCAAGATCCATGACTTAACCCCGATTAACCCATCAAGCCCAAATTGATTAAGCATTAAGTGGACCATGACTTAACCCTAATCAGGAGGCATTAATTAATTAACTTAATGTGCTTTAACCTCTCACATTAGACTTTGTTGTGGTTACTAGTTAAGCCGGGCGGGTCCGGGTAGCTTTACACCACAACTTGGTCTAACCTCGGGTTCGAGCACAACATGACCAACTTCTCACATTGGGTCCTATTGTTTGTAGCCACTAGTTAAGCCGGGCGGGTCCGGGTAGATTTATGCTACAAACTCAATCCAACCTCGAGTTGGCCACACTCATATTTTCTAAGTGTCATGTCCATTATGTTTCCAAAACATAATTACAAGTTAACATATCACGTTATGTTATAAAAACCATGTTTTTGTCATAATGTTGCCCAACCCCAACGTAATCCCATCGTTTACATAATCGCAACAACACATAAAGGGTAAAATAGGGAACTTGGCATAATCATGACAAAAAGGTGTTGAAGCCACAAGTTTATCATGGTGGCATATGAGATGTACATATGTTCATATACTTGCATATTGCATCATTAGGCTTCAAAAGCATGCATAAAACCAAACTTAGCATATGAGTGATACATGGTGATAAATGACATGTAGAAGTTGCTAGAAGTTCGCATTTAGCGTCACATGCAAGTTATCATAAGGGGTATGATAACTTTCATGTTGCCAAAATGCAACCTTTAATATAAAGCTTAGAGCTTTATGCTCACAACATCAAGTTTAACTTGCATAACATGATAACATGATCAACCCAAACTTGCATAACATAGCAACATGTGTCATACGTAATGGTTAAACCAACTTGCATAATGATCATCCAAACTTGCATATAATGATCAACCAAACTTGCATATAATGTTCAACCAAACTTGCATATCATAATGATCAACCCCAAACTTGCATCATCCAATTAACTTTAGAGTTCAAAGAAAGAAAGTAGAAAAGGGCTTACAATGCTATGAAGACACAAATATATATTTATTATAAAGATTGAGACGAAGCCCTTATGCAATCACCAAAAAGACCCAAATATGAATGCTCCAATGAAAAACCCTTGCGCTAAATCAAATAAAAATCCTTGTTTTGAAATAGAAATGTTGCAACTTGACTTGAATGCAAACTAAGAACACTCATACAAGTTTGAAAGCACTTGTATGAAATCACAATCTCTCATATAAATAGGCTTAGGAATTTTAGCATGAGAGTGGAGGCCATGAGAGGAACAAATTTGACATTGTTTAGTTGTAGGTTTGAATAATGGTGATTTAGGCTAGGTTTAGGGGTCTTTTTATAGAGGATTAGGATAGTATTAGCCATAGGATTAACCCTAGATTCAATCCAAGCCATCAAAGCATGTCTTGGGGAAGAAGTCAAGTGTAGGAACCATCTAGGGCCTTTAGATTAAAGCTGAACCATGAGAACCATTCAAATGCAAAATCTGCATTTGAGCGAATTGGCTCACGGGTTGATAGCCAAACACTCTGGATTAACCCCTAGTCGACCCAGCGGGCTCGGGTCGACCTCAAAAATCGGCCGGTTCGGTTATTCCCCTCTCCCAATTCGCTGTTTTGAACATTTTTGCATATTTATTTATTTAATTTTCAATTATATATATATATATATATATATATCAATATATATATATTTCTCTGCGCAACCCATTTCACTTAATTAAGTATACTTTAATTTGTGAATTTTTATGTTCAAATTACCGGGTGTTACAGCAAATGGTCATTCTAATGTGAGAGGTCGTAGGCATAACTAAAATATGCTTAGACAGGTGGTTTGGTCTGGCTTGTGGCAGAAGTCTGCCCGGAACCGCCCGGCATATCCAGCGGCCACAAGCTACCGACCTAATGTGAGAGGTCTTTGCATTAATATTTAATTAATGCAAATCTGGGATAAATATGATGTCTAAAACGTGTTGGGTGGATATGGTTAAACCAATTGGACTAATGAATTTAACAAACGTTTCATGAATCTGTAGGCCAAATTACAAAGTTAGACAAATCTGTAAATCTGTTAAATCTGTATATCTGATCCGTTAGTCTGAAAACTTGTCTGAACTAGTTGATCTGAACTCTATATGTCTGAACTTGTAAACAAGTTAATCAGAAATCTGTTAGTCTGGGGGACACAAGGTTAGGAGGGAAATTACTTGTGTCATCTGTTGTTTGGGACCCATACTAGTCAGTAACCCTTTCTAGTATCAAAACTTTGACCCAACAGTAGGTAGGGTCCGGGCACGCTTACTGAACTAATTATAAGTGGTTCATTCTGATAATGGCGAGGGGTGTTGATGGTGCGTTCCAACCGGGTCATGTGCGTCCATGGATCCCGGTCTCCCTCTGAGGATGTAAGACGCCGTGACATCTGTAAATAGGTCTGTGCCAATTGGTTGATACTTTAGGGAGTGATACACCCTACTGTGGAGCCGACACAGGGTATTTATGTATTAGGGAGCCGATCGCTTGGGGTAGGGTTTTAGGATACACTTAGTTCTGTCTGTTTCTGTTGGTAACGTCTGTTTCTTTTGAGTGGCAACACCTGTCTGTTTCTGCGTGGTACCGTCTGATCGGGTGGTAAAGGCCCATTTACTAGTGTACACCTAATTCTACATTCTGTTTCCGTAGGGATTAATCTGTTTCTGTTTCTATACCATCTGTTCGGGTGGTAAAGGCCCATTATTAGCATTCTGTTTCTGCCTGTCTCTGTTCGGGTAGTAAAGGCCCATTATTAGCATTCTGTTTTTGTCTTTTTCTGTTGGGGTGGTAAATGCCCATTACTAGCATTCTGTTCTGTGGAAATTATTATGTTCTTGTTTCTGTTTCAGTTTAGACATTAGGGTGACACCTAATCCTGTTATACTAGTATTAGTGCAGAGAAATGAAAAGTAATATTATTCTGTTTCTTCTGTTTAACCTAAGTACATCTGCTTCTCCTGTTACTGTTATCTCTTATCCAGCTTATTTTCATGTCATAATTATTATTATCTGTTCATATGCTGAAAGTCAATAGACTTGCCAGAATTTATGTCTAACCTTGCTTGTTTTCACCCCTTTTCTTCCGTTCTCCCCCCCCCCCCCCCCAAGTTTACATAGGAGGGAATACTTTAGCTTGATCCAGATTTCTTCTGCTTGAAGTACTTGAAGTGCTTAAAGTATGGCTTGACTCCTTATGGCAGCTTTTGTAGGGATTATGATCTTAAAGTTTTGTACTCTGATGATTTTCTGAACAAGACTGATATTTATGTACTTGAGTTTTTGGTAAAGATGTAACCAAACCGATTTCTGTTTTCCGCTATAAAAAGATATAATTTCTCAAGTATTGTTTATCTGTCTTGTAAATTTCTGTTCTTTCTACTAAAACGCTCAACCAAAGTTAAGGCATTCCCTTTGTGAGTGACCTTAATGGAGGTGGGGTGTTACACTTGGTATCAGAGCTGAAGGTTACCAGATTAGATAAAAAGTTTTTGAAAACTATTTTCAAAAAAGTTTTAAAAGGAAGTATTTTCAAAGTTTATTTTGAAAAACATAATCCCCAGAAAATCCATATATCTATCTTTTCCGTTCTCCGTTTTAAATCTTTTTCTTCCATTCCAGCATGTCTGGGAATCTTAACTTTCCAGAGGGTGTGCCAATACCTGGTTGGTTCAGGAGGTACTTAGAGGCTAGGGCCAATGATGCAGGCCCAGTAGATATTCCTCCTCCAGCTGCAGCGATTCCTCCTCCTCCGCCCCCTCCTCGTGCAATTGTTTTTTCAAAGATCTGTAAAGATTTTAGGGCCATGGGTGGAAAGGATTTCAAGGGAACTGAATCATTCGTAGAAGTAAGGAACTGGCTCAAAGAAACTGAGGATCTGTTCGTTATCTTCGAGGTGGACGATAGGAAGAAGGTTCAATTGGCGGTGTGGTTACTCAAGGACGAAGCTTCCTATTAGTGGGAAGTCACTAACGCCGAGTGACCGGTTGAAACATGGATAGATTTCAGAACAAGGTTTGAGACGAAATTCCTCTCGCAAGCTGAATGAAGTCTACAACTGGAAAAGTTCTTATCTCTTAAGCAAGGAAGTATGACGGTCAAGGAATACGTCAACCAGTTCAACCAACTGGCTAGGTACAGACTAGATTTAGTCAACACCCAACATAAAAAGGCTCTCAGCTTTGTTAAAGGATTGAACGAGCCACTGCACAGCCTAGCCATGACCCATGTACCCATGGGAGCGACTTACGAGAGATTGGTGGATATGGAACAACTGCACGAGGAAGAAAACGGCAAGAAAGAGTCAAAGAAGGAAGAACCACAGAACAAGAAAGCATGGCCCAAAAAGGAAACACAAAAGAAGGGTGAAAAGTCTGAAGATAAGAAGGAGAAAAAGTGCTTTACTTGTGGAAGCTCGACTCATCTGAACAAGGATTGCAGAAAAAGAAAGGGCATTTGTTTCAACTGTGGTGAGATGGGACACTTCACTAGGGACTGTCCGAAGAAATGAGGGCAAGGACAGAGGGCAGGACCAACTTCTGGAAGGCAGGCGAACGCGAGGCTAGTGGATAGGATAGAAATAGGAAAACTTTCTGTAGGAGGTTTAATTTCTTTATCTGATTGTTAAGTTGAAACTCTTTCAGATTCTGGCATTTTGATTCTGTAACCGATACTCTGCACTTTAATACTAGTATTGTTTCTGATTCCACTATAGGCACAAACCCATAAGGGTTACGACTCTTATGCTTGTGATAGATTGGGGTTTGAGAGATATCTGTGTTAGGCGTCAAGTAGGACGCATACATTCTGGGTTTAATTATGCTTAGTTTTCTAAGAATCATTCGATAATCTGATTTGTACTAGTAGTCTGTAAGCATCTGGATATTTCTGAAAAGGTTAAGATTTCCAGTTTTGACATTGTCTAAGGAGGGTTATCCTCTGGGTGTCAATCTGATGTTGATTTCAGTCTTTGGGGTTGATACTTAGGGGAGTTTGTCTCTCAACCAAGGTCTAATGGAAACCAAGTTTTTGTTTTATCTGTACTCGCTTCAATCATTCGACTGCATCCTATCGATCGAATCTTCGAACTTTAGGTAGAAACTAATGGGTGTAAACATGTGTTTGAGACATGTTATGTTTGATGGTTGCAAATGGATGCAAGTGGTTGCTCGTGGATGCATATACACACACTTGGCACTAGATCGGCTCGAATACACTCGCATACTGCATATGGATGTGTGAGCATTTTCAATTTCTGTGGATGCAAAATGATTGGCTCATCACATGGATGTTGCATATGAATGAATGGTTGTAACTCATATAAGAATGATATGTATCAAATAAGAAAATTGCATACATGTTGGACTCATGGAACTAACATAATTCACATTAAGGAGGTCAACTGAATCAGTGGACCGCCTGATCTTTGCATTAGATAAGGAATATATACACACACTTTTGCATATGTTCATACAACATTAGAAGTTTTCTGAGGACATTGGATGCTTGTGGATGATGGTTGAGTAAATGGATGACTGGATGGTAGGACACATTCTTCTCAACTTGAAGATTTCGGGGACGAAATCCTTTAAGGAGGAGAGAATGTAACACCCCGTATTTTCTGTAATCGTATAAGTAACAAATCAGAGAATAATTAAATTATAAAATAAGAATCAAGGAAAAAGGGTTTCGCCATTGCGTTCGTCTCGAAATTCTGCTTGGAAACGAGTCCGAGTTTTCGAGTAACGGAGTCCGTATGAGGTAGAAATGGCCCTCCGAATTTTAAGAGAATTTCAGAATCGAAAACCGCTCGAGAATTCGAATTCTAATTCGAATTCAAAATCACAGAACAGGCTGGGCGGGAAAATTCCCGCCCATGGACCAGGTCAACCTAGGGGTCGACCATAGTGTCGAACTCCCAGGGGCCAGGTCGACCATAATGTCGACCTGGCTAGACCAGGTCGACCATAGTGTCGACATGGGGGTTGACCTGCTCCCGAAAACCCAGTTTTTCAACCTGGTTCATTCTGATGTATCCGGTCTCGTTTCTATCTAGATTCATCGGCCTAATCCTATATAAACAGCCCCCTAGCCTCATTTTCTGTACACAATTTCATTCTGTCTATATTCTGCCTCTGTTCTAATTAAAAATAAAAATGGCATCGCTACCCTGTTGGAATCAAAACTTGGACTGATGCATCTTCTTCCAACCTGAATAGAACTAAAAGCTAAATCAAATCTCAAATAAAAGTCTAGAGCTACGACAACAATTAAAGAGGAATAATTCAGCATTTCTGCATCAACAACAGTTTATTATCCTTTCTTAAAACCACGAAAGGCAAGTACAGTTATTTTCCGCTACAAACTGTAATTATATTTGTGACATGATTGTAAATATGAATTTGAGGTTGTGTATGTTCTGTTTTGATATATTTTATTCTGTATCTTTTTCTTCTTTCTATTCTGTAGCTAGGCTACCACGAGCCTGCGCCTCATCTCATAAGAGTTTAACGCACGAATGCTAAATTTTGGAAAAATAATAAGGCATAACTGGACATGAAACTGTTGCCTATGAGACTATTTGTAACACCCCGTATTTTCTGTGAACTAAAGAATTACAAATCTAAGTGTAATTAAAATATAAAATATGAATCAGGGAAAGCGGGTTACGCCATTGCGTTCGTGTCGAAATTCTGCTTTAAAACGAGTCCGAGTTTGCGAGAATCGGTGTCTGTATGACCAAATTATGGCCCTCCAAAGTTTCAGGAATTTTCAGAGTTCAAAACAGCTCGAATTCGTATTCAAATTTCGAATTCAAAACCCAGAACAGACTGGGCGGGAAATTTCCCACCCAGTACCCAGGTCGATTGGGGAGTCGACCCCCCCCCCACCCGACCAGGTCGACTGGGCAGTCGACCTGGGGGTCGACCTGGTCCCCGAACCTGGTTTTGGGCCTGGGTGCATTCTTATGTATCTGGTCACGTTTTCTGCCTAGGTTCGTCCACCTAACCCTATATAAACAGCCCTCTAGCCTCATTCTCTCTACACCATTTCATTCTGCCTATACTCTGCCTCTGTTCTAATTAAATAAAATAATGGCGTTGCTACTCTGCTGAAATCTGAACTGGAACTAGGACTAAAGCACCTTCTTCCAACCTGATTAGAATTAAAAACTAAATCAAATCTCAAATCAGAGTTTAGAGCTACGACAACAATTAAAGAAGAGTAATTCAGCCTTTCTGCATCAACACCAGTTTATTTCCTTTCTTAAACCACGAAAGGTAAGTGCAGTTATTTTCCGATATAAACTTTAATCATAATTGTGACATGATTGTAAATCTGAATTTGAGATTGTGTATGTTCTGTTCTGATCTATTTTATTCTGTATCTCTTCTTCTTTCTGTTCTATAGCCAGGCTACTACGAGCCTGCGCCAATCTCCTAAGAGATTAACGCACGAACGCTAAAATGTTTGGGACAAATAATGAATGTGGCATAATTGGACATGACTAATCTGTGACTGATTTAAGAAAAAGGACATAGGTTGTAAACTAGATTTAGATCTATGCATATTCTGTGAATTGGAAGAAGTGGAACCGTGGTATGTTAACATGTGACTTGAGACATTGGACATAACGCATATTTTGAATTAAGATCTGTTATAATTTAAGGTTCTAGATTTTTGGACATATTGTTTATATAACAATTCATGATTTGGGATAAAAAGAGAATATGACTTAGGTGTGAAGATCTATTTTAAGATTTGATAACTATGAAATGTGAATAACACCTATGTGGGAGATTTCTGAATATATGACATGCATTGAAATTAATGGCTATATTTGGTATAATTTATATGTGAATCTTTTGTACTAAGCAAGTTTAACTTAATTTGGGAAACATGTGTAATATGGTAAATTATGACCCTAATCTGTGCCATGTAAATTCAATGTAAACATGGGGTATATGATCATATTGTGAATCATGACAATTCTTTAGGCATGCAAACTTAGGCTAAATTTACAATTAGGCAAGATATGTCTATGAAACTTTAAGGAATGGTTAAATCTGTTATATTGTTTAATCTGCTAGTTCTGTTATATTGCCTAATTTGCTAGTTCTGCTATATCGCCTAATCTGCTAGATCTGTTCATCTGCCAAATCTGTGATCTGCTAAGTCTGCTGAAAATGCCTAATTTTTATATGCTAAATCTACTAAATTGCTTAGTCTGCTAAGTCGCCTAATCTGAGAAATCCGTTATCTGCTATATCTGTTGAGTTGATATATTTAGTCTGTTATTGACATAATCTGAATTGGCTATAGTTTTGAATAATCGACATGTATATTAGGCGTGGGTATAAATGGTAAAATATTAATTAATTGGCCACAAAGGTAAACATGGCTGACTCGAGGTTAGAATGAGTTTGCGGCGTAATTCTGCCCGAAACTGCCCGGCACATCCAGTGGTCGCAAACAATAGGTTCTAATGTGAGAAGTTAGTCATAACGTGCTTGAAACCCGAGGTTAGACTCAGTTTGCGGCAGAAATCTGCCCGGAACCAACCGGCCTAACCAGTAGCCGCAAACTGTCAGTCTAATGTGAGAGGTCTAGGCATTAATATTTAATTAATGAAAATCTGAGATAAATATGATGTCTAAAAACGTGTTGGGTAGATAGGGTTAAACCAACTAGACTGATGAAATCTGTTCCGTAAATCTGTGGGCCCAATTACAAAGTTAGACAAATTTGTAAATCTGTTAAATCCGTATATCTGATCCGTTAGTCTGAAAACTTGTCAGATATGTGAACTAGTTGATCTGAATTCTGTATGTCTGAACTTATAAACAAGTTAATCTGAAATCTGTTAGTCTGGGGACATAAGGTTAGGAGGGGAATTACTTGTGTCATCTGTTGTTTGGGACCCATATTAGTCAATAACCCTTTCTGGTATCAAAACTTTGACCCAACAGTAGGTAGGGTCCGGGCACGCTTACTAAACTAATTATAAGCAGTTCATTCTGATAATGGCGAGGGGTGTTGATGGTGCATTCCAACCGGGTCATGTGCGTGCATGGATCCCGGTCTGCCTCTGAGGATGTAAGACGCCGTGGCATCTGTAATTAGGTCTGTGTCATTTAAAGGTTGCCACTATGGGGAGTGATACACCCTTTTGTGGGGCTGGCACAGGGTATTTATGTATTAGGGAGCTGATCGCTTCGGGTAGGGTTTTAGGGTACACTTAGTTCTGTTTGTTTCTGTTGGTACCGTCTGTTTCTGTTGGGTGGTAACACCTGTCTGTTTCTGTGTGGTACCATCTGTTGGGGGTGGTAAAGGCCCATTACTAGTGTACACCTAATTCTACATTCTATTTCCGTAGGGATTAATCTGTTTCTGCTTCTGTGTATTTTTGTTCGGGTGGTAAATTACCATTACTAGCACTCTCTTCTGTTGAAATTATTCTGTACCCGTTTCTATTTCAGTTTAGACATTAGGGTGACACCTAATTCTGTTATACTAGTATCAGTGCAGAGAAGTGTAAAGCAATAGCTTATATCATTCTGTTCTTCTGTTATATCTGCTACACCTGTTACAGTTATCTATCATCCAGTTTTATTTTCATGTCATGTTATTATTATCTGTTCATAACTGAAAATCACTGGACTTGCCAGACTTTTTGTCTGACCCTTGTTGTTTCTCCTCCTTTCTTCCGTCCCCCCCTGGTTTTGTAGAAGGGATTACTCTAGCTTGATCCAGATTTCTTCTGCTTGAAGTGCTTAAAGTATGGCTTGTCTTCTTCTGTGGGGATTATGATTTTAAACTATGCATTCTGAAGGCTTTTGTACAAGACTGATATTTTGTACTTGAATTCTGATATTGTGATTTGAAAGGACGTAACCAAGCTTATTTCGATTTCAGTTGTAATAAAGTTATAAATTTTTCAAGTACTATTTTATCTGTCTTGTAAGTTTCTGTTCTGTTTACTAAAATGCTCCACCAAAGTTAAGGCATTCCCTTTGTGATTGACCTTAACAGAGGTGGGGTGTTACACTTGGTATCAGAGCCGAAGTTTACCTGATTTGGTAAAGTTTTTGAAAACTATTTTCAAAAAGGTTTTGAAAGGAAGTATTTTCAAAAATAAAGCTTATTTTGAAAAACTTGATCCCCAAGAGCCATATATCTTTCCTTCAGTCCTTTTTGTATTGAATCTTTCCTTTTTCGTTTTAGCATGTCTGAAGCATTTGACATACCAGAAGGTGTTCATGTACCCAGTTGGTTTCGTCAATATCTTGAGGCCAGGACCGCCGCCGCAGGTCCAGTAAATGATCCCCCTCCTCCGCCCCCTCCTCGTGCAATTGCTTTATCAAAGATCTGTAGATATTTTAGGGCCATGGGTGGAAAGGATTTCAAGGGAACTGAATCATTCGTAGAGGCGAGGAACTAGCTCAAAGAAACTGAGGATCTATTCGTTATCTTCGAGGTGGATGATGGGCAGAAGGTACAGTTGGCGGTATGGTTGCTCAAAGACGAAGCTTCCTATTGGTGGGAAGTCACAAACGCTGAGAGGCCAGTTGAAACATGGATGGATTTCAGAACAAGGTTTGAGATAAAATTCCTCTCGCAAGCTGAACGAAGTCTACAACTGGAAAAGTTCTTATCTCTTAAGCAAGGAAGTATGACGGTCAAGGAATACGTCAACCAGTTCAACCAACTGGCTAGGTTCGGATTGGATTTAGTCAACACTCAGCATAAAAAGGCTCTCCGCTTTGTTAAAGGATTGAACGAGCCACTGCACAGCCTAGCCATGACCCATGTACCCATGGGAGCGACTTACGAGAAATTGGTGGACATGGCACTACTGCACGAGGAAGACAAGGGCTCGAAAGAGACAAAGAAGGAAGAACCACAGAATAAGAAAGCATGGCCCAAAATTGAAACACAAAAGAAGGATGAGAATTCTGAAGATAAGAAGGGGAAAAAGTGCTTTACTTGTGGAAGCTCGACTCATCTGAACAAGGATTGCTGAAAAAGGAAGGGAACTTGCTTCAACTGTGGTGAGATGGGACACTTCACTAGGGATTGCCCGAAGAAACGAGGGCAAGGGCAGAGGGCAGAACCCACTTCTGGAGGACAGGCGAATGCTCAAGGGACTGGTAGATAGGGTAGAAATAAGAAAATTTAAGTAGAAGGTTTAATTTTCTTATCTGATTGTTGAGTTAAAACTCTTTCTGATTCTGGCATTTTGATTCTGTAATCGATACTCTGCACTTTAATACTAGTATTGTTTCTAATTCCGCTGTAGACCCAAATCCATAAGGGTTATGACTCATCTGTTTGTGATTGGGGTTTGAGAGATATTCGTGTTAGGCGTCAAGTAGGACGCATACATTCTGGGATTTATCATGCTTAGTTTCATAAGAATCATTCGGTAATCTGATCTATACCAGTAATCTGTAAATATCTGAATATTTCTGATAAGGTTAAGATTTCCAGTTTTGACATTATCTAAAGAGGGTAATCCTCTCGGTGTCAATCTGATGTTGGTTTCGGTCTTCGGGGCCGATACTTAGGACCCATGTATAATGGGAACCAAGTTTTTGTTTTATCTGTACTCACTTCCAACATTCGACTGTATCTTATCGATCGAATCTTCGAACTTTAGGTAGAAACTAATGGGTGTAAACATGTGTTTGAGACATGTTATGTTTGATGGTTGCAAGTGGATGCAAGTGTTTGCTAGTGATTGCTCGTGGATGCATATACACACACTAGGCACTAGATCGGCTCGAAAACACTCTCATACTGCATATGGATGTGTGAGCATTTTCAATTTTTGTGGATGCTAAATGATTGACTCAGCACATGGATGTTGCATATGACTAAATGGTTGTGCACTCATATAGAAATGATATGTATCGAGTAGGAAAATTGCATACATGTTGGACTCATGGCACTGGCATAATTCGCATTAAGGAGGTCAACTGAATCAGTGGACCTCAGTGGACCGCTTGATCTTTGCATTAGATAAGGAACATATACACACACTTTTGCATATGTTCATACAACATTAGAAGTTTCTAAGGACAATGGACGCCAGTGATTGATGATTGAGTAGATGGATGTTGGATGGTAGGACACATTCTTCTTAACTTGAAGATTGGACGAAATCCTTTAAGGAGGGGAGAATGTAACACACCGTATTTTTTGTGAACTTAAGAATTACATATCTACGTGTAATTAAAATATAAAATAAGAATCAGGGAAAGCAGGTTGCGCCATTGCGTTCGTCTCGAAATTCTTCTTGATAACGAGTCCGAGTTTGCGAGAATCGGAGTCTGTATGACCAAGTTATGGCCCTCCAAAGTTTTAGGAATTTTCAGAGTTCAAAACAGCTCGAATTCGAATTCAAATTTCGAATTGAAAACCCAGAACAGACTGGGCGGGAAATGTCCCGCCCACCCAGGTCGACTGGGGAGTCGACTGGGCAGTCGACACCCCCCCCCCCCCCGACCAGGTTGACTGGGCAGTCGACCTGGGGGTCGACCCGGTCCCCGAACCTTGTTTTGGGCCTGGGTGCATTCTTATGTATCTGGTCACGTTTTCTGCCTAGGTTCGTCCGCCTAACCCTATATAAACAGCCCTCTAGCCTCATTCTCTCTACACCATTTCATTCTGCCTATACTCTGCCTCTGTTCTAATTAAATAAATTATTGGCGTTGCTACTCTGCTGAAATCTGAACTGGAACTAGGACTAAAGCACCTTCTTCCAACCTGATTAGAATTAAAAGCTAAATCAAATCTCAAATCAGAGTTTAGAGCTACGACAACAATTAAAGAAGAGTAATTCAGCCTTTCTGCATCAACACCAGTTAATTGCCTTTCTTAAACCATGAAAGGCAAGTGCAGTTATTTTCCGATATAAACTTTAATCATAATTGTGACATGTTTGTAAATCCGAATTTGAGATTGTGTATGTTCTGTTCTGATCTATTTTATTCTGTATCTCTTCTTCTTTCTGTTCTACAGCCAGGCTACTACGAGCCTGCGCCAATCTCCTAAGAGATTAACGCACGAACGCTAAAATGTTTGGGACAAATAATGAATGTGGCATAATTGGACATGGCTAATCTGTGACTGATTTAAGAAAAAGACATAGGTTGTAAACTAGATTAAGATCTATGCATATTCTGTGAATTGGAAGAAGAAGAACCATGGTATGTTAACATGTGACTTGAGACATTGGACATAACGCATATTTTGAATTAAGATCTGTTATAATTTAAGGTTCTGGATTTTTGGACATACTATTTACATAACAATTCATGATTTGGGATAAAAAGAGAATATGACTTAGGTGTGAAGATCTATATTAAGATTTGATAACTATTAAATGTGAATAACACCTAAGTGGGAGATTTCTGAATATATGACATGCATTGAAATCGATGGCTATATTTGGTATAATTTATATGTGAATCTTTTGTACTAAGTAAGTTTAACTTAATTTGGGAGACATGTGTAATATGGTAAATTATGACCCTAATCTGTGCCATGTAAATTCAGTGTAAACATGGGGGTACATGATCATATTGTGAATCATGACAATTATTTAGGCATGCAAACTTAGGCTAAATTTACAATTAGGCAAGATATGTCTATGAAAATTTAAGGAATGATTAAATCTGTTATATTGTTTAATCTGCTAGTTCTGTTATATTGCCTAATTTGCTAGTTCTGCTATATTGCCTAATCTGCTAGATCTGTTCATCTTCCAAATCTGTCATCTGCTAAGTCTGCTGAAAATGCCTAATCTGTTATATGCCAAATCAGCTAAATTGCTTAG
The DNA here is from genome assembly GCA_030737875.1 of Allium sativum. Taxonomy (NCBI): domain Eukaryota; kingdom Viridiplantae; phylum Streptophyta; class Magnoliopsida; order Asparagales; family Amaryllidaceae; genus Allium; species Allium sativum. The sequence continues at coordinate 93,802,986 of CM060916.1, read as the reverse complement.
TCTGCTAAGTCGCTTAATCTGAGAAATCTGTTATCTGCTACATCTGTTGAGTCGATATATTTACTCTGTTATTGACATAATCTGAATTGGCTATAGTTTTGAATAATCGACATGTATATTAGGCATGGGCATAAATGGTAAATTATTAATTAATTGGCCGCAAAGATAAACATGGCTGACTCGAGGTTAGAATGAGTTTGCTGCGTAATTCTGCCCGGAACCGCCCGGCACATCCAATGTCCGCAAACAATAGGTTCTAATGTGAGAAGTTAGTCATAACGTGCTTGAAACCCGAGGTTAGACTCAGTTTGCGGCAGAAATCTGCCCAGAACCAACCGGCCTAACCAGTAGCCGCAAACTGTCGGTCTAATGTGAGAGATCTAGGCATTAATATTTAATTAATGAAAATCTGAGATAAATATGATGTCTAAAAACGTGTTGGGTAGATAGGGTTAAACCAACTAGACTGATGAAATCTGTTCCGTAAATCTGTAGGCCCAATTACAAAGTTAGACAAATCTGTAAATCTGTTAAATCTGTATATCTGATCCGTTAGTCTGAAAACTTGTCTGATCTGTGAACTAGTTGATCTGAATTCTGTATGTATGAACTTGTAAACAAGTTAATCTGAAATCTGTTAGTCTGGGGACACAAGGTTAGGAGGGGAATTACTTGTGTCATCTGTTGTTTGGGACCCATATTAGTCAGTAACCCTTTCTGGTATCAAAACTTTGACCCAACAGTAGGTAGGATCCGGGCACACTTACTGAACTAATTATAAGCGGTTCATTCTGATAATGGCGAGGGGTGTTGATGGTGCATTCCAACCGGGTCATGTGCGTGCATGGATCCCGGTCTGCCTCTGAGGATGTAAGACGCCGTGGCATCTGTAAATAGGTCTGTGTCATTTAAAGGTTGCCACTTTGGGTAGTGATACACCCTTTTGTGGGGCTAGCACAGGGTATTTATGTATTAGGGAGCCGATCGCTTGGGGTAGGGTTTTAGGGTACACTTAGTTCTGTCTATTTCTGTTGGTACCGTCTGTTTCTATTGGGTGGTAACACCTTTCTGTTTCTGCATGGTACCGTCTGTTGGGGTGGTAAAGGCCCATTACTAGTGTACACCTAATTCTACATTCTGTTTCCGTAGGGATTAATCTGTTTCTGCTTCTGTCTGTTTCTGTTCGAGTGGTAAAGGCCCATTACTAGCACTCTCTTCTGTGGAAATTATTCTGTACCCGTTTCTGTTTCAGTTTAGACATTAGGGTGACACCTAATTCTGTTATACTAGTATCAGTGCAGAGAAGTGTAAAGCAATAGCTTATATCATTTTGTTCTTCTGTTATATCTACTACACCTGTTACAGTTATCTCTCATCCAGTTTTATTTTCATGTCATGTTATTATTATCTGTTCATAACTGAAAATCACTGGACTTGCCAGACTTTTTGTATGGCCCTTGTTGTTTCGCCTCCTTTCTTCCGTTTCCCCCCAGGTTTTGCAGAAGGGAATACTCTAGCTTGATCCAGATTTCTTCTGCTTGAAGTGCTTAAAGTATGGCTTGTCTTCTTCTGTGGGGATTATGATTTTAAACTATGCATTCTGAAGGCTTTTGTACAAGACTGGTATTTTGTACTTGAATTCTGATATTGTGATTTGAAAGGATGTAACCAAGCTTATTTCGGTTTCTGTTGTAATAAAGTTATAAATTTTTCAAGTACTATTTTATCTGTCTTGTAAGTTTCTGTTCTGTTTACTAAAATGCTCCACCAAAGTTAAGGCATTCCCTTTGTGAGTGACCTTTACGGAGGTGGGGTGTTACACTATTGCCTATGACTATGATTCATTGACTATGAGACTATTGCCTATGACTATGATTCATTGACTATGAGACTATTGCCTATGACCATGATTCATGACTATAAGACTATTGTCTATGACATTGAATAAGAAGCTATTGTGATAAGTCGCCCATGACTATTGTGGTTAGTTGCCTATAACTATTGTAGTTAATTTCTTATGCCTATTCCCTTAATGATGTTGGATCTCATATTTAGTATGTAACCTTGCTAGTTTATTCCCATTCACTGTTATGTACATCGAGCCTAGTAAGACCATTATCATTGTATTTGGTTCATCATTGCATGCCTATTCTTTCTTGTGCTTATCCCCCATTCCTTTTGCTAGGGTCATTTCATGAGTACTTAGAGAACTTGTGGAACATGTTAGACGGGGATTGGGCGTAGCTTAATTAAGTTAATTTGGCATAAAAAAATATGTTGGCATAATCTGAATTGGCTATAATAGTGAATGATTAACATGTATATTAGTCTTGGACATAAATGGTAAACTAGAACATTAAATCTAGTTTTGACATGAGCTATAAGTGGGAATATTAAGGCTAAGATTTGGGGCATATATTGTATTATGAATTATGGCCTTGATTTAGGCATGTAAGTTTAGGCTAAATGATATCTAAATAGAGTTTTAGATATATAAAATCTGCTAATCCGTTATCTGCTAAATCTGTTAAATTTCCTAATCCGTTATCTGCTAAAACTGTTGAATTGCCTAAATTGCCAAATCTGTTATCTGCTAAATCGCTTAAACTACGAAATCTGCTACATGTTGAATTGTTTGATCTGTTGAAATTAGATAATGGTAAACTGAGTATGGAAATCCGTAGGCTCGACCTAAGATTTAGTAGAACATGGAAATTTGATTAATCTGTTATATCCTATGAAGAAGTTTAATCTGTTAAATAAACAGAATTAGTCTGATATCTGAAAAATCTGTATTGGAATGAATTGGCTATGACACGAGGTTAGACTCTGTTTGCGGTAGAAGCCTGCTTGGAACCAACCGGCTTAACCAGCGACCGCAAACGGTCAGTCTAATGTGAGAGGTCGTAGGCATAACTAAAATATGCTTAGACACGAGGTTTTCTCTGGCTTATGGCAGAAGTCTGCCAGGAACCGCCCGGCATATCCAGCGGCCACAAGCTTCCGACCTAATGTGAGAGGTCTTTGCATTAATATTTAATTGATGCAAATCTATGATAAATATGATGTCTAAAATGTGTTGGGTGGATAGGGTCAAACCAATTGGACTAATGAATTTAACAAACCCGTTTCGAGAATTTGTAGGCCAAATTACAAAGTTAGACAAATCTGTTAATCTGTTAAATCCGTATATCTGATCCGTTAGTCTGAAAACTTGTCTGAACTAGTTGATCTAAACTCTGTATGTCTGAACTTGTAAACAAGTTAATCTGAAATCTATTAGTCTGGGGGACACAAGGTTAGGAGGGAAATTACTTGTGTCATCTGTTGTTTGGGACCCATATTAGTTAGTAACCATTTCTAGTATCAAAACTTTGACCCAACAGTAGGTAGGGTCCGGGCACGCTTACTGAACTAATTATAAGTGGTTCATTCTGATAATGGCGACGGGTGTTGATGGTGCGTTCCAACCGGGTCATGTGCGTGCATGGATCCCGGTCTGCCTCTGAGGATGTAAGACGCCGTGACATTTGTAAATAGGTCTATGCCAATTGGTTGTCACTTTAGGGAGTGATACACCCTACTGTGGAGCCGACACAGGGTATTTATGTATTAGGGAGCCGATCGCTTGGGGTAGGGTTTTAGGGTACACTTAGTTCTATCTGTTTCTGTTGGTACCGTATGTTTCTGTTGGGTGGCAACACCTGTCTGTTTCTGCGTGGTACTATCTGATCGGGTGGTAAAGGCCCATTTACTAGTGTACACCTAATTCTACATTCTGTTTCCATAGGGATTAATCTGTTTCTGTTTCTGTACCTTCTGTTCGGGTGGTATAGGCCCATTATTAGCATTCTGTTTTTGTCTGTCTTTGTTCGGATAGTAAGGGCCTACTATTAGCATTCTGTTTCTGTCTGTTCTGTTGGGGTGGTAAAGGCCCATTACTAGCATTCTGTTCTGTGGAAATTATTTTATTCCCATTTCTGTTTCAGTTTAGACATTAGGGTGACACCTAATCCTGTTATACTAGTATTAGTGCAGAGAAATGAGAAGTAATATTATTCTGTTTCTTCTGTTTAACCTAAGTACATCTGCTGCTCCTGTTACTGTTATCTCTTATCCAGCTTATTTTCATGTCATAATTATTATTAATTGTTCATATGCTGAAAGTCACTAGACTTGCTAGACTTTATGTCTGACCTTGCTTGTTTTCGCCCATTTTCTTCCGTTCACCCCCCCAGGTTTTCCAAGGCGGGAGCGCTTTAGCTTGATCCGGATTTCTTCTGCTTGAAGTGCTTAAAGTATGGCTTGACTCCTTATAGCAGCTTCTGTGGGGATTAAGATTTTAAAGTTTTGTACTCTAATGATTTTCTGAACAAGACTGATATTTATGTACATGAGTTTTTGGTAAATATGTAACCAAACTGATTTCTGTTTTCTGCTGTAATAAAGTTATAATTTCTCAAGCATAGTTTATCTGTCTTCTAAATTTCTGTTCTGTCTACTAAAACGCTCCACCAAAGTTAAGGCATTCCCTTTGTGAGTGACCTTAATGGAGGTGGGGTGTTACACTTTGGTATCAGAGCTGAAGGTTACAGATTAGATAAAAAGTTATTGAAAACTATTTTCAAAAAAGTTTTAAAAGGAAGTATTTTCAAAGTTTATTTTGAAAAACATAATCCCCAGAAAAGCCATATATCTATCTTTTCCGTTCTCCATTTTAAATCTTTTTCTTTCATTCCAGCATGTCTGGGAATCTTAACTTTCCAGAGGGCGTGCCAATACCTGGCTGGTTCAGGAGGTACTTAGAGGCTAGGGCCAATGATGCAGGCCCAGCAGATATTCCTCCTCCAGCTGCAGCGATTCCCCTCCTCCGCCCCCTCCTCATGCAATTGCTTTTTCAAAGATCTGTAAAGATTTTAGGGCCATGGGTGGAAAGGATTTCAAGGGAACTGAATCATTCATAGAAGCAAGGAACTGGCTCAAAGAAACTGAGGATCTGTTCGTTATCTTCGAGGTGGATGACAGGCAGAAGGTACAATTGGCGGTGTGGTTACTCAAGGACGAAGCTTCCTATTGGTGGGAAGTCACTAACGCCGAGAGACCGGTAGAAATATGGATGGATTTCAGAACAAGGTTTGAGACGAAATTCCTCGCGCAAGCTGAACGATGTCTACAACTGGAAAAGTTCTTATCTCTTAAGCAAGGAAGTAAGACGGTCAAGGAATACGTCAACCAGTTCAACCAACTGGCTTGGTTCGGACTATATTTAGTCAACACCCAGCATAAAAAGGCTCTCCGCTTTGTTAAAGGATTGAACGAGCCACTGCACAGCCTAGCCATGACCCATGTACCCTTGGGAGCGACTTACGAGAGATTGGTGGATATGGCACTACTGCACGAGGAAGATAACGGCAAGAAAGAGGCAAAGAAGGAAGAACCAAATAACAAGAAAGCATGGCCCAAAAAGGAAACATAAAAGAAGGGTGAAAAGTATGAAGATAAGAAGGAGAAAAAGTGCTTTACTTGTGTAAGCTCGACTCATCTGGACAAGGATTACAGAAAAAGAAAGAGCACTTGCTTCAACTGTGGTGAGATGGGACACTTCACTAGGAACTGTCCGACGAAACGAGGGCATAGGCAGAGGGCAGGACCAACTTCTGGAAGGCAGGCGAACACTCTCGAGGCTAGTGGATAGGATAGAAATAGGAAAACTTTCTATAGGAGGTTTAATTTCTTAATCTGATTGTTAAGTTGAAAATCTTTCTAATTCTGGCATTTTGATTCTATAACCGATATTCTGCACTTTAATACTAGTGTTGTTTCTGATTCCAATGTAGGCTCAAACCCATAAGGGTTACGACTCATGTGCTTGTGATAGATTGGGGTTTGAGAGATATCTGTGTTAGGCGTCAAGTAGGACGCATACATTCTGGGTTTTATCATGCTTAGTTTTCTAAGAATCATTCGATAATCTGATCTGTACTAGTAGTCTACAAGCATCTGGATATTTCTGAAAAGGTTAAGATTTCCAATTTTGTCATTGTCTAAGGAGGGTAATCCTCTGGGTTTCAATCTGATGTTGATTTCGGTCTTTGGGGTTGATACTTAGGGGAGTTTGTCTCTCAACCAAGGTCTAATGGAAACCAAGTTTTTGTTTTATCTGTACTCGCTTCCATAATTCGACTGTATCCTATCGATCGAATCTTCGAACTTTAGGTAGAAACTAATGGTGTAAACATGTGTTTGAGACATGTTTTGTTCGATGGTTGCAAGTGGATGCAAGTGGTTGCTAGTGGTTGCTCGTGGATGCATATACACACACTAGGCACTAGATCGGCTCGAATACACTCTCATATTGCATATGGATGTGTGAGCATTTTCAATTTCTGTGGATGCAAAATGATTGGCTCATCACATGGATGTTGCATATTAATGAATGGTTGTCACTCATATAAGAATGATATGTATCAAATAAGAAAATTGCATACATGTTGGACTCATGGAACTGACATAATTCGCATTAAGGAGGTCGACTGAATCAGTGGACCGCCTGATCTTTGCATTAGATAAGGAACATATACACACACTTTTGCATATGTTCATAAAACATTAGAAGTTGTCTAAGGACAATGGATGCTTGTGGATGATGGTTGAGTAGATGGATGACTAGATGGCAGGACACATTCTTCTCAACTTGAAGATTTCGGGGACGAAATCCTTTAAGGAGGGGAGAATGTAATACCCCGTATTTTTTGTAATCGTATAAGTAACAAATCAGAGAATAATTAAATATAAATTAAGTATCAAGGGAAAAGGGTTGTGCCATTGCATTCGTCTCGAAATTCTGCTTGGAAACAAGTCCAATTTTTCGAGAAACGGAGTCCGTATGAGGGAGATATGGCCCTCCGAAGTTTCAGAGAATTTCAGAATCAAAAACAGCTCGAGAATTCGAATTCAAAATCACAGAACAGGCTGGGCGGGAAAATTCCCGCCCACGGACCAGGTCGACCTAGGGGTCGACCATAGTGTCGACCTCCCAGGGGCCAGGTTGACCATAGTGTCGACCTGGGAGTCGACCTGGCCAGACCAGGTCGACCATAGTGTCGACCAGGGGGTCGACCTGCTCCCGAAAACCCAGTTTTTGAACCTGGTTCATTCTGATGTATCCGGTCTCTTTTCTATCTAGATTGGTCCGCCTAATCCTATATAAACAGCCCCCTAGCCTCATTTTCTCTACACAATTTCATTCTGTCTATATTCTGCCTCTGTTCTAATTAAAAATAAAAATGGCATCGCTAACCTGCGGTATCAAAACTTGGACTGATGCATCTTCTTCCTACCTGAATAGAATTAAAAGCTAAATCAAATCTCAAATCAAAGTCTAGAGCTACGACAACAATTAAAGAGGAATAATTCAGCATTTCTGCATCAACAACTGTTTATTATCCTTTCTTAAAACCACGAAAGGCAAGTACAGTTATTTTCCGCTATAAACTGTAATTATAATTGTGACATGATTGTAAATCTGAATTTGAGGTTGTGTACATTCTGTTTTGATATATTTTATTCTGTATCTTTTTCTTCTTTCTGTTCTATAGCCAGGCTACCACGAGCCTGCGCCTCATCTCATAAGAGATTAACGCACGAACGCTAAATTTTTGACAAATAATAAGGCATAATTGGACATGAAACTGTTGCCTATGAGACTATTGCCTATTGACTATGAGATTATTGCCTATGATTATGATTCATTGACTATGAGACTATTGCCTATGACCATGATTCATGACTATAAGACTATTGCCTATGACATTGAATAAGAAACTATTGTGATTAGTCACTCATGACTATTGTGGTTAGTTGCCTATAACTATTGTAGTTAGTTTCTTATGCCTATTCCCTTAATGATGTTGGATCTCATATTTAGTATGTAACCTTGCTAGTTTATTCCCATTCACTGTTATGTACATCGAGCCTAGTAAGACCATTATCATTTTATTTGGTTCATCATTGCATGCCTTTTCTTTCTTGTGCTTATCCCCTATTCCTTTTGCTAGGGTCATTTCATGAGTACTTAGAGAACTTGTGGAACATGTTATACGGGGATTGGGTGTAGCTTAATTAAGTTAATTTTGCATTAAAAAATATGTTGGCATAATCTGAATTGGCTATAATAGTGAATGATTAACATGTAGTCTTGGACATAAATGGGATTGGATGCAGAGAATGCTTAACATGAATGATTATCCTGTAATAGCGAATGAATAACATGTATATTAACATGAATGATTATCCTGCAATTTTCTGAACAAGACTGATATTTATGTACATGAGTTTTTGGTAATGATGTAACCAAACTGATTTCTGTTTTCCACTGTAATAAAGTTATAATTTCCAAAGTATTGTTTATCTGTCTTGTAAATTTCTGTTCTGTCTACTAAACGCTCCACAAAAGTTAAGGCATTCCCTTTGTGAGTGACCTTAATGGAGGTGGGGTGTTACACTTTGGTATCAGAGCTGAAGGTTACAGATTAGATAAAAAGTTATTGAAAACTATTTTCAAAAAAGTTTTTAAAGAAAGTATTTTCAAAGTTTATTTTGAAAAACATAATCCCCAGAAAAGCCATATATCTATCTTTTCCGTTCTCCGTTTTAAATCTTTTTCTTTCATTCCAACATGTCTGGGAATCTTAACTTTCCAGAGGGCGTCCCAATACCTTGCTGGTTCAGGCGGGCCAATGATGCGGGCCCAGCAGATATTCCTCCTCCAGCTGCACTGATTCCCCTCCTCTGCCCCCTCCTCGTACAATTGCTTTTTCAAAGATCTGTAAAGATTTTAGGGCCATGGGTGCGGGCGTGCACACACTCCGACGCAGAAAAATTAGGCACTGGGCACCAGTAGTATACCTGTGCATTCTAGAATTGTGTCGGGCCGCCACCATGGGACTTGATACACCCCATGGTGGGACCAGCATAGGTAGCTACAACATCGGGGGCCGTAAGACACATGTAACTATGCGAGTAGGAGTCGATCATTAGAAATGGATCACTTCAACCTGATTATGGGGTGCCTGTTGGGAACTAGTTTATAAGGGTGCAGAGATTAATATGGGGTACGATAGTATATTCGACTCTAGACAACTTAACTTAGTTTATGGTGCTTACCCATTTCCAGTTTGCACGTATCATGCTCATTTACTTATTCATAGACTGAATAGTCCTAGACTTACTCAGGCTTTATGTCTGACTCTACTTTTATTTCGTCTTCTTTTCTTTCGTTCCCCCCCCCCCCCAAGGTCCACAGGGATGGAATACCTCAGCTTGACCAGTTTTCACATCCAGCTTGAAGAGAAAGAATGTATTGCTTGGATCTCTTTCGTTTTGGACTATGGCTTTGGATAGCAATTATGGGGACTTATGCAGTTTACTTATGTTTTTATGCTTCTTTAAGTTTTGAAATCAAGACAGTTATGAAAATGTAATGTTTTTGGAAGTATTGTAAGACAATTATGGCATGGTTTGTGTAACACTTATTTTGATGAAATAAAAGTTGCTATTGGTTTCAGCTGTTCAAAAATATGTGTATTTATATCTGTCTTGTGTATCTGTGACTTATACTTATAAACCTCCACCAAAATTAGGGCATTCCCTTTGAGAGTGACCCTAACGGAGGTGGGGTGTTTAACTTGGTATCAGAGCATAGGTTTACCAGATAAGATAAAAAGTTTTGAAAACTTATTTTCAAAAGAAAATTTAAAGAAGCATTTTTGAAGATAAAATGTTATTTTATTTTAAAAAGGCAAAGTCCCCCAAAGCCATAGGTACTATCCTTTATCCTTCATTTTGAATCTATCCTTTTTATTTCAGCATGTCCGAAGAACTTAACTTGCCAGAGGGTGTACCAATACCTGGTTGGTTCAGATGATTCTTAGAAGCAAGGGCCAATCAGCCAGGTCCCACTATTCCTCCTCCCCCAGCTGCAGGAAATCATCCAGCTGTAGGAAATTATCCAGCTGCAGCAGCACCTCCTCCTCCACCTCCTCCGCGTGGTAATACTTTTGCTAAGATATGTAAAGATTTCAATGCTATGGGGGGAAGGACTTTCATGGAACCGAGTCCTTCGCGGCAGCCAGGAACTGGCTGAAGGAAACCGAGGACTTATTCGTCATCTTTGAGGTAGAAGATAGGCAGAAGGTACAACTGGCAGTATGGCTACTTAAAGGCGAGGCTTCCTACTGGTGGAAGTTACCAATGCAAAAAGACCAGTGGAAACATGGGAGGACTTTAGGGCGAGGTTTGAGGCTAAATTTCTCTCAGAAGATGAAAGGAGTCTCCAATTGGAAAATTTCTTATTTCTTAAGCAAGGGAATATGACAGTCAAAGAGTACGTTAATCAGTTCGATCAGCTGGCTAGGTTTGGACTGGACCTAGTCAACACTCCACACAAGAAGGCTCTCCGCTTTGTCAAAGGACTGAATGAGCCATTACACAGCTTGGCCATGACCCATATACCTATGGGAGCTACGTATGAAAGGATGGTGCAGATGGCATTGCTGAACGAAGAGGATAAGGGCAAGAAGGAGACAAAGGCAGAAAGCTCTCAAGGGAAGAAAGAGGGTTTACAGCCTAAGAAGACACACTTTAAGAAGGGCGGGAAAGACAACAAGTCCCAAGAGAAGAGGAAGTGTAATTTCTATGGCAAAGTGGGGCACTTAGTGAAAGACTGCCGGAAAAAGAAGGCCAAGTTGAATGGTGGGTGCTTTTCTTGCGGTGAGACAGGCCACATGGCTAAGGATTGCCCAAAGAAGCGAGGGCAGGGGCAGAAGGTTGGATCCACCTTAAGGGCACAGGTTCATGTGCTTGAAGCGCCACCTCTGCAACAGCGAGGTATAAATACTTCTGTAGAAAGTGTAGTTTATCTTTATGATCACCCAGTTCGCACTTTATTTGATTCTGGCGCATCACACTCCTTTATTTCATCTGCTTTAGTAGAATCTCTGCACCTAGAAACTAGTATGGTAGAGGACCCCTCAATTGTTTCAAATCCAATCGGGGGCCCAGCTCATTTTTCTATGATCTGTGTGGGATTCTATTCTAAGCGTAGAATTTAGATGTAGTGCCTTTGTTTTGGGCTTCTCGGGATATGGTTTGATTTTGGGCATGGATTGGCTATCCAGTAATGGTGCCATCCTTTATTGTGAGAAAAGGGTGGTTAGGCTTCTGACCCAACTCGGTAACACTCTAGAAATTACTTGTAATCCCTCGTACGCGGTTATGCTTAGTTATCTTGAATCACTAGATGCTTCTGTTGAGAGTTTGCAATCAGTTAGGGTGGTCCATGAATATCCGGACGTCTTCGAAGAGGTGAAGGGCATACCTCCGAAGCGGGAGATAGGCTTCCGCATATATCTTGTAGATAATGCAAAGCCCATTGCGTTGCCCGTTAGACACATGGCTCCACGGGAAAGGAAAGAGCTCAGTAAATAGGTTAAAGAGCTTCTAGAGAAGGGGTTCATTAGAAGGAGTATTTCAGAATGGGGCGCTCCAGTGGTGTTCGCCACAAAGGCGGATGGTTCACTCCGTCTATGTGTTGTCTATAGGGAGCTCAACAAACTAACGAAAAAGAATAGGCACCCTCTCCCCAGAATTGACGATCTGTTTGATCAGCTTGTAGGAGCGTCTGTTTTCTCCCAACTCGATTTGGCGACCGGATTTCATCAGCTAAGGGTGGCTGAAGATAGCATCGATAAGACAGCATTCAGAACCCCGGATGACTTCTTTGAATGGCTTGTCATGCCTTTCGGCCTGACAAACACACCCGCTTACTTCGTGGACCTGATGAGTAGGGTGTTCAGAGAATTCCTCAACAAGTTCGTAGTGGTCTTCGTAGACGATATCTTGATCTTCTCAAAGAGTGAAAAAGAGCATGCTCAGCACCTAAGGGCAGTCATGGAAACTCTGCGAGTCCATCAGCTAAAAGCCAAATTCTCCAAATGCCACTTTTGGAGAGAGGAAGTAAGGTTTCTTGGGCATGTAGTATCTGAAGAAGGGTTAGTTGTGGACCCTGCTAAGGTAGTAGCGGTACCGGATTGGAAGACACCAAGGAATGCAACGAAGGTTCGAAGTTTTCTAGGACTAGAAGGTTTCTACCGAAACTTCATAAGGGATTTTGCGAAAATCTCAGCTCCACTCACAAGGTTGACAAAGAAGAATCTAGTGTTCAATTGGGACTTAGATTGCGAGTTTGCTTTCCAACGACTAAAAAGGGCTCTTACAACAGCCCCAGTTCTGACGTTGCCAGATGGAAGCAAGATGTTCACAGTTTATACAGATGCATGTAGGATAGGGCTAGGCGCTATCTTGATGCAAGAAGGGAGGGTAGTAGCTTATGGTGGAAGGCAATTGAAGGTTCATGAAAAGAACTACCCAACCCACGATCTTGAGTTAGCCGCCATCGTCTTTGCACTTAAGTCTTGGCGCCACTATCTCCTAGGTGAGAAATTCGAACTGTATACTGACCATAAATCTTTGAAGTATCTCTTCTCGTAGAAGGACCTTAACTTGAGGCAACAAAGGTGGATGGAGTTTCTTGCCTCGTACGATTTCGAGATCTCCTACACTCCGGGCAAAGGCAACGTAGTGGCAGACGCATTGAGCCGAAAGAAACTGACCCTAAGCCCGCTCTTTATAGAAAGGCAAAGCTTGGAGTATATAGCCAGTTTTAACTTTAGGCCCTCCTCCGATTTTGTACTGGGCTTGCTAGCATCTCTCGAAGTACACCCGACTCTAGTGGACTCAATAGGGGCAGCACAACGCGAAGACCCTCACCTTGTGGAGACGATTGATAGGCTAATTAGGGGTGAGACTTCAAGTCACCTCAACAGATACTCCATCGACGATAAGGGTTGGCTAAGGCGAGACGAAAGACTATGCGTCCCACGGACAAGGGATTTAATAAAGACGGTTCTCGAAGAAGCACATCGTTCCAAGATGACAATACATCCAGGCGGAGATAAAATGTACAAGGACATAAAGAGAACGTTCTTTTGGAGCGGCATGAAGAAGGACGTGGCAGATTTCGTTTCTAAGTGTATGATCTGCCAATAGGTTAAGGCGGAGAAGAAGAAGCCTGGTGGTCTGCTCCATCCTCTAGAGGTCCCGCAGTGGAAGTGGGATAGCATTTCAGTGGACTTCATTGATGGGCTGCCTAGGTCTAGAAGAGGCAACACTAGCATTTGGGTAATAGTGGATAGGCTTACTAAAAGCGCCCACTTTTTACCTGTCAAGAGTAAAAGGACTGCCTCATCCCTAGCATCTCTTTATCTCAAGGAAATTGTTTGACTCCATGGAATACCCTCCAGCATTGTTAGTGACCGAGACCCTATCTTCACAAGTGAGTTTTGGCGGAGTCTGCAAGAAGCGGTAGGTACACAGTTATGCTTGAGGAACGTGGGAAGACCATCTTCCTTTGGTGGAATTTGCCTACAACAACAGCTACCAAGCCACCATCGGAATGGCGACCTTCGAGGCTTTATATAGAAGACCGTGCCGATCGCCCACTTGTTGGTGGGAGTCTACTGACAAGCTCATACTTGGACCAGATATGATCCGAGATACTTCAGAGAAAGTAAACTTGAAACGAAGAAGGATGAAGACGGCCCAAGATAGACAGAAATCCTACGCCGACAAGAGAAGGACCGACCTTGAGTTTGAGGTTGGGGACAGAGTTTTTCTTAAGGTATCTCCTTTAAGGAATGTCGTTCGTTTTGGAACCACAGGGAAGCTAGCGCCAAGGTTCGTAGGGCCGTTTCCTATTATTGAGAAAATTGGGAAAATGGCCTATAGATTAGAGCTACCTGAAAAACTAGCTGGAATTCACAACGTCTTTCATGTTTCGCACCTCCGAAAATGTCTACATAAATCTGCTGAAATAGTATAGCCTAGCATTCTAGAAGAAGCCGAAGTGGAACGTGAAGCAACTGTGAGAAGAGTTCCAACACGCATCTTAGGAACAGAAGTGAAAAAGCTACGCAACCGCGAAGTCAAGCTCGTCAAAGTTCAGTGGAGCGACGCCGAGGAAGACGCGACTTGGGAAACTGAGGCTAGAATACGCGCAGCCTACTCTTTTCTTTTTGAGGGTACATCTTTGATCTCTCTTTTTCCTTAAGTTATGCTTTATCTATCTTTTAGGGTATATCTCCTCGACCTTATCTTTTAGGTAGAAACCCTTTGGATGAAAACATGTAATTGAAACATGTTATGGATGATGGTTGCAAGTGGTTGTAAGTGATTGCTAGTGGTTGCTCGTGGTTGCATACACACACACAATCTAGGTTTTAGATCGGCTCAGTCACTTCATATTGCATATGCATATATGTATTTATATTAGTATATGGTTGAAGTTTAATGTGTTGTCATATGGATGTTGCATTTATATGAATGATTGTGTACTCATGTAGAATCATGAATAAGAAGGCTTGCATACATAATGGATTCATGACACTTACATAATTTGCATTAAAGAGGTCAACTGAATCAGTAGACCGACTGATTTTGCATTAGATAAGTACATATACACACACTTCGCATATGATCATGAAGCATTAGAAGTCTTTTAAGGACAATGGACGCTTGTGTTTGATGGATGAGTAGATAGACGTTTGGATGTTAGGATATACATTCTTCCTAAACTTGAAGATTTCGGGGACGAAATCCTTTTAAGTTGGGGAGAATGTAACACCCTGTATATTCTATAACAGTGAAATTCATAAATTAAAGTATAATTAATTTCAAATCAAAGAATTAAGGGAAACGAGATATGCCATTGCGTTCGTCTCAGAATTCTGCTTGAGATAGAGTCCGAGTTTGCGTAAAACGGACTACGTATGAGGGAGATATGACCTCCGGAAGTTTTAGAATTTAGTTTAAAATTTAAATAGACAGAAACAGTTTAGAAACGAGTTCAAAATTCAAAAATCGGACCCAAATTGGGCTGGGCGGGAATTTTCCCGCCCAAGGCACCCAGGTCGACTGGGTAGTCGACCTGGGGGTCGACTGGGTAGTCGACCTGGGGGTCGACTGGGTAGTCGACCTGGCCCCTGAGCCAGATCGAACCCAGCCCCTCCTGGCTGGCCTGGTCTGTGCTTGGCCGAATTTCTGAGGTTTGTCTTATCACTAGGGCTTATGTGTCAGCTCCTGATTGGTTTCTCTTTAAACGAACGGCTAATATTAATCTAAGCTCCATCGACGGCTCTAATCAATTCACAAACTTTATAAAAAGAACCTAAGACTCCACCTAATTCACACAAATAAAAATGAGAATAGAGCTGTCATGCTGCTGAAGAAAGACTAGGAATAGCCGTCAAGTCAGGAGTTGATTCGAAAGCTTAAAGCAACAACAATTAAATCAAAACAACGCCCACAACAAAGGATAGCATCTCCAAATTCAGAATTCAGAATCCTGAATTGAAGATTCGTCATACGTTGTAAGTAGAGTGCTATTCCGATGTGAATGAATAATTGAGATTTGATTTGTGTAAAATGAGAAATGGAATTGTACTTAATTTATGGTGATGATAATTCATAATTGTATGTTGCTATGATTCTAATTATAAATAGATTTGGGATGTTGTGGTATAATGATGTTAGAACTATTGGATATTTGCAAGTATATGATTCATGTTGAAAGTTGACAACTATATGTTTGTGGTAGTTTATTTCAACCAAGTTGATACTCATGCAAGTATATGATTCACTATTATGCCAACATGATTTTAGATCCATCAATGTATATTTTTATGATCATTTTTAGTGCAGTT
This sequence comes from Allium sativum, assembly GCA_030737875.1. Taxonomy (NCBI): domain Eukaryota; kingdom Viridiplantae; phylum Streptophyta; class Magnoliopsida; order Asparagales; family Amaryllidaceae; genus Allium; species Allium sativum. Next base: position 93,787,168 of record CM060916.1, on the reverse strand, counting down.
GGATCCAATTGAGTATTATGATTCATATGAATTTATGTTGGAATTGGCATCATGATTCAAGTGTAAAACCATACTTTTGTATTAGTGACAAAAGTAAGCATCTTTGTGAACTTGTGTTGACTTTATGAACATGGCTAGTTTGTGTTGACTTTATGCCCAAACAAAATATGTTTTAGGCTTAGGTTGTTGTTAGAAAACATATGATAATATATGTGGCACATAATTAAGTTAGATTCATGCTTTAAAACAAAAGTTTACATGATTAGATTAAAACCATGATTCATGTTTAAGTATGTTTTATGTTAAGATGTTATGCTATTACAATGCAAGTTCACAAGTGCCTAATTTATGTTAATTAGACCGCTATGTTGCAAGTTGATGCGTTTACACACCCCTTTTTGATGTTACTTAGAATATATATACATCATGTTCTAAGCCTCCCCTTTTTCATGTGGCTAAGTTGGGCTTAAATGTTAAGCCCAACATAATTTAGCGAACGTATAAAACGGGGGTAATGACGTTGGGTTAAAAATATAAAACATATGTGTTGGCATGTTTGACGCATGCCAACGACCTTGAAAACATTTAAGTGGTATAAATTAATTTTACCCAATAAAGATGAATTTGAATAATGGGCTGCAAATATTTACATATAAAAAGAAAAGAGACAAAACATGTAAACTTAGAAAATGCGATGTGCTTAACCCGAGGTTGGATTGCGTTGTGACATAAACCTGCCCGGACCCGCCCGGCTGTCCAGTAGTCACAACAATACCTATCCAATGTGGGTGGTTAAACATTGAGCCCAATAAAGACCCGAGGTTAGACTAAGTTGTGACGTAAGACTGCCCGGAGCCAACCGGCAACAGGCAGTCTAATGTGAGTGGTTGAGGCTTTAATAAGACAATTAAGGCTGAGTCAAGATTGGTAGGATTTAGTAAACTGAATTAATACTTAATCAAATTAAACATGCTAAACTATACAGATTGATTGGGGGTTAGGTTTATACAGAACACTTAACCAACTTAGCATGTTGGCTAGAAATAGAAAACCGAGTAGCGGGGTACCCTTTTCAGCAGTAACCCTACAAGGTGTATCAGGATACCCTGAACTAGGCACGGTGGGGCACGATTCCTGGGCTGACTGTACGAGGTCAAATCGACGGCGGTGGTGCAGCAGTGTAGGTTCTAACGAGGTGCGGGCGTGCACAAACTCCGACAAAGAAAAATTAGGCACTGGGCACCAGTAGTATACCTGTGCATTCTAGAATTGTGTCGGGCCGCCACCATGGGACTTGATACACCCCATGGTGGGACCAGCATAGGTAGCTACAACATCGGGGGCCGTAAGACACATGTAACTACGCGAGTAGGAGCCGATCATTAGAAATGGATCACTTCACCCTGATTATGGGGTGCCTGTTGGGAAATAGTTTATAGGGGTGCAGAGATTAATATGGGGTATGATAGTATATTCGACTCTAGACAACTTAACTTAGTTTATGGTGCTTACCCATTTCCAGTTTGCACGTATCATGCTCATTTACTTATTCATAGACTGAATAGTCCTAGACTTACTCAGGCTTTATGTCTGACTCTACTTTTGTTTTGTCTTCTTTTCTTTCGTTCCCCCCAGGTCCATAGGGAGGGAATACCGCAGCTTGACAAGTTTTCACATCCAGCTTGAAGAGAAAGAATGTATTGCTTGGATCTCTTTCATTTTGGACTATGGCTTTGGATAGCAATTATGGGGACTTATGCAGTTTACTTATGTTTTTATGCTTCTTTAAGTTATGAAATCAAGACAGTTATGAAAATGTAATGTTTTTGGAAGTATTGTAAGACAATTATGGCATGGTTTGTGTAACACTTATTTTGAAGAAATAAAAGTTGCTGTTCGTTTCAGCTGTTCAAAAATGTGTGTATTTATATCTGTCTTGTGTGTCTGTGACTTATACTTATAAACCTCCACCAAAATTAGGGCATTCCCTTTGAGAGTGACCCTAACGGAGGTGGGTTGTTTCAAAATCGTTATTTTAACGATACGGCCCAATAAAGGTAACTCACCTTGGTTGGTCACGTTTATAAAATAAACGTGTTTAAATTTTTTGAATTTCTTATGAATTGGTTGATTGTTAAATGTTCGTTATTTATTTTTATCAGTTAAATGGAATGGAATGATTTGGTTTGTGATAACCGTTTGGAATACAGGGAAGAATAGGTTGGAGGGATCCAACCGGGTTCCTCAAATATATTATTTATTTTCATATTATCATATATGAACTGATCTGATGGGGTGATTGATTTAATTGTTGATTAACGACTGAATATTCAACATTTGTTTAGTTTAAACCAATGGGCGGTATTGGTTGAGTAATTGGCAGCATACGGCCTATAAAATCAATCTCTTTTGTTCATACGGATTTACCGTCAGGTGAATTGATAGAACTAAAGTTATAAAGTTTATTTTATAGCTTGAGATAGATTTTGAAATATATTATTTTGAATAAAAGTTTATAAAAGGAAAATAAATAAATATTTTATTTATTTAAGACCTTGATTATTATTAATTGATTTTATAAAGTCAATCCTGATGTTAATCAGATTTGTAAGTACAAGGATAAGAAATAATCGAATGGTTAAACTTGGATAATTGTGTCGACTGGAATTTATTAAAAAAGGGAATTATGAGACGACCCCAAACCCCGTACTGACGGTGGCAAGGGTAATCTTTGGAATATAACACATAGACAGATAATAGCAGAACAGAATTAAATAAATACACCAGATAAACGTAATCATCAGAGTTACACAGTATACAGGATCATAATTAGTACAAATACAGTTCAGCTATACATAAATGTCTACAGCAAAAAACAAACGAAATATGTACAATAGGAGCTGAACAGCAAAAAATAGATAAATGATAGATTCCATCTTCAGCTCCAGCTATCCAGAAAGAGCCTGCTAAACCTGAATACAAGGCTGCCCGTGTAGAAAAAGTGGCACCCGAGTTTGCAAGTGAAACAAACTACGAGTCAGTCATGGGACTGGTATGAGAAATCTACTTAACACATTAATAATATGGCTAATCACAGGATCACGCCACTTTCGTGGAACAGGTTTACTCCATCGGATTGCCAGTGCTTTAAAACAAATAATTCTTTTAAACATCGCAATGCTTTTTATAAAATTGAAGCCATTATAAGACTCAGTTCCCATCACACAATGCAACGCAAACCGGAGGATAGAGTTTTTACCTTATAACGGCCAAAATATGCTTGATAGGAATAAAACAAAAGCATTTGATATTATTACTAGTGTTTACATGTTTCAAAACAATTTCTAATCATAATTATCAATCATAGACGACATGGGTACCATATATCATGTCGCCATATATATGTACAATCAAAACCGCACAGTTACGTATTTGGAAATTGGATTTCCGTCATGAACCAAGGCAAAAGATAGTCCTCACCGAATTTGAGACGCTCTAGCCCGCCCCTCAAGAAAGTACTCAGTCAAGCCTTTGGATCGTCAGGGCCGGTCCACCAACGTGGATTAAAATTCCTGAACACTGCGTTTCCCCACCCTATGGGGCGTGAGTAAGCCAACGAATGACTACTCCATCGGTCCTGGATCGACCGATATATCTGAGGCGCCTCGCTATCCATCATCCACATAAGTAAAATGTCAGGCCGTGTAAAAACACTGACACAACTCCTAGCTAGAAAGAAATGCATGCCCTCCCTGAGGTCCTTCTCCTGTTTCTGGTTCATACTGGGGTGTGAGGCTCGCGAATTCACGTTATACACAAAGCTACGCCACACAGACGGTGCTTTGATCATCAATCACAAGACTTTGCTTTTCAACAGAAGCCCTGATCACTGCATCTTAGCATGTCACACAGGCAATTCACACCATGCAACTAATGGCTATCAATCACATAGAATAAATTCCAATGTCAGACACACAATCTATTTGCAAGTCCGTTCTGGGTCGGAACGAAACCGGAGGCACTATATACCTCGCAAACCCATCGATCTCCATGTACGTCTGGACGATCACCACTCATTATCCATATTTCGGGATGCCTCCCAATCAGGACATCAGTTACCATCCAAACGAGGTGAAGATCTCCGGTCTTCGACCACCGTCTTCATCTTCGATTTCTTATCATCGATTCAGTTATTCAGAATGGGATAAATCCGGTCTTTCTGAGCAACTCGCATATATAATAAACATGTGTAACACAAACACACAAACGCATCATTTCAATTCATTAGTCGCTAACCGTAAATCAATAAGAGAACGATTTCCCATATATTAACCCCGAAGGACGAAACCAACATCAGATCAACACCCAGGAAACCATTCGACTTAGCCAACCTTCAGTTAGTTTCTAAATTTCACATCCATATCATTTATAATATTTTATAACGATTTATCGCTATTTTTATTTATTTTAAAATAGCCAATTTATTCAAAACGACGCTTCAGGCCATAACGCGGCCGTGGCGCTATTTTTATTCAGATTTAATTTACACATATATGAAAATCTAACCGTTGGATCTTCACAAAATTTATATCATTAGAAAGATTTTTCAAAACGAATCCAAAGGTTCCAATTTCGGGAAAATCCGATGGTCGGATCTCCCGGTATAATCGTTTGAAGTTTCAACTTCAAAATACGAACTGCAGCATCGTTATTCGATTAAATATAATTATATTTATATATATATATATAATCGGTTATGGCTCTATTTTTCTTCAGATTTGAATTAAATATTCCAGCCAATCCAACCATTGGATCTTTACAAAGTTGGTGTCGTTGGAAAGGTATTTCCAAAGCGAACCCAACGGTTTCGATTTCGGGAAAATCCGATGGTCGGATCTCCCACACTAATCGTTTGAAATCACGGTTTCAAAACACGAACTGCAGCTTCGTTATTCGATATATTTCAATTCTATTTATATATATATATCGATTCTTTGATTTCAAAGCTATATTCTTTTCATACATTTGATAAAAATGATATTTTTATCCAACATACATTCACTTCGACACTTCACTATTTTTAACAATTCATGTATATAGTAAAAATGTGATTTTTATTGTAAAACGATTTATTTCAAAACACGACTATTTTATATAGTTAATATAGGTGATAAAAATAGGATTTTTATTATAAGACAATTTATTTCAAAACAAGATTATTTTATATAGTTTATATTGATGATAAAAATTGGATTTTTATTATAAAACAATTTCTTTCAAAATATGAATACCATTCAACACATGAATTTCAATTCAACGAATGAATTTCAATTCAACACATGAAGGTTTTCTATAGTTTATATATATAGATAAAAAGGTGATTTTTATATTTAAAACACGAACACCATTCAACACATGAATTTCTATTCAATGAATGAATTTCGATTCAACACATGAAGGTTTTCTATAGTTTGTATATATAGAGTAAAAATGTGATTTTTATTGTTAAAACAATTTATTCAAAACACGAATAATATTCAACACATGAATTTCTATTCAATGAATGAATTTCGATTCAATATATGAAGGTTTTCTATAGTTTATATATATAGATAAAAAGGTGATTTTTATATTTAAAACACGAATACCATTCAACACATGAATTTCTATTCAAAGAATGAATTTCTATTCAACACACGAATATAGTTTCAACACACGAAAATAATTCTAACACATGAATATTATTTAAAATTTCGGTAGCATAACGGCAGGGTAGTTAAAACTGGGGCCGTCCCTAGTACGGCTCCTTGCTCTACCTTAAAGCCTTGCAGCTTTTGACAATGGGGAATCATGCATCTAGTTCGCACGCAGGCGGCATGTATATTTTTTCATTTCCACAAACTAATCCTATGTGGTTTCCACCAAATATTTCTCAACCACAAACGGGTATTTTTCAACCACAATCAATCAATTTCAACCACAAACAATTTCAATCAACCATTCGCTATCAATCAATTTTCACACCAATCACAACCAATAAATATCGTCCATGGTTTGTGGACGAGGGGCGTGTATATATACATATATATATATAAGCATTTCACTTCTATTTCAACACATATATAATTTTTACAATGCGTATATAACTTATACATCGAACGTACAACTTATACAACGCTTATACAAGAGGTGTACAACGCTTATATAACTCATACATCAACTATATAGTTTATACATCGTCGTTTTCCATATCGTTTATAAATTAGAAATCTCACATTGGGTTCCACTCCACCAAAAATAGCAGAAGGCTCAGAAAAATATGCGGTCTCTTCTAGAATGTAGAAGACGTCCACACGAGCCCACTGTCTCTTGTTTCACTGAATTTCATCAAGAAACGAAAAAGATATGATTTTTACAGTGAAATAAAAAACGGTAGCGCTTTAAACTGCTATAATATAGTTTCAGCCGTTACCTCTCACGTTCGTTCAAAACAAGGTTTGCACTTTTCTCGAAATCCATGCCACTTCAGAACGATCGGCCAGCGCCACAGCGTAGGGCAAGGAGAGAGCTTCCTGGCGTCGTGCTCGATGCTTAGATCGATGGCGAGGAGGAGCTCCGACGGCGGTTTCAACGACGCGACTTCGGGGTGCCCGATCTCCCAAAATACTGAGCGATAAATTACAATCCCTATATGGATTTGAAGATCTCGAGACAATCTACAAAAACTTCAACTGGGTGTAACGACCCGGAAAATCTGAACCAATTTAAAAATTTTAAATTGGCTAAAATAATGGATTTTAAACATTTTAAATAAATATTTTAAATAATAGCGATGAAAAGTGAGTTTGAATCGACGTTTGAAAACGAATATAATTAATTCTAATTATAAAAAAGGCCTGAAATGGCGCGGTAGTTTCAAATTTTGAATTCAAACTTTGACTGACTGTACCGGGTGCAAAACAAAACGGATTTGAGTGAAACCAAAAATATTTAAATCTGTTGGTGAATACCTTTCTAACGTATCTGAAAAATCGAAGTTTTATAGCGGAAAGCAAAAGTTATGGCCAAATGAATTTTCAGAAAGGTCGCTATGGAATTTATATAGCCCGTGAAATTGGCCATTTTGCATACGACCTCAGAATTCGACGAAACCACTTTTTTTGGATCCGGGATGTGAAGTTATTGCTAGGTTTCAAATTTCATAATTTTTGAAGCTAGTATGTGAGTGTGGCAAAGGAAAACGTGTTTTGATCAATTACAGTTAAATTGGATCGACCATAAGTGGGCCTTTTTGCAAACGGTCTCAGAATTCGACGAAACTAGTTTTGTTGGGACCGTATCGTCAAAACATAGCCAGATTTATTATTCTGGAATTTTTCGAATCAGTTTGTGGCCCTGGCAAATTGAAATGTACGTTCAAATCAAATATTGAATGTTATATATTTTAATCTGAATGAAAACTGACTGAAACAGTCGAATGGGCCTACGAAATATATCGCATTGTGTTCGGAATGAGGGTAAAACGCTAAGGATGGCAGTCGTTGGGTTTGAATTGGTGTTCGGGTGTGACAAGGGGTATTTTCAGATTTTTAAAACTTTATAAATAGATAAAAAAATATGACTGGTCCACGTCAGAACCCACCCCCCCCCCCCCCCGATATTTTCTCTCTCCCCGTAGCGATTGTAACACCCCACTTCCTCCATGGTCACTCTTGTAAGTACACTGGCTTTGGAGGGGTGTTGGACAAGGTAAACATGCATGAAGATATCACAAGACAGAACATATGAGTAAAACAGAGTAAATAAAGCAGCGGATAAAATTACTATTTCAAAACCATAGTCAAGTTACATCAAAGTACTTGGTCATTATTTTCCAACTACTACAAGTCTAGAAACATAAACTGAAAACTGGAAATAACATAAAGTAAACTATCCCCAAAGTAGACGTGGTAAAGCCATAGCGAGCTCAAGTCCAAACCGTACATGAGCTATCCAGAAAGCAAGCTAAAGATCCAAGCTAGGTGCAAGTGTTCCCAATTTGAGAACCTGGGGGGGGAAGGAAGAAAAGAGGCGAAAGGAAAACAGGTCAGTCAAAAAGACTGGTAAGTCCTACCTACAATTAGTATAAAAACTAATAAAGTTAACTGGACATGTAAAACAGAGATGAAATATAGGATGATAACTGGCATGGTGAAAAGTTAACAAGAGTGGCATCGCATATACAAGGTTAAGTTGCACCAAGAGTGTACTAGTATTTTAACCTATGTCAAGTATAAACAAGAAGTGATCCCTTGGCCCAATAGGCCCAATATCATGAGATGCCCCAGTCAAGGTCCAACTATATGATTTAGTCGATCGGCTCCCTATAAGCCTAACTCGTCGTGTATCGGTGTCATACGGCTTAATCATGAAATGTAGTTAACTGTGCAAGGTCCACCCCAGGGTGTATCCAGCCCTAAGGTGTTAACCACAGACACAAAATAAGCACGCACAGTCTAAACCTACCGGTGCCCATGTTCAACTCCTGACTTAATGTGCACGACCATGGTCCGCCTGAACTTAACTGGTGCACCATTCAGCCGTCTCTTTTGGTCTCTTACAATCAGCGCAGTAATCGTGCCCCACCCTAGCCTAGTCCTAGGGTATCCTGATACTATAGGTTACTGCTGAAAAGGACCACGTAACTAGGATTTCAATCGGGTTAAGTGTGGTTAACCCTATCCTAACCATGTATTGAGTTGATCAAGTGTATCCAAGCAGTTCATGACTTAACCCTATCAATACATCGTGTTCAACTGGTCAAGTATATTCAAGTGGTCTATGACTTAACCCTACCAATCCATCATGTTTAATTGGTTAAGTATTCAATTAGTCCATGACTTAACCTTATCATGTGGCATTAATTAGCTTAATGCACTCCAACCTCTCACATTAGACCTTGTTGTGGTTACTAGTTAAGCCGGGCGGGTCCGGGTAGCTTTACACCACAACCTAGTCTAACCTTGGGTTTTAAGTGCGACATGACCAACTACTCACATTGGGTCCTATTGTTTGTAGCCACTAGTTAAGCCGGTCGGTTCCAGGTAGATTTATGCTACAAACTCAACCCAACCTCGAGTTGGCCACTTTCATGTTTTCTACATGTCATATCCACGTTCATGTTTTCAAGCATAATCACATGTCATATTTTCAAGTCATGTTTCATGTCATTTAAGTTTACCCATAACGTAAACCCATCGCACGTAAGTTCGCATAAACACAAATAGATCAAAAGGGGGAACATAAGAATATGACAAGATGGGCATAAGATGGCAAAGTCTATCACAAGTTAAACATGGTGATATTTGAGGCAAAGGTGTTCATCACAACTAGCATATGGCATTATTGGCCTCAAAACATGTATGACATCAACTTAGCAAATAGGTGATAACATGGTCATAGTTAACATTGGGTGATAACTTGTGATTAGCATATAGTTCAAGATCATATGCGAGTTAACATCAAGGTTATGAGAGGATCTAGGTTGCATTATGCATAACTACCAAGTTCTATGTTGCATTATGCATAACCACCAAATAAAGCTCATAGCTTTCTACCCAAAAATAAAGGTAAATGATACTAGGTTCATGATAGTGCCACAATCATAGATCAAAAGAGTCATAAATGGATCTTTGCATACAAATATAGCCCCAAGACAAGTATTATACCCAAAAGTCCCATTTCAACTTGCTACATGATCACATTAACTTCATAGTTTAAATCTAAGAGTAGAGTGGGGCTTACTAAGCGTGGCTATGAGAACTAGAAACAAAATAGAACAAGATAGAGACGTTGTAGAGGCTCTAGGAATGATGTAGCAACACAAATAGCCTTGAGAATAAGTAGCTCCTTTGATTTGACGAAGAAAGATGGCTCCTTTTTGCCTTAGAAGCTCTCAAGATGAAGATGGAGGCCATGATTAGGGAGCATTTTGGTAGAATTTAGTTGTTAGGTTGACTTGTGATGATTTAGGATAGGTATTAGGGTGTTTTTATAGGTGTAGAGACTAGTTTAGGCCATAGGATTAACCCTAATTCAGATCTGAGCCATCAAATCACGTCATAAGCCAACAAAACACGACCCAGGAGCCAAAACAGGTGCACCAGGCCAAACTGGCCCGACAACCCAGGTCGACAGGGGTGTCGACTGGGGTGTCGACACCAGCAGGGGCAAGTCGACTCCCAAGTCGACTCCCTAGTCGACTTGGGGGCTGGGCGGGAAATTTTCCCACCCAGTCTGTTTGGCTCCAGATTTGAAATTTTGAACTGTTTTTGAACTTTAAATTTTTCTGAAAACTTTGACGGGCCATAACTTGGTCATACGAACTCCGATTCTCGAAAACTCAGACTCTATTTCGCGTATTTTTCCGAGACGAACGCAACGGCATAGTCAGTTTCCATTGATTCATATTTTAAAATTTAATTCTGCCTTGATTTACGTTATAACATGTTATTCAAAATACGGGTTGTTACATTCTCCCCACCTTAAAGGATTTCGTCCCCGAAATCTTCAAGTTAGGAAGAACGTATCCTACCATCCATCATCCATCTACTCAAAACATCATCAACGAGCAGTCATTGTCCTTAAAAGATTCTAAATGTTGTATGATCATATGCGAAAGGTGTGTGTATATGTACTTATCTAATGCGAAAATCAGGCGTTTACTGATTCAGTAAACCTCCTTAATGCAAAGTATGTTAGTGAAATGAGTCCATATGTGTAACACCCCACGTCCATTAATGTCACTCACAAAGGGAATGCATTAACTTCTATGGAGGTTTTAGGTGAATATAGAATAGTAAAATTTCAACAAGACAGATATAAAATAGTACTTGGAAATTTAAAAACTTTATTTCAATTGCAGCAGAAGTCAAAACATGTTTGATTACATCATAACACCATAATCAAAGTCAAGTACAATATCTATCTTGATAAAACAAGTACATAATCCCATTACATAAATAGCCATTAAAAAGAAAGATAACAAGCTGGACTTTACTTCAGCAGTCCAAGCTTTCCAAGAGATAAACAATCCAATCAGACTCCACTGGAACTTGGCCCAACCTGAGGACCTGAAGGGAGAAAAAAGATGAAAAAGAGGGGGGGTCAGACATAAAGTCTGGCGAGTATGATAATTCTACAATACTATTATCAAAATAACTGGACTAAGGCATAAGCTGGAAAACTAGGAAATGTCTATGAAAGAGCAGATTAAGGACAGAGACAATCGCTAAAGGAAACGTTATAGGCGCTCCTAAATACTAAAGGATAAACACTATACTGCACCACACCAGTCACCCTAAAGATTGATTCCACTTAGCTTCACTTAGAAACTTTCTTAATGGCTTTACTTACTCCTAGCTGACTACATAGGTGCCGCCTGCCCCTATCTCCACTAGGTGTACCCCACTTTCCATTTTTCGATCGGCTCCCTACTAGTAGATACCCGTGCTGGCCCCACAGTGGGGTGTATCATTCCCCTAAAGTGGCAACCCGATATAACGGAGATGCAGGGCTTATACCTACACGATGCAACAACGTCTTACCTACCAGCCCGGGTCCACACACGCATATGAAACCCGTTGGACTTGCGTTGCCACCGCTCCCTGTTTTGGCCTCTTATAGTCAAACCCAGTATGCGTGTCCCGTCCTCGACTTGGGTCGAGCCCACAAAGATACGTTTTGGGATACTGGTTGAAATGGGCCCCCATTATTTCCCACAAGCATTCCACCTAAGCTTGTCCCATTAATCCATCCACTTAACCCACTTAGTCATGTTCATTTACATGTGTATTTGGTTAAGTCTAATCGTATTTCAAATGCCTCTAAAGGCAACCACTAGATTCCTCATGCCACGCAAGGCACCTACTTAACCCCCATGTCCCACCTTACATGATTATCTAGCTAAGTATTTCTTAATTCATTAAGGCCATAACCTCATAAAGACCTCTCACATTAGACTGGCATTTATGGCAGCTGGATTTGCCGGGCGGGTCCGGGCAGTCTTACACCATAAAAGAGTCTAACCTCGTGTCTTTACAACGGTTATGCTTTAGTTTGGGCCTAGGACCTCTCACATTGGGCCGACATTTGTGACTACTGGATTTGCCGGGCGGGTCCGGGCAGGTTTACGTCACAAACGGGTCCAAACTCGTGTCCTACGCATTGATTATTATTAATAATCCACTTTCCCCAATTTTAATAATTCCCTACTTGAATTATTAATTAATTCCAAATTTAACAATGTCCATAATTGACTCAATTATGGACATCCATTTAAGGCATGCAACATCATATCAATTGCACCCCAATTTATTAATTTCCTAATATTACCCCTACCCCACGTTTGAACGTTTATTCGCAAAATGTATGCTAGACCCGATTAGTCTAACTCATAGCATAAAATAAAATATTCGCAACAACAACATATATATGCGACTAAATAAATCATAACAAGGGGTAAAACTTGCATACATTACAACTTGCATAAGGTTATACATGTCATGGATCTAAGGGTGTCAACTTATTCATAATTCACATAATATGATTTTGATCAAATTTCATAAACTTGTATAGGACATGTGTGAATCAACATCATTAACAATATGGTTTTATATGGGTACACCTAACTCAATAGGCAAATTCCCAAAAATCAAAATTCATTTAATCATAGATTCATGTATATGGGTACACCTAACTTAATAGGCAAATTCCCATATTCAAGATCCAATTAATTTGTAGATTCATGTATATGGGTACACCTAACCCAATAGGCAAATTCCCATAATCAAGATCTATTATAAAAAAACATAAACTTTAAACATGATCCAATTCGCATAAATACTAACATCATGATTTTACAACTTGTATGATTCAACACAACTTAACATGACATCATTATCATATAACATAAGTATTTCAACATATGTGATAATATGAGATCTACAACATATATAAGATTTACAACATAGCATATCATAATTTGCAACATAGCATGATATGATTTACAACATAGCATAGCATGATTAATCACATATGACATAGCATAGGATTATTTACAACATAATCACTACAACATAACAACATATATATGATAACATAATAGCATAACAAGAGATCCACAACATAATTTACAAATACATAACAATTCGTATCACTTTCTTGTGATCCATTCATAACTTAATCAAATTATTTTATAATAATATTGTGAGATTCATCATACTCACAATTTTAAAGAAGAGAAATAGAAAGAGAGAGAGCTTTTGATTTGATTTGAGTAGATTTTGTTTGTAGATTAGGCCTTCTTCTTCTTTAGTTTGTGACGGCTATGCTGAACTCCATGGCAACGGCATGTCGGTAGCTCTCCAATTTTTCAAGTGATTTAGGGTTAGAGTCTACCCACTTATTTATAGATGTTAGGATTCATTTAGGCCATTAGATTTAACCTAGAAATAACCGCAGCCATTCAGACCAGATGCGGTTTATCTTATTGACTCAGCAATGAGTCAGAAGTGACTCAGCAAACACTCAGCAAATTAATAAACTTCTATTCATGTTTACATTAACTGCCCATATATATAAATATATATATATATATATATACACACACGCACCTATTCATGAATTCAAATTAATCCATAATTAACTTATGACCATTTCTACACATTAATTTTCCAATTAATGTCTTAATTCTATTTTTCGCCTTTTAAGGCAATTCTCATATCTCAAATTTGTTATATGCCTTTTAAGGCTATTTCGTGCAAATTCTCAATATTAATTCTTTTAATTTGTGAATATTAGTATTAACAGAAATACGGGGTGTTACATTCTCCACTCCTTAAGGGATTTCGACCCCGAAATCTTCAAGTTTATATCCTATCATCAACCATCTACTCAATCAACAAACACTGGCATCCATTGTCCTTATAGACTTCTAATGCTTTCATGTTTAAATGCACAGTGTGTGTCTATGTCCGTATCTAATGCAAAATCAGGCGGTCCACTGATTCGGTTGACCTCCTTGATGCAATTCATGATTGTGCCATGCATCCATTATGTATGCAAAAGATCCTAATTGCTTACAAACTACTTCTATATGCGTGCACATCCATTCAACCGAATGCAGCATCTATATGATGGTACAACCATTATACATCCATTATACTAAATACATTCATTTATGCAATATGCAATATGTAGTGACTGAGCCGATCTAGTGCCTAAAGTGTGTGTATATATGCATCCACGAGCAACCACTAGAAACCACTTGCATCCATTTTGCATCCATCATACATAACATGTCTCAAACACATGTTTCAACCATAGGATTATCCTAACTAAAGGTCAAAGGTACTAATGAGAGGACATACTAAAGATAAGATAAGATAAGCTAAGCGATAAAGGAGAAATTAAAAGACATACCCTCAAAAAGAAAAGGGTATAGCGAACGCATCTTCCCTTCTGTCTCCCAAGTAGCGTTGCTCTCATCATCTCCCCATTGCACTTTAACTAGTCTGACCTCTCGATTTCTCAACTTTTTGATCTCCGACCCAAGAATGCATGTAGGAGCTCGTCTAATTGTTGCATCACGCTCTATTTCTACCTCTTTAAGCAAGCTCGGCTCTACCACCTCCGCGGTCTTGTGCAAACACTTCCTCAAATGTGATACATGGAATACGTCGTGTACTCCACTAAGTTTCTCAGGCAACTCCACCCTATACGCCATCTTCCCAATCCTGTCTTTTATAGGAAACGGCCCTACAAACCTTGGCGCTAATTTCCCAACGGACCCAAAGCGAACAACATTCCGTAACGGAGACACTTTGATAAAAACCATGTCCCCAATGTCAAACTCAAGATCTGTCCTCCTCTTATCAGCATACGATTTCTGCCTATCTTGTGTTGCTTTCATCCTCCTTCGAATCAAATCAATCTTCTCCGAGGTTTCCCTAACCATATCGGGCCCAAGTAGGATTTTATCGGTAGATTCCCACCAACATGTAGGCGAACGACAAGGCCTTCCATAAAGAGCTTCGAAAGGTGCCATGCCAATACTAGACTGAAAGCTATTATTATATGCGAATTCTACCAATGGAAGGTGCTCTTCCCATGTACCCCCAAAGTCTAGGATACAAAGTCTTAAAAGATCCTCTAGAATACGATTCACCCTCTCGGTCTGGCCGTCCGTCTGAGGATGATATGCGGTGCTCAAACATAGCTGAGTCCCTACCGCCTCTTGTAAACTCTTCCAAAATTCACTAGTGAAGATGTGATCACGGTCGCTTACTATACTAGAAGGAATACCGTGCAAACGAACTATCTCTTTAATGTATACAGAAGCCAACCACGGAGCAGTCCTCTTACTTTTCACGGGAATAAAACGGGCGCTCTTAGTAAGTCTATCTACTATAACCCAAATCCCCGTATTACCCTTCCTTGATCTTGGTAATCCATCCACAAAATCCATTGAGACGCTTTCCAATTTCCATAGTGGAACTTCCAATGGGTGAAGCAACCCACCAGGTTTCTTTTGTTCCGCTTTTACTCGTTGGCACACCAAGCATCTAGCGACGTACTCGGCTACATCCTTTTTCATACCGGCCCAAAAGAAAACCCGCTTCATATCTTTGTACATCTTGTCTCCGCCGGGATGAATGGTCATCTTTGAGCGATGAGCATCATCAAGAATGGCCTTCCTTAAGTCTTCGTCTTGTGGTACACAAAGTCTATTATCCCTTCGTAACCAACCCTTATCGTCTAGGGTATACCTACGAAGATGGCTAGACGACTCCCCTCCTTTGAGCTTTTCTACTATCTCAACCAACTGGGGGTCGTCTTGCTGTGCCTCACCAACTCGTTCTAGAAGCGTAGGTCTAACCTCCAAGGATGCTAACAAACCAGGTACTAGGTCAACGGAGGGTCTAAAGTCAAACATGGAGATGAATTCTAAGCTTCGTCGTTCAACAAACAACGAACTCAAGGACAACCTTTTCCTACTTAAGGCGTCTGCTACCACATTACCCTTGCCCGGGGTATATGCTATTTCAAAATCGTAGGAGGCTAGGAATTCCATCCACCGTTGGTGCCTTAAATTCAAATCCTTCTGAGAGAATAAGTATTTTAATGATTTGTGGTCAGTGAACAGTTCGAATTTCTCACCAAGAAGATAGTGACGCCAAGACTTAAGCGCGAAAACAATTGCGGCTAACTCAAGGTCATGCGTAGGGTAATTCTTTTCATGAACCCTCAACTGCCTTCCACCATAGGCTATTACTCTTCCCTCTTGCATGAGGACCGCGCCAAGTCCCGTCCCACAAGCATCAGTATAGACGGTAAACGGTTTATTCCCGTCTGGCAACACTAAGACTGGGGCTGAAGTTAAGGCTCTCTTTAAATGTTGGAACGCATCATCACAATCTTCATCCCACGTAAAAACCAGGTTCTTCTTCGTTAACCGTGTTAATGGAGCTGATATTTTTGCGAAGTCTTTGATAAACTTCCTATAATAGCCAGCCAACCCCAAGAAACTTCTTACTTCGGTTACATTTTTAGGGACCTTCCAATCTTGGATGGCCACCACCTTTGTGGGATCCACTGCTATCCCTTCCTTGGAAACCACGTGCCCTAAGAACCGTACTTCATTCCTCCAGAAGTGACACTTAGAAAATTTTGCCTTAAGGTTATGCGCTCGAAGGGTTTCCAACACTTCCCTAAGATGTAGGGCATGCTCTTCTTCATTCTTAGAAAAGACTAAGATGTCATCCACAAAGACTACCACGAATTTGTTAAGGTACTCCCTAAACACCCTACTCATCAAATCAACAAAATATGCGGGGGCGTTTGTCAAACCAAAGGCCATCACTAGCCATTCATAGAATCCGTCAGGAGTCCTAAAAGCAGTCTTATCTATACTATCCTCAGCCACTCTCAGTTGATGAAAGCCAGTGGCTATGTTAAACTGCGAAAACACTGAGGCGCCAACTAACTGATCAAAGAGATCGTCAATCCTCGGCAGTGGGTATCGGTTCTTTTTAGTAAGCTTGTTTAGTTCTCTATAGTCCACACAAAGTCTAAGGGACCCATCCGCCTTTGTAGCAAATACTAATGGAGCACCCCACTCTGATATACTACGTCTTATGAACCCCTTCTCAAGCAACTCCTTCACTTGCTTATTGAGTTCCCTCCTTTCACGAGGAGCCATGTGGCGCACTGGCAAAGATACGGGTTTAGCATTATCCACAAGATAAATTCGAAAGTCTATCTCCCGCTTTGGAGGTAAGCCCTTCACCTCCTCAAACACATCCGGATATTCCCGGACCACCTCTACCGTTCGTAGATTCTCTACAGACGCGTCAAGCGATTCAAGATAACTTAGCATAACGGAATTTATGGGACTACAAAAGATGTCGAGAGCATTACCAAGGCGAGTCACAAGCCTAACTACTCTCCTTTCACAATCAAGAATGGCCCCATTTCTAGATAACCAATCCATTCCTAAAATTAGCCCATAGCCCGTGAAGCCCAATACATAAGCATCACATCTAAATTCAACGCTAAGTATAGAGATTTTCAAATCCAAACATATCATGGTCAAATGAGCCGAACCCCCAATTGGATTTGAAACAACCAAGGGATCCTCTACTAAACTGGTGTTCAAGTGCAGTAATTCAACTAATGATGCAGAGATAAACGAATGAGATACGCCAGAATCGAATAAGGTATGGACAGGATGATCAAACAGAAAAACTAAGCTTTCAACAGAAATTGTTCTACCTCTTTCTTGCAGCGGTGGGGCCGCAATAGCCTGAACTTGCCCCCTTGCCTGCCCAGGTGCCATAAGAGCCTGCACCTGTCCTCCCGAGGTAGACCCTGCACTCTGCCCCTTCTTTGGGCAGTCCTTCACCAAATGTCCCGCATCTCCACAATGAAAACAACCAGTCTTCCTTTTCTTTCTACAATCTTTGCTGAGATCGCCAGGCGTCCCACAATTGAAGCATCTCTTCTTCCCTTTGCCATTATTGTTTTTACCACCCTTCTTATTTTGCTGTTGGGTTTTCTTCTGATCCCCTTTCTTTTCAACTGCCTTATCCTCATGCATAAGTGCCATTTCTACTAGACTTTCAAAGGTGGCTCCCATAGGGATGTGGGTCATAGACAACCCTTGCAACGGTTCATTCAAGCCTCTAACGAACCTCAAAGCTTTCTTCTCTGGCGTGTTCACCAACTCCAAGCCAAACCTTGCTAACTGATTAAATTTATTGACATACTCCTTCACTGATATGCTCCCTTGCTTTAATGTCAGGAATTTTTCCATATTTAAATTCTCCTCTGCCCTTGAAAGAAACTTTGCCTCAAACCTTCGTATGAAATCCGCCCATGAATCAACTGGACGTTCCCCGTTAGTGACCTCCCACCAAAACGAGGCCTCTCCCTTCATTAACCAAGCAGCTAAACGGACTTTCCTCCCATCTTCCACTTCAAAGATATCCAACAATTCCTCAGTCTCCTTAAGCCAGTCTCTGGCCTCCACAAACGTCTCAGTCCCTTGAAAAGTTTTTCCTCCCATAGCCTTAAATTCCTTGCACGTCTTTGCAAAAGTGTCAACACGAGGAGGAGAAGGAGGAATGGGTGCAACTGGGGGTGGAGGAACATCTGCTGGGCCTGCAGTGGTGGCCCTAGCCTCCAAATATCTCCAAAACCACCCTGGAATCGTCACACCTTCTGGGAGATTAAGATCTTCAGCCATGCTGAAACGAAAAAGGAAAGATTCAAAATGGAGAATTCGAAAGATAAAGATAAGGATATGGCTATTTGGGATTATGTTTTTCATAAAAACTTTCTCTAAATAACATGTTTTTGAAAGCACTTCTTCCAAAAATACTTTAGAAAAATATTTTTCTAAAAATTTTATCTGTTCTGGTAACCTTATGCTCTGATACCACGTGTAACACCCCAAGTCCATTAATGTCACTCACAAAGGGAATGCATTAACTTCTATGGAGGTTTTAGGTGAATATAGAACAGTAAAATTTCAACAAGACAGATATAAAATAGTACTTGGAAATTTAAAAACTTTATTTCAATTGCAGCAAAAGTCAAAACATGTTTGATTACATCATAACACCATAATCAAAGTCAAGTACAATATCTATCTTGATAAAACAAGTACATAATCCCATTACATAAATAGCCATTAAAAAGAAAGATAACAAGCTGGACTTTACTTCAGCAGTCCAAGCTTTCCAAGAGATAAGCAATCCAATCAGACTCCACTGGAACTTGGCCCAACCTGAGGACCTGAAGGGAGAAAAAAGATGAAAAAGAGGGGGGGTCATACATAAAGTCGGGCGAGTATGATAATTATACAATACTATTATCAAAATAACTGGACTAAGGCATAAGCTGGAAAACAAGGAAATGTCTATGAAAGAGCATATTAAGGACATAGACAATCGCTAAAGGATACGTTATAGGCGCTCCTAAATACTAAAGGATAAACACTATAATGCACCACACCAGTCACCCTAAAGATTGATTCCACTTAGCTTCACTTAGAAACTTTCTTAATGGCTTTACGTACTCCTAGCTGACTACATAGGTGCCGCCTGCCCCTATCTCCACTAGGTGTACCCTACTTTCCATTTTTCGATCGGCTCCCTACTCGTAGATACCCGTGCTGGCCCCACAGTGGGGTGTATCATTCCCCTAAAGTGGCAACCCGATATAACGGAGATGCAGGGCTTATACCTACACGATGCAACAACGTCTTACCTACCAGCCCGGGTCCACACACGCATATGAAACCCATTGGACTTGCGTTGCCACCGCTCCTTGTTTTGGCCTCTTATAGTCAAACCCAGTATGCGTGTCCCGTCCTCGACTTGGGTCGAGCCCACAAAGATACGTTTTGGGATACTGGTTGAAATGGGCGCCCATTATTTCCCACAAGCATTCCACCTAAGCTTGTCCCATTAGTCCATCCACTTAACCCACTTAGTCATGTTCATTTACATGTGTATTTGGTTAAGTCTAATCGTATTTCAAATGCCTCTAAAGGCAACCACTAGATTCCTCATGCCACCCAAGGCACCTACTTAACCCCCATGTCCCACCTTACATGATTATCTGGCTAAGTATTTCTTAATTCATTAAGGCCATAACCTCATAAAGACCTCTCTCACATTAGACTGGCATTTATGGCAGCTGGATTTGCCGGGCGGGTCCGGGCAGTCTTACACCATAAAAGAGTCTAACCTCGTGTCTTTACAACTGTTATGCTTTAGTTTGGGCCTAGGACCTCTCACATTGGGCCGACATTTGTGACTACTGGATTTGCCGGGCGGGTCCGGGCAGGTTTACGTCACAAACGGGTCCAACCTCGTGTCCTAAGCATTGATTTTATTAATAATCCACTTTCCCCAATTTTAATAATTCCCTACTTGAATTATTAATTAATTCCAAATTTAACAATGTCCATAATTGACTCAATTATGGACATCCCTTTAAGGCATGCAAAATCATATCAATTGCACCCCAATTTATTAATTTCCTAATATTACCCCTACCCCACGTTTGAACGTTTATTCGCAAAATGTATGCTAGACCCGATTAGTCTAACTCATAGCATAAAAGAAAATATTCGCAACAACAACATATATATGTGACTAAATAAATCATAACAAGGGGTAAACTTGCATACATTACAACTTGCATAAGGTTATACATGTCATGGATCTAAGGGTGTCAACTTATTCATAATTCACATAATATGATTTTGATCAAATTTCATAAACTTGTATAGGACATGTGTGAATCAACATCATTAACAATATGGTTTTATATGGGTACACCTAACTCAATAGGCAAATTCCCAAAAATCAAAATTCATTTAATCATAGATTCATGTATATGGGTACACCTAACTTAATAGGCAAATTCCCATATTCAAGATCCAATTAATTTGTAGATTCATGTATATGGGTACACCTAACCCAATAGGCAAATTCCCATAATCAAGATCTATTATAAAAAAAACATAAACTTTAAACATGATCCAATTCGCATAAATACTAACATCATGATTTTACAACTTGTATGATTCAACACAACTTAACATGACATCATTATCATATAACATAAATATTTCAACATATGTGATAATATGAGATCTACAACATATATAAGATTTACAACATAGCATATCATAATTTGCAACATAGCATGATATGATTTACAACATAGCATAGCATGATTAATCACATATGACATAGCATAGGATTATTTACAACATAATCACTACAACATAACAACGTATATATGATAACATAATAGCATAACAAGAGATCCACAACATAATTTACAAATACATAACAATTCATATCACTTTCTTGTGATCCATTCATAACTTAATCAAATTATTTTATAATAATATTGTGAGATTCATCATACTCACAATTTTAAAGAAGAGAAATAGAAAGAGAGAGAGCTTTTGATTTGATTTGAGTAGATTTTGTTTGTAGATTAGGCCTTCTTCTTCTTTAGTTTGTGACGGCTATGCTGAACTCCATGGCAACGGCATGTCGGTAGCTCTCCAATTTTTCAAGTGATTTAGGGTTAGAGTCTACCCACTTATTTATAGATGTTAGGATTCATTTAGGCCATTAGATTTAACCTAGAAATAACCGCAGCCATTCAGACCAGATGGGGTTTATCTTATTGACTCAGCAATGAGTCAGAAGTGACTCAGCAAACACTCAGCAAATTAATAAACTTCTATTCATGTTTACATTAACTGCCCATATATATAAATATATATATATACACACGCACCTATTCATGAATTCAAATTAATCCATAATTAACTTATGACCATTTCTACACATTAATTTTCCAATTAATTTCTTAATTCCATTTTTCGCCTTTTAAGGCAATTCACATATCTCAAATTTGTTATATGCCTTTTTAAGGCTATTTCGTGCAAATTCTCAATATTAATTCTTTTAATTTGTGAATATTAGTATTAACAGAAATGCGGGGTGTTACAATATGTTTGCAAATTCCTAACATAATCCATAATCTCTACATGAGTGCACATAACATTCATCCATATGCAACATCCATGTGATAGCATAACAAGTTTCAGCCATGAATAAGTATAAGCACTCATGCATATGCAATATGAAAGTGTGTGAGCCGATCTTTGTGCCTAATGTGTATCATGCATCCACGAGTATCCACTTGCAAACACTTGCAACCACTTGCAAACATCAAGCATAACATGTTTCAAATACATGTTTCATCCAAAGGGTTTCTACCTAAGGTTCTCATGACAAGGTTAACGAGATAACAAGATAAACATGGATAGCAAAAGCAAGATGTGCTAACTAGGAAAAGAGATTTAGAATGTACCCTCAAAAAGGAATGGATAAAGCCCATGCATCTTCTCCTCGGTTTCCAAAGTTGCATCTTCATCGGCTTCACTCCGCTGAACCTTTACTAACTTGACTTCTCGATTCCTCAGCTTCTTGATCTCCGTTCCCAAGATACGAATCGGAGCTCGCCTCAAAGTTGACTCTTTTTCTACCTCCACGTCTTCAAGAATGCTAGGCTCAACTACCTCGGCTGACTCATGTAGGCACTTTCGGAGATGCGAGACATGAAAAACATTGTGCACTCCGGCCAGCTTCTCGGGCAATTCCACCTTATAATCCATCTTCCCAATCCTCTCTATGATAGGGAAGGCTCCTACGAACCTTGGTGCCAGCTTCCCAACTGTTCCAAAACGAACCACATTTCGCAAAGGAGAAACCTTCACAAAGACCATATCTCCAACTTCAAACTCTAAGTCTGTCCTTCGAGTGTCTGCATAGGATTTCTGTCTGTCTTGAGCCGTTTTCATCCGCCTTCGAATCAACTCAACCTTCTCGGATGTATCCCTTATCATGTCGGGCCCAAGTATAAGCTTATCCGTCGTCTCCCACCAACATGTTGGTGACTTGCACGGCCTCCCATATAAAGCTTCGAATGGTGCCATCCCTATGCTTGCTTGGTAGTTGTTATTATAAGCAAACTCTACGAGAGGAAGGTTGTCTTCCTAAGTGCCACCAAAGTCAAGAATGCATAGCCTCAACAGGTCTTCTATTACCCTATTCACCCTTTTGGTCTGGCCATCCGTCTGTGGGTGATAGGCCGTACTTAGTTTCAATCGCGTACCCATCGCTTCTTGCAAACTATTCCAGAACTGGCTAGTGAAGATTGGGTCACGATCGCTAACTATGCTAGAAGGAACTCCATGCAATAGCACTATCTCTCGAAGATAAACAGATGCTAGCCATGATGCGGTCCTCTTGCTCTTCACCGGAATAAAATGGGCGCTCTTCGTGAGTCTATCCACTATGACCCATATGCTAGTATTCCCCTTCCTTGATCTCGGCAATCCATCCACAAAATCCATAGAGATACTTTCCCACTTCCATAGCGGGACCTCCAATGGATGCAGTAGCCCACCGGGCTTCTTTGACTCGGCCTTTACTTGCTGGCAAACAATGCATCTAGAAACAAACTCTGTCACATCCTTTTTCATCCCATCCCAAAAGAAAATGCGCTTCATATCCCGGTACATCTTATCCCCTCCGGGATGTATGGTCATCCTCGAGTGATGCGCCTCCTCAAGAACTTTATTTACTAAGTCTCCCACTCGTGGGACACATAGTCTTCCATCACGCCTTAGCCATCCCTTGTCATCAATAGTATATCTAGCGAGGTGACTTGACGTCTCACCCGGAATCAACTTGTCCATGATCTCGACTATCTGCGGGTCTTCCCTCTGTGAAGCCCCAACTTGATCAAGAAGTGTAGGTCTAAGCTCGAGGGATGCTAACGAACCAGTCATCGACCCAACAGCAGGTGCAAAATCAAAGGTTGCCAAGAACTCTAGGCTCTTCATCTCAACAAACAAGGGACTCAAAATCAACCTTCTTCTGCTTAGCGCATCCGCCACAACATTACCCTTGCTAAGGGTATAAGCTATCTCGAAGTCGTATGATGCCAAGAATTCCATCCACCTTTGCTGCCTTAGATTCAAATCTTTCTGCGAGAAGAGGTACTTGAGCGACTTGTGATCAGTATATAACTCAAACCTTTCGCCTAGAAGATAGTGGCGCCAGGATTTGAGTGCAAAGACGATCGCCGCCAACTCCAAATCATGAGTGGGATAGTTCTTCTCATGAACTTTGAGTTGCCTACCCCCAAAGCATATCACTCTCCCTTCTTGCATCAGGACAGTGCCTAATCCAGTGCCACATGCATCTGTGTACACGGTAAACAACTTCCCTCCATCGGGTAATGCTAGAACTGGAGCTGAGGTGAGGGCTTTCTTGAGCCTTTGAAAAGCAAGCTCACACTCTAAGTCCCATGCAAAGACTAAGTTCTTCTTCGTTAACTTAGTAAGAGGGGCTGAAATCCTAGCGAAGTCCTTACTGAACTTCCTATAAAATCCTGCCAGACCGAGAAAACTTCTCACTTCAGTTGCATTCTTCGGAACTTTCCAATCTTGTACCGCCACCACTTTAGCGGGATCCATAGCTATGCCTTGCTTAGAAACTATATGCCCAAGGAACCGAACTTCCTTTCTCCAAAAATGGCATTTAGAGAACTTGGCTTTCAACTGATGAGTTCTAAGCGTATCCATAACCTCCTTGAGGTGTGTAGCATGCTCTTCCTCGTCGTTAGAGAAGACCAGAATATCATCCACGAAGACAACCACAAACTTGTTAAGGAACTCCCTGAACACCCTACTCATCAAATCAACAAAGTATGCGGGTGCATTAGTTAAACCGAACGGCATAACTAGCCTTTCAAAGAATCCATCTGGAGTCCTAAACGTAGTCTTATCAATACTATCCTCAGCCACTCTAAGCTGATGGAATCCGGTGGCTAGATCGAGCTGAGAGAAAACAGAAGCACCAACAAGCTGGTCAAAGAGATCATCAATCCTCGGTAATGGGTGTCTATTCTTCTTTGTCAGCTTGTTCAACTCACGATAATCAACACATAGACAAAGCGAACCATCCGCCTTAGTAGCGAATACCACCGGAGGACCCCATTCTGAAATGCTTCGCCTAATGAAATTTTTCTCAAGCAACTCCTTGATTTGCTTGCTAAGCTCTCTTCTTTCTCGCGGGGCCATCTGCCTAACACGCAATGAAACTGGCTTGGCATTATCAACCAGATAAATACGGAAGTCTATCTCGCGTTTAGGGGGTAACCCATTCACCTCATCAAAAACATCAGGATATTCTCGGACCACCCTCACAGATTGAAGATTGTCAATAGATGAGTCGAGGGATTCAAGATAACATAACATGACGAGATCCAGAGGGTTACAAGAAATCTCTAGGGTATTGCCAAGGCGAGTCATAAGCCTCACTACCCTATGCTCACAATCGAGAATGGCTCCATAACTGGACAACCAATCCATGCCCAAAATCAACCTGTATCCCATGAACCCGAGAACATAATCATTACATGTGAATTCTACGGTCAAGATAGAAATCCTCAAATCCATACAAATCATAGATAGATGGGCGGAACCCCCAACTGGATTTGAAACACTAACGGGATCCTCAACTAGACTAGTACTTAGGTGCAAACTTTCAACAATGTTGGAAGAAATAAAGGTATGCGATGAGCCAGAATCAAATAAAGTTCGAACAGGAAAACCGGAAATATAAACAAGGCTTTCTACAGAAATACTACCTCGGTCCGGAGCTGGAGTAGTGTTGAGAGCATGCATCTGCCCTCCAGAACGTCCTGCTCGCTGAGTCCGTCCTTGCCCCTGCCCTTGCTTCTTTGGGCAATCCTTGCTGAAGTGTCCAGACTCTCCGCAATGAAAGCATTCTCCCAACTTCCTCTTCTTCTTCCTACAATCTTTGGCTATGTGTCCAATGATCCACAGAAGTTACACATCCTTGTCTCCTTTGCCTTGTTGTTGTTGGCCTTGTTACCCTTGTTATTCTTGTTTTTCTGGTTTCTCTGATTGCTCTAATTGCTCTGATTTCTCTGATTTCCTCCCAACTTGGAGTCCGCCTTCTTGGCTTGAGTCTCATTAGGCTTGACTTCTTTCTTGCCATTCTTATCATCTCCCTGAAGCAAGGCCATATCCACTAAGCTCTCAAAAGTGGCCCCCATGGTATATGAGACATGGCTAAACCGTGTAATGGCTCATTCAATCCTCGTGCAAAGCGTAGAGCCTTCTTCTGGGGTGTGTTAACCATGTCCAAACCGAATCGAGCAAGCTAGTTAAACTTATTCACGTACTCACTCACTGTCATGTCCCCTTGCTTCAAAGATATAAACTTCTCCATTTGTAGATTCTCCTCAGCAGATGATAGAAACTTAAGCCCAAACCTCATCCTAAAGTCGGCCCAAGTCTCTATAGGCCTAGTAGCGTTGGTGACCTCCCACCCATAAGCAGCTTCCTCTTTTAATAGCCATACTGCCAACAGAACTTTCCTACGATCATCCACATCAAAGATAGCAAAAAGGTCTTCAGTTTCCTTTAACCAGTTTCTTGCCTCTACATAAGTCTCTATCCCAACAAAATTCTTTCCACCCATCGCCTTAAAGTCTTTGCAAACCTTTGCGAAATCCGCTTGTGGACGCTGAGGAGGAGGAGGAGGAACCTCAGGTACGGGAGGAGGAGTGGGAGTGTTTGCTGGGCCCGCATCGTTGGCCCTAGCTTCCAAGTACCTTCGGAACCATCCGCGTATGGGTACTCCCTCGGGAAGGTTAAGATCGGCAATGCTGAAAAAGGAAAAGATAGATTTAGAACGAGGAAACAAAGGATAGTGCTAATGGCTTTTGGGGAATAGCCTTTTAAAATAAACTAGACTTTTCTTGGAAAATACTTCTTTATAATCGGTTTTGAAAATAGTTTTAAAAACCTTTTGTTCAATCTTGTAAACCTTATGCTCTGATACCAAATGTAACACCCCACTTCCGCCAGGGTCAATCTTGTAAGAACACTGGCTTTGGAGGGGTGTTGGACAAGGTAAACATGCATGAAGATATCACAAGACAGAACATATGAGTAAAACAGAGTAAATAAAGCAGCGGATAAAATTACTATTTCAAAACCATAGTCAAGTTACATCAAAGTACTTGGTCATTATTTTCCAACTACTACAAGTCTAGACACATAAACTGAAAACTGGAAATAACATAAAGTAAACTATCCCCAAAGTAGACGTGGTAAAGCCATAGCGAGCTCAAGTCCAAACCGTACATGAGCTATCCAGAAAGCAAGCTAAAGATCCAAGCTAGGTGCAAGTGTTCCCAATTTGAGAACCTGGGGGGGGGGAGGAAGAAAAGAGGCGAAAGGAAAACAGGTCAATCAAAAAGACTGGTAAGTCCTACCTACAATTAGTATAAAAACTAATAAAGTTAACTGGACATGTAAAACAGAGATGAAACATAGGATGATAACTGGCATGGTGAAAAGTTAACAAGAGTGGCATCGCATATACAAGGTTAAGTTGCACCAAGAGTGTACTAGTATTTTAACCTATGTCAAGTATAAACAAGAAGTGATCCCTTGGCCCAATAGGCCCAATATCATGAGATGCCCCAGTCAAGGTCCAACTATATGATCTAGTCGATCGGCTCCCTATAAGCCTAACTCGTCGTGTATCGGTGTCATACGGCTTAATCATGAAATGTAGTTAACTGTGCAAGGTCCACCCCAGGGTGTATCCAGCCCTAAGGTGTTAACCATAGACACAAAATAAGCACGCACAGTCTAAACCTACCGGTGCCCATGTTCAACTCCGGACTTAATGTGCACGACCATGGTCCGCCTGAACTTAACTGGTGCACCATTCAGCCGTCTCTTTTGGTCTCTTACAATCAGCGCAGTAATCGTGCCCCACCCTAGCCTAGTCCTAGGGTATCCTGATACTATAGGTTACTGCTGAAAAGGACCACATAACTAGGATTTCAAACGGGTTAAGTGTGGTTAACTCTATCCTAACCATGTATTGAGTTGGTCAAGTGTATCCAAGCAGTTCATGACTTAACCCTATCAATACATCGTGTTCAACTGGTGAAGTATATTCAAGTGGTCTATGACTTAACCCTACCAATCCATCATGTTTAATTGGTTAAGTATTCAAGTAGTCTATGACTTAACCCTATCATGTGGCATTAATTAGCTTAATGCACTCCAACCTCTCACATTAGACCTTGTTGTGGTTACTAGTTAAGCCGGGCGGGTCCGGGTAGCTTTACACCACAACCTAGTCTAACCTCGGGTTTTAAGTGCGATATGACCAGCTACTCACATTGGGTCCTATTGTTTGTAGCCACTAGTTAAGCCGGTCGGTTCAGGGTAGATTTATGCTACAAACTCAACCCAACCTCGAGTTGGCCACTTTCATGTTTTCTACATGTCATGTCCACGTTCATGTTTTCAAGCATAATCACATGTCATATTTTCAAGTCATGTTTCATGTCATTTAAGTTAACCCATAACGTAACCCCATCGCACGTAAGTTCGCATCAACACAAATAGATCAAAAGGGGGAACATAAGAATATGACAAGGTGGGCATAAGATGGCAAAGTCTATCACAAGTTAAACATGGTGATATTTGAGGCAAAGGTGTTCATCACAACTAGCATATGGCATTATTGGCCTCAAAACATGTATGACATCAACTTAGCAAATAGGTGATAACATGGTCATAGTTAACATTGGGTGATAACTTGTGATTAGCATATAGTTCAAGATCATATGCGAGTTAACATCAAGGTTATGAGAGGATCTATGTTGCATTATGCATAGCTACCAAGTTCTATGTTGCATTATGCATAACCACCAAATAAAGCTCATAGCTTTCAACCCAAAAATCAAGGTAAATGATACTAGGTTCTTGATAGTGCAACAATCATAGATCAAAAGAGTCATAAATGGATCTATGCATACAAATATAGCCCCAAGACAAGTATTATACCCAAAATTCCCATTTCAACTTGCTACATGATCACATTAAATTCATAGTTTAAATCTAAGAGTAGAGTGGGGCTTACTAAGCATGGCTATGAGAACTAGAAACCAAATAGAACAAGATAGAGACGTTGTAGAGGCTCTAGGAATGATGTAGCAACACAAATAGCCTTGAGAATAAGTAGCTCCTTTGATTTGATGAAGAAAGATGGCTCCTTTTTTTCCTTAGAAGCTCTCAAGATGAAGATGGAGGCCATGATTAGGGAGCATTTTGGCAGAATTTAGTTGTTAGGTTGATTTGTGATGATTTAGGCTAGGTATTAGGGTGTTTTTATAGGTGTAGAGACTAGTTTAGGCCATAGGATTAACCCTAATTCAGATCTGAGCCATCAAATCACGTCACAAGCCAACAAAACAAGACCCAGGAGCCAAAACAGGTGCACCAGGCCAAACTGGCCCGACCACCCAGGTCGACAGGGGTGTCGACTGGGCAGTCGACAGGGGTGTCGACTGGGCAGTCGACACCAGCTGGGGCAAGTCGACTCCCAAGTCGACTCCCCAGTCGACTTGGAGGCTGGGCGGGAAATTTTCCCACCCAGTCTGCTTGGCTCTAGATTTGAAATTTTGAACTGTTTTTGAACTTGAAATTTTTCTGAAAACTTTGACGGGCCATAACTTGGTCATACGGACTCCGATTCTCTAAAACTCGTACTCTATTTCGCGTATTTTTCCGAGACGAACGCAATGGCATAGCCGGTTTCCCTTGATTCATATTTTAAAATTTAATTCTGCCTTGATTTACGTTATAACATGTTATTCAAAATACGGGTTGTTACAGCGATCGAAGGCGGAAAACCATTCAATCGTTCCCGTCCACTTTCCGATCAATCCACGCAAAATTAGCCCCTCCTCCAGTTGAAGATTTTGTAGAGCTCCTCGAGATCTTCAAATCCATATATAGTTTGGAATTTTTCGTGGCCTGTGGAGTGAGAATCGACGCCTGGAAGTCGACGTCTTCAAGCCGCCGCCATCTCCTGGTGCCGCCGAGTTCAACCCCCTCCCTGCCGCACGTGCGCCTCTCCAAGCCCTTCCACGTGGCAGTGGCCGATCGTCGTATCGAGCAACGGATTTCACGAAAAATCAAAACCTAGTTTTGAACCTTTCAGCTAAGAGGTGCGGCTGTTTAATTAAAACTGTTTTTAACAGTTTAAAACCGTTGCAAACTTTGAAAAATCATATCTTTTTCGTTTCTTGTCGAAATCCAGTGAAACAAGAGATAGTGGACTCGTGTGGACGTCTTCTACTTTCTAGAAGAGACCGCATATTTTTCTGAGCCTTCTGCTATTTTTGGTGGAGTGGAACCCAATGTGAGATTTCTAATTTATAAACGATATGGAAAACGAAGATGTATAAATTATATAGTCGATGTATGAGTTATATAAGCGTTGTACACCTCTTGTATAAGTGTTGTATAAGTTGTACGTTCGATATATAAGTTGTATATGCGTTGTAAAAAAAATTATGCGTTGAAATAGAAGTGAAATGCTATATACAAATATATATATATATATATATACACACACACGCCCCTCGTCCACAAACCATGGACGATATTTATTGGTTGTGATTGGTGTGAAAATTGATTGATAGTGAATGGTTGATTGGAATTGTTTATGGTTGATATTGATTGATTGTGGTTGAAAAATACCCGTTTATGGTTGAGAAATATTTGGTTGAAACCACATAGGATTAGTTTGTTGAAATGAAATAAATATACATGTCGCCTGCGTACGAACTAGATGCATGAATCCCCATTGTCAAAAACCGCGAGGTTTTAAGGTAGAGCGAGGAGTTGTACTAGGGACGGTCCCAGTTTTAACTACCCTGTCGTTATGCTGTTGAAATTTTGAATAATATTCATGTGTTAGAATTATTTCCATTTGTTGAAACTATATTTATTCGTTGAATAGAAAACCTTCATGTGTTGAATTGAAATTCATTCGTTGAATAGAATTCATGTGTTGAATGGTATTCGTGTTTTAAATATAAAAATCACATTTTTATCTATATATATAAACTATAGAAAACCTTCATGTGTTGAATCGATATTTATTCATTGGATTGAAATTCATGTGTTGAATGGAATTCGTGTTTTAAATATAAAAATCACATTTTTATCTATATATATAAACTATAGAAAACCTTCATGTGTTGAATCGATATTCATTCGTTGGATTGAAATTCATGTGTTAAATGGTATTCGTGTTTTAAATATAAAAATCACATTTTTATCTATATATATAAACTTTAGAAAACCTTCATGTGTTGAATCGATATTCATTCGTTGGATTGAAATTCATGTGTTGAATGATATTCGTGTTTTAAATATAAAAATCACATTTTTATCTATATATATAAACTATAGAAAACCTTCATGTGTTGAATCGATATTCATTCGTTGGATTGAAATTCATGTGTTGAATGGTATTCATATTTTGAAAGAAATTATTTGATAATAAAAATCTTATTTTTATCATCAATTTGAACTATATAAAATAATCTTGTTTTGAAATAAATTGTTTTATAATAAAAACCCTATTTTTACCACCTATATTAGATATATAAAATAGTCGAGTTTTGAAATAAATTGTTTTACATTAAAAATCACTTTTTTATTATATACATGAATTGATAAAAATATTGAAGTGATGAAATAGAAGACAGTTAGATAAAAATATAATTTTTATCAAATGTATGAAAAGAATATAGTTTGAAATCGAAGAATTGATATATATATATATAAAAACAGAATTGAAATATATCGAATAACGAAGCTGTAGTTCATATTTTGAAACTGTGATTTCAAATGATAAGTGCGGGAGATCCGACCATCGAATTTTCCCAAAACCGCAACCGTCGGGTTCGCTTTGGAAATATCTTTCCAACGACACCAACTTTGTAAAAATCCAACGGTTGGATTGTCTAGAATGTTTAATTCAAATCTGAAGAAAAACAGCGCCAGAATCGATTATATATATATAATTATAATTATATTTAATCG
The DNA here is from genome assembly GCA_030737875.1 of Allium sativum. Lineage (NCBI taxonomy): Eukaryota > Viridiplantae > Streptophyta > Magnoliopsida > Asparagales > Amaryllidaceae > Allium > Allium sativum. Next base: position 93,755,067 of record CM060916.1, on the reverse strand, counting down.
AATAACGACGCTGCAGTTCGTATTTTGAAATCGAAACTTCAAACGATTATACCGGGAGATCCGACCGTTGGATTTTCCCGAAACTGGAACCATTGGATTCGATTTGAAAAGATCTTTCTAATGATGTAAATTTTGTGAAGATCCAACGGTTAGATTTTCAGATATGTGTAAATCAAATCTGAAGAAAAACAGCGCCACGGCCGCATTATGGCCCGAAGCGTCGTTTTGAATAAATTGGCTATTTTAAACTAAATAAAAATAGTGATAAATCGTTATAAAATATTATAAACGATATGGATGTGAAATTTAGAAATTAACTGAAGGTTGGCTAAGTCGAATGGTTTCCTGGGTGTTGACCTGATGTTGCTTTCGGCCTTCGGGGTTAATATCTGGGAAATCGTTCTCTTACTGATTGACGGTTAGTGACTAATGAATTGAAATGATGTGTATGTAGGTTTGTGTAGCACTTGTTCATTATATACACGAGTTGCTCAGAAAGACCGGGTTTATCCCATTTTGAAAAACTGAATCGACGATAAGAAATCGAAGATGAAGACGGTGGTCGAAGACCGGAGATCTTCACCTCGTTTGGATGGTAACCGAGGTCCTGATTGGGAGGCATCCCGAAATATAGATAATGAGTGGTGATCGTCCAGACGTGCGTGGTGATCGATGGGTTTGCGAGGTATATAGTGCCTCCGGTTTCGTTCAGGCCCAGAACGGACTTGCAAATGGACAGTGTGTCTGACATTGGAATTTATTCTGTGTGATTGATAACTATCAGTTGCACGGTGTGAATTTCTTGTGTGGCATGCTAAGATGCAGTGATCAGGGCTTCTGTTGAAAAGCAAAGTCTTGTGGTGATGATCAAAGCACCGCCTGTATTGCGTAGCTTTGTGTATAACGTGAAATCGCGAACCTCGCACCCGGTATGAACCAGAAACGGAAGGAAGGACCTCAGGGAGGACATGCATTTCTTTCTAGCTAGAAGTGGCGTCAGTGGTTTTACACGCCCTAACGAGTTTGACTTATGTGGTTGTTACTGTTGCGAGGCGCCTCGGTTTGATCGGACGATCCGGGTCCGATGGAGTCATTCGTTGGCTCACTTACGCCCCATAGGGCGGGGAAACGCATTGTTCAGGAATTTTAATACACATCGGTGGACCGGCCCTGACAATCCAAGGGTCGATGCGCTCTAACCGTGAGGCTCGAGCTTGACCGTTTCGAAGTCGGTAAGGACTATCTTTTGCCTTGGTTCATGACGGAAATCCAATTTCCAAATACGACATCATACGCCTTTGATTGTATATATATATATGGCGACATGATATATGGTACCCATGCCGTCTATGATTGATAGTTATGATTCGAAATTGTTTTTGAAACATGTAAACACTAGTAAAATATCAATTGCTTTTGTTTTATTCGTATCAACCATATTTTGGCCATTATAAGGTAAAACTCTATCCTCTGGTTTGCGTTGCATTGTGTGATGGGAACTGAGTCTTATAATGGCTTCATTTTTATAAAAAGCATTGCGATGTTTAAAAGAATGATTTGTTTTAAAGCACTGGCAATTCCATGGAGTAAACCCGTTCCAATAAAGTGGCGTGGTCCTGTGATTAGCCATATTGTAAATGTGTTGAGTAGATTTCTCATACCAGTCCCATGACTGGCTCGTAGTTTGTTTCACTTTCAAACTCGGGTGCCCCTTTTTCTACACGGGCAACCTTGTATTCAGGTTTTAGCTGGCTTTCTCTGGATAGCTAGAGCTGAAGATGGATTCTATCATTTATCTCTTTTTATGCTGTTCAGCTCCTATTGTACATTATGTTTGTTTTTCCGCTGTAGACATATATGTATAGTTGAACTGTATTTGTACTAAGTAAGATCCTGTATACTGTGTAACTCTGATGATTACGTTTATCCAGTGTATTCTATTGTACATTATCTGTTGTATTTATTTAATTCTGTTCTGCTATTATCTGTATCTGTGTTATATTCCAAAGATTACCCTTGCCACCGTTTGTACGGGGTTTGGGGTCGTCACAACGTGGTATCAGAGCTTTGGTTAAGCTTAGTTCTAGAATATAACATATTAGTAAACTCGTCAGAAATAGAACCAGTAGCGTTCTAGGACGGGTAACTCAATACAGATAGGATCAGTAATATCCTAGTATCAGTAAAGCAGAATGAAATTACACCTCAATAGACACATTTACATTGAAGTATGTGTTTCTATATTTTAAATTATCTTTTCTGTGACCTGACACTTGATCTGCTATTTGCAGAAGTACTTGAAAATGAGTGTCAGAAACAGAAGAAATGCAGAACCCGATCTAGAGGCTCTATTAAAGAGATATCGAAATCTGAACGGAGCACAGTTCTCGGGCAATGAATCTCTAATTCAGACTCAAGCTTGGATGAGTTCTATCGAAAGAATATTTGAACGTATCCAGTTGAGAGATGATCAGAAAAGATTAGTAGCATCTTGGGCGCTCAAAGAAGAAGCTTTAATCTGGTGGGAAACAATCATCAAAGATAATCCAGAAGGTGATATCACCTGGGATAGATTCAAAGAGATTTTCCTAGCAAGATTTACTCTTCCTGAAGTGACGGAGCGATTATGTGATGAATCCTCTTATCTGATACAAGGACATATGACCATTCCAGAATATCATAAGAAATTCAACGAACTTTCTCACTTTGCTCCTCTTCTGATTCAAGATCCAAAGAGGAAGAATCTGAGATTTATTCATGGCCTGCAAAGAAAATACCAGAATAAAGTAATGGGGCATGTGAAGCTTCCTTTTTCAGAAATGATTTATATGGCTTATCAGTATGAAGATCTCCATAAGAAAGGCATGTTGCACGACGAAGAGGAAGTCAGCTCTAGTAACAAAGAAGAGTCGGAAACTGATATTCCTGACGCCAGTACGAGGTCTGAGGACAGTAAAAAGCCTAAAGTCAATCGAAAAAGGGCCAGATCTGAGAAAGAACCAGTAACTGCTGCCATATGCCTTAACTGCAATCAGAAAGGCCATTTGTCCAGAAAATGTAAATCTTTAAAGAAACCAATAAAGGATGGATTTAGAGCCAATCGAAAGCAAAAGAAGAAAAGGTTTAGAAAAGATGGGGAGTTTCAAGAGAATAGGGAGTGCAAACAGTGCCACGAGGTTGGTCATCTTGCAAAGGATTGCCCGCTCTTAAACAAGCCCGAAGCAGTACATGTAAATGAAGTGGCAGAAGTGCCTGCATCTTCGTCTGCTCAGGAAAGGCCTGATGTTTTAGAAGGCACGCTGACTGTCAAAGACATTCCTGTTAAAGTACTGTTTGACACCGGCGCGTCACGAAGCTTTGTTGAAAAGAATGCAGCTAAGAAGCTGGATTTGAATTTGAAGAAGCTCAAGGAACCAATGACAGTCCAGAATCCGGTTCGGGGTTCCATTGATCTCAGTTGGGTTTGTGGAGTGCCGGTTTCTTTTTCTCGTTATCGGTTTCCTACCATCGCGGTCGTCATGAATTTTAAAGAGTTTGATCTTATCTTGGGGTTAGACTGGTTGACCAAATATGAAGCTGAAGTTAAACACGCCGACAGAGTCGTAAAGGCGAAGATTAATTCAGGTGATTATATAACCATTCCCTGTGAAGGTCAGAATGCTAATAGAAAAGACTTCTGGGCAGCTTTAGATGTTTCTCCATCCCAAATAGAAAATATCCCTGAAATCACAGAGAATATTCCCGACCTAGTGAAAGATATTCCTGTCGTCAAGAACTATGCGGATGTGTTCGAAGAAGTTGTTCGCTTACCCCCGCAGAGAGAAATTGATTTCAAAATTGCTTTAATTCCGAATGCAAGGCCGGTAGTTCACGCTATTCGAAGAATGTCCTTGAAGGAGAAAGAAGAACTTGACAATCAAACACGACAGCTAGTATGGAAGGGTCTGATCAGGCCTAGTTTCTCTGATTGGGGTGCACCAGTGGTGTTTGTCCCAAAATCTGATGGTACTCTACGTCTATGTGTGGATTATCGTGATCTGAACAAACAGACAATAAAGAATAAATATCCATTGCCGCGGATTGATGATTTGTTGGATCGATTAAATGGTGCACAAGTATTTTCACGAATGGACCTAGCTACAGGTTTCCATCAGCTTCGTATCGCCAAGGAGTGTCTTCCTTTGACAGCATTCAGAGGTCCAGACTTATTCTACGAGTGGTTAGTAATGCCCTTCAGTTTATGTAACGCTCCAGCCTATTTTGTCGATGTAATGAACAGAGTATTCAGAGGAGTATTGAATAAATTTGTTCTGGTTTTATTGATGATATCCTTATCTTCTCTAAGTCAGAAAGCGAGCACGAAAAACATTTGGAATAAGTGTTAGAAATTCTCAGAAAGAATGTGTTGAAAGCAAAGTTTTCCAAATGTATATTCTGGCAAGAAGAAGTCAAATTTCTTGGCCACGTAGTGTCAAAGCAAGGAATTTCAGAGGATCCCAGTAAAATCACTGCTATTCAGAATTGGAAACAGCCTCGTACACCCATAGAAGTTAGAAGTTTTCTCGGGTTAGACAGTTATTATCGGAAATTCATTAAGGATTTCACGAAGACATCTAGTTCCTTAACAAAACTGACTAAGAAACATTCGAGATTCAATTGGACTCCGGTATGTGAGGAAGCTTTCTAGGAGCTAAAATTAAAACTGACAACTGCTCCAGTGTTAACAATAATAAATGGCAATGAGGACTTGAAAGTCTGGACTGACGCTTCTAGAGAAGCCTTGGCGCAGTGTTAATGCAAAGGGGCAAAGTGATTGCTTATGCTAGCCATCAGCTGAAGCCGCATGAGTAAAACTACGTAACTCATGTTCTTGAGTTATTGGCCATAGTATTCGCCTTGAAAATCTGGAGACACTATCTTCTGGGTGAGAGATTTGAACTGTTTACAGATCACCAGTCGCTAAAGTATCTGTTCACCAAGAAAGACTTGAATCTGAGGCAGCAACGTTGGTTGGAGTTTCTTGCAACATATGAATTTGAGATTATATACACTCCAGGGAAAGCCAATGTCGTGGCTGATGCGTTAAGCCGAAAGAATGAAATGATCGCCAGTTTTATTATCACGACTTCATTGATAGATAAAATATCTGCTCTTCAGAAGGATGATCACTTCATTCAGAAGATCACAGAGATAATTCAACAAGGCGAACACTCGAGTTTTCAAGTTGATAATGATAGGATTCTAAGGCTCAAAGGTCGAATTTGTGTTCCTAACATTCCTGAGCTCCGAGAGGAAGTACTGGATGAATGCCACAAGTCAAAACTTAGTATCCATCCGGGAGTAAGAAAAATGTATAACGACATCAAACGCACTTTCTGGTGGAAGTCGATGAAGAGGGACATTTATTTATATGTTAGCCGATGCCCTACATGCCAGCTAGTCAAAAGCGACCAACAGAAACTGGCTGGATTATTGCAACCGCTAGAGGTTCCTGGTTGGAAGTGGGAACATATTTCCATGGACTTCATTGATGGTTTGCCCAGAACCAGAAAAGGAAATGACAGTATTTGGGTGATCGTAGATCGCTTCACGAAGACCGCCCATTTCATACCTGTCAGATCAAACAGAACTGCTCAGAGTCTGGCACAAATATATTTCAAGGAAATTGTTAGACTACATGGAGCGCCGCTCAGTATAGTCAGTGACAGAGATACAATATTTACTAGCAAATTCTGGGAGGCGTTTCAAGTAGAACTGGGAACAAAGCTGAACTTGAGCACCGCTTATCATCCTCAGACAGATGGTCAGACTAAGAGGGTGAATCGTATTTTAGAAGATCTATTGCGGGCTTGTGTTCAAGATTTCGGTGGATCATGGGAAGACCATCTGCATTTGGCTGAATTCTCATATAACAACAGCTACAAGGCGAGCCTGACAATGTCACCATTCGAAGCATTATATGGTAGACCGTGTCGATCTCCTGCTTGTTGGGTCGAACCCGGTAATAGACTTGTGTTGGGGCCAGATATGATCCGAGAAGCTGCTGACAAAGTCGACTTTATTAAGAAGCGATTACTCGCCGCTCAAAGCTGACAGAAGAGCTATGCCGACAAGAGAAGGAGGGATATATCGTTTGCAGTTGGCGACTATGTATATTTGAAAGTATCGCCGATGAGAGGAGTTATCCGGTTCGGAAAAACTGGGAAGTTGGCGCCCAAATTCAATGGTCCGTTTCCTATTCTGTAACGGATTGGAACTCTCGCTTATAGGGTTAAATTGCCTGATTGGTTGCCTGGAGTGCATGATGTATTTCACATATCTCAACTTCGAAAGCACGTTCATGATCCAGACTTGATCGTGGAAGAAGCAGCTCAACAAGATATTGAAATTACTCCAGAATTAGCCGTGAGAAGAGAGCCGCTAAAGATCATCGGCAAAGAAACCAAAGAGCTGAGGAACAAGAAGGTTCACTTAGTCAAAGTGCAATGGAGTGGAGATCCGCGAGATTGTACTTGGGAAACTGAGGAGTGCATTCAGAAAGCCTATCCTAGATGCCGAGTAGATATCTCTGATTGACTCCGGTGCAAGGTACATTTACCATACTTTGCATTACCAATTAGTTATCTCCTCTGTTGTTATTTTCTTTCCGTGGATGTGCACTTTTAATTCTATTGTCTGAATGATTTTAAAAGAATATAGAAGTTGATTAGTATATTTTTGAAGAGTTAAAAACAAATTGCTTGTTGTTTACAATGTGTGATAGTAGATTTGATTAATTAAATTTATTGAAATGATAGTTAATTTAATCAATAATAGAATGAATGGTAGAATTTATTCGATTGACTCACACATTGAACTGATTTAAAAATAGATAGAAATATATACTTGTGCATTATATATGTTTGGACAAGTAAATGGATAACTGTTGAGTAAAGATTTTATTTGCGTGCCCGACAAATAGGTAAATCTTAATGAGTTGGATGCGAAATATTATTATATCAACTCCTGTGAATGCCATTGGATGCGGAGTGCAGGTTGTTCTGTGTGAAATAACAAACATCGCCATAGGATAGTAACAATTAATTTTGAACTACATTACATGGCATACTTCTGAAGATAGGCATACTTCATCATATACCACATAAGCATTTGGAGCTTGTGTGACGAGGTGGAAGATTTACCATACGAGCGAGAGGCTTGTATGGCGATGACTATATTTTACAGGTTGAATTGATGACTGATATAGACTATTTAAATTGTAACGATAAAATTGCCAGATTAATAAAAAAAACCACACGGGTCTGGAGTTGACAATAATCACGTCTCTCTAGTTATTAGATACGGCACATGGACTATTTATTTCCCACACGGGATGAGGTGATGAGGATTTATCCTCTGGAGCAATTAAAATACACACTCCGTCAGGCTTTCACAGGGTGACGAAAATTTATTCTCTGGAGTTATTATCTATACACGCTCCCCTGTAAACACTAGAATATATCAGTATAAATATGTGTATGCTTATTAGGATTTATTGGGTACCTAATACGGCCCAAAAAATTTCCAAACCTCTCCCCGTACAAAGGAGGTTATGGCGAAATTTTTCGAAAATTCCGGGTGTTAGCCAAATTTTTGAAGAATTTGAAAATTCTCAGAAACTGAAAAGTTGGAGAATGGAAACCAGATTGAACGTAGAGTTGATTAATCAAACCACTTTCGACTTTGTTCCTTTTCGGGGACGAAAAGTTTTAAGTGGGAGAGATTGTAACGACCCGAAAAATCTGAACCAATTTAAAATGTTTAAATTGGCTAAAATAATGGATTTTAAATATTTAAAATAAATATTTTAAATAATAGCGATGAAAAGTGAGTTTGAATCAACGTTTGAAAAAGAATATAATTAATTCTAATTATAAACAAGGCCTGAAATGGCGCGGCAGTTTCAAAATTTGAAATCAAACTTTGACTGACTGTACCGGGTGCAAAACAAAACGGATTTGAGTGAAACCAAAAATATTTAAATCTGTTGGTGAATACCTTTCTAACGAATCTGAAAAATCGAAGTTTCATAGTGGAATGAAAAAGTTATGGCCAAATGAATTTTCAGAAAGGTCGCTATGGAATTTATATAGCCCGTGAAATTGGCCATTTTGCATACGACCTCGGAATTCGACGAAACCACTTTTGTTGGATCCGGGATGTGAAGTTATTGCTAGGTATCAAATTTTATAATTTTTGAAGCTAGTATGTGAGCGTGTAAAGGAAAACGTGTTTTGATCAATTACAGTTAAATTGGATCGACCAGAAATGGGGCTTTTTGCAAACGGTCTCAGAATTCGACGAAACTAGTTTTGTTGGGACCGTACCGTCAAAACATAGCCAGATTTATTTTTCTGGAATTTTTCAAATCAGTTTCTGGCCCTGGCAAATTGAAATGTACGTTCAAATCAAATATTGAATGTTATATATTTTAATCTGAATGAAAACTGACTGAACCAGTCGAATGTGCCTACGAAATATATCCCATTGTGTTCGGAATGGGGGTAAAACGCTAGGGACGGCAGTCGTTGGGTTTGAATTGGTGTTCGGGTGTGACAAGGGGTATTTTCGGATATTTAAATCTTTATAAATAAAAAAATCATATGACTGGTCCACGTCAGAACCCCCTCCCCCCCCCCCCCCGATATTTTCTCTCTCCCCGTAGCGATCGAAGGCGGAAAACCATTCAATCGTTCCCGTCCACTTTCCGATCAATCCACGCAAAATTAGCCCCTCCTCCAGTTGAAGATTTTATAGAGCTCCTCGAGATCATCAAATCCATATATAGTTTGGAATTTTTCGTGGCCTGTGGAGTGAGAATCAACGCCTGGAAGTCGACGTCTTCAAGCCGCCGCCGCCATCTCCTGGAGCCGCCGAGTTCAACCCCCTCCCTGCCCCACGTGCGCCTCTCCAAGCCCTTCCACGTGGCAGTGGCCGATCATCGTATCGAGCAACGGATTTCACGAAAAATCAAAACCTAGTTTTGAACCTTTCAGCTGAGAGGTATGGCTGTTTAATTAAAACTATTTATAACAGTTTAAAACCGTTGCAAACTTTGAAAAATCATATCTTTTTCGTTTCTTGTCGAAATCCAGTGAAACAAGAGACAGTGGACTCGTGTGGACGTCTTCTACTTTCTAGAAGAGACCGCATATTTTTCTGAGCCTTCTGCTATTTTTGGTGGAGTGGAACCCAATGTGAGATTTCTAATTTATAAACGATATGGAAAACGACGATGTATAAATTATATAGTCAATGTATGAGTTATATAAGCGTTGTACACCTCTTGTATAAGCGTTGTATAAGTTGTACGTTCGATATATAAGTTGTATATGCATTGTAAAAAAAATTATATATGCGTTGAAATTGAAGTGAAATGCTATATAAATATATATATATATATATATATATATATATATACGCCCCTCGTCCACAAACCATGGACGATATTTATTGGTTGTGATTGGTGTGAAAATTGATTGACAGCGAATGGTTGATTGGAATTGTTTGTGGTTGAAAAATACCCGTTTGTGGTTGAGAAATATTTGGTTGAAACCACATAGGATTAGTTTATGGAAATGAAATAAATATACATGCCGCATGCGTGCGAACTAGATGCATGAATCCCCATTGTCAAAAACCGCGAGGTTTTAAGGTAGAGCGAGGAGTCGTACTACGGACGGTCCCAGTTTTAGCTACACTGCCGTTATGCTGCCGAAATTTTGAATAATATTCATGTGTTAGAATTATTTCCATTTGTTAAAACTATATTTATTCGTTGAATAGAAAACCTTCATGTGTTGAATTGAAATTCATTCGTTGAATAGAATTCATGTGTTGAATGGTATTCGTGTTTTAAATATAAAAATCACATTTTTATCTATATATATATATATATATATATATATATATATATATAAACTATAGAAAACCTTCATGTGTTGAATCGATATCCATTCATTGGATTGAAATTCATGTGTTGAATGGTATTCGTGTTTTAAATATAAAATTCACATTTTTATCTATATATATAAACTATAGAAAACCTTCATGTGTTGAATCGATATTCATTCGTTGGATTGAAATTCATGTGTTGAATGGTATTCGTGTTTTAAATATAAAAATCCCATTTTTATCTATATATATAAACTATAGAAAACCTTCATGTGTTGAATCGATATTCATTCGTTGGATTGAAATTCTGTGTTGAATGGTATTCGTGTTTTAAATATAAAAATCACATTTTTATCTATATATATAAACTATAGAAAACCTTCATGTGTTGAATCGATATTCATTCGTTGGATTGAAATTCATGTGTTGAATGGTATTCATATTTTGAAAGAAATTGTTTGATAATAAAAATCTTATTTTTATCATCAATTTGAACTATATAAAATAATCTTGTTTTGAAATAAATTGTTTTATAATAAAAACCCTATTTTTACCACTTATATTAGCTATATAAAATAGTCGCGTTTTGAAATAAATTGTTTTACATAAAAAATCACCTTTTTATTATATACATGAATTGATAAAAATAGTGAAGTGTTGAAATAGAAGATAGTTAGATAAAAATATAATTTTTATCAAATGTATGAAAAGAATATAGTTTGAAATCGAAGAATCGATATATATATATATACATATAGAATTGAAATATATCGAATAACGAAGCTACAGTTCGTATTTTGAAATCGTGATTTCAAACGATAAGTGCGGGATATCCGACCATCGGATTTTCCCGAAACCGCAACCGTCGGGTTCGCTTTGGAAATATCTTTCCAACGGCACCAACTTTGTAAAAATCCAACGGTTGGATTGTCTGGAATGTTTAATTCAAATCTGAAGAAAAACAACGCCAGAATCGATTATATTTATATATATATATATATATACAGAAATATATAATTATATTTAATCGAATAATGACGCTGCAGTTCGTATTTTGAAATCGAAACTTCAAACGATTTTACCGGGAGATCCGACCGTCGGATTTTCCCGAAACTGGAACCGTTGGATTCGTTTTGAAAAGATCTTTCTAATGATGTAAATTTTGTGAAGATCCAACGGTTAGATTTTCAGATATGTGTAAATCAAATCTGAAGAAAAACAGCGCCACGGCCGCGTTATGGCCCGAAGCGTCGTTTTGAATAAATTGGCTATTTTAAAATAAATAAAAATAGCGAAAAATCGTTATAAAATATTATAAATGATATGGATGTGAAATTTAGAAATTCACTAAAGGTTGGCTAAGTCGAATGGTTTCCTGGGTGTTGATCTGACGTTGGTTTCGGGCTTCGGGGTTAATATCTGGGAAATCGTTTTCTTACTGATTGACGGTTAGTGACTAATGAATTGAAATGATGCATACGTATGTTTGTGTAGCACTTGTTCATTATATACACGAGTTGCTCAGAAAGACCGGGTTTATCCCATTCTGAATAACTGAATCGATGATAAGAAATCGAAGATGAAGACGGTGGTCGAAGACCAGAGATCTTCACCTCGTTTGGATGGTAACCGAGGTCCTGATTGGGAGGCATCCCTAAATATGGATAATGAGTGGTGATCGTCCAGACGTACGTGGTGATCGATGGGTTTGCGAGGTATATAGTGCCTCCGGTTTCGTTCAGACCCAGAACGGACTTGCAAATGGACAGTGTGTCTGACATTGGAATTTATTATGTGTGATTGATAACTATCAGTTGCACGGTGTGAATTGCTTGTGTGGCATGCTAAGATGCAGTGATCAGGGCTTCTGTTGAAAAGCAAAGTCTTGTGGTGATGATCAAAGCACCGCCTGTGTGGCGTAGTTTTGTGTATAACATGAAATCGCGAACCTCACACCCGGTATGAACTAGAAACGGGAGGAAGGACCTCAGGGAGGACATGTGTTTCTTTCTAGCTAGAAGTGGCGTCAGTGGTTTTACACGCCCTGACGAGTTTGACTTATGTGGTTATTACTGTTGCGAGGCGCCTCGGTTTGATCGGACGATCCGGGTCCGATGGAGTCATTCGTTGGCTCACTTACACCCTATAGGGCGGGGAAACGCATTGTTCAGGAATTTTAATCCACATCGGTGGACCGGCCCTGACGATCCAAGGGTCGATGCGCTCTGACCCTGAGGCTCGGGCTAGATAGTCTCAAACTCGGTAAGGACTATCTTTTGCCTTGGTTCATGATGGAAAATCCAATTTCCAAATACGACATTGTGCGCCTTTGATTGTATATATATATGGCGACATGATATATGGTACCCATGCCGTCTATGATTGATAGTTATGATTCGAAATTGTTTTTGAAACATGTAAACACTGGTAATAATGTCAATTGCTTTTGTTTTATTCGTATCAACCATATTTTGGCCATTATAAGGTAAAACTCTATCCTCCGGTTTGCGTTGCATTGTGTGATGGGAACTGGGTTTTATAATGGCTTCATTTTTATAAAAAGCATTGCGATGTTTAAAAGAATGATTTGTTTTAAAGCACTGGCAATCCCATGGAGTAAACCCGTTCCACGAAAGTGGCGTGGTCCTGTGATTAGCCATATTGTAAATGTGTTGAGTAGATTTCTCATACCAGTCCCATGACTGACTCGTAGTTTGTTTCACTTTCAAACTCAGGTGCCCCTTTTTCTACACGGGCAGCCTTGTATTCAGGTTTTAGCTGGCTTTCTCTGGATAGCTGGAGCTGAAGATGGATTCTATCATTTGTCTCTTTTTATGCTGTTCAACTCCTATTGTACATTATGTTTGTTTTTCCGCTATAGACATATATGTATAGTTGAACTGTATTTGTACTAAGTAAGATCCTGTATACTATGTAACTCTGATGATTACGTTTATCCAGTGTATTCTATTGTACATTATCTGGTGTATTTTTTTAATTCTGTTCTGCTATTATCTGTTTCTGTGTTATATTCCAAAGATTACCCTTACCACCGTCTGTACGGGGTTTGGGGTCGTCACACTGGGGCATGGGTTTTTATTGCGTGTAGGAGGAGGAATCGGAGGGGGAAGTTTTGAGCAATATCCGCCATCATCAAGAGCTTATCGGGGAGAGAGAAAATCCAATGACCATTGAGAAATTTTATTTTATTTTATAAATTTTTTTCTCAAAAATACCGCTTATCTCACACGAACACCAATCCAAACCCAACGACCGTCGTCCCTAGCGATTTACCCCATTCCGAACACAATGGGATATGTTTCGTAGGCCCATTCGACTGTTTCAGTCAGTTTTCCTTCAATTTAAAATATATGACATTCAATATTCGATCTGAACGTACATTTCAATTTGCCAGGGCCACAAACTGATTCGAAAAATTCCCAAAAAATAAATCTAGCTACGTTTTGACCATACGGTCCCAACAAATCTAGTTTCGTCGAATTCTGAGACCGTTTGTAAAATGGCCCTTTTCTGGTCGATCCAATTTAACTGTAATTGACCAAAACACATTTTCCTTCGCCACGCTCACATACTAGGTTAAAAAATTATGAAATTTGAAACTTAGCAATAACTTCACATCTCGGATCCAACAAAAGTGGTTTCGTCGAATTCCGATGTCATTTGCAAAATCGCCATTTTCACGGGCTATATAAACTCCATAGCGACCTTTCTGAAAATTCATTTGGCCATAAATTTTGCTTCCCGCTATGAAACTTCGATTTTTTAGATTCGTTAGAAAGGTATTCGCTAACAAATTTAAATATTTTTGGTTTCACTCAAATCCGTTTTGTTTTGCACCCGGTACAGTCAGTCAAAGTTTGAATTCAAATTTTGAAACTACCACGCCATTTCAGGCCTTGTTTATAATTAGAATTAATTATATTCGTTTTCAAATGTCGATTCAAACTTACTTTTCGTCGTTATTATTTAAAATATTTATTTTAAATATTTAAAATCTACTAAAATAGCCAATTTAAAATTTTTAAATTGGTTCAGATTTTTCGGGTCGTTACAAATTATCTAAATTAATTATATTATTAATTAATTTAAGGTGAGAACTAATTGGAATCAATTAATGGGATAACTACGTTTTAATTTAATTAAATCGATCGTTTGAATTTGAATGGATTATTAAATTAATATGTTTTGAATAAAATAGCTAAATGAATATTATTTAATTTTAATAAGGTTTTAAAAAGGGATTTACTATTAATCAAAATTCAACTACTGAAGTGGTTGATAATTGAAGTAAATTATTATTTTTAATAATAATTTAGAAAGTTACTTTTTAATTGAAATTCATTAAAAGTAATCGAAGTGAAATGAAATCTAATGGAATGGTGAAAGGAGTTTACGAACAGGTTTTATTTTTAGAACCTGAAATTTTATAACAAAGCTATAAAGAGAATGGAAAACAAATACGATCGCTTAAATTTAAGGATACTTGAATTAAGTAAAAGGAGAGAAAGATGGGAATGGTTTAAATAAACCAGGATTTTTTTAAATGAGGTTTAAAGTGTTAAAGCACTAATTTTACATTAACGTTACTCAATAATGAGATTAAGTAAAAAGGGAAATTGAAATAAGATTTCCAAACCATGGAATGGTTGAATAGATTTGAAAGGAGATTGGTAATAGTGAAGTTAGGTAAAGAAGTGGGTCATGGAGTTGTATAACCAAAAATCCGAATCATAAATAAGTTTGGATAAAGAGGCAAAGTAAAAAGGTGTGGTTCATAAGAAATGACTTAATTATGGAATTAAGAAAGAAGGTTTATGAAACTATATTTTGAATAGTTAAATGGAATGTGTTTTGAGACTGGAATGGAATATCGGTTTTTGATTACAACTTATGTTTATCTGAAGATATGAATGTTGCTGATCAAGTTCTAAGAGGTAATTAAAATACCCCAACTTGAACAACATCAGGATTATCTGAAGAGGATATTAGTTGGTAATCGTAAAAGAGTTTAGGGATAATTTATTATTTCCATTTGTGAAATAATAAGACAACTTTTGGTGAAAATTTGGTGAATATATAACAAGAGACCCGAAGTAAAGAAAAGGTAAGTTGAGTTTTATACAAATAAATATTAGTTGTCGTTTCAAGAATGGAATAAAAATATTTCGTAACGCTGTTTACGAATAATAAGTTGAATGGATTTCCCAAATTTTAATTAAGAAAGAATGATGTAACAAATGTTTTGAAAGGAGAGTTAAGTGGAAAGTGAATACGGTTATAAGTTATTTTACTAAGTATTATAAAGAATTGGTTTTGGTAACATTAGTATATTAAGTAAGAATTCAATTATTGTATTTTTAAATATTTAAAAGAGCTAGAAGTTTTAATTAAGAAAAAGTGAATTAGTTTGTTTAATTAAAAGGCCAAGTGACGCTAAATACTGAACCAGTGAACTCATTGGATTGTCATGAATGAAACACCGTTTATTTTGATAGTTAAATCACCGACTATCAAATCTGGCTAATAACATTGTTGGTACAGAAAGACCGGGATTGAATTTATATTCGAAAACCATTCTGATCGACAAATACATGAAGAAATCAGAAGATGATCGAGATGGAGCATTGAAAACCGTGGATCTTCATAAACGGAAGAACCGCTAATAATCCTTGGTTAGCTCCTAGAGATAAACTGTGGTTCTTTCGTAATTGGAATCTACGGATTGCAAGAACTACTCGCTATTGATCCATAGGGTGATTCCTATATTGGATGCAGTAGAAGAGTGCTTTCGGTTCAACCTATTCTTGGACGACTTTTATGGACGAATGTCTGACAGAGTATTTCCAAAAGAGTCACATACGTCGATGTTTTCAAATGTACCAAGTTGATGGCGGAGAAGTGCACATTCTCTTAGCTTGATAACTAGAGTATTTTTGTGAACGTCAATTAGTGATATCCGACGGATCTGACGATGTGGCATTTAAAGTAAATGGTGGCCAGATGTTCTAAAAAGTATGTATAACCTCAAGCCTCACCAATCGGAAATGATAAAAATTGGGCAGGCAGCATGGCTATGTGGGTCGCTCCCATTAGGGTGTATAATAACCTATCTAGAGAAAATCCTTTTGCTTCTTTAATCTATTTTCGATGATGTCCTTTTTTTGGGAAACGGTTGCTGATCCCAACTGTTGGTGATATACATTCGATACACTCAAGCGAAATGAGTGGTCGGTCATGTGAGGGTCGGGTTGCCAGACAATCTTGTTGAACCCAGTGTATTCGCCTCTAGAGATACACTATCGGCAGGTGGTCCCGTACCTTGTCATAATTGGAATCAAATCTCCAATAAGTGCCCGCGGTTTTGGTTGTATACTATATATGTGGAGCGTGAGATGCAAGCGTTCCGCCAGATTCTATTTACTTGTATTTAGACATTATTATAATATCAAAAGAGATATTGATTTCAAAACGTTTTGGGTTATCGTAAGGTGAAAACCGTCTGTATTTATGTGTGGATTTGGTCTTACGATTATCTTCTTCTTTCGAAAAAAATTTAACTTTAAAATCAGGTTGTGTGATACCCTTAATACTGTGCGAGTTTTTCTCACTTCAGTTCACCAGAATGACTTAGTGTTTTGTAAATGCTCGGGTTAGCCCGGGTTGTATAGGTTCAGGTTATCGGATGCAGCAAAGTCCAGAGACGAGTTGGAGATGTTCAGATGTATGATATTTTATAGCTACTATTCCGCTGTGTGTTGTATATGAGGACAGGTTATTATAACTCTCCAAATGCGTGGTACTTTGATATTGTAAGTATTTTTAAAAGCTCTCCATAAATATTTATTTCTGTATTATATTTTGTTCTGCTGCGATGTGAGACTCTGATTCTGCGTGGTGTTGATTCTTCTTCTTCTATTCTAATATTTTTTTCTTATCTCACCCTCCAATTTCTTTCTAATAACTATCCAGTGTTTTCGGTGTATGGGAGATTGACATGAGATACGGAAATATATTTATGTCGATTTTCAAGCCGAAAATCCCTAGGTCGTTACAGTTCAGGTGTATGATATTATATAGCTACTATTCCTATCTGTGTTGTATATGAGGACTGGTTATTATGACTGTCCAGATATGTGATGTACTTTGATGATTGTAAGTATTTTTAATGCTCTCAATAAAGATTTATTTCTGTATTGTATTTTGTTCCGCTGCGGTGTGAGACTCTGTGTTATATTTCTTCTTCTTCTATTCTAATACTTCTTTCTTATCTCACCCTCTAATTTCTTTCTAATAACGTTCCAGTGTTTTCGGTGCTTGGGAAACCAACATGAGATATGGTAAATGAATCTATGCTGATATTCGAGGCCGAAAATACTTGGGCCGCTACAGTGGTATCAGAGCTATTGGTTTAGTAATAACCTTGGCTCTGTGGTGTAACTTAATAGAGATAGGGTAAGTAATACCCTGGATTGAGTTGAGTGTATATATATGAGAGCGAATTTGTAAATTTTATGTACAAATGTTTTGTATTGTGTTTGTTGATCGGTTTAAGTGTTGAGAAGCATCGAACTGACAATGGATACAATACTGTTTTGTAAAGAAGGTAAATGAAATAATTTTACCTAAATTATATTTATGTATAGAAAAGAAATAATTTTATTAAATTATTGAGATATTAATGTGTTTGATTGATTTGAATGAGATTCAAAATTGGATTGAAAATTTGAATTGAAACATAACCTGGATAAGTGTAATTAATTTGAGAATAATAAGTGAAATTAAATAAAACAGATTTGGAAATTTGAAATTTGATGAATAAATATTAATCAAATAAAAATCAATCGTATATTAATCGATTGATGTTCAAATTTGTGAAACCAAAATAAAATATTAATATTGGATGTAAATTCAATTGATTTGGTTTGTTTGGTTGTGTATTGATTGTTTATTGCGAATTGTTTGTTATTGGATAATAGTTTGTTTGAATGGAGTAATCAATAATTTATTGGAGCTAAATGAATTATAAAAAAAAGAATAATTTCCGGTATAATTAAACTAGAATGAAACTGCATATGAATTGAATTTTATTATTTAACCAAGTATTTGATAATGAATTGGTGATATCTGTATGATTTAGGAATTGGTGTAGTTATACTTGTTGATTAGTAAGATATTATCTCAGAATTTCAAATATTTATTAGTCATATGTGAACTAAGTACATGTGCCAGATGACTAGGAAAATTGATATTGGTTAAGTAAATCGCATATGCATTGAGCAAGTGTTCTCAATAGCGCTTATAAAAGGTACGCCTATGCGAAAATATAAATTTTGGGTTTTGATTTTTGTTTTCTGACCGTATGGGTCGACGTATATATATTATTTGTTCCCACGATATCGCAGATGACACTCCATGCACGGGAAACTCTGCCGAATTTTTCCGAGAATTTAATATGTTAGAATTTTTTTGATATTTTTGAAAATATTTATTTACAGTATTAAATTGGTCCTCGATTTAAAATAACTTGGATTTGGAAATTAATGAGATTTATAGCATTTTTGTTACCTTAGCAATTTCGGGGACGAAATTATTTTAAGCGGGGTAGAATGTATTGTCCCGTATTTTTGGTAGCCAAATATTTAATTTAATTTATTATTTTAAATAATTTATTTGGAATAATAATGGATTTTAATATTTAATTCGTTTATTAAAACGAAGTTTGAACGTTATATGTTTATATAATTATAAAACGAGCTCGAAATGGTGTAGTAGTTCGTAATATGGAGTTTTGAACTTAAATATGATATACAGGATCCGATATAAGTCAGATTTCTATGAAACAAAAAACGTTGGGATTATGTTGAATATAGTTTTCATATGAAAGAGAAAAATTCATATTTCGTGTTATAGATTGTTAGTTATGGTCAAATCAAATTTTAAAATAGTCGCTATGGAAATTGTTATTAAAAATATAGGTCTTTGAAATAGTCATTTTGCAAACGGACTCCGTTTTCGATGAAATTAGTTTCATGGGAACCGTAATGTTAAATAATTGTACGGTTTTGAATTGCGAGGCAAATCGATGTCGTATGCGATTACGCTAGCCGTAAACGCCTATTCAGTTTCTTTAGCGCGTAATTAAATCAATTTAATCCAATAAAGAGATATTTGGGTATAACTTGAGAAGACGATCGAATTAGGTCATGAAACCGGTTCCATTGAGTTCGTATCGTCGACTAGAGTCAGGATAGATATATAGCTTGTTATTTTTGAAGACCGAGTAATTTGGTGTCCAAAACGACATTTGCGGTACGTAGAAAAATAGCGTACCGGGAAACAGTCTCGGAATTCGACGAAACAAGTCCCATTGGGTTTGGAAATTTTTTTATGCTAGGATTATATTTATTTTTTTATTTTTTATTTTTGGAAAAAATGGAGGTCGCATGGAATTATTTTGAAGTATTACTTCATCATAAAGCTTCATATGATAATATATATATTTAAACTTTCAAAATCCTTCCCAATCAAATCCCTTTTGCTTTTTAATGTCGTGCGGTCCAATCAATACAATTCCTTGCAAACCAAATTACTTCTGTCATGCCGACCACATTCTAAAACACTCACTGTCGCGCAACAGATACCTATATAAATTCTGCAACCCTATATTTAATTACTTGGCTAGCACGACGTTGTTCTCTTATAAATAGCGCATATTTCTCTCTCTTTTATTGTTTCTCTCCTCCAAACAAATGGAAAACCCAACTTCTTCCCTTCCAATATATACGTAAATTCCATTCATCTTTGTATTATAAACTGAAACCTTTATCTCCAACCATCAAAACGCAGCCTTCATATGCAGCAAGAAAAAAATGGAGCTCTCCATTTACAAACAAACTAAAAATGAAACCAAAAGATTCCTCACAAGACCAAACTCCTCTCAACAAACATAGAACCACAAGATGAGAGACGAGAGACGAGCGAAGCCTCGCTGGTGATAGTCATGGGGATCCCGACACATTTTCGGTGTCATCCGATCGAGTATTGGTGGTCGAGAAGTGAAGCAGGCAAATGGAAGGGGAGTTGTGATGTTGGGACAGTGGGGATAAGTTGCGAGAAGAAGTTTGGAGATGCTTTGGGAAGGAGTGGCAACGTGGTGCTAACTAGAGTGATGTTACTGACGGTAGTGGGTTCAAATGGTTAGGGTCATGGGGAGTCTGTTGTTCAAAAACAAGATAATGGATTCCATGCGTGTTTCTCGAACCGTGCAGCATTGAACTGTGCAGCGTTGAGCACAACATGGAGTAGAAAATGGGTTGTACGGTTTCAAAGGAGAATTTCTTGGGGTTCAAGACATTGGTGAGTGGCATTTTGAACAGCAGAAACATCGAGAGGAATGGGATGAAAACAGTGGGTCATGTGTATATTCGTTGGAAGGATATGGGGGAAGTTGGTATCCATGAAGAGGACAGGCGCTGTAATGGGAAGGATCAGAGCGGTTTGGGTAAGAAGGAATGGAGAAGAAAGCAAGCGTGAGTAGGAGAAGGGATCCGACAGTATACCTCTGTTAAAACGTAAATAGTTATAAAGTAATTAATTAAATTATTAATTAAAGGTCTAATGTTTAAGTTAAACCGAAACTGTTTTGTGCAAATCGAATTGTTAAAAAAAGCCGAAAGGGTGAAGCGTGATGTAGTTTATTTTGGGGTAAAGCCTTAAACGAAATAACTAAGGAGGTAAAGGACTTGATCGGATAGAACTCTTTGTGAATGGAAGGAACACAAAATTTCAGCCTGGTCAACGTAATTAATTTATAAACAATGATTAAAAAATTATTTATTTATTTAAAGTTTTGTTAACATAAATTAAATATTATATGTTAAAATGTGAACTATGATTTTTCAAGCGTCTGGTCTTCAGGGCAGAACGAAGAGAAGGTGCGGTTCGGGGACAATAAAAGGAATAAATAATCAGACTTTATTTCTGAAAGTAAATAGTTATTTTTAATAATAAAATTAAGGAATTAGTTTTATTTAATTAAAAACTGAAACAATTATTATTGATAACTGGTCCATATGTTAAAAGAATTGGACAATTCAAGGTACGTTGGAACTGTGTCAACGAGATTTACATCTTGGAACAGAACTGGACGAAATTAGTGTCAACGTGATTTATAGTCAAATTAAGCACTAGTTTAATTTGACTGAAATGAGCCATTTAGACAGCAAATCAAGACAAGATGAGTTAAACTCATTCAGTTCTTCCCATTTATATTTTTATATAAATTGGGTTTTTATTTTTGTGTGCTCTGGTTGTTAATGATTGACTGTTTGCTAAATATATATTTTTTATTTTAACCGATGAAATTAAACGGTGTTTAATTTCAGTGAAATACCGAATCGTAATTTTTACAATTGGATCCAATGAAGGTAACTTAACTTATTGGTCACATTTACAAAATAAATGTGTTCTAAGATTGTTGAATTTTTTGAATTGCTTGGGAACTGGTTGGTGTTAAATGATCGTTATTCACTGTTATCAGTTAAATGAAATTAATGATCTGATTTGTGATAACCAATTTATATACAGGGAAGAATAGGTTGGAGGTATCCAACTGATTCCTCAAATATATTATTTATTTTCATATTATCATATATGAACTGTCATGATTGGGTGATTGATTTGATTTATGATCATTGACTGAAAATTTAATCTGTGTTTGTTTGAACCAATGGACAATATTGGTTGAGTAATTGGCAGCGTATGGCCTACAAAATCAATCGTTTTATAGACGTTGATTTGCCGTCAGGTGAATCGATAGAACCAAAAGTTAAAAAAAATATTTTATAACTGGAGATAAATTTTTAAAAGTATATTATTTTGAATAGAAGTTTATAAAAGGAAAATAAATATATATTGTTTATTATTTAAATTTATACTTAATTATTAATTGGCTTTATAAGAAAATTTCTAATGTTAATCAGATTTATAAATAAGTGAATAGAAATTAATCTAACGATTAAATTTGGATAATTTTTTTAAGAAACAATTAAATGTAATTTATTTAAATTAATTATATTGATAATTAATTTAAAAGGAAAACGAATTGGAATCGGTTAATGATATAACCGTGTTGTGAGTTGACTAAATAGACCATTTCTAATTGGTTGATTATTTGATTAGAGTGTTTTGAATAAAATAGTTTATTGAATATTGGTTAAATTTTGATAAGTTTTAAAAAGGGAATTATTATTTATTTTAGTTAATAAAGAAATTAACTACTGAAGTAGTTAATGATTGAAGTAATTATTATTTTAATTAATGATAGTTTAGGGAATTACTTTTTAATTGGAATTCATTTAAAAAGTAATCGAAGTTGAAATGAAATCTAATGGAATGGTGAAAGGAGTTTATGAGTAGGATTTATATTTTAAACCCTAATTTTTATAAAGAAGTTAAAAAGGAATTCAAAGCGAATACAATAGCTAGAAATAAATGTTACTTAATTACTTGAACTAAGTTAAAGGAAATTAAGATAAAAGGGTTTATAATAAACCAGGGTTATATAAATGAGATTTAAAGTGTAAAAGCGTCAATTTTAAAGTAAAATTACTTTAAAATGAGATTAAGTGAAAAGGGGAAAAATTGAAATAAGATTTCCAAAGGGGGAAATGGCTGTGTAGATTTGAACGGAGATTGGAAAAAGTGAGTTTTGTAAAAGAAGTGGGTCGTAGGGTTGTATAACCAAATCTGAACTACAAAGGAATTTGTTTAAAGAGGCAGAGTTAAAAGGTATGTTGATAAGAAATTACTTAATTATGGAATTAAGAAATAAATAGTTATATTTGAGAAAGAGATTTTAAAAGATAAGAAGGTTTATGAAACCAAATTTTGAATAAAATAGTTAAATGGAATTTGTTTTGAGAATGGAATGAAATTTGGGTTTTTGGATTACAGCTTCTATTTATCTGAAGTTAAGAATGTTGTTGATCAAGGTCTGAGAGGTAATTAAAGTACCCCAACTTGAACGACGTCGGGATTATCTGAAGATGATATTATTTGTAATGGTAAAAGGGGTTAGTGATAATTTATTTATTTTTCCGTCAAAGGAGTAATAGTGCAACGTTTAGTGAAAATTGGGAATATATATATATATATATATATATATATATATATATATATATATATATATAACGAAAGTTCCAAAGTGAAGGGGGAATAAAAGAGGGCTGCATGAAAATATAATGTTACTCTCGAGTTAGAAAGGAAATGTAAGGTGGAATTTTAATTTATACAAATCAATATTAGTTATTATTTCAAGTAATGAAATAAAAGTTATTCTATAATGTTGTTTGACGAGTAACAAGTTGAATGGATTTTCCAATATTAGATAATAACACGGCTAATGATTTGAAAGTAAAAATAGAAGACTGGATACGATATAGGATTTTCCTAAGTAATAAAATAAATTTGTTTAAAGTATAATCTTATGTTAAATAAGTAGTGAAGAACTATATTTGTAATATCAATATATTTAAGAGTTTTAAACTATATTTGTTTAATTAAAAGGCTAAGTGATGCTGAATACTGAACCAGTGAATTCATTGGATGTTCATGATTGAATCACTGTTTATTTTGATTGTTAAATCATCGACTATCAAATCTGACCAATATGATTGTTGGTACGGAAAGACCGAGATCGAATTTATATTCGAAAACCATTCCGACCTACAAATACGTGAAGATATCAGAAGATGATCAAGATGGAGCATTGTAGACCATGGATCTTCATAAACGGAATAACCACTAATATTCTCTTCCTTGCAAGCAAGGATAAGCAGTGACTCTGTCGTGGTTGGAATTTACGGATTGCAAGGACTTATCGCTACTGATCTATAGGGTGAGTCCTAGGATGCAGTAGGAGGGTACCTTCAGTTCATCCTGTTCCTGGGTGACTTGTATGGATGAGTGTCTGAAAGAGTATTTCCAAAGGAGTTTTGTACGTTAATTTTTTCAAATGTATCATAGTTGGTGGCAGAGGAAAGGCCTTTCTCTTAGCTTATCAACTAGAGTATTTTTTTGTGGATGTCAATTAGTGATATCTGGTGGATCTGACGATGTGGCATTCAAAGTGAAGGATGATGTGGTGTTCTAAAAGTAAATTTTGGCCTCAAGCCCCATCAACTGGGAAATGACAAAAATCGGGCAGGCAGCATGGCTATGTTGGTCGCTCCCATTAGGGTGTATAATCACCTATCTAGAGAAATTCCTTTTGCTTCTTTAATCTATTTTGATGTTGTCCCTTTGTAGGAAACGGTGGTTTGAGCCCAACCGTTGGTGATATACATTCGATACACTCAAGCGAAATGAGTGTTCGGTCATGTGTGGGCCAAGTTACAAGATGTTCTTGTTGAACCCGGTGTATTTCCCTCTACGGGTACACTACCAGCAGGTGGTCCTATACCTTGTCATATTCGGAATCCAATTTCCAATAAGCACCCGCGGTTCTAATTATATACTATATATGTGGAGCGTGAGATGCAAGCGTTCCGCTAGATTGATATGTAATTATATTTAGACACTATTATAATATCAAAAAAGATATTGATTTCAAAAATGTTTTGGGTTAGCGTAAGGTAAAAACCATCTGTAATTATGTGTGGATTTGGTCTTACTATTTTCTTTTTCTTTCGAAAAGATTTCTGAACTTTAAAATCAAGTTGGATAATTCCCCTTAATACTGTGCGAGTTTTTCTCACTCTGGTCCACCAGACTGACCCGGTGTTTTGTAAATGTTTGGGTCAGACCGGGTTGTACAGGTCAAAGTTGTCGGATGCTGCGAAGTCCAGAGACGAGATGGAGGTGTTCAGGTGTATGATATTATATAACTACTAATCCATTGTGTGTTGTATATAAGGACAGGTTATTATGACTGTCCAGATATGTTATGTGCTCCGATGATTGTAAGTATTTCTAAAGCACTCAATAAAGATTTATTTCTGTATTATATTTTGTTCCACTGCGGTGTGAGACTCTGTGTTGTGTTGTTACTTCTTCTTCTATTCTAATATTTCTTTCTTTCTTATCTCACCCTCTAATTTCTTTCTCATAACGTTCCATTGTTTTCGGTGTTTGGGAAACCAGCATGAGATACGGTAAATGTATTTATGTTGATTTTCGGGGCCGAAAATACTTGGGCCGTTACAATATATGTGCATGTCTTTATATAAATGCATACACACATACGTGCATGTGCATACGGATGTGCATGTGAGGGATCTCTTGTTTGATTGTTCGAATATATTTTATTATATTTAAATTAATTATTAAAGAGGTAATAAACTTTTCTATTAGCTAATAATAGAATATTTCCAATAGCAAAACTGGTAAAATCAATTGAAAACTACGATCGTAAATAATGAGGAACTAAAAAAAGGAAGAAAAAAATATATGACCTAATAGAATGAAATATGATTGAAAAAATGGTGAATTCACAGAAAAAAGAAACAAAACCTACAAATTGCAATATGGCTCTGGTCTAGTAGTAATACAACGCATTTGCTTTTGTAAACAAATTTACAACTCTTACTTAGGTCCCAACAACATCGAGCACCATGTAGCAACCACACAAAAATATGTAAACCCTAATTCTTCATACTGACCCACAATACAAAGTATTTGATATTATTTTATGGAACTTTGCATTCTTAAAATAGAAAGAGTAAGCGTAAAGTGGTTTACTAAGAAAACGAAAAGGTTTCACTTCCAATTGTATGGTAGTTTCTTAAGAAAAGAGGGAGATTACAGTTAATTCCTGCTTAATGGAAATAAGGAAAAATTCAACTCGTGAAGAATTGAACTAATAATTCCTAAAAAAAAGTTATTATAGGTGATTAAATATGGTTATAAAATAATAAGCGATAAGGTATGTACTTTACATTTGGACAACACAGCACTGACAAAATTTTATGCATATAATATGATGGACCAACAAATATTTTTCTTAAAACTTATCCTAGTGGGATCTAGAAGAAGAGAATGATGACTGATTACGGGGATTCAATAATTAATATGGAATTTTCAGGAGTCAATATAAAATCAATTGACTACAAATTGTAGATAAATTATAAATTAAACTTAGATGCATAGCAATTTTAATTACCCATAATTAAAATCATGCCAGTACTTGTGTAAAATCTGATATTAATATAGAATTAATTTTGATAAAGGTAGAAAATGATGAAAGACGTCCGGTACATGGAAAAAAATGTGAAAGATATTGCTTTATATCACAAATGACAACCTAGAAGGTTCTTTAAGAAGCAAATGAGGACCGAGGTAGTAAATAAAGAGTTCATTCTTGAGAATAATCAAGAGTGAACACAAAATTAAATGAAACTAAAGTGAAGATAAGTTATCAGTTAAACTTTGATACATACAATTATAATTACTTGCAATTCAAAGATACATAAATATTTTTGTTATATTTTGATATTAACACGTATGTTAGTTTTGGTTAAGGGAATTTTCACTCAAACTGCTTATTTATTCAGCGAAATAAGATTTAAGAACAGTATTTTTGAAAAATTAGTTTTAAGAACAATCTGTATGAAAAAGATAAATGAATTTATCGTTTTCAGTTATATAGAAATAATGATAAATGAATTTATCATTTTCATATATAACTTAAAAAGATTAAAAAATTTACCTTTTTCCTATAAAATAAAACTTGTATTCAGAAGTGGCGTCTTAAAACTAAGAGAAAAGAAACCCTTCAACCTAAATTCCACTTCAGTTAAGGTAGGAAGTTGTGAAAGACATCGAATATTCGGATAACAGATGGGGAAAGATATTGGTTTATGTAACAAATTCATTCAATGCAATTAAAAATAACACATTAAATGCTAAAGTTTGAGTTTGAGCTATAAAAAGAAGGTGCAAAAACTAAATGAGAATTAGAGCATACACATTTAAAATTCTAAATATTTTTGTTATATTTTGAAATTAACACGTATGTTAGTTCCGGTTAAGGAAATCTTCACTCAAAGGGCTTTTTTTAGAGTAATAAGTTTTAAGAACAATATTTTTGAAAAAATAGTTTTAAGAACAATCTGCATGAAAATGATAAATGAATTTATCATTTTCATTTGTATAGAAATAATGATAAATGAATTTATCGTTTCATGTATAACTTAAAAAGATAAAAAAAATTATCTTTTTCCTGTAAAATAAAACTTATATTCAAAAGTGGCATCTTAAAACTAAGAGAAAAGAAGCCCTTCAACCTAAATTCCACTTCAGTTAAGGTAGGAAGTTGTGAAAGACATCCAATATTGGGATAACAGATAGGGAAAGATATTGGTTTATATAACAAATTCAATCAATGCAATTAAAAATGAACCAGTAAATGCCAAAGTTTTAATTTGAGCTTTAAAAAGAAGTGCAACAACTAAATGAGAATTAGAGCATATAAATTTAAAATTCAAAAGATCATTATTCATCCATCGGAATTATCCATTTGTGTGTTTGAATTTTCAGTTACAGTTTAATTTAGAGAAGTTATTCCAATTGTACTTTTTTTTCTTTTACATGAAAGTGGAAGCAATATTTACTTGAATAAAGATTCAAAAAAATGATGAAAATTTCATAAGCGTACATGAGAGATAGATATAATATGACATGATATATCACTGTAGACGCTTATATATTTGAAATAATTTTGCATTTCTTTTTCCTGTTACATGAGCTTGAAGCGAATATACAAGATTTCAAATCAAAAAGCGCAAATGGATACGTTGTTTTGATATGTTATAGCTAAAATAACCAGTGTAATTATCCTCGAAACATGTGCAAACATGCAATTGAGTTAACAATCTACATAATGAACCAAAATGTAGCATTTCAAGACATATCTTATAGAAAGAACCGTAATATATAAAAAAAGGTACGCTAGTCACAATTTAAATGAATAGCTTAATGATGTATTTTTAATAATGAATAGCGGGAAGGAATGTGTTCCTTAGTTCTTCACATATGTTCCATACGTAAATTTTGAATATAAACAATTTTTAATAAAAACATGCTTAAACGTTAAAATGGACAGTAGTAATATTTTGAATGCGCACTTTGGTAAAAAAATAATGTATGAATTAGACGAAATAATCTATGTTCTGAAGGTGCTTTACAATTGCAGCTAAAAAAATGAAACGAAAGTTGTACTAAATGAAAAAATGAACCTGTTGACATAGTTGATGCATTGAAATTATGAAAAAAATTAGTATATTCTTCATCCCTTGTTAACAGAATAATCACAGACCTCTTAACTTGGCATTGCGTGCATCTCTGGACTAGGTAGATAATATTTAATGTATATACCATTGTAAACTGGGCATGCAACCATTATAATTTTTAAAAAATAACAACCAAGTTCGCAGCATTGTTGCAAATATATTTTGGAGAAATATCTGTAGAATCCTCTGTTTCCAAAGTTTGATTTTTCCGCATAGGTAAAAGACTTATATCTACGGAAAAGGTTAGGAAACAAAGGATAAATGTCCTAACATCACTCAGCTAAAAAAATAAGGATATAAAACATATACAGAATGTGTAGCTATATATGATCAGCTTTGAAGTACTATAAATGTATGCAATTTTCCAAGATTAGCCTTACAAAAGCAGGGGAAAAAAGAGCTTATAGTAACTACATAGTCCAAAAATTCAGCTTCCACGGCATAGACTTAGAATTCAATTCATGGTACATGATTCATAGCATCCTCAGATGTAGCGGCCATAAATATAGTAAGTTTAGTGATTACACAATTGTGCTTGAAAAATTAAAATATAACAAAACTTTAATACAGAAACATGTTTTAAATTTTAAATGGGACATATATGAAGAACTCAAGCAACACATTCTCTTGAGCGTAACGAAATAAAGCAGAAGACATTCATGAATAACTCAAGCCTTATATCATTTGATTAATATTATTTTTCCGGAAGGATTTTCTAGGATAGAAACTGTATGACTATTTCAAAATGCCATTATATAATGGTAGAGAGTATGGTGCATTCATTGATATGGACACTAAATTATGATGAAATGCTTCGATATAGATATCTCTTCAAGAGAATTATGCACTATATTTTGGTCTTAAAATAAATAAATAAAGAAATGTACGGAAGACAACGTCTCAATGTGATTTAAATAGCTCGATGATCTGTACACTTTTTAATGTTACTTTTGTTTCTTTAAATTCGCTACTAAGGTCGCGGACAGTTGAAATGATTTTTTTTCTTTTCGAATACACATTACTAAAATTAACTGTGATTAAATAGGTTGCTATTTTTACTCAAACACTCGCTGGAAAATGATTTCAACAACTGTATTACCATCTGGTCGAACATGTCTATAGGTGAGAATACCTATGTATGTTTGATTGGACATTGAAAAATATTCAATACAAAAAGGAACTTAAAAGCATGATTGATTTGTTCCAAATGAAATTTCCTTCCTTTAGGAATCACAAATCGAAAAATGGAATCAAGAATACACGAATGAAAAACAAAATTTAGAAGGTTACACATCTCATATTTATTAACAAATCGCTTCTTGTTCATTTCCCTAATTGATGTCAAATTACACAGTGAGCAAACCAAACATAAACTCAAATGCTTACCTCTATTATTAGTGAAAGAGCATTGAGGTTGACGCAATAAACTAAAAAAAAATGAAATGGAAGAAATCTAATTTATGAAATTGGCAAAATCACATATTTGAGGTGGATGTGCTAGATTAGTGGCGGGATTAGGAGATCCGCGAATCTAGTATAATCTGACTTGCAAAAGAAATGGCAGTAATCTGAGAAGAAAAGGTACATCAGCTAAGTTGATTAAGAGGTTGACCAATCAGACATAAACATAGTAAATCACCTCGGTCACGAATTCACTCATAGATGCTGAGGAACTACTGGAATCCACCACACCCCATTTGCATAAAATATAACACTTGCAATAAATAATTATGGATTGTGCTTCTCCTTTTAAGTATTTAAATTATTGAAGGAATTGTGTTATCATCCATAATATTCTAAGCCATATTGTCAAATTAAAATGGTTTCATCAATAATGGTTGCATGATATGTTATTCAAGATGTCAGCTTATCTCAAAATAATGTTCAAACCAAATAAAGATTATATATATGTTATGTGCTCAGTCTAGGATTTAGCATGGGGTTTATCACAGTACCAAGGTGAGTTATACCTTTAATATATGTTAATTGATTTCTCTGTCTATTAATTATTACTACATTAAAGTAAGCACATTATCCTGATGTGTTTGATGATTTAATAATATGGTTGAATTATTGAATAAAAATTTCCGAGTTATTGTACATTACCAAACTATATCTACAGAACCAATTTTTAAAAACAAATAGAGGTTGATAGGAACTTATCATCAAAAGCGTACTATCAATAGCCATAAGCAAAATGATAATAGTCAGATCAAACAATATTGTGAATACGAACATGTATAAGAATCAGATGTAAATTACAAATAAATTACAAACAACTGGTCAATAGCCAGAAGCAACCTATGTACCCAATGTCAACAGCCCGAAGAACATAAATAATAGTCAGACAAAACGAACTGCAAATAAGAATAAGGCTAGAAAAAGTACAATTTTTTTGGTCTGATCTGCGACCAATGTAACACCGATTGTAATTTTTCCGAAATTGCAGGGTGGATCTGCAAAGAAAAAGCCTTGTAAAATTACCGATTATCTGTAATTTTTTATATTGATGCAGTAGGACCAAAAGCCAGATGAATACCAATTAGACCAAAGAGCTGCAAGCGGACAGCAGGCCAAGGAGCTACAAGCGGACTGGAGGGAAATAAAATCAACCGTTAGAAAATTATTTGGAAAAAATTCTCATGGTCTTAAAGGCACTGACGGCAGATTGAATTTGCAAAAAGCATTGAACAACAGAAGTGAGAAAAGGGGACACTGGGAAGACACGGCGCATGGAAGGGAGCAGGTAGAATGGGGATGACTCTTCAGGGGAGAGAAGGGAAGTAGACAGAAGAGGGGCGAAGGAAAAAAGGTGGAAAATTTAAGGTACCGTTTGATTTTCCAACTGGGCAGTTTATGTTCGTGTCTGCATCGAATGCTTCGGACGTGTCTGACGCTTCAAGTTGAACGGCTCAAAAGTTAGCTTTCGTGTCTGACACTTCGGACGCGTCCGATGCACATCTGACATGGCAGATATTTTTTTTCCTTCTCTTATTGGCAGTCGATATTATTAGACCGACCGATACCCAATTTTACCGAATCCCAGATAAAATTCGTTCTTCAAACCGATATTATCCTTTCTTTAAAGACTGTATTAGGGCTATTGATGGGACACATGTGATGGCTCACACGGGTCAAGAAGACATGCAACATTTTATAGGCGGAAATGATCTGTTACACAAAATATTATGGTTGTTTGTGCATTTGATTTAACTTTTACGTTTGCAAGAGCGGCATGGGAAGGAACTGCGCACGACGCTAAAGTATTTCGGGAAGCTATAAATAATCCGTATCTTAATTTCCCTCATCCTCCCACCGGGCAGTATTATTTAGTGGATTCAAGATATCCAGTATTGGAAGGATATATAACTCCTTACGGATCTGTGAGATATCATATACCAGACTTTAATGGCACACAGAATGAACCGAAGTCAGAAAATGAAATTTTCGACTACTATCACTCTAGTTTGCGTATGGCAATTGAAAGAACATTTGGTATTTAGAACAAAAAATTTGTCATCTTACTTGTAACACCCCACGTCCGTTAGTGTCACTCGCAAAGGGAATGCACTAAGTTCTGTGGAGCATTATGGGTAAAAGATGCAGATAAATTACAAGACAAACAAACACTTAACAGCAGAAAATAAAACTTTGCTTTATTGATAAAATAGATTGTACAAGATTGCTTTACAATATCAGAGTATCATCTGTCTTTACTAGATAAAGAAGCATAAAAATACATTTATATTCCCCAATGTAGCATAAGCCAGCCATAGCATCTGAAAAAGAATCCAAGGACAACTTCGTCAAATCTTCAAGCTGGGAAAGAGCAACGGTCCAATTTAATCCTGAGTTATACTATTTCCTCCTCAACTACCTGGGGGGAACGGAAGAAAAGAAGCGAAAGAAAAACAGAGTCAGACATAAAGCCTGAGTAAGTCAGTAACTTCTAGCATGTGAACAGGGAAAACAGAACGACATGAATTAACTGAATACAAGATAATACCATGATGATAAGGCTAACAAGATAAGATTCACACAAGACATGCTAAGACAAGATAAACTGGATATACTACAACACTTTCTCCGCTTCGCTTTTACCGCGATATACTCGTTTCTATATCTCTGCACCACCAAACTAGTGTTCCAACTAGTAACGATAACGTGATCCCAATCCCTGTAGTTTCCGTCGCCTTCAGGCGTACCTTGATTATTTATTACCTAGATCTAGTCTAGGTTTTATATCAAGTGCTTTCTAGATTCAATTAGAGTTTACGCTATCTGTTGAACGCTTCTTGTATTCAGGATTTATGCCACCTAGTTCCAAACTAGGGATTATGCTACCTGTCGAACGATGCCCTTTAGTCTAGGATACACTACCTAGAGTGGTATATGTTCCTAGACTTTCCCCACGCATGTATCGCGAATCGTTATCGCTTGTCTAGATGCACATGTCCTGTAATGTGCTACCCGAGTCTCGTGTCAGGGCTACTCTAGAAATACGGAACTCGGTCGGGAGCTTTCAATATCTGCCGATGCAGATGTTAAGGTCTGTTTTTCCAGTGGCTATGGTCCCACTCGACCCCTCCCTCAACTAATGGAAGGCCACCCTTGTAAAATGAGAACTGTACGAAGGCCCCTATCTGCCCCACTAATTCTATGGCCAACAACACCCCGCAACCACAACTAGATAGCAAGTATGTGGTCCGTATGAGTCCTCCAGCCTTCCCGCTTCACGTGTCTCGCTTGACTGAAGATGGTAGGTAGACGACGAGTTGCTATCACAGGGCTTCTGTCTTCTCGCCGAATCACGCTGGTCCATCCTAGTCTTTTGGTTGCCATATATTGCAACCAAGGCATACCCTTGGCTCTTCTACCGCAGACCTTAACCTCTATGCGCCTAGGCGGATAATCTGCAGACTCACAGAGTGATACCAAGAGTACCCTCACGTCCCCTCGAAGCCTCGGGCTTCGTATCCCAATTCGTTGGAGTCTTCTTTAAAATCAGATGGACGTCCGCTCCTTCGTGTTATACTAAGAATTACTACTTAGTTCTACTAACTAAGTTTTACCACTTAGTTTCTAGGATCATTGTCTTCTTAACTAAGTTTTACTACTTAGTTCTCTTTCCCGTTAAGTTGGATTGGTTAAGTGTCTTTAGTCGATTCAAGCTAACTTAACCCTCTTCCATTATCCTGTTAAACTGGTTAAGTGTTGTCAGTATTCATGTTGACTTAACCCCACCACAAACCAAGTCATATTGGTTAAGTATTTCTTAACCCTACCCATTCATCCTATATTGGTTAAGTATTCCCTTTTTAACTTAACCTTTCCCACCGGTTTTAACTACACCTGTTATTAATGGTTAAGTATCATCTCTTCGTGTCTTAGACTTAACCCTATTCATTTATCATATTCTGATGGTTAAGTGTTCAAGTTTACTTAACCCTACGGTCCAACCCAGCTAACATATTAAATTGGCTAAGTGTATTACTTAACTCCAACCTCTAGTCTAATTAACATGTTAAATTGGCTAAGTGTATTAACTTTACTTAACCCCACCTTCTAGTCTAGTCAACATGTTAATTTGGCTAAGTATTCCCATGGACTTAACCCTCCCATTCTAGCTTTAACTGTGTTAAGTTGGTTAAGTGTTTCTATGGACTTAACCCTCCCCTTCTTGTTCTAGCTTTAATTAATAAATTAAAGCCGCAACCTCTCACATTAGACAGATATTGCTACGGTTACTGGATGTACCGGTCGGTTCCGGGCAGGTTTACACTGCAACTCAGTCTAACCTCGGGTTAGGCGTATTCATGTTTTCTAAGTTCAAAGGGTTTTCTAATTAATTTCCAAACCTGATTTTGAAAGCAACCATCCCGTTCGTCGGATCAGTTAGGGATAGCCAGGGAGGGCAGGAAACTTGTATTTTCCAAACCCAAGCCTAGACACTATCCTCTCTGTCACCCTAGAACTTTCTGGTATGAGTTATAAAAAGGGGTGTTATCAAAATATCTTTCTTTTGTTTATAAATTGTTAACAATTTATCTTACAGCCCATTTCCCCCTTTTTAAACAAATTTGGCCTATATTCATTTGTCGCTAACAGACTTATATTCTAGGCCCAAATCTTGATTTGCCTAACCTACAGTTCATAGCAATTTAGATCTATCATCTTTATTTTCAGTTTATGCTAAACTAGATTTTATATGACAAACTAGATTTTCTATTCTTGTTCACCGTTTATGCCCAAAAACTAGATTTATTCTTCTAGTTTACAGTCTACATACAAACTAGATTTATTATTCTAGTTTTTCAGTTTACAGGCCAATACTAGATCTAAATTTCATAACCTATAATCCATGTCAAATCTACCCAATTCACATGTCTTAACGCATGTTCTAAAATTGTATAAATCAGAATCATGTTTGCTTCCAAACTATGCCAATTTCAAGCTTACAACTATATTTATGTTTATTTTTGTGTTTTTCCCAAATCGCATTCCCACCGTTCGTATAATCATGATTCAACCTAGATTGTAAATAAATCTAGATTCGTAGAAAATAGGGAATGAACCAAAGATGCTATGAAAAAGGGTGGACATAATAATTGGCATAAAAAGATTTTGAATAACGACGCAGGTTCAAGAATATGGGTAGACCTAACTTAATAGGTAAATTCCCACGGTCTAAAACCAAGAATAGACAGAATAGGTTCGAGAACATGGGTAGACCTAACTTAATAGGTAAATTTCCATAGTCTAAAACCAAAGAAAATCAAGAACAGACAGAATAGATAAATCAGGTTTTAGACCCAATTTCATAGTCATAAAACCTAAGCAACAATTTTCCTAGTCATGAATCATAGGTGTTTAAATCACCGTTGTTATGTCATAGGTAATACTTTATGTCCAAATCAAAGGCTTGTGTTCATAGTCATAGGCAAATGTCCATAGTCATAGGCAATATTCATAGTCAAAAGGGAAAATAATTCCCATAGTCATAAGTCACCATCATAGGCAATGTTTTATGTCCCAAAATCAAAGGCTTATGTTCATTGTCCAAAGGCACATGATCTCAGAATCCATAGTCATAGGCAACGGTCTTAGGCAAAGTCTTATTTGTCCTTCAATCATAACAGTTCTTAATTTAGTCCAAGAGTATAAACACAGATTCGAATAGAGAGAGAGAGAGATTTGGCATATTCATTTATTCCTTTAATTTCATGTCACAAAATAAAGCAAAAACGTTCAAATCTAGAAACAACTAACTTACAGAAATTAGATCTAGAATAGAAGAATGGCGATGCTAAGATTCGTATGTCGTTGCTCGAGGTTTGTTGATTTAGCCTTTGAATTCTTCACTTTGATTTGAATCTTCTCTTGAACAGATTTGAGCAGCATCTCCATGTCTTGAATTTATATTTTATTTTAATTATTTAAGAAAATTTAGAGGAGGGGAAGAAGCCATGAATCTTAGCAGCATATGGATAGAAGAGAATTGGTGCAAAGAGAATGAAGACTAGGGCTGTTTATACAGCTGCTCAAGACCTTATCGTACACGCAGCGTTGAGTCAGCATTGAACCTAGTTAAGAAAATAGTGCAGGTACATAGATGAATCTAGCCAAACCTTATCATACACGCAGTGCTGAGTCAGCATTGGGTCCCACTATTTTGGCGTAGAAATTTGATTTTCGAACTTTTGAATTTCTGGAATTTATTTAACTGTTTTATTCACATGAAATATTCTTATATGTATACAATTCCTCTAACGACCATTTTACGCGTATATATATGCATAACTTTCATTTTATTTTCAAAATTCAAATGATGTTGCCATATTTCATTGACTGTAGCCTTATCTTGAATTTTATCTTTCGTATACATATATTTTTGCATATATATATATATATATATATATTCTCATATGTATATATATATATTTTTTTTATTTCCTTATATGTACGTTCTTATCCTTTCAAATTTTGAATTTGTATACGTACATATATTTGCATGTTCAGTTGGCCCTCTCTAAAACAAAGATAAAAAATTATGCCGCCACTGGGGTTCGAACCCCCGACCTCCATGCTACAAATCCAATGCCTTAACCAACTGAGCTACAGAGGCTTTTGTTAATAAGTCTTAGAACAATAATAATTATTGTTCTCTCCTTACTTCTCCTTTTTCATGTTAGTTACAATACTTAAATTAAACAACCGCATGGATCTTTTTCTTTTAATTTTTCTTTTAAAAATTAATTATATTTTAATTTGAGAATCTTAATGTCACAGAATTACGGGGTGTTACATTCTCCCCCACTTAAAAGGATTTCGTCCCCGAAATCTTCAAGTTAGGAAGAATGTGTCCTACCATCCAATCACCCATCTACTCAACCATTCAATCACAGGCATTCATTGTTCTTAAAAGATTTCTAATGCTTTCATGTTCATATGCATAGTGTGTGTATATGTCTCTATCTAATGCAAAATCAGGCGGTCTACTGATTCAGTTGACCTCCTTAATGCAAATCATGTTAGTGCCATGCGTCCAATCATGCATGCAAACATCCCTAGTCATGTAAATACTACATGCGTGCACATCCATCCATCCATATGCAACGTCCATATGATATCATATCAATTTCAACTTATAAACAAATGCATATATGTAATTGCAATATGAGAGCGTCCGAACTTGATCTAGTGCCTAATACGTATGCATATGCATCCACGAGCAACCATTTGCAACCACTTGAAACCATTCAACCATAACATGTTTCAAATACATGTTTACATCCATTGGCTTCTACCTAAGGATCGCAGATACGAACTAGAGGATATACTTTGGAAAGAGAGAAACAACTACGCGTAAAGCTCCTAAACAGAGAAATCAAGGATGCACCCTTAAGGAAAAAGGGCATGTTGCTAGTATCTAGCCTTCTTGAGCTTTACTCCACTGTATCTTAACCAATTTATCTTCACGATTGTGAAGTTCCTAACCTCCATTTCCAAAATAAATAGATGTCAATCACGGTACCAAGTGTATGATTAGAGGTCTCTCCCTTATCCACCATGCCATAACTATAAGGGTTGAAAGATCACTACGCGCTTTTTAGAGCGCCTGTCACAACTATTCATCTCTCACGCAAACCATCCTAGTCGAACTCGACATTCCTCAAGTACAAGCCCCAAAGGCCTAAACCAATATCAGACAAGCACCCAAGGAATATCTCCTTTGAATTTAAACAATCTACGTGAGACGATATAAGCAGACTCGATAGCTATTCTCAAATCCCTACTAACCAAAAATAAACTGGTCGGACCACTAATTGGATTTGAGACTCTAGTGGGACCTTTCTACTATACAAGTACTATGGTGCAGAGACTCAACTATGGAAGTGGATACGAACAAATGCGAAGCGATAAAACCAAAGGAAATAGTACGAATAGCAAAACTAGACTCTTCCAAGAGAACTTTTACTACCTTTCTCCTAGGTACGCTTGGTGGCGAAAGTAGGTTCTTGCCCTTATGAAAATCTTGTTCCTCGTTCTTGCTCTTGTCCTTAATTATATGCCCTATTATATCATAGAAAAGCTACTTCCTCTTGTCTTACGCTTTATAACTCCTTCCTCCTTGGTGAGCCAAGTCCCTATCCATGAATTCCTTATCCTTGGGTTGTGCTCCTTAGTCAAACTCCTCATCCCCCTTCCGTGTGTAGTCATGTTGACAAATCTCTCGAAAACTGCCTCCATCGTCCGGAAAACCCTATAAGCTTCGAAAGAAAACTGCCTGTGGATGAAACAACTACGGCTATGGATGGAAGCCGGGCACTACTTTGCCCTTCGATGAGGTTACCTCCCAGAAAGCCAGGAGCCCCAGAGACTCAAGAAAGAAGAAGACAAGAATTTAAACAGAGGAAGAGAAGACAATGCGTATGGCTTTGGGGAATATGCCTTTAAAACAAATCCTTTCTTTTAAAAATGCTTCTTTAAAAACCGTTTTGAAAATAATTTTTCAAATCCTTTATCTGATCTGGTAACCTTCAGCTTTGATACCACATGTAACACCCCACGTCCGTTAGTGTCACTCGCAAAGGGAATGCACTAAGTTCTGTGGAGTATTATGGGTAAAAGATGCAGATAAATTACAAGACAGACAAACAATTAACAGCGGAAAATAAAACTTTGCTTTATTGATAAAATAGATTGTACAAGATTGCTTTACAATATCAGAGTATCATCTGTCTTTACTAGATAAAGAAGCATAAAAATACATTTATATTCCCCAATGTAGCATAAGCCAGCCATAGCATCTGAAAAAGAATCCAAGGACAACTTCGTCAAATCTTCAAGCTGGGAAAGAGCAACGGTCCAATTTAATCCTGAATTATACTATTTCCTCCTCAACTACCTGGGGGGAACGGAAGAAAAGAAGCGAAAGAAAAACAGAGTCAGACATAAAGCCTAAGTAAGTCAGTAACTTCTAGCATGTGAACAAGGAAAACAGAACGACATGAATTAACTGAATACAAGATAATACCATGATGATAAGGCTAACAAGATAAGATTCACACAAGACATGCTAAGACAAGATAAACTGGATATACTACAACACTTTCTCCGCTTCGCTTTTACCGCGATATACTCGTTTCTATATCTCTGCACCACCTAACTAGTGTTCCAACTAGTAACGATAACGTGATCCCAATCCCTGTAGTTTCCGTCGCCTTCAGGCGTACCTTGATTATTTATTACCTAGATCTAGTCTAGGTTTTATATCAAGTGCTTTCTAGATTCAATTAGAGTTTACGCTATCTGTTGAACGCTTCTTGTATTCAGGATTTATGCCACCTAGTTCCAAACTAGGGATTATGCTACCTGTCGAACGATGCCCTTTAGTCTAGGATACACTACCTAGAGTGGTATATGTTCCTAGACTTTCCCCACGCATGTATCGCGAATCGTTATCGCTTGTCTAGATGCACATGTCCTGTAATGTGCTACCCGAGTCTCGTGTCAGGGCTACTCTAGAAATACGGAACTCGGTCGGGAGCTTTCAATATCTGCCGATGCAGATGTTAAGGTCTGTTTTTCCAGTGGCTATGGTCCCACTCGACCCCTCCCTCAACTAATGGAAGGCCACCCTTGTAAAATGAGAACTGTACGAAGGCCCCTATCTGCCCCACTAATTCTATGGCCAACAACACCCCGCAACCACAACTAGATAGCAAGTATGTGGTCCGTATGAGTCCTCCAGCCTTCCCGCTTCACGTGTCTCGCTTGACTGAAGATGGTAGGTAGACGACGAGTTGCTATCACAGGGCTTCCGTCTTCTCGCCGAATCACGCTGGTCCATCCTAGTCTTTTGGTTGCCATATATTGCAACCAAGGCATACCCTTGGCTCTTCTACCGCAGACCTTAACCTCTATGCGCCTAGGCGGATAATCTGCAGACTCACAGAGTGATACCAAGAGTACCCTCACGTCCCCTCGAAGCCTCGGGCTTCGTATCCCAATTCGTTGGAGTCTTCTTTAAAATCAGATGGACGTCCGCTCCTTCGTGTTATACTAAGAATTACTACTTAGTTCTACTAACTAAGTTTTACCACTTAGTTTCTAGGATCATTGTCTTCTTAACTAAGTTTTACTACTTAGTTCTCTTTCCCGTTAAGTTGGATTGGTTAAGTGTCTTTAGTCGATTCAAGCTAACTTAACTCTCTTCCATTATCCTGTTAAACTGGTTAAGTGTTGTCAGTATTCATGTTGACTTAACCCCACCACAAACCAAGTCATATTGGTTAAGTATTTCTTAACCCTACCCATTCATCCTATATTGGTTAAGTGTTCCCTTTTTAACTTAACCTTTCCCACCGGTTTTAACTACACCTGTTATTAATGGTTAAGTATCATCTCTTCGTGTCTTAGACTTAACCCTATTCATTTATCATATTCTGATGGTTAAGTGTTCAAGTTTACTTAACCCTACGGTCCAACCCAGCTAACATATTAAATTGGCTAAGTGTATTACTTAACTCCAACCTCTAGTCTAATTAACATGTTAAATTGGCTAAGTGTATTAACTTTACTTAACCCCACCTTCTAGTCTAGTCAACATGTTAATTTGGCTAAGTATTCCCATGGACTTAACCCTCCCATTCTAGCTTTAACTGTGTTAAGTTGGTTAAGTGTTTCTATGGACTTAACCCTCCCCTACTTGTTCTAGCTTTAATTAATAAATTAAAGCCGCAACCTCTCACATTAGACAGATATTGCTACGGTTACTGGATGTGCCGGTCGGTTCCGGGCAGGTTTACACCGCAACTCAGTCTAACCTCGGGTTAGGCGTATTCATGTTTTCTAAGTTCAAAGGGTTTTCTAATTAATTTTCAAACCTGATTTTGAAAGCAACCATCCCGTTCGTCGGATCAGTTAGGGATAGCCAGGGAGGGCAGGAAACTTGTATTTTCCAAACCCAAGCCTAGACACTATCCTCTCTGTCACCCTAGAACTTTCTGGTATGAGTTATAAAAAGGGGTGTTATCAAAATATCTTTCTTTTGTTTATAAATTGTTAACAATTTATCTTACAGCCCATTTCCCCCTTTTTAAACAAATTTGGCCTATATTCATTTGTCGCTAACAGACTTATATTCTAGGCCCAAATCTTGATTTGCCTAACCTACAGTTCATAGCAATTTAGATCTATCATCTTTATTTTCAGTTTATGCTAAACTAGATTTTATATGCCAAACTAGATTTTCTATTCTTGTTCACCGTTTATGCCCAAAAACTAGATTTATTCTTCTAGTTTACAGTCTACATACAAACTAGATTTATTATTCTAGTTTTTCAGTTTACAGGCCAATACTAGATCTAAATTTCATAACCTATAATCCATGTCAAATCTACCCAATTCACATGTCTTAACACATGTTCTAAAATTGTATAAATCAGAATCATGTTCGCTTCCAAACTATGCCAATTTCAAGCTTACAACTATATTTATGTTTATTTTTGTGTTTTTCCCAAATCGCATTCCCACCGTTCGTATAATCATGATTCAACCTAGATTGTAAATAAATCTAGATTCGTAGAAAATAGGGAATGAACCAAAGATTCTATGAAAAAGGGTGGACATAATAATTGGCATAAAAAGATTTTGAATAACGACGCAGGTTCAAGAATATGGGTAGACCTAACTTAATAGGTAAATTCCCACGGTCTAAAACCAAGAATAGACAGAATAGGTTCGAGAACATGGGTAGACCTAACTTAATAGGTAAATTTCCATAGTCTAAA
Organism: Allium sativum; assembly: GCA_030737875.1. NCBI lineage: Eukaryota > Viridiplantae > Streptophyta > Magnoliopsida > Asparagales > Amaryllidaceae > Allium > Allium sativum. The sequence continues at coordinate 93,713,531 of CM060916.1, read as the reverse complement.
ACCAAAGAAAATCAAGAACAGACAGAATAGATAAATCAGGTTTTAGACCCAATTTCATAGTCATAAAACCTAAGCAACAATTTTCCTAGTCATGAATCATAGGTGTTTAAATCACCGTTGTTATGTCATAGGTAATACTTTATGTCCAAATCAAAGGCTTGTGTTCATAGTCATAGGCAAATGTCCATAGTCATAGGCAATATTCATAGTCAAAAGGGAAAATAATTCCCATAGTCATAAGTCACCATCATAGGCAATGTTTTATGTCCCAAAATCAAAGGCTTATGTTCATTGTCCAAAGGCACATGATCTCAGAATCCATAGTCATAGGCAACGGTCTTAGGCAAAGTCTTATTTGTCCTTCAATCATAACAGTTCTTAATTTAGTCCAAGAGTATAAACACAGATTCGAATAGAGAGAGAGAGAGATTTGGCATATTCTTTTATTCCTTTAATTTCATGTCACAAAATAAAGCAAAAACGTTCAAATCTAGAAACAACTAACTTACAGAAATTAGATCTAGAATAGAAGAATGGCGATGCTAAGATTCGTATGTCGTTGCTCGAGGTTTGTTGATTTAGCCTTTGAATTCTTCACTTTGATTTGAATCTTCTCTTGAACAATTTGAGCAGCATCTCCATGTCTTGAATTTATATTTTATTTTAATTATTTAAGAAAATTTAGAGGAGGGGAAGAAGCCATGAATCTTAGCAGCATATGGATAGAAGAGAATTGGTGCAAAGAGAATGAAGACTAGGGCTGTTTATACAGCTGCTCAAGACCTTATCGTACACGCAGCGTTGAGTCAGCATTGAACCTAGTTAAGAAAATAGTGCAGGTACATAGATGAATCTAGCCAAACCTTATCATACACGCAGTGCTGAGTCAGCATTGGGTCCCACTATTTTGGCGTAGAAATTTGATTTTCGAACTTTTGAATTTCTGGAATTTATTTAACTGTTTTATTCACATGAAATATTCTTATATGTATACAATTCCTCTAACGACCATTTTACGCGTATATATATATGCACAACTTTCATTTTATTTTCAAAATTCAAATGATGTTGCCATATTTCATTGACTGTAGCCTTATCTTGAATTTTATCTTTCGTATACATATATTTTTGCATATATATATATATATTCTCATATGTATATATATATTTTTTTATTTCCTTATATGTACGTTCTTATCCTTTCAAATTTTGAATTTGTATACGTACATATATTTGCATGTTCAGTTGGCCCTCTCTAAAACAAAGATAAAAAATTATGCCGCCGCTGGGGTTCGAACCCCCGACCTCCATGCTACAAATCCAATGCCTTAACCAACTGAGCTACAGAGGCTTTTGTTAATAAGTCTTAGAACAATAATAATTATTGTTCTCTCCTTACTTCTCCTTTTTCATGTTAGTTACAATACTTAAATTAAACAACCGCATGGATCTTTTTCTTTTAATTTTTCTTTTAAAAATTAATTATATTTTAATTTGAGAATCTTAATGTCACAGAATTACGGGGTGTTACATTATCCCCCACTTAAAAGGATTTCATCCCCGAAATCTTCAAGTTAGGAAGAATGTGTCCTACCATCCAATCACCCATCTACTCAACCATTCAATCACAGGCATTCATTGTTCTTAAAAGATTTCTAATGCTTTCATGTTCATATGCATAGTGTGTGTATATGTCTCTATCTAATGCAAAATCAGGCGGTCTACTGATTCAGTTGACCTCCTTAATGCAAATCATGTTAGTGCCATGCGTCCAATCATGCATGCAAACATCCCTAGTCATGTAAATACTACATGCGTGCACAGCCATCCATCCATATGCAACGTCCATATGATATCATATCAATTTCAACTTATAAACAAATGCATATATGTAAATGCAATATGAGAGCGTCCGAACTTGATCTAGTGCCTAATACGTATGCATATGCATCCACGAGCAACCATTTGCAACCACTTGAAACCATTCAACCATAACATGTTTCAAATACATGTTTACATCCATTGGCTTCTACCTAAGGATCGCAGATACGAACTAGAGGATATACTTTGGAAAGAGAGAAACAACTACGCGTAAAGCTCCTAAACAGAGAAATCAAGGATGCACCCTTAAGGAAAAAGGGCATGTTGCTAGTATCTAGCCTTCTTGAGCTTTACTCCAATGTATCTTAACAAATTTATCTTCACGATTGTGAAGTTCCTAACCTCCATTTCCAAAATAAATAGATGTCAATCACGGTACCAAGTGTATGATTAGAGGTCTCTCCCTTATCCACCATGCCATAACTATAAGGGTTGAAAGATCACTACGCGCTTTTTAGAGCGCCTGTCACAACTATTCATCTCTCACGCAAACCATCCTAGTCGAACTCGACATTCCTCAAGTACAAGCCCCAAAGGCCTAAACCAATATCAGACAAGCACCCAAGGAATATCTCCTTTGAATTTAAACAATCTACGTGAGACGATATAAGCAGACTCGATAGCTATTCTCAAATCCCTACTAACCAAAAATAAACTGGTCGGACCACTAATTGGATTTGAGACTCTAGTGGGACCTTTCTACTATACAAGTACTATGGTGCAGAGACTCAACTATGGAAGTGGATACGAACAAATGCGAAGCGATAAAACCAAAGGAAATAGTACGAATAGCAAAACTAGACTCTTCCAAGAGAACTTTTACTACCTTTCTCCTAGGTACGCTTGGTGGCGAAAGTAGGTTCTTGCCCTTATGAAAATCTTGTTCCTCGTTCTTGCTCTTGTCCTTAATTATATGCCCTATTATATCATAGAAAAGCTACTTCCTCTTGTCTTACGCTTTATAACTCCTTCCTCCTTGGTGAGCCAAGTCCCTATCCATGAATTCCTTATCCTTGGGTTGTGCTCCTTAGTCAAACTCCTCATCCCCCTTCCGTGTGTAGTCATGTTGACAAATCTCTCGAAAACTGCCTCCATCGTCCGGAAAACCCTATAAGCTTCGAAAGAAAACTGCCTGTGGATGAAACAACTACGGCTATGGATGGAAGCCGGGCACTACTTTGCCCTTCGATGAGGTTACCTCCCAGAAAGCCAGGAGCCCCAAAGACTCAAGAAAGAAGAAGACAAGAATTTAAACAGAGGAAGAGAAGACAATGCGTATGGCTTTGGGGAATATGCCTTTAAAACAAATCCTTTCTTTTAAAAATGCTTCTTTAAAAACCGTTTTGAAAATAATTTTTCAAATCCTTTATCTGATCTGGTAACCTTCAGCTTTGATACCACATGTAACACCCCACGTCCGTTAGTGTCACTCGCAAAGGGAATGCACTAAGTTCTGTGGAGCATTTTGGGTAAAAGATGCAGATAAATTACAAGACAGACAAACAATTAACAGCGGAAAATAAAACTTTGCTTTATTGATAAAATAGATTGTACAAGATTGCTTTACAATATCAGAGTATCATCTGTCTTTACTAGATAAAGAAGCATAAAAATACATTTATATTCCCCAATGTAGCATAAGCCAGCCATAGCATCTGAAAAAGAATCCAAGGACAACTTCGTCAAATCTTCAAGCTGGGAAAGAGCAACGGTCCAATTTAATCCTGAATTATACTATTTCCTCCTCAACTACCTGGGGGGAACGGAAGAAAAGAAGCGAAAGAAAAACAGAGTCAGACATAAAGCCTGAGTAAGTCAGTAACTTCTAGCATGTGAACAAGGAAAACAGAACGACATGAATTAACTGAATACAAGATAATACCATGATGATAAGGCTAACAAGATAAGGTTCACACAAGACATGCTAAGACAAGATAAACTGGATATACTACAACACTTTCTCCGCTTCGCTTTTACCGCGATATACTCGTTTCTATATCTCTGCACCACCTAACTAGTGTTCCAACTAGTAACGATAACGTGATCCCAATCCCTGTAGTTTCCGTCGCCTTCAGGCGTACCTTGATTATTTATTACCTAGATCTAGTCTAGGTTTTATATCAAGTGCTTTCTAGATTCAATTAGAGTTTACGCTATCTGTTGAACGCTTCTTGTATTCAGGATTTATGCCACCTAGTTACAAACTAGGGATTATGCTACCTGTCGAACGATGCCCTTTAGTCTAGGATACACTACCTAGAGTGGTATATGTTCCTAGACTTTCCCCACGCATGTATCGCGAATCGTTATCGCTTGTCTAGATGCACATGTCCTGTAATGTGCTACCTGAGTCCCGTGTCAGGGCTACTCTAGAAATACGGAACTTGGTCGGGAGCTTTCAATATCTGCCGATGCAGATGTTAAGGTCTGTTTTTCCAGTGGCTATGGTCCCACTCGACCCCTCCCTCAACTAATGGAAGGCCACCCTTGTAAAATGAGAACTGTACGAAGGCCCCTATCTGCCCCCACTAATTCTATGGCCAACAACACCCCGCAACCACAACTAGATAGCAAGTATGTGGTCCGTATGAGTCCTCCAGCCTTCCCGCTTCACGTGTCTCGCTTGACTGAAGATGGTAGGTAGACGACGAGTTGCTATCACAGGGCTTCCGTCTTCTCGCCGAATCACGCTGGTCCATCCTAGTCTTTTGGTTGCCATATATTGCAACCAAGGCATACCCTTGGCTCTTCTACCGCAGACCTTAACCTCTGTGCGCCCAGGCGGATCATCTGCAGACTCACAGAGGGATACCAAGAGTACCCTCACGTCCCCTCGAAGCCTCGGGCTTCGTATCCCAATTCGTTGGAGTCTTCTTTAAAATCAGATGGACGTCCACTCCTTCGTGTTATACTAAGAATTACTACTTAGTTCTACTAACTAAGTTTTACCACTTAGTTTCTAGGATCATTGTCTTCTTAACTAAGTTTTACTACTTAGTTCTCTTTCCCGTTAAGTTGGATTGGTTAAGTGTCTTTAGTCGATTCAAGCTAACTTAACCCTCTTCCATTATCCTGTTAAACTGGTTAAGTGTTGTCAGTATTCATGTTGACTTAACCCCACCACAAACCAAGTCATATTGGTTAAGTATTTCTTAACCCTACCCATTCATCCTATATTGGTTAAGTGTTCCCTTTTTAACTTAACCTTTCCCACCGTTTTTAACTAAACCTGTTATTAATGGTTAAGTATCATCTCTTCGTGTCTTAGACTTAACCCTATTCATTTATCATATTCTGATGGTTAAGTGTTCAAGTTTACTTAACCCTATGGTCCAACCCAGCTAACATATTAAATTGGCTAAGTATATTACTTAACTCCAACCTCTAGTCTAATTAACATGTTAAATTGGCTAAGTGTATTAACTTTACTTAACCCCACCTTCTAGTCTAGTCAACATGTTAATTTGGCTAAGTATTCCCATGGACTTAACCCTCCCATTCTAGCTTTAACTGTGTTAAGTTGGTTAAGTGTTTCTATGGACTTAACCCTCCCCTTCTTGTTCTAGCTTTAATTAATAAATTAAAGCCGCAACCTCTCACATTAGACAGATATTGCTACGGTTGTTGGATGTGCCGGTCGGTTCCGCGCAGGTTTACACCTCAACTCAGTCTAACCTCGGGTTAGGCATATTCATGTTTTCTATGTTCAAAGGGTTTTCTGATTAATTTCCAAACCTGATTTTGAAAGCAACTATCCCATTCGTCGGATCAGTTAGGGATAGCCAGGGAGGGCAGGAAACTTGTATTTTCCAAACCCAAGCCTAGACACTATCCTCTCTGTCACCCTAGAACTTTCTGGTACGAGTTATAAAAAGGGGTGTTATCAAAATATCTTTCTTTTGTTTATAAATTGTTAACAATTTATCTTACAGCCCATTTCCCCCTTTTAAACAAATTTGGCCTATATTCATTTGTCGCTAACAGACTTATATTCTAGGCCCAAATCTTGATTTGCCTAACCTACAGTTCATAGCAATTTAGATCTATCATATTTATTTTCAGTTTATGCTAAACTAGATTTTATATGCCAAACTAGATTTTCTATTCTAGTCACCGTTTATGCCCAAAAACTAGATTTATTCTTCTAGTTTACAGTCTACATACAAACTAGATTTATTATTCTAGTTTTTCAGTTTACAGGCCAATACTAGATCTAAATTTCATAACCTATAATCCATGTCAAATCTACCCAATTCACATGTCTTAACACATGTTCTAAAATTGTATAAATCAGAATCATGTTCGCTTCCAAACTATGCCAATTTCAAGCTTACAACTATATTTATGTTTATTTTTGTGTTTTTCCCAAATCGCATTCCCACCGTTCGTATAATCATGATTCAACCTAGATTGTAAATAAATCTAGATTCGTAGAAAATAGGGAATGAACCAAAGATGCTATGAAAAAGGGTGGACATAATAATTGGCATAAAAAGATTTTGAATAACGACGCAGGTTCAAGAATATGGGTAGACCTAACTTAATAGGTAAATTCCCACGGTCTAAAACCAAGAATAGACAGAATAGGTTCGAGAACATGGGTAGACCTAACTTAATAGGTAAATTCCCATAGTCTAAAACCAAAGAAAATCAAGAACAGACAGAATAGATAAATCAGGTTTTAGACCCAATTTCATAGTCACAAAACCTAAGCAACAATTTTCCTAGTCATGAATCATAGGTGTTTAAATCACCGTTGTTATGTCATAGGTAATACTTTATGTCCAAATCAAAGGCTTGTGTTCATAGTCATAGGCAAATGTCCATAGTCATAGGCAATATTCATAGTCAAAAGGGAAAATAATTCCCATAGTCATAAGTCACCGTCATAGGCAATGTTTTATGTCCCAAAATCAAAGGCTTATGTTCATAGTCCAAAGGCACATGATCTCAGAATCCATAGTCATAGGCAACGGTCTTAGGCAAAGTCTTATTTGTCCTTCAATCATAACAGTTCTTAATTTAGTCCAAGAGTATAAACACAGATTCGAATAAGAGAGAGAGATTTGGCATATTCTTTTATTCCTTTAATTTCATGTCACAAAATAAAGCAAAAACGTTCAAATCTAGAAACAACTGACTTACAGAAATTAGATCTAGAATAGAAGAATGGCGATGCTAAGATTCGTATGTCGTTGCTCGAGGTTTGTTGATTTAGCCTTTGAATTCTTCACTTTGATTTGAATCTTCTCTTGAACAGATTTGAGCAGCATCTCCATGTCTTGAATTTATATTTTATTTTAATTATTTAAGAAAATTTAGAGGAGGGGAAGAAGCCATGAATCTTAGCAGCATAAGTATAGAAGAGAATTGGTGCAAAGAGAATGAAGACTAGGGCTGTTTATATAGCTGCTCAAGACCTTATCGTACATGCAGCGTTGAGTCAGCATTGAACCTAGTTAAGAAAATAGTCCAGGTACATAGATGAATCTAGCCAAACCTTATCATACACGCTGTGCTGAGTCAGCATTGGGTCCCACTATTTTGGCGTAGAAATTTGATTTTCGAACTTTTGAATTTCTGGAATTTATTTAACTGTTTTATTCACATGAAATATTCTTATATGTATACAATTCCTCTAACGACCATTTTACGCGTATATATATACGCACAACTTTCATTTTATTTTCAAAATTCAAATGATGTTGTCATATTTCATTGACTGTAGCCTTATCTTGAATTTTATCTTTCGTATACATATATTTTTGCATATATATATATATATATTCTCATATGCATATATATATATTTTTTATTTCCTTATATGTACGTTCTTATCCTTTCAAATTTTGAATTTGTATACGTACATATATTTGCATGTTCAGTTGGCCCTCTCCAAAACAAAGATAAAAAGTTATGCCGCCGCCGGGGTTCGAACCCCCGACCTCCATGCTACAAATCCAATGCCTTAACCAACTGAGCTACAGAGGCTTTTGTTAATAAGTCTTAGAACAATAATAATTATTGTTCTCTCCTTACGTCTCCTTTTTCATGTTAGTTACAATACTTAAATTAAACAACCGCATGGATCTTTTTCTTTTAATTTTTCTTTTAAAAATTAATTATATTTTAATTTGAGAATCTTAATGTCACAGAATTACTTTGTGTTACATTACTTAACATGCAGACGTATCCATACCATGTTCAAGTACAAATTGTTACTGCTACAATGGCTATTCACAACTACAACAGAAAATACAATGCTGGCGATCCATATTTTATGCCGTATGATAACGACCCTAATTTAGTGCCAGACGAATGTCTCGAAGAATATTACAGTATATCAAATTGCGGAAACAGAGATCGAGAACCCGTTCAAAGAACCAGAACAACATCCACCATGGCGGTTGTACGAGACAATATACGAAATGAACTGGTTGCCGCGGGAATGCATTAAAAAGTTCCATTGTATTCTGTATTTTATATTAGCATTTTAAATTCTGCAATTATATTCTGCAATTACATAATTTTAATTCTGCAATTTGAATTCTGCAATTTATATTCTGCATTCTACTATTCTGTTCAACATAAAACACACACAAACACAAACAATTAAATAATATTACACAAACAACAAAATAATACCTCCGCCCCTTCCAAATTACCCCTTTCATAAAAAAAACACACTCCCCATCCGCAACAATACCCCTTCAAATACCCCTTCAAAATAAGCCTTTTTGTTCAAAATCAAACAGACCTTAAGAGTAGAAAAATGGAATATGTCAAAAAAAGGAATGATTCAGTTTTAATTAAACTCAGGATGCCTGTGACAGCTCCATTGTTAACTCAGTAATTATAATATAGTATAGATACGCGAGTTATTCGGAAAGACCGAGTTCAACCCATTTTGAATAATTAATACGACGACTAAAAGTTGACGATGAAGACGGTGATTGAAGACCAGAGATCTTCATGTTGTATGGATGATTACTGATGTCTTGATTGGGTTGTACACCCAAGACTAGGTAAGAAGCAGTGATCGTCCAGACTTACTTTGAGATCTACCAGATATGCAAGGACCTCTCTCTAGTATTGGACATATGGGATGAGGAATATGGTGCCTCCGGTTTCGTTCAGACCCAGAATGGACTTATCAATGGATGTGTGTCTGTTATTGGATTTCATTCTGTGTTGATTGATTTCTATTAAATATATATATGTTTGGTGGTGGAGAATTTATTCTCTTGCTTAACACCCTTCTCTGAGACGTACGAGCTTAGAGGTTATATATCGATAGACATCTATTGCATGGCATGAATTGTCAGTGTGGCATGCTGAGATGCAAATGATCAAGGCTTTTGTTGAAAAGAAAAGTCTTGCGGTTGATGATCAAGGCACGACCTTAAATAGCATAGCTTTGTGTATAGTGCTAACTCGCGAGCCTCACACCCCGATATGAGTCAAAAACGGAATGAGGACGACAGGGAGTGCATGCGTTTCTTTCTAGCTGAGAGAGGTGTCATGGTATGGAGCCCAGATATTTTTACTTATGTGGGTGATGGATTGCGAGGCGTCTCGGATATGAGTCCCTAATGGCTCAGTAATAAGTCCGATAGGACCGGAAAACATATTGTTTAGGAATAACTAATCAACTAAAGTATGTGTGGACCGACCCTGTTGCTAACCAGGGTTGCCCAGGAGTGTGTAATCCTGAGGCATTTGCTAGAGTGTCTCGAAATCGGTGAGGATGATTCCTTGCCTTGATTCATAGATGGAATCCAATTTCCAATACGACATTTTTTCGGCTTTAGAGTAAACCTATATGACAACATAGTGGGATGGTGCGCTTATGCTGTCTATGATTGATACATTTATATTGAAGTTGTTTTTGACATTATACACATATAGTAATATCAAAATGGTTTGTTTTAAATTGTATCAAGCATGCTTGGCTATTATAAGATAAAACTCTATCCTTTGGCTTCCTTGCATTGTGTGTTGGGACCTGAGTCTTATAATAGCTTCATTTTTCTAAAAAGCATTGCGTTATTTTATTTTAAAACTAAGATTCATGTGGAATAAACTAGTTTCGTGTTATACGACATGTTCCCATGATTTCCCAACTTTTAAAGTAAAGTTAATAAGTGTTTTAATTCTCACAGCAATCCCATGACTGTCTCGGAGTTTATTATTTTTACCTAAACTCTGGGTGCCCATATTTTCCATACGGGCAGCTAATAGTTTTGGTTTACGTAGATATTTATTTTCACGGGATCCTGAATTACAGCTGGAGCTATATTTAGAAAGCTTTATATTTGTATATCTCTTTCAGTTGTGCCAGCTGTTATTTTCCGCTACGCATTATACCTATGTATTATTTTTCGCTGCTATTTAATTTTAAATCACTAATATTGCATTTCCAATGTGTAATAATTATTCATACTCTGAAATATTCTTGTACTCTGATTTAAATTGAAGTAATATCAATGAAATGTTCTATTGTTTGTGTTCTGATGCGTCTTGTTCTCAACTCAATCCGGGCTTTCCAGTTTGGGGAAGTTTGGGTTGTTTCATCTAAGTCTTTCCATTTGTTCAGCATATACAGTTGACATTATCCCTTGATGTTTCCTACTAAGAGTATCTACAATCTCAAGCTCTTCCACATCCTTCGAATATGCCAATGTGTCATTTATGAAAACCAATACAAATCTGTTAAGTGCTCTCGAAATACTCGGTTCGTCAAATCCATGGAGAAAGCTAGCACGTTCGTCAACCTGAATGGCATTACCATCTGTTCGTATGATTTGTACCTGGTACGAGACTCAGTCAACATAACACTCTCTTCCGCTACCCTTAACTGTTGAAACCTAGTAGCCAAATCCAATTGAGAAAATACCTTTGTTCCACTCAACAGATCAAACAGATCATGAATACGAGACAAATGATAATTATTCTTCAGTGTCTTTTGGTTGACCCTCTGTGTAACAACCCGAAAATCTGGGCCAATTTAAAATTTTTATTTTGGCAATTTTAATGAATTTTGAACATTTAAAATGAATTATTTTAAATAATATCGACGAGAAATTTATTTTGAATAGAACTAGAACGTATATATTATATACGTCGTCGTTAGAATATAAATAATTACATATAATTATAAAAGGAATTGAAAATGGCGTGGTAGTTCGATAATTCGATTTCAAACTTCAATTGAATGTACCGGGTGCAAAACAATCCGGATTTTAGTGAAACCAAAAACAATAGGATATATTTGATAATATCTTTCCAACGAATCCGAAAAATTGAGATTTCATAGCGGGAATCAAAAGATATGTTCAGTTGAAAATTCAGAATAGTCGCTATGGAATTTAGGCCCTTAAAAATAGCCATTTTGCAAACGACCTCGGATTTCGACGAAACCACTTTTGTTGGGTCTGTGATGTCAAGTTATTGCTAGGTTTCAAATTTCATAATTTTTAGATTCAATATGTGAGCGTGGCAAAGGAAAACGCGTTTGACCAGTTTTAGTTGATTTTAATCGGCTGGAAAATGGCCATTTTTCTAACGGTCTCAGAATTCGACGAAACTAGTTTTGTTAGGACCGTATCGTCAACACGAAGCTAGAAAATATTTTTTTGGAATTTTTCTAGTTAGTATGTGACCCCGATAATATGAAATGTACGTTTAAAATCCAATATAGTGATTTAAATGTAAATTTGACGAAAACTGATTGTGACGATCGAATCAGCCTGCGGTACATATCCCATTGTGTTCGGAATGGGGGTAAAACGCTACAGACGACAGGCAGTGGGCCTCGTTTAGAGGTCGTTTGAAAAAGTCAACTTTTTGAAGTTAAAATAATTAAATATAAAATTCCTCTTTCTCTTCCCCTTAATCCCTTTCAGCCCCCCCGTTGGAATTCGTATCAGAGAAAAGAAAAAAAAGCGAAAAGACGAAGAGGGGGGAGGAGCGCCGTCGCTCCCCCCCCCCATCAGAGCGCCGCCGCGCCTCAGGAGGCAGCGCCGCCAACCCCAGTCGAACCCCCACCCTCATCTCCTCTCGTCGCTGCTTCCCTCCACTTCCTCTTCTACCTCCGTCCGTACCCCTCTGCCTCGCGAAACCCTCCACCCAACCATCGCGCCTTGCTCCGCCCCTCCCAGACCCCTCCGGCGATCTTCTCCCCTCGCAGCTTTCTCTCTCCTCTCCTCCGCTGTCTTGAACGCCCTAGCCCCCTACTCCATTGCAACCGACGCAGCAATTCCACCCCCCTTTCCTTTTGCAAACGATGTGAGTCTTCTTCCTTTTTTTTATGTTATTTTATTTTATTTTAATTACTACATAATCAGTTATTTAAATTAATAAATAAACTATAAATAGATTTTTATAAATTAAAAGAGCATGGATTTTATTTACAGTAAAAATATATATGATTTTAGTGGCATATTAAAAATATGATTTTTATATAGTATAGGTAATAAAAATATGATTTTTACATAGTAGGAATTATAAAAATATAATTTTTATACTAGTGGCACCTTAAAAATGTGATCTTTATATGGTAGGATATAAAAAGACGATATTTTTATGATATGAAAGGCGAAATCTTTATGATATGAAAGGTGAAATCTTTATGTTATGAGAGGCGAAATCTTTATAATAGAAAAGGCGAAATTTTTATATAGAGAATAGCGATGTAAAAATAAAATTTTTATCTATATAATAACGATGTAAGAATAGAATTTTTATCTATATAATAGCGATGTAAAAATAGAATTTTTATCTATATAATAGCGATGTAAAAATAGAATTTTTATCTATATAATAGCGATGTAAAAATAGAATTTTTATCTATATGATAGCAAAGTAAAAATTCGATTTTTATATATTGAATAGCGAAGTAAAAATTCGATTTTTATATATTGAATAGCGAAGTGAAAATTCGATTTTTATATATTGAATAGCGATGTAAAAATTCGATTTTTGTATATTGAATAGCGAAGTAAAAATTCGATTTTTATATATTGAATAGCGAAGTAAAAATTCGATTTTTATATATGTAGTGGCTACGGGCGACGAAAGTGATAAGAGACGAGAACAGTGAAGATTTCCTACATTAGAAGTGTCGTGGAGTTGGATTAGCTTTGGTGAGAACTTCTCACTCTAAATTTCTTTTTCTAGTTATATATACACACTAGGATGCAGACAGTGATTAGCAGCACCCGACACCCGTCATCCACAGACCATGGATGGCTTGTTTGCTTGTTTGATGTGTTGTGAAATTTGTTTGTGTTGTTGATGTGAAATCGATAATAAAATGTGGATGTGTTGAAATAAATATTTTATCGTTAAAAATATAATTTTTAACGTGAAAGTGAATAAATAAATATTTATAAACAAATCGGCCGATTTGTTTATATACACTGATTTGACTGATATTGATTGGGTCGATAAATTTTACACATCGCCCAACTGCACGAATAAAAATCTGTGTTTGTTGATTTGAAACCCCGCACGGGTGTTGGGATGAAATTTGGCATACTGTAATCCCAATTATTTAATTGTATGTCGATCGATTGGTCGACAGACTGTGTAAGCGTTAATCATTTATATTTGATGCTTATACAGTTGTGTGGTGCACGTTGGATGATGGTTGTTTGTTTATCATTGTTATTATATACATGTGTTGTACGGAATCCATATAATAAACGTTATATGGTGATTGATTGGGCCTCATTCCAATTGGGAAAATAATGAGTATTATAAAAGAAAATTCATGTATTGAATATAAAAATGGTCATGTGTTGACGATGTTCATGTGTTGAAAATATTCGTGTGTTGAGTAAAATATTTTAATAATAAAATTTACATCTTTATCATATTTAAAATTAGAACTACTTCACGGTGGAGTCTGATTGAAAATCAAACGATAGATACCATAGTTTTATAAAATATTTTACATAACCAAAAATGGTGATGTGTTGACAGTACTCATGTGTTGGGATTAGTCGTGTGTTGAAAGAAATATAGATTCATGTGTTGAATGGAATATATATATTCATTTGTTGAATAGAATAACGAATTTATTGAAATATATAAAGCCGTGTTGATTAGAGTTGCGCTATTTTGACGTGAACGATATTTATATCGATTTTATTCGTTTTACAATGAATATTGAAAAGTGATTTCAAAATATAATATTTTGAAATGAAATTCAAATTAAATTAGATTAAAATTCAAATTGAAATTTTATTGAATCAATTTGAAATGAATTCGAATCGAATAGAAAATGAATTCGATTCGAATTGAATAGAAAGTGAATTTGAATTTGAATTGAATAAAAAGTGAATTCGAATTCGAATTGAATAGAAATGAATTCGAATTGAATTAAATTGAAATTGAATTAAAAACGAATTGAAATCGTTTTGAATGAAATTTAAAACGAACTGAAATTGACTTGAAATCAATTTGAAATGAATTCGAATTCGAATTAAATAGAATTGAAATGAATTCGAATTCGAATTAAATAAAATTGAAATGAATTCGAATTGAAATCAAATCGATTTGAAATTGAAGATGAAGTGGAAATTGTTTTTGAAACGAATTTAGAACTATTTATAAAATTCATTTTAAAAAGAAAATCGACGAAATATAAATAATATATATATATATTATATATATAATTGCCTGAATAGAACGCGCCGCGCCGCGGCAATTCGTGAATTTCGACCATTGACTTCGAATTGACATTACGGGAGAATTGACCGTCGGATTCTCCTAAAACCAGAACCGTTGGGTTCGAATCGAAAAGAGCTTTCCAATGAATATTAGAAATTTGAAATCTAACGGTTGTATTTGGAATTATGTCCAAATCAAATTTGGAAAAGGTCGCTGTAAGTGCAGTTCGATGGCCGTTGATGGAAATCGACTGTAAGGGCCTTGTTAAAATAACTAGAAATATCAATAATTTGTGTAAAATCATAATATATGAATTGGAAAGAACTGGGATGAAAAAACTTCACATTTAAAATGATAAAAATGGGTTTTTGTCGAAATGAACTAGTTTTGAACTAGAATTAAAATCAATTTATTTTTGAAATAAATAAATCGAATTTGAAAGTGATTTTAAAAATAATCAATATTCCCAATACGTGAATTGGACTGGAGTTGAATCGAAATTATCTTCGGAATATTTCGATGTTGGATTTTGTGACTATAAAGATATTGTTATGGGAATTTGAAAGATATTTTATATCGTTATTTCCAATACGATATTTGTTGGTTCCAGAATTTGATATTGAATATAAGACGATATATTTTCTATTCAGAGCCTTGTATTTAATATCAAATATGATTTGGGTTTATCGTGAATCGTGTTTTAGATGACATTGGTTCTTTAACCCAGTTATAGGCAGGATATTGATTTTTGAAAAGATTAAAACTAAGTGGAGTTTTAATGAATCTTTAATTAGATTGAAATGTGAATTGATAATTTAAATTATCAAATTTGGAAAGTGATCGAGAATGGAGTATCACCAGTTTTGCTCCAAAGCGATAGTTAAATCTTTAATTAGATTTGATCGTGAAATGGTAATTAATTTTACCGATAACACCGTGGTGCTAGATATGGAGTATTACCAGTTCTGCTCCATGGGATGAATAGGTTGGGATTGGGAAATAAAATAAATAATTACTTCGGTGTGGTTCGCTAATCCCGACTAGTTTGAAATAATATCCAAAGGAAGATTAAAGAATAAATTTAGAAGAATTTATCTTGGATAAAATTAATGGGAACATTTTCCTAAGAATGTGATTTTGTGAATAAAAGAATATTCTGAATTGGAATGAGGCGTTCGTTGTGTTTGTGTAACATTTGTTAATTATATACGTGGGTTATTCAGAAAGGCCGGGTTATACCCATTCTGAATAACCAATTCGACGAGATGTCGGAGATGAAGATGGTGGTTAAAGACAGGAAGTCTTCACATCGTTTGTGTGATTACTGATGATCTTGATTGGGCTGTACACCAAAGATGAGGGAATCAGTCGGTGATCTTCCAGACGTACTTGGAGATGGATGGATATGCAAGGAAAGTGCCTCCGGTTTCGTTCAGACCCAGAACGAACTTGTAAATGGATTGTGTGTCTGACATTGGATTTTATTCTGTGTTGATTGATCTCTATTAAATATACATCTATTTGGCGGCGGAGAATTTATTCTCTTGCTTAACGCCCTTCTCTGAGACGTACGAGCTCAGAGGTTGTAAATCGATGGACATTAGTTGCATGGAGTGAATTGCCAGTGTGGCACGCATAAGTGGCAATTGATCAAGGCTTCTGTTGAAAAGCAAGGTCTTGTGATTGATGATCAAAGCACGGCCTGTGTGGCATAGCTTTGTGTATAACGTGAATTCGCGAGCCTCACCCCTCGGTATGAGTCAAAACGGGAGACGGACCGCTGGGAGAGCACGACGTTTCTTTCTAGCTAGGATGGTGTCAGTGACCTACCAGCCCTGACATTTATATACTTTTCACCTGTTTGGTTGTTGGAATGCGAGGCGCCTCGGATATAGGTCTGTAAGGACCGGGAAACGTGTGTTCAGGAATTGCCAATCCTCAAAAGTAAGAGAGGACCGACCCAGCCGATTCCAAGGATCAAAGTGGGGTCCTAGGAAATTTGCTAGGATGTCTCAAATGCGGAGAGGAGCTTGCCCCTTACCTCGACTCATGACGGAAATCCAATTTCCAATATGTGATATTGCGGTTTTAATTGTAGAACTAGTATGGCGACATGATATATGGTACCCATGCCGTCTATGAATGATATTTATGATTGAAATTGTTTTGACACTATACACATATAATAGTATCAAATGATTTGTTTAAAACGTACCAAGCATGTTTGGCTATTATAAGGGAAAACCCTATCCTCCGGCTTGCGTTGCATTGTGTGATGGGACCTAGGTCTTATAATAGCTTCATTTTTCCAAAAAGCATTGCGTTGTTTTGTTATATGCACTAGTATTCTTGGGAGGAAACCCGTTCCGTGTTATATGGCATGGTCCCTTGAATTACTCTCTTTTAAAGTAAAGTTTTGAACTGTTTTAGTTCTCACACCAGTCACATGACTGACCTGGAGTTTATTGTTTTAACCTAAACTCTGGGTGCCCCTATTTTCTACACGGGCAGCTAGTAGTTTTGGTTTTGCAGATTTATATTCACAGGATCCTGATTTACAGCTGGAACGATGCTCGGAAAGCTCTGTATCCGTGCATTATTTCTAGTTGTGCTTTTTTACTATTTTCCGCTGCGATGTATTTAAATGTAATTTAAATCTCTGATATTTGTTGAATGTAATTTATTCATTTATACTCTGTATATTCTTGTATCTGATGGAATTGTTGTAATAACATTGAAATGTTCTTCTGTTTGCGTTCTATTTTGTCTTGTCCTCAAAGTATCCGCTCTTTCCTTCACGGGGAAGTTACGGTTTCTTACAGTTGGTATCAGATCTTTGGTTTATAGAGCTTGAGAACAAGACACATTAGAACCATACGAAAGAATTCATCAGATATTGGATTAGTAATATCCAATTAGAATGACTCGTTAGAGATAGGATCAGTAGTATCCTAGAACGAGTGTGAAGAGTATATTTTTCAACTGAAAATAATTTTGTTTTGAAAATTTAAATCACTTTATACGTATTTGAATATTTATTTATTTTGAATTTCGACAATCGAGTATATAAAGATTTTGAATATACGCGTCATGAACGTATATTTGAAGTTTTAATATACTGGATAGATATAGAATCATACTCTAGTGGCCCGAAGATGATTCTGATGGTTGAGTACTCGTCGTCAGAATTTATTTTCGAGTGACGAAGGTGTGATTTCTATATATTTCCATTAGACTGGTGTGAGAACCAAAATATAGCTAGAATACATTGCTGTGGATTGGCATCAAAAACATGATTTTTGTATATATATATATCAAATTTATGGATTTGAAATGTTAATTCACTAATTGATTGATGTTTGTGTTGGTTGTTTATTTGTTTGATAATTTTGAACCATTTAGCCTAATTGAATCAAATATTGAATTGTATTGAAATTGGTCGCATTTGCTTGCATATACATGTACTTACATTGAACAGGTCATAGCAAGGAGGCTAGAGCAGAGAATAAAATTTGTTTGCCCGACAAATAGGTACATGTTTACTATAATTTACTGTTTTGTTTGGGTAATGATGATTTTATGAGCCTATTGGCTAGCCGCTTGGCTTTTTCTTTTTCTTTTTGAGATCAGAAGGCCTGTATGGCAATTTCGGGATTTTCCCGTGGCTCCCGGTGCAGGGGAGGATATGGCGAAATTTTTCGAAAATTTAGGGTGAGCCAAATTTTTGAAGAATTTGAAAATTCTCAGAAACTGAAAAGTTGGAGAATGGAAGCCAGATCGAACGTAGAATTGATTGATCAAACCACTTTCGACTTTGTTCCTTTTCGGGGACGAAAAGTTTTAAGTGGGGGAGATTGTAACAACACGAAAATCTGGGCCAGTTTAAAATTTTTATTTTGGCAATTTTAATAAATTTTGAACATTTAAAATGAATTATTTTAAATAATATCAACGAGAAATTTATTTTGAATAGAATTAGTACGTATATATTATATACGTCGTCGTTAGAATATAAATAATTACATATAATTATAAAAGGAATTGAAAATGGCGCGATAGTTCGATAATTCGATTTCAAACTTCAATTGAATGTACCGGGTGCAAAACAATCCGGATTTTAGTGAAACCAAAAACTATAGGATCTATTTGATAATATCTTTCCAATGAATCCGAAAAATTGAGATTTCATAGCGGGAATCAAAAGATATGTCCAGTTGAAAATTCAGAATAGTCGCTATGGAATTCAGGCCCTTAAAAACAGCCATTTTGCAAAAGACCTCGGATTTCGACGAAACAACTTTTATTGGGTCCGCGATGTCAAGTTATTGCTAGGTTTAAAATTTCATAATTTTTAGATTCAATATGTGAGCATGGCAAAGGAAAACACGTTTGACCAGTTTTAGTTGATTTTAATCGGCTTGAAAATGGCCATTTTTCTAACGGTCTCAGAATTCGACGAAACTAGTTTTGTTAGGACCGTATCGTCAACACGAAGCTAGAAAATATTTTTCTGGAATTTTTCTAGTTAGTATGTGACCCTGGTAATATGAAATGTACATTTAAAATCCAATATAGTGATTCAAATGTAAATTTGACGAAAACTGATTGTGACGATAGAATCAGCCTGCAGTACATATCCCATTGTGTTCGGAATGGGGGTAAAACGCTACAGACGACAGGCGGTGGGCCTCGTTTAGAGGTCGTTTGAAAAAGTCAACTTTTTGAAGTTAAAATTATTAAATAATTAAGTATAAAATTCCCCTCTCTCTTCCCCTTAATCCCTTTCAGCCCCACCCCCCCCCCCCACCCCCACCCGTTGGAATTCGTATCAGAGAAAAGAAAAGAAAAAAGAGAAAAGACGAATGGGGGGAGGGGCGCCGTCGCTCCCCCCCATCAGAGCGCCGTCGCGCCTCAGGAGGCAGCGCCGCCAACCCCAGTCGAACCCCCACCCTCATCTCCTCTCGTCGCGGCTTCCCTCCTCTCCCTCTTCTACCTCCGTCCGTACCCCTCTGCCTCGCGAAACCCTCCACCCAGCCATCGCGCCTTGCTCCGCCCTCCCAGACCCCTCCGGCGATCTTCTCCCCTCGCAGCTCTCTCTCTCCTCTCCTCCGCTGTCTTGAACGCCCTAGCCCCCTCCTCCATTGCAGCCGACGCAGCAATTCCACCCCCCTTTCCTTTGCAAATGATGTGAGTCTTCTTCCTTTTTTTTATGTTATTTTATTTTATTTTAATTACTATATAATCAGTTATTTAAATTAATAAATAAACTATAATTAGATTTTTATAAATTAAAAGAGCATGGATTTTATTTACAGTAAAAATATATATGATTTTAGTGGCATATTAAAAATATGATTTTTATATAGTATAGGTAATAAAAATATGATTTTTACATAGTAGGAATTATAAAAATATAATTTTTATACTAGTGGCACCTTAAAAATGTGATCTTTATATGGTAGGATATAAAAAGACGATATTTTTATGATATGAAAGGCGAAATCTTTATGATATGAAACACGAAATTTTTATGTTATGAAAGGCGAAATCTTTATAACAGAAAAGGCGAAATTTTTATATACAGAATAGCGATGTAAAAATAGAATTTTTATCTATATAATAGCGATGTAAAAATAGAATTTTTATCTATATAATAGCGATGTAAAAATAGAATTTTTATCTATATGATAGCAAAGTAAAAATTCGATTTTTATATATTGAATAGCGAAGTAAAAATTCGATTTTTATATATTGAATAGCGAAGTGAAAATTCGATTTTTATATATTGAATAGCGAAGTAAAAATTCGATTTTTATATATTGAATTGCGAAGTAAAATTCGATTTTTATATATTGAATAGCGAAGTAAAATTCGATTTTTAAATATGTAGTGGCTACGGGCGATGAAAGTGATAAGAGACGAGAACAGTGAAGATTTCCTACATTAGAAGTGTCGTGGAGTTGGATTAGCTTTGGTGAGAACTTCTCACTCTAAATTTCTTTTTCTAGTTATATATATACACTAGGATGCAGACAGTGCTTAGCAGCACCCGACACCCGTCATCCACAGACCATGGATGGCTTGTATGCTTGTTTGATGTGTTGTGAAATTTGTTTGTGTTGTTGATGTGAAATCAATAATAAAATGTGGATGTGTTGAAATAAATATTTTATCGTTAAAAATATAATTTTTAACGTGAAAGTGAATAAATAAATATTTATAAATAAATCGGCCGATTTGTTTATATACACTGATTTGACTGATATTGATTGGGTCGATAAATTTTACACATCGCCCAACTGCACGAATAAAAATATGTGTTTGTTGATTTGAAACCCCGCACGGGTGTTGGGACGAAATTTGGCATACACTAATCCCAATTATTTAATTGTATGTCGATCGATTGGTCGACAGACTGTGTAAGCGTTAATCATTTATATTTGATGCTTATGCAGTTGTGTGGTGCACGTTGGATGATGTTTGTTTGTTTATCATTGCTATTATATACATGTGTTGTACGGAATCCATATAATTAACGTTATATGGTGATTGATTGGGCCTCATTCCAATCGGGAAAATAATGAGTATTATAAAAGAAAATTCATGTGTTGAATATAAAAATGGTCATGTGTTGATGATGTTCATGTGTTGAAAATATTCGTGTGTTGAGTAAAATATTTTAATACTAAAATTTACATCTTTATCATATTTAAAATTAGAACTACTTCACGGTGGAGTCTGATTGAAAATCAAACGATAGATACCATAGTTTTATAAAATATTTTACATAACCAAAAATGGTGATGTGTTGACAGTACTCATGTGTTGAGATTAGTCGTGTGTTGAAAGAAATATAGATTCATGTGTTGAATGGAATATATATATTCATTTGTTGAATAGAATAACGAATTTATTGAAATATATAAAGCCATGTTGATTAGAGTTGCGCTATTTTGATGTGAACGATATTTATATCGATTTTATTCGTTTTACAATGAATATTGAAAAGTGATTTCAAAATATAATATTTTGAAATAAAATTCAAATTAAATTAGATTAAAATTCAAATTGAAATTTTATTGAATCAAATTGAAATGAATTCGAATCGAATAGAAAATGAATTCGATTCGAATTGAATAGAAAGTGAATTTGAATTCGAATTTAATAGAAAGTGAATTCGAATTCAAATTGAATAGAAATGAATTCAAATTGAATTAAATTGAAATTGAATTAAAAACGAATTGAAATCGTTTTGAATGAAATTTAAAACGAACTGAAATTGACTTGAAATCAATTTGAAATGAATTCGAATTCGAATTAAATAGAATTGAAATGAATTCGAATTCGAATTAAATAAAATTGAAATGAATTCAAATTGAATTGAAATCAAATCGATTTGAAATTGAAGATGAAGTGGAAATTGTTTTTGAAACGAATTTAGAACTATTTATAAAATTCGTTTTAAAAAGTAAATCGATGAAATACATAATATATATATATATATTATGTATATAATGGCCTGAATAGAACGCGCCGCGCCGCGGCAGTTCGTGAATTTCGACCATTGACTTCGAATTGACATTACGGGAGAACTGACCGTTGGATTATCCTAAAACCGGAACCGTTGGGTTCGTATCGAAAAGAGCTTTCCAATGAATATTATAAATTTGAAATCTAAAGGTTGGATTTGGAATTATGTCCAAATCAAATTTGGAAAAGGTCCTTGTAAGTGCAGTTCGATGGAAATCGACTGTACGGGCCTTGTTAAAATAATTAGAAATATCAATAATTTGTGCAAAATCATAATATATGAATTGGAAAGAACTGGGATGAAAAAACTCCACATTTAAAATGATTAAAATGGGTTTTTTTCAAAATGAACTAGTTTTGAACTAGAATTAAAATCAATTTATTTTTTAAATAAATAAATTGAATTTGAAAGTGATTTTAAAAATAATCAATATTCCCAATACGTGAATTGGACTGGAGTTGAATCGAAATTATCTTCGGAATATTTCGATGTTGGATTTCGTGACTATACATATATTGTTATGGGAATTTGAAAGATATTTTATATCGTTATTTCCAATACGATATTTGTTGGTTCCAGAATTTGATATTGAATATAAGCCGATATATTTTCTATTCAGAGCCTTGTATTTAATATCAAATATGATTTGGGTTTATCGTGAATCGTGTTTTAGATGACATTGGTTCTTTAACCTTGTTAAAGGCAGGATATTGATTTTTGAAAAGATTAAAACTAAGTGGAGTTTTAATGAATCTTTAATTAGATTGAAATGTGAATTGATAATTTAAATTATTAAATTTGGAAAGTGATCGAGAATGGAGTATCACCAGTTTTGCTCCAAAGCGATAGTTAAATCTTTAATTATATTTGATCGTGAAATGGTAATTAATTTTACCGATAACACCGTGGTGCTAGATACGGAGTATTACCAGTTTTGCTCCATGGGATGAATAGGTTGGGATTGGGAAATAAAATAAATAATTACTTCGGTGTGGTTCGCTAATTCCGACTAGTTTGAAATGATATCCAAAGGAAGATTAAAGAGTAAATTTAGAAGAATTTATCTTGGATAAAATTAATGGGAACATTTCCCTAAGAATGTGATTTTGTGAATAAAAGAATATTCTGAATTGGAATGAGGCGTTCGTTGTGTTCGTGTAAGATTTGTTAATTATATACGTGGGTTATTCAGAAAGGTCGGGTTATACCCATTCTGAATAACCGATTCGACGAGATGTCGGAAATGAAGACGGTGGTTGAAGACCGGAAGTCTTCACATCGTTTGGGTGATTACTGATGATCTTGATTGGGTTGTACACCCAAGATGAGGGAATCAGTTGGTGATCTTCCAGACGTACTTGGAGATGGATGGATGTGCGAGGAAAGTGCCTCCGGTTTCGTTCAGACCCAGAATGAACTTGTAAATGGATTGTGTGTCTGACATTGGATTTTATTCTGTGTTGATTGATCTCTATTAAATATACATCTGTTTGGCGGCGGAGAATTTATTCTCTTGCTTAACGCACTTCTCTGAGACGTACGAGCTCAGAGGTTGTATATCGATGGACAGCAGTCGCATGGAGTGAATTGCCATTGTGGCACGCATAAGTGGCAATTGATCAAGGCTTCTGTTGAAAAGCAAGGTCTTGCGGTTGATGATCAAAGCACGGCCTGTGTGGCGTAGCTTTGTGTATAACGTGAATTCGCTAGCCTCACCCCTCGGTATGAGTCAAAAACGGGAGACGGACCGCTGGGAGAGCACGACGTTTCTTTCTAGCTAGGGTGGTGTCAGTGACCTACCAGCCCTGTCATTTATATACTTTTCACCTGTGTGGTTGTTGGAATGCAAGGCGCCTCAGATATAGGTCTGTAAGGACCGGGAAACATGTGTTCAGGAATTTCCAATCCTCAAAAGTAAGAGAGGACCGACCCAGCCGATTCCAAGGATCAAAGTGGGGTCCTGGGACATTTGCTAGAGTGTCTCGAACGCGGAGAGGAGCTTGCCCCTTGCCTCGACTCATGACGGAAATCCAATTTCCAATACGTGATATTGCAGTTTTAATTGTAGAACTAGTATGGCGACATGATATATGGTACCCATGCCGTCTATGATTGATATTTATGATTGAAATTGTTTTGACACTATACACTTATAATAGTATCAAATGATTTGTTTAAAACGTACCAAGCATGTTTGGCTATTATAAGGGAAAACCCTATCCTCCGGCTTGCATTGCATTGTGTGATGGGACCTGGGTCTTATAATAGCTTCATTTTTCCAAAAAGCATTGCGTTGTTTTGTTATATGCACTAGTATTCTTGGGAGGAAACCCGTTCCGTGTTATACGGCGTGGTCCCTTGAATTACTCTCTTTTAAAGTAAAGTTTTGAATAACTGTTTTAGTTCTCACACCAATCACATGACTGACCTGGAGTTTATTGTTTTAACCTAAACTCTGGGTGCCCCTATTTTCTACACGGGCAGCTAGTAGTTTTGGTTTTGCAGATTTATATTCACAGGATCCTGATTTACAGCTGGAACGATGCTCGGAAAGCTCTGTATCCGTGCATTATTTCTAGTTGTGCTTTTGTATTATTTTCCGCTGCGATGTATTTAAATGTAATTTAAATCTCTGATATTTGTTGAATGTAATTTATCCATTTATACTCTGTATATTCTTGTATCTGATGGAATTGTTGTAATAACAATGAAATGTTCTTCTGTTTGCGTTCTATTTTGTCTTGTCCTCAAAGTATCCGCTCTTTCCTTCGCGGGGAAGTTACGGGTTCTTACACTCTGGTAATCAATAATATTTTAAATGATCCATCAGGCTTCTTAAGAAAAACTACCGATATTTCCCAAGGAGAACTACTTGGACGAATGAAGCTTTTACCTTATAACTCGACAAGTTGCACCTTTAACTCCTTTATCCCCGAATGTGCCATTCGGTTCGGTGCCATACTCGCTAGCTCTGTCCCCGCCATGAGATCAATCCAGAACTCGATAGCTTTTCTCGACGATAGCCCTTCCACTGGTTTGAACACATCCGAAAAATTCCCAACAACAGGAAAGCTACTTAGCTTTTCCTCCATACACTTATACATAGAGACATCTACGGAAATGCCCTTTCCACCAAGAGCACAGTCCTTTTGTTGCTATTAGGATGATTCAATGATACTTCTCTGCTTCAACGCAATACCTCCGCGTCATAATAATTTAACCAATCCATACCCAAAACAATTATAAAACCCTCGAAATTAAATACATACAAGTTCAAAACAAATGTAATGCCTAGCAACTGAAATTCTAGGTTATCACATACCAAACCCAAAGTTGTGTAACCTCCAAAAGGATTAAATATTATCTAATTAATAAATGTTTTAAATAGACAAATTATTAATTATTGATGTTGCTTAAATGTTTAAATGGTTTAAAGTTATTCATTTTATTCTTTAATAAGGAAACAGTAAGTTAAATATTTCATTAGTAAACGTTTAAAATTATAACTTTTTTATTTATAATGGTCTTAGAATATTAATTCAACTTAAATAAGTGTTTAAAATTAGCAAATTTTCTTATAAAGAAATCTTACTTTAGAAAATATGTTTTATAAAAGTAATTATATTTAAATGTTTCATCCAAAGGTTTAGCAAACCACATTTTGAAATTAAATGGGTTCAAAATCCATTAATAATGATTTGAAGTCAAGGAACATTCCTTAACAATTTGTGAATATATTTTCTAAATATTGAAAGTATAGTAGTTATGAATAAACTTATATCTTTGAGATAAGTTTGTGGGAATGTTTTTCGTGTATATAAAGATATTTAATTAATAAAAATTAATTAAATGAGGTTTTGTGATTTCCATGGGAAATTGAATATATGATTGATGTGATTGCTTGCATGTTTATTTATAGTTAAATAACAGACTATCAAATATTGATCAAAATGAAAATTCTTTTTAACTGCTGGTGTGGAACGTTTTCAGTACTTAAAACTAAAGGATTTAACTCAAAAATTATCTAAGAGAAATGCGAGAATTATGTAATGTAATTACCATCGGTGGTGCTATACCGTATGAGTAAGCTCATGGATCTTCTCTAGCAAATGATAAGGAGATCTGTCCACTTAAGCGATTAGGAGTTGATTCCTGCTCTTATGTATTGTCTGCTTCTTTCTACAAGAAACAAAGTTCATCTCGTCGGATGATCAATCGTTTGGTTTGTGGAGCGCCAGGACAATGAAAGTGTGTACTCATAATAGATGACATGAACCAGAACCACTTCAAAAACCATATGTGTATTCTACGAAGGAGAATCGATATTATTTTGGATGTTGGAATTCATGTGAGATTCTAAGTCCTTTTGAGGCATGGTAATGCAGTGTGATTCCAAACTTGTTGAGATGAGTGAACCCGAATAGGATTCGGCAATCTATCTTTTATTTTTATTTGTAAGCTGGAATGTTGGACGTAGCCGCATCAGTGGATATGACTAAAACCAGAAATAGGAGACATGGCCAGTACGGTTGGCAACCCATACGGTTTAGTCATACCATTTTTTTACTAATACTATAAAATGTTTGGCATGCTTATACAATGCATTTGGTCTTAGCAAGACCATCCTATGGTACCTTGGCTAGCTGGGTAGAATATTTCGAAAATACAACTCTGATTTTTGTGTAGGAGGCCCGCCATCGATGTACTAAGGGCGCCTCCATTGAAATCCTACACAACAAGTGAATGGGCCATATCGAATTTTGAGATATATATATATATATATATATATATTGTTGTGATGTACACATACAAGCATCACAACTGCTTGATTATTGATATAAGTGTTGAGACATTAATATAGTATCATGAGACTTTGATATAAGATGTTTGGGTGATCGTAAGGTAAAATCCTGTTCGAATTTATGTGTGGCATGGTCTTACAATACCTTTTATTTTGAAAGATCTTGCAAGATTGAAAAATTCAATTAAGGTATGTTTTTAAGTTGATTTGCCAGACTAGTCCGAGTGTTATTTTAATTATAATGCTCGAGCCAACCGAGCATATTTAAGTATTATATTGAATTGTTGAAGCTACAACAGAAGAGATGGAAGCCAAGACATACGTTCATACATTCTTTAATTTTTTTGTGGTATCTGATCGTATATTATTCAACTATTGTGAGGTCAAACTATTGTAACTGTCCAGGCTAATTTATAATTTAATGCTCTAACATATGTTTAAAAGTGAATAATAGGCTTAGGTCCTTAAAGTCAAACTTAATGCATAAAAAATTCTTTCCCAAAAAAGATAGTAAACTAGGTCCTTAAAATAAAGTTATGGAGTAATTACAAAAGATTCTACAATTATTCGATGAATAATTGCAATAACATCAAAAAATTGCATAAATATTTGCAAATTTTCTATGAAAAATAGGGAGACTTATGCAAGTTTTTTATATAATTGCAAAAAAAACTTGCAATTCTGAATAATTGTGGAAATTTTCGAAATTTTTTCAAAAAGTTGCATAAATTTCTATAATATTTTTTAGCGAATAAGTGCAAAAGTTTCTGCAATTTTAGATATATTTGCATAAATATCTGCAACTATTCAATGAATAATTGCATAAATTTGTACAACTATTAGCTAACTTAATTTTAGGGACCTAATTTACATTTGTAATGTCCCAGAATTTTAGCTGTTTAATAAATCAATTTATTTAATTATTTTAATATAATGGTTTTGCTAATTAAATATAATTAAATATCGATTCCGAATTTAGACAAGATATTTGAGATGCATAATTTATTTTTTAGAATGTTATGGTAATTTTTATTTTGTAAAATATGCCATTTTTATTTGAAGTATTTTACACCCTATATTAGCATTTTGGGTTTCAACAAAACGAGTTAATTTGTCCATTTTATTATGTTTTCGGAATTAGGATACATCGCTCGATATGATTATATTTATATTTATGTTTGTAGTTGCTTGTACAGACACAGAACCTTACACAACGGTTACCCTTATTTAAATATTTATCTAATTGAGGCAATATGTTACGGCCTTCTGTAAAGACCCGCAACTTCCCCGTAAAGGAAAGCGTCGGATAGTTCGAGAACAAACCACAACAGAACACATATAAAAGAACATTTCATTGTATATTACAACAATGCATCAGAATACAAGAATATACAGAGTATAAAAGAATATTACACAGAAATATCAGAGATTTAAATTACATAGCAGCGGAAAATAATACAATAGACAACTAGAAGTAGATATACGGATACAAAGCTTTCCGGATATCGTTCCAGCTGTAAACCAGGATCCTGTGAATATAAATCTGCAAAAACCAAAACTACTAGCTGCCCGTGTCAAAATATGGGCACCCAGAGTTTAGGTTAAAACAATAAACTCCAGGTCAGTCATGGGACTGGTGTGAGAACTAAAACAGTTATTAATCTTTATTTTAAATCATTAGGTAAATCAAGGGACCACGCCGTATAACACGGAACGGGTTTCCTCCCAAGAATACCAGTGCATAAAACAAACAGCGCAATGCTAAATAAAGAAAAATGAAGCTGTTATAAGACCCAGGTCCCATCACACAATGCAACGCAGTCGAGGATAGGGTTTTCCCTTATAACAGCCAAAGAATGCTTGATACGTTTAAAACAAATCATTTGATACCATAATAAGTGCATAGTGTATAAAACACTTCAAATCATAAGTATCAATCATAGGCGGCATGGGTACCATATATCATGTCGCCATATATAGGTTTACAAATAAAACCGCAAATGTCACGTATTTGGAAATTGGATTTCCGTCTATGAACCGAGGCTAGGGGCAAGATCCTCAACCGATTCGAGACGCTCTAGCCCGCCCCTCAGGAACAGCCGCAACTGCCCCTTGGATCGTCAGGGCCGGTCCACACGGAGTGGATTATTATGCCTGAACAATACGTCTCCCCACCCTATGGGGTGTAAGTCTGGTCCGTCAGCCGACCAGAATGCATTCGGCCGAAACCGATATAACCGAGGCGCCTCGCAACCGCAACAACCACATAAGTCAAACTCGTCAGGGCGTGAAAAACCACTGACGCCACTTCTAGCTAGAAAGAAACGCAAGTCCTCCCTGACGTCCGTCTCCCGTTTTTGGTTCATACCGGGTGTGAAACTCGCGAGGTAAACGTTACACAAAGCTACGCCACAAAGGCCGTGCTTTGATCATCACCACAAGACTTTGCTTTTCAACAGAAGCCTTGATCATTTGCATCTTAGCATGCCACACAGGCAAACCACTCTATGCAACCGATATCAGTCACACAGAATGAAATCCAATGTCAGACACACAGTCCATTTACAAGTCCGTTCTGGGTCTGAACGAAACCGGAGGCACCTAGTACCCCGCATATCCATCGATCTCCAAGTACGTCTGGACGATCACTAACTGTTTCCATCTTCTTGGGTGTACAGCCCAATCAAGATCATCAGTTATCACCCAAACGACGTGAAGACCTCCGGTCTTCGACCATCGTCTTCATCTTCGACTTATCGTCGTATCAGTTATTCAGAATGGGATAAACCCGGTCTTTCCGAATAACTCGCGTATATATTATAAAAGTGTTACACAAACACAACATACGCCTCATTCCAACTCATTAGTCATTAACCGTAAATTAATCAAGAGAATAATTCCCCAAATATTAACCCCGAAGGCCGAAACCAACATCAGATCAATATCCAGAAAACCATTCTACTTAGCTAACCGACAGTTAATTTCTAAATTTCACGTTCAAATCTAATTAAAGATTTAACTATCGCCTGGAGCAAAACTGGTGATACTCCATTCTCGATCTTTTCAATCTAATTAAAGATTCATTAAAACTCCACTTAGTTTTAATCTGTGACTGGGTTAAAGAATCAGTGTCATTTAAAACACGGTTCACGATAAACCCAAAGTCACATCCCATTAATTATCGGGTTAAAGAACAAGTGTTATTTAAAACACTGTTCACGATAAACCCAAAAATCAATATCCATTCAATTCCAATTAAATATTATTTAATTGGTACACTTCATTAAATCTAAATCAAAAGATTTAATCTTTTCTCAGCTGGGTTCAAGAACAGTGTTAGTGAAGACACCATTCACGACAAACCCAAATCACATTCATTAATTATCGGGTTAAAGAACAAGTGTTATTTAAAACACTGTTCACGATAAACCCCAAAATCAATATCAATTCAATTCCAATTAAATATCATTTAATTGGTACACTTCATTAAATCTAAATAAAAAGATTTAATCATTTCTCAACTGGGTTCAAGAACAGTGTTAGTGAAGACACCATTCACGACAAACCCAAATCACATTCGATATTCAATACAAGGCTCTGAATAGAGAATATATCGGCTTATATTCGATATCAAATTCTACGACTAACAAATGTCGTATTGGAAATAACGATATAAATATATATATCTTTCAAATTTCCATAACAACACCTGTATAATTACGAATTCCAACATCGAAATATTCCGAAGACAATTTCGATTCAAATCCACTCCAATGCAATCATTGGAAATTTTGGTTATTTTCAAAACCCTTTTCGAATTCAATTTATTTATTTAAAAATAAATAGAATTATAATTCTAGTTCAAAACTAGTTCATTTCGATAAAAATCTATTTTTATCTTTTCAAATATGGAGTTTTTCATCCCAATTCTTCACAAATCATTTCTTATGATTTTACACAAATTATTGCTATTTTTAATAATTTTATCAAGGCCCGTACAGCCGATTTCCATCAACGGCCATCGAACTGCACTTACAGCGACCTTTTTCGAATTTGATTTGGACATAATTCCAAATCCAACCGTTAGATTTCAAATTTCTAATATTCGTTAGAAAGCTCTTTTCGATACGAACCCAACGGTTCCGGTTTTAGGAGAATCCGGCGGTCGGATCTCCCGTAATGTCCGTTTGAAATAAATGGTCGAAATCCACGAACTGCCGCGGCGCGGCGCGTTCTATTCAGGCCATTATATTATATATATAATATATATAATATATATTTCGTCGATTTCTATTTAAAACGAATTATATAAATAGTTTTAAAATCGTTTCAAAACCTATTTCAACTTCCATTTCAATTCAAAGCAAAATTGAATTCTTCTTTATAAATTCGTTTCAAAATTCATTTCTATTCAATTCAAATTTCAATTCAATTTGAATTCATTTCAATTTGCTTTCAATTCATTTTGAATTCGTTTTCAATTCAATTCATTTCGAAATCACTTTCAATTCAATTTGAATTCGTTTTCAATTCAATTCACTTTGAAATCACTTTCAATTCAATTCGAATTCGTTTTCAATTCAATTCATTTCGAAATCACTTAAAATTGATATAAATATCGTTCACGTCAAAATGGCGTCAATCTAATCAACACGGCTTCATAAATTTCTATTTTCAAATATTCTATTTCAAATATTTCTTTTTCAAAACTGGAATGAGGCCCAATCAATTACCATATAAAATTAATTATATGGATTTTCATACAACACATGTATATAATAGCATTGAAAATAATCAACCATCAACCAAAGTGCACTACACTGTATAAGCATCAAATATAGATATTCAACGCTTATAACAGCCTGTCAATCAATCGATCGACATATTTAATCAATCAGGATGAGTGAACTTCAAATTTCATCCCAACACCCGTGTGGGGTTTCAAACAATCAAACACATATTTTATTTGTGCGGTTGGGCGATGTGTGAAATTTATCGACCCAATCAATATCAGTCAAATCAGTGTATATACAAACAAATCGGCCGATTTGTTTATAACTATTCATTTATTCACATTCACGTTAAAAATTATATTTTTAACGATAAAACATTTTATTTCAACCTATGAATTTCTATTCAATTCATTTACACAATAAAATGATATTTTTATTTTTCTAACATATTTTAGAAAATTTCGGCGGCATAACGGCACGATACTAGAAACGGGACAAGGCCTAGCCTAATCCCCGGTCTAGTGAAGGCCCACGCCATTCACCCATCAATCAAATCAATTTTATTATGCAAACCACAAAATTTGGAGTAAGTGTCTAACCTAGCCTTACTCCTTCGCCTTATAACGGCGCACGTCTAATTCTAACCAATTTATCGATTCGATTTTTCACACCACAAACCACATTCAAACCAATATCACAATCAATAACCAAACAGCCAAACAAACAAGTCCATGGTCTGTGGACGATTGTGTCGGGTGCTACTAAGCACCGTCTGCATCCTAGTATATATATATAACTAGAAAATAAATTGAAAGGTGAGAAATTCTCACATTTAGCTATCCAACCATCTCGACTCTTCTTTTGCAGAAGTCTTCGTCGTTTCGCCTTTTTGTCACCTTCGTTGCTGCTTTCACTACATACGTAAAAATCACATTTTTACTTCGCTATTCAATATATAAAAATCGAATTTTTATTTCAAAGTTCAATATATAAAAATCGAATTTTTATTTCAAAGTTCAATATATAAAAATCGAATTTTTATTTCAAAGTTCAATATATAAAAATCAAGTTTTTATTTCAAAGTTCAATATATAAAAATCGAATTTTTATTTCAAAGTTCAATATATAAAAATCGAATTTTTATTTCACTTCTCAATATATAAAAATCGAATTTTTATTTTGAAGTTCAATATATAAAAATCATATTTTGACCTTTTAAAGTTCAAATCTTTTTACATTCTAAAGCTCAAACCCTTTTCTCTTGGAAGTTTAAACCTTTTCTATTTAAAGTTCAAACCCCTTTTTTTTTATGGAAGTTTAAACCTTTTCTATTTAAAGTTCAAACCCTTTTTTTTTTAAAATCAGTTTTTATCCCATTTTAAAATCAGTTTTGAAATCTTAAAAAAAATCAGTTTTAAAAATCTTATAAAATCAGTTTTAAAAATCTTATAAAATCAGTTTAAAGTAAATAAAAATAAAAATAAAAAAGGTAGGGAACTTACAGTGAAATTTCTGGATCGGGGGGGGGGGGGGGTAATGTGGCTGCCGCCGACGCAAAATGGAGGGGGGGGGTGCTGCGGCTGTGAGCAGGTGGAGGGGGGGGCTGCGAAGGGGGGTCTGGGGCCTGGGAAGGGTTGCGCGGCTGTCTCGACGGAGGGGGGGGGGTTACACGGTTTTAGGGTTCGAAGGAAAAGGGCGAGATCGGAGAGAGAGGGGTTCAGCGATGGGGGGGGGCACGCTGACGAACTCCGACGGCGGTGGCAGGAGGCGGGGCGCAGTCTCCGTTCGCCGTTCTCCCTTGTTTTGTTTTTTTTTTTTTTTTTTTTATTTTGATCCCGATTTGAAGAAACGGGGGGGGGGGCCAGGGTAATAAAAGGGAAGGAGGGAATATTAAATTATTATTTTATTTTATTTTATATTATTTGATTTCTAAAAGTTGACTTTCACATACGACCTCGAAACGAGGCCCACCGCCTGTCGTCCATAGCGTTTTACCCCCATTCCGAACACAATGGGATATGTATCGCAAGCTGATTCAATCGTCTCGATAAGTTTCCTTTTAATTTACATTCAAATCACTAAATTGAATTTTAAACGTACATTTCCAATTACCAGGGTCACATACTGACCAGAAAAATCTCAGAAAAATATTTTCTAGCTTCGTATTGACGATACGGTCCTAACAAAACTAGTTTCGTCGAATTCTGAGACCGTTGGAAAAATGGCCATTTTCCAGTCGATTAAAATCAACTGAAACTGGTCAAACGCGTTTTCCTTTGCCACGCTCACATATTGATTCGAAAAATTATGAAATTTGGAATCTAGCAATAACTTAACATCACGGACCCAACAAAACTGGTTTCGTCGAAATCCGAGGTCATTTGCAAAATGTCCATTTTTAAGGGCCTTATATATATAAAAATATATATAAATTCCACAGCGACTATTCAGGATTTTCAACTGGACATATCTTTTGATTCTTGATATGAAATCTTGATTTTCCGGATTCGTTGGAAACATATTCACTATTAGATTCCATTATTTTTGGTTTCACTAAAATCCGGATTGTTTTGCACCCGGTACATTCAATTGAAGTTTGAAATCGAATTATCGAACTACCGCGCCATTTTCAATTCTATTTATAATTATATATAAATATTATATATTCTAACGACGACGCGTAAAATATATACGTTCGAATTATATTCAAAATAAATTTCTCGTCGATATTATTTAAAATAATTCATTTTAAATAATCAAAATTCGCTAAAATCGCCAAAATAAAAATTTCAAACTGGCTCGCATTTTGCGGGTTGTTACAATCTCCCCCACTTAAAACTTTTCGTCCCCGAAAAGGAACAAAGTCGAAAGTAGTTTGATTAATTAACTCTACGCTCGATCAGGCTTCCATTCTCCAACTCTTTAGTTTCTGAGAATTTTCAAAATTTCAAAAATTTGGCTAACACCCTAAATTTTCGAAAAATTTCGCCATAACCTCCCCTGCACCGGGAGCATCGGGGAATTTCAAATAGCTTCCCCGGTCCTTCAGATCTCAAAAAGAAAAAGAAAAAGCCAAGCGGCTAGCCAATAGGCTCGCAAAATCATCATCACCCAAACAAAACAGGAAATTATGTAGTAAACATGTACCTATTTGTCGGGCAAACAAATTTTATTCTTCGGCTCTAGCCTCCTTGCTATGACCTGTTCAAGATAAGTACAAGTATATGCAAGCAAATGCGACCAATTTTCGATATAATTCAATATTTGGTTCTGTTAGGCTAAATGGCTAAAAATTAGCAAACAAATAAACAAACAACACAAACATCAGTCAATTAGTGAATTAGAGTTTCAAATTCATAATTTTGATACATATACAAAAATCATGTTTTGGTGCCAAATCACAACAATAGGCCCTATCTAATTTTGGTTCTCACACCAGTCAATAGGAAATATATAGATATCACACCTTCGTTACTCGAACATGAATACTAATGACGACTAGTCAATCATCAGAATCATCTTCGGGCCACTAGAGTATGATTCTATATCTATCCAGTATATTAAAATTTCGAATACACGCGGATCAGACGTATACGCAAAATCTATATATACTGGATTGTCCACATCAATATAAATAAATAATCAACTACGAATAATTGATTTAAATTTTCAAAACAAAATTTGTTTTCACTTTAAAAATATACTCTTCACACTCGTTCTAGGATACTACTGATCCCATCTCTAACGAGTCATTCCATTGGATATTCCTAATCCAATATCTGATGAATTCTTTCGTATGGTTCTAATGTGTCTTGTTCTCTGCTTTGTAAACCAAAGCTCTGATACCACGTGTAAAGACCCGCAACTTCCCCGTAAAGGAAAGCGTCGGATAGTTCGAGAACAAACCACAACAGAACACATATAAAAGAACATTTCATTGTATATTACAACAATGCATCAGAATACAAGAATATACAGAGTATAAAAGAATATTACACAGAAATATCAGAGATTTAAATTACATAGCAGCGGAAAATAATACAATAGACAACTAGAAGTAGATATACGGATACAAAGCTTTCCGGATATCGTTCCAGCTGTAAACCAGGATCCTGTGAATATAAATCTGCAAAAACCAAAACTACTAGCTGCCCGTGTCAAAATAGGGGCACCCAGAGTTTAGGTTAAAACAATAAACTCCAGGTCAGTCATGGGACTGGTGTGAGAACTAAAACAGTTATTAATCTTTATTTTAAATCATTAGGTAAATCAAGGGACCACGCCGTATAACACGGAACGGGTTTCCTCCCAAGAATACCAGTGCATAAAACAAACAGCGCAATGCTAAATAAAGAAAAATGAAGCTGTTATAAGACCCAGGTCCCATCACACAATGCAACGCAGTCGAGGATAGGGTTTTCCCTTATAACAGCCAAAGAATGCTTGATACGTTTAAAACAAATCATTTGATACCATAATAAGTGCATAGTGTATAAAACACTTCAAATCATAAGTATCAATCATAGGCGGCATGGGTACCATATATCATGTCGCCATATATAGGTTTACAAATAAAACCGCAAATGTCACGTATTTGGAAATTGGATTTCCGTCTATGAACCGAGGCTAGGGGCAAGATCCTCAACCGATTCGAGACGCTCTAGCCCGCCCCTCAGGAACAGCCGCAACTGCCCCTTGGATCGTCAGGGCCGGTCCACACGGAGTGGATTATTATGCCTGAACAATACGTCTCCCCACCCTATGGGGTGTAAGTCTGGTCCGTCAGCCGACCAGAATGCATTCGGCCGAAACCGATATAACCGAGGCGCCTCGCAACCGCAACAACCACATAAGTCAAACTCGTCAGGGCGTGAAAAACCACTGACGCCACTTCTAGCTAGAAAGAAACGCAAGTCCTCCCTGACGTCCGTCTCCCGTTTTTGGTTCATACCGGGTGTGAAACTCGCGAGGTAAACGTTACACAAAGCTACGCCACAAAGGCCGTGCTTTGATCATCACCACAAGACTTTGCTTTTCAACAGAAGCCTTGATCATTTGCATCTTAGCATGCCACACAGGCAAACCACTCTATGCAACCGATATCAGTCACACAGAATGAAATCCAATGTCAGACACACAGTCCATTTACAAGTCCGTTCTGGGTCTGAACGAAACCGGAGGCACCTAGTACCCCGCATATCCATCGATCTCCAAGTACGTCTGGACGATCACTAACTGTTTCCATCTTCTTGGGTGTACAGCCCAATCAAGATCATCAGTTATCACCCAAACGACGTGAAGACCTCCGGTCTTCGACCATCGTCTTCATCTTCGACTTATCGTCGTATCAGTTATTCAGAATGGGATAAACCCGGTCTTTCCGAATAACTCGCGTATATATTATAAAAGTGTTACACAAACACAACATACGCCTCATTCCAACTCATTAGTCATTAACCGTAAATTAATCAAGAGAATAATTCCCCAAATATTAACCCCGAAGGCCGAAACCAACATCAGATCAAGATCCAGAAAACCATTCTACTTAGCTAACCGACAGTTAATTTCTAAATTTCACGTTCAAATCTAATTAAAGATTTAACTATCGCCTGGAGCAAAACTGGTGATACTCCATTCTCGATCTTTTCAATCTAATTAAAGATTCATTAAAACTCCACTTAGTTTTAATCTGTGACTGGGTTAAAGAATCAGTGTCATTTAAAACACGGTTCACGATAAACCCAAAGTCACATCCCATTAATTATCGGGTTAAAGAACAAGTGTTATTTAAAACACTGTTCACGATAAACCCAAAAATCAATATCCATTCAATTCCAATTAAATATTATTTAATTGGTACACTTCATTAAATCTAAATCAAAAGATTTAATCTTTTCTCAGCTGGGTTCAAGAACAGTGTTAGTGAAGACACCATTCACGACAAACCCAAATCACATTCATTAATTATCGGGTTAAAGAACAAGTGTTATTTAAAACACTGTTCACGATAAACCCCAAAATCAATATCAATTCAATTCCAATTAAATATCATTTAATTGGTACACTTCATTAAATCTAAATAAAAAGATTTAATCATTTCTCAACTGGGTTCAAGAACAGTGTTAGTGAAGACACCATTCACGACAAACCCAAATCACATTCGATATTCAATACAAGGCTCTGAATAGAGAATATATCGGCTTATATTCGATATCAAATTCTACGACTAACAAATGTCGTATTGGAAATAACGATATAAATATATATATCTTTCAAATTTCCATAACAACACCTGTATAATTACGAATTCCAACATCGAAATATTCCGAAGACAATTTCGATTCAAATCCACTCCAATGCAATCATTGGAAATTTTGGTTATTTTCAAAACCCTTTTCGAATTCAATTTATTTATTTAAAAATAAATAGAATTATAATTCTAGTTCAAAACTAGTTCATTTCGATAAAAATCTATTTTTATCTTTTCAAATATGGAGTTTTTCATCCCAATTCTTCACAAATCATTTCTTATGATTTTACACAAATTATTGCTATTTTTAATAATTTTATCAAGGCCCGTACAGCCGATTTCCATCAACGGCCATCGAACTGCACTTACAGCGACCTTTTTCGAATTTGATTTGGACATAATTCCAAATCCAACCGTTAGATTTCAAATTTCTAATATTCGTTAGAAAGCTCTTTTCGATACGAACCCAACGGTTCCGGTTTTAGGAGAATCCGGCGGTCGGATCTCCCGTAATGTCCGTTTGAAATAAATGGTCGAAATCCACGAACTGCCGCGGCGCGGCGCGTTCTATTCAGGCCATTATATTATATATATAATATATATAATATATATTTCGTCGATTTCTATTTAAAACGAATTATATAAATAGTTTTAAAATCGTTTCAAAACCTATTTCAACTTCCATTTCAATTCAAAGCAAAATTGAATTCTTCTTTATAAATTCGTTTCAAAATTCATTTCTATTCAATTCAAATTTCAATTCAATTTGAATTCATTTCAATTTGCTTTCAATTCATTTTGAATTCGTTTTCAATTCAATTCATTTCGAAATCACTTTCAATTCAATTTGAATTCGTTTTCAATTCAATTCACTGTGAAATCACTTTCAATTCAATTCGAATTCGTTTTCAATTCAATTCATTTCGAAATCACTTAAAATTGATATAAATATCGTTCACGTCAAAATGGCGTCAATCTAATCAACACGGCTTCATAAATTTCTATTTTCAAATATTCTATTTCAAATATTTCTTTTTCAAAACTGGAATGAGGCCCAATCAATTACCATATAAAATTAATTATATGGATTTTCATACAACACATGTATATAATAGCATTGAAAATAATCAACCATCAACCAAAGTGCACTACACTGTATAAGCATCAAATATAGATATTCAACGCTTATAACAGCCTGTCAATCAATCGATCGACATATTTAATCAATCAGGATGAGTGAACTTCAAATTTCATCCCAACACCCGTGTGGGGTTTCAAACAATCAAACACATATTTTATTTGTGCGGTTGGGCGATGTGTGAAATTTATCGACCCAATCAATATCAGTCAAATCAGTGTATATACAAACAAATCGGCCGATTTGTTTATAACTATTCATTTATTCACATTCACGTTAAAAATTATATTTTTAACGATAAAACATTTTATTTCAACCTATGAATTTCTATTTAATTCATTTACACAATAAAATGATATTTTTATTTTTCTAACATATTTTAGAAAATTTCGGCGGCATAACGGCACGATACTAGAAACGGGACAAGGCCTAGCCTAATCCCCGGTCTAGTGAAGGCCCACGCCATTCACCCATCAATCAAATCAATTTTATTATGCAAACCACAAAATTTGGAGTAAGTGTCTAACCTAGCCTTACTCCTTCGCCTTATAACGGCGCACGTCTAATTCTAACCAATTTATCGATTCGATTTTTCACACCACAAACCACATTCAAACCAATATCACAATCAATAACCAAACAGCCAAACAAACAAGTCCATGGTCTGTGGACGATTGTGTCGGGTGCTACTAAGCACCGTCTGCATCCTAGTATATATATATAACTAGAAAATAAATTGAAAGGTGAGAAATTCTCACATTTAGCTATCCAACCATCTCGACTCTTCTTTTGCAGAAGTCTTCGTCGTTTCGCCTTTTTGTCACCTTCGTTGCTGCTTTCACTACATACGTAAAAATCACATTTTTACTTCGCTATTCAATATATAAAAATCGAATTTTTATTTCAAAGTTCAATATATAAAAATCGAATTTTTATTTCAAAGTTCAATATATAAAAATCGAATTTTTATTTCAAAGTTCAATATATAAAAATCAAGTTTTTATTTCAAAGTTCAATATATAAAAATCGAATTTTTATTTCAAAGTTCAATATATAAAAATCGAATTTTTATTTCACTTCTCAATATATAAAAATCGAATTTTTATTTTGAAGTTCAATATATAAAAATCATATTTTGACCTTTTAAAGTTCAAATCTTTTTACATTCTAAAGCTCAAACCCTTTTCTCTTGGAAGTTTAAACCTTTTCTATTTAAAGTTCAAACCCCTTTTTTTTTATGGAAGTTTAAACCTTTTCTATTTAAAGTTCAAACCCTTTTTTTTTTAAAATCAGTTTTTATCCCATTTTAAAATCAGTTTTGAAATCTTAAAAAAAATCAGTTTTAAAAATCTTATAAAATCAGTTTTAAAAATCTTATAAAATCAGTTTAAAGTAAATAAAAATAAAAATAAAAAAGGTAGGGAACTTACAGTGAAATTTCTGGATCGGGGGGGGGGGGGGGTAATGTGGCTGCCGCCGACGCAAAATGGAGGGGGGGGGGGTGCTGCGGCTGTGAGCAGGTGGAGGGGGGGCTGCGAAGGGGGGTCTGGGGCCTGGGAAGGGTTGCGCGGCTGTCTCGACGGAGGGGGGGGGGGTTACACGGTTTTAGGGTTCGAAGGAAAAGGGCGAGATCGGAGAGAGAGGGGTTCAGCGATGGGGGGGGGCACGCTGACGAACTCCGACGGCGGTGGCAGGAGGCGGGGCGCAGTCTCCGTTCGCCGTTCTCCCTTGTTTTGTTTTTTTTTTTTTTTTTTTTATTTTGATCCCGATTTGAAGAAACGGGGGGGGGCCAGGGTAATAAAAGGGAAGGAGGGAATATTAAATTATTATTTTATTTTATTTTATATTATTTGATTTCTAAAAGTTGACTTTCACATACGACCTCGAAACGAGGCCCACCGCCTGTCGTCCATAGCGTTTTACCCCCATTCCGAACACAATGGGATATGTATCGCAAGCTGATTCAATCGTCTCGATAAGTTTCCTTTTAATTTACATTCAAATCACTAAATTGAATTTTAAACGTACATTTCCAATTACCAGGGTCACATACTGACCAGAAAAATCTCAGAAAAATATTTTCTAGCTTCGTATTGACGATACGGTCCTAACAAAACTAGTTTCGTCGAATTCTGAGACCGTTGGAAAAATGGCCATTTTCCAGTCGATTAAAATCAACTGAAACTGGTCAAACGCGTTTTCCTTTGCCACGCTCACATATTGATTCGAAAAATTATGAAATTTGGAATCTAGCAATAACTTAACATCACGGACCCAACAAAACTGGTTTCGTCGAAATCCGAGGTCATTTGCAAAATGTCCATTTTTAAGGGCCTTATATATATAAAAATATATATAAATTCCACAGCGACTATTCAGGATTTTCAACTGGACATATCTTTTGATTCTTGATATGAAATCTTGATTTTCCGGATTCGTTGGAAAGATATTCACTATTAGATTCCATTATTTTTGGTTTCACTAAAATCCGGATTGTTTTGCACCCGGTACATTCAATTGAAGTTTGAAATCGAATTATCGAACTACCGCGCCATTTTCAATTCTATTTATAATTATATATAAATATTATATATTCTAACGACGACGCGTAAAATATATACGTTCGAATTATATTCAAAATAAATTTCTCGTCGATATTATTTAAAATAATTCATTTTAAATAATCAAAATTCGCTAAAATCGCCAAAATAAAAATTTCAAACTGGCTCGCATTTTGCGGGTTGTTACACCTTCCTTTATAACTCCAACTTTGTATATATTCTTTGATGGTAAATAGAAAATAAAATGCGTTGAAAATACATAAAAGTCGGTACACTAAAAGAGTGTGTATCCTAAAAGATAATGATATGTTCTGTACACGACTTCAATGTTTTATAAAATACAATATAGTATAAACATATAAATAGTCTGCACGCACCTATCCCTTAAAAGTAAGAAACAAATTAATATACGTATATGCACCGACGTTGATCACTAAAATCAGTATAGCTAGATTTAAGAAAGAATGTATATGAACTATATCATGTAGTACAACGTATAACTCACGCTGGACATATTTTCATCCTAGTACTTCATGCAGAAGGCTCAACAAGTTTTCAAATCAAAGAAGACTGAAAAGTTAAAAACTGTGCCTACCTATATCGTTGAAAATTTACACTAGCTAAAGCTGAAGCACATGCTTTGTACCAGCTTATCCCATACACTACAACAGTCCATTCCACTAAAAACGTACAGGTATAGGCTATTCAACTTTTCCGATTGATACAAATCTAATGTTGGAGGCATGTACACCCTACAAATCCTACTAATTGAACATGAAGTAATTGTAAAGCTATAAATACAGCGCCTCATTCATTTTTCCGAATACAAAACCCAGTAATACAAAACTAGATCTGAAAATATATTCCAACACCGATATTCAATAGAAAAAATCTAATACAAATATATTTAAATCACTCTTCATTCCTATATAAGCTTTAGAAAAATCTGATAAGCATCAGAAATGGCAGAGCTCTTCAGGTTTCAGTTTACTGGAGATGGGTTTCACTGGTTCGAGAAAAACAAGAAGAATAAAGAGTAAGAGTAGGATTCAAAACGTGAGAAGGGTGGAGCAGTGAGATCATTGGAGGTTCGGGTCACAGTAAGTTGCGGGATCTCGTTCTGGAAAGCGAAACTTTACAAAAGGAGGCGCTATGTGTAAATTTGTGTATGGGAAGCTCACTAGTGGTTGCGCATGAAACGAAGGTAGTGTAACGGATTTGTATCCATGTTGCGGAGGGGGAGCTTACTGAAGTTGGTTTATGGTTGTCGAAGGAGTTATGAAACGCAGGCATGGTGAAGACTGGGGCATGGTTTAATGATGGGAGAAGGTGGAAATTGAGCACGGGGGCTTGTCTTGTTTTACAGAAGTATGCAGTTCAATGTACATGTTTGAGTTAGGAGTTTTGATAATGAAGTGGATTTAGGGATGTGCGATGGATTAAGTTTGGATAAAGAAGAAATGGGATAGTTTAAAATGAAGATATTGGAGCAAGTGAGTGGGCAGCATGAGTGCAAAAACCAAGGCATTAACAGTGAACATAAGGATCAAGTCGGAAGAAAATATTGGAGCTGATGTAGAAGTATGTAGTTTACTTGAAAGTGAATTCGGGTTTTGCATGCGTTTGGGCTTTTGGTTCCAGCGGGTTGGGCTTGCAAAACGCCGGGTGAGGTTTATTTTGTAACATAGTTTTACATCGTCTAAGTTGAACTAAGCAAATTGTTTAAGTAAACAACAACCACTCCATTTGGTCAATAACTTATTTATAGAAACTTTATTAATTTAAAAAGCAGTTGGATTAAATAATAGTAAGGTGAATTAATTTAATTAATTAATAATGTTTTAAATTCAAAGTTATAATACGTGTA
This sequence comes from Allium sativum, assembly GCA_030737875.1. Taxonomy (NCBI): domain Eukaryota; kingdom Viridiplantae; phylum Streptophyta; class Magnoliopsida; order Asparagales; family Amaryllidaceae; genus Allium; species Allium sativum. The sequence continues at coordinate 93,670,094 of CM060916.1, read as the reverse complement.
TATTTCTCATACAATATCAGACACAGATGGAATGAATTACATTGGATTTATACAGGCGAAAGCTACACATACAAACTGGTTGGAAGCATTTGGAGTTCGTTGGAAATTTATTGGCAAATAAAATGCTCGATTGAATCATTCGACCTTTATCGTTATTCAGCGATTAACGCGCAAGGTGAGTAAATTCACTAACTCTGTTCTATTTTGAAATATTATAATTATATTTTTAAATATTGATAAATAATGGTTGAATGATGTGTGATGGTCGTTTATGTAAATTACAATTAAATTGGTTGAATAATATATATCGTTGCATATATACACATCATTGGTTGGATACTGATTCCATCAATTATAATATTCCATGGTATGAAATTAGTGTTATTTATGTTGACTAACATCTGTGGATGCAGGAAAATAGGTCGGAGGGATCCAATTGGATTCCTCAAAAGTTATATTGTTATTTTAGTTCATATATTGCATTGTCTGACATGACCGATAATATGTGATTGATTTTTTATATGCTTGAAACATTGAATAAAATGTGGATCCTGAAGTAACGGGTATTTAAATACCGTAAAATATACTGGGAAAGAATTCAAGTTTAAAAAAGGGAATTTTATTTTTATTATTATTTTTAATAATAGAAATTGAATATAGGTTAGTCTGGAATATAAATAATTAGTGTAAGTACATTAAAACCATCAGTTTGATTTATAACTAATGTTTAGAAATTAAGTGGAACAATTATTATTAAATGAATTTTGAAATAAATCCAAAAGGGTTATAGTTTGAATTCGACTTTATCGAATGATATGGATATAATCTATTTTAGGAATTATATATATTTTGACAAGATAGTAAATATTTGGGTTGAACCCGTAATTTAAAATCAAATGAGTAATCGGCATTTATGTTATACACTAGATTATTAACTAAGGAGTAGTGATTCTTAAACAGTGTAATGAAGTAAAAGTTGGATTATAAATTTAGAAATTAACTTGATAAATGGAATTTTAACTGGTGATGGTATTTATTTATAAAACCATGTTTAGAATGATTTAACAAGAAAAAATACCTATAAGAAATGATATTCACATTTTTAAGTGAATAATGTTTTGCAAAGAAAATGCTTGAAGATTAAATAGTTATAATGGTAATCGAAAATGTTTTCCAAGAGCGTGAAGGGCTAAACCGATTTTATAAATATGATTGTGAAGCGAAGAGTTAATGTTAATGTAAATAAGTATAACCAACCGAGTTTGTCAAAGTAAGTAAATGGTGTTATAAAACCATTTTTCAAATAGAACAAGAAATACAGTTTCACTGGTATTAGAAATAATGCAAGTTTGAGTTATGGACTTATATTTGTTCTATGATAAGAACGTTGTCGAGCTAGGTCCAAGAGGTAAATAAAATACCCCAACTTGAACGAGTTCACTATTGTAGAGGGATGGTATTAGTTTGTAATGAAAAGAGATGTCGAGACTTGTTATAAAAGGGAATATTGCAGTGTATTGCAAGTTTTTGAACTATAACGATAAAGTAACGTTGTTAACCAAGCTTAAGCATGATATTTGTATACAACACTGTTCCTAGGAAATGGAAATAATTTGGTTTGTAATCCCCTTATTCTAAGTAATAAGCAAGTAACTGTGTTTCTCCAAAGAAGCATAGAAATATTATATTGGATTGGGGACAAAGATGAATAATTGAGATTTAATATATTTCCATATTGAATGGAAATCTTCAGGTGGAAATTTAATAAAAACATTTGAATTTATATAATGATAAATATGGCGTTCGACATTGTTTCGGATCATATAAGAAATGATAATTGAATATTGAATAGAATATATATATATAGAATATATATATATGGAATATATATATATATGAAATGTGAAAATTAATTAAAAAGGGCCAGTGATTTTTTGATGTTTAGCTGTACATTTGAATGGATGTTTATTTTTACTTCGATAGTTAAATAACCGACTATCGAAGTGTTTGACCATCGTTGTCAATTTCGAGAGACCAGTTGGATTTAATATCCGAATACCACTCCGTATAGGCATAGGCATTGCGAATTAGATTATGCTGAATATAATTGAAGATGGAGTAAAGTACAAGGGCCGCTCTGTTTTGTCCAGACCCAGGACAACCTATATGGACAAATGTCTAATGGAGTATTCCTAACAGATCACATATGGTGGCGGGGAAATTCATTTCTCTTAGCTTTTTATACCCGTAATATTTTGGGAAGATCAACAGTGGTTTGATAGGTTTGACGATGTGGCATTCAAAGTGAATGGTGACAAGATGTTCAAAAAAGATTAACGTAGCCTCAAGCCTCACAACCAGGAAATGTCAAAAATCGGGCAGGCAGCATGGCTAGGTGGGTCATTCCCAAGCAGGGTATATTTGTCATCGATTTAGAGAAAATTCATTATTTATTCTTCTTTTGATTTTGTATCTTACGTATTACGGACAACCGTAGGTGATAATATATTTGATACACTCAAGCTAAATGAGTGGTCAGTCATTTGCAGGCCGGGTTGTAAGATGTTCTTGTTGAACCCCAGTGTATCCCCTCTAGAGTACACTGATCAAGAGGTGGTCCCATACCTTGTCATTGTTGGAATCCAATCTCCAGTAAGCGCCCTGCGGTTTTTGATTTTATACTATGTATGTGGAGCATGAGATGCAAGCGTTCTGCTATTTGATTATTTATTTGATTAGACATTATTATAATATCACTAGATTTTGATATCAAAAATGGTTTGGTTATAGTAAGGTAAAAACCGTCCGTGTTTATGGTGGGTTGGTCTTACTATTACTTTTTCTTTCAAAGGATTTTTCAAAGTTAAACAAATTGGTTGGAGTTTACTCACACCAGTCCCATGACTGACCTAGAGTTTATTTTGTATTTTTTCCCTAAACTCTTGGGTGCCCAAATTTGTACGGGCAATTAAGTGTTCAATCTTTGCAGATTCACTTGGAGGAGCTCAAAGCAGGAACCTTCTCCGCTAGTTATCAGAGATTATTTCCACTGTGATGTATATGAGTTTTATTCTGATATGGTATGTATATACAAATTCAGATTTGTATTTCAAAGTGTTATATAATATATTTTATTCGTTTCGCTATGAGGTTCATGTTTACTCTGATACTGTTTAGATTTTGATGTTCTTCTTCTTCTTTTATTATATTAGTTCTATCTTAAATTTCTCAACCTCTTATTTAGTTCTATTAATGACCCGATATTTTAGATGCTTGAGTATTCAACATTGTATTTTATGTTTATTTTCTAGGTCAATGTAACAACCCGTAAAATGCGAGCCAATTTAAAATTTTTATTTTGGCAATTTTAGCGAATTTTGAATATTTAAAATAGATTATTTTAAATAATATTGACGAGAAATTCATTTTGAATAGAATTAGAATGTATATATTTATATAGATCGTCGTTAGAATATAAATATTTATTTTAAATTATAAAAGGAAATGAAAATGACGCGGTAGTTCGATAATTCGATTTCAAACTTCAAATGAATGTACATGATTCAAAATAAACTGGATTTTAGTGAAACCAAAAATATTTGAATCTAATTGAGAATATCTTTCCAACGAATCCGAAGAATCGAAATTTCGTAGCGGGAATCAAAAGATATGTCTAGTTAAAAATTGAGAATAGTCGCTATGGAATTCTGGCCATTGAAAATAGCCATTTCGCAAACGACCTCGGTTTTCGATGAAACCACTTTTGTTGGATCCGCAGTGTCAAATTATTGCTAGGTTTCAAATTTCGTAATTTTCTGAATCAATATGTGAGCGTGGCAAAGGAAAACGCGTTTGACCAGTTTCAGTTGATTTTAAACGACGAGAAATTGGCCATTTTTCATACGGTCTCAGAATTCGACGAAATTAGTTTCCTTAGGACTGTTTCATCAATACGAAGCTAGAAATAATTTTTTTGGAATTTTTAGGATATGTATGTGACCCCAGTAAATTGAAATGTGCGTTAAAATTCAATATATATAGATTTATATTTTAAATTCAACGAAAACTGATCGTAACGATCGAATTGGCAAACGATACGTATTCCATTTTGTTCTGAATGGGGGTAGTTAGCTAGGGACGATAGTCGTTGGGTTCGATTTGCATTTCGTGATGTTAAACAACTAATGTACGAATTAAATATAATATAATAAAATAATTTAATATAAATAACTATATTCATCTAAATCCTAGCCGCCATCTTCATTCAACCGACGTTCAGAAAGCTCCCAAAAAGAAATTAAAATCGCACCTAATCCAGATCATATTTTAACATCAATCCAAAGCGAAAATAGTAGAGAATCCCTCCATCTACCAATCTATACGGGTCTCAGCTTCAATCATTATGTGGTTTTCGAGAAATCGATGCTCCCATTACTTTCGTTCGAGCGGAGGCTTTAGGCGTTAGGGGCGATTGAACTTGGTGTTGCTGGTGGCGTTGGGAAGCTTAGGCGACGGCGGTTCAAGGGTGATAGGGCGATCGGGGTCTGGGCCACCACATTGGCGGCGCGGTGGTGCCCTAGGCCTGGAACAGTGCTCGATGAGATCCAGGACATTTCCAGTGAGCTCCTTTTTCTTTTTCCCTTATGTAAATAACTATAGTTTTTAAATCTGAAATTTATTTAATTTACATTGTTTTGAAACAGAAATTTACATTGTTTTGAAACAGAAATTTACATTGTTTTGAAACAGAAATTTACATGGTTTTGAAAAAGAAATTTACATCGTTTTGAAACTGAAATTTACATCGATATTAAAAGTATGATTTTTTTTATATATAACATCCAATAGGAAAGAATAGATTTTTATCATGTAAAAGAATAGATTTTTGTTAGAAGAAAAAGCTTATATATAGAAAATCGCATAATAAAAATGTAATTTTTAAAATGAACATCATATTAAAAATATGATTTTTGCTTTGAGCAGCATGAAAAGAAGTGAGATGGAACGGATAGAAATCAAAAGGGAATTCAGACAGTTCAAAAATGAAATAGCGGAGTGGATCCCCAAAAGTGAGAACTCCTCACTCTAATTTTATTTCTAGTTAAAAATATATAATAGGATGCAGACGGTGCTTAGCAGCACCCGACACCCGTCGTCCACAGACCATGGACGGCTTGTTTGTTTGATTGTATGTTAATGTGAAAAATTGAACGTGTGTTGTGGAATGAAATAAAATATTTCTATAGTTAAAAATATAATTTTTAACGTGTATATAAAATAAATATTTATAAACAAATCAGACGATTTGTTTATATATACATATTTGACTGATATTGATTGGGACGATAAATTTTACACATCGCCCAACTGCACAAATAAAATCTGTGTTTGATTGTTTGAAACCCCACACGGGTGTTGGGATGATATTTGGCGTACACTAATCCCAATTTTTTATTTGTATGTCGATCGATTGGTCGACAGACTGTGTAAGCGTTAATTATTTATATTTAATGCTTATGCAGTTGTGTGGTGCACTTTGGATGATGGTTGATTATATATCGTTGCTATTATATACATGTGTTGTATGGAATCCATATAATTAACATTATATGGTAATTGATTGGGCCTCATTCCAATTGGGAAAATAAAGAATATTAGAAAATAAAGATTAACGTGTTGACGGTACTCATTTGTTGAGATTAGTCAGGTGGTGAAAGAAATATAGGTTCATGTGTTGAACAGGATAAATATTCATTTGGTGAATAGAATAACGAAGTTATTGAAAAATATAAAGCCGTGTTGATTTGAGATGCGCTATTTTGACGTGAACGATATAGATATCGATTATATTCGTTCTTAAAATGAATATTTAGAAAGAGATGTAGAAATATATATTCGAATTGAATAAAATAGAAATTGAATTCGAATAGAATTAAATAGAAATTGAAGTCGAATTGAATAAAATAGAAATTGAATTCGAATTGAATTAAATAGAAATTGAATTCGAATTGAATTAAATAGAAATTGAATTCGAATTGAATTAAATAGAAATTGAAGTCGAATTGAATAAATAGAAATTGAATTCGAATTGAATTAAATAGAAATTGAATTTGAATTGAATTAAATAGAAATTGAATTCGATTTGAATTAAATAGAAATTGAATTCGATTTGAATTAAATAGAAATTAAAGTCGAATTGAATTAAATAGAAATTGAATTCGAATTGAATTAAATAGAAATTGAATTCGAATTGAATAAAATAGAAATTGAAGTCGAATTGAATAAAATAGAAATTGAATTCGAATTGAATAAAATAGAAATTGAAGTCGAATTGAATAAAATAGAAATTGAAGTCGAATTGAATAAAATAGAAATTGAATTCGAATTGAATTAAATAGAAATTGAAGTCGAATTGAATAAAATAGAAATTGAAGTCGAATTGAATAAAATAGAAATTGAAGTCGAATTGAATAAAATAGAAATTGAAGTCGAATTGAATAGAATAGAAATTGAATTCGAATTGAATAAAATAGAAATTGAATTCGAATTGATTTGAATAGAATTGAAATTTGAATTCGAATAGAATAGAATTGAAAATTTAATTGAATCGAATTGAATTGAATAGAAATTGAAATCGAATTTGAATTTAATTGAAATGAATTTAAAACGAACTTATAAGGAAAAATTGAACTTTGATTTGAAATTGAAAAGGAATTTGAAATTGTTTTTGAAACGAATTTAAACGATTTATAAAATTCGTTTTAAATCGAAATCGACGAAATATATATTATATATATTATATATATATAAAATATAATGGCCTGAATAGAACGCGCTGCGCCGCGGCAGTTCGCGAATTTTGACCATTAACTTCGAACGGACATTACGGGAGATCCGACCGTCGGATTCTCCTAAAACCGGAACCGTTGGGTTCGTATCGAAAAGAGCTTTCCAATGAATATAATAAATTTGAAAGCTAATGGTTGGATTTGGAATTATGTCCAAATCAAATTTGGAAAAGGTCACTGTAAATGCAGTTCGATGGCCGGAGGTGGAAATCGACTGTACGGGCCTTGATAAAATTATTAAAAATATCTATAATTTGTGTAAAATCATAAGAAATGATTTAGGGAAAACTGGGATGAAAAACTCCATATTTTAAAAGATAAAAGTTGATTTTTATCGAAATGAACTAGTTTTGAACTAGAATAAAAATCAATTTATTTTTGAAACAAATAAATTGAATTTGAAATGGGTTTTAAATAACCAGAATTTCTAATATATTTAATTGGAATTGAAATAGAATGGGATTTGGGTTTATCGTGGACTGTGTTTTAAATGACATTAGTTCTTTAACCCAGTAAAAGGAGTTTTAATGAATCTTTAATTAGATTGAAATGTGGATTGATAATTTAAATCATCAAAATTGGGAAATGATCGAAAGGGGAGTATCTCCAGTTTTACTCCTAGCGATAGTTAAATCTTTAATTAGATTTGAACGTAGAATGGTAATTAAATTTACCGATAAACCGTGGTGTTAGTTAGGGGGTAATAACAGTTTTGCTCCAGGGGATGAATAGGTTGTGATTGGGAAATAAAATAAATAATTACTTCGGTGTGGTTCGCTAATCCCGACTAGTTTGGAAAACCATAATATGGTTTGAAATGACATCCAAAGGAAGATTAAAGAATAAATTTAAAAGAATTTATCTTTGATAAAATTAATGGGAATATTTCCCTAGGAGTGTGAATATATGAATAAAAGAATATTCTGAATTGGAATGAGGCGTATATAGTGTTTTATAGCACTTGTTGATTAAGATACGCGAGTTATTCAGAAAGTCCGGATATAACCCATTCTGAATAACTGATTCGACGACGAGTCGAAGAGATGGAAGACGGTGCAAGACCGACGATCTTCACATCGAATGGATGGGTGCTACTGATGCTCACGATGGGAGTAGCTACCTTGAAAGGGGCTAAAGTAGTAGTCGTCCTGACGTGCTTGGAGGTCAACGGATATGCGAGGAAAGTGCCTCCGGTTTCGTTCAGACCTAGAATGGACTTGTAAATGGATGGTGTGTCTGACATTGTATTCCTTTATATTGTATTTGTTGATCTCTGCTAAATATATGTAACACCCCACGTCCATTAATGTCACTCACAAAGGGAATGCATTAACTTCCATGGTGCATTTTAAGTAAGTATAGAACAGAAAATCACAACAAGACAGATATAAAGCAGTACTTGAAAATTTAAACTTTATTTCATTGCAGCAGATAAACCCATATGTTTGATTACATCATCAAAAATATAAACCAAAGTCAAGTACATCATATCCATCTTGATAAAACAAAGTACATAAACTGAAAGACATAATCCCCAACATTAAAATAGCCATAAATAAAGAGAAGCTGAACTTTACTTCAGCGGTCCAAGAAATCTTCTAAAAGCAGTCCAAGATCAAGCTCCACTGGTGCTAGTTCCAACCTGAGCACCTAGAGGGGGGGGGGGGAAGGAAAGAGATGGAAAAGGGGGGTCAGACATAAAGTTTGGCGAGTGCGATAATTTTAACAATATAATTGACAAAGTAACTAGGCTAAGGCATAAGTTGGAAAATAGGGAAATGACCATGAACCATTGAGTATGACAGAGTAAACAAGGAAACAAGATGAATTACGATATCGTTAAAGCGCACCTAAACTACTATAGGATAATTACTGAACTACACCAATACTATGGGATAATTCCTAAGCTGCACCGCCACTAGTATACTGCACCACTACTAGTCACCCTAGCTGCCTTCATAGGTGTCGTCTGCCCCTATCTCCACTAGGTGTACCCACTACCCCTAAGCGATCGGCTCCCTAACTCGTAGATACCCGTGTTGGCCCCACAGTGGGGTGTATCACTCCCCAAAGTGGCAACCCGATACAACAAAGAATGCACGGCTTATAACTACACGATGCAACAACGTCTTACCTACCAGCCCAGGTCCACACACGCATATGAACCCGTTGGACTTGCGTTGCCACCGCTAACCCGGTTTGGCCTCTTACAGTCAAGCCCAGTATGCGTGTCCCGTCCTCGACTTGGGTCGAGCCCACAAAGATACGTATGGGTTACTGGTTGAAACGGGCCCCCTTTACTTGACACAAGCTATCCACCTAAGCTTGGTCTCATCTAGTACATCCCACTTAACCCACTTCTTGTTCATGTTTCAATTACATGTTCCATATTTTGATTAAGTGTTTCTAATCGTATTTCCAAATGCCACCCAAGGCACCCACTAGATTCCACATGCCACCAAAGGCACCCATTTAACCACCTCATGTCCCACTACATGCTTATCTGGTTAAGTGTTTCTTAATTCATTAAGACCGTAACCTCATAAAGACCTCTCACATTAGACTGGCATTTGTGGCAGCTGAATTTGCCGGGCGGGTCCGGGCAGTCTTACACCACAAAAGAGCCTAACCAGCTCGTGTCTTTACAATTGCTACGTATTTAGTTTATGCCTAAGACCTTTCATATTAGACTGACATTTGTAGCAGCTGGATTTGCCGGGCGGGTCCTGGCAGTCTTACACCACAAAAGAGTCTAACCTCGTGTCTTAGACGATTAATTACTCCTAATTAATCACCCCCAATTTGAATTACTTTCCCTATTCAAATTATCAATCAATTCCAAATTTAGCGATGTCCATAATTGACTCAAATATGTTCATCCATTTATGGTATGTAAAATCATACCAATTTCACCACAATTTTATTTTATGCCTTTTAAGGTAATCATGCCAATTAAATATTTTTAATATTATTCCCTTTTTCCCCACGTAGTACGTTTGTTCCTTTAACGTAAAAATATAAATTAGACTCGAATAGTCTAACTCATTAAATAAAAGAAAGCATCACATATATACATAATTAAAGCATAGATCTAACATAGGGGTGAACTTGCATATGTGAATGATGTTCTACATCTAAAACTTACATAGGCCAAGATTACAACTTGCATAACAACATGTAACACCCCGCGAGTTCTATAACTATGAAATTAGCAAATTAAAGTATAATTAATCTGAAATCAAAGAACTAAGGGAAACGGGATACGCCATTGCGTTCGTCTCGGAAAACTACGCGAAATAGAGTCCGAGTTTTCGAAAAACGGAGTCCGTATGAAGAAGATATGGCCTTCGGAAGTTTTGAATTAAATTTAAAATTCAAATAGAATAAAATAATCAAAAATCGGGCCCAATGGGCCAGGGCGGATAAACACCCGCCTAGGCCACCCAGGTCGACTGGGCTGTCGACCTGGGCTACCCATGTCGACAGGGCTGTCGACAGCCCTGTCGACAGGGGTGTCGACCTGGTCGAGCCCAGTCAACCTGGCTGGCCAGGTCTGTGTTTGGCCGATTCTCTGTGGTCTGCTTTGTCATTAGGGCTAGGTGGCGGGTTCTAATTGGTCTCTCTATCTAATGAATGGCTACGATCTAACCTAGCAACATCAATGGTCCTAATCAATTCCTAACCTCTATATAAACAACCCTAGACTAAACCCTAATCTATTCATTCAAATTAAGAACATAGCCGCCATGTTGCTGAGGAACGACTAAGAGTAGCCGCCAACTAGAGAGAGAATTAGGAAGAAAGTTCTAAAGCCTAAAGCAATTCAAGCAACCTAAAGCCAATCAATTCAACAAAGGAATCATATCTCTTAATTAGAGAATTCGCCGCAACCATTGTAAGTAGAGTATTACTTTGGTATGAATGAACAACTGTATTGATTTGTATGCTTGAATTGGGATAATAAAATAGTTCATATTTGTGCAAAATTATGTTATTCATTATAAAGAACTACATGCGGTAGTTCTATGAAAGTATACGTTTGGAATATTGCGCAAATTATGTAATCTATGTTGAAGCTACATGTATGTAGTTGATTGAAATTCATGCAAGTTTGGGGTTTGCTTCTATGCCACCATGATGTATATTTTTGTGCATAAATCATTTTGTAAGTAATTGGAACAAGTTTGGTTATTATCCATATGAATTTATGTTGAGAACTTGGCATCATGTATTAAGCCATGCTTTTGTACTAGAAAACCTATTTGCAAATTTATGAATATGGCTAGGCTATGAATGATATTTGGCATAATTGAAAACCATGATTAAGTCTATCTTGTTTACAAGAATTGTATGATGACATATGTGAGACATGGCTAGGTTAGACTCAAAAATCCCTTTTTGCAAGTTTAAAGCAAACACCATGTTTAGGAATATTTATGCATAAGTATATTTATACCATCGTTATGTGATTAGACTTAAATCATGATTAAGTTGAACTATGCTTTTGTGTTAGTAACAAAGTATCCCCTTTGTAAACATGTAGAAACCTTATGAACATGACTTGTTTATGTTTATGCCTAATTGAGAACATAGGTCTATGTTGTAGTTAAAACTATGTGACACCTAATTTAGATTCTTATCTTAAGTTTACATGGTTTGGTTCATGTCACCTATGCTTTATGACCAAAGTATATATATGCAAGTACACCAGTTTCTATTATGTATTTCCAACGTCATATGCAAGTTCATGCGCTCACCTTCCCCTCTTTGTGTATGTAATCACGCTTTAAGCCTCCCCTTTTCGCATGGCTAAATTGGGCTTTAAAAAGGCTAAGCCCAATATATATAAACGGACGTGTATAACGGGGGAAAATAACGTTGGGTTAAAATTAATTAATGAATGAAAATATAAAATAGAAGGGCCCAAATTCAAGTATGGGTTGGGCCCGTGATTGGTGTAACCTTTACACCATTAACTTAATAATGGGCCGCAAATATTTACATATAAGAAATAAAGAGGAATGACAAGATATGTAAATGTAGAACATACGATGTGTTTAACCCGAGGTTGGATTGAGTTGTGATGTAAACCTGCCCGGAACCGCCCGGCTGTCCAGTAGTCACAACAATACCTATCCAATGTGGGAGGTTAAACATGGAGCCCAGCAAGGACCCGAGGTTAGACTGAGTTGTGGCGTAAGACTGCCCGGAACCAACCGGCAACAGGCAGCCACAACAATACCTGTCTAATGTGAGAGGTCAGGGCCTTAATAAGACAATTAAGGCTGAGTCAGGATTGTTAGGATTAAGTGAACTAAAGACTTAATCAAAATGGAACATGCTAAACTAAACGGACTGGTGGGGGTTAGGTAGGAAAACACTTAACCAACTTAGCATGTTGGCTAGAGATAGAAAACCTAGTAACGGGGGACCCTTTTCAGCAGTAACCCTAAAAGGTGTATCAGGATACCCTGAAACTAGGCAGGGTGGGGCACGATTACTGGGCTGATTGTAAGAGGTCAAAGCGACGGCGGTGGTGTAGCAGTGTAGGTTCTAACGGAGTGCGGGCGTGCACACACTCCGGCGCAGAAAAAAAAGGCACTGGACACCAGTAGCATACCTGTGCACTCTAAGGTTGTGTCGGGTTGCCACTATGGGACTTGATACACCCCATGGTGGGACCAGCATAGGTAACTACAGACATCGGGGGCCGTAAGACACATGTAACTTTGCGAGTAGGAGCCGATCATCATAGAATGGATCACATCACCCTGGTTATGGGGTGCAAATTGGAAACTAGTTTATATGGGTTCAGAGATTAACATGGGGTACGATAGTATATTCGACCCTAGACAACTTAACCAAGTTTATTGTGCTTACCCACTTCTTGTTTATACTTATCATACCCAGTTCTTTATTCATAGACAAAATAGTACTAGACTTACTCAGGCTTTATGTCTGACTCTATTTTTCTTTCGTCTTCTTTCTTCCGTTTCCCCCCCCCCAGGTCCTCAGGGAGGGAACACAGCAGCTTGATCAGCCTTGACATCCAGCTTGAAGTAGAGAAATGTATTGCTTGGACTTTCCTGTTTTGAACTATGGCTTTGGACAATCCACTATGGGGCTTTTGCAGTTTATCTACGTTTTATTTATGCTTCTTTAAATAATGTACTCAAGACAGTTATGAAAGTGTTATGTTATGTTTTTGGAAAGGATGTTGTTGTAACACGTATTTGACTTTATGAAATAAAGTTTGTTGTTCTTCCGCTGTTTACAAATATGTGTTCTTATATCTGTCTTGTATATCTGTGACTTGTACTTATAAACCTCCACCAAAATTAGGGCATTCCCTTTGAGAGTGACCCTAACGGAGGTGGGGTGTTTCACTTGGTATCAGAGCATAGGTTTACCAGATAAGATAAAAAGTTTTGAAAAATTATTTTCAAAAAGGAAATTTAAAGAAGCATTTTTAAAAGGAAAATATTATTTTAAAAAGGCAAAGTCCCCACAAAGCCATAGGTACTATCTCTTATCCTTCGTTTTGAATCTATCCTTTTTGTTTCAGCATGTCCCAAGACCTCAACTTACCGGAAGGGGTACCAATACCTGGTTGGTTTAGACGGTTCTTAGAAGCAAGGGCCACTCAGCCAGGTCCTACCGTTCCTCCTCCCCCAGCTGAAGGAAATCATCCAGCTGCAGCAGCACCTTTTCCTCCACCTCCTCCTCGGGGAAACACTTTCGCTAAGATATGTAAAGATTTTAAAGCTATGGGAGGAAGGGATTTCCATGGAACTGAGTCCTTCGTAGCAGCTAGGAATTGGCTGAAAGAAACGGAGGACCTATTCATCATCTTTGAGGTAGAGGATAGACAAAAAGTACAGTTGGCAGTGTGGCTATTGAAGGGCGAGGCTTCCTACTGGTGGGAAGTCACTAATGCTGAAAGACCAGTGGAGACATGGGAGGACTTTAGGGCAAGGTTTGAGACCAAATTTCTCTCAGATGCAGAAAGAAGTTTGCAGTTGGAAAAATTCTTATTCCTTAAGCAAGGAGACAAGACTGTTAGAGAGTATGTGAATCAGTTTGATGAGCTGGCTAGGTTTGGGCTTGACCTAGTCAATACCCCGCACAAGAAGGCTCTCTGTTTCGTCAAAGGGTTAAATGAGCCATTACACAGTTTGGCCATGACCCATATACCCATGGGGGCCACGTATGAAAGATTGGTGCAAATGGCATTGCTGAATGAAGAGGACAAGGGCAAGAAGGAGACCAAGGCAGAAAGCTCTCAAGGGAAGAAAGAGGGTTTGCAGCCTAAGAAGACAGACTTTAAGAAAGGCGGGAAAGGCAACAAAGAGAAGAGGAAGTGCAATTTCTGTGGCAAAGTGGGGCACTTAGTAAAGGACTGCCGGAAAAAGAAGGCCAAGGAGAATGGTGGGTGCTTTTCTTGCGGTGAGACAGGCCATAGGGCTAAGGACTGCCCAAAGAAACGAGGACAGGGGCAGAGGGCTGGATCCACCCCAGGGGCACAGGTTCATGTGTTGGAAGCACCACCTCTGCAACAGCGAGGTATAAATACTTCTGTAGAAAGTGTAGTTTATCTTTATGATCACCCCGTTCGCACTTTATTTGATTCTGGCGCATCACACTCCTTTATCTCGTCTGCTTTAGTAGAATCTCTGCACCTAAAAACTAGTATGGTAGAGGACCCCTTAATTGTTTCAAACCCAATTGGGGGCCCAGCTCATTTGTCTATGATCTGTCTGGATTTGAAAATTTCTATCCTAAGTGTTGAATTTCAATGTAGTGCCTTTGTTTTGGGCTTTTCGGGTTATGGTTTGATTTTGGGTATGGATTGGCTATCCAGTAATGGGGCCATCCTTGATTGTGAGAAAAGGGTTGTTAGGCTCCTAACCCAGCTCGGTAATACTTTGGAAATTTCTTGTAATCCCTCGTATGCGGTTATGCTTAGTTATCTTGAATCGCTAGATGCCTCTGTTGAAAATTTGCAATCAGTTAGAGTGGTCCGGGAATATCCGGATGTCTTCGAAGAGGTGAAGGGCTTGCCTCCGAAGCGGGAAATAGACTTCCGCATATATCTTGTAGATAATGCAAAGCCCGTTGCGTTGCCCGTTAGATATATGGCTCCACGAGAAAGGAAAGAGCTCAGTAAACAGATTAAAGAGCTTCTAGAAAAGGGGTTCATTAGGAGGAGCATTTCGGAATGGGGCGCTCCGGTGGTGTTCGCTACGAAGGCGGATGGTTCACTCCGTCTATGTGTTGACTATAGGGAGCTCAACAAGCTAATGAAAAAGAATAGGCACCCTCTCCCTAGAATTGACGATTTATTTGACCAGCTTGTAGGAGCGTCTGTTTTCTCCCAACTCGATTTAGCAACCGGTTTTCATCAGCTAAGGGTGGCTGAAGATAGCATCGATAAAACGGCGTTCAGAACCCCAGACGGCTTCTTTGAATGGCTTGTCATGCCTTTCGGTTTGACGATACACCCAGGTGGAGATAAAATGTACAAAGACATAAAGAGGACTTTCTTTTGGAACGGCATGAAAAAGGACGTAGCAGAATTCGTTTCTAAGTGCATGGTGTGCCAACAGGTTAAGGCAGAACAGAAAAAGCCTGGCGGACTGCTACATCCTCTGGAGGTCCCGCAGTGGAAGTGGGATAGCATCTCAATGGACTTCATCGATGGGCTGCCTAGGTCTAGGAGAGGCAACACTAGTATTTGGGTAATAGTGGATAGGCTTACTAAAAGCGCCCACTTTTTACCTGTCAAAAGTAAAAGAACTGCCTCATCCCTAGCATCACTTTACCTCAAGGAAATCGTCCGACTCCATGGAATACCATCTAGCATCGTTAGTGACCGAGACCCCATCTTCACCAGTGAGTTTTGGCGGAGTCTGCAAGAAGCAGTAGGAACGCAGTTATGCCTGAGCACAGCCTATCATCCCCAAACCGACGGCCAAACAGAGAGAGTGAACAGAGTTTTGGAAGACCTTTTAAGGCTATGCGTCCTTGACTTCGGAGGGACATGGGAAGACCACCTTCCTTTGGTGGAATTTGCCTACAACAACAGCTATCAAGCAACCATCGGAATGGCACCCTTCGAAGCTTTATATGGAAGACCGTGCCGATCGCCCACTTGTTGGTGGGAGTCCACGGATAAGCTCATACTTGGACCAGATATGATCCGAGAGACTTCAGACAAAGTGGACTTAATACGAAGAAGGATGAAGACGGCCCAAGACAGACAAAAGTCCTATGCCGACAAGAGAAGGACCGACCTTGAATTCGAAGTTGGAGACAGAGTTTTTCTCAAGGTATCACCGCTAAGGAACGTTGTTCGTTTTGGAACCACAGGAAAGCTAGCGCCAAGATTCGTAGGGCCATTCCCTATCATCGAGAAGATTGGGAAAATGGCCTATAGATTAGAGCTACCCGAGAAGTTGGCTGGAGTCCACAACGTTTTTCACGTTTCACACCTCCGAAAATGTCTACATGAGTCTGCTGAAGTGGTAGAGCCAAATATACTCGAAGAGGCCGAAGTGGAACGCGAAGCAACCATAAGAAAAGTTCCAACCCGCATCTTAGGAACGGAAGTGAAGAAGCTACGCAACCGTGAAGTCAAGCTCGTCAAAGTTCAGTGGAGCGACGCCGAGGGAGACGCGACTTGGGAAACTGAAGCTAGAATCCGTACAGCCTACCCTTTTCTGTTCGAGGGTACATCCTTGATCTTTCCTTTTCCTTAAGTTGCGCTTTTATCTATCTTTTTAGGTATATTTCCTCGACCGTATCTTTTAGATAGAATCTTTTAGGGATGAAAACATGTAGTTGAAACATGTTATGGATGATGGTTGCAAGTGGTTGCAAGTGATTGCTAGTGGTTGCTCGTGGTTGCATATACACACACAATCTAGGTTTTAGATCGGCTCAGTCACTTCATATTGCATATGCATATATGTTTGCATTCGTATATGGTTGAACTTTAATGTGTTGTCATGTGAATGTTGCATTTGTATTGAATGATTGTGCACTCATGTAGAATCATGAATAGGAAAATTTGCATACATAATGGATTCATGGCACTTACACAATTCGCATTAAGGAGGTCAACTGAATCAGTAGACCGCCTGATTTTGCATTAGATAAGTTCATGTACACACACACTACGCATATGATCATGAAGCATTAGAAATCTTTTAAGGACAATGGATGCTCGTATTTGATGGATGAGTAGATGGATGATTGGATGTTAGGATATACATTTTCCTACACTTGAAGATTTCGGGGACGAAATCCTTTTAAGTGGGGGAGAATGTAACACCCCGCGAGTTCTATAACTATGAAATTAGCAAATTAAAGTATAATTAATCTGAAATCAAAGAACTAAGGGAAACGGGATACGCCATTGCGTTCGTCTCGGAAAAATACGCGAAATAGAGTCCGAGTTTTCGAAAAACGGAGTCCGTATGAAGAAGATATGGCCTTCGGAAGTTTTGAAATAAATTTAAAATTCAAACAGAATAAAATAATCAAAAATCGGGCCCAATGGGCCAGGGCGGATAAACACCCGCCTAGGCCACCCAGGTCGACTGGGCTGTCGACCTGGGCTACCCATGTCGACAGGGCTGTCGACAGCCCTGTCGACAGGGGTGTCGACCTGGTCGAGCCCAGTCAACCTGGCTGGCCAGGTCTGTGTTTGGCCGATTCTCTGTGGTCTGCTTTGTCATTAGGGCTAGGTGGCGGGTTCTAATTGGTCTCTCTATCTAATGAATGGCTACGATCTAACCTAGCAACATCAATGGTCCTAATCAATTCCTAACCTCTATATAAACAACCCTAGACTAAACCCTAATCTATTCATTCAAATTAAGAACATAGCCGCCATGTTGCTGAGGAACGACTAAGAGTAGCCGCCAACTAGAGAGAGAATTAGGAAGAAAGTTCTAAAGCCTAAAGCAATTCAAGCAACCTAAAGCCAATCAATTCAACAAAGGAATCATATCTCTTAATTAGAGAATTCGCCGCAACCATTGTAAGTAGAGTATTACTTTGGTATGAATGAACAACTGTATTGATTTGTATGCTTGAATTGGGATAATAAAATAGTTCATATTTGTGCAAAATTATGTTATTCATTATAAAGAACTACATGCGGTAGTTCTATGAAAGTATACGTTTGGAATATTGCGCAAATTATGTAATCTATGTTGAAGCTACATGTATGTAGTTGATTGAAATTCATGCAAGTTTGGGGTTTGCTTCTATGCCACCATGATGTATATTTTTGTGCATAAATCATTTTGTAAGTAATTGGAACAAGTTTGGTTATTATCCATATGAATTTATGTTGAGAACTTGGCATCATGTATTAAGCCATGCTTTTGTACTAGAAAACCTATTTGCAAATTTATGAATATGGCTAGGCTATGAATGATATTTGGCATAATTGAAAACCATGATTAAGTCTATCTTGTTTACAAGAATTGTATGATGACATATGTGAGACATGGCTAGGTTAGACTCAAAAATCCCTTTTTGCAAGTTTAAAGCAAACACCATGTTTAGGAATATTTATGCATAAGTATATTTATACCATCGTTATGTGATTAGACTTAAATCATGATTAAGTTGAACTATGCTTTTGTGTTAGTAACAAAGTATCCCCTTTGTAAACATGTAGAAACCTTATGAACATGACTTGTTTATGTTTATGCCTAATTGAGAACATAGGTCTATGTTGTAGTTAAAACTATGTGACACCTAATTTAGATTCTTATCTTAAGTTTACATGGTTTGGTTCATGTCACCTATGCTTTATGACCAAAGTATATATATGCAAGTACACCAGTTTCTATTATGTATTTCCAACGTCATATGCAAGTTCATGCGCTCACCTTCCCCTCTTTGTGTATGTAATCACGCTTTAAGCCTCCCCTTTTCGCATGGCTAAATTGGGCTTTAAAAAGGCTAAGCCCAATATATATAAACGGACGTGTATAACGGGGGAAAATAACGTTGGGTTAAAATTAATTAATGAATGAAAATATAAAATAGAAGGGCCCAAATTCAAGTATGGGTTGGGCCCGTGATTGGTGTAACCTTTACACCATTAACTTAATAATGGGCCGCAAATATTTACATATAAGAAATAAAGAGGAATGACAAGATATGTAAATGTAGAACATACGATGTGTTTAACCCGAGGTTGGATTGAGTTGTGATGTAAACCTGCCCGGAACCGCCCGGCTGTCCAGTAGTCACAACAATACCTATCCAATGTGGGAGGTTAAACATGGAGCCCAGCAAGGACCCGAGGTTAGACTGAGTTGTGGCGTAAGACTGCCCGGAACCAACCGGCAACAGGCAGCCACAACAATACCTGTCTAATGTGAGAGGTCAGGGCCTTAATAAGACAATTAAGGCTGAGTCAGGATTGTTAGGATTAAGTGAACTAAAGACTTAATCAAAATGGAACATGCTAAACTAAACGGACTGGTGGGGGTTAGGTAGGAAAACACTTAACCAACTTAGCATGTTGGCTAGAGATAGAAAACCTAGTAACGGGGGACCCTTTTCAGCAGTAACCCTAAAAGGTGTATCAGGATACCCTGAAACTAGGCAGGGTGGGGCACGATTACTGGGCTGATTGTAAGAGGTCAAAGCGACGGCGGTGGTGTAGCAGTGTAGGTTCTAACGGAGTGCGGGCGTGCACACACTCCGACGCAGAAAAATAAGGCACTGGACACCAGTAGCATACCTGTGCACTCTAAGGTTGTGTCGGGTTGCCACTATGGGACTTGATACACCCCATGGTGGGACCAGCATAGGTAACTACAGACATCGGGGGCCGTAAGACACATGTAACTTTGCGAGTAGGAGCCGATCATCATAGAATGGATCACATCACCCTGGTTATGGGGTGCAAATTGGAAACTAGTTTATATGGGTTCAGAGATTAACATGGGGTACGATAGTATATTCGACCCTAGACAACTTAACCAAGTTTATTGTGCTTACCCACTTCTTGTTTATACATATCATACCCAGTTCTTTATTCATAGACAAAATAGTACTAGACTTACTCAGGCTTTATGTCTGACTCTATTTTTCTTTCGTCTTCTTTCTTCCGTTTCCCCCCCAGGTCCTCAGGGAGGGAACACAGCAGCTTGATCAGCCTTGACATCCAGCTTGAAGTAGAGAAATGTATTGCTTGGACTTTCCTGTTTTGAACTATGGCTTTGGACAATCCACTATGGGGCTTTTGCAGTTTATCTACGTTTTATTTATGCTTCTTTAAATAATGTACTCAAGACAGTTATGAAAGTGTTATGTTATGTTTTTGGAAAGGATGTTGTTGTAACACGTATTTGACTTTATGAAATAAAGTTTGTTGTTCTTCCGCTGTTTACAAATATGTGTTCTTATATCTGTCTTGTATATCTGTGACTTGTACTTATAAACCTCCACCAAAATTAGGGCATTCCCTTTGAGAGTGACCCTAACGGAGGTGGGGTGTTTCACAACATATGTCATGGTTCTAAATTTTAAAGGTGTGAACTTGATGAAATAATGGCCACAAACTTGCATAAACATCATGTATAACATAGACCCAAATCTAAAGGTGTGAACTTGATGAAATAATGGCCACAAATTTGCATAGACATCATATGTCATGAACCTATATCTAAAGGGATTAAACTTGTATAGGTAATAACATAACATGATTCATGTCCAACTCATAAATTCACATATGTGATTAATACATCGCAACAATGGTGTTAACTAATATCTAACATGTAAAGTATCATGTCATAGCCTAATCTTTCAATTAAATTCTCACATAAACTAGGTGTCATAATCATGTAAGGTCACATGTAATTCTACCCAAACTTGTATATGGTTCATGTTTGAATCAACATCTAAAGTTTCCTACATATAGTTTATCATATGAATCAATATCACAAACTAGCATAAGAAACATGACGATTTGATTATATATATAATTAGAACATGGATGATAGCAACATAACTTTGCATCTCAACATAACATCATAGATATTTCAATCATAATCCTACAACATAATTACAACATGCAATGAATACTTCATATCACATCCATACAACCCGCGTTATAACTTAATCTAATTAAATTACTAATTATTTTGCTAAAACTATTGAACTCACAACTCAAAAGCAGTCTTGAGTTTTGAATTCTGATTTCTGGAGTTGAATTAGCGCTCCTTTGATGAAGAATCGCTGTTAGGGTTGAGTGGTTCTGATTTGGTTGTTGTTCTTTCTCTTTGATTTGGTGGCGGCTGCTCTAGGGCTCAAGACAACAGCATGACGGCCATAGGTTTAGTTTTAATTCTGATTTAGGGTTTGAGTCTATGGGTCTTTTTATAAAGTTATGAATTAATTTAAGCCGTCAGATGTTCTTAGGGTTAATCAAAACCATTCAATTATGATAGGGTGATGAGTCAGC
This sequence comes from Allium sativum, assembly GCA_030737875.1. Lineage (NCBI taxonomy): Eukaryota > Viridiplantae > Streptophyta > Magnoliopsida > Asparagales > Amaryllidaceae > Allium > Allium sativum. The sequence goes on along the minus strand of CM060916.1, from coordinate 93,648,752 downwards.
CCTAATGACTCAGCAAGGAGTCAGAATGGACTCAACAACACGGGTCAGCCTGAACCAGAAAGTTGTGCTGGCTCCAGCCTTGGCCTGGGCGCACTTGGCAGGTGCGCCAGTGTTAATATGTACTGGCGCACTTCCCAAGTGCGCCAGTGCATTTATATTTTTTTTTCTCTACTTTGCCACCAAATTTCGTTCGTCCATAACTCTTTCATCCGGTACTCGTTTCCCGCAAACTCGGACTCTATCTCCACTAGAATTCCGAGACGAACACAATGGCGCAACCCAATCCCCATAATTCTCACGTCTAATATTATTATTCTTTATTTTAGTTAATTTGATTATTCAAAAATCAGGGGTGTTACATTCTCCCCTCCTTAAAGGATTTCGTCCCCGAAATCTCCAAGTTAAGGAGAATGTATATCCTACCATCCAAACAACCATCTACTCAACCATCAAACACGGGCATCCATTGTCCTTATAAATTTCTAATGTTGTATGAGCATATGCAAAAAGTGTGTGTACATGTTCCTTATCTGATGCAAAATCAGGCGGTCTACTGATTCAGTTGACCTCCTTAATGCAAACCATGATAGTGCCATGCATCCATTATGTATGCGAAAGAACCCTATCGATACATATCATTTCTACATGTGTGCACAACCATTCACTAAAATGCAACATCCATATGATGGTACAACCATTATTCATCCATTACTTACATATGAACACACATTTATATGCAATATGCAATATGAAGTGACTGAGCCGATCTAGTGCCTAAAGTGTGTGTATATGCATCCACGAGCAACCACTAGCAAACACTTGCATCCACTTGCATCCGTCATACATAACATGTCTCAAACACATGTTTCAACCATAGGACTACCATATCTAAAGGTCAAGGATACTAGCGAGAGGACACACTAAAGATTAGATAAGTACAAGACAAACGATAAAGGAGAAATTAAAAGACATACCCTCGAAAAGAAAAGGGTACAATGAACGCATCTTCGCTTCCGTCTCCCAAGTAGCGTTGCTCTCATCATCCCCCCATTGCACTTTGACTAGTTTGACCTCTCGATTTCTCAATTTCTTAATCTCCGACCCAAGAATGCGCGTAGGAGCTCGTCGAATCGTCGCATCCCTCTCGATCTCCACTTCTCTAAGCAAGCTCGGCTCTACCACCTCTACGGTCTCGTGCAAGCACTTCCTCAAATGTGAGACATGGAATACGTCGTGTACACCACTAAGTCTCTCGGACAACTCCACTCTATACGCCATCTGCCCAATCCTTTCCTTAATAGGAAACGGCCCTACGAACCTTGGTGCTAACTTCCCAACGGACCCAAAGCGAATGACGTTCCGTAATGGAGACACTTTGACAAAGACCATGTCCCCAAACTCAAACTCAAGATCTGACCTCCTCTTGTCCGCATAAGATTTCTGCCTATCTTGCGACGTCTTCATCCTTCTTTGGATCAAATCAATCTTTTCCGAAGTCTCTCTAATCATATCGGGCCCAAGCAAGATCTTATCTGTAGCTTCCCACCAACATGTAGGCGAACGACACGGCCGTCCATAAAGAGCTTCGAATGGTGCCATGCCAATGCTAGACTGAAAGCTGTTATTATATGCGAATTCTACCAACGGAAGATGTTCCTCCCATGTACCTCCGAAATCTAAGACACATAACCTCAACAAGTCCTCTAGAATACGATTCACCCTCTTGGTCTGGTCGTCCGTTTGAGGATGATATGCGGTGCTCAAACATAACTGAATCCCTACCGCCTCTTGCAAGCTTCTCCAAAATTCGCTAGTGAAAATAGGATCGCGGTCGCTCACTATGCTAGAAGGAACACCGTGCAAACGAACTATTTCTCGAATGTATACGGAGGCTAACCATGGAGCAGTCCTCTTGCACTTCTCGGGAATGAAATGGGCGCTCTTAGTAAGTTTGTCTGCCACGACCCAAATACCCGTATTACCCTTCCTTGATCTCGGTAATCCGTCAATAAAGTCCATCGAGACGCTTTCCCGCTTCCATTGTGGGACCTCCAATGGATGAAGCAATCCACCGGGCTTCTTTTGCTCCACTTTTACTTGTTGGTACACCGAGCATCTAGTGTAACACCCCACCTCCATTAAGGTCACTCGCAAAGGGAATGCCTTAACTTCAGTGGAGCGTTTATAGTGAATATAGAACAGAAAATCACAACAAGACAGATATAAAGCAGTACTTGAAAATTAAAACTTTATTGCAGCGGATAAACCCATGTGTTTGATTACATCATTAAAACCATAAACCAAAGTCAAGTACATCATATCCATCTTGATAAAACAAAGTACATAAACTGAAAGACATAATCCCCAACATTAAAATAGCCATAAATAAAGAGAAGCTGAACTTTACTTCAGCGGTCCAAGAAATCTTCTAAAGCAGTCCAAGATCAAGCTCCACCAGTGCTAGTTCCAACCTGAGCACCTGGAGGGGGAAAAGGAAAGAGATGGAAAAAGGGGGGTCAAACATAAAGTCTGGCGAGTGGGATAATTCTAACAATATAATTAACAAAGTAACTAGGCTAAGGCATATGTTGGAAAAATAGGGAAATGACCATGAACCATTGAGTATAACAGAGTAAACGAGGAAACAAGATGTATTACGATATCATTAAAGCGCACCTAAACTACTATAGGATAATTACTGAACTAAACCAATACTATGGGATAATTCCTAAACTGCACCGCCACTAGTATACTGCACCACCACTACCCACCCTAAGGTTGATCCCGCCTACAGACTTAATAATGATATTGGTAGTTTCAGGCACCCCCAGCTGCCTTCATAGGTGCCGTCTGCCCCTATCTCCACTAGGTGTACCCACTACCCCAAGTGATCGGCTCCCTAACTCGTAGATACCCGTGTTGGCCCCACAGTGGAGTGTATCACTCCCCAAAGTGGCAACCCGATACAACAAAGAATGCATGGCTTATACCTACACGATGCAACAACGTCTTACCTACCAGCCAGGGTCCACACACGCATATGAACCCGTTGAACTTGCGTTGCCACCGCTAACCCGGTTTGGCCTCTTACAGTCAAGCCCAGTATGCGTGTCCCGTCCTCGACTTGGGTCGAGCCCACAAAGATACGTATGGGTTACTGGTTGAAACGGGCCCCCATTACTTGACACAAGCTATCCACCTAAGCTTGGTCCCCTCTAGTACATCCCACTTAACCCACTCCTTATTCACGTTTCAATTACATGTTTCATATTTTGGTTAAGTGTTTCTAATCGTATTTCCAAATGCCACCCAAGGCACCCACTAGACTACACATGCCACCCAAGGCACCCACTTAGCCCCCTCAGGTCCAACTACATTCTTATCTGGTTAAGTGTTTCTTAATTCATTAAGATCGTAACCTCATAAAGGCCTCTCACATTAGACTGACATTTTTGGCAACTGGATTTGCCGGGCGGGTCCGGGCAGTCTTACACCACAAAAGAGCCTAACCTCGTGTCTTTACAATTGTTAAGTATTTAGTTTATGCCTAAGACCTCTCACATTAGACTGGCATTTGTGGCAGCCGGATTTGTCGGGCGGGTCCGGGCAGTCTTACACCACAAAAGAGTCTAACCTCGTGTCTTATACGATTAATTACCCCTAATTAATCACCCCAATTTGAATTACTTTCCCTATTCAAATTATCAATCAATTTCAAATTTAGCGATGTCCATAATTGACTCAATTATGTCCATCCATTTATGGTATGTAAAATCATACCAATTTCACTACAATTTTATTTTATACCTTCAATGGCAATTATGCCAGTAAAATGTTTTTAATATTATTCCCTTTTTCCCCACGTAGTACGTTTGTTCATTTAACGTAAAAATATATGTTAGACTCGAATAGTCTAATTCATGAAATAAAAGAAAGCATCACATATATACATAATTAAAGCATAGATCTAACATAGGGGTGAACTTGCATATGTGAATGATGTTCTACATCTAAAACTTGCATAGGCCAAGATTACAACTTGCATAACAACATATGTCATGGTTCCAAATTTTAAAGGTGTGAACTTGATGAAATAATGGCCACAAACTTACATAAACATCATGTATAACATAGACCCAAATCTAAAGGTGTGAACTTGATGAAATAATGGCCACAAATTTGCATAGACATCATATGTAATGAACCTATATCTAAAGGGATTAAACTTGCATAGGTAATAACATAACATAACATAATTCATGTCCAACTCATAAATTCACATATATGATTTATACATCACAATAATGGTATAAACTAATATCTAACATGCAAAGTACCATGTCATAGCCTAGCTTTCAATTAAATTCTCACATAAACTAGGTGCCAAAATCATGTAAGGTCACATGTAATTCTACCCAAACTTGTATATGGTTCATGTTTGAATCAACATCTAAACTTCCCTACATATGGATTATCATATGAATCAATACCACAAACTAGCATAAGAAACATGACGATTTGAATATATATATATATATAATTACAACATGGATGATAACAACATAACTTTGCATCACAACATAACATCATAGATATTTCAATCATAATCCTACAACATCATTACAACATATAATCAATACTTCATACCACATCCATACAAATCCGTGTTATAACTTAATCTAATTAAATTACTAATTATTTTGCTAAGATTATCAAACTCACAACTCAAAAGCAGTCTTGAGTTCTGAATTCTGATTTCTGGAGTTGAATTAGCGCTCCTTTGACGAAGAATCGCTGTTAGGGTTGAGTAGTTCCGATTTGGTTGTTGTTCTTTCTCTTTGATTTGGTGGTGGCTACACTAGGGCTCATGACAACAGCATGACGACCATAGTTTTAGTTTTAATTCTGATTTAGGGTTTGTATCTATGGGTCTTTTTATAGAGTTATGAATTAATTTAAGCCGTCGGATGTTCTTAGGGTTAATCAAAACCATTCAATTATGATAGGGTGATGAGTCAGCCCTAATGACTCAGCAAGGAGTCAGAATGGACTCAACAACACGGGTCAGCCTGAACCAGAAAACTGTGCAGGCTCCAGCCTCGGCTTGGGCGCACTTGGCAGGTGCGCCAGTGTAAAAATGCACTGGCGCACTTCCCAAGTGCGCCAGTGCATTTATATTATTTTTTTCTACTTTGCAACCAAACTTCGTTCGTCCATAACTCTTTCATCCGGTACTCGTTTCCCGCAAACTCAGACTCTATCTCCACTAGAATTCCGAGACGAACACAATGGCGCAACCCAATCACAACACAATGGTCCATTATGTATGAGAAAGAACCTTATCGATACATATCATTTCTACATGTGTGCACAACCATTCATCAAAATGCAACATCCATATGATGGTACAACCATTATTCATCCATTACTTACATATGAACACACATTTATATGCAATATGAAGTGATTGAGCCGATCTAGTGCCTAAAGTGTGTGTATATGCATCCACGAGCAACCACTAGCAAACACTTGCATCCACGTGTATCCACCATCCATAACATGTCTCAAACACATGTTTCAACCATAGGACCATCCTATCTAAAGGTCAAGGATACTAGCGATAGGATATACTAAAGATAAGATAAGTATAAGATAAACGATAAAGGGGAAATTAAAAGACATACCCTCGAAAAGAAAAGGGTACAATGAACGCATCTTCGCTTCCGTCTCCCAAGTAGCGTTACTCTCATCATCTCCCCATTGCACTTTGACTAGTTTGACCTCTCGATTCCTCAACTTTTTAATCTCCGACCCAAGAATGCGCGTAGGAGCTCGTCGAATCATCGCATCACGCTCGATCTCCACCTCTCTAAGCAAGCTCGGCCCTACCACTTCCGCGGTCTCATGCAAGCATTTCCTCTAATGTGATACATGGAATACGTCGTGTTCACCACTAAGTCTTTCGGGCAACTCCACTCTATACGCCATCTTCCCAGTCTTTTCCTTAATAGGAAACGGCCCTACGAACCTTGGTGCTAACTTCCCAATGGACCCAAAGCGAACGACGTTCCGTAATGGAGACACTTTGACAAAGACCATGTCCCTAACCTCAAACTCAAGATCTGACCTCCTCTTGTCCGCATAAGATTTCTGTCTATCTTGCGCCGTTTTCATCCTTCTTCGGATCAAATCAATCTTTTTCGAAGTCTCTCTAATCATATCGGGCCCAAGCAAGATCTTATCTGTAGCTTCCCACCAACATGTAGGCGAACGACACGGCCGTCCATAAAGAGCTTCAAATGGTGCCATGCCAATTCTAGACTGAAAGCTGTTATTATATGCGAATTCTACCAACGGAAGATTTTCCTTCCATGTACCACTGAAATCTAAGACACATAATGTAATAACCCGGAAAATACGGGCCAATTTAAAATTTTTAAATCGGTCATTTCAAAGGAATTTGAACAATTGAAATAGAATATTTCAATAAAATAGTGAATTAGGAATAGTGAGTCAGCTCGAAAATTTGAATTCAAACTTAGACTGACTGTGCAGGGTGGAGAATATAACGGATTTTAGCGAAACCAAAAATAATTAAATCTGTTTATCAATACCTTTCTAACGAATCTGAAAAATCGAAGTTTCATAACGGAAATCAAAAGTTATGGCCGAATGAATTTTCAGAATGGTCGCTATATAGAATATATAGCCCTGGAAAATTGATATTTTGCATACGACCTCGAAATTCGACGAAACCACTTTTATTGGGTCCGGGATGTCAAACTATTGCTAGAATTCAAATTTCATAATTTTTGAAGCTTGTATGTGAGCATGGCAAAAGAAAATGCGTTTGGTCAATTTCTTTTAAATTGGATCGACCAGAAAATGGCCATTTTTCAAACGATCTCAGAATTCGACGAAACTAGTTTTGTTGGGACCTTAGCATCAAAACATAGCTAGATTTAATTTTTTGGAATTTTTCGAATCAGTTGTGGCCCTGGCAAATTGAAATGTACGTTCAAAGTTAAAAATAAATGTTTTATACTTTTATTTGAAAAATAACTGACTGTAACAGTCGAATTGGCCTACGAAACATATCCCATCATGTCCGGGATGGGGTTATTTAGCTAGGGAGACAGACGTTGGGTTTGAAAGGGAGTTCGTTTGAGAAAACACTATTTAAAAATTTAATAAAACCATCGACCGGTCATATTTCTCCATTCATAAATATAAAAAAAATTATCAGAAAACCTCCCCCGACCCCGACATCGACGACGGAAAAGCTCCCCCCTTCCCTGGCGATTTCCAATCGCCACAGCCCGAATCAGCCCCTCCCCCAGTTCAACTTTTTGTAGTTCTCCTTCCCCTCTTCAAATCCATATAAGGAGCTCCCCCTATCATTGCTTCTACGTCGAGATATCCCCCTCCAAAGTTCCAACCTTTAAACCGCCGCCGCCGCCGATCCTGACCACCGAACACCACCAAAACGCCGTTCGCCTGTAGCCCTCTCCTCCCCCTTCCACGTCCAACTCGCCGATCATCCCGTCGTGCCCCGGTTTTCGCGAAAACCGTAAACCTAGTTTTGAACCATCGTGAAAGGTGAGTTCTTTTTGATGTTTACACTTTGAAAAATCATATCTTTTTGGTGTTTTGACGAAATTCGATGAAACAGGAAACATCGGGACCGCAAGGAAGCTCTCTACCCAATAGAAGAAGCCGCGGATTTTTCTGAGTTATCTACGATTTTTAGCACTCCGAAAACCAATGTGAGAAATCTAAATTAACATGAATTTGAATGGAAAATGTCGTGTATAAATTATATTAGCGAAATATAAATTACATACGTGTTGTATGCCTCATGTACATGCGTAGTGTAAGCTATATAAGCGAAGTATGAATTTTACATGCATAGAATAATTGATATATGCGTTGAAATGCAAGTGAAATATATATATATATATATATACATATATATATATATATATATATATATATATACTCCCCTCGTCCACAAACCATGGACGATATTTATAGTTGTGAATTGGTGTGAAATATTGGATGAAAAATGCAAATGGTTGAATAATTGTTTGTGGTTGATATTGTTTGGTTGTGGTTGAAAAATACCATTGGTGATTGAAATGAATTGGAAATATTTGTGGAAATAAAAATAAAACATGCCGCCTGCGTGCGAATTAGATGCATGAATCCCCATTGTCAAAAGCCGCGAGGTTTTAAGGTAGAGCGAGGAGCCGTACTAGGGACGGTGCCGGTTTTAACTACCCTGTCGTTATGCTGCCGAAATTTGAATAATCTTTGTGTGTTAGAATTATTTTCATATGTTGAAATTATTTTCATGCATTGAAATTAAATTCATATGCTGGAACTATATCCATGTGTGGAAATGTTCATGTATTGAAAAGTGTTGTGTGAAAATTAAATTCATTTGTAAATGAATGAAGTGTTTAAACAATAAAAATCACATTTTATAATATATATGAAGTATGAAAAATATTCGCCTTATATAAATAGTTTCAACAATAAAAATTCCATCTTTCTAATATGAACAACATAAATAAAATATCCATGTGTGGAAATGCTCATGTGTTGAGAAGTGTGTGTAGTGGAAAAGTCCATGTGTTGAATAAAAAGATCAAACAATAAAAATTACATTTTAATTGAAACTATGAAGTGTTGAAAACATCCATTTGTCGAATAAATATTTTAAATGATAAAAATATCATTTTTATCATATATGTGCTATGCTAGGAATATGCGGACGTTGAAATAAATATTGGTGAAGAAATATTATTTTTAACATGCATAGGAACTAAATAAAATAGTCATGTGTTGAAATCTATTTTAGTTTGCCATTATTATCATCTTTGAAATGTGAAGTGTTAAAAATAGCCACTTGTTCAAATAAAATATGCATGAGTTGAAATATACATTAATTAGCTAATGATATGATTTTAGCCTATGCATGCAACATTAGAATGAATGGTGTTTTTAAACCAAAGTAAATCAAATATGATGTTGAATGGAAAATGATAAGTGATAGAAATTGTGTATATGTACATGCATATTTATTGAACAGGTTATAGCAAAGGGGCTAGAGAAGAGGAATAAAATTTTGTGCCCGACAAATAGGTACACATTTACTGTTTTGTTTGGGTGATGATTTTATGAGCCTGTTGGCTAGCCGCTTGGCTTTTTCTTTTTCTTTTTGACATGAGACGCCCGTGTGGCTATTTGGGAATTTTCCCAGCCCCTCCCGTACAAAGAAGGTTATGGCGAAATTTTCCAAAATTTAAAGGCGTTAGTGAAATAATTGAAGTGAAAATGATATGGGAATTTTTGAATGAACTATAATTATATAAATATATAAATATAAATAAAATTAAAACGAAACGTGGCCGTGCAATTCGTGTTTTGAAACCGTGATTTCAAACGACTAGTGCGGGAAATCCGACCATTGGATTTTCCCGAAACCGCAACCGTTGGGTTCGCCTCAGAAATATCTTTCCAACGGCACCAACTTTGTGAAGATCCGACGGTTGGATTGCCTGGAATGTTTAATTCAAATCTAAAGAAAAACAGCGCCAGAAACGATTATATTTATATATATATAAATATAATTAAATTAAATCTAATAACGACGCTGTAGTTCGTAAATTGAAATCGTAATTTCAAATGGCTAGTGTGGAAGATCCGACCGTCGGATTTTCCCAAAATTGCAACCGTTGGATTCGTTTTGAAATGACCTTCCTAATGATATAAAATTTGTGAAGATACAATGGTTAGATTTTCAGATATGTGTAAAACAAAATTAGTGAAAAGTAGCGCCAGTGCATCGGCACGACCTGAAACGTCGTTTAATTAAATATGGCCGTTTTAAATTAATTAAAAATGGTGATATGTCCTTATAAAATACTATAGACGATATAGAGTGGAAATAAACCCATTTTGTTGTGTCTGCTTGATATGTGATGGCTGAATGTATTTGACATGAAAATTATAACTAAAGAACCGAAATGTGAATGTTGAATAGTCCAACCATGTGATAAATTGATTTGTAAATATAAATATACGTGGATTATTTGAAAAGGCCGAGTTCATCTCATTTCAAATAATCGATCGACGTTGAGAAGTCGAAGAGTCGAAGACGGTTGAAGACCTACGAGCTTCACATTGGATGGATGGGCGCTATCGATGCTCGTGATTGGAGTAGCTACCATGAAGGAACTGAAGTAGTAGCCGTCCAAACATACTGTTGATTGTACGGATATGCGAGGAATTGGTGCCTCCGGTTTCGTTCAGACCCAGAACGGACTTGTAAATGGACTGTGTGTCTGACATTGGGTTTTGTTCTGTGTTGATTGATCTCTGTTAAATATATATCGTTTTGGCGGCGGAGAATTTATTCTCTTGCTTAACGCCCTTCTCTGAGACATACGAGCTCAGAGGTTATATATTGATAGAAATCAGTCGCATGGAGTGGATTGCCTGTGTGGCACGCCTAAGTGGCATATGATCAAGGCTTCTGTTGCAAAGCAAAGTCTTGTGGTTGATGATCAAAGCATGGTCTGTGTGACGTAGCTTTGTGTATAACGTGAATTCGCGAGCCTCACACCTCGGTATGAGTCAAAAACGAGAGATGGACCGCTGGGAGTGCACGGCGTTTCTTTCTAGCTATGGTGGTGTGAGTGACCTACCAGCCCTGACATTATATATACTTTTCACCTGTGTGGTTGTTGGAATGCGAGGCACCTCGATTATAGGTCTGTAAGGACCAGGAAACGTGTGTTCAGGAATTGCCAATCCTCAAAAGTAAGAGAGGACCGGCCCAGCCGATTCCAAGGATCATAGTGGGGTCCTGGGACATTTGCTAGAGTGTCTCGAACGGAGAGGAGCTTGCCCCTTGCCTCGACTCATGAAGGAATCCAATTTCCAATACGAACTATGCGGACGTGATTGTATTACTAGTATGGCGACATAGTAGATGGTATCTATGCTGCCTAGGATTGATATTTATGATTGAATTTGCTTTTGAAACATATATACACTAGTAATAATATCAAACACTTTTGTTTTATTCGTATGAAGCATTTTTGGCCATTATAAGGTAAAACTCTCTATCCTCCGGCTTGCGTTGCATTGTGTGATGGGACCTGAGTCTTATAATGGCTTCATTTTATAAAAGCATTGCGTTGATTTAATCGTTTACTTTATTTCATGCACTAGCACTCATTGGAGTAAACCCGTTCCGCGAAAGTGGCGTGGTCCTTTGATTTGCCTCATTATTGTTGTTAATAAGTTAAGTAGATTTCTCATACCAGTCCCATGACTGACTCGTAGTTTGTTTCACCTTGCAAACTCGGGTGCCCTCATTTTCACACGGGAAGCCTAGTTACAGGTTTCTGGCGCACCTTTTGGCTCATGGCGAGGCTTGACTACACCGTGCTGACTTGGATTTTCTCCGCCATTATTGTATCTATATTATGATTCCGCCATTGGCGATGTAGACTGATATTTATTTTGTGTACTCTTTATGTATGATTCCGACTCTGGCGATGGTGACTGATTATGTATTATTATGCACTAAGTTGTATCCTGCACTGTGCTCTCAGATGTGGTGATATCTATATGATTCCGCTGTCATATGTGTGTAAATTATCCTATTTTATGTTTATGCTATTATCTGTGATCTGCTAATGATGATTAATGTGTTATATTCCAATGATTATCCTTAACACCGTGTCACGGGGTTTTGGGATCGTCACAGCTGGTATAAGAGCTTTGGTTAACCTTAGTTTTGGGGTCTAACACATTAAACACTTTGTCAAAATAGAATCAGTAGTATTCTAAGGCGAGTCGCTCATTAGAGATAGGACTAGTAAAGTCCTAGAATGAGCCGAGCAGAATAGCAAAAACAAGTTGATCAGTCCATCGTTATCTTTCCGTAAACTTTCTGCTTAACTAGGCAATAAACTATCCTTTCTGTTAGCTGACTCTTTTCTTGCTTATACAGAATTTGAAAAATGGCTACCAGAGCAGCAGCCGCTAGAGGAGGTCGTGCCGGCCGAGGCCGAGGAAGGGGAGAAGTCCCAGCTCAAGAAGAACCTTTGATACAACCTCCGACCGCTCAATACTTCGAGCTAGACCGTATAGCTAAGAGATATAAGAACTTAGGAGGCAAGACCTTCTCGGGAACTGGCACCGTAATAGAGGCCCTTGCATGACTCAAAACATGCGAGAAAATTATTAAAGGCCTAAGGCTTGGAGACGAAGATAAAGCTATTATGGGCGTCTGGCTTATGCAGGAACAATCTGAACTATGGTGGGAATCTCTCACCGTCGGGAATAGAGAAGCTGGAAGAACATGGGATGGATTTAAATAACTCTTCAAGGAGAAATATGTCCCGGAACAAGCACTAGAGCGAATGCACGATGACTTCGCCAACCTCCAGCAGGGGGATCTTTCCGTGCAGGATTATCTGAATAAATTTACACTGTTGTCGCCCTATGCTCCGGAGCTCGTCGCTACTGCAAAGTCCAAAAATTAGAGGTTTATCCTTGGGCTAAGGCGATAGTATCATGATAGAGCCATGGCCCATGTCAAGCTGGAATTCAACGAGCTGGTGGAAATGACATGCAACTACGAAGACCTTGACCATAGGCATCTGGAGCAGGATCGCGCTAAAAGCCAAGCCAGGAACAAACACAAGCCTGCTGCAAATCAAGCTGAGTCAAGCCAAGCAGCATCTTCAAACCCTCAGACTGGCAAGCCGCCGAGAGGAAATTGCTTTAACTGTGGCAAAGCGGGGCACTACTCTAATGTGTGCACAGCCCCGAAGAGGCAGAAGACTAATTCGCAAGGTTCAAGCCAGGGTTCTCAAAACCCTCGCTCTTGCTTTAATTTCCACAAGACCGATCGTCTAGTCAAAGACTGTCCTTTGCTGAAGAAAGCTACAGTAGCTCAGGTCTATGACGGGTCGAGCCAGCCAGCTGCTTCCGATGGAGCAGGTAAACCTGATGTTTTGGGAGGTACCCTTACCATTAAAAATATTCCTGTCTCTGTATTGTTTGACACAGGTGCATCACGTAGTTTTATTGCTAGTAACACAATGCACAAATTAAAGTTAAAACAGAGAAAGCTTAAAGAATCGGTTGAAGTACATAATCCGATAGGAGGATCTCTCATTCTCAGCTCATATTGTAAAGTACCTGTTTCTTTTTCTCGATACAAGTTTCCCTTTGACTTAATCATCATGGACTTTCCCGAATTCGATATCATTCTCGGGCTGAATTGGTTAACGAAATACGAAGCCGAGGTGAATTGTGCGGAAAGAATCGTTAAAATTCGAACGAAGCTTGGATATATTACGGTACCTTGTCATGGTTCGAATCCAAATAGAGAAGAATTTTGGTCATCATTAGAACTTATCCCCACTTCCATAGAGAAGATTCCAATTGTTAGAAACTATGCGGATGTGTTTGAAGAAGTTGAAAACTTACCTCCGCAAAGAGAAATAGAATTCCGAATCGATCTAATTCCCAATGCCAGACCAGTGGTACATCCAATTCGTAGAATGACTCCGAAAGAAAAAGAAGAATTAGGCGATCAAACTCATCAACTTTTGTGGAAGGGTCTAATCAGACCTAGTTTTTCTAATTGGGGTGCAGCTGTTGTGTTTGTCCCAAAGTCAGACGGTACTCTTCGATTATGCGTTGATTACCGAGACCTCAACAAATAGACGATCAAAAATAAATATCCATTAGCCCGCATCGATGATTTGCTAGACCAATTGAATGGGGCGTAAGTATTTTCCCGAATGGACCTAGCTATAGGTTTTCATCAACTGAGAATAGCATAAGAGTGTGTTCCTTTGACAGCTTTCAGAGGTCCAGACATATTTTATGAATGGTTAGTAATGCCGTTCGGCCTGTGCAACACTCCAGCATACTTTGTCGGTCTAATGAATAGAGTGTTCAGGGGAGTTCTGAATAAATTTGTCCTCGTCTTCATCGATGATATTTTAATCTACTCCAAATCAAAACTCGATCATGAAAAACACTTAGAACAAGTGTTGGAGATTCTAAGGAAGAACGTCTTCAAAGCCAAATTCTCTAAATGTGTCTTCTGGCAAGAAGAAGTGAAATTTCTTGGCCATGTCGTGTCAGAGAAAGGGATTTCAGTTGACCCAAGCAAAATAACAGCAATTCAAGACTGGAAACAACCCACTACTCCCACCGAGGTTAGAAGTTTTATGGGGTTGGCTAGTTATTATCGGAAGTTCGTTAAGGATTTTTCGAAGATATCCGGTCCGCTAACGAAGCTCACTAAGAAACATGAGAAATTCAAGTGGACTTCTGACTGTGAAGAAACTTTCCAGGAATTGAAATCGAAACTGACAACTGCTCCTGTGCTAACCATTATTGATGGCAATCAGGATTTGATGGTTTGGACAGATGCTTCTATTAGGGGTCTTGGTGCAGTGTTAATGCAAAGAGGCCAAGTAGTCGCTTATGCAAGCCACCAACTGAAACCGCATGAGAAGAATTATGTAACTCATGATCTAGAGTTGCTAGCCATCGTTTTTGCTTTAAAAATCTGGAGGCATTATTTATTGGGCGAGAAATTTATACTGTATACAGATCATCAATCATTCAAGTATTTATATACCCAGAAAGATCTAAATTTGAGACAGCAGCATTGGCTAGAATTTCTTGTAGCGTATGATCTTGATATCCTGTATACGCCGGGAAAGGCTAACGTTGTAGCGGATGCGCTTAGTAGGAAAACCGCAATCATGGCCAATCTTATAATTACGCCTGGATTGATTGATAGGATTTCAGCCCTTCAAAATGACGATGAATTCATCCAGAGAATCAGTCAGAGGGTCAAAGAAGGTGAAACCACGAGTTTTCGTATTGACGATAAGGGGGTTCTTAGGTTAAATAATAGGATTTGCATTCCAAATATTCCAGGCCTTCGAAGAGAAGTGCTAGACGAATGCCATAAATCCAAATTTTGCATCCATCCTGGGGTGAGTAAAATGTACAACGATATCAAACGCACTTTCTGGTGGAAGGCAATGAAAAGGGATATTTCTTTGTATGTTAGCAGATGTCCTACTTGTCAATTGGTCAAGAGCGACCAACAGAAGCTAGCTGGATTGTTGCAACCGTTGGAAGTCCCAAGTTGGAAATGGGAACAGATTTCCATGGATTTCATAGATGGTTTGCCGCGAACCAGGAAAGGTAATGACAACATTTGGGTAATCGTAGATCGCTTCACGAAGACTGCCCATTTTATTCCTGTCAGATCCAATAGAACCGCTCAAAGTCTAGCACTGATATATTTCAAAGAAATTGTTAAGCTGCATGGAATTCCCATCAGCATAGTCAGTGATAGAGACCCGATATTTGCTAGCAAATTCTGGGAGGCTTTCCAGACAGAATTGGGAACGAAACTGAATATGAGCACCGCTTATCACCCTCAAACAGATGGCCAAACTGAGCGGGTGAATAGAATTCTAGAAGATTTATTGCGGGCTTGTATAATTGATTTTGGTGGGTCATGGGAAGATCATTTGCATTTGGCAGAATTCTCATATAACAATAGCTATCAAGCAAGTTTGGGAATGTCGCCATTTGAAGCATTATATCGCAGACGCTGCAGATCTCCAGCATGTTGGGTAGAACCTGGCAACAGACTTGTGTTAGGACCCGATATGATTAGAGAAGCATCTGATAAAGTCGACTTCATCAAAAAGCGTTTGAGAACCGCCCAAAGCCGACAGAAAAGTTATGCAGATTCTAGAAGGAGAGATTTGACATTTGCTGTTGGTGACCATGTTTATTTGAAGGTTTCTCCGATGAGAGGGGTAATCAGATTTGGCAAAACAGGGAAGTTGGCACCGAGATTTATTGGTCCCTTTCCTATACTTGAACGAATTGGAACTCTTGCTTATAGGGTTCAATTACCAGATTGGTTGCCTTGAGTGCATGATGTATTTCACATATCTCAACTTAGAAAACATGTGCATGATCCGGATCTTGTTGTAGAAGAAGCAGCGCAACAGGATATAGACATAACTCCAGAATTAGCACTCAGAAGAGAGCCATTAAAGATTGTTGGCAAAGAAAATAAAGAACTAAGAAGCAAAAAGGTTCATTTAGTTAAAGTGGAGTGGAGCAGTGATCCTAGAGACTGTACTTGGGAGACTGAGGAAAGCATTAAGCAAGCTTACCCAAAATGTAGAGTGGATATCTCTGACTAACTCCGGTGCAAGGTACCCTTACAATACTTTGCCTTTACATTTTGTTTCCTACTTTACTGTTGTTTCCTTTTCGAGGACGAAAAGTTTTAAGTAGGGGAGATTGTAATAACCCGGAAAATATGGGCCAATTTAAAAATTTTAAATTGGTCATTTCAAAGGAATTTGAACAATTGAAATAGAATATTTCAATAAAATAGTGAATTCGAAATAGTGAGTCAGCTTGAAAATTTGAATTCAAACTTAGCCTGACTATGCAGGGTGGAGAATATAACGGATTTTAGCGAAACCAAAAATAATTAAATCTGTTTATCAATACCTTTCTAACGAATCTGAAAAATCGAAGTTTCATAATGGAAATCAAAAGTTATGGCCAAATGAATTTTCAGAATGGTCGCTATATAGAATATATAGCCCTGGAAAATTGATATTTTGCATACGACCTCGGAATTCGACGAAACCACTTTTGTTGGGTTCGGGATGTCAAACTATTGCTAGGTTTTAAATTTCATAATTTTTGAAGCTAGTATGTGACCATGGCCAAAGAAAATGCGTTTGGTCAATTTCTGTTAAATTGGATCGACCAGAAAATGGCCATTTTTCAAACGATCTCAGAATTCGACGAAACTATTTTTGTTGGGACCGTAGCGTCAAAACATAGCTAGATTTATTTTTCTGGAATTTTTCGAATTAGTTTGTGGCCCTGGCAAATTGAAATGTACGTTCAAAGTTAAAAATTAAATGTTTTATACTTTAATTTGAAAAATACCTGATTGTAACAGTCGAATTGGCCTACTAAACATATCCCATTGTGTCCGGGATGGGGGTATTTAGCTAGGGGCGACAGTCGTTGGTTCTGAAAGGGAGTTCGTTTGAGAAAACACTATTTATAAATTTAATAAAACCACCGACCAATCATCTTTCTCCATTCATAAAAAAAAAAATCAGAAACCCCCCCCCTACCCCGACATCGACGACGGAAAAGCTCCCCCCTTCCCTGGCAATTATTGATCGCCACAGCCCTAATCAGCCCCTCCCCCAGTTCAACTTTTTGTAGTTCTCCTTCCCCTCTTCAAATCCATATAAGAGTTCCCCTATCGTTGCTTCTACGTCGAGATATCCCCCTCCAAAGTTCCGACCTTTAAACCGCCGCAGCCGCCGATCCTGACCACCGAACGCCACCAAACCGCCGCGCGCCTGTAGCCCTCTCCTCCCCCTTCCACGTCCAACTCGCCGATCATCCCCTCGTGCCCCGGTTTTCGCGAAAACCATAAACCTAGTTTTGAACCATCGTGAAAGGTGAGTTCTTTTTGATGTTTACACTTTGAAAAAACATATCTTTTTGGTGTGTTGACGAAATTCGATGAAACAGGAAACATCGGGACCGCAAGGAAGCTCTCTACCCAATAGAAGAAGCCACAGATTTTTCTGAGTCATCTACGATTTTTAGCACTCCGAAAACCAATATGAGAAATCTAAATTAACATGAATTTGAATGGAAAATGTCGTGTATAAATTATATTAGCGAAATATAAATTACATACGTGTTGTATACCTCATGTACATGCGTAGTGTAAGCTATATAAGCGAAGTATGTATTTCACATGCATAGAATAATTGATATATGTGTTGAAATGCAAGTGAAATATTATATATATATATATATATACTCCCCTCGTCCACAAACCATGGACGATATTTATAGTTGTGAATTGGTGTGAAATATTGGATGAAAAATGCGAATGGTTGAATAATTGTTTGTGGTTGATATTGTTTGGTTGTGGTTGAAAAATACCCATTGGTGATTGAAATGAATTGGAAATATTTGTGGAAATAAAAATAAAACATGACGCCTGCGTGAAATTAGATGCATGAATCCCCATTGTCAAAAGCCGCGAGGTTTTAAGGTAGAGCGAGGAACCGTACTAGGGACGGTGCCGGTTTTAACTACCCTGCCGTTATGCTGCCGAAATTTTGAATAATCTTTGTGTGTTAGAATTATTTTCATATGTTGAAATTATTTTCATGCGTTGAAATTAAATTCATATGTTGGAACTATATCCATGTGTGGAAATGTTCATGTATTGAAAAGTGTTGTGTGAAAATTAAATTCATTTGTGAATGAATGAAGTGTTTAAACAATAAAAATCTCATTTTTATAATATATATGAAGTATGAAAAATATTCGCCTTATATAAATAGTTTCAACAATAAAAATTCCATCTTTCTAATATGAACAACATAAATAAAAAATCCATGTGTGGAAATGCTCATGTGTTGAGAAGTGTGTGTAGTGGAAAAGTCCATGTGTTGAATAAAAAGATCGAATAATAAAAATTACATTTTTATTGAAACTATGAAGGGTTGAAAACATCCATTTGTCGAATAAATATTTTAAATGATAAAAATATCATTTTTATCATATATGTGCTATGCTAGGAATATGCGGACGTTGAAATAAATATTGGTGAAGAAATATTATTTCATAGGAACTAAATAAAATAGTCATGTGTTGAAATCTATTTTAGTTCGCCAAAATTATCATCTTTGAAATGTGAAGTGTTAAAAATAGCCACTTGTTCAAATAAAATATGCATGAGTTGAAATATACATTAATTAGCTAATGATATGATTTTAGCCTATGCATGCAACATTAGAATGAATGGTGTTTTTAAACCAAAGTAAATCAAATATGAATTTGAATGGAAAATGATAAGTGATAGAAATTGTATATATGTACATGCATATCTATTGAATAGGTTATAGCAAAGGGGCTAGAGAAGAGGAATAAAATTTTGTGCCCGACAAATAGGTACACATTTACTATTTTGTTTGGGTGATGATTTTATGAGCCTGTTGGCTAGCCGCTTGGCTTTTTCTTTTTCTTTTTGACATGAGACACCCGTGTGGCTATTTGGGAATTTTCCCAGCCCCTCCCGTACAAAGGAGGTTATGGCGAAATTTTCCAAAATTTAAAGGCGTTAGTGAAATAATTGAAGTGAAAACGATATGTGAATTTTTGAATGAACTATAATTATATAAATATATAAATATAAATAAAATTAAAACGAAACGTGGCCGTGCAGTTCGTGTTTTGAAACCGTGATTTCAAACGACTAGTGCGGGAAATCCGACCATTGGATTTTCCCGAAACCGCAACCATTGGGTTCGCCTTGGAAATATCTTTCCAATGGCACCAACTTTGTGAAGATCCGACGGTTGGATTGCCTGGAATGTTTAATTCAAATCTGAAGAAAAACAGCGCCAGAAACGATTATATTTATATATATGTATATAAATATAATTAAATTAAATCGAATAACGACGCTGCAGTTCGTAAATTGAAATCGTAATTTCAAATGGCTAGTGTGGAAGATCCGACCGTCGGATTTTCCCAAAACTGCAACCGTTGGATTCGTTTTGAAATGACCTTCCTAATGATATAAAATTTGTGAAAATCCAACGGTTAGATTTTTAGATATGTGGAAAACAAAATTAGTGAAAAGTAGCGCCAGTGCATCGGCACGACCTGAAACGTCGTTTAATTAAATATGGCAGTTTTAAATTAATTAAAAATGGCGATATATCGTTATAAAATACTATAGACGATATAGAGTGGAAATAAACCCATTTTGTTGTGTCTGCTTGATATGTGATGGTTGAATGTATTTGACATGAAAATTATAACTAAAGAACCGAAATGTGAATGTTGAATAGTCCAACCATGTGATAAATTGATTTGAAAATCTAAATATACGTGGATTATTTGAAAAGGCGTTCATCTCATTTCAAATAATCGATCGACGTTGAAAAGTCGAAGAGTCGAAGACGGTTGAAGACCGATGAGCTTCACATTGGATGGATGAGCGCTACCGATGCTCGTGATTGGAGTAGCTACCATGAAGGAACTGAAGTAGTAGCCGTCCAAACATACTGTTGATTGTACGTATATGCGAGGAATTGGTGCCTCCAGTTTCGTTCAGACCTAGAAAGGACTTGTAAATGGACTGTGTGTCTGACATTGGATTTTGTTCTGTGTTGATTGATCTCTGTTAAATATATATCTGTTTGGCGGCGGAGAATTTATTCTCTTGCTTAACGCCCTTCTCTGAGACATACGAGCTCAGAGGTTATATATTGATTGAAATCAGTCGCATGGAGTAGATTGCCTGTGTGGCACGCCTAAGTGGCATATGATCAAGGCTTCTGTTGCAAAGCAAAGTCTTGTGGTTGATGATCAAAGCATGGTATGTGTGACGCAGCTTTGTGTATAACGTGAATTCGCGAGCCTCACACCTCGGTATGAGTCAAAAACGGGAGACGGACCGCTGGGAGTGCACGACGTTTCTTTCTAGCTATGGTGGTGTCAGTGACCTACCAACCCTGACATTATATATACTTTTCACCTGTGTGGTTGTTGGAATGTAAGGCACCTCGACTATAGGTCTGTAAGGACCGGGAAACGTGTGTTCAGGAATTGCCAATCCTCAAAAGTAAGAGAGGACCGGCTCAGCCGATTCCAAGGATCATAGTGGGGTCCTGGGACATTTGCTAGAGTGTCTTGAACGGAGAGGAGCTTGCCCCTTGCCTCGACTCATGAAGGAATCCAATTTCCAATACGAAATATGCGGACGTGATTGTATTACTAGTATGGCGACATAGTAGATGGTGGCTATGCCGCCTAGGATTGATATTTATGATTGAATTTGCTTTTGAAACATATATACACTAGTAATAATATCAAACACTTTTGTTTTATTCGTATGAAGCATTTTTGGCCATTATAAGGTAAAACTCTATCCTCCGGCTTGCGTTGCATTGTGTGATGGGACCTGAGTCTTATAATGGGTTCATTTTATAAAAGCATTGCGTTGATTTAATCGTTTACTTTATTTCATGCACTAGCACTCATTGGAGTAAACCCGTTCCGCGAAAGTGGCGTGGTCCTTTGATTTGCCTCATTATTGTTGTTAATAAGTTAAGTAGATTTCTCATACCAGTCCCATGACTGACTCGTAGTTTGTTTCACCTTGCAAACTCGGGTGCCCTCATTTTCACACGGGTAGCCTAGTTACAGGTTTCTGGCGCACCTTTTGGCTCATGGCGAGGCTTGACTACACCGTGCTGACTTGGATTTTCTCCGCCATTATTGTATCTATATTATGATTCCACCATTGGCGATGTAGACTGATATTTATTTTGTGTACTCTTTATATATGATTCCGCCTCTGGCGATGGTGACTGATTATGTATTATTATGCACTAAGTTGTATCCTGCACTGTGCTCTCTAATGTGGTGATATCTATATGATTCCCCTGTCATATGTGTGTAAATTATCCTATTTTATGTTTATGCTATTATCTGTGATCTGCTAATGATGATTAATGTGTTATATTCCAATGATTATCCTTAACACCGTGTCCCGGGGTTTTGGGATCGTCACACATAACCTCAACAAGTCCTCTAGAATACGATTCACCCTCTCGGTCTGGCCGTTCGTCTGAGGATGATATGCGGTGCTCAAACATAACTGAGTCCATACCGCCTCTTGCAAGCTTCTCCAAAATTCTCTAGTGAAAATAGGATCGCGGTCGCTCACTATGCTAGAAGGAACACCGTGCAAACGAACTATTTCTCGAATGTATACCAAGGCTAACCATGCTGCAGTCCTCTTACTCTTCACAGGAATGAAATGGGCGCTCTTAGTAAGTCTGTCTACCACGACCCAAATACCCGTATTACCCTTCCTCGACCTTGGTAATCCGGCAATAACGTCCATCGAGACGCTTTCCCACTTCCATTGTGGGACCTCCAATGGATGAAGCAATCCACCGGGCTTCTTTTGCTCCGCTTTTACTTGTTGGCACACCACGCATCTAGCGACACACTCAGCCACATCTCTCTTCATGCCGGCCCAAAAGTAAACTCGTCTCATGTCCATGTACCTCTTTTCCACGCCGGGATGGATGGTCATCTTCGAAAGATGTGCATCATCAAGAATGGTCTTCCTTAGGTCATCGTATTTTGGTATACAAAGTCTACCGTCCCTACGTAACCAACCCTTATCATCTAGGGTATACCTACGGAGATGGCTCGATGACTCCCCTTCCTTTGAGCTTTTCTACTAACTCAACCAACTGTGGGTCGTCTCGCTGTGCCTCGCCAACCCGTCCCAAAAGCGTAGGTCTAACCTCTAAGGATGCTAGCAAACCGGGTACGAAGTCAATGGAAGGTGTAAAGTCAAACGTAGAAATGAACTCTAAACTTCGCCGCTCAACAAACAAAGAACTTAAGGATAATCTTTTTCTACTTAAGACATCGTCCACTACGTTACCCTTGCCAGGGGTATATGCTATCTCGAAGTCGTAGGATGCTAAGAACTCCATCCACCTTTGCTGCCTTAAGTTCAAGTCCTTCTGAGAGAATAAGTATTTTAGCGATTTGTGATCAGTGAATAATTCGAATTTCTCGCCAAGAAGATAATGACGCCAAGACTTAAGCGCGAAAACAATAGCGGCCAACTCTAGGTCATGTGTAGGGTAATTTCTTTCATGCACTCTCAACTGCCTTCCACCATAGGCTATTACCCTTCCCTCTTGCATTAGGACTGCGCCTAGTCCCATCCCACAAGCTTCAGTATAAATGGTAAATGGCTTACTCCCATCTGGCAATACTAAGACTGGGGCTATGGTCAAAGCTCTCTTTAAACGTTGGAACGCATCATCACAATCTACGTCCCACGTGAAGACTGAGTTCTTCTTCGTCAAGCTTGTTAATGGAGCTGATATTTTTGCAAAGTCTTTGATAAACTTCCTATAATAGCCAGCCAACCCTAAAAAACTTCTCACCTTGGTAGCATTTTTAGGAACCTTCCAATCTTGGATGGCCACTATCTTCGCGGGATCCACGGCTATCCCTTCTTTGGAAACCACGTGCCCTAAGAATCGCACTTCTTTCCTCCAAAAGTGACATTTGGAAAATTTAGCTTTATGGCTATGCACTCGAAGAGTCTCCTACACTTCCATAAGATGTAGGGCATGCTCTTCCTCGCTCTTAGAAAAGATCAAGATGTCATCTACAAAGACCACCATGAATTTATTAAGGTACTCCCTAAACACCCTACTTATCAAATCAACAAAGTATGCGGGGGCATTTGTCAAACCAAAGGGCATCACCAGCCACACGAAGAAACCGTCTGGAGTCCTAAAGGCAGTCTTGTCTATGCTATCCTCAGCCACTCTCAACTGATGGAACCAGTGGCTAAGTCCAACTACGAAAACACTGAGGCGCCAACTAACTGATCGAAAAGATCGTCAATCCTCGGTAGTGGGTGTCTATTCTTCTTAGTAAGTTTATTAAGTTCTCTATAGTCCACACAAAGTCTGAGGGACCCATCCGCCTTCGTGGCAAATGCAACTGGAGCACCCCACTCCGATATACTACATCTGACGAACCCCTTCTCAAGCAATTCTTTCACTTGCTTACTGAGTTCTCTTCTCTCTCTTGGAGCCATGTGGCACACTGACAATGCAACTGGCTTTGCATTGTCCACTAGATATATTCTAAAGTCGATTTCACGTTTTGGGGGTAAACCCCTCACCTCATCGAAGACATCATCATATTCACGGACTATGGGAACTGAATGTAAATCATCATCGGATGCGTCAAGGGATTCTAGGTAACTAAGCATTACTGGACCTCTAGGGTCACAAGAAATATCAAGGTTCTTTCCCGAACGAGTCAACAATCTAACTACCCTTCTTTCGCAATCTAGGATGGCCCCATATCTAGTTAGCCAATCCATACATTGAATTAAACCGTAGCCCATGAAGCCTAGAACAAAAGCGTTGCACTCAAACTCAACGCCCAAGATAAACACTCTCAAATCCCGACAAATCATAGAAAGATGAGCCGAACAACCAATAGGATTTGAGACTACTAAGGGATCAGTAACAAGACTAGTATCCAGGTGTAGTGTTTCAACTAATGATGTAGAGATAAACGAATGCGATGCGCCAGAATCGAATAAAGTACGGACAGGATGATCAAACAGAAAAACTAAACTTTCAACGGAAATTGCTCAACCTCGTTCTTGCAGCGGTGGGACCACGAGGGCTTGAACTTGTCCCCTTGCCTGCCCGGGTGCCATAAGAGCTTGCACCTGTCCTCCCGAGGTAGACCCTACCCTTTGCCCTTTCTTTGGGTAGTCCTTAATAAGATGTCCCGCTTCGCCACAGTGGAAACAACCGGTCTTCTTCTTCTTCCTACAATCTTTGCTTAGATGGCCGGGTGTCCCACGGTTAAAGCATTTCTTCTTCCCCTTAGCATGGTTGCCTTTGCCACCTTTCTTGTTCTATTGTTGCTGTTGCGGCTTCTTTTGATCCCCTTTCTTCTCGGGTGCCTTATTAGCATTGGCGCCCTTCTCCTCTTCGTGCATGAGTGCCATGTCAACTAACCTCTCAAAGGTAGCCCTCATGGGAATGTGGGTCATAGCTAACCCATGAAGCGGCTCGTTTAAGCCCTTAAAAAATCTTAGAGCCTTCTTTTCTGGAGTATTCACCAAGTCTAAGCCAAACCTTTCCAATTGGTTGAATTTTTTAACGTACTCTTTCACCGATAAATTCCCTTGCTTCAGTGACAAGAACCTTTCCATGTATAAATTCTCTTCAGCCCGTGAGAGAAACTTTGCCTCAAACCTCTGCCTAAAATCTTGCCATGTATCGACTGGACGACCCCCATTAGTGACCTCCCACCAAAACGAGGCCTCATCCTTCATCAGCCACGCAGCTAGCTGGACTTTCCTTCCATCATCCACTTCAAAAATTCCAAATAATTCTTCCACCTCCTTTAGCCAGTTACGAGCTTCAACAAATGTCTCCATTCCATGAAAAGGTTTCCCACCCATTGCTCTAAAGTACTTGCATATCTTTGCGAAATTATCGACACGAGGAGGAGGAGGAGGAGGATTTGCTGGACCTGCGGCGGCGGCCCTAGCCTCAAGATATTGACGGAACCAACCGGGCACATGAACGCCCTCTGGCATCTCAGATGCTTCAGACATGCTGAAACGAAAAAGGAAAATTCAATACAAAAAGGACTGAAGGAAAGATATATGGCTCTTTGGGTTATGCTTTCCTAAATATACTTTTCTCTTGAAAATACTACCCTTAAATCATACTTTTGAAAGTACTTCTTTATAAAAAAATGTTTTGAAAAATAGTTTTTCAAAAATTCATATCTTCTCTGGTAACCTTCAGCTCTGATACCACGTGTAACACCCCACGTCCATTAATGTCACTCACAAAGGGAATGCATTAACTTCCATGGAGCAT
This sequence comes from Allium sativum, assembly GCA_030737875.1. Taxonomy (NCBI): domain Eukaryota; kingdom Viridiplantae; phylum Streptophyta; class Magnoliopsida; order Asparagales; family Amaryllidaceae; genus Allium; species Allium sativum. Next base: position 93,623,139 of record CM060916.1, on the reverse strand, counting down.
TTTAAGTAAGTATAGAGCAGAAAATCACAACAAGACAGATATAAAGCAGTACTTGAAAATTTAAACTTTATTTCATTGCAGCGGATAAACCCATATGTTTGATTACATCATCAAAACTATAAACCAAAGTCAAGTACATCATATCCATCTTGATAAAACAAAGTACATAAACTGAAAGACATAATCCCCAACATTAAAATAGCCATAAATAAAGAGAAGCTGAACTTTACTTCAGCGGTCCAAGAAATCTTCTAAAAGCAGTCCAAGATCAAGCTCCACTGGTGCTAGTTCCAACCTGAGCGCCTGGAAGGGGGGGGAAGGAAAGAGATGGAAAAGGGGGGTCAAACATAAAGTCTGGCGAGTGCGATAATTCTAACAATATAATTAACAAAGTAACTAGGCTAAGGCATAAGTTGGAAAATAGGGAAATGACCATGAACCATTGAGTATGACAGAATAAACAAGGAAACAAGATGAATTACGATATCGTTAAAGCACACCTAAACTACTATAGGATAATTACTGAACTACACCAACACTATGGGATAATTCCTAAACTGCACCGCCACTAGTATACTGCACCATTACTAGTCACCCTAAGGTTGATCACGCCTACAGACTTAATAATGATATTGGTAGTTTCGTGCACCCCTAGCTGCCTTCATAGGTGTCGTCTGCCCCTATCTCCACTAGGTGTACCCACTACCCCCAAGCGATCGGCTCCCTAACTCGTAGATACCCATGCTAGCCCCATAGTGGGGTGTATCACTCCCCAAAGTGGCAACCCGATACAACAAAGAATGCACGGCTTATACCTACACGATGCAACAACGTCTTACCTACCAGCCTGGGTCCATACACGCATATGAACCCGTTGGACTTGCGTTGCCACCGCTAACCCGGTTTGGCCTCTTACAGTCAAGCCCAGTATGCGTGTCCCGTCCTCAACTTGGGTCGAGCCCACAAAGATACGTATGGGATACTGGTTGAAACGGGCCCCCTTTACTTGACACAAGCAATCCACCTAAGCTTGGTCCCCTCTAGTACATCCCACTTAACCCACTTCTTGTTCATGTTTCAATTACATGTTCCATATTTTGGTTAAGTGTTTCTAATCGTATTTCCAAATGCCACCCAAGGCACCCACTAGATTCCACATGCCACCCAAGGCACCCACTTAACCCCCTCATATCCCACTACATGCTTATCTGGTTAAGTGTTTCTTAATTCATTAAGACCGTAACCTCATAAAGACCTCCCACATTAGACTGGCATTTGTGGCAACTGGATTTGCCGGGCGGGTCCGGGCAGTCTTACACCACAAAAGAGCCTAACCTCGTGTCTTAGACGATTAATTACTCCTAATTAATCACCCCCAATTTGAATTACTTTCCCGATTCAAATTATCAATCAATTCCAAATTTAGGGATGTCCATAATTGACTCAATTATGTCCATCCATTTATGGTATATAAAATCATACCAATTTCACCATAATTTTATTTTATGCCTTTTAAGGCAATTATGCCAATTAAATATTTTTAATATTATTCCCTTTTTCTCCATGTAGTATGTTTGTTCGTTTAACGTAAAAATATACGTTAGACTCGAATAGTCTAACTCATGAAATAAAAGAAAGCATCACATATATACATAATTAAAGCATAGATCTAACATAGGGGAGAACTTGCATATGTGAATGATGTTCTACATCTAAAACTTGCATGGGCCAAGATTACAACTTGCATAACAACATATGTCATGGTTCCAAATTTTAAAGGTGTGAACTTGATGAAATAATGGCCACAAACTTGCATAAACATCATGTATAACATAGACCCAAATCTAAAGGTGTGAACTTGATGAAATAATGGCCACAAATTTGCATAGACATCATATGTCAAGAACCTATATCTAAAGGGATTAAACTTGCATAGGTAATAACATAACATGATTCATGTCCAACTCATAAATTCACATATGTGATTTATACATCGCAACAATGGTGTAAACAAATATATAACATGTAAAGTATCATGTCATAGCCTAATCTTTCAATTAAATTCTCACATAAACTAGGTGCCATAATCATGTAAGGTCACATGTAATTCTACCCAAACTTGTATATGGTTCATGTTTGAATCAACATCTAAACTTTCCTACATATGGTTTATCATATGAATCAATATCACAAACTAGCATGAGAAACATGACGATTTGATTATATATATAATTACAACATGGATGATAGCAACATAACTTTGCATCTCAACATAACATCATAGATATTTCAATCATAATCCTACAACATAATTACAACATGCAATCAATACTTCATATCACATCCATACAATCCACGTTATAACTTAATCTAATTAAATTGCAAATTATTTTGCTAAAACTATCGAACTCACAACTCAAAAGCAGTCTTGAGTTCTGAATTCTGATTTCTGGAGTTGAATTAGCGCTCCTTTGATGAAGAATCGCTGTTAGGGTTGAGTGGTTCTGATTTGGTTGTTGTTCTTTCTCTTTGATTTGATGGCGGCTGCTCTAGGGCTCAAGACAACAGCATGACGGCCATAGGTTTAGTTTTAATTCTGATTTAGGGTTTGAATCTATGGGTCTTTTTATAGAGTTATGAATTAATTTAAGCCATCGGATGTTCTTTGGGTTAATCAAAACCATTCAATTATGATAGGGTGATGAGTCAGCCCTAATGACTCAGCAAGGAGTCAGAATGGACTCAACAACACGGGTCAGCCTGAACCAGAAAGCTGTGCAGGCTCCAGCCTCGGCCTGGGCGCACTTGGCAGGTGCGCCAGTGTTAATATGTACTGGCGCACTTCCCAAGTGCGCCAGTGCATTTATATTTTTTTCTCTACTTGGCGCACTTCCCAAGTGCGCCAGTGCATTTATATTTTTTTCTCTACTTTGCCACCAAACTTCGTTCATCCATAACTCTTTCATCCGGTACTCGTTTCCCGGAAACTCGGACTCTATCTCCACTAGAATTCCGAGACGAACACAATGGCGCAACCCAATCCCCATAATTCTCACGTCTGAGATTTATTATTCTTTATTTTAGTTAATTTGATTATTCAAAAATCTGGGGTGTTACAATATATATCTGTTTGGCGGCGGAGAATTTATTCTCTTGCTTAACTCCCTTCTTTGAGACATACGAGCTCAGAGGTTATATATTGGCAGAAATCAGTGGTACGATATGGATTGATAGTGTGGCATGTTGAGATGCAGTGGTCCAGACTTTTGTTGAAAAGCAAAGTTTGGTGGATGATGATCAAAGCGCAGCTTTAATATAGCACGGCTTTGTGTATAGCGTTGATTCGCGAGCCTCACACCTCAGTATGGTGGAAAACTGATGGTTTGATCAGTATGCTTTTTAGAGGATGGGCACCTTCGTGGTGTCGTGGATTCGGTCGACCGAGATTGAGCTTAGTGCTCAGAGGGATAGGGTAAGCGGTGTTTTCTCTCGCCGGGACGTAAGCTGCAAAGATACTCGATTTCCCAAAAGTGCGGATGTGCATTACGGTGTTTTCTCTAGCTGAGACGTAAGCCGTTGTAGATGGCACTACGTGATCGATCTTTCGAATTAGGAGCCACCATGATGGAAATTCAATTTCCAAATATGACATTTTGCGGTTTTGATTGTAGAGCCTAGTATTGGCGGCATGATATATGGTACCCATGTCGTCTATGATTGATATATTTATATTTGAAGTTGTTTTCTTCACTTATAGTAATAAAATAAGATGAAATTTCAAGTATCAAGCATATTTGGCTATTATAAGGGAAAACCCTATCCTCCGGCTTGCGTTGCATTGTGTGATGGGACACGGGTCTTATAATAGCTTCATTGTTCTTTATTTAGGATTGCGTTGTTTGTTTTCTGCATTGGTATTCTTGGGAGGAAACCCGTTCGGTGTTATACGGCGTGGTCCCTTGATTTACCTAACTTTGAAAACAAAGATTAATAACTGTTTTAGTTCTCACACCAGTCACATGACTGACCTGGAGTTTATTGTTTTAACCTAAACTCTGGGTGCCCCTATTTTCCACACGGGCAGCTAGTAGTTTTGGTTTTGCAGATTTATATTCACATGATCCTGATTTACAGCTGGAACGATATCCAGAAAGCTCTTTATCCGTATATCTCTTCTAGTTGTGTTTTGTATTATTTCCGCTGCGATGTATTTAAATGTAATTTAAATCTCTGATATTTTCTGTGTAATATTAATTCATACTCTGTATATTCTTGTATTATGATGGAACTGTTGTAATATACAATGAAATGTTCTTCTGTTTGTGTAATGACCCGCATTGTCAGGGGTATTATGATTAATTTATTTAATTATATCAATGGTGGTATTAGAGGATTTAATGGTCGTGGAAGTAAATAATGGTAAATATTTAATTAAAATAATAAATTAAATAATATATTTAATTCTGAAATAAACAGAATTGGCTGAAATGGCGATATGGTGTGAACCAGATCATCTGTGATATTTAATTCATCTTGGAATTGAATTTGAATGACGAATATATTCAATCATCGACAGTTGAACGGATAGTTTATAATATAATTATAAACGAGCTCGAAATGACGCTGTAGTTCGTAAATTGGCGATTCGAACTTCAACTGAATGTACAAGATTCGTTTTAAACCGGATTTCTGTGAAACAAGAAACGCGTGGAGCTGGTGGAGTATATCATTCTAGTAGAAGAGAAAAATCGGGATTTCATCGTGTAGATTTTGATGTATGTCCAAATCAAATTCTGAAATAGTCGCTATAGAATCGTTTATCGACCGTATCGGTTTATTCGATATAACTAGAGATCGGGTTTGAATTTAGACAAGGTTCTTTTGGGACATAACGATAATTCGATTTTTAGAATTTTATTGTAATTTTTAATTAATTAAATAAGCAACTTTTTATTTGAAGAATTCTGCACCCTGTAATCAACATTTTGGAGTTTCACAATATGAGTTAACCTACCGGTATTATTATATTTTTGGGATCGTGACACCAAGCTCATCTCAACGATGTATTTGTCTCAGTCCGCAGCACTCGTACATGGATAATGGTTCAAATTTAAAAGAACATAATATTAATAATATCTAGATATTTTCATTCCTTAACCTAACCCCTACATTTCTCTGATCCAAAGGGAGGCCACGCATCCTTTCTTTCAGCCGCTTCTTCCTATATCCAAACGAGAAATTCAATCCCCTCAAAAAAATTCAAAACGTGGAAAATTTCCATCCTCTAAATTTCTCTATAAGTACACATCAACTTCTTAACCTAAATCTCTTCTACTAGGAGTCAACAATTTGCGTCGCCAGCATTTTTCCTTTCTCAGACAACAAAAATCAATTCAACAAGATAAATCGAGGTACGGGTGTATTTAGCATTGTGGGAAGAAGAGCTTCGCGGGGATAGGAGTTTTACAAGACTTGATGAAGAATCCGGGCACTCGAAAAATCACAGCGTTAACTAGGGTTAACTACTGGAAGCGATTCAAGCTTTAATTCAGGTTATTGTGATTTATTTTGGGTATAGAGCATCGAAAGGAGGATGTTTGCAAATAAATGGGGTAGATTCGTAGTATTTGGGTTCGGTACCCTACTGTAAATGTGCGAATGGGTTCGGAGTCGCAACCCAGGGAAGGCAGCGAGCTCCGTTTCTTGGTGATGGAGCGGGGTAGATTGAAACGAGGATGAGATTGGTTGATTCGATTTTGGGTTTCATTAAGAATCGAAGTGGTAAAAGGCGATGGGAGTTTGGTGGAGTTGGGTATGAGCAGAGCAGTGCGTTTCGGGAAGAAGAGGAATTTCCTCTTTAGCGGTTTGGGCTGTAGAAAATTGGTGGGTGGGCCAACGAGGAAAAAGAATTGGGCTGGGTAGTAATGTTTGAGCCAAAGGGTAAATTAGTTAATGTTTATTTAATTTAAATTAGTTGTGACGCCCCATGTCCATTAATGTCACTCACAAATGGAATGCATTAACTTCTATGTAGCGTTTTAAGTCTGTATAGAGCAGAAATTTAACAACAAGACAGATATAAAACAATACTTAAAAATTTAAAACTTTATTCATTGCAGTGGTAATAGAAAAGTTTGATTACATCATCAAAAACCAAAGACAGGAGTCAAGTAAATAATATCCATCTTGATTAAATCAGAGTACATAAAATAAAAGACATAACCCCAACATAAAATAGCCATAAATAAGATAGGTTGAACTTTTGCTTTAGCGATCCAAGAAACTTCCAAAGAAAGAGATAAAGCTGTCTAAATCAAGCTCCACTAGTACTAGTCCCACCCTGAGCACCTTGGGGGGAGGGGAGGGAAGAAAAGAGGTGGAAACAAGGGGTTCAGACATAAAGCCTGGCGAGTGCAATAACTTTAACAGTATAATCATTAAGTAACTAGGATAAGGCATAAGCAAGAAAATAAGGAGATGACTGTGAATAAATGGGTATGACAGAGCAAACAAAGGAAATAAGACGAACAAAGATAACATTAAAGGCACCCCTAATCACTATAGGATAATTACTATACTGCACCACCACTAGTCACCCTAAAGGTTGATCCCGCCTACAGAACTTAATAATGATAATGGTAGTTTCATGTACCCCTAGCTACCTTCATAGGTGTTGTCTGCCCCTATCTCCACTAGGTGTACCCACTACCCCCTTTCGATCGGCTCCCTAACTCGTAGATACCCGTGCTGGCCCCACTGTGGGGTGTATCACTCCCCAAAGTGGCAACCCGATACCACCAAAAATACACGGCTTATATCTACACGATGCAACAACGTCTTACCTACCAGCCCAGGCCCACACACGCATATGAACCAATTGGACTGGCGTTGCCACCGCTAACCCGTTTTGACCTCTCACAATCAAATCCAGTACGCATGTCCCGTCCTCGACTTGGGTCGAGCCCACAAAGATACTTAATGGGTTACTGGTTGGAAAAGGGCCCCATGCATGACACAAGCTTTCCACCTATGCTTGGTCCCCTATAAGGTTTTCCCACTTAACCCCATTCTTATTCATGTCTTCTTACATGGTTCAATCTTGGTTAAGTGCATCTAATCGTATTTCAAATGCCACCCAAGGCACCCACTTAATTCCACACGCCACCCAAGGCACCCACTTAACCCCCCCCCCCCATGTCCAGCCACATGTTTATCCGGTTAAGTGTTTCTTAATTCAAAAACACATTAACCTTTTAACAACCTCCCACATTAGACTTGCATTTGTGGCATCTGGATTTGCCGGGCGGGTCCGGACAGTCTTACACCACAAATGAGCCTAACCTCGTGTCTTTACAACTTTATGCATTTAGTTCATGCCTTTGACCTCTCACATCATACTGGCATTTTTGGCAACTGGATTTGCCGGGCGGGTCTGGGCAGTCTTACACCACAAAAGAGTCTAACCTCGTGTCTTAAGCGATTTATTATTACATATCTTCATTTAACCACAAATTGGATTATTATCCCTATTCAAATTTGTAAATAAATTCCAAATTCATTTATGTGCATAATTGTCTCAATTATGTCCATAAATACCAATTATGCCAATTAATGTCTTAAATTTATTATATGCCTTTTTCAGGCCTTTTATGCCAATTCTCAATAGGTGTATATTTAATATTACCCCCATCGTCCCCACGTTGTTCATTCGTTTATCATGACATATATATATATATATTAGACTATAAATTAGTCTAATACATAAAAGGGAAGAAACATCACAAATTTGCCTAACACCCAAAATAGATCTAACTTGCAAACAAAAATTACAACATAACTTGCATAGACTTTGTATAGTCATGAATCTAAACATAAACCAAAAGGGTGTGAACTTTCATGTATATGATATAGTTTTTCACTTGAAACTTGCATAGGCCATAATCACAAACTTGCATAAAACTATACATGTCATAGATCTAAACATAGGGGTGTAAACTTGCATATATGTGATATAGTTTTTCACCTAAAACTTGCATAGGCCATAATCACAAACTTGCATAAAACGATGTATGTCATAGATCTAAATCTAAAGGGTAAACTTGCATATATGTGAATCCAATTTCGATCTAAACTTGTATATAATCACTTTATTTGATTCAAATGTAAACTAGTGTACAATTTACATAGAAACTAGCATATAATCTACACCCAAACTTGCATATAAAAAATGATGTCAAACATGAACCAAGTTGAATATGGATGATTTGGCATATGAAAAGGGATCCACAACAAAACTATCATGATAAACATCTAGCATATATTCACAAAAGATTACATTTTTCCACTGATTCACAAACATAGCCATATAACCTAATTTATATCTCAACCTAATTAACTTGTTAATTATCTTATTAAAGAAATTAAACTCACAACTCAAAGAAGGTCTTGAGTTCTGAAATCTGAGTTCTGAAATCGATTTAGCTCGCCTCAGAAGTAGACAATTCGTTGTAGTTGTTGTTATAATCTTGAATTGGATTGAGTTTATTAGCTTTACTTTCTCTATAATTGGTGGCAGCTACTCTAGGTTGCAAGGTGATAGCATGACGACCATGGTTCTAATTTTAATTAGGTTTTAGGGTTTGAGTCTACATGTGTTTATATAGAGTTTATAATTAATTTAGGCCATGCGATCAACCTAGAACAAACCACAACCAATCAGTCCAGATAAGAACTATCCAGAAACCCTATTGACTCAGCAACCAGTCATAAAATCGTCATCACTAAAATCTGCCCAGGGGGGTCAGGTCGACCCCCAGGTCGACCTGTAGGGGGGAGTTCGATACTTGGGTCGACCCCCTGGTCGACCTGGGTCCTGGGTGGGAATTTTCCCGCCCAGCCCGCTTCTGGCTTATGATTTGAAATTTGAATTTATTAAATTTTGTGGAAACTACCGACAACCATAACTTCTTCATACGAAGTCCAATTTACGTAAACCCGGACTCTATCTCAACCAGAATTTCAAGACGAACACAATGGCGTAACCCATTTCCCTTGATTCTCACATTTACAATTAAGTATTCTTTAATTTTTTAATTTATGTTAACAGAAAACGCGGGGTGTTACATTCTCCCCACCTTAAAGGATTTCGCCCCCGAAATCTCCAAGTTAAGGATATGCATATCCTAACATCCAATCATCCATTTACTCAACCATTAAACACAGTCATCCATTGTCCTTACAAAATTTCTAATGATGTATGAACATAAGCAAGAAGTGTGTGTATATGTTCCTTATCTAACGCAAAATCAGGCGGTCTACTGATTCAGTTGACTTCCTTAATGCAAATCATGATAGTGCCATGCGTCCACTATATATGCGAATGATTCCTATCGATACATATTATTTCTGCATGTGTGCACAACCATTCATCAAAATGCATCATCCACATGATATAAACCATTATACATCCATTAATTTAAATACGCACACAATTTATATGCAACATGAAGGTGATTGAGCCAATCTAGTGCCTAAGGTGTGTGTATATGCATCCATGAGCAACCACTAGCATCCACTTGCATCCATTTGCATCCATCAGACATAACATGTCTCAAACACATGTTTCAACCATAGGGTTCTTCCTAACTAAAGATCGAAGATGCCATCGCAAAGATAATACTAAAAGACAGGACAAGTATCAAAAAAGTGGTAGAAAAAGGAGAAATTAAATCGTACCCTCAAAAAGGAAAAGGTACAGTGTACCCATCTTATCTTCCGTCTCGCAAGTCGCGTCTCTTTGATCATATCCCCATTGCACTTTGACCAACTTGACCTCTTTGTTGCGAAGCTTTTTGACCTCCGATCTGAGAATGCGTGTAAGAGCTCGTCTGATCGTGGCATTGCGCTCTACTTCCACTTCTTCGAGCATGCTCGGCTCTACCACTTCAGCCGTATCGTGTAAACACTTACGCAAATATGAAACGTGAAACGCGTCATGAACTCCGCAGGGCTTCTCTGGTATGTTTACTCTGTATGCCATCTACCCAATCCTCTCTGTAATTAGAAAGGGTCCTACGAACCTTGGTGCCATCTTCCCTACCGATCCAAAGCTGTTCTCAACGGAGACTGTAACAACCCTGAATTTTGGGGCCAATTTAAAATTTATTTTAAGTGATTTTAAATGAGTTTTGATATTTAGAATAATCTATTTTAAATAATAATGATCACAAATTTGGTTCAAATCGAAGTTAAAATAAATAAATTAATTTTAATTATAAAAAGAGTTAGAAATAGCGCGGTAGTTTGAAAAGTCAAACTTGAACTTTGACTGACCGTATAGGACGCAAAATTTAACGGATTTCAGTGAAACCAAAAATATTGGAATCTATTTAAAAATATCTTTCCAACGAATCCAATAAATCGAAATTTCATAGCGGAAATCAAAAGTTATGGCCAATTCAATTTTTAGAAAGGTCGCTAGGTAATTTGCATAGGTCAATAATGCTACTTTTTGCATATAAAGGAATTTCGACTCGAAACCACATCCATTGAGTCTGGAATGACGTTTCTGCATTTAAAAAGTATAAACATTTATATATTTGGAGTTTCGAAAATTAATTGTCTAGAAATGTATTTTTAAAATAAAATATATAGCCATAGAAAATAGTGATTTTTCAAACAGTGTCCGTTTCTGACGAAATCACTTTTGTTGGATCCGGAATGTCAAAATATTGTTAAGTTTAATTTTTCATAATTTTTCAAGTTAATATGTGAGCGTAGCAAAAGAAACAGTATTTAGTCAATTTGGTCAAAATTAATTGACTGAAAAATAGCCATTTTTCAAAATGTCTCAGAATTCAACGAAATAAATTTTGTTGGATTCTTATTATCAAAACAAAGCTAAAAATGATTTTTTGGTAATTTTTAGAATTAAAATATAATTATAATTGATTTTTCAGTGTAAACGGGCAAATTTTTGACTTTAAAAATTCATTAAAAATCCATATGGGCTCAGAATTGAATGAAATTAATTTTCATAGGTCCACAGCATCAAAACATAGCTAAATATAATTTTCGAGAATTTTTTAAGTTAATTTGTGACCTCGGTGAATTTTCATGTACGGTATACATTAAAATATTAATAAAATAATATAATTATTCCAAAACTCATAATAAATTTCGGAATTGGGTCCTGTAACATGTTCCATTGCGTTCAAAAGGCCTCAAAACCTTAAGAACGACAGTAAGCAGGCCTAAATCGGAGTTCGGACCAAAACGGGCCTTAACGGGCTAATTAAATTATTAACTAATGATTAGGAAAACCTAATATAATATTATTTAAACCCGAATTTACTTTTCATCCGTCCCCTACCTCATGTTTCAGCCGACATTTCTCACCAAAGAACCCATAGCCTCCGAATTTTCAAACTTCGATTTTTCTCTCATTTCTCAACGAAATTTAGCGTGTGAGTACTCGTTTCGAAGCTCTTCCCAAGCTCTTTCTTCTCCGACAAGAATCACCTCAAATCGTGCCCTGTCGAAGCCACTATACCCCTCCAAAGCCGTGGCCTTTGCGCCCCCACCGCGCCACCCATGTTGAGCCGCACCTCCTCCAATTCCCGGTGAAGATAGCCCTCTCCAAGCTCTTCCACCTCCAACAAACGGTTCGTCATTTCATCAACCGTAGCTCCGGCAAATTGAAAACAAAGATTTGAACACTTTCCTAAAGGTAATAGCTTCAGATTTTGTCACGCTTTTAAGCATCGCAGAGTCAGTTGTTAAAAGCTGTTTTTTTATTTTTCATATGAATTTGCATGTAAAATGTTTCAGATCCGCAACCGTCTTGAATTCGAACACCAAATCTGATCAAACTTGATTCATTTCAGAAACAAGAAAGGTGAGAATTTATTTTTAATTAAATTTAATTTATTTAATTATTAATTCATTATTATTAAAGAATATTGATTGATTGATATGCTATGTAGTGATATTTGAAATACGGATCTAGGTTGTTTATGACCGTATGATGTTAGATCCACGAATCTAAATATTAGATCTGAAACTATTGGCTAATTAATATATATTATTTGTTAATGATATTGAATCATACTTCGCCGATTTGACATATGCCAAAATATAAACCACATTGAATATTATCTTGATATGAATTGTTAGATGTATACTTGTTTGGATATTTGAATATGGTTGTTGATTGTATGATATAAATTTACATCTTATGTTGTAAAAATATAGAATTTGCGATGATTTACATTTTTATTATGTAAACCAAAATTTTGGAATTTACGATGATTTACAATTTAGTATGTAAATCAAAATTTTAGAAATTGCGATGATATACATTTTAGTATGCAAATTAAAAGTTAAAATTAGCGATGACATGAATTTACATTTTATTTTGTAAATTCAATATTAAAACTTTGTGACGACACAAATTTTACATTTTATTATGTATAGAAAGTTAGAATTGTGCGTTGACATAGAATTTACATTTTTATTTGTAAATTATAGTTAGAATTTTGCGTTGACACAAAAATTATTTTTTTTCTTATGCAAATCAAAGCTAGAATTTTGCGTGATATAAAATTTACATTTTCTTATGTAAATTATAGTTAGAATTCTGCGTTGATACACAAATTTACATTTTATTATGTAAATTAAGGCTAGAATTTTGCGTTGATATAAAATTTACATTTTATCATGTAAATTAAAGTTAGAATTTGGCGATACCGTAAAGTTTACGTTTTATTTGTAAATTTAAAGTTAGACTTTGCGATGACATTAAAATTACATTTTGTTTTGTAAATTTAAAATTAGAATTTTGCAATGTCATGAAGATGTACATTTTATTATGTAAGTTAAAATTAGAATTTGTGATGACATGAAATTTTACATGTTATTATGTAAATAAAGTATTTTCACCGTATGCATAAATTTACATTATTTCCAATGTAAATTAAATAGTAAATTTAACTGTAGGATGTTACTAACATTTTTTTGTTAATATTTAAAAGGAATTTAACATTTTTGTAAATGTTAAAAATTAGAATTTACATCGTATGAGAATTTAACATTTTTGTTAATGTTAAAAATTAGAATTTACATCGTATGAGAATTTAACATTTTTGTTAATGTTAAAAATAAGAAATTTCATCGTATGACAAATTTAACATTTTCGTTAATGTTAAAAATAAGAAAATACACCGTGTGTTAATTAACATTATTTTTAGTGTTAATTTAAAAGATAATTCATCGTATGTTAATTAACATTATTTTAATGTTAATATCAGAATAATTCCACCGTAGGAAAATTTCACATTTTTATTAAAGTTAATATAAGGGGAATGGCACTGTATGTACATTTTACATTATTTTATAATGTAATTATAAAAAGGTTTTACACCGTAGGATATAGTTACATACTTTTAATGTATATTAAAATGAATATTTCACCGTAGGATAAATGTACATTATTTTTACTGTACACAAAAAGAGGAATTTCACCGCATGATAAAAATTACATTTCTCTTTGTAATTAAAAAGGGAATTTCACCGCGTGATTGGAATTACATTTTTCTTTGTAATTAAAGATGTGAATTTCACTGCATGAAAAAAAAAGTTTCATTTTTCTATGTAAATGAAATATGAGTTTGCATTATATGTAAAGTTACATTATTTTAAATGTAAATGAAATAGAAACCTCACCCGTATGTAAAATTTGACATTATTTTACATGTAAATATAGAGTAGAGTTTGCATGTAGATTAAAGATTACTTTTATTATAAAGAAGTAGAATGTACATGGTGAAATAAAATTTACATTTTATTTTATAAGGTAAGATATATAGAAATCCATTGTATGTTAAAATTTACATGTTTATAAATGTAAATAAAAAGGAATTTAACTGTAGGAAGATTTACATTATTTGTTTTATGAAATAAAAAGAATGGACTTTACATTGTAATTAAAAAGTCAATTTTACATTGTAAAGAAAGAACGGATTTCACATTGTAATTAGAGAATGAAAATTTACATTTCCTTTAATGTAAATATACATGAGTTTCACCGTATGTCCATTTTACATTATTTTTAATGTAAATTATATAGTAATCACAACGTAGGATAATTTTGCATTATTTTATAATGTAAATAAAAAGGGGATTTACACTGTAGGAAATTAACATTATTTATAATGTTAAGATAAAAGAATGATATCGTAGGATGAATTGACATTATTTATAATGTTAATAAAAAGAGAATTGACCGTAGTATAAGTGACATTATTTATGATAAAAAGAAAATTGACCATAGGATAAGTGACATTATTTATAATGTTAATAAAAAGAGAATTGACCGTAGGATAAGTTACGTTATTTTATAATGTAATTTAAAGAAATTTAGACCGCATGACATGAATTACATTTATTTATGCATTTATAAATGAAATTAGACCACACGACATAAATTACATTTATTTACGTAATTTATGAATGAATGAAGCCCGCATAATATAAAATACATTTTTATATGTATTTTATGAATGAATTAAGACCTCATAAAATAAATTACATTTTTATATGTATTTTATGAATGAATTAACATCGCATGAAATAAAATACATTTGTATATGCATTTTATGAATGAGTTAAGATCGCATGAAATAAATTACATTTTATTTTATGAATGAAATTAGTCCGCATAAAGTAAATTACATTTTTATATGTAATTATGAATGAATTTTCATCCTATGAAATAAATTACATATTATTATGTAAATTATGAATGAATTTAACCCCCATGAATGAATTTCATTTTTATTCTATGAATTGAATGTATGGATTTACTTTGTAAATAAAGATTACATTTTTATAATGTAAATAAGAAATAGGATTTACATTGTAAATAAAATTTATATTCTTATATGTACTTAAGAACGATGAATTATAAATTACATTTTACATGTAAGAAGGAATTGGACGATGAAATACAATTTACATTTTACCGTAAATTAAAGAAATTAAAAGAATCAAAAAGGAAGAATTCATCATTCAAGTATGATTTGCATTTCTCTGTAAATGAACTGATAAAAGGATAAAGAAGGAAAATATACTTAAGAATAAAGAGTTAAACGGGTTACGTTTATATATATATATATATATATATATATATATATATATAATTAAAATTAAACGAATCGAGCGCGGTATTTCGCGTTTTAAAATTATATCTTTAAATGACTATACAAGAAGATCCAACCGTCGGATTTTCTTGAAACTGAAACCGCTAGGACCGTCTTGGAAAAATCTTTCCAACGATATATAAAATGTCAAAATCCAATGGTTAGATTTTGAGATATGTGAAAATCAAAATTGATTGAAATAGCACCAAAATCGACATTGACCTGAATCGTCGTTGATTAAAGATGTAATTATTTTTAATTAAATAAAATTGGGAATAATTGTTATAAATTAGAAATAACGATAAGGAAGAGTTTTCAATATATATATATATATATACGGAGATTATTTGGAAAGGCCGAGTTAATCTCATTCCAAATAATCAAACGACGATGAGAATTGAAGAAGAAGACGACTAATGAAGACCGTCAATCTTCCCCTCAGGAAGACAGCGATTGAGGCTTTGAATTGATTTGCTCCCAATTCGAGGTCATGATCGTCGTTCGAACGAACATGTTGATTGAACGGATTTGGCTTTCACTCAGACCCAGAGCATAAGCGTAAATGGATTGCATGTCTGACGTGGTATTCCTTTACACTGTATCTATTGATCTCTGCTAAACATATATCTGTTTGGTGTCTTTCACCCTTCTCTGAGACGTACGAGCTCAGAGGTTATATGTTGGCGGAAACCAATGATATGGTATGGATTGACGATGTGGCATGCCAAGATGCATGTGATCAAGGCTTTGTTGAAAAGCAGGCCTTGTGGGATGATCAAAGCATAGTCTGTTTAGGCATAGCTTTGTGTATGACGTGACTTCACGAGCCTAACACACCGGCGGAGTCTAAAACGGGAGAAGGGAACGCAGGGAGTGCACACGTTTCTTTCTAGCTAGAGTGGTGCCAGGGACCTACCAGCGCTGGCATTTATTCATTGTGGTTGTTGGATTTTTCGAGGCCTCAGATTTATGCGGTCGCCACTGGCCGTATTGTAGGTCCAAAAGGACCGGGAAGCGTGTGTTCAGGAATTGCCAATCCATTAAGCGTTAACGTATGGACCGGCCCTGCAGGATCCAAGGGTTGGACAGAGTACCAATCCTGGGGCATTGCTAGAGTGTCTCGAATCGGTAAGGATCTCCTCCCTAGCCTTGACTCAGATGGAAATCCAAATTCCAAATACGACCCTACGGTTTTGATTGTATTACTAGTATGGAGATATAGTAGGATGGGGTACTATGTTTCCTAGGATTGATACATTTATTTTGAAATGTTTTTATTATACACTAATAATAATATTAAACTCGTATTTGCCGTATTTAGCATGTTTAATCACCATAAGGAAAAACTCTATCCTCTGGTGTGCGTTGCATTGTGTGATGGGACTTGAGTCTTATGGTGATTCCATTTTTCTAGAAAGCATTGCGATGTTGTACGTTCTGACACTTAAATTATGCACGACAATCCATTGAGTAAACCCGTTCCGCATTAGCGGCGTGGTCTTTGGATTTGTCATATTATTATTACTAAACTAGTTATGAATTCTCATACCAGTCCCACGACTGACCCGTAGTTTGTTTCACCTTTTTGCAAACTCGGGTGCCCTCTTTTCTACACGGGCAGCCAAGTAAACAGGTTCATTCTTTGCTTGGAGTCTTCTTGGAGTTGCTTATTATCTTTGCTTGGATTTGCTTTTACGGAGAGGTGATGTCTTGGAGCTTTGAGGACAGCTATCATTTACTTCTATTGCATTTTTCTATCTTTAAGTTCAGTCATTAGACTTGTTTCATTTCGTATTGTTTATTTTGGGAGTTGGAACTTATTTTCATTTCTACAAACTTGATGTAATAATTTGGATTCTGTGACTGTTGGGATTCTGTGGTTTATGACATTATATTTCCGCTGCTATAATGTTATTATTCTATGGTATTTCCTCTGCTATGTTGTATCAGTGATATGTATTGTGATATTTATGTTGTATTCCATATGATTATTCCTTACTTTCACCTAGTGGAAGTTTGGGGTCATCACAGTTGGTATCAGAGCCAGGTTAAACTTAGCTTTGGAATATGACATATTTATAACAAATTCGTTTACATAGAATCACAATATTCTATGGCGGACATTTCATGTGATACATAATAGCCAGTCACTTTCGTCATCTTTTCATTCATCCTTCGATCTTTTCTATCTCTTAGAACCACCATTACAGTTGTTTTGACTCTTCCCTTGATCATACATTCGAAGAAGACTAAAGAAAGTGGCGATGCTCAAGTGGCACATGTTTACGAAGGAGCGAAATGACCAACTTCTTCAGTGCCAGTTTCTACTGAAGGAGGAGGGAAGTCTAATGTTTCTATAGGTACGCCTAGAATAAGTTACATCTCCCATGTTGCTTTTATTTCCTTTTGAGTTTGATTTTATGAGTCGTTGTTTGGCTTTCTCTCTCTCCTATCCTCTTTCTTCTTTTTCTTTTTCCTTTTCGGGGACGAAAAGTTCTTAAGTGGGGGAGATTGTAACAACCCTGAATTTTGGGGCCAATTTAAAATTTATTTTAAGTGATTTTAAATGAGTTTTGATATTTAGATTAATCTATTTTAAATAATAATGATCACAAATTTGGTTCAAATCGAAGTTAGAATGAATAAATTAATTTTAATTATAAAAAGAGTTAGAAATAGCGCGGTAATTTGAAAAGTCAAACTTGAACTTTGACTGACCGTATAGGACGCAAAATTTAACGGATTTTAGTGAAACCAAAAATATTGGAATCTATTTAAAAATATCTTTCCAACGAATCCGAAAAATCGAAATTTCATAGCGGAAATCAAAAGTTATGGCCAATTCAATTTTTAGAAAGGTCGCTAGGTAATTTGCATAGGTCAATAATGCTACTTTTTGCATATAAAGGAATTTCGACTCGAAACCACTTCCATTGAGTCCGGAATGACGTTTCTGCATTTAATAAGTATAAACATTTATATATTTGGAGTTTCGAAAATTAATTGTTTAGAAATGTATTTTTAAAATAAAATATATAGCCACATAAAATAGTGATTTTTCAAACAGTGTCCGTTTCTGACGAAACCACTTTTGTTGGATCTGGAATGTCAAAGTATTGTTAAGTTTAATTTTTCATAATTTTTCAAGTTAATATGTGAGCGTAGCAAAAGAAACAGTATTTAGTCAATTTCAGTCAAAATTAATTGACTGAAAAATAGCCATTTTTCAAAATGTCTCAGAATTCAACGAAATAAATTTTGTTGGATTCGTATTATCAAAACAAAGCTAAAAGTGATTTTTTGGTAATTTTTAGAATTAAAATATAATTATAATTGATTTTTCAGTGTAGACGGGCAAATTTTTGACTTTAAAAATTCATTAAAAATCCATATGGGCTCAGAATTGAACGAAATTAATTTTCATAGGTCCACAGCATCAAAACATAGCTAAATATAATTTTCGAGAATTTTTGAAGTTAATTTGTGACCTCTGGGAATTTTCATGTACGGTATACATTAAAATATTAATAAAATAATATAATTATTCCAAAACTCATAATAAATTTCGGAATTGGGTCCTGTAACATGTTCCATTGCGTTCAGAAGGCCTCAAAACCTTAAGAACGACAGTAAGCAGGCCTAAATCGGAGTTCGGACCAAAACGGGCTAATTAAATTATTAACTAATGATTAGGAAAACCTAATATAATATTATTTAAACCCGAATTTACTGTTCATCCATCCCCTACCTCATGTTTCAGCTGACATTTCTCACCAAAGAACCCATAGCCTCCGAATTTTCAAACTTCGATTTCTCTCTCATTTCTCAACGAAATTTAGCGTGTCAGTACTCGTTTCGAAGCTCTTCCCAAGCTCTTTCTTCTCCGACAAGAATCACCTCAAACCGTGCCCTGTCGAAGCCACCATACCCCTCCAAAGCCGCGGCCTTTGCGCCCCCACCGCGCCACCCATGTTGAGCCACACCTCCTCCAATTCCCGGTGAAGATAGCCCTCTCCAAGCTCTTCCACCTCCAACAAACGGTTCGTCATTTCATCAACCGTAGCTCCGGCAAATTGAAAACAAAGATTTGAACACTTTCCTAAAGGTAATAGCTTCAGATTTTGTCACGCTTTTAAGCGTCGCAGAATCAGTTGCGAAAAGCTGTTTTTTTATTTTTCATATGAATTTGCATGTAAAATGTTTCAGATCCGCAACCGTCTTGAATTCGAACACCAAATCTGATCAAACTTGATTCATTTCAGAAACAAGAAAGGTGAGAATTTATTTTTAATTAAATTTAATTTATTTAATTATTAATTCATTATTATTAAAGAATATTGATTGATTGATATGCTATGTAGTGATATTTGAAATACGGATCTAGGTTGTTTATGACCGTATGATGTTAGATCCGCGAATCTAAATATTAGATCTGAAACTATTGGCTAATTAATATATATTATTTGTTAATGATATTGAATCATACTTCGCCGATTTGACATATGCCAAAATATAAACCACCTTGAATATTATCTTGATATGAATCGTTAAATGTATACTTGTTTGGATATTTGAATATGGTTGTTGATTGGATGATATAAATTTACATCTTATGTTGTAAAAATATAGAATTTGCGATGATTTACATTTTTATTATGTAAACCAAAATTTTGGAATTTACGATGATTTACAATTTAGTATGTAAATCAAAATTTTAGAAATTGCGATGATATACATTTTAGTATGCAAATTAAAAGTTAAAATTAGCGATGACATGAATTTACATTTTATTTTGTAAATTCAATATTAAAACTTTGTGACGACACAAATTTTACATTTTATTATGTAAATAAAGTTAGAATTGAGCGTTGACATAGAATTTACATTTTTATTTGTAAATTATAGTTAGAATTTTGCGTTGACAAAAAAATTATTTTTTTTCTTATGCAAATCAAAGCTAGAATTTTGCGTGATATAAAATTTACATTTTCTTATGTAAATTATATTTAGAATTTTGCGTTGATACACAAATTTACATTTTATTATGTAAATTAAGGCTAGAATTTTGCGTTGATATAAAATTTACATTTTATCATGTAAATTAAAGTTAGAATTTGGCGATATCGTAAAGTTTACGTTTTATTTGTAAATTTAAAGTTAGACTTTGCGATGACATTAAAATTACATTTTGTTTTGTAAATTTAAAATTAGAATTTTGCAATGTCATGAAGATGTACATTTTATTATGTAAGTTAAAATTAGAATTTGTGATGACATGAAATTTTACATGTTATTATGTAAATAAAGTATTTTCACCGTATGCATAAATTTACATTATTTCCAATGTAAATTAAATGGTAAATTTAACCGTAGGATGTTACTAACATTTTTTTGTTAATATTTAAAAGGAATTTAACATTTTTGTAAATGTTAAAAATTAGAATTTACATCGTATGAGAATTTAACATTTTTGTTAATGTTAAAAATTAGAATTTATATCGTATGAGAATTAAACATTTTTGTTAATGTTAAAAATAAGAAATTTCATCGTATGACAAATTTAACATTTTCGTTAATGTTAAAAATAAGAAAATACACCGTGTGTTAATTAACATTATTTTTAGTGTTAATTTAAAAGAAAATTCATCGTATGTTAATTAACATTATTTTAATGTTAATATCAGAATAATTCCACCGTAGGAAAATTTCACATTTTTATTAAAGTTAATATAAGGGGAATGGCACTGTATGTACATTTTACATTATTTTATAATGTAATTATAAAAAGGATTTACGCCGTAGGATATAGTTACATACTTTTAATGTATATTAAAATGAATATTTTCATCGTAGGATAAATGTACATTATTTTTACTGTACACAAAAAGAGGAATTTCACCGCATGATAAAAATTACATTTCTCTTTGTAATTAAAAAGGGAATTTCACCGCATGATTGGAATTACATTTTTCTTTGTAATTAAAGATGTGAATTTCACTGCATGAAAAAAAAAAGTTTCATTTTTCTATGTAAATGAAATATGAGTTTGCATTATATGTAAAGTTACATTATTTTAAATGTAAATGAAATAGAAACCTCACCCGTATGTAAAATTTGACATTATTTTACATGTAAATATAGAGTAGAGTTTGCATGTAGATTAAAGATTACTTTTATTATAAAGAAGTAGAATGTACATGGTGAAATAAAATTTACATTTAATTTTATAAGGTAAGATATATAGAAATCCATCGTATGTTAAAATTTACATGTTTATAAATGTAAATAAAAAGGAATTTAACTGTAGGAAGATTTACATTATTTTTTTTATGAAATAAAAAGAATGGACTTTACATTGTAATTAAAAAGTCAATTTTACATTGTAAAGAAAGAACGGATTACACATTGTAATTAGAGAATGAAAATTTACATTTCCTTTAATGTAAATATACATGAGTTTCACCGTATGTCCATTTTACATTATTTTTAATGTAAATTATATAGTAATCACAACGTAGGATAATTTTGCATTATTTTATAATGTAAATAAAAAGGGGATTTACACTGTAGGAAATTAACATTATTTATAATGTTAAGATAAAAGAATGATATCGTAGGATGAATTGACATTATTTATAATGTTAATAAAAAGAGAATTGACCGTAGTATAAGTTACATTATTTATGATAAAAAGAAAATTGACCATAGGATAAGTGACATTATTTATAATGTTAATAAAAAGAGAATTGACCGTAGGATAAGTTACGTTATTTTATAATGTAATTTAAAGAAATTTAGACCGCATGACATGAATTACATTTATTTATGCATTTATAAATGAAATTAGACCACACGACATAAATTACATTTATTTATGTAATTTATGAATGAATGAAGCCCGCATAATATAAAATACATTTTTATATGTATTTTATGAATGAATTAAGACCTCATAAAATAAATTACATTTTTATATGTATTTTATGAATGAATTAACATCGCATGAAATAAAATACATTTGTATATGCATTTTATGAATGAGTTAAGATCGCATGAAATAAATTACATTTTATTTTATGAATGAAATTAGTCCGCATAAAGTAAATTACATTTTTAAATGTAATTTATGAATGTATTTTCATTGTATGAAATAAATTACATATTATTATGTAAATTATGAATGAATTTATCCCACATGAATGAATTTCATTTTTATTCTATGAATTGAATGTATGGATTTACTTTGTAAATAAAGATTACATTTTTATAATGTAAATAAGAAATAGGATTTACATTGTAAATAAAATTTATATTCTTATATGTACTTAAGAACGATGAATTATAAATTACATTTTACATGTAAGAAGGAATTGGACGATGAAATACTATTTACATTTTACCGTAAATTAAAGAAATTAAAAGAATCAAAAAGGAAGAATTCATCATTCAAGTATGATTTGCATTTCTCTGTAAATGAAGGGATAAAAGGATAAAGAAGGAAAATATACTTAAGAATAAAGAGTTAAACGGGTTACGTTATATATATATATATATATATATATATATATATATATATATATACATAAATATAATTAAAATTAAACGAATCGAGCGCGGTATTTCGTGTTTTAAAATTATATCTTTAAATGACTATACAAGAAGATCCAACCGTCTGATTTTCTTGAAACTGAAACCGCTAGGACCGTCTTGGAAAATTCTTTCCAACGATATATAATACGTCAAAATCCAACGGTTAGATTTTGAGATATGTGAAAATCAAAATTGATTGAAATAGCACCAAAATCGACATTGACCTGAATCGTCGTTGATTAAAGATGTAATTATTTTTAATTAAATAAAATTGGGAATAATTGTTGTAAATTAGAAATAACGATAAGGAAGCGTTTTCAATATATATATATACGGAGATTATTTGGAAAGGCCGAGTTAATCTCATTCCAAATAATCAAACGACGATGAGAATTGAAGAAGAAAATGACTAATGAAGACCGTCAATCTTCCCCCTCAGGAAGACAGCGATTGAGGCTTTGAATTGATTTGCTCCCAATTCGAGGTCATGATCGTCGTTCGAACGAACATGTTGATTGAACGGATTTGGCTTTCGCTCAGACCCGGAGCATAAGCGTAAATGGATTGCATGTCTGACGTGGTATTCCTTTACACTGTATCTATTGATCTCTGCTAAACATATATCTGTTTGGTGTCTTTCACCCTTCTCTGAGACGTACGAGCTCAGAGGTTATATGTTGGCGGAAACCAATGATATGGTATGGATTGACGATGTGGCATGCCAAGATGCATGTGATCAAGGCTTTGTTGAAAAGCAGGCCTTGTGGGATGATCAAAGCATAGTCTGTTTAGGCATAGCTTTGTGTATGACGTGACTTCACGAGCCTCACACACTGGCGGAGTCTAAAACGGGAGAAGGGAACGCAGGGAGGGCACACGTTTCTTTCTAGCTAGAGTGGTGCCAGGGTCCTACCAGCACTGGCATTTATTCATTGTGGTTGTTGGATTTTTCGAGGCCTCGGATTTATGCGGTCGCCACTGGCCGTATTGTAGGTCCAAAAGGACCGGGAAGCGTGTGTTCAGGAATTGCCAATCCATTAAGCGTTAACGTATGGACCGGCCCTGCAGGATCCAAGGGTTGGACAGAGTACCAATCCTGGGGCATTGCTAGAGTGTCTCGAATCGGTAAGGATCTCCTCCCTAGCCTTGACTCAGATGGAAATCTAAATTCCAAATACGACCCTACAGTTTTGACTGTATTACTAGTATGTAGATTTAGTAGGATGGGGTACTATGTTTCCTAGGATTGATACATTTATTTTGAAATGTTTTTATTATACACTAATAATAATATTAAACTCGTATTTGCCGTATTTAGCATGTTTAATCACCATAAGGGAAAACTCTGTCCTCTGGTGTGCGTTGCATTGTGTGATGGGACTTGAGTCTTATGGTGATTCCATTTTTCTAGAAAGCATTGCGATGTTGTACGTTCTGACACTTTAAATTATGCACGACAATCCATTGAGTAAACCCGTTCCGCATTAGCGGCATGGTCTTTGGATTTGTCATATTATTATTACTAAACTAGTTATGAATTCTCATACCAGTCCCACGACTGACCCGTAGTTTGTTTCACCTTTTTGCAAACTCGGGTGCCCTCTTTTCTACACGGGCAGCCAAGTAAACAGGTTCATTCTTTGCTTGGAGTCTTCTTGGAGTTGCTCATTATCTTTGCTTGGATTTGCTTTTGCGGAGAGGTGATGACTTGGAGCTTTGAGGACAGCTATCATTTACTTCTATTGCATTTTTCTATCTTTAAGTTCAGTCATTAGACTTGTTTCATTTCGTATTGCTTATTTTGGGAGTTGGAACTTATTTTCATTTCTGCAAACTTGATGTAATAATTTGGATTCTGTGACTGTTGGGATTCTGTGGTTTATGACATTATATTTCCGCTGCTATAATGTTATTATTCTATGGTATTTCCTCTGCTATGTTGTATCAGTGATATGTATTGTGATATTTATGTTGTATTCCATATGATTATTCCTTACTTTCACCTAGTGGAAGTTTTGGGTCATCACAGAGACACTTTAATAAAAACCATGTCCCCAACATCGTACTCAAGACCCGTTCGTCTCTTATCAGCATATGACTTCTGCCGGTCCTATGCTTTTTTCATTCACCGTCGAATCAGGTCTATCTTCTCCGAAGTCTCCCTAATCTTGTCGGGTCCAAGCAAAACCTAATCAGTGGATTCCCACCAACATGTAGGTGATTGGAACGGTCGTCCATAGAGAGCCTCAAAAGGTGCCATGCCAATGCTAGCCTGAAAACTATTATTATAGGCGAATTCTACTAGTGGAAGGTGTTCTTCCCATGTTCCTCTAAAGTCTAGAATGCATAGCCTCAGAAGGTCTTCTAGAATCCGATCCACCCTCTCGGTCTGACCGTCCGTCTGAGGATGATAAGCGGCACTTAAGCATAGTTGCGTTCCAACTGCCTCTTGTAAGCTCAACCAAAATTCGCTTGTGAAAATAGGATCTCTATCGCTCATAATGCTGGAGAGTATGCCGTGCAAACGAACTATCTCTCGAAGGTAAACAGATGCTAACCATGCAGCGGTCCTTCTACTTTTGACGGGAATAAAATGGGCACTTTTAGTAAGTCGGTCTACAATTACCCAAATCCCCGTATTACCCTTCCTCGATCTTTGTAACCTGTAACGACCCAGAAAATCTAAACCAATTTAAATTTTTTAAATTGGCTAAAATAATGGATTTTAAATATTTAAAATAAATATTTTAAATAATAGAGATGAAAACTGAGTTTGACTCGACAATGGAAAACGAATATAATTAATTCTATTTATAAACAAGGCCTGAAATGGCGCTGCAGTTTCAATATTGAATTCAAACTTTGTCGAACTATACTGGGTGAAAAAAAAAACGGATTTGAGTGAAACCAAAAATATTTAAATCTGTTAGTGAATACCTTTCTAACGAATCTGAAAAATCGAATTTTCATAGCGGAAAGAAAAAGTTATGGCCAAATGAATTTTCAGAGAGGTCGCTATGGAATTTATATAGCCCGTAAAATTGGCCATTTTGCATACGACCTCGAAATTTGACGAATCCCTTTTTGTTGGGTCCGGGGTGTGAAGTTATTGCTAGGTTTCAAATTTCATATTTTTTGAATCTAGTATGTGGGCGTGGCAAAGGAAAATGTGTTTTGGTCAATTACAGTTAAATTGGATCGACCAGAAATGGGCCTTTTTGCAAACGGTCTCAGAATTCGATGAAACTAGTTTTGTTGGGACTGTATCGTCAAAACATAGCCAGATTTATTTTTCTGGAATTTTTCGAATCAGTTTGTGGCCCTGGCAAATTGAAATGTACGTTCAAATTGAATATTGAATGTTTTATATTTTAATTTGAAGGAAAACTGACTGAAACAGTCAAATGGGTCTAAGAAACATATCCCATTGTGTTCGGAATGGGGGTAAAACGTTAGGGACGACAGTCGTTGGGTTTGGATTGGTGGTCGTGTCAGAAAACCCCTTTAAAGACCCACCGACCAATCAGAATTTAAAAAAAACCAAAAAAAAATCCTCAGACCCCCTCCCCCGATCGACGACGGAAATGCCTCCATACCTTTCCGATCATTTTCCGACCGCCACGCGCGTCGATAGCCCTAGCTCCAGTTCAACTTTTTGAAGCCCCTCCTCCCAACTTCGAATCCATCCTGGTCTCGCTCGTTATAGTGGAGCATTCGTCGAGTTCTGGGCTCACGAAGTTCGCCCGCGTCGGAGAAGATTCCGCCGCCACCTGGAGCTCGAGCTGAGCAAGACCCACCTCGTCGGGAAGCCCTCTCGTAGGCGGAGGTCGTGGTCAACCCCGATCAGCCCCTAACGCAATGGATTTCGCGAGAGATCGAAACCTAGTTTCGAACAAAATAGTGGAGGTACGGCTGTTTAATTTAAAACTGTTTTTAATACTTTAAAACCGTTGCAAACTTTGAAAAATCATATCTTTTTCGCTTCTTGTCGAAATCCAGTGAAACAAGAGACAGTGGACTCGTGTGGACGTCTTCTACCTTTTAGAAGAGACCGCATATTTTTCTGAGCCTTCTGCTATTTTTGGTGGAATGGAACCCAATGTGAGATTTCTAATTTATAAACGATATGGAAAACGACGATGTATAAATTATATAGTCGATGTATGAGTTATATAAGCGTTGTACACCTCATGTATAAGCGTTGTATAAGTTGTACGTTCGATGTATAAGTTATATATGCGTTGTAAAAATTATATATGTGTTGAAATAGAAGTGAATTGCTATATATATATATATATATATATATATATATATATATATATATATATATACACGCCCCTCGTCCACAAACCATGGACGATATTTATTGATTGTGATTGGTGTGAAAATTGATTGATAGCGAATGGTTGATTGTGATTGTTTGTGGTTGATATTGGTTCATTGTGGTCGAAAAATACCCGTTGGTGATTGAAATGAATTGGAAATATTTGTGGAAATAAAAATAAAACATGTCGCCTGCGTGTGAATTAGATGCATGAATCCCCATTGTCAAAAACCGCGAGGTTTTAAGGTAGAGCGAGAAGCCATACTAGGGACGGTGCCGGTTTTAACTACCCTGCCGTTATGCTGCCGAAATTTTGAATAATCTTTAAGTGTTAGAATAATTTTCATATGTTGAAATTATTTTCATGCGTTGAAATTAAAGTCATATGTTGAAACTATATCCATGTGTGGAAATGTTCATGTGTTGAAAAGTGGTGTGTGAAAATTAAATTCATTTGTGAATGAATGAAGTGTCTAAACAATAAAAATCACATTTTTATAATATATATGAAGTATGTAAAATATTCGCCTTATATATAAATAGTTTCAACAACAAAAATTCTATCTTTCTTATATGAACAACATAAATAAAATATCCATGAGTGGAAATGCTCATGTGTTGAGAAGTGTGTGTAGTGGAAAAGTTCATGTGTTGAATAAAAAGATCGAACAATAAAAATTACATTTTTATCGAAACTATGAAGTGTTGAAAACATCTATTTGTCAAATAAATATTTTAAATGATAAAAATATCATTTTTATCATCTATGTGATATGCTAAAGATATGCGGATGTTGAAATAAATATTTGTGAAGAAATATTATTTTCAACATGCATAGGAATTAAAGAAAATAGTCATGTGATGAAATGTGTTTTAGTTCGCCAAAATTATCGTCTTTGAAATGTGAAGTGTTAAAAATAGCCACTTGTTCAAATAAAATATGCATGAGTTGAAATATACATTAATTAGCTAATGATATGATTTTAGCCTACGCATGCAACATTGGAATGAATGGTGTTTTTAAACCAAAGTAAATCAAATATGAAGTTGAATGGAAAATGATAAGTGATAAAAATTGTATATATGTACGTGCATATTTATTGAACAGGTTATAGCAAAGAAGCTAGAGAAGAGGAATAAAATTTTGTGCCCGACAAATAGGTACACATTCATTTTTTTGTTTGGGTGATGATTTTATGAGTCTGTTGGCTAGTCGCTTGGCTTTTTCTTTTTCTTTTTGACATAAGACGCCCGTGTGGCTATTTGGGAATTTTCCCAGCACCTCCCGTACAAAGGAGGTTATGGCGAAATTTTCCAAAATTTAAAGGCATTAGTGAAATATTTGAAGTGGAAACAGTATAGGAATTTTTGAATGAACTATATTTATATAAATATAAATATAATTAAAACGAAACGTGGCCGTGCAGTTCGTGTTTTGAAACCGTGATTTCAAACGACTAGTGCGGGAAATCCGACCATTGGATTTTCCCGAAACCACAACCGTTAGGTTCGCTTTGGAAATATCTTTCCAACGGCACCAACTTTGTAAAAATCCAACGGTTGGATTGTCTGGAATGTTTAATTCAAATCTGAAGAAAAAAAGTGCCAGAATCGATTATATTTATATATATATATATATATATAATTATATTTAATCGAATAACGACGCTGCAGTTCGTATTTTGAAATCGAAACTTCAAACGATTGTACCGGGAGATCCGACCGTCGGATTTTCCCGAAACTGGAACCGTTGGATTCGCTTTGAAAAGAACTTTCTAATGATGTAAATTTTGTGAAGATCCAACGGTTAGATTTTCAGATATGTGTAAATCAAATCTGAAGAAAAACAGCGCCACGGCCGCGTTATGGCCTGAAGCGTCGTTTTGGCTAAATTGGCTATTTTAAAATAAATAAAAATAGCGATAAATTGTTATAAAATATCATAAACGATATGGAATGGAAATAAACTGAATTTGCTCGATTTATGTGGTTTTTATGGTTGAATGTGTTTGGTGTGAAAAGTACATTAAAGAACAAATTGGTGTTGTCGATTGATTTAACCATTGAAATAAGTTGATTTGAAATTCTAAAAATACGTGAATTATTTGAAAAGGCCGAGTTAATTCTCATTTCAAATAATTGACCGACGATTGAAAGTCGAAGATGAAGACGGTGGTCGAAGACCGGAGATCTTCACCTCGTTTGGATGGTAACCGAGGTCCTGATTGGGAGGCATCCCGAAATATGGATAATGAGTGGTGATCGTCCAGACGTACGTGGTGATCGATAGGTTTGTGAGGTATATAGTGCCTACGGTTTCGTTCAGACCCAGAACGGACTTGTAAATGGACTGTGTGTCTGACATTAGATTTTATTTTGTGTTGATTGATCCCTATTAAATATACATCTGTTTGGCGGCGGAGAATTTATTATTTTGCTTAACGCCCTTCTCTGAAACGCACGAGCTCAGAGGTTGTATACCGATGGACATCAGTCGCATGGCATGAATTGCTAGTGTGGCATGCCTAAGTGGCAAATGATCAGGGCTTCTGTTGAAAAGCAAAGTCTTGTGGTGATGATCAAAGCACTGCCTGTGTGGCGTAGCTTTGTGTATAATGTGAATTCGCGAGCCTCACACCCCGGTATGAACCAGAAACGGGAGAAGGACCTCGGGGAGGGCATGCATTTCTTTCTAGCTAGGGTGGTGTCAATGACCTAACAGCCCTGACATTTATATACTTTTCACCTGTGTGGTTGTTGCTGTTGCGAGGCGCCTCGGTTTGATCGGACGACCCGGGTCCGATGGAGTCATTCGTTGGCTCACTTACGCCCCATAGGGCGGGGAAACGTAGTGTTCAGGAATTTTAATCCACATCGGTGGACCGGCCCTGTCGCTCCAAGGGTCGATGCGTTCTGATCCTGAGGGGCGGGCTAGAGCGTCTCGAATTCGTTAAGGACTATCTTTTGCCTTGGTTCATGACGGAATTCCAATTTCCAGATACGTGACTGTGCGGTTTTGATTGTATACCTATATATGGCGACATAGTGGTATGGGGCATTAATGCCGTCTATGATTGATAGTTATGATTCGAAATGGTTTTCAAAATATATAAACACTAGAAATAATATCAAATGCCTTTGTTTTATTCGTATCAAGCATATTTTGGCCGTTATAAGGGAAAAACTCTATCCTCCGGTTTGCGTTGCATTGTGTGATGTGAACTGAGTCTTATAATTGCTTCATTTTGATAAAAAAAACATAGCGATGTTTAAAGAATGATTTGTTTTAAAGCACTGGCAATCCCTTGGAGTAAACCCGTTCCACAAAAGTGGCGTGGTCCTGTGATTAGCCATATTATAAATGTGTAGAGTAGATTTCTCATACCAATCCAATGACTGACTCGTAGTTTGTTTCACTTTCAAACTCGAGTGCCCCTTTTTCTACACGGGCAGCCTTGTATTTAGGTTTAGCTGGTTCTTTCTGGATAGCTGGAGCTGAAGATGGGTTCTGTTATTTATCTCTTTTTATGTTGTTTAGCTCCTATTGTACATATTTTGTTTGTTTCCGCTGTAGACATTAATGTATAGCTGAACTGTATTTGTACTAAGTATGATCCGGTATACTGTGTAACTCTGATGATTACGTTTATCCAGTATACTCTATTGTTCATTATCTGGTGTATTTACTTAATTCTGTTCTGCTATTATCTGTTTCTATGTTATATTCCACGGATTACCCTTGCTACCGTCAGTACGGGGTTTGGGGTCGTCTCATTTGGTATCAGAACTTTGGTTAAGCTTAGTTCTGGAATATAACATATTAACGAACTCGTCAGAAATAGAACCAGTAGTGTTCTAGGACAGGTAACTCATTACAGATAGGATCAGTAATATCCTAGTATGAGTAGTAGAATGAAATAACACCTAGATAGACACATTTACATTCAAGTATTTGTCTCTATATTTTGAAATATCCTTTTGTGACCTGACACCTAGTCTGCTAATTGCAGACGTACTAGAAAATGAGTGATAGGAACAGAAGAAATAATCGTATGGCTCGACCGGCTAATGAGCCAGTTGTGCTCCCACAGCCAGAATCAGATATAGAAGTTCTATTCAAGAGATTTCGAAATCTGGGTGGATCGCCATTCTTAGGCAAAGAGTCCATTATGGAAACACAAGCTTGGATTCGTTCTGCAGAGAAAATCTTTGAGGGTTTAAAGTTGAGAGACGATCAGAAAAGATTACTGGCGTCTTGGGCACTCAAAGAAGAAGCTTTGTTTTGGTGGGATTCAGTTATTAAAGATAATCCAGAAGGTGATGTCACCTGGGACAGATTCAAAGTGATTTTCCTGGAATGATTTACTCCTCCAGAAGCAATTAAGCGACTATGTGATGAGTTTTCTTATTTGATACAAGGAGATTTGACAATTCCAGAATATCATAAGAAATTAAATGAACTTTCTCACTTTGCTCCCCATCTAATTCAAAATCCAAAGAGGAAGAATTTGATATTTATCAACGGGCTTCAAAGGAAATACCAGAATAAAGTGATGAGGCATGTGAAGCTTCCTTTTTCAGAAATGATTTATATGGCTTATCAATACGAAGATCTCGACAAGAAAGGCATGTTGCGCGACGATGAGGAAGTCAGCTCTAGTAATAAAATTGAATCTGAAACTGATCGTCCTGAGGCCAGTTCAGTGTCAGAAGTCAGTAAGAAACCCAGTGCCAAGAGAAAAAGAGCTAAATCTGACAAGGACCCGGTAATGACTGCCACATGCTCAAGTTGCAATAGGCAAGGACATTTGGCGATCAGTTGTAAATCTTGGAACAAAAGAAGAAAGGATAAATTTAAGTCCAAGGTCATGTTCCTAGAGAATAGAAAATGTTGTCAATGCCATCAGACTGTCCATCTTGAAAAGGACTGTAGGCAATTTAAGAAATCCAAAGCAGCGCATGTAAATGAAGTGGTAGAGGTACCTGCATCTTCGTCTGCTCAGTAAAGGTCTGATGTTTTAGAAGGCACGCTCAATGTCAAGAACATCCCTGTTAAAGTGATGTTTGACATAGGCGCGTCACGAAGCTTTATTTCAAAGAGTGCAGTCAAGAAGTTGGATTTGAAATTGAAGAAGCTCAAAGAGCCGATGACTATCCAAAATCCAGTTGGGGGTTCCATCAATCTCAGTTGGATTTGTGCAGTACCCGTCTCTTTTTCTTGCTATAAATTCCCTATTATCTCTATCGTCATGAATTTTAATGAATTCGATCTTATTCTGGGATTGGATTGGTTAACCAAATATGAAGCAGAGGTTAGATGCGCCGGGAGAGTTGTAAAGGCAAAGGCCCAATTGGGGAATTATATAACCATACCATGTGATGGCCCGACTTCAAATAGAAAGGACTTCTGGGTAGCTTTGGATGTTTCTCCAGCTCAAATAGAAAATATCCCTGAAGTCACAAAGAATATTCATGACCTCATCAAAGACATTCCAGTCGTCAAGAACTTTGCAGATGTGTTCGAAGAAGTTGTTCGCTTACCTCCGCAGAGAGAAATAGATTTCAAGATTGCTTTGATTCCGAATGCAAGGCCGGTAGTTCACGCTATTCGAAGAATGTCCTTGAAAGAGAAAGAGGAATTAGACAATCAAACACGACAGCTAGTATGGAAGGGTCTGATCAGGCCTAGTTTCTCTGATTGGGGTGCAGCAGTGGTGTTTGTCCCAAAATCTGACGGTACTCTGCGGCCATGTGTCGATTATCGTGATTTGAACAAGTAGACAATCAAGAACAAATATCCATTGCCGCGGATTGATGATTTGTTGGATCGATTAAATGGCGCACAAGTATTTTCACGAATGGACCTAGCTACAGGTTTCCATCAACTTCGAATTACCGAAGAGTGTGTTCCAATGACAGCATTCAGAGGTCCCGACTTATTCTACGAGTGGTTAGTAATGCCATTCGGCTTATGCAACACTCCTGCTTACTTCGTCGATCTGATGAATAGAGTGTTCAGAGGGGTTTTGAATAAATTTGTTCTGGCTTTCATTGACGATATTCTAATCTTCTCTAAATCAAAGGCCGAACATGAAAAGCATCTAGAACAGGTTCTGGAAATCCTCAGAAGAAATGTATTGAAAGCCAAACTATCCAAATGTATATTCTGGCAGGATGAAGTAAAATTTCTGGGCCACGTCGTATCGAAAGAAGGAATTGCTGTGGATCCAAGCAAAATCACAGCTATTCAGAATTGGAAACAGCCCAGTACCCCCACTGAAGTCCGCAGTTTTCTCGGATTGGCTAGCTATTACCGGAAGTTCGTTAAAAACTTTTCGAAGATATCTGGTCATTTAACGAAGCTTACGAAGAAGCACTATAAATTCAAATGGACTCCATAAAGTGAGGAGGCTTTTGAAGAGCTAAAGTTAAGACTAATGACAACTCCAGTGTTAACCATCATTGATGGCAATCAGGATTTGAAAGTCTGGACTGATGCTTCTAGAGAAGGCCTTGGCGCAGTGTTAATGCAAAGAGGCCAGGTGATTGCTTATGCTAGCCATCAGCTGAAGCCACACGAGAAAAACTACGTCACTCATGATCTTGAGTTATTGGCTATAGTATTCGCCTTGAAAATCTGGAGACACTATCTTCTGGGTGAGAGATTTGAACTGTTTACAGATCACCAGTCGTTAAGGTATCTGTTCACTCAGAAAGACCTGAATCTGAGGTAGCAACGTTGGCTAGAGTTCCTTGCAACATATGACTTTGAGATTATATACACGCCAGGGAAAGCCAATGTCGTAGCCGACGCGCTGAGCCGAAAGAATGTAATGATCGCCAGCTTTATTATCACGACTTCCTTGATTGACAAAATATCTATTCTTTAGAAGGAGGATAACTTTATTAAGGATATGGTTAAAAGGATTCAAAAAGGCGAACCCTCGTGTTTTCAAATAGATAACGACGAGACCCTGAGATTGAAAGGAAGGATTTGTGTTCCTGACATCCCAGAGTTTAAAAGGGAAGTGTTAGACGAGTGTCACAAATCCAAACTGAGTATCCATCCTGGTGTATCCAAAATGTATAACGATCTCAAGCGAACATTCTGGTGGAAGGCTATGAAAAGAGACATTTCAATATATGTTAGCTGATGCCCTACTTGCGAGCTAGTCAAAAGCGACCAACAGAAACTAGCTGGATTGTTGCAACCGCTAGACGTTCCTGGTTGGAAGGGGGAACATATTTCTATGGATTTCATTGATGGTCTGCCCAGAACCAGAAAAGGAAATGACAGTATTTGGGTGATCGTAGATCGCTTCACGAAGACCGCCCATTTCATACCTGTCAGATCAAACAGAACTGCCCAGAGTCTGGCGTAGATATACTTCAAGGAAATAATTAGACTACATGGAGTGCCGCTCAGTATAGTCAGTAATAGAGACACAATATTTACTAGTAAATTCTGGGAGGCATTTCAAGTAGAGCTGGGAACAAAGTTGAACTTGAGCACCGCTTATCATCCTCAGACAGACGGTCAGACTGAGAGGGTGAATCGTATTTTAGAAGATCTATTACGGCTTGTATTCTAGATTTTGGTGGATCATGGGAAGACCATCTACATTTGGTTGAATTCTCATACAATAACAGCTACCAAGCGAGCCTGACAATGTCGCCATTCGAAGCATTATATGGTAGACCGTGCCGATCTCCTGCTTGTTGGGTTGAACCTGGAAATAGACTTTTGTTGGGGCCAGATATGATCCGAGAAGCTGCCGACAAAGTCGACTTTATTAGGAAGCGATTACTCGCCGCTCAAAGCCGACAAAAGAGCTATGCCAATAGGAGAAGAAGAGATATATCCTTTGATGTTGGAGACTACGTATATTTGAAAGTATCGCCAATGAGAGGAGTTATCCGGTTCGGTAAGACTAGAAAGTTGGCACCCAAATTCATTGGTCCGTTTCCTATTCTGGAACGGATCGGAACTCTTGCTTATAGGGTCAAATTGCCTGATTGGTTGCCTGGAGTCCATGATGTATTTCACATATCTCAACTTCAAAAGCACGTTCATGATCCAGACTTGATCGTGGAAGAAGCAGCTCAACAGGATATTGAAATTACTCAAGAATTAGCTGTGAGACGAGAGCCGCTAAAGATCATCGGCAAAGAAACCAAAGAGCTGAGGAACAAGAAGGTTCACTTAGTCAAAGTGCAATGGAGTGGATATCCGCGAGATTGTACTTGGGAAACTGAGGAGAGCATTCAGAAATCTTATCCTAGATGCCGGGTGGATATCTCTAATTGACCCCGGTGCAAGGTACATTTACCATACTTTGCATTACCAATTAGTGCTCTATTCTATTGTTATTTTCTTTCCATGGATGTGCACTTATTGTTGGTTGTGTTAGGTAACTGTAGATTTGATTAATTGAATTATTGAAACAATAGTTAATTTAATCAACGATTGAATTATGGCGAAATTTTTCGAAAATTCAGGGTGTTAGCCAAATTTTTGAAGAATTTGAAAATTCTCAGAAACTGAAAAGTTGGAGAATGGAAGCCAGATCGAACGTAGAGTTGATTAATCAAACCACTTTCGACTTTGTTCCTTTTCGGGGACGAAAAGTTTTAAGTGGGGGAGATTGTAACGACCCAGAAAATCTGAACCAATTTAAAAATTTTAAATTGGATAAAATAATGGATTTTAAATATTTAAAATAAATATTTTAAATAATAGAGATGAAAACTGATTTTGAATCGACAATGGAAAACGAATATAATTAATTCTATTTATAAACCAGGCCTGAAATGGCGTTGTAGTTTCAAAATTGAAATCAAACTTTGTCGGACTGTACCGGGTGCAAAACAAAATGGATTTGAGTGAAACCAAAAATATTTGAATCTGTTAGTGAATACCTTTCTAACGAATCTGAAAAATCGAATTTTCATAGCGGAAAGCAAAAGTTATAGCCAAATGAATTTTCAGAGAGGTCACTATGGAATTTATATAGCCCGTAAAATTGGCCATTTTGCATACGACCTCGGAATTCGACGAAACCCTTTTTGTTGGGTCCGGGATGTGAAGTTATTGCTAGGTTTCAAATTTCATATTTTTTGAAGCTAGTATGTGGGCGTGGCAAAGGAAAATGTGTTTTGGTCAATTACAGTTAAATTGGATCGACCAGAAATGGGCCTTTTTGCAAACGATCTCAGAATTCGATGAAACTAGTTTTGTTGGGATCGTATCGTCAAAACATAGCCAGATTTATTTTTCAGGAATTTTTCGAATCAGTTTGTGGCCCTGGCAAATTGAAATGTACGTTCAAATTGAATATTGATTGTTTTATATTTTAATTTGAAGGAAAACTGACTGAAACAGTCGAATGGGTCTAAGAAACATATCCCATTGTGTTCGGAATGGTGGTAAAACGCTAGGGACGACAGTCGTTGGGTTTGGATTGGTGGTTGTGTCAGAAAACCCCTTAAAAGACCCACCGACCAATCAGAATTTAAAAAAAAAATCCTCAGACCCCCCCCGATCGACGACGGAAACGCCTCCATACCTTCCCGATCATTTTCCGACCGCCACGCGCGTCGATAGCCCTAGCTCCAGTTCAACTTTTTGAAGCCCCTCCTCCCAGCTTCGAATCCATCCTGGTCTCGCTCGTTATAGTGGAGCATTCGTCGAGTTCTGAGCTCACGAAGTTCGCCCGCGTCGGAGAAGATTCCACCGCCACCTGGGGCTCGAGTTGAGCAAGACCCACCTCGTCGGGAAGCCCTCTCATAGGCAGAGGTCGTGGTCAACCCCGATCAGCCCCTAACGCAATGGATTTCGCGAGAGATCGAAACCTAGTTTCGAACAAAACAGTGGAGGTACGACTGTTTAATTTAAAACAGTTTTTAACAGTGTAAAACCGTTGCAAACTTTGAAAAATAATATCTTTTTCGTTTCTTATCGAAATCCAGTGAAACAAGAGACAGTGGACTCATGTGGACGTCTTCTACCTTTTAGAAGAGACCGCATATTTTTCTAAGCCTTCTGCTATTTTTGGTGGAATGGAACCCAATGTGAGATTTCTAATTTATAAACGAAATGGAAAATGATGATGTATAAATTATATAGTCGATGTATGAGTTATATAAGCGTTGTACACCTCATGTATAAGCGTTGTATAAGTTGTACGTTCGATGTATAAGTTATGTATGCGTTGTAAAAATTATATATGTGTTGAAATAGAAGTGAATTGCTATATATATATATATATATATATATATATATATATATATATATATATATATATATATATATATATACGCCCCTCGTCCACAAACCATGGACGATATTTATTGATTGTGATTGGTGTGAAAATTGATTGATAGCGAATGGTTGATTGTGATTGTTTGTGGTTGATATTGGTTGATTGTGGTTGAAAAATACCCGTTGGTGATTGAAATGAATTGGAAATATTTGTGGAAATAAAAATAAAACATGCCGCCTGCGTGCGAATTAGATGCATGAATCCCCATTGTCAAAAACCGCGAGGTTTTAAGGTAGAGCGAGGAGCCGTACTAGGGACGGTGCCGGTTTTAACTACCCTGCCGTTATGCTGCCGAAATTTTGAATAATCTTTAAGTGTTAGAATAATTTTCATATGTTGAAATTATTTTCATGCGTTGAAATTAAAGTCATATGTTGAAACTATATCCATGTGTGGAAATGTTCATGTGTTGAAAAGTGATGTGTGAAAATTAAATTCATTTGTGAATGAATGAAGTGTCTAAACAATAAAAATCACATTTTTATAATATATATGAAATATGTAAAATATTCGCCTTATATATAAATAGTTTCAACAACAAAAATTCTATCTTTCTTATATGAACAACATAAATAAAATATCCATGTGTGGAAATGCTCATGTGTTGAGAAGTGTGTGTAGTGGAAAAGTTCATGTGTTGAATAAAAAGATCGAACAATAAAAATTACATTTTTATCGAAACTATGAAGTGTTGAAAACATCTATTTGTCGAATAAATATTTTAAATGATAAAAATATCATTTTTATCATCTATGTGATATGCTAAAGATATGCGGACGTTGAAATAAATATTTGTGAAGAAATATTATTTTCAACATGCATAGGAATTAAAGAAAATAGTCATGTGATGAAATGTGTTTTATTTCGCCAAAATTATCATCTTTGAAACGTGAAGTGTTAAAAATAGCCACTTGTTCAAATAAAATATGCATGAGTTGAAATATACATTAATTAGCTAATGAAATGATTTTATCCTACGCATGCAACATTGGAATGAATGGTGTTTTTATACCAAAGTAAATCAAATATGAAGTTGAATGGAAAATGATAAGTGACAAAATTGTATATATGTATGTGCATATTTATTGAATAGGTTATAGCAAAGAGGCTAGAGAAGAGGAATAAAATTTTGTGCCCGACAAATAGGTACACATTCACTGTTTTGTTTGGGTGATGATTTTATGAGCCTGTTGGCTAACCGCTTGGCTTTTTCGTTTTCTTTTTGACATAAGACGCCCGTGTGGCTATTTGGGAATTTTCCCCAGCCCCTCCCGTACGAAGGAGGTTATGGCGAAATTTTCCAAAATTTAAAGGCGTTAGAGAAATATTTGAAGTGGAAACAGTATAGGAATTTTTGAATGAACTATATTTATATAAATATAAATAAAATTAAAATGAAACGTGGCCGTGCAGTTCGTGTTTTGAAACCGTGATTTCAAACAACTAGTGCGGGAAATCCGACCATTGGATTTTCCCGAAACCACAACCGTTAGGTTCGCTTTGGAAATATCTTTCCAACGGCACCAACTTTGTAAAAATCCAACGATTGGATTGTCTGGAATGTTTAATTCAAATCTGAAGAAAAACAGCACCAGCATCGATTATATATATATATATATATAAATATAATTATATTTAATCGAATAACGACGCTGCAGTTCGTATTTTGAAATCGAAACTTCAAACGATTGTACCGGGAGATCCGACCGTCGGATTTTCCCGAAACTGGAACCGTTGGATTCGCTTTGAAAAGACCTTTCTAATGATGTAAATTTTGTGAAGATCCAACGGTTAGATTTTCAGATATGTGTAAATCAAATCTGATGAAAAACAGCGCCACGACCACGTTATGGCCCGAAGCGTCGTTTTGGCTAAATTGGCTATTTTAAAATAAATAAAAATAGCGATAAATTGTTATAAAATATCATAAACGATATGGAATGGAAATAAACTGAATTTTCTCGATTTATGTGGTTTTTATGGTTGAATGTGTTTGGTGTGAAAAGTACATTAAAGAACAAATTGGTGTTGTCGATTGATTTAACCATTGAAATAAGTTGATTTGAAATTCTAAAAATACGTGAATTATTTGAAAAGGCCGAGTTAATTCTCATTTCAAATAATTGACCGACGATTGAAAGTCGAAGATGAAGACGGTGGTCGAAGACCGGAGATCTTCACCTCGTTTGGATGGTAACCGAGGTCCTGATTGGGAGGCATCCCGAAATATGGATAATGAGTGGTGATCGTCCAGACGTACGTGGTGATCGATGGGTTTGCGAGGTATATAGTGCCTCCAGTTTCGTTCAGACCCAGAAAGGACTTGTAAATGGACTGTGTGTCTGACATTAGATTTTATTCTGTGTTGATTGATCTCTATTAAATATACATCTGTTTGGCGGTGGAGAATTTATTCTTTTGCTTAACGCCCTTCTCTGAAATGCACAAGCTCAGAGGTTGTATACCGATGGACATCAGTCGCATGGCATGAATTTCTAGTGTGGCATGCCTAAGTGGCAGATGATCAGGGCTTCTATTGAAAAGCAAAGTCTTGTGGTGATGATCAAAGCACCGCCTGTGTGGCATAGCTTTGTGTATAATGTGAATTCGCGAGCCTCACACCCCGGTATGAACCAGAAACGGGAGAAGGACCTCAGGGAGGGCATGCGTTTCTTTCTATCTTGGGTGGTGTTAGTGACCTACCAGCCCTGACATTTATATACTTTTCACCTGTGTGGTTGTTGCTGTTGCGAGGCGCCTCGGTTTGATCGGACGATCCGGGTCCGATGGAGTCATTCGTTGGCTCACTTACGCCCCATAGGGCGGGGAAACGTAGTGTTCAGGAATTTTAATCCACATCGGTGGACCGGCCCTGTCGCTCCAAGGGTCGATGCGTTCTGATCCTGAGGGGCGGGCTAGAGCGTCTCGAATTCGGTAAGGACTATCTTTTGCCTTGGTTCATGACGAAATTCCAATTTCCAGATACGTGACTGTGCGGTTTTGATTGTATACCTATATATGGCGACATAGTGGTATGGGGCATTAATGCCGTCTATGATTGATAGTTATGATTCGAAATAGTTTTCAAAACATATAAACACTAGCAATAATATCAAATGCTTTGTTTTATTCGTATCAAGCATATTTTGGCCGTATAAGGGAAAAACTCTATCCTCCGGTTTGCGTTGCATTGTGTGATGGGAACTGAGTCTTATAATGGCTTCATTTTGATAAAAAAACATAGTGATGTTTAAAGAATGATTTGTTTTAAAGCACTGGCAATCCCTTGGAGTAAACCCGTTCCACGAAAGTGGCGTTGTCCTGTGATTAGCCATATTATAAATGTGTAGAGTAGATTTCTCATACCAGTCCCATGACTGACTCGTAGTTTGTTTCACTTTCAAACTCGGGTGCCCCTTTTTCTACATGGGCAGCCTTGTATTCAGGTTTAGCTGGTTCTTTCTGGACAGCTGGAGCTGAAGATGGGTTCTATTATTTATCTCTTTTTATGTTGTTCAGCTCCTATTGTACATATTTTGTTTTTTTCACTGTAGACATTTATGTACAGCTGAACTGTATTTGTACTAAGTATGATCCGGTATACTGTGTAACTCTGATGATTACGTTTATCCAGTATATTATATTGTTCATTATCTGGTGTATTTACTTAATTCTGTTCTACTATTATATGTTTCTGTGTTATATTCCACGGATTACCCTTGCCACCGTCAGTACGGGGTTTGGGGTCGTCTCATTACCCATCTAAAAAATCCATGGAAACGCTTTCCCATTTCCAAAGCGGAATCTCTAAGGGATGGAGCAAACCTCCGGGCTTCTTTTGTTCCGCTTTGACTTACTGGCACACTAAGCATCTAGCAACGAACTCGGCCACATCCTTCTTCATTCCGGCCCAAAAGAAAACTCGCTTCATATCCCTATACATCTTATCACCTCCGGGATGTATGGTCGTCTTAGAGCGATGTGAGTCTTCAAGAATTGCCTTCTTCAAACTTTCGTCTTATGGTACGCAAAGTCTTCCATCTCTGCGTAGCCAACCTCTTTCATCTATAGCATATCCATCAAGATGTCTTGAGGGTTCCCCTCCTATAAGCTTACCTACTATCTCAACCAACTGTGGGTCGTTCTGCTGTGCCTCTCCAACTTGACCCAAAAGTGTAGGTTGCACCTCTAATGATGCCAACAATCCGGGTACATAATCGACAGAGAGTCTGAAGTCAAAGGAAGATATATACTCCAAAC
Organism: Allium sativum; assembly: GCA_030737875.1. Taxonomy (NCBI): domain Eukaryota; kingdom Viridiplantae; phylum Streptophyta; class Magnoliopsida; order Asparagales; family Amaryllidaceae; genus Allium; species Allium sativum. The sequence continues at coordinate 93,581,446 of CM060916.1, read as the reverse complement.
TCTGCCGCTCTACAAACAAAGGAATTAAAGTTAACTTCTTTCTACTTAAGGCGTCAGCTACAACATTGCCCTTGCCAGGGGTATATGCGATCTCAAAATCGTAGGATGCCAAAAACTCCATCCATCTCTATTGCATCAAGTTTAGGTCCTTCTGAGAGAATAAGTACTTTAGCGACTTATGGTCTGTATACAACTCAAACCTTTCACCAAGTAAATAATGACGCCACGACTTAAGCGCAAAAACTATGGCCGCCAACTCCAAGTCATGGGTAGGGTAATTTTTCTCGTGGGCTTTCAACTGTCTTCCACCATAGCATATCACCCTTCCCACATGCATTAAAACTGCGCCAAGCCCTCTCCCGCAAGCATCGGTATATACAATGAATGTCTTACTCCCGTCTGGTAAAACTAAAACTGGAGCTGTCGTCAAAGCTCTCTTCAGACGTTGGGAACCATCATCATAGTCAACGTCCCAAGTAAAAGTCAAATCTTCTTCATTAATCGAGTGAGTGGGGCTGATATATTCGCGACGTCCTTAATGAACTTCCTATAATAATCAGCCAGCCCTAAAAACCTTCTTACTTCGGTTGCGTTCTTAGGCTTTTTCTAATCTTGGATTGCCACTACCTTGGCGGGATCCACCGCTATCCCTTCCTTAGAGACCACGTGTCCTAAGAACCTCAATTCTCTTATCCAAAATGGCACTTGGAGAACTTAACTTTTAGCTGATGTGCTCGTAGGGTCTCTAAGGCATACCTAAGATGTAGGGCATGCTCTTCTTCATTTTTAGAGAAAACCAGAATATTGTCTACAAGGACTACCACAAACTTGTTCAGAAACTCCCTAAACACCCTACTCATTAAGTCAACAAAGTATGCGGGTGCATTCGTCGGACCAAAAGGAACGACGAGCCACTCGAAGAAACCGTCAGGAGTTCCAAAGGCAGTCTTATCGATGCTATCTTCAGCCACCCTTAGCTGATGAAACCCTGTAGCCAAATCCAGTTGCAAGAAAACCGAAGCACCCACCAACAAATCAAATAAGTCGTCTATTCTCGGTAACGGTTGTCTATTCTTCTTTGTTAGCTTATTCAGCTCTCTACAGTCTATGCACAATCTAAGTGAACCATCAGCTTTTGTAGCAAAAACGACTGGAGCACCCCACTCCGAAATACTTCTTCTTATGAACCCCTTCTCAAGTAATTATTTCACTTGCTTACTGAGTTCTCTTCTCTCTCTCGGAGCCATGTGGCGCACTGGTAATGCAACTGGCTTTGCATTATCTACTAAGTATGTTCTAAAGTCTATCTCATTCCTTGGGGGTAAACCTCGAACCTCATCGAAGACGTCACTATATTCACGGACCACACGAACAGATTTCAAATCATCATTGGACGTGTCTTGGGATTCTAGGTAGCTGAGAATTACCGGACCTCTTGGGTCACAAGAAATATCAAAGGTCTTTCCACAACGAGTCAACAATCTAACTACCCTTCTTTCACAATCTAGGATGGCACCGTATCTAGTTAGCCAATCCATACCTAGCATCAAGCCGTAGCCCATGAAGCCAAGAACAAAGGCGTTGCATTCAAACCCAACGCCCAAGATAGACACTCTCAAATCTCGACAAATCATAGAAATATGAGCCGAACCACCAATAGGATTTGAAACTACTATGTGTTCCGAAACTATACTAGTATTTAGGTGTAGTGTTTCAACTAACGAAGAAGACACAAACGAGTGTGAAGCGCCAAAGTCAAACAAATTACGATCAGGATGATCAAACAGAAAAACTAAACTTTCAACGGAAATGTTTCTACCTCGTTCTTGTAGCCGTGGGACCGTGAGAGCCTGGACCTACTCCATTGCCTGCCTTGGTGCCATGAGAGCCTGAAGCTACCCTCCAGAAGTTCTTTGCCCTTGCCCCTGCTTCCTTGGGCAGTCCTTAACTAGATGACCTGCCTCTCCACAGTGGAAATAGCCAGTCTTCTTCTTTTTCCTACAGTCCTTACTCAGATGTCCTGGTGTCCCACAATTAAAGCACTTCTTCTTTCCTTTGCCATTATTGTTCTTTCCGCCTTTCTCGATTTGTTGTTGTGGTTTCTTTTGATCTCCTTTCTTCTCAGGTGCCTTATTAGCATTGGCGCCTTTCTCCTCTTCATGCATAAGCGCCATGTCAACTAGTCTCTCAAAGGTGACCCCCATAGGGATGTGGGTCATAGCTAACCCATGTAGCGGCTCGTTCAAACCCTTAACAAATCTCAGGGCCTTCTTTTCGGGTGTATTCACTAAGTCCAAGCCAAATCTCGCCAACTGATTGAACTTGTTGACGTATTCTTTCACTGATAGATTCCCTTGCTTCAACGCCAAAAATCTTTCCATATATAAATTCTCTTCAGCCCGTGAGAGAAACTTTGCCTCAAAACTACGCTTGAAATCCGACCATGTATCAATTGGACGCTCTCCATTAGTGACCTCCCACCAAAACGAGGCCTCATCCTTCATTAACCAGGAAGCTAACTGGACCTTTCTTCCATCTTCTACCTCAAAGATTCCAAGCAATTCTTCCACCTCCTTTAGCCAATTTCGAGCTTCAACAAACGTCTCCGACCCGTGAAAAGGTTTACCACCCATTGCCCGAAAGTCCTTGCATATCTTTGCGAAATTGTCAACACGGGGAGGAGGAGGGGGGGGGGGGAGGTGGCGGAGGAGCATTTGTTGGGCCTACGAAATTGGCCCTAGCTTCCAGATACCTTCTAAACCATCCTGGTATCGGTATCCCCTCGGATATCTCGGGAAATCCAAACATACTGAAAAGAAAAATGAAGAGATTCAAACGAAGAATTCAAAAGAAAGATATATGGCTTTTGGGGGTTATGTTTTCAAAATAAACTTTTCTCTTGAAAATGCTTTCCTTAAAATGTAATTTTGAAAGTATTTCTTTATAAAAGTGCTTTTGAAAATAGTTTTTCAAAATTCATATCTGTTCTGGTAACCTTCAGCTCTGATACCACGTGTGACACCCCATGTCCATTAATGTCACTCACAAATGGAATGCTTTAACTTATATGGAGTGTTTTATGTGTGTATAGAACAGAAACTTAACAACCAGATAGATATAAAACAACACTTAAAAATTTAAAACTTTATTCATTGCAGCGGTAACAGATATGTTTGATTACATCATCAAAAACAAAAGAATGGAGTCAAGTACATAATATACATTGATTAAATCAGAGTACATAAAATAAAAGACATAACCCCAACATAAAATAACCATAAATAAGATAGGATGAACTTTTACTTCAGCGATCCAAGCAACTTCCAAAGAAAGAGATAAAGCAGTCCAAATCAAGCTCCACTAGTACTAGTCCCACCCTGAGCACCTTTGGGGGGGAGGGAAGGGAAGAAAAGAGGTGGAAACAAGGGGGTCAGACATAAAGTCTGCCGAGTGCAATAACTTTAACAATATAATCATTAACTAACTAGGATAAGGCATAAGCTGGAAAATAAAGAGATGACTGTGAACAAATGGGTATGATAGAGCAAACAAAGGAAATAAGACAAACAAAGATAACGTTAAAGGAGCCCCTAATCACTATAGGATAATTACTATACTACACCACCACTAGTCACCCTAAAGGATGATCTTGCCTATAGAACTTAATAATGATAATGGTAGTTTCGTGTACCCCTAGCTACCATTATAGGTGTCGTCTGCCCCTATCTCCACTAGGTGTACCCACTACCCCCTTTCGTTCGGCTCCCTAACTCGAAGATACCCATGCTGGCCCCACAATGGGGTTTATCACTCCCCAAAGTTGCAACCCGATACCACCAAATATGGACGGCTTATATCTACACGATGCAAGCCCACACACGCATATGAACCCATTGGACTTGCGTTGCCACTACTAACCCATTTTGACCTCTTACAACCAAATCCAGTACGCGTGTCCCATCCTCGACTTGGGTCGAGCCCACAAAGATACTTAATGGGTTACTGGTTTGAAAAGGGCCCCCATGCACTACACAAGCTTTCCACCTATGCTTAGTCCCCACTAAGGTTTTCCTACTTAACCTCATTCTTATTCATATCTTCTTACATGTTTCAATCTTGGTTAAGTGCATCTAATCATATTTCAAATGCCACCCAAGGCACAGACTTAATTCCACATGCCACCCAAGGCACCCACTTAACCCCACCCCCATGTCCCACCACATGTTTATCTGGTTAAGTGTTTCTTAATTCATTAACACCATGTCCTTGTAAAGACCTCCCACATTAGATTGGCATTTGTGGTAGCTGGATTTGCCGGGCTGGTTCGGGCAGTCTTACACCACATACGAGCCTAACCTTGTGTCTTTACAACTGTTACGCATTTAATTCATGCCTTTGACCTCTCACATTACACTGGCATTTGTGGCAGCTGGATTTGCCGGGCGGGTCCGGGCAGTCTTACACCACAAAAGAGTCTAACCTCGTGTCTTAGGCGGTTTATTATTACATATCTTCTTTTAACCCCAAATTGGATTATCATCCCTATTCAAATTTGTAAATAAATTCCAAATTCATTTATGTCCATAATTTTCTCAATTATGACCATAAATACCAATTACGCCAATTAATATCTTAAATTTATTATGTGCCTTTTTCAGGCCATTTATGCCAATTCCCAATAGGTGTATATTCAGTATTACCCCCATCGTCCCCACATTGTTCGTTCGTTTATCATGACATATATATATATATATATATATATTAGACTATAAATTAGTCTAATACATACAAGGGAAGAAACGTCACAAATTTGCCTAACACCCAAAATAGATCTAAATGGCAAATAAGAATTACAACATAACTTGCATAAACTTTGTATAGTCATGAATCTAAACATAAACCTAAAGGGTGTGAACTTGCATGTATATGATATTGTTTTTCACTTAAAACTTGCATAGGCCATAATCACAAACTTGAATAAATCTATACATGACATAGATCTTTCACCTAAAACTTGCATAGGCCATAATCACAAACTTGCATAAAACGATGTATGTCATAGATCTAAATCTAAAGGGCGAACTTTGAATATATGTGAATCCAATTTCTACCTAAACTTGCATATAATCACTTTATTTGATTCAAATGTAAACTAGTGTACAGTTCACATAGAAACTAGCATATAATCTATACCCAAACTTGCATATAAAATGATGTCAAACGTGAATCAAGTTGAACATAGATGATTTGGCATATGAAAAGGGGTCTGCAACAAAACTATCATGATAACCATGTAGCATATATTCACAAAAGATTACATTTTTCCAATGATTCACAAACATAGCCATTTAACCCAATTTATATCTCAACCTAATTAACTTGTTAATTATCTTATTAAAGAAATTGAACTCACAACTCAAAGAAGGTCTTGAGTTCTGAAATCTGAGTTCTGAAATTGATTTAGCTCGCTCAGAAGTAGACAATTTGTTGTAGTTGTTGTTATAATCTTGAATTGGATTGAGTTGATTAGCTTTACTTTCTCTCTAATTGGTGGCGGCTACTCTAGGTTGCAAGGTGATAGCATGACGGCCATGGTTCTAATTTTAATTAGGTTTTAGCGTTTGAGTATACATGTGTTTATATAGAGTTTAGGATTAATTTAGGCCATCCGATCAACCTGGAACTAACCACAACCATTCAGTCCAGATCAGAACTATCCAGAAACCCTAATGACTCAGCAACCAGTCACAAAATCGTCATCACTCAAATCTGCCCGGGGAGGGGGGGGCAGGTCGACCCCTGGGTCGACCTGTAGGGGGGAGGTCAACACTACGGTCAACCCCCTGGTCGACTTGGGTTCTAGGCGGGAATTTTCCCGCCCAGCCCGCTTCTGGCTTCTGATTTGAAATTTGAATTTATTAAATTTTCTAGAAACTTCTGACAGCCATAACTTCTTTATACGAAGTCCAATTTACGCAAACTCGGACTCTATCTCAACCAGAATTCTGAGATGAACACAATGGCGTAACCCGTTTCCATTGATTCTCACATTTAAAATTAAGTATTCTTTAATTTGTTAGTTTATGTTAATAGAAAACACGGGGTGTTACATTAGTCTTGTGTTTTGTTTAAGGAGTTGGCTCCTATTTGTGGTGAAGAAGTCAGCAACCGTTATGTTATTAAAGATGATAAAGGTAAACGCATGGAAAGCCGTGGGGAAAATGTTCTGGACGTAGAGGCAGCGTGAGTGCTGAAACCAATGCGTTAACGGTGAACATAAGGAACAAGTCGGAAGAATATATTTGAGCTGATGCAGAAGTCTGGAGTTTATTTGCAAGTGAATTCGGGTTCTACATGCGTTTGGGCTTTTGGTTCCAACGGGTTGGGCTTGCAAAAAGTCGGGTGCGGTTTACTTTGTAACATAGTTTTACATCATCTAAGTTGAACTTAACAAATTGTTTAAGTAAACAACAGCCACTCCATTTGGTCAATAACTTATTTATAGAAACTTGATTAATTTAAAAAGTAGTTGGATTAAATGATAATAAGGTGAATTAATTTAATTAATTAATAATGTCTTAAATTCAAAGTTATAATACATGTATATATCTCATACGATATCATAAATAGATGGAACAAATTACGTTGGATTTATATTGGCGAAAGCTACACGTACAAACTGATTGGAAGCATTTGGAGCTCATTGGAAATTTATTGGAAAATAAAACGCTAGATTGAATCAACCAACCTTAATTGTTATTCAACGACTAACACATAAGGTGAGTAAATTCACTAACTCTGTTCTATTTTAAAATATTATAATTATATTTTAAATATTGATAAATAATGGTTGAATGTTGTGTAATGGTCATTTAGGTAAATTACAATTAAATTGGTTGAATAAAATATATCGTTACATATATAAACATCATTGGTTGGATACTGATTCCATCAATTATAATATTCCATGGTATGAAATTAGTGTTATTTGTGTTGACTAACACCGTGGATGCAGGAAAACAGGTCGGAGGGATCCAACTAGATTCCTCAACATTTATAATGTTATTTTAGTTCATATATTGCATTGTCTGACATGACCGATAATATGTGATTGATTTTTTGCGTGCTTGAAATGTTGAATAAAATGTGGACCCTGAAGTAACTGGTATTTAAATACCGTAAAATATATTGGGAAATAATTCAAGTTTAAAAAGGGGAATTTAATTATTATTATTATTTTTTATAACAGAAATTGAATCTAGGTTAGTCTGGAATATAAATAACTAGTGTAAGTACATTAAAACCACCAGCTTGATTTATAACTAATGTTTAAAAATTAAGTGGAACAATTATTATTAAATAAATTTGGAAATAAATCCAAAAGGGTTATAGTTGGAATCCGACTTTGTCAATGGGATGGATATAATCTATTTTTAGAAATTATATATACTTTGACAAGATAGTAAATAGTTGGGCTGAACTCGTAATTTAAAATCAAATGAGTAATCGGCATTTAAGTTATACACTAGATTATTGACTAAGGAGGAGTGATTCGTAAACAGAGTAATGAAGTAAAAGTTGGATTATAAATTTAGAAATTAACTTGATAGATGGAATTTTAACTGTTGATGGTATTTATTTATAAAACCATGTTTAGAATGATTTAAAAAGGAAAAATCCCTATAAGAAATGATATTCACAATTTTAAGTTAATAAGGTTTTGCAAAGAAAATTCTTCAAGATTAAATAGTTATAATGGTAATCAGAAATGTTTTCCAAGAGCGTGAAGGGCTAAACCGATTTTATAAATATGATTGTGAAGCGAAGAGTTAATGTTAATGTAAATAAGTATAACCAACTGAGTTTGTCAAAGTAAATGGTGTTATAAAACCATTTTTCAAATAGAACAATAAATGCTGTTTCATTGGTATTTGAAGTAATGTGAGTTTGAGTTATGGACTTACATTTGTTCTAAGATAAGAACGTTGTCGAGCTAGGTATAAGAGGGAAATAAAATACCCCAACTTGAACGACATTGTAATAACCCGGAAATTCTGGGCCAGTTTAAAATTTTTATTTTGGCAATTTTATCGAATTTTGATTATTTAAAATGAATTATTTTAAATAAAATCGATGAGAAATTTGTTTTGAATATAATTCAAACGTATATATTATACGCGTCGTCGTTAGAATATAAATATTTATATATAATTATAAATAGAATTGAAAATGGCGCGGTAGTTCGATAATTCGATTTCAAACTTCAATTGAATGTACCGGGTGCAAAACAATCCGGATTTTAGTGAAACCAAAAATAATGGAATCTAATTGAGAATATCTTTCCAACGAATCCGAAAAATCGAAATTTCATAACGGGAATCAAAAGATATGTCCAGTTGAAAATTCTGAATAGTCGCTATGGAATTCAGGCCCTTAAAAATGGGAATTTTGCAAATGACCTCTGATTACGACGGAACCTGTTTTGTTGGGTCCGTGATGTCAAATTATTGCTAGATTCCAAATTTCATAATTTTTCGAATCAATACGTGAGCGTGGCAAAGGAAAACGCGTTTGACCAGTTTTAGTTGATTTTAATCGACTGGAAAATGGCCATTTTTCTAACGATCTCAGAATTCGTCGAAATTAGTTTTGTTAGGACCGTATCGTCAATACGAAGCTAGAAAATATTTTTCTGGAATTTTTCGAGTTAGTATGTGACCCCGGTAATTTGAAATGTACGTTTAAAATCCAATATAATGATTTAAATGTAAATTCAGCAGAAACTGATTGTAACGATCGAATCAGCTTGCAGTACATATCCCATTGTGTTCGGAATGGGGGTAAAACGCTATGGACGACAGGCGGTGGGCCTCGTTTTGAAGTCGAAAATAAAAGTTGCTTTTTGTGGAAAATTAAATAATAATAATAAAAAAAAACCCTTTCTTCCCCGTTAACCCGCTCTGGCCCCCCCTCTCTCCTTTTAATCGATTCAGAAGATATAAAAAAAAAGCGACTGCGAAAACCCGCCGCCACCCTCGGAGGACCACCGCGCCTCATCAGAGACCCCCCCTCTTCCCCCTCGCCTGCGACATCGAGCACCCCCCCTCGCCTGTGACATCGAGCCCCGCGCCCCCTTTTCCCCTGCGCCACCGCGAAATCGAGACCCCCACCCTCATCCTCCTCCTTAGCCTCGACCAGAAACCCCCTCCCATATCCCGATGCTGACCGCAAACCCCTCCCCTTTCCAGATAAATACTGTAAGTGACTTATTAATTTTTATTTATAAATCAGTTTTTTTTCTATTTCCTTCTATATTTTAGCAAAATAAAAAAAAGTGTTGTTTTATGTAGTAAGAAGAAAATATAGTTTTTATATATGTAGTGGAAAAAAAATATGATTTTTATATTTTTAAAAGAATTAAAAATATGATTTTTATATTTTTAAAGTATTAAAAATATAGTCTTTACTATATAGCGATTATAAAAATATGATTTTTATATTTTTAAAGTAGTAAAAATATAATCTTTTATATTGTAGAAAGATAAAAATATGACCTTTGCATAGTGAGACGACCCGAAATCCCGTTCACACGGAAACAGGGTTATCTTTGGAATATAACACAGAAACATAAAATAGCAGAACGGAATTAAATAAATACACCAGATAATGAACAATAGAATATACCGGATAAAAGTAATCATCAGAGTTACACAGTATACAGGATCTTACTTAGTACAAATACAGTTCAGCTATACATAAATGTCTACAGCGGAAATAAACAAAATATGTACAATAGGAGCTGAACAGCATAAAAAGAAATAAATGATAGAATCCATCTTCAGCTCCAGCTATCCAGACAAAGAACCAGCTAAACCTGAATACAAGGCTGCCCGTGTAGAAAAAGGGGCACCCGAGTTTGAAAGTGAAACAAACTACGAGTCAGTCATGGGACTGGTATGAGAAATCCACTCAACACATATATAATTGGCTAATCACAGGACCACGCCACCTTCGTGGAACGGGTTTACTCCATTGGATTGCCAGTGCTTTAAAACAAATCTTTCTTTTAAACATCGCTATGCTTTTATAAAAAAAATGAAGCCGTTATAAGACTCAGTTCCCATCACACAATGCAACGCAAACCGGAGGATAGAGTTTTACCTTATAACGGCCAAAATATGCTTGATACGATCAAAACAAAGGCATTTGATATTATTACTAGTGTTTATATGTTTTGAAAACAATTTCAAATCATAACTATCAATCATAGACGGCATGGGTACCATATATCATGTCGCCATATATATATACAATCAAAACCGCACGATGTCGTATTTGGAAATTGGATTTCCGTCATGAACCAAGGCAAAAGATAGTCCTTACCGAGTTCGAGACTGTCTAGCCCGAGCCTCAGGACCCAGACTCAGGTGGGCCCTTGGAGCGACAGGGCCGGTCCACCGATGTGGATTAAAATGCCTGGACAATACGTTTCCCCACCCTTTGGGGTGTAAATGAGCCAACGAATGACTCCATCGGACCCGGATCGTCCGATCAAACCGAGGCGCCTCGCAACAGCAACAACCACATAGGTGAAAAGTATATAAATGTCAGGGCTGGTAGGTCACTGACACCACCCTAGCTAGAAAGAAACGCATGCCCTCCCTGAGGTCCTTCTCCCGTTTTAGGTTCATACCGGGGTGTGAGGCTTGCGAATTCACGTTATACACAAAGCTATGCCACACAGGCGGTGCTTTGATCATCACCACAAGACTTTGCTTTTCAACAGAAGCCCTGATCACTGCATATTAGCATGCCACACAGGCGATTCATGCCACGCGACTGATGTCCATCGATATACAACCTCTGAGCTCGTGCGTCTCAGAGAAGGGCGTTAAGCAAAAGAATAAATTCTCCACCGCCAAACAGATGTATATTTAATAGAGATCAATCAACATAGAATAAAATCCAATGTCAGACACACAGTCCATTTACAAGTCCGTTCTGGGTCTGAACGAAACCGGAGGCACTAAATACCTCGCAAACCCTTCGATCACCACGTACGCCTGGACGATCACCACTCATTATCCATATTTCGGGATGCCTCCCAATCAGGACCTCGGTTACCATCCAAACGAGGTGAAGATCTCCGGTCTTCGACCACCGTCTTCATCTTCGACTTTCAATCGTCGGTCGATTATTTGAAATGAGAATTAACTCGGCCTTTTCAAATAATTCACGTATATTTAGAATTTCAAATCAATTTATTTCAATGGTTAAATTATTCGACAACATCAATTTTGTTCTTTAATGTAATTTTCACACCAAACACATTCAACCATCAAAAGCCACATAAATCGAGCAAATTCAGTTTATTTCCATTCCATATCGCTTATGATATTTTATAACTATTTATCGCTATTTTTATTTATTTTAAAATAGCTAATTTATTCAAAACGACGCTTCGGGCCATAAAGCGGCCGTGGCGCTGTTTTCCTTCAGATTTGATTTACACATATCTGAAAATCTAACCGTTGGATCTTCACAAAATTTACATCATTAGAAAGGTCTTTTCAAAACGAATCCAACGGTTCCAGTTTCGGGAAAATCCGACGGTCGGATCTCCCAGTACAATCGTTTGAATTTTCGATTTCAAAATACGAACTGCAGCGTCGTTATTCGATTAAATATATAATTATATTTATATATATATAAATATAATCGCTTCTGGCGCTGTTTTTCATCAGATTTGAATTAAACATTCCGGACAATCCAACCGTTGGATTTTTACAAGGTTGGTGCCGTTGGAAAGATTATTCCAAGGCGAACCCGACGGTTGAGGTTTCGGGAAAATCCAATGGTCGGATTTCCCGTACTAGTTGTTTGAAATCACGGTTTCAAAATACGAACTGCACGGCTTCGTTTCGTTTTAATTTTATTTATATTTATATAGTTATATAAATATAGTTCATTCAACAATTTCAATATCGTTTTCACTTCAAATATTTTACTAACACCTTAAAATTTTGGAAAATTTCGCCATAACCTCCCCTGCACCGGGAGCATCGGGAAATCGCAAATAGCTTTCCCGGTCCTTCTAATCTCAAAAAGAAAAAGAAAAAGCCAAGCGGCTAGCCAACAGGCTCATAAAATCATCACCCAAACAAAACAGTAAATGTGTACCTATTTGTCGGGCACAAAATTTTATTCCTCTTCTCTAGCCCCTTTGCTATAACCTGTTCAATGAATATGCATGTACACATATATACAGTTCTTATCATTTATCATTTTCTATTCAACTTCATATTTGATTTCAATTTGGTTTAAAAACACCATTCATTCTAATGTTACATAAATAGGTGCAAATCATTTCATTAGCTAATTAATGAATATTTCATCTCATATATGTTTATTTTGAACAAGTGGCTGTTTTTAACACTTCACATTTCAACGATTTATGCATACAATAAAAATGTGATTTTTATTGTAGAACAATTCATTTCAAAACACTATTTTTCTATATAGTTCATGTTGGTGATAAAAATGGGATTTTTATCATAAAACAATTTCTTTTAAAACGAGATTATTTTACACAGTTCATATAGTCGATAAAAGGTGATTTTTATTATCAAACAATTTATTTCAAAATATGAATACCATTCAACACATGAATTTCTAATCAACGAATGAATATCAATTCAACACATGAATGTTTTCTATAGTTTCTATATATAGATAAAAATGTGATTTTTATTATCGAACAATTTATTTCAAAATATGAATACCATTCAACACATGAATTTCAAATCAACGAATGAATATCAATTCAACACATGAATGTTTTCTATTCAATGAATAAATATAGTTTAAGCATATGAAAATAATTCAAACACACGAATATTATTCAAAATTTCGGCAGCATAACGGCAGGGTAGTTAAACCGGGACCGTCCCTAGTACGGCTCCTCGCTCTACCTTAAAACCTCGCGGTTTTTGACAATGGGGATCATGCATCTAGTTCGCACGCAGGCGGCATGTATATATTCATTTCATTTCCACAAACTAATCCTTTGTGGTTTCAACCAAATATTTCACAATCACAAACGGGTATTTTTCAACCACAATCAACCGATATCAATCACAAACAATCCCAAACAACCATTCGCTATCAATCAATTTTCACAACAATTTCAATCAATAAATATCGTCCATGGTTTGTGGACGAGGGGCGTATATATATATATATATATATTTATTTATAGCAATTCACTTTTATTTCCACAGACATATATATATATATATATATATATAGAAAAAGAAATTGAAGAGTGAGAAATTCTCACCAATAGCTATCCAATACTACGACTCTTCCTTTAGAAATCTTCTCCAATCTCGCCTTTCGTCGCTTTCGTTGCCCGTATTCTCTACATATGTAAAAATCGAATTTTTACTATGTTATTCAATATATAAATTGCATTTCAAAAATATAGATTCCGCCTTTTCGAAAATAAAGATTATATTTTTAATATTCCTATGATGTAAAAAATATATTTTTATTGCTTTAAAAATATAAAAATCATATCTTACTTCTTCTACTTAATAAAAATTCCGTCTTTTCTATTTTAAAAATATGATCTTTTCTATCCCAGTTCAAATCTTTTCTTTTTAAAGTTTGAATCTTTTTCTTTTAAAAGTTCTAATCTTTTTTCTTTTTAAAGTTTAAATTAAAAATCAGTTTTTAAATCTGTTAAAAATCAGTTTTTAACTTCTTTTAAAAATCAGTTTTATAACCTGTTTAAAATCAGTTTTAAACCTAATTAAAATTCAGTTTTTAAATCATTTCTAAAATCAGTTTTTTTTTCCTGTTTATATAAAAATAAAAATAAAATAAATAAATAAATAAAACTTACAGAGAGGGGGGGGTTTCCGCAGTTCGTCGGAGGGGAGGCGGAGTCTGGCTTCGAGAGGGGCGGCGCTAGGGTTTCGAACGGGGGAGGAGGCTTCGAGGTCTCGAACGGCTTCGGGGGGGGGTCGGATTGAAGGAGGAGGAGGGAGCGAGTGCAAGGAAGAGGGGGGGGAGAAGATCGGAGGGCGCGGTGGAGGTCTGGTCGACGGCTGAAGGCGGGCGGCTGCTGCTGCTTTCTTCTTTTTTTTTTTTTTGTTTTCTGTTTACTGAAATCGGGGGGGGGGGGGGGCCAAGAAGAAGAAAAGGGAGGGAATTAAAATAATATTTTTTTCCTCTTTATTATTTAATTATTTAATTTTGCTAAAAGGTTGACTTTTACATACGAAGTCGAAATGGGACCCACCGACTGTCGTCCCTAGCGTTCTACCCCCATTTCGAAGACAATGGGATATGTATCGCAAGCTGATTTGATCGTTACAATCAGTTTCCGTTGAATTTACATTTAAACCACTATATTGAATTTTAAACATACATTTCAAATTACCGGGGTCACATACTAACTAGAAAAATTCCAGAAAAATATTTTCTAGCTTCGTATTGCCGATACGGTCCTAACAAAACTAGTTTCGTCGAATTCTGAGACCGTTTGAAAAATGGCCAATTTCCAGTCGATTGAAATCAACTGAAACTGGTCAAACGCATTTTCCTTTGCCACGCCCACATATTGATTCGGAAAATTATGAAATTTGAAACCTAGCAATAACTTGACATCACGGATCCAACAAAAGTGGTTTCGTCGAAATCCGAGGTCGTTTGCAAAATGTCCATTTTTAAGGGCCTGAATTCCATAGCGACTATTCAGAATTTTCAACTGGACATATCTTTTGATTCCCGCTATCAAATTTCGATTTTTCAGATTCGTTAGAAAGATATTACCAATTAGATCCTAATGTTTTTGGTTTCGCTAAAATCCGGATTGTTCTGCACCCGGTATATTCAATTGAAGTTTGAAATCGAATTATCGAACTACCGCGCCATGTTCAATTCTATATATAATTATAATTAATTATATTCTTTTTCAAATGTCGATTCAAACTCAGTTTTCATCGCCATTATTTAAAATATTTATTTTAAATATTTAAAATCCATTATTTTAGCCAATTTAAAAATTTTAAATTGGTTCAGATTTTCTGGGTCGTTACAATCTCCCCCACTTAAAACTTTTCGTCCCCGAAAAGGAACAAAGTCGAAAGTGGTTTGATAAATCTACAATCCCACAATACAACAACCAATTTGTTTCTAACCTTTTTAACTTTTCAAATATATATCTTTTATATATAAAAAAAAATTATATTTCTAAAACCAGACTATATATATATAATCACAAATACGTTATTTAAAGACATATTACCCTCGACTCGTTCTGGGGCACTTCTGACCCCATCTCTAACGAGTTGTTCTGATTCTGCTATACTCATACTAGGATATTACTAATCCTATCTGTATAGAGTTACCCGTCCTAGAACACTACTGGTTCTATTTCTGACGAGTTCGTTCAAATGTTATATTCCAGAACTAAGCTTAACCGAAGCTCTGATACCACGTTGAGACGACCCGAAATCCCGTTCACACGGAAACAGGGTTATCTTTGGAATATAACACAGAAACATAAAATAGCAGAACAGAATTAAATAAATACACCAGATAATGAACAATAGAATATACCGGATAAAAGTAATCATCAGAGTTACACAGTATACAGGATCTTACTTAGTACAAATACAGTTCAGCTATACATAAATGTCTACAGCGGAAATAAACAAAATATGTACAATAGGAGCTGAACAGCATAAAAAGAAATAAATGATAGAATCCGTCTTCAGCTCCAGCTATCCAGACAAAGAACCAGCTAAACCTGAATACAAGGCTGCCCGTGTAGAAAAAGGGGCACCCGAGTTTGAAAGTGAAACAAACTACGAGTCAGTCATGGGACTGGTATGAGAAATCCACTCAACACATATATAATTGGCTAATCACAGGACCACGCCACCTTCGTGGAACGGGTTTACTCCATTGGATTGCCAGTGCTTTAAAACAAATCTTTCTTTTAAACATCGCTATGCTTTTATAAAAAAAATGAAGCCGTTATAAGACTCAGTTCCCATCACACAATGCAACGCAAACCGGAGGATAGAGTTTTACCTTATAACGGCCAAAATATGCTTGATACGATCAAAACAAAGGCATTTGATATTATTACTAGTGTTTACATGTTTTGAAAACAATTTCAAATCATAACTATCAATCATAGACGGCATGGGTACCATATATCATGTCGCCATATATATATACAATCAAAACCGCACGATGTCGTATTTGGAAATTGGATTTCCGTCATGAACCAAGGCAAAAGATAGTCCTTACCGAGTTCGAGACTGTCTAGCCCGAGCCTCAGGACCCAGACTCAGGTGGGCCCTTGGAGCGACAGGGCCGGTCCACCGATGTGGATTAAAATGCCTGGACAATACGTTTCCCCACCCTTTGGGGTGTAAATGAGCCAACGAATGACTCCATCGGACCCGGATCGTCCGATCAAACCGAGGCGCCTCGCAACAGCAACAACCACATAGGTGAAAAGTATATAAATGTCAGGGCTGGTAGGTCACTGACACCACCCTAGCTAGAAAGAAACGCATGCCCTCCCTGAGGTCCTTCTCCCGTTTTAGGTTCATACCGGGGTGTGAGGCTCGCGAATTCACGTTATACACAAAGCTACGCCACACAGGCGGTGCTTTGATCATCACCACAAGACTTTGCTTTTCAACAGAAGCCCTGATCACTGCATCTTAGCATGCCACACAGGCGATTCATGCCACGCGACTGATGTCCATCGATATACAACCTCTGAGCTCGTGCGTCTCAGAGAAGGGCGTTAAGCAAAAGAATAAATTCTCCGCCGCCAAACAGATGTATATTTAATAGAGATCAATCAACATAGAATAAAATCCAATGTCAAACACACAGTCCATTTACAAGTCCGTTCTGGGTCTGAACGAAACCGGAGGCACTAAATACCTCGCAAAGCCTTCGATCACCACGTACGCCTGGACGATCACCACTCATTATCCATATTTCGGGATGCCTCCCAATCAGGACCTCGGTTACCATCCAAACGAGGTGAAGATCTCCGGTCTTCGACCACCGTCTTCATCTTCGACTTTCAATCGTCGGTCGATTATTTGAAATGAGAATTAACTCGGCCTTTTCAAATAATTCACGTATATTTAGAATTTCAAATCAATTTATTTCAATGGTTAAATTATTCAATAACATCAATTTTGTTCTTTAATGTAATTTTCACACCAAACACATTCAACCATCAAAAGCCACATAAATCGAGCAAATTCAGTTTATTTCCATTCCATATCGCTTATGATATTTTATAACTATTTATCGCTATTTTTATTTATTTTAAAATAGCTAATTTATTCAAAACGACGCTTCGGGCCATAAAGCGGCCGTGGCGCTGTTTTCCTTCAGATTTGATTTACACATATCTGAAAATCTAACCGTTGGATCTTCACAAAATTTACATCATTAGAAAGGTCTTTTCAAAACGAATCCAACGGTTCCAGTTTCGGGAAAATCCGACGGTCGGATCTCCCGGTACAATCGTTTGAATTTTCGATTTCAAAATACGAACTGTAGCGTCGTTATTCGATTAAATATATAATTATATTTATATATATATATAAATATAATCGCTTCTGGCGCTGTTTTTCATCAGATTTGAATTAAACATTCCGGACAATCCAACCGTTGGATTTTTACAAGGTTGGTGCCGTTGGAAAGATTATTCCAAGGCGAACCCGACGGTTGAGGTTTCGGGAAAATCCAATGGTCGGATTTCCCGTACTAGTTGTTTGAAATCACGGTTTCAAAATACGAACTGCACGGCTTCGTTTCGTTTTAATTTTATTTATATTTATATAGTTATATAAATATAGTTCATTCAACAATTTCAATATCGTTTTCACTTCAAATATTTTACTAACACCTTAAAATTTTGGAAAATTTCGCCATAACCTCCCCTGCACCGGGAGCATCGGGAAATCGCAAATAGCTTTCCCGGTCCTTCTAATCTCAAAAAGAAAAAGAAAAAGCCAAGCGACTAGCCAACAGGCTCATAAAATCATCACCCAAACAAAACAGTAAATGTGTACCTATTTGTCGGGCACAAAATTTTATTCCTCTTCTCTAGCCCCTTTGCTATAACCTGTTCAATGAATATGCATGTACACATATATACAGTTCTTATCATTTATCATTTTCTATTCAACTTCATATTTGATTTCAATTTGGTTTAAAAACACCATTCATTCTAATGTTACATAAATAGGTGCAAATCATTTCATTAGCTAATTAATGAATATTTCATCTCATATATGTTTATTTTGAACAAGTGGCTGTTTTTAACACTTCACATTTCAACGATTTATGCATACAATAAAAATGTGATTTTTATTGTAGAACAATTCATTTCAAAACACTATTTTTCTATATAGTTCATGTTGGTGATAAAAATGGGTTTTTTATCATAAAACAATTTCTTTTAAAACGAGATTATTTTACACAGTTCATATAGTCGATAAAAGGTGTTTTTTATTATCAAACAATTTATTTCAAAATATGAATACCATTCAACACATGAATTTCTAATCAACGAATGAATATCAATTCAACACATGAATGTTTT
Source organism: Allium sativum (assembly GCA_030737875.1). NCBI lineage: Eukaryota > Viridiplantae > Streptophyta > Magnoliopsida > Asparagales > Amaryllidaceae > Allium > Allium sativum. The sequence continues at coordinate 93,562,788 of CM060916.1, read as the reverse complement.
CTATAGTTTCTATATATAGATAAAAATGTGATTTTTATTATCGAACAATTTATTTCAAAATATGAATACCATTCAACACATGAATTTCAAATCAACGAATGAATATCAATTCAACACATGAATGTTTTCTACTCAATGAATAAATATAGTTTAAGCATATGAAAATAATTCAAACACACGAATATTATTCAAAATTTCGGCAGCATAACGGCAGGGTAGTTAAACCGGGACCGTCCCTAGTACGGCTCCTCGCTCTACCTTAAAACCTCGCGGTTTTTGACAATGGGGATCATGCATCTAGTTCGCACGCAGGCGGCATGTATATATTCATTTCATTTCCACAAACTAATTGTAACAACCCGAAAATCTGGGCCAGTTTAAAATTTTTATTTTGGCAATTTTAGCGAATTTTGATTATTTAAAATGAATTATTTTAAATAATAATCGACGAGAAATTTATTTTGAATATAATTCGACGTATATATTTATATACGTCGTCGTTAGAATATAAATATTTATATATAATTATAAATAGAATTGAAAATGGCTCGGTAGTTCGATAATTCGATTTCAAACTTCAATTGAATGTACCGGGTGCAAAACAATCCGGATTTTAGTGAAACCAAAAATAATGGAATCTAATAGTGAATATCTTTCCAACGAATCCGGAAAATCGTAATTTCATGGCAAGAACCAAAAGATATGTCCAGTTGAAAATTCTGAATAGTCGCTATGGAATTCAGGCCCTTAAAAATGGACATTTTGCAAATGACCTCGGATTTCGACGAAACTAGTTTTGTTGGGTCCGTGATGTCGAATTATTGCTAGGTTTCAAATTTCATAATTTTTCGAATCAGTATGTGAGCGTGGCAAAGGAAAATGCGTTTGACCAGTTTCAGTTGATTTTAATCGACTGGAAATTGGCCATTTTTCGTACGGTCTCAGAATTCGACGAAACTAGTTTTGTTAGGACCGTATCGTCAATATGAAGCTAGAGAATATTTTTCTCCAATTTTTAGAGTCCGTATGTGACCCCGGTAATTTGAAATGTACGTTTAAAATTCAATATAGCAATTTAAATGTAAATTTAACGGAAACTGATCAGAACGATCAAATCAGCTTGCGATACATATCCCATTGTGTTCGGAATGGGGGTGAAACGTTATGGACGACGGGCGGTGGGTCTCGTTTAGAGGTCGAAAATAAAAGTTGCTTTTTGGGAGATAATTAAAAAAAAAAAACTCTTCTCTTCCCTTATCAGCCGACCCCCCTGTTCATTTCAAAATAAATAAAAAAAAGCTGAAGCCCTCGTCGATGGGTGTCTCGCAGCCGCTGCCATCGATCGCCGCTGGAGGCGCCGCCGCCTCAGGCGCCCTCCACCCTCGCCCCGCTCTCGCTTCCCTCCCTCTCTGTTAAGCCGTAGGCCCCCCAAATCGAAAAGGACCCACGCCCTAGCCGCCATTGCCACTTCCCAGGCCCACCTCCGACCATTAAAGGGCCCCGCCGCCAGCCCTAGCCTCCTGCTCACCTCCGACCTCCTAAGCGACGCCCCTCAGGAACCCCCCCTCGTCTCCTCTTAAATCCGACGTCCTGAAGATCCCCTCCCTCTTCATAAAGCAAAATGTGAGTTTTTATTTCTTTTTATTTAGTTCAATCAATTTATTAAATCAGTTTTTATAGAAAAGCTTGATTTTTAGAAGTGGAAAAACTTGACTTTTATAAGAAGAAAAGCTATGATTCTTATCACAGAAAAGATTAGATTTTTAGCTATGAAAGGTAGGATTTTTAATGATGTAAAAATTGGATTTTTATCTATGAAATAGCGAAGTAAAGGTATGATTTTTATGCGTATGAATCTGAAGTAAAAATTCGATTTTTATATATTGAACTTCGAAATAAAAATATGATTTTTATATATTGAACTTCGAAATAAAAATATAATTTTTATATATTGAACTTAGAAATAAAAATATAATTTTTATATATTGAACTTCGAAATAAAAATAGAATTTTTATATATTGAACTTCGAAATAAAAATAGAATTTTTATATATTGAACTTCGAAATAAAAATAGAATTTTTATATATTGAACTTCGAAATAAAAATATGATTTTTTATATATTGAATAGCGAAGTAAAAATTCGATTTTTACATATGTAGAGAATATGGGCGAAAGCGACAAAAAGGCGAGTTGGCGAAGATTTCCTGCATTAGAAGTGCCGTGGAGCTAGGATATCTATATGTGAGAATTTCTCACCTTTCAATTTCTTTTCTAATTATATATATATACTAGGATGCAGACGGTGCTTAGTAGCACCCGACACAATCGTCCACAGACCATGGACTTGTTTGTTTGGTTGCATAGATTAGTTATATGATTTGATTTGAATTTGGTTGTTTGGTGATTTTGATTGATGTGTGAATGGCGTGGGCCTTCACTAGACCGGGGATAAGGCTAGGCCTCGTCCCGTTTCTAGTATCGTGCCGTTATGCCGCCGAAATTTTCTAAAATATGTTAGAAAATAAAAATATCATTTTATTGTGTAAATGAATAATATAAATTCATATGTTGGAATAAAATGTTTTATCGTTAAAAATATAATTTTTAACGTGAATATGAATATAGTGAAAGTGAATAAAATAAAATATTCATTTACAAACCAGACGGTTTGTTTATGTACACCTATTTGAAGGACATTGATTGGGTCGATAAATTTTACACATCGCCCAACTGCACGAATAAAAATCTGTGTTTGATTGTTTGAAACCCCACACGGGTGTTGGGATGAAATTTGAAGTTCACTCGTCCTGATTGATTAAATATGTCAATCGATTGATTGACAGGCTGTTATAAGCATTAGATATCTATATTTGATGCTTATACGGTGTAGTGCACTTTGGTTGATGGTTGATTATTTATCGTTGCTATTATGTACATGTGTTGTATGAAAATCCATATAATTAACTTTATATGGTAATTGATTGGGCCTCATTCCAGTTTTAAAATAGAAATATTTGAAATAGAAATATTCGAAATGGAATATTTGAAAATATCAATATATGAAGCCGTGTTGATTAGATTGACGCCATTTTGACGTGAACGATATTTATATCGATTTTATTCATTTCGAAATGAATTGAATTGAAAACGATTTCGAAATGAATTGAATTGAAAAAGATTTCGAAATGAATTGAATTGAAAACGATTTCGAAATGAATTGAATTGAAAACGATTTCGAAATGAATTGAATTGAAAACGATTTCGAAAGGAAATGAATTGAAAACGATTTCGAAAGGAAATGAATTGAAAACGAATTCAAATTGAATTGAAAGCGAATTGAAATGAATTCAAATTGAATTGAAATTTGAATTGAATGGAAATGAATTTTAAAACGAATTTATAAAGAAGAATTCAATTTTGATTTGAATTGAAATGGAAGTTGAAATTGCTTTTGAAACGAATTTTAAAACTATAATTCGTTTTAAATAGAAATCGACGAAATATATATTATATATATTATATATATAATATAATGGCCTGAATAGAACGCGCCGCGCCGCGGCAGTTCGTGAATTTCGACTATTTATTTGAAACGGACATTACGGGAGATCCGACCGTCGGATTCTCCTAAAACCGGAACCGTTGGGTTCGTATCGAAGTGAGCTTTCTAACGAATGTGAGAAATTAGAAATCTAACGGTTGGATTTGGAATTATGTCCAAATCAAATTTGAAAAAGGTCGCTGTAAGTGCAGTTCGATGGCCATTGATGGAAATCGACTGTACGGGCCTTGATAAAATTATTAAAAATAGTAATAATTTGTGTAAAATCATAAGAAATGATTTGTGAAGATTTGGGATGAGAAACTCCATATTTGAAAAGATAAAAATAGATTTTTATCGAAATGAACTAGTTTTGAGCTAGAATTATAATTCTATTTATTTTTAAATAAATAAATTGAATTTGAAATGGTTTTAAAAATAACCAGAATATCCAATGATAGCATTGGAGTGGAATTGAATCGAAATTGTCTTCGGAATATTTCGATGTTGGAATTCGTGATTATACAGATGTTCTTATGGAAATTTGAAAGATATATATTTATATCGTTATTTCCAATACGGCATTTGTTAGTCGTAGAATTCGATATTGAATATAAGCCGATATATTTTCTATTCAGAGCCTTGTATTGAATACCGAATGTGATTTGGGTTTGTGGTGAATGGTGTCTTCACTAACACTGTTCTTGAACCCAGTTGAGAAAAGATTAAATCTTTTTATTTAGATTTAATGAAGTGTACCAATTTAATAATATTTAATTGGAATTGAATTGATATTGATTTTTGGGTTTATCGTGAACAGTGTTTTAAATAACACTTGTTCTTTAACCCGATAATTAATGGAATGTGATTTTGGGTTTATCGTGAACCGTGTTTTAAATGACACTGATTCTTTAACCCAGTTAAAGATTAAAACTAAGTGGAGTTTTAATGAATCTTTAAATAGATTGAAAAGATCGAGAATGGAGTATCACCAGTTTTACTCCAAGCGATAGTTAAATCTTAAATTAGATTTGAACGTGAAATGGTAATTGAATTACCGATAACACTGTGGTGTTAGATATGAAGTACTACCAGTTTTACTTCATGGGGTGAATAGGTTGGGATTGGGAAATAAAATAAATGATTACTTCGGTGTGGTTCGCTAATCCCGACTAGTTTGAATTGATATTCAAAGGAGATTAAAGAATAAATTCAAGAATTTATCTTTGATAAAATTAATGGGAACTTTTCCCAAAGTATAGGAATATTTAAATAAAAGAATATTCTGAATTGGAATGAGGCGTATGTTGTGTTTGTGTAACACTTTTATAATATATACGCGAGTTATTCAGAAAGACCGGGTTTATCCCATTCTGAATAACTGAATCGACGTGGTGTCGAAGATGAAGACGGTGGTCGAAGACCAGAAGTCTTCACGTCGTTTGGGTGATAACTGATGATCTTGATTGGGCTGTACACCCAAGAAGATGGAAACAGTTGGTGATCGTCCAGACGTACTTGGAGATCGATGGATATGCGGGGTACTAGGTGCCTCCGGTTTCGTTCAGACCCAGAACGGACTTGTAAATGGACTGTGTGTCTGACATCGGATTTTAGTCTGTGTGGTTGATTTCTATTAAATATACATCTGTTTGGCGGCGGAGAATTTATTCTCTTGCTTAACGCCCTTCTCTGAGACGTACGAGCTCAGGGGTTATATATTGATGGATATCAAACACATGGAGTGAATTGCCTGTGTGGCATGCCTAAGTGGCAATAGATCGAGGCTTCTGTTGAAAAGCAAAGTCTTGTGGTGATGATCAAAGCACAGCCTGTGTGGCACAGCTTTGTGTAACGTGAATTCGCGAGTTTCACACCCGGTATGAACCAGAAACGGGAGACGGACCTCAGGGAGGGCATGCGTTTCCTTCTAGCTAAAAAGTGGCGTCAGTGGTTTTACACGCCCTGACGAGTTTGACTTATGTGGTTGTTGCTGTTGCGAGGCGCCTCGGTTTGATCGGACGATCCGGGTCCGATGGAGTCATTTTTTGGCTCATTTACGCCCCAAATGGCGGGGAAACGTAGTGTTCAGGCATAATAATCCACATCGGTGGACCGGCCCTGTCGCTCCATGGGGCAGTTGCCGCTGTTCCTGAGACATGGGCTAGATTGTCTCGAATCGGTTGAGGACTATCTTTTGCCTCGGTTCATAGATGGAAACCCAATTTCCAAATACGTGACATGTGCGGTTTTAATTGTAGAACTAGTATGGCGACATGATATATGGTACCCATGCCGCCTATGATTGATACTTATGATTTGAAGTTGTTTTATACACTATGCACTTATAATAGTATCAAATGATTTGTTTTAAACGTATCAAGCATTCTTTGGCTGTTATAAGGGAATACCCTATCCCCCGGCTTGCGTTGCATTGTGTGATAGGACCTGGGTCTTATAACAGCTTCATTTTTCTTTATTTAGCATTGCGCTGTTTGTTTTATGCACTGGTATTCTTGGGAGGAAACCCGTTCCGTGTTATACGGCGTGGTCCCTTGATTTACCTAATGATTTAAAATAAAGATTAATAACTGTTTTAGTTCTCACACCAGTCACATGACTGACCTGGAGTTTATTGTTTTAACCTAAACTCTGGGTGCCCTTATTTTGACACGGGCAGCTAGTAGTTTCGGTTTTGCAGATTTATATTCACAGGATCCTGGTTTACAGCTGGAACGATATCCGGAAAGCTTTGTATCCGTATATCTCTTCTAGTTGTGTATTGTATTATTTTCCGCTGCTATGTATTTAAATGTAATTTAAATCTCTGATATTTCTGTGTAATATTCATTTATACTCTGTATATTCTTGTAATCTGATGCATTGTTGTGATATACAATGAAATGTTCTTTTATATGCGTTCTGTTGTGGCATGTTCTCGAACTATCCGACACTTTCCTTTACGGGGAAGTTGCGGGTTTTCACACTAATCCTATGTGGTTTCAACCAAATATTTCACAATCACAAACGGGTATTTTTCAACCACAATCAACCAATATCAATCACAAACAATCCCAAACAACCATTCGCTATCAATCAATTTTCACAACAATTTCAATCAATAAATATCGTCCATGGTTTGTGGACGAGGGGCGTATATATATATATATATTTATTTATAGCAATTCACTTTTATTTCCACACATATATATATATATATATATAGAAAAAGAAATTGAAGAGTGAGAAATTCTCACCAATAGCTATCCAATACTACGACTCTTCCTTTAGAAATCTTCTCCAATCTCGCCTTTCGTCGCTTTCGTTGCCCGTATTCTCTACATATGTAAAAATCGAATTTTTACTATGTTATTCAATATATAAATTGCATTTCAAAAATATAGATTCCGCCTTTTCGAAAATAAAGATTATATTTTTAATATTCCTATGATGTAAAAATTATATTTTTATTGCTTTAAAAATATAAAAATCATATCTTACTTCTTCTACTTAATAAAAATTCCGTCTTTTCTATTTTAAAAATATGATCTTTTCTATCCCAGTTCAAATCTTTTCTTTTTAAAGTTTGAATCTTTTTCTTTTTAAAGTTTAAATTAAAAATCAGTTTTTAAATCTGTTAAAAATCAGTTTTTAACTTCTTTTAAAAATCAGTTTTATAACCTGTTTAAAATCAGTTTTAAACCTAATTAAAATTCAGTTTTTAAATCATTTCTAAAATCAGTTTTTTTCCTGTTTATATAAAAATAAAAATAAAAATAAAAATAAAAACTTACAGAGAGGGGGGGGGGGTTTCCGCAGTTCGTCGGAGGGGAGGCGGAGTCTGGCTTCGAGAGGGGCGGCGCTAGGGTTTCGAACGGGGGAGGCGGCTTCGAGGTCTCGAACGGCTTCGGGGGGGGGGGGGTCGGATTGAAGGAGGAGGAGGGAGCGAGTGCAAGGAAGAGGGGGGGGGGAGAAGATCAGAGGGCGCGGTGGAGGTCTGGTCGACGGCTGAAGGCGGGCGGCTGCTGCTGCTGCTGCTTTCTTCTTTTTTTTTTTTTTTTTTTTTCCTGTTTACTGAAATCGGGGGGGGGGGGGGCAAGAAGAAGAAAAGGGAGGGAATTAAAATAATATTTTTTTCCTCTTTATTATTTAATTATTTAATTTTGCTAAAAGGTTGACTTTTACATACGAAGTCGAAATGGGACCCACCGACTGTCGTCCCTAGCGTTCTACCCCCATTTCGAACACAATGGGATATGTATCGCAAGCTGATTTGATCGTTACAATCAGTTTCCGTTGAATTTACATTTAAATCACTATATTGAATTTTAAACATACATTTCAAATTACCGGGGTCACATACTAACTAGAAAAATTCCAGAAAAATATTTTCTAGCTTCGTATTGCCGATACGGTCCTAACAAAACTAGTTTCGTCGAATTCTGAGACCGTTTGAAAAATGGCCAATTTCCAGTCGATTGAAATCAACTGAAACTGGTCAAACGCGTTTTCCTTTGCCACGCCCACATATTGATTCGGAAAATTATAAAATTTGAAACCTAGCAATAACTTGACATCACGGATCCAACAAAAGTGGTTTCGTCGAAATCCGAGGTCGTTTGCAAAATGTCCATTTTTAAGGGACTGAATTCCATAGCGACTATTCAGAATTTTCAACTGGACATATCTTTTGATTCCCGCTATCAAATTTCGATTTTTCAGATTCGTTAGAAAGATATTACCAATTAGATCCTAATGTTTTTGGTTTCGCTAAAATCCGGATTGTTCTGCACCCGGTATATTCAATTGAAGTTTGAAATCGAATTATCGAACTACCGCGCCATTTTCAATTCTATATATAATTATAATTAATTATATTCTTTTTCAAATGTCGATTCAAACTCAGTTTTCATCGCCATTATTTAAAATATTTATTTTAAATATTTAAAATCCATTATTTTAGCCAATTTAAAAATTTTAAATTGGTTCAGATTTTCTGGGTCGTTACACATAGTAGGAACTATAAAAATATAATCTTTATGAGATATAGATGTAAAAATGTGAAAAGGCGATATTTTAAAATGTGAAGAGGCGAAATTTTTAAATGTGAAAAGGCGAAATTTTTAGATGTAAAAATGCGAAATCTATATTTTTGAAATGGAATTTTATCTATATTGAATAGCAATAAAAATGTGATTTTTACATATTGAACATAGCATAATAAAAATGTGATTTTTATATATTGAACATAGAAATAAAAATGTGATTTTTATATATTGAACATAGAAGTAAAAATGTGATTTTTATATATTGAACATAGAAGTAAAAATGTGATTTTTACATATTGAACATAGAAATAAAAATGTGATTTTTACATATTGAACATAGCATAATAAAAATGTGATTTTTACATATTGAACATAGAAATAAAAATGTGATTTTTACATATTGAACATAGAAATAAAAATGTGATTTTTACATATTGAACATCGAAGTAAAAATTTGATTTTTACATATTGAACATCGAAGTAAAAATGTGAATTTTTAGATATTGAACATAGAAGTAAAAATGTGATTTTTATATATTGAACATAGAAGTAAAAATGTGATTTTTACATATTGAACATAGAAATAAAAATGTGATTTTTACATATTGAACATCGAAGTAAAAATGTGATTTTTACATATTGAACATCGAAGTAAAAATGTGATTTTTACATATTGAACATAGAAGTAAAAATGTGATTTTTAGATATTGAACATAGAAATAAAAATGTGATTTTTATATATTGAACATAGAAGTAAAAATATGATTTTTATATATTGAACATAGAAGTAAAAATGTGATTTTTATATATTGAACATAGAAGTAAAAATGTGATTTTTATATATTGAACATAGAAGTAAAAATGTGATTTTTATATATTGAACATAGAAGTAAAAATGTGATTTTTATATATTAAAAATAGAAGTATAAATGTGATTTTTATATATTGAACATCGAAGTAAAAATGTGATTTTTATATATTGAACATCGAAGTAAAAATGTGATTTTTATATATTGAATAGCGAAGTAAAAATTCGATTTTTATATATTGAATAGCGAAGTAAAAATTCGATTTTTATATATTGAATAGCGAAGTAAAAATGTGATTTTTATATATTGAACATCGAAGTAAAAATGTGATTTTTATATATTGAATAGCGAAGTAAAAATTCGATTTTTATATATTGAATAGCGAAGTAAAAATTCAATTTTTATATATTGAATAGCGAAGTAAAAAATGCGATTTTTATATATTGAATAGCGAAGTAAAAATTCGATTTTTATGTATCGAATAGCGAGGTAAAAATGTGATTTTTACATATGTAGTGGCTACGGGCAGGGCAAAGAAAGTGATGTCGACGAGAACAGTGAAGATTTCCTGCATTAGAAGTGCCGTGGAGCTAGGATAGCTATCGGTGAGAACTTCTCACTCAAAATTTCTTTCTCTAGTTTTATATATATACTAGGATGCAGACGGTGCTTAGTAGCACCCGACACAATCGTCCACAGACCATGGACTTGTTTGTTTGGTTGCATAAATTAATTTGATGACTTGATTTGAATTGGTTGTTTGGTGAATTTGATTGATGTGTGAATGGCGTGGGCCTTCACTAGACCGGGGATAAGGCTAGGCCTCGTCCCGTTTCTAGTATCGTGCCGTTATGCCGCCGAAATTTTCTAAAATATGTTAGAAAAATAAAAATATCAATTTTATTGAACAAATGAACTGAATAGAAATTCATATGTTAGAATAAAATATTTTATCGTTAAAAATATAATTTTTAATGTGAAAGTGAATAAATAGATATTTATAGACAAATCGGCCAATTTGTTTATACGCACTGATTTGACTGATATTGATTGGGTCGATAAATTTTATACATCGCCCAACTGCACGAATAAAAATCTGTGTTTGATTGTTTGAAACCCCACACGGGTGTTGGGATGAAATTTGAAATTCACTCATCCTGATTGATTAAATATGTTGATCGATTGATTGACAGGCTGTTATAAGCGTTAGATATCTATATTTGATGCTTATACAGTGTAGTGCACTTTGGTTGATGGTTGATTATTTTTCAATGCTATCATATACGTGTGATGTATGAAAATCCATATAATTAACATTATATGGTGATTGATTGGGCCTCATTCCAATTTAGAAAATAAAGAATAATATAAAATAAAGATTCATGTGTTGACTGTACTCATTCGTTGAGATTAGTCATGTGTTGAACGAAATATTTTAATAATAAAATTTACTTCTTTATCAATATAAAATAAAGATTCATGTGTTGACTGTACTCATTCGTTGAGATTAGTCATGTGTTGAACGAAATATTTTAATAATAAAATTTACTTCTTTATCAATATAAAATAAAGGTTCATGTGTTGACTGTACTCATCCGTTGAGATTAGTCATGTGTTGAACGAAATATTTTAATAATAAATTTTATATCTTTATCACTATAAAATAAAGGTTCATGTGTTGACTGTACTCATCCGTTGAGATTAGTCATGTGTTGAACGAAATAATTTAACAAAAATAGTCACACGTGGACAGTACTCATTCGTTGAGATTAGTCGTGAGTTGACAAAAATAAATATTCATTTGTTGAATAGAATAAAGGAATATATGAAGCCGTGTTGATTAGATTGACGCCATTTTGACGTGAACGATATTTATATCGATTGAAAACGATTTCGAAATGAATTGAATATAAAACGATTTCGAAATGAATTGAATATAAAACGATTTCGAAATGAATTGAATATAAAACGATTTCGAAATGAATTGAATATAAAACGATTTCGAAATGAATTGAATTGAAAACGATTTCGAAATGAATTGAATTGAAAACGATTTCGAAATGAATTGAATTGAAAACGATTTCGAAATGAATTGAATTGAAAACGATTTCGAAATGAATTGAAAACGAATTCAAATTGAATTGAAAGCGAATTGAAATGAATTCAAATTGAATTGAAATTTGAATTGAATAGAAATGAATTTTAAAACGAATTTATAAAGAAGAATTCAATTTTGATTTGAATTGAAATGGAAGTTGAAATTGCTTTTGAAACGAATTTTAAAAACTATTTATATAATTCGTTTTGAATAGAAATCGACAAAATATATATTATATATATTATATATATAATATAATGGCCTGAATAGAACGCGCCGCGCCGCGGCAGTTCGTAAATTTCGACCATTTATTTCAAACGGACATTACGGGAGATCCGACCGTCGGATTCTCCTAAAACCGGAACCGTTGGGTTCGTATCCAAAAGAGCCTTCTTACAAATGTTAGAAATTTGAAATCTAACGGTTGGATTTGGAGATACGTCAAAATCAAATTCGAAAAAGGTCGCTGTAAGTGCAGTTCGATGGCCGTTGATGGAAATCGACTGTACGGGCCTTGATAAAATTATTAAAAATAGTAATAATTTGTGTAAAATCATAAGAAATGATTTGTGAAGAATTGAGATGAAAAACTCCATATTTGAAAAGATAAAAATAGATTTTTATCGAAATGAACTAGTTTTGAACTAGAATTATAATTCTATTTATTTTTAAATAAATAAATTGAACTTGAAATGGGTTTTGAAAATAACCAGAACTTCCAATAATTGCATTGGAATGGATTTGAATCGAAATTGTCTTCGGAATATTTCGATGCTTGATTTCATGATTATACAGATGTTGCTATGGAAATTTGAAAGATATAGATATATATATCGTTATTTCCAGTACGATATCTGTTGGTCGTAGAATCTGATATTGAATATAAGCCGATATGTTTTCTATTCAGAACCTTGTATTTAATATCAAATGTGATTTGGGTTTGTCGTGAATGGTGTCTTCACTAACACTGTTCTTGAACCCAGTTGAGAAAAGATTAAATCTTTTTATTTAGATTTAATGAAGTGTACCAATTAAATAATATTTAATTGGAATTGAATTGATATTGATTTTTTGGGTTTATCGTGGACAGTGTTTTAAATAACACTCGTTCTTTAACCCGATAATTAATGAATGTGATTTTGGGTTTATCGTGAACTGTGTTTTTAAATGACACTGATTCTTTAACCTAGTTAAAGATTAAAACTAAGTGGAGTTTTAATGAATCTTTAATTAGATTGAAAAGATAGAAAATGGAGTACCACCAGTTTTGCTCCAGGCGATAGTTAAATCTTTAATTAGATTTGAACGTGAAATGGTAATTGAATTTACCGATAACACCGTGGTGTTAGATATGAAGTATAACCAGTTTTACTTCTTGGGATGAATAGGTTGGGATTGGGAAATTAAAACAAATGATTACTTCATTAAGGTTCGCTAATCCCGACTAGTTTGAATTGATATTCAAAAATAGATTAAAGAATAAATTCAAGAAATTTATCTTGGATAAAATTAATGGGAACCTTTCCCTATGAATGTGAAATTTAGAAACTAACTGTCGGTTAGCTAAGCAGAATGGTTTTCTGTATATTGACCTGATGTTGGTTTCGGCCTTCGGGGTTAACATTTGGGGAATTATTCTCTTGATTAATTTACAGTTAGTGACTGATGAATTGGAATGAGGCGTATGTTGTGTTTGTGTAACACTTATTCAAAATATACGCGAGTTATTCGGAAAGACCGGGTTTATCCCATTCTGAATAACTGATACGACGATAAGTCGAAGATGAAGACGATGGTCGAAGACCGGAGGTATTCACGTCGTTTGGGTGATTACTGATGATCTTGATTGGGCTGTACACCCAAGAAGATGGAAACAGTTGGTGATCGTCCAGACGTACTTGGAGATCGATGGATGTGCGAGGTACTAGGTGCCTCCGATTTCGTTCAGACCCAGAATGGACTTGTAAATGGACTGTGTGTCTAACATTGGATTTTAGTCCGTGTGATTGATCTCTATTAAATATATATCTGTTTGGCGGCGGAGAATTTATTCTCTTGCTTAACGCCCTTCTCTGAGACGTACGAGCTCAGGGGTTATATATTGTTGGATATCAAACGCATGGAGTGAATTGCCTGTGTGGCATGCCTAAGTGGCAATTGATCGAGGCTTCTGTTGAAAAGCAAAGTCTTGTGGTGATGATCAAAGCACGGCCTTTGTGGCGTAGCTTTGTGTAACATTTACTTCGCGAGTTTCACACCCGGTATGAACCAAAAACGGGAGACGGACCTCAGGGAGGGCATGCGTTTCCTTCTAGCTAAAAAGTGGCGTCGGTGGTTTTACACGCCCTGACGAGTTTGACTTATGTGGTTGTTGCTGTTGCGAGGCGCCTCGGATTGATCGGTCGTTCTCGAACCGATGGAGTCATTTAATTGGCTCATTTACGCCCCAAAGGGCGGGGAAACGTAGTGTTCAGGCATTTTAATCCACATCGGTGGACCGGCCCTGTCGCTCCAAGGTCACTCGAGCTCTGACCTGAGACATGGGCTAGATTGTCTCGAATCGGTTGAGGACTATCTTTTGCCTCGGTTCATAGACGGAAATCCAATTTCCAAATACGTGACATTTGCGGTTTTAATTGTAGAACTAGTATGGCGACATGATATATGGTACCCATGCCGCCTATGATTGATACTTATGATTTGAAGTTGTTTTATACACTATGCACTTATAATAGTATCAAATGATTTGTTTTAAACGTATCAAGCATTCTTTGGCTGTTCTAAGGGAAAACCCTATCCCCCGGCTTGCGTTGCATTGTGTGATAGGACCTGGGTCTTATAACAGCTTCATTTTTATTTATTTAGCATTGCGTTGTTTGTTTTATGCACTGGTATTCTCGAGAGGAAACCCGTTCCGTGTTATACGGCGTGGTCCCTTGATTTACCTAACTTTAAAATAAAGATTAATAACTGTTTTAGTTCTCACACCAGTCACATGACTGACCTGGAGTTTATTGTTTTAACCTAAACTCTGGGTGCCCCTATTTTCCACACGGGCAGCTAGTAGTTTTGGTTTTGCAGATTTATATTCACAAGATCCTGGTTTACGGCTGGAACGATATCCGGAAAGCTTTGTATCCGTATATCTACTTCTAGTTGTGTATTGTATTATTTTCCGCTGCTATGTATTTAAATGTAATTTAAATCTTTGATATTTCTGTGTAATATTCATTCATACTCTGTATATTCTTGTAATCTGATGCATTGTTGTAATATACAATGAAATGTTCTTCCGTCTGCGTTCTGTTGTGGCTTGTTCTCGAACTATCCGACACTTTCCTTTACGGGGAAGTTACGGGTTTTCACAGTTGGTATCAGAGCTTTGGTTTACAAAGCTAGAGAACAAGACACATTAGAACCATACGAAAGAATTCATCAGATATTGGATTAGTAATATCCAATTAGAATGACTCGTTAGAGATGGGATCAGTAGTATCCTAGAACGAGTATGAAGAGTATATTTTCCAAATGAAAACAATTTTGTTTTGAAAATTTAAATCGTTTTAAAACGTATTTGATTATTTATTTATATTGAATATGGGCAATCCAATATATAAAGATTTTGCATATACGCGTCATGAACGTATATTCGAAGTTTTAATATATTGGATAGATATAGGGTTACACTCTAGTCGCCCGGAGATGATATTGATGATAGCGATCGCATCATCAATATTTATGTTCGTGTTACGAAGGTGTGATGTAACGACCCAGAAAATCTGAACCAATTTAAAATTTTTAAATTGGCTAAATTAATGGATTTTAAATATTTTAAATAATGGCGATGAAAACTGAGTTTGAATCGACATTTGAAAACGAATATAATTAATTATAATTATATATAGAATTGAAAATGGCGCGGTAGTTCGATAATTCGGTTTCAAACTTCAATTGAATATACCGGGTGCAAAACAATCCGGATTTTAGTGAAACCAAAAATATTTAAATATGTTAGTGAATATCTTTCTAACGAATCCGTCCAATCGAAATTTGATAGCGGGAATCAAAAGATATGTCCAGTTGAAAATTCTGAATAGTCGCTATGGAATTCAGGCCCTTAAAAATGGACATTTTGCAGATGACCTCGGATTTCGACGAAACCACTTTTGTTGGGTCCGCAGTGTCAAGTTATTGTTAGATTCCAAATTTCGTAATTTTTCGAATCAATATGTGAGCGTGGCAAGGGAAAACGCGTTTGACCGATTTCAGTTGATTTTAATCGACTGGAAATTAGCCATTTTTCAAACGGTCTCAGAATTCATCGAAACTAGTTTTGTTAGGACCGTATCGTCAATACGAAACTAGAAAATATTTTTCTGGAATTTTTCTAGTTAGTATGTGGCCCCGGTAATTTGAAATGTGCGTTTAAAATTCAATATAGTGATTTAAATGAAAATTCAACGGAAACTATTCGAAACAATCGAATCAGCTTACTATACATATCCCATTGTGTTCGGAATGGGGGTAAAACGCTATGGGCGACAGGCGGTGGGCCTCGTTTCGAGGTCGTATGTAAAAGTCAACCTTTTTGCAAAAATATAAATAATTAAATAAAAAAAAAATTAATTTCCCTCCCCTTTATCTTTCTTCCTGCCCCCCCCCTCCCCCCCCCCCCCGTTCACTTTTATTTCAATAAACAGAAGAAAAAAAAAGAAGAAGAAGAAAGCAGCAGCGGAAGCCGCCGCCTTCACCGACGGTCAGAACTTCCACCGCGCCTCCGATCTTCTCCCCCCCCCCTCTTCCTTGCACTCGTTCCCCCCTCCATCGATCGAAGCCATCGCGAGCCCCCCCGAAGCCATCGCCTCCTTGTTCGAATCTTCCCACCGCCGACCGCCACCAGGAAACCCCCCCCCCAGCCGACGACTTCCCACCGCCGACCGCCACCAGAAAACACCCCCCCTCTGTAAGTTTTTTTTTGTTTTTGTTTTGTTTTGTTATTTTATTTTAATGATTTTAAAACTGTTTTATTTTAATTAGAATTATAACTGAATTTTAATTAGGATTAAAACTGTTTTTTTTATGATTTCAAAACTGTTTTTTTATGATTTCAAAACTGTTTTTTTATGATTTCAAAACTGTTTTTAGAAAAGATTAAAACTGTTTTTTTTAGAAAAGATTAAAACTGTTTTTTTTAGAAAAGTTAAAACTGTTTTTAAAGAAAGGTTAAAACTGATTTTTCGAAAAAGGATTTGAACTTTAAAAAGTAAAAATCATATTTTTATATATCGAAAGTCGAAAGTAAAAATCATATTTTTATATATCGAAAGTCGAAAGTAAAAATCATATTTTTATATATCGAAAGTCGAAGTAGAAATCAGATTTTTATATTTTGAATAGCATAGTAAAAATTCGATTTTTACACGTGTAGAGAATACGGGCGAAAGCGACAATAGGCGAAGATTTCTATAAGGAAGTGTCGTGAAGTTGGATAGCTATTGGTGAGATTTCTGATTTAAAAATATTATATATGTGTGAATTGAAAGTGAATTGCTATATATAAATATATATATATATATATATATATACGCCCCTCGTCCACAAACCATGGACGATATTGATTGGTTGAAATTGTTGTGAAAATTGATTGATAGCGAATGATTGTTTGGGATTGTTTGTGATTGATATTGGTTGATTGTGGTTGAAAAATACCCATTTGTGGTTGTGAAATATTTGGTTGAAACCACTTAGGATTAGTTTGTGGAAATGAAATAAAAATATACATGCCGCCTGCGTGCGAACTAGATGCATGATCCCCATTGTCAAAAACCGCGAGGTTTTAAGGTAGAGCGAGGAGCCGTACTAGGGACGGTGCCGGTTTAACTACCCTGCCGTTATGCTGCCGAAATTTTGAGTAATATTCGTGTGTTTGAATTATTTTCATTTGCTTAAACTATATTTATTCATTGAATAGAAAACATTCATGTGTTGAATTGATATTCATTCGTTGATTAGAAATTCATGTGTTGAATGGTATTCATATTTTGAAATAAATTGTTCGATAATAAAAATCACATTTTTATCTATATATAGAAACTATAGAAAACATTCATGTGTTGAATTGATATTCATTCGTTGATTAGAAATTCATGTGTTGAATGGTATTCATATTTTAGAATAAATTGTTTGATAATAAAAATCACATTTTTATCTATATATAGAAACTATAGAAAACATTCATGTGTTGAATTGATATTCATTCGTTGATTAGAAATTCATGTGTTGAATGGTATTCATATTTTGAAATAAATTGTTCGATAATAAAAATCACATTTTTATCTATATATAGAAACTATAGAAAACATTCATGTGTTGAATTGATATTCATTCGTTGATTAGAAATTCATGTGTTGAATGGTATTCATATTTTAGAATAAATTGTTCGATAATAAAAATCACATTTTTATCTATATATAGAAACTATAGAAAACATTCATGTGTTGAATTGATATTCATTCGTTGTTTAGAAATTCATGTGTTGAATGGTATTCATATTTTGAAATAAATTGTTTGATAATAAAAATCGCCTTTTATCGACTATATGAACTGTGTAAAATAATCTCGTTTTAAAAGAAATTGTTTTATGATAAAAATCCTATTTTTATCACCTATATGAACTATATAGAAAAATAGTGTTTTGAAATGAATTGTTTTACAATAAAAATCACATTTTTATTGTATACATAAATCGTTGAAATGTGAAGTGTTAAAAATAGCCACTTGTTCAAAATAAACATATATGAGTTGAAATATTCATTAATTAGCTAATGAAATGATTTGCACCTATTTATGTAACATTAGAAGGAATGGAGTTTTTAAACAAAATAGGAATCAAATATGAAGTCGAATAAAAATTGATAAATGATAAGAACTGTATATATATGTACATGCAATATTCATTGAACAGGTTATAGCAAAGGGGCTAGAGAAGAGGAATAAAATTTGTGCCCGACAAATAGGCACACATTTACTGATTTGTTTGGGTGATGATTTTGAGCCTGTTGGCTAGCCGCTTGGCTTTTTCTTTTTCTTTTTGAGATTAGAAGGACCGGGAACGCTATTTGCGATTTCCCGATGCTCCCGGTGCAGGGGAGGTTATGGCGAAATTTTTCCAAAATTTAAGGCGTTAGAAAAATATTTGAAGTTAAAACGATATGGAAATCATTGAATGAACTATATTTATATAAATATATAAATATAAATAAAATTAAAACGAAACGAAGCCGTGCAGTTCGTGTTTTGAAACCGTGTTTTCAAACAACTAGTACGGGAGATCCGACCATTGGATTTTCCCGAAACCTCAACCGTCGGGTTCGCCTTGGAATAATCTTTCCAACGGCACCAACCTTGTAAAAATCCAACGGTTGGATTGTCTGGAATGTTTAAATCAAATCTGATGAAAAACAGCGCCAGAAGCGATTATATTTATATATATATAAATATAATTATATATTTAATCGAATAACGGCGCTGCAGTTCGTATTTTGAAATTGAAACTTCAAACGATTGTACCGGGAGATCCGACCGTCGGATTTTCCCGAAACTGGAACCGTTGGATTCGTTTTGAAAAGACCTTTCTAATGATGTAAATTTTGTGAAGATCCAACGGTTATATTTTCAGATATATGTAAATCAAATCTGAAGAAAAACAGCGCCACGGCCGCCTTATGGCCCGAAGCGTCGTTTTGAATAAAATAGCTATTTTAAAATAAATAAAAATAGCGATAAATAGTTATAAAATATCATAAGCGATATGGAGTGGAAATAAACTGAATTTGCTTGATTTATGTGATATTTGATGGTTGAATGTGTTTGGTGTGAAAATTTCATTAAAGAACAAAATTGGTGTTGTCGAATAATTTAACCATTGAAATAAATCGAATTGAAATTCTAAATATACGTGAATTATTTGAGAAGGCCGAGTTAATTCTCATTTCAAATAATTGACCGACGATTGAAAGTCGAAGATAAAGACGGTGGTCGAAGACCGGAGATCTTCACCTCGTTTGGATGGTAACCGAGGTCCTGATTGGGAGGCATCCCGAAATATGGATAATGAGTGGTGATCGTCCAGACGTACGTGTTGATCGAAGGGTTTGCGAGGTATTTAGTGCCTCCGGTTTCGTTCAGACCCAGAACGGACTTGTAAATGGACTGTGTGTCCGACATTGGAATTTGTTCTGTGTGATTGATAGCCATCAGTCGCATGGCATGAATTGCCTGTGTGGCATGCTAAGATGCAGTGATCAGGACTTCTGTTGAAAAGCAAAATCTTGTGGTGATGATCAAAGCACCGCCTGTGTGGCGTAGCTTTGTGTATAACGTGAATTCGCGAGCCTCACACCCCGGTATGAACCTAAAACGGGAGAGGACATCAGGGAGGGCCTGCGTTTCTTTCTAGCTAGGGTGGTGTCAGTGACCTACCAGCCCTGACATTTATATACTTTTCACCTATGTGGTTGTTGCTGTTGCGAGGCGCCTCGGTTTGATCGGACGATCCGGGTCCGATGGAGTCATTCGTTGGCTCGTTTACGCCCCAAAGGGCGGGGAGACGTAGTGTTCAGGCATAATAATCCACATCGGTGGACCGGCCCTGACGATCCAAGGGGCAGTTGCGGCTGTTCCTGAGACACAGGCTAGAGCGTCTCGAATTCGGTAAGGACTATCTTTTGCCTTGGTTCATGACGGAAATCCAATTTCCAAATACGACACCGTGCGGTTTTGATTGTATACCTATATATGGCGACATAGTGGTATGGGGCATTAATGCCGTCTATGATTGATAGTTATGATTTGAAATTGCTTTCAAAACATATAAACACTAGCAATAATATCAAATGCCTTTGTTTTATTCGTATCAAGCATATTTTGGCTGTTATAAGGTAAAAACTCTATCCTCCGGTTTGCGTTGCATTGTGTGATGGGAACTGAGTCTTATAACGGCTTCATTTTTATAAAAAGCATAGCGATGTTTAAAAGAAAGATTTGTTTTAAAGCACTGGCAATCCAATGGAGTAAACCCGTTCCACGAAAGTGGCGTGGTCCTGTGATTAGCCAATTATATATGTGTTGAGTGGATTTCTCATACCAGTCCCATGACTGACTCGTAGTTTGTTTCACTTTCAAACTCGGGTGCCTCTTTTTCTACACGGGCAGCCTTGTATTCAGGTTTAGCTGGTTCTTCCTGGATAGCTGGAGCTGAAGATGGATTCTATCATTTATTCCTTTTATGCTGTTCAGCTCCTATTGTACATATTTTGTTTATTTCCGCTGTAGACATTTATGTATAGCTGAATTGTACTTGTACTAAGTAAGATCCTGTATACTGTGTAACTCTGATGATTACTTTTATCCAGTATATTTTGTTGTTCATTATCTGGTGTATTTATTTAATTCTGTTCTGCTATTATCTGTTTCTGTGTTATATTCCAAAGATAACCTTGTTTCCGTGAGAACGGGAAATCGGGCCGTCTCATGTGATATCTATATATTTCCATTAGACTGGTGTGAGAACCAAAACTAATATAGCTAGAACACTTTGTTGTGAATTGGCATCAAAAACATGATTTTTTGTATATGTATCAAAATTATGAATTTGAAACTCTAATTCACTAATTGATTGATGTTTGTATTGTTTGTTTATTTGTTTGCTAATTCTTAGCCATTTAGCCTAATTGAATCACATATTGAATTATATTGAAAATTGGTTGCATTTGCTTGCATGCATGTACTTACATTGAACAGGTCATAGCAAGGAGACTAGAGCAGAGAATAAAATTTGTTTGCCCGACAAATAGGTACATGTTTACTACATAATTTACTGTTTTGTTTGGGTGATGATGATTTTATGAGCCTATTGGCTAGCCGCTTGGCTTTTTCTTTTTCTTTTTGAGATCTGAAGGACCGGGGAAGCTATTTGAAATTCCCCGATGCTCCCGGTGCAGGGGAGGTTATGGCGAAATTTTTCGAAAATTTAGGGTGTTAGCCAAATTTTTGAAAATTTGAAAATTCTCAGAAACTGAAAAGTTAGAGAATGGAAGTCGGATCGAACATAGAGTTGATTAATCAAACCACTTTTGACTTTGTTCCTTTTCGGGGACGAAAAGTTTTAAGTGGGGGAGATTGTAATAACCCGGAAATTCTGGGCCAGTTTAAAATTTTTATTTTGGCAATTTTATCGAATTTTGATTATTTAAAATGAATTATTTTAAATAAAATCGATGAGAAATTTGTTTTGAATATAATTCGAACGTATATATTATACGCGTCGTCGTTAGAATATAAATATTTATATATAATTATAAATAGAATTGAAAATGGCGCGGTAGTTCGATAATTCGATTTCAAACTTCAATTGAATGTAACGGGTGCAAAACAATCCGGATTTTAGTGAAACCAAAAATAATGGAATCTAATTGGGAATATCTTTCCAACGAATCCGAAAAATCGAAATTTCATAACGGGAATCAAAAGATATGTCCAGTTGAAAATTCTGAATAGTCGCTATGGAATTCAGGCCCTTAAAAATGGGAATTTTGCAAATGACCTCTGATTTCGACGGAACCAGTTTTGTTGGGTCCGTGATGTCAAATTATTGCTAGATTCCAAATTTCATAATTTTTCGAATCAATATGTGAGCGTGGCAAAGGAAAACGCGTTTGACCAGTTTCAGTTGATTTTAATCGACTGGAAAATGGCCATTTTTCTAACGATCTCAGAATTCGTCGAAATTAGTTTTGTTAGGACCGTATCGTCAATACGAAGCTAGAAAATATTTTTCTGGAATTTTTCGAGTTAGTATGTGACCCCGGTAATTTGAAATGTACGTTTAAAATCCAATATAATGATTTAAATGTAAATTCAGCAGAAACTGATTGTAACGATCGAATCAGCTTGCAGTACATATCCCATTGTGTTCGGAATGGGGGTAAAATGCTATGGACGACAGGCGGTGGGCCTCGTTTTGAAGTCGAAAATAAAAGTTGCTTTTTGTGGAAAATTAAATAATAAAATAAAATAAAATAAAATAAAAACCCTTTCTTCCCCGTTAACCCGCTCTGGCCCCCCCTCTCTCCTTTTAATCGATTCAGAAGATAAAAAAAAAGCGACTGCGAAAACCCGCCGCCACCCTCGGAGGACCACCGCGCCTCATCAGAGACCCCCCCTCTTCCCCCTCGCCTGCGACATCGAGCACCCCCCCTCGCCTGTGACATCGAGCCCCGCGCCCCCTTTTCCCCTGCGCCGCCGCGAAATCGAGACCCCCACCCTCATCCTCCTCCTTAGCCTCGACCAGAAACCCCCTCCCCTATCCCGATGCTGACCGCAAACCCCTCCCCTTTCCAGATAAATACTGTAAGTGACTTATTAATTTTTATTTATAAATCAGTTTTTTTTCTATTTCCTTCTATATTTTAGCAAAATAAAAAAAAGTGCTGTTTTATGTAGTAAGAAGAAAATATAGTTTTTATATATGTAGTGGAAAAAAAATATGATTTTTATATTTTTAAAAGAATTAAAAATATGATTTTTATATTTTTAAAGTATTAAAAATATAGTCTTTACTATATTGCGATTATAAAAATATGATTTTTATATTTTTAAAGTAGTAAAAATATAATCTTTTATACTGTAGAAAGATAAAAATATGACCTTTGCATAGTAGGAACTATAAAAATATAATCTTTATGAGATATAGATGTAAAAATGTGAAAAGGCGATATTTTAAAATGTGAAGAGGAGAAATTTTTAAATGTGAAAAGGCGAAATTTTTAGATGTAAAAATGCGAAATCTATATTTTTGAAATGGAATTTTATCTATATTGAATAGCATAATAAAAATGTGATTTTTACATATTGAACATAGCATAATAAAAATGTGATTTTTATATATTGAACATAGAAATAAAAATGTGATTTTTATATATTGAACATAGAAGTAAAAATGTGATTTTTATATATTGAACATAGAAGTAAAAATGTGATTTTTACATATTGAACATAGAAATAAAAATGTGATTTTTACATATTGAACATAGCATAATAAAAATGTGATTTTTACATATTGAACATAGAAATAAAAATGTGATTTTTACATATTGAACATCGAAGTAAAAATGTGATTTTTACATATTGAACATCGAAGTAAAAATGTGATTTTTACATATTGAACATCGAAGTAAAAATGTAATTTTTTCATATTGAACATAGAAGTAAAAATGTGATTTTTACATATTGAACATAGAAGTAAAAATGTGATTTTTACATATTGAACATCGAAGTAAAAATGTGATTTTTACATATTGAACATCGAAGTAAAAATGTGATTTTTACATATTGAACATAGAAGTAAAAATGTGATTTTTACATATTGAACATAGAAGTAAAAATGTGATTTTTATATATTGAACATAGAAGTAAAAATGTGATTTTTATATATTGAACATAGAAGTAAAAATGTGATTTTTATATATTGAACATAGAAGTAAAAATGTGATTTTTATATATTGAACATAGAAGTAAAAATTTGATTTTTATATATTGAACATAGAAGTAAAAATGTGATTATAGCGAAGTAAAAATTCGATTTTTATATATTGAATAGCGAAGTAAAAATTCGATTTTTATATATTGAATAGCGAAGTAAAAATGTGATTTTTATATATTGAACATCGAAGTAAAAATGTGATTTTTATATATTGAATAGCGAAGTAAAAATTCGATTTTTATATATTGAATAGCGAAGTAAAAATTCGATTTTTATATATTGAATAGCGAAGTAAAAAATGCGATTTTTATATATTGAATAGCAAAGTAAAAATTCGATTTTTATGTATCGAATAGCGAGGTAAAAATGTGATTTTTACATATGTAGTGGCTACGGGCAAAGAAAGTGATGTCGACGAGAACAGTGAAGATTTCCTGCATTAGAAGTGCCGTGGAGCTAGGATAGCTATCGGTGAGAACTTCTCACTCAAAATTTCTTTCTCTAGTTATATATATATACTAGGATGCAGACGGTGCTTAGTAGCGCCCGACACAATCGTCCACAGACCATGGACTTGTTTGTTTGGTTGCATAAATTAATTTGATGACTTGATTTGAATTGGTTGTTTGGTGAATTTGATTGATGTGTGAATGGCGTGGGCCTTCACTAGACCGGGGATAAGGCTAGGCCTCGTCCCGTTTCTAGTATCGTGCCGTTATGCCGCCGAAATTTTCTAAAATATGTTAGAAAAATAAAAATATCAATTTTATTGAATAAATGAACTGAATAGAAATTCATATGTTAGAATAAAATATTTTATCGTTAAAAATATAATTTTTAACGTGAAAGTGAATAAATAGATATTTATAGACAAATCGGCCGATTTGTTTATATGCACTGATTTGACTGATATTGATTGGGTCGATAAATTTTATACATCGCCCAACTGCACGAATAAAAATCTGTGTTTGATTGTTTGAAACCCCACACGGGTGTTGGGATGAAATTTGAAATTCACTCATCCTGATTGATTAAATATGTCGATCGATTGATTGACAGGCTGTTATAAGTGTTAGATATCTATATTTGATGCTTATACAGTGTAGTGCACTTTGGTTGATGGTTGATTATTTTTCAATGCTATCATATACGTGTGATGTATGAAAATCCATATAATTAACATTATATGGTGATTGATTGGGCCTCATTCCAATTTAGAAAATAAAGAATAATATAAAATAAAGATTCATGTGTTGACTGTACTCATTCGTTGAGATTAGTCATGTGTTGAACGAAATATTTTAATAATAAAATTTACTTCTTTATCAATATAAAATAAAGATTCATGTGTTGACTGTACTCATTCGTTGAGATTAGTCATGTGTTGAACGAAATATTTTAATAATAAAATTTACTTCTTTATCAATATAAAATAAAGGTTCATGTGTTGACTGTACTCATCCATTGAGATTAGTCATGTGTTGAACGAAATATTTTAATAATAAATTTTATATCTTTATCACCATAAAATAAAGATTCATGTGTTGACTGTACTCATCCATTGAGATTATTCATGTGTTGAACGAAATAATTTAACAAAAATAGTCACACGTGGACAGTACTCATTCGTTGAGATTAGTCGTGTGTTGACAAAAATAAATATTCATTTGTTGAATAGAATAAAGGAATATATGAAGCCGTGTTGATTAGATTGACGCCATTTTGACGTGAACGATATTTATATCGATTGAAAACGATTTCGAAATGAAATGAATATAAAACGATTTCGAAATGAATTGAATATAAAACGATTTCGAAATGAATTGAATTGAAAACGATTTCGAAATGAATTGAATTGAAAACGATTTCGAAATGAATTGAATTGAAAACGATTTCGAAATGAA
Source organism: Allium sativum (assembly GCA_030737875.1). Lineage (NCBI taxonomy): Eukaryota > Viridiplantae > Streptophyta > Magnoliopsida > Asparagales > Amaryllidaceae > Allium > Allium sativum. The sequence goes on along the minus strand of CM060916.1, from coordinate 93,536,845 downwards.
TTGAATTGAAAACGATTTCGAAATGAATTGAAAACGAATTCAAATTGAATTGAAAGCGAATTGAAATGAATTCAAATTGAATTGAAATTTGAATTGAATAGAAATGAATTTTAAAACGAATTTATAAAGAAGAATTCAATTTTGATTTGAATTGAAATGGAAGTTGAAATTGCTTTTGAAACGAATTTTAAAAACTATTTATATAATTCGTTTTGAATAGAAATCGATGAAATATATATTATATATATTATAAATATAATATAATGGCCTGAATAGAACGCGCCGCGCCGCGGCACTTCGTGAATTTCGACCATTTATTTCAAACGGACATTACGGGAGATCCGACCGTCGGATTCTCCTAAAACCGGAACCGTTGGGTTCTTATCGAAAAGAGCCTTCTAACGAATGTTAGAAATTTGAAATCTAACGGTTGCATTTGGATATACGTCCAAATCAAATTCGAAAAAGGTCGCTGTAAGTGCAGTTCGATGGCCGTTGATGGAAATTGACTGTACGGGCCTTGATAAAATTATTAAAAATAGTAATAATTTGTGTAAAATCATAAGAAATGATTTGTGAAGAATTAAGATGAAAAACTCCATATTTGAAAAGATAAAAATAGATTTTTATCGAAATGAGCTAGTTTTGAACTAGAATTATAATTCTATTTATTTTTAAATAAATAAATTGAACTTGAAAAGGGTTTTGAAAATAACCAGAACTTCCAATAATTGCATTGGAATGGATTTGAATCGAAATTGTCTTCGGAATATTTCGATGTTTGATTTCATGATTATACAGATGTTGCTATGGAAATTTGAAAGATATATGTTGGTCGTAGAATCTGATATTGAATATAAGCCGATATATTTTCTATTCAGAACCTTGTATTTAATATCAAATGTAATTTGGGTTTGTCGTGAATGGTGTCTTCACTAACACTGTTCTTGAACCCAGTTGAGAAAAGATTAAATCTTTTTGTTTAGATTTAATGAAGTGTACCAATTAAATAATATTTAATTGGAATTGAATTGATATTGATTTTTTGGGTTAATCGTGGACAGTGTTTTAAATAACACTCGTTCTTTAACCCGATAATTAATGAATGTGATTTTGGGTTTATCGTGAACTGTGTTTTTAAATGACACTGATTCTTTAACCCAGTTAAAGATTAAAACTAAGTGGAGTTTTAATGAATCTTTATTTAGATTGAAAAGATCGAAAATGGAGTACCACCAGTTTTGCTCCAGGCGATAGTTAAATCTTTAATTAGATTTGAACGTGAAATGGTAATTGAATTTACCGATAACACCGTGGTGTTAGATATGAAGTATAACCAGTTTTACTTCATGGGATGAATAGGTTGGGATTGGGAAATTAAAACAAATGATTACTTCGTTAAGGTTCGCTAATCCCGACTAGTTTGAATTGATATTCAAAAATAGATTAAAGAATAAATTCAAGAAATTTATCTTGGATAAAATTAATGGGAACCTTTCCCTATGAATGTGAAATTTAGAAACTAACTGTCGGTTAGCTAAGCAGAATGGTTTTCTGGATATTGACCTGATGTTGGTTTCGGCCTTCGGGGTTAATATTTGGGGAATTATTCTCTTGATTAATTTATAGTTAGTGACTGATGAATTGGAATAAGGCGTATGTTGTGTTTGTGTAACACTTATTCAAAATATACGCGAGTTATTCGGAAAGACCGGGTTTATCCCATTCTGAATAACTGATACGACGATAAGTCGAAGATGAAGACGATGGTCGAAGACCGGAGGTCTTCACGTCGTTTGGGTGATTACTGATGATCTTGATTGGGCTGTACACCCAAGAAGATGGAAACAGTTGGTGATCGTCCAGACGTACTTGGAGATCGATGGATGTGCGGGGTACTAGGTGCCTCCGGTTTCGTTCAGACCCAGAACGGACTTGTAAATGGACTGTGTGTCTGACATTGGATTTTAGTCCGTGTGATTGATCTCTATTAAATATATATCTGTTTGGAGGCGGTGAATTTATTCTCTTGCTTAACGCCCTTCTCTGAGACGTACGAGCTCAGGGGTTATATATTGATGGATATCAAACGCATGGAGTGAATTGCCTGTGTGGCATGCCTAAGTGGCAATTGATCGAGGCTTCTGTTGAAAAGCAAAGTCTTGTGGTGATGATCAAAGCACGGCCTTTGTGGCGTAGCTTTGTGTAACGTTTACTTCGCGAGTTTCACACCCGGTATGAACCAAAAACGGGAGACGGACCTCAGGGAGGGCATGCGTTTCCTTCTAGCTAAAAAGTGGTGTTAGTGGTTTTACACGCCCTGATGAGTTTGACTTATGTGGTTGTTGCTGTTGCGAGGCGCCTCGGATTGATCGGTCGTTCTCGAACCGATGGAGTCATTTAGTTGGCTCATTTACGCCCCAAAGGGCGGGGAAACGTAGTGTTCAGGCATTTTAACCCACATCGGTGGACCGGCCCTGTCGCTCCAAGGTCACTCGAGCTCTGACCTGAGACATGGGCTAGATTGTCTCGAATCGGTTGAGGACTATCTTTTGCCTCGGTTCATAGACGGAAATCCAATTTCCAAATACGTGACATTTGCGGTTTTAATTGTAGAACTAGTATGGCGACATGATATATGGTACCCATGCCGCCTATGATTGATACTTATGATTTGAAGTTGTTTTATACACTATGCACTTATAATAGTATCAAATGATTTGTTTTAAACGTATCAAGCATTCTTTGGCTGTTATAAGGGAAAACCCTATCCCCCGGCTTGCGTTGCATTGTGTGATAGGACCTGGGTCTTATAACAGCTTCATTTTTATTTATTTAGCATTGCGCTGTTTGTTTTATGCACTGGTATTGTCGGGAGGAAACCCGTTCCGTGTTATACGGCGTGGTCCCTTGATTTACCTAACTTTAAAATAAAGATTAATAACTGTTTTAGTTCTCACACTAGTCACATGACTGACCTGGAGTTTATTGTTTTAACCTAAACTCTGGGTGCCCCTATTTTCCACACGGGCAGCTAGTAGTTTTGGTTTTGCAGATTTATATTCACAGGATCCTGGTTTACGGCTGGAACGATATCCGGAAAGCTTTGTATCCGTATATCTACTTCTAGTTGTGAATTGTATTATTTTCCGCTGCTATGTATTTAAATGTAATTTAAATCTCTGATATTTCTGTGTAATATTCATTCATACTCTGTATATTCTTGTAATCTGATGCATTGTTGTAATATACAATGAAATGTTCTTCCGTCTGCGTTCTGTTGTGGCTTGTTCTCGAACTATCCGACACTTTCCTTTATGGGGAAGTTACGGGTTTTCACAGACATCACTATTATTGAGGGGTGGTATTAGTTTGTAATGGAAAGAGATGTCGAAATTTGTTATAAAAGGGAATATTGTAGCGTATTGCAAGTTTTTGAACTATAACGATAAAGTAATGTTGTTAACCAAGCTTAAGCGTGATATTTATATACAACACTATTCCTAGGAAATGGAAATAATTTGGTTTGAAATCCCCTTATCTAAGTAGTAAGCAAGTAACAGTGTTTCTCCAAAGAAGAAAATAAATGTTATATTGGATTGGGGACAAAGATGAATAATTGAGATTTAATATATTTCCATATTGAATGGAAATCTTCAAGTGGAAATTTGAAAAAACATTTGAATTTATATAATGATATAATATGGCATTCGACATTGTTTCGGATCGTATAAGAAATGATAAATAATTGAATATTGAATAAAATATATACATATATAGAATATATACATATATAGAATATATATATGGAATATATATAAGAAATGGGAAAATTAATTACAAAGGGCCAGTGATTTTTTGATATTTAGCTGTACATTTGAATGGATGTTTATTTACTTCGATAGTTAAATAACCGGCTATCGAAGTGTTTGACCATCGTTGTCAATAGGGAAAGACCGGTTGGATTTAATATCTGAATACCACTCCATATAGGCATAGGCGTTGCGAATTAGATTATGCTGAAGATAATTGAAGACGGAGTAAAGTACAAGGGCTGTTTTGTTTTGTCCAGACCCAGGACAACTTGTATGGACGAATGTCTGACAAAGTATTCCTAACAAATCACATAAGACGATCTTTCCGAGGTATTACGCATTGTGGTGGAGAAAATCATTTCTCTTAGCTTTTTATACCCGTAATATTTTGGAAAGATCAACTAGTGATTTGATAGGTTTGACGATGTGGCATTCAAAGTGAATGGTGACCAGATGTTCTAAAAAGATTAATGTAGCCTCAAGCCTCAGAACCAGGAAATGACAAAAATCGGGCAGGCAGCATGGCCAGGTGGGTCATTCCCAAGAAGGGTATATTTGTCATCGATTTAGAGAAAATTCATTATTTATTCTTCTTTCATTTCTGTATCTTACGGATTACAGTTGGACGGTCGACAACCTTGGGTGACAATATATTCGACACACTCAAGCTAAGTGAGTGGTCGGTCATATGTGGGCCTCGTTGCAAGATGTTCTTGTTGAACCCCAGTGTATCCCCTCTAGAGTACACTGATCGGGAGGTGGTCTCATAACTTGCCATAGTTGGAATCCAATCTCCAGTAAGCGCCCTGCGGTTTTTGATTTTATACTATGTATGTGGAGCGTGTGATGCAAGCGTTCTGCTATTTGATTATTTATTTGATTAGACATTATTATAATATCACTGGATTTTGTTATCAAAAATGGTTCGGTTATAGTGAGGTAAAAACCGTCCGTGTTTATGGGTGGGTTGGTCTTACTATTACTTTTTCTTTCAAAGTTAAACAAATTTGTTGGAGTTTACTTAAACCAGTCCCATGACTGACCCAGAGTTTATTTTGTGTCTTTTCCCTAAACTCTTGGGTTCCCAAATTTGTACGGGAGGTCATGCGTTCTGTCTTTGCAGATTCACTTGGAGGATCTCAAAGCAGGAAGCTTCACCGCTAGTTATTAGAGATTATTTCCGCTGTGATGTATATGAGTTATATTCTGATATGTTATGTATATGCAAATTCAGATTTGTATTTCAAAGTGTTATATAATATATTTTATTCATTCCGATGTGCGATTCGTGTTTACTCTGATATTGTTTAGATTCTGATGTTCTTTGTAATAACCCGGAAATTCTGAACCAGTTTAAATTTTTTATTTTGGCAATTTTAGCGAATTTTGATTATTTAAAATAGATTATTTTAAATAATATCGGCGATAAATTTATTTTGAATATAATTCGAGCGTATATATTTATACGCGTCTTCGTTAGAATATAAATATTTATATATAATTATAAATAGAATTGAAAATGGCGTGGTAGTTCGATAATTCGATTTCAAACTTCAATTGAATGTACAGGGTGCAAAACAATCCGGATTTTAGTGAAACCAAAAATAATAGGATCTAATTGATAATATCTTTCCAACGAATCCGAATAATCAAAATTTCATAGCGGGAATCAAAAGATATGTCCAGTTGAAAATTCTAAATAGTCGCTATGGAATTCAGGCCCTTAAAAATGGGAATTTTGCAAACGACCTCGGATTTTGACAAAACCACTTTTGTTGAATCCGCAGTGTCAAATTATTGCTAGATTCCAAATTTCATAATTTTTCTAATCAATATGTGAGCGTGGCAAAGGAAAACGCGTTTGACCAGTTTAAGTTGATTTTAATCGACTGGAAAATGGCCATTTTTCCAACGGTCTCAGAATTCGATGAAACTAGTTTTGTTAGGACCGTATCGTCAATACGAAGCTAGACAATATTTTTCAAGAATTTTTCTTGTTAGTATGTGACCCCGGTAAATTGAAATGCGTGTTCAAATTCAATATATAGAAGTATATGTTGATTTTGACAAAAACTAATTGTAACAGCCGAATCAGCTTACGATACATATCCCATTGTGTTCGGAATGGGGGTAAAACGCTATGGACGACAGGCGGTGGGCCTCGTTTCGAGTTCGTATGTAAAAGTCAACTTTTTAAATTAAATAAAAAATATCCTCCCTCCTCCCCTTATAAACCGCTGCCCCCCCCCCCCCCCCCCGTTCAAAATCATTTTTCAGAAGAAATAAAAAAAAAAGAGAAAGGAAGCGGAGAGGAGCATCACCCCTCCCCTTAAACCGCCGCCACCTCGACGCGAGCCCCCCCCAAGTGTCGCCGACTACCGCGATAACCCCCTCCCCACATCGTCCTCGCGACAGCCACCCCCCTGCGCGCAACCGATTTCCTCCGCCCCTTCCTCCTCCGCCGACCACCACCCTGTTCCCCCCCCCCACCACCAAAAACTGACGCGACACCATGCCCCCTCCTCGTCAGATCGAAGACCCCCCCTTTTTTTCTGCCTCGCGCCGACACCCTTCCCCCCTCCCCCCCGGAACCCTCTGCCTCGATCACAGCGACACCCCCCCTCCGACAGTGAACACTGCTCTTCCCCCTTCTATTTCTATGTATGTCTTTATTTTATTTTTCTATTTTCAGTTACCATTTTATTTGATTTTAAAATTGAATTTATTCGATAGGAAAATTATCAATAGAATTTTTATTCGATCGGAGAGTTAAAAATATGATTTTTATATTTTTAAAGTGTTAAAAATATAATCTTTATTAAGTAGAAGATGTAAAAATATGATTTTTGTTTAGGTAGAGAATTAAAAATATAATTTTTACATGATAGGAATATTAGAAATATCATCTTTAAATTTGAAAAGGCGAAATCTTTAAATTTGAAAAGGAGTGATCTTTATAATAGAAAAATAGAATTTTTATCTATATAATAGCATAGTAAAAATTCGATTTTTATATATTGAATAGCGAAGTAAAAATTCAATTTTTATATATTGAATAGCGAAGTAAAAATTCGATTTTTATATATTGAATAGCATAGTAAAAATTCGATTTTTATATAATGAATAGCGAAGTAAAAATTCGATTTTTATATATTGAATAGCAAAGTAAAAATTTGATTTTTATATATTGAATAGCGAAGTAAAAATTCGATTTTTATATATTGAATAGCATAGTAAAAATTCGATTTTTATATATTGAATAGCGAAGTAAAAATTCGATTTTTATATATTGAATAGCATAGTAAAAATTCGATTTTTATATATTGAATAGCGAAGTAAAAATTCAATTTTTATATATTGAATAGCGAAGTAAAAATTCGATTTTTATATATTGAATAGCATAGTAAAAATTTGATTTTTATATATGTAGTGAATACGGGCAACGAAGAAGACAAAAAGGCGAGAACGATGAAGATTTCTATAAATGAAGTGTCGTGAAGTTGGGATAGCTATTAGTGAGAATTTCTCACCTTTCAATTTCTTTTTCTAGTTATATATATACTAGGATGCAGACGGTGTTTAGTAGCACCCGACACAATCGTCCACAGACCATGGACTTGTTTGTTTGGTTGCATAAATTAGTTAGATGATTTGATTGGAATATGGTTGTTGGGTAAATATGATTGATGTGTGAATGGAGTGGGCCTTCACTAGACCGGGGATAAGGCTAGGCCTTGTCCTGTTTCTAGTATCGTGCCGTTATGCCGCCGAAATTTCCTAAAATATGTTAGAAAAATAAAAATATCATTTTTATTGTGTAAATGAACTGAATAGAAATTCATGTGTTGAAATAAAATGTTTTATCGTTAAAAATATAATTTTTAACGTGGAAGTGAATAAAATAAAATATTCATTTACAAACCGGACGATTTGTTTATGTACACCTATTTGAAGGACATTGATTGGGTCGATAAATTTTACACATCGCCCAACTGCACAAATAAAATCTGTGTTTGATTGTTTGAAACCCCACACGGGTGTTGGGATGAAATTTGAAGTTCGCTCATCCTAATTGATTAAATATGTCGATCGATTGATTGACAGGCAGTTATAAGCGTTAGATATCTATATTTGATGCTTATACAGTGTAGTGCACTTTGGTTGATGGTTGATTATTTTTCAATGCTATTAGATACATGTGTTGTATGAAAATCCATATAATTAATTTTATATGGTGACTGATTGGGTCTCATTTCAATTTAGAAAATAAAGAATATTATAAAATAAAGGTTCATGTGTTGACAGTACTCATCCGTTGAGATAAGTCATGTATTGAACGAAATATTTTAATAATAAAATATACATCTTTATCATATTTAAAATTAGAACTACTTCACGGTGGAGTCTAATTGAAAATCAAACGATAGATACCCAAATTTTATAAAATATTTTAAATAACAAAAATAGTCACACATGGACAGTACTCATTCGTTGAGATTAGTCGTGTGTTAACAAAGATATAGAGTCGTGTATTGAAAGAAATATAGATCCATTTGTTGAATATAAAACGATTTCGAAATGAATTGAATATAAAACGATTTCGAAATGAATTGAATATAAAACGATTTCGAAATGAATTGAATATAAAACGATTTCGAAATGAATTGAATATAAAACGATTTCGAATTGAATCGAATAGAAAACAAATTTGATTTCAATTGAATATAAAACCAATTTGAATTGAATCGAATAGAAAACCAATTTGAATTGAATTGAATATAAAATCAATTTGAATTGAATCGAATAGAAAACCAATTTGAATTGAATCGAATAGAAAACCAATTTGAATTGAATCGAATAGAAAACGAATTTGAATTGAATCGAATAGAAAACGAATTTGAATTGAATTGAAATTTGAATTGAATAGAAATGAATTTTAAAACGAATTTATAAGGAAAAATTCAATTTTGATTTAAATTGAAATGGAAGTTGAAATTGTTTTTGAAACGAATTCAAAACTATTTATAAAATTCATTTTAAATAGAAATCGACGAAATATATTTTATATATATAATATAATGGCCTGAATAGAACGCGCCGCGCCGCGGCAGTTCGTGAATTTCGACCATTTATTTCAAACGGACATTACGGGAGATCCGACCGTCGGATTCTCCTAAAACCGGAACCGTTGGGTTCGTATCGAAAAGAGCTTTCTAAGAACATTAGAAATTTGAAATCTAACGGTTGGATTTGGAGATACGTCCAAATCAAATTTGAAAAAGGTCGCTGTAAGTGCAGTTCGATGGCCGTTGATGGAAATCGACTGTACGGGCCTTGATAAAATTATTAAAAATAATAATAATTTGTGTCAAATCATAAGAAATGATTTGAGAAAAATTGGGATGAAAAACTCCACATTTGGAAAGATAAAAATAAATTTTTATCAAAATGAACTAGTTTTGAACTAATATTAAAACCCATTTATTTTTAAATAAATAAATTGGAATGGAAATGGGTTTTAAATAGAACTGATTCATGGGTTTATCGTGAACTGTGTTTTAAATAACACTAGTTCTTTAACCCGATAATCAATAGAATGTGATTTGGGTTTGTAGTGAACTGTGTTTTAAAAGACCCTAGTTCTTTAACCCAGTAATAGGAGTTTTAATCAATCTGCAATTAGATTGAAATGTGATTTGATAATTTAAATTATCAAATTTAGAAAATGAGCGAGAATGGAGTATTACCAGTTTTGCTCCAAAGCGATAGTTAAATCTTTAATTAGATTTGAACGTGAAATGGTAATTAATTTTACCGATAACACCATGGTATTAGATATGGAGTATCACCAGTTTTGCTTCATGGGATGAATAGGTTGAGATTGGTAAATAAAATAAATAATTACTTCGGTGTGGTTCGCTAATCTCGACTAGTTTAGAAAACCATAATTTGGTTTGAAATGTCATCCAAAGGAAGATTAAAGGATAAATTTTAAAGAATTTATCTTAGATAAAATTAATGGGAACCTTTCCCTAAAAATGTGATTTTGTGAATAAAAGAATATTCTAACTTGGAATGAGGCGTATGTTGTGTTTGTGTAACATTTGTTTTTGATATACGCGGGTTGTTCGGAAAGTCCGGGTTTATACCCATTCTGAATAACCGATTCGACGATATGTCGAAGATGAAGACGGTGGTCGAAGACCGGAAGTCTTCACATCGTTTGGATAATTACTGACGATCATGATTGGGCTGTACACCCAAGAGGATGGAAACAGTTGGTGGTCGTCCAGACGTACTTGGAGATCGATGGATATGCGAGGAAAGTGCCTCCGGTTTCGTTCAGACCCAGAACGAACTTGTAAATGGATTGTGTGTCTGACATTGGATTTTATTCTACGTTGATTGATTTCTGTTAAATATATATATGTTTGGCGGCGGAGAATTTATTCTCTTGCTTAACGCCCTTCTCTGAGACGTATGAGCTTAGAGGTTATATATCGATAGATATCAACCGCATGGCATGAATTGCCTGTGTGGCATGCTGAGTTGCATGGATCAAGGCTTCTGTTGAAAAGCAAAGTCTTGTGGTTGATGATCGAAGCACGACCTTTGTGGCGTAGCTTTGTGTATAGCGTGAATTCGCGAGCCTCACACCTCGATATGAGTTAAAAACGGGATACGGGCCGTTGGGAGAACACGACGTTTCTTTCTAGCTTTGGTGGTGTCAGTGACTTACCAGCCCTGACATTTATATACTTTTCACCTTTGTGGTTGTTGGAATGAGGCGCCTCGATTATAGGTCTGTAAGGACCGGGAAACGTGTGTTCAGGCATAAATAATCCTCTAACGTAAGTGAGGACCGGCCCAGCCGCATCCGGGGTTACCCAGTGTGCGTAATCCTGAGGCATTTGCTAGAGTGTCTCGAACGCGGAGAGGATCTTGCCCCTTGCCTCGACTCATGACGGAAATCCAATTTCCAATACGTGTATTGCTGTTTTAATTGTAGAACTAGTATGGCGACATAGTGGTATGGGACATTCATGCCGCCTATGATTTATATTTATGATTGAAATTGTTTTGACACTATACACTTATTATAGTACCAAATGATTTGTTTTAAACGTACCAAGCATGTTTGGCTGTTATAAGGTAAAACCCTATCCTCCGGCTTGCGTTGCATTGTGTGATGGGACCTAGGTCTTATAATAGCTTCATTTTTCGAAAAAGCATTGCGCTGTTTATTTATATGCACTGGTATTCTTGGGAGGAAACCCGTTCCGTGTTATACGGCGTGGTCCCTTGAATTACTCTCTTTTAAAGTAAAGTGTTAAATAACTGTTTTAGTTCTCACACCAGTTACATGACTGACCTGGAGTTTATTGTTTTAACCTAAACTCTGGGTGCCCCTATTTTCCGCACGGGCAGCTAGTAGTTTTGGTTTTGCAGATTTATATTCACAGGATCCTGGTTTACAGCTGGAATGATATCCGGAAAGCTCTATATCCGTATATCACCTTCAGTTGTGCTTTGTATTATTTTTCCGCTGCTATATAATTTATTGTAATCTCTGATATTTATTGAATGTAATTTATTCATTTATACTCTGTATATTCTTGTATCTGATGGAATTGTTGTAATAGCAATGAAATGTTCTTCAGTCTGCGTTCTGTTTTGTCCTGTTCTCAAAACGATCAGGGGTTTCGAACGGTCTAGATCGGTTTAACGACTGATTCGGATCGAGCGAAATTCTCGGCCGTCACATTTGGTATCAGAGCTTTGGTTTACAGAGCTCGAGAACAAGACACATTAGAACCATACGAAAGAATTCATCAGATATTGGATTAGTAATATCCAATTAGGATGACTCGTTAGAGATAGGATCAGTAGTATCCTAGAACGAGTGTGAAGAGTATATTTTTCAAATGAAAACAATTTTGTTTTAAAAATTTAAATCGTTTTATACGTATTTGATTATTTATTTATTTTGAATTTGGACATTCCAGTATATAAAGGTTTTGCATATACGCGTCATGAACGTATATTCGAAATTTTAATATATTAGATAGATATAGAGTCACACTCTAGTCGCCCGGACATGGTCCTGATGATGAAGTATACCATCACCAGTATTTATTTTCGTGTTTCGAAGGTGTGATTTCTATATATTTCCATTAGACTGGTGTGAGAACCAAAACTTATATAGATAGATTTATTTGTTGTGAATTGGCATCAAAAACATGATTTTTTGTATATGTATCAAAATTATGGATTTGAAATTCTAATTCACTAATTGATTGATGTTTGTGTTGTTTGTTTATTTGTTTGATAATTTTGAACCAATTAGCCTAATTGAACCAAATATTGAACCATATTGAAAATTGGTCACATTTGCTTTCATATACATATACTTACATTGAACAGGTCATAGCAAGGAGGCTAGAGCAGAGAATAAAATTTGTTTGCCCGACAAATAGGTACATGTTTACTATAATTTACTGTTTTGTTTGGGTGATGATGATTTTATGAGCCTATTGGCTAGCCGCTTGGCTTTTTCTTTTTCTTTTTGAGATCAGAAGGCCTATATGGCAATTTCGGGATTTTGCCATGGCTTCCGGTGCAGGGGAGGTTATGGCGAAATTTTTCGAAAATTTAGGGTGTTAGCCAAATTTTTGAAAATTTGAAAATTCTCAGAAAACCGAAAAGTTGGAGAATGGAAGCCAGATCGAACGTAGTGTTGATTAATCAAACCACTTTCGACTTTGTTCCTTTTCGGGGACGAAAAGTTTTAAGTGGGGGAGATTGTAATAACCCGGAAATTCTGAACCAGTTTAAAATTTTTATTTTGGCAATTTTAGCGAATTTTGATTATTTAAAATAGATTATTTTAAATAATATCGACGATAAATTTATTTTGAATATAATTCGAGCGTATATATTTACACGCGTCGTCGTTAGAATATAAATATTTATATATAATTATAAATAGAATTGAAAATGGCGCGGTAGTTCGATAATTCGATTTCAAACTTCAATTGAATGTACCGGGTGAAAAACAATCCGGATTTTAGTGAAACCAAAAATAATAGGATCTAATTGATAATATCTTTCCAACGAATCCGAATAATCAAAATTTCACAGCGGGAATCAAAAGATATGTCCAATTGAAAATTCTAAATAGTCGCTATGGAATTCAGGCCCTTAAAAATGGGAATTTTGCAAACGTCCTCGGATTTTGACAAAACCACTTTTGTTGGATCCGCTGTGTCAAATTATTGCTAGATTCCAAATTTCATAATTTTTCGAATCAATATGTGAGCGTGGCAAAGGAAAACGCGTTTGACCAGTTTCAGTTGATTTTAATCGACTGGAAAATGGCCATTTTTCCAACGGTCTCAGAATTCGATTAAACTAGTTTTGTTAGGACCGTATCGTCAATACGAAGCTAGAAAATATTTTTGTGGAATTTTTCTTGTTAGTATGTGACCCCGGTAAATTGAAATGCGTGTTCACATTCAATATATAGAAGTATATGTTGATTTTGACAAAAACTGATTGTAACAGCCGAATCAGCTTACGATACATATCCCATTGTGTTCGGAATGGGGGTAAAACGCTATGGACGACAGGCGGTGGGCCTCGTTTCGAGTTCATATGTAAAAGTCAACTTTTTAAATTAAATAAAAAAATGTCCTCCCTCCTCCCCTTATAAACCGCTGCCCCCCCCCCCCCCCCCGTTCAAAATCATTTTTCAGAAGAAATCAAAAAAAGAGAAAGGAAGCGGAGAGGAGCATCGCCCCTCCCCTTAAACCGCCGCCACCTCGACGCAAGACCCCCCCCCCCAGCGGCGCCGACTACCGCGATACCCCCGTCCCCAACTCGTCCTCGCGACAGCCACCCCCCCTGCGCGCAATCGATTTCCTCCGCCCCTTCCTCCTCCACCGACCACCACCCTGTTCCCCCCCCCCACCACCAAAAACCGACGCGACACCATGCCCACCCCCTCCTCGTCAGATCGAAGACCCCCCACTTTTTTTCTGCCTCGCGCCGACCCCCTTCCCACCCCCCCCCCCCCCGAAACCCTCTGCCTCGACCACAACGACACCCCCCCTCCGACAGTGAACGCTGCTCTCCCCCCTTCTATTTCTATGTAAGTCTTTATTTTATTTTTCTATTTTCAGTTACCATTTTATTTGATTTTAAAACTGAATTTATTCGATAGGAAAATTAGCAATAGAATTTTTATTCGATCGGAGAGTTAAAAATATGATTTTTATATTTTTAAAGTGTTAAAAATATAATCTTTATTAAGTAGAAGATGTAAAAATATGATTTTTTTTAGGTAGAGTATTAAAAATATAATTTTTACATGATAGGAATATTAGAAATATCATCTTTAAATTTGAAAAGGCGAAATCTATAAATTTGAAAAGGAGTAATCTTTATAATAGAAAAATAGATTTTTTATCAATATAATAGCATAGTAAAAATTCGATTTTTATATATTGAATAGCGAAGTAAAAATTCGATTTTTATATATTGAATAGCATAGTAAAAATTCGATTTTTATATATTGAATAGCGAAGTAAAAATTCGATTTTTATATATTGAATAGCGAAGTAAAAATTCGATTTTTATATGTTGAATAGCGAAGTAAAAATTTGATTTTTATATATTGAATAGCATAGTAAAAATTCGATTTTTATATATTGAATAGCGAAGTAAAAATTCGATTTTTATATATTGAATAGCGAAGTAAAAATTCGATTTTTATATATTGAATAGCATAGTAAAAATTCGATTTTTATATATGTAGTGAATACGGGCAACGAAGATGACAAAAAGGCGAGAACGATGAAGATTTCTATAAATGAAGTGTCGTGAAGTTGGGATAGCTATTGGTGAGAATTTCTCACCTTTCAATTTCTTTTTCTAGTTATATATATATACTAGGATGCAGACGGTGTTTTGTAGCACCCGACACAATCGTCCAAAGACCATGGACTTGTTAGTTTGGTTGCATAAATTAGTTAGATGATTTGATTGGAATATGGTTGTTGGGTAAATATGATTGATGTTTGAATGGAGTGGGCCTTGTCCCGTTTCTAGTATCGTGTCGTTATGCCGCCGAAATTTCCTAAAATATGTTAGAAAAATAAAAATATCATTTTTATTGTGTAAATGAACTGAATAGAAATTCATGTGTTGAAATAAAATGTTTTATCGTTAAAAATATAATTTTTAACGTGGAAGTGAATAAAATAAAATATTCATTTACAAACTGGACGGTTTGTTTATGTACACCTATTTGAAGGACATTGATTGGGTCGATAAATTTTACACATCGCCCAACTGCACAAATAAAATCTGTGTTTGATTGTTTGAAACCGCACACGGGTGTTGGGATGAAATTTGAAGTTCGCTCATCCTGATTGATTAAATATGTCGATCGATTGATTGACAGGCTGTTATAAGCGTTAGATATCTATATTTGATGCTTATACAGTGTAGTGCACTTTGGTTGATGGTTGATTATTTTTCAATGCTATTAGATACATATGTTGTATGAAAATCCATATAATTAATTTTATATGGTGACTGATTGGGTCTCATTTCAATTTAGAAAATAAAGAATATTATAAAATAAAGGTTCATGTGTTGACAGTACTCATCCGTTGAGATTAGTCATGTGTTGAACGAAATATTTTAATAATAAAATATACATCTTTATCGTATTTAAATTTAGAACTACTTCACGGTGGAGTCTAATTGAAAATCAAACGATAGATACCCAAATTTTATAAAATATTTTAAATAACAAAAATAGTCACACATGGACAGTACTCATTCGTTGAGATTAGTCGTGTGTTGACAAAGATATAGAGTCGTGTATTGAAAGAAATATAGATCCACTTGTTGAATATAAAACGATTTCGAAATGAATTGAATATAAATCGATTTCGAAATGAATTGAATATAAAACGATTTCGAAATGAATTGAATATAAAACGATTTCGAAATGAATTGAATATAAAACGATTTCGAATTGAATCGAATAGAAAACAAATTTGATTTCAATTGAATATAAAACCAATTTGAATTGAATCGAATAGAAAACCAATTTGAATTGAATTGAATATAAAATCAATTTGAATTGAATCGAATAGAAAACCAATTTGAATTGAATCAAATAGAAAACCAATTTGAATTGAATCGAATAGAAAACCAATTTGAATTGAATCGAATAGAAAACGAATTTGAATTGAATTGAAATTTGAATTGAATAGAAATGAATTTTAAAACGAATTTATAAGGAAAAATTCAATTTTGATTTAAATTGAAATGGAAGTTGAAATTGTTTTTTAAACGAATTCAAAACTATTTATAAAATTCATTTTAAATAGAAATCGACGAAATATATTATATATATATAATATAATGGCCTGAATAGAACGCGCCGCGCCGCGGCAGTTCGTGAATTTCGACCATTTATTTCAAACGGACATTACGGGAGATCCGACCGTCGGATTCTCCTAAAACCGGAACCGTTGGGTTCGTATCGAAAAGAGCTTTCTAAGAACATTAGAAATTTGAAATCTAACGGTTGGATTTGGAGATACGTCCAAATCAAATTTGAAAAAGGTCGCTGTAAGTGCAGTTCGATGGCCGTTGATGGAAATCGACTGTACGGGCCTTGATAAAATTATTAAAAATAATAATAATTTGTGTCAAATCATAAGAAATGATTTGAGAAAAATTGGGATGAAAAACTCCACATTTGGAAAGATAAAAATAAATTTTTATCAAAATGAACTAGTTTTGAACTAATATTAAAACCCATTTATTTTTAAATAAATAAATTGGAATGGAAATGGGTTTTAAATAGAACTGATTCATGGGTTTATCGTGAACTGTGTTTTAAATAACACTAGTTCTTTAACCCGATAATCAATAGAATGTGATTTGGGTTTGTCGTGAACTGTGTTTTAAAAGACCCTAGTTCTTTAACCCAGTAATAGGAGTTTTAATGAATCTGCAATTAGATTGAAATGTGAATTGATAATTTAAATTATCAAATTTAGAAAATGAGCGTGAATGGAGTATTACCAGTTTTTCTCCAAAGCGATAGTTAAATCTTTAATTAGATTTGAACGTGAAATGGTAATTAATTTTACCGATAACACCATGGTATTAGATATGGAGTATCACCAGTTTTGCTTCATGGGATGAATAGGTTGAGATTGGGAAATAAAATAAATAATTACTTCGGTGTGGTTCGCTAATCTCGACTAGTTTAGAAAACCATAATTTGGTTTGAAATGTCATCCAAAGGAAGATTAAAGGATAAATTTTAAAGAATTTATCTTAGATAAAATTAATGGGAACCTTTCCCTAAAAATGTGATTTTGTGAATAAAAGAATATTCTGACTTGGAATGAGGCGTATGTTGTGTTTGTGTAACATTTGTTTTTGATATACGCGGGTTGTTCGGAAAGTCCGGGTTTATACCCATTCTGAATAACCGATTCGACGATATGTTGAAGATGAAGACGGTGGTCGAAGACCGGAAGTCTTCACATCGTTTGGATAATTACTGACGATCCTAATTGGGCTGTACACCCAAGAGGATGGAAACAGTTGGTGGTCGTCCAGACGTACTTAGAGATCGATGGATATGCGAGGAAAGTGCCTCCGGTTTCGTTCAGACCCAGAACGAACTTGTAAATGGATTGTGTGTCTGACATTGGATTTTATTCTGTGTTGATTGATTTCTGTTAAATATATATATATATATATATATATATATGTTTGGCGGCGGAGAATTTATTCTTTTGCTTAACGCCCTTCTCTGAGACGTATGAGCTTAGAGGTTATATATCGATAGATATCAATCGCATGGCATGAATTGCCTGTGTGGCATGCTGAGCTGCATGGATCAAGGCTTCTGTTGAAAAGCAAAGCCTTGCGGTTGATGATCAAAGCAAGGCCTTTGTGGCGTAGCTTTGTGTATAGCGTGAATTCGCGAGCCTCACACCTCGGTATGAGTTAAAAACGGGATACGGGCCGTTGGGAGAACACGACGTTTCTTTCTAGCTTTGGTGGTGTCAGTGACTTACCAGCCCTGACATTTATATACTTTTCACCTTTGTGGTTGTTGGAATGAGGCGCCTCGATTATATGTCTGTAAGGGCCGGGAAACGTGTGTTCAGGAATAACTAATCCACTAATGTAAGTGGGGACCGGCCCAACCGATCCAAGTGGCTGCCCAGAGTGTGTAGTCCTGAGCATTTGCTAGAGTGTCTCGAAGCGGAGAGGATCTTGCCCCTTGCCTCGACTCATGACGGAAATCCAATTTCCAATACGTGTATTGCGGTTTTAATTGTAGAACTAGTATGGCGACATAGTGGTATGGGACATTCATGCCGCCTATGATTTATATTTATGATTGAAATTGTTTTGACACTATACACTTATTATAGTACCAAATGATTTGTTTTAAACGTACCAAGCATGTTTGGCTGTTATAAGGTAAAACCCTATCCTCCGGCTTGCGTTGCATTGTGTGATGGGACCTGGGTCTTATAATAGCTTCATTTTTCGAAAAAGCATTGCGCTGTTTATTTATATGCACTGGTATTCTTGGGAGGAAACCCATTCCGTGTTATACGGCGTGGTCCCTTGAATTACTCTCTTTTAAAGTAAAGTGTTAAATAACTGTTTTAGTTCTCACACCAGTTACATGACTGACCTGGAGTTTATTGTTTTAACCTAAACTCTAGTTGCCCCTATTTTCCGCACGGGCAGCTAGTAGTTTTGGTTTTGCAGATTTATATTCATAGGATCCTGGTTTACAGCTGGAATGATATCCGGAAAGCTCTGTATCCGTATATCATCTTAATTGTGCTTTGTATTATTTTTCCGCTGCTATATAATTTATTGTAATCTCTGATATCTATTCAATGTAATTTATTCATTTATACTCTGTATATTCTTGTATCTGATGGAATTGTTGTAATAGCAATGAAATGTTCTTCAGTCTGCGTTCTGTTTTGTCCTGTTCTCAAAACGATCAGGGGTTTCGAACGGTCTATATCGGTTTAACGACTGATTCGGATCGAGCGAAATTCTCGGCCGTCACATTTGGTATCAGAGCTTTGGTTTACAGAGCTCAAGAACAAGATACATTAGAACCATACGAAAGAATTCATCAGATATTGGATTAGTAATATCCAATTAGGATGACTCGTTAGAGATAGGATCAGTAGTATCCTAGAACGAGTGTGAAGAGTATATTTTTCAAATGAAAACAATTTTGTTTTAAAAATTTAAATCGTTTTATACGTATTTGATTATTTATTTATTTTGAATTTGGACAATCTAGTAAATAAAGGTTTTGCATATACGCGTCATGAACGTATATTCGAAATTTTAATATATTAGATAGATATAGAGTCACACTCTAGTCGCCTGGACATGGTCCTGATGATGAAGTATACCATCACCAGTATTTATTTTCGTGTTTCGAAGGTGTGATTTCTATATATTTCCATTAGACTGGTGTGAGAACCAAAACTTATATAGATAGATTTATTTGTTGTGAATTGGCATCAAAAACATGATTTTTGGTATATGTATCAAAATTATGGATTTGAAATTCTAATTCACTAATTGATTGATGTTTGTGTTGTTTGTTTATTTGTTTGATAATTTTGAACCAATTAGCCTAATTGAACCAAATATTGAATCATATTGAAAATTGGTCACATTTGCTTGCATATACAAATACTTACATTGAACAGGTCATAGCAAGGAGGCTAGAGTAGAGAATAAAATTTGTTTGCCCGACAAATAGGTACATGTTTATTATAATTTACTGTTTTGTTTGGGTGATGATGATTTTATGAGCCTATTGGCTAGCCGCTTGGCTTTTTCTTTTTCTTTTTGAGATCAGAAGGCCTATATGGCAATTTCGGGATTTTGCCGTGGCTCCCGGTGCAGGGGAGGTTATGGCGAAATTTTTCGAAAATTTAGGGTGTTAGCCAAATTTTTGAAAATTTGAAAATTCTCAGAAAACTGAAAAGTTGGAGAATGGAAGCCAGATCGAACGTAGTGTTGATTAATCAAACCACTTTCGACTTTGTTCCTTTTCGGGGACGAAAAGTTTTAAGTGGGGGAGATTGTAATAACCCGGAAATTCTGAACCAGTTTAAAATTTTTATTTTGGCAATTTTAGCGAATTTTGATTATTTAAAATAGATTATTTTAAATAATATCGACGATAAATTTATTTTGAATATAATTCGAGCGTATATATTTACACGCGTCGTCGTTAGAATATAAATATTTATATATAATTATAAATAGAATTGAAAATGGCGTAGTAGTTCGATAATTCAATTTCAAACTTTAATTGAATGTACCGGGTGCAAAACAATCCGGATTTTGGTGAAATAAAAAATAATAGGATCTAATTGATAATATCTTTCCAACAAATCCGAATAATCAAAATTCATAGCGGGAATCAAAAGATATGTCCAATTGAAAATTCTAAATAGTCGTTATGGAATTCAGGCCCTTAATAATGGGAATTTTGCAAACGACCTCGGATTTTGACAAAACCACTTTTGTTGGATCCGCAGTGTCAAATTATTGCTAGATTCCAAATTTCATAATTTTTCGAATCAATATGTGAGCGTGGCAAAGGAAAACGCGTTTGACCAGTTTCAGTTGATTTTAATCGACTGGAAAATGGCCATTTTTCCAATGGTCTCAGAATTCGATTAAACTAGTTTTGTTAGGACCGTATCGTCAATACGAAGCTAGAAAATATTTTTCTGGTATTTTTCTTGTTAGTATGTGACCCCGGTAAATTGAAATGCGTGTTCACATTCAATATATAGAAGTATATGTTGATTTTGACAAAAACTGATTGTAACAGCCGAATCAGCTTACGATACATATCCCATTGTGTTCGGAATGGGAGTAAAACGCTATGGACAACAGGCGGTGGGCCTCGTTTCGAGTTCATATGTAAAAGTCAACTTTTTAAATTAAATAAAAAAATATCCTCCCTCCTCCCCTTATAAACCGCTGCCCCCCCCCCCCGTTCAAAATCATTTTTCAGAAGAAATAAAAAAAGAGAGAAAGGAAGCGGAGAGGAGCATCGCCCCTCCCCTTAAACCGCCGCCACCTCGACGCGAGACCCCCCCCCCCAGCGGCGCCGACTACCGCGATACCCCCCTCCCCACCTCGTCCTCGCGACAGCCACCCCCCATGCGCGCAATCGATTTCCTCCGCCCCTTCCTCCTCCGCCGACCACCACCCTGTTCCCCCCCCCCCCACTACCAAAAACTGATGCGACACCATGCCCTCCCCCTCCTCGTCAGATCGAAGACCCCCCACTTTTTTTCTGCCTCGCGCCGACCCCCTTCCCCCCCCCGAAACCCTCTGCCTCGACCACAGCGACACCCCCCTCCGACAGTGAACGCTGCTCTTCCCCCTTCTATTTCTATGTAAGTCTTTATTTTATTTTTCTATTTTCAGTTACCATTTTATTTGATTTTAAAACTGAATTTATTCGATAGGAAAATTAGCAATAGAATTTTTATTCGATCGGAGAGTTAAAAATATGATTTTTATATTTTTAAAGTGTTAAAAATATAATCTTTATTAAGTAGAAGATGTAAAAATATGATTTTTGTTTAGGTAGAGAATTAAAAATATAATTTTTACATGATAGGAATATTAGAAATATCATCTTTAAATTTGAAAAGGCGAAATCTTTAAATTTGAAAAGGTGTAATCTTTATAATAGAAAAATAGAATTTTTATCTAAATAATAGCATAGTAAAAATTCGATTTTTATATATTGAATAGCGAAGTAAAAATTTGATTTTTATATATTGAATAGCGAAGTAAAAATTCGATTTTTATATATTGAATAGCATAGTAAAAATTCGATTTTTATATATTGAATAGCGAAGTAAAAATTCGATTTTTGTATATTGAATAGCGAAGTAAAAATTCGATTTTTATATATTGAATAGCGAAGTAAAAATTTGATTTTTATATATTGAATAGCATAGTAAAAATTCGATTTTTATATATTGAATAGCGAAGTAAAAATTCGATTTTTATATATTGAATAGCATAGTAAAAATTCGATTTTTATATATGTAGTGAATACGGGCAACGAAGATGACAAAAAGGCGAGAACGATGAAGATTTCTATAAATGAAGTGTCGTGAAGTTGGGATAGCTATTGGTGAGAATTTCTCACCTTTCAATTTCTTTTTCTAGTTATATATATATACTAGGATGCAGACGGTGTTTAGTAGCACCCGACACAATCGTCCAAAGACCATGGACTTGTTAGTTTGGTTGCATAAATTAGTTAGATGATTTGATTGGAATATGGTTGTTGGGTAAATATGATTGATGTGTGAATGGAGTGGGCCTTCACTAGACCGGGGATAAGGCTAGGCCTTGTCCCGTTTCTAGTATTGTGCCGTTATGCCACCGAAATTTCCTAAAATATGTTAGAAAAATAAAAATATCATTTTTATTGTGTAAATGAACTGAATAGAAATTCATGTGTTGAAATAAAATGTTTTATCGTTAAAAATATAATTTTTAACGTGGAAGTGAATAAAATAAAATATTCATTTACAAACTGGACGGTTTGTTTATGTACACCTATTTGAAGGACATTGATTGGGTCGATAAATTTTACACATCGCCCAACTGCACAAATAAAATCTGTGTTTGATTGTTTGAAACCCCACACGGGTGTTGGGATGAAATTTGAAGTTCGCTCATCCTGATTGATTAAATATGTCGATCGATTGATTGACAGGCTGTTATAAGCGTTAGATATCTATATTTGATGCTTATATAGTGTAGTGCACTTTGGTTGATGGTTGATTATTTTTCAATGCTATTAGATACATATGTTGTATGAAAATCCATATAATTAATTTTATATGGTGACTGATTGGGTCTCATTTCAATTTAGATAATAAAGAATATTATAAAATAAAGGTTCATGTGTTGACAGTACTCATCCGTTGAGATTAGTCATGTGTTGAACGAAATATTTTAATAATAAAATATACATCTTTATCATATTTAAAATTAGAACTACTTCACGATGGAGTCTAATTGAAAATCAAACGATAGATACCCAAATTTTATAAAATATTTTAAATAACAAAAATAGTCATACATGGACAGTACTCATTCGTTGAGATTAGTCCTGTGTTGACAAAGATATAGAGTCGTGTATTGAAAGAAATATATATCCATTTGTTGAATATAAAACGATTTCGAAATGAATTGAATATAAAACGATTTCGAAATGAATTGAATATAAAACGATTTCGAAATGAATTGAATATAAAACGATTTCGAAATGAATTGAATATAAAACGATTTCGAATTGAATCGAATAGAAAACAAATTTGATTTCAATTGTATATAAAACCAATTTGAATTGAATCGAATAGAAAACCAATTTGAATTGAATTGAATATAAAACCAATTTGAATTGAATCGAATAGAAAATCAATTTGAATTGAATTGAATAGAAAACCAATTTGAATTGAATCGAATAGAATACCAATTTGAATTGAATCGAATAGAAAACGAATTTGAATTGAATCGAATAGAAAACGAATTTGAATTGAATTGAAATTTGAATTGAATAGAAATGAATTTTAAAACGAATTTATAAGGAAAAATTGAATTTTTATTTAAATTGAAATGGAAGTTGAAATTGTTTTTGAAACGAATTCAAAACTATTTATAAAATTCATTTTAAATAGAAATCGATGAAATATATTATATATATATATATATATAATATAATGGCCTGAATAGAACGCGCCACGGCGGTTCGTGAATTTCGACCATTTATTTCAAACGGACATTACGGGAGATCCGACCGTCGGATTCTCCTAAAACCGGAACCGTTGGGTTCGTATCAAAAAGAGATTTCTAACGAACATTAGAAATTTGAAATCTAACGGTTGGATTTGGAGATACGTCCAAATCAAATTTGAAAAAGGTCACTGTAAGTGCAGTTCGATGGCCGTTGATGGAAATCGACTGTACGGGCCTTGATAAAATTATTAAAAATAATAATAATTTGTGTAAAATCATAAGAAATGATTTGAGAAAAATTAGGACGAAAAATTCCACATTTGGAAAGATAAAAATAAATTTTTATCAAAATGAACTAGTTTTGAACTAATATTAAAACCCATTTATTTTTAAATAAATAAATTGGATTTGAAATGGGTTTTAAATAGAACTGATTCATGGGTTTATCGTGAACTGTGTTTTAAATAACACTAGTTCTTTAACCCGATAATCAATAGAATGTGATTTGGGTTTGTCGTGAACTGTGTTTTAAAAGACCCTAGTTCTTTAACCCAGTAATAGGAGTTTTAATGAATCTGCAATTAGATTGAAATGTGAATTGATAATTTAAATTATTAAATTTAGAAAATGAGCGTGAATGGAGTATTACCAGTTTTGCTCCAAAGCGATAGTTAAATCTTTAACTAGATTTGAACGTGAAATGGTAATTAATTTTACCGATAACACCATGGTATTAGATATGGAGTATCACCAGTTTTTCTTCATGGGATGAATAGGTTGAGATTGGGAAATAAAATAAATAATTACTTCGGTGTGGTTCGCTAATCTCGACTAGTTTAGAAAACCATAATTTGGTTTGAAATGTCATCCAAAGGAAGATTAAAGGATAAATTTTAAAGAATTTATCTTGGATAAAATTAATGGGAACCTTTCCCTAAAAATGTGATTTTATGAATAGAAGAATATTCTAAATTGGAATGAGGCATATGTTGTGTTTGTGTAACATTTGTTTTTGATATACGCGGGTTGTTCGGAAAGTCCGGGTTTATACCCATTCTGAATAACCGATTCAACGATATGTCGAAGATGTAGACGGTGGTTGAAGACCGGAAGTCTTCACATCGTTTGGATAATTACTGACGATCCTAATTGGGTTGTACACCCAAGAGGATGGAAACAGTTGGTGGTCGTCCAGACATACTTGGAGATCGATGGATATGCGAGGAAAGTGCCTCCAGTTTCGTTCAGACCCAGAACGAACTTGTAAATGGATTGTGTGTCTGACATTGGATTTTATTCTGTTTTGATTGATTTCTGTTAAATATATATCTGTTTGGCGGCGGAGAATTTATTCTCTTGCTTAACGCCCTTCTCTGAGACGTACGAGCTTAGAGGTTATATATCGATAGATATCAATCGCATGGCATGAATTGCCTGTGTGGCATGCTGAGTTGCATGGATCAAGGCTTCTGTTGAAAAGAAAAGTCTTGTGGTTGATGATCAAAGCACCGCCTTTGTGGCGTAGCTTTGTGTATAGCGTGAATTCGCGAGCGTCACACCTCGATATGAGTTAAAAACGGGATACGGGCCGTTGGGAGAACACGACGTTTCTTTCTAGCTTTGGTGGTGTCAGTGACTTACCAGCCCTGACATTTATATACTTTTCACCTTTGTGGTTGTTGGAATGAGGCGCCTCGATTATAGGTCTGTAAGGGCCGGGAAACGTGTGATCAGGAATAACTAATCCTCTAACGTAAGTGAGGACCGGCCCAACCGATCTAAGTGGCTGCCCAGAGTGTGTAGTCCTGAGCATTTGCTAGAGCGTCTCGAAGAGGAGAGGATCTTGCCCCTTGCCTCGGCTCATGATAGAAATCCAATTTCTAATACGTGTATTGCGGTTTTAATTGTAGAACTAGTATGGCGACATAGTGGTATGGGACATTCATGCCGCCTATGATTTATATTTATGATTGAAATTGTTTTGACACTATACACTTATTATAGTACCAAATGATTTGTTTTAAACGTACCAAGCATGTTTGGCTGTTATAAGGTAAAACCCTATCCTCCGGCTTGCGTTGCATTGTGTGATGGGACCTGGGTCTTATAATAGCTTCATTTTTCGAAAAAGCATTGCGCTGTTTATTTATATGCACTGGTATTCTTGGGAGGAAACCCATTCCGTGTTATACGGCGTGGTCCCTTGAATTACTCTCTTTTAAAGTAAAGTGTTAAATAACTGTTTTAGTTCTCACACCAGTCACATGACTGTCCTGGAGTTTATTGTTTTAACCTAAACTCTGGGTGCCCCTATTTTCCGCACGGGCAGCTAGTAGTTTTGGTTTTGCAGATTTATATTCACAGGATCCTGGTTTACAGCTGGAATGATACCCGGAAAGCTCTGTATCCGTATATCACCTTCAGTTGTGCTTTGTATTATTTTTCCGCTGCTATGTAATTTATTGTAATCTCTGATATTTATTGAATGTAATTTATTCATTTATACTCTGTATATTCTTGTATCTGATGGAATTGTTGTAATAGCAATGAAATGTTCTTCAGTCTGCGTTCTGTTTTGTCATGTTCTCAAAACAATCAGGGGTTTCGAACGGTCTAGATCGGTTTAACGACTGATTCAGATCGAGCAAAATTCTCGGCCGTCACATTCTTCTTCTATTCTATTAGTTATATCTTATCTTTCTCATCCTCTTATTTCTTTCTATTAGTGACCCGATATTTTCGATGCTTGGGTAGTCAACATTGTATTTTATGTTGATTTTCTGGGTCGAAAATTTAGTGGCCGTTACAACATTCGTTTTTTGAGAAGGATATTTTGAATCTTTATAGGGACTTTATCCAAACTGTCCTAATACAAGTGTATGTTAGAAGTCTTTCTATTTGGTAAAGATCATGTTTATATTATAGATTATTCATTCCACTATGAGATTATGTTATGCATCTTCTTTTCCCCTAATGATTTGGTTTTTCAACCTTAGATGTTTGGCACGTGAATAACATGGTTGTATTTGTGTCGACATTTCAATGGTCAAAAAGCCAGGTTGTTATAAAGTGGTATCAGAGCTTAGGTTGAGCGAACACCTAGGCTTTGGTGGGGAGTTACTTATTTGAGATCGGGTAAGTCAGACCCTAGGATGACTCTGAGTGTGTGTGTTTGTGTGTATATATATATATATATGCTTATTTTATTTTTTAGTATTGTAAAAGTGTTTTATATTGTGTTGATTTATTTGTTAAGTTGCTTAAGAATTGTGGTCAATATATGGGATGCCACATTAAAAATTTCTAAATACTTGAATATAGATAATCGACATAGTATTGTTTTAAAATTAAGTAGATAAAATAATTTTACCTAAAATATATTTTATATACATAGGTTAATTTTCATAAATTATATAGTTGTTTATGATAGATTGTTGTTAGGCGATGATACTATTTAGTCATCATCTAATTATTGTTTGGTTGAATTAAATAGAAATACTTATGAATTCAGTTTCAAAAGGCGCTCAATAGTAATAATGAATTGAATTCAAAGTTCAATTAGATTTTTTGATTATGTTAAATAAGTTTATAAAGCTGGAATGGTTCACATGAGAAGGTAAAAGTTTACAAGTGCAATTTGTATATTTGATTTCTAAATAGAAATGGGTTTAAACCGAAAATTTGAGAATTTAAAGCTAAGGGGTTTAGAGAAAATTATTTTTCAAAGGTATTGAAGGAAATAGTATTACTTTGTAATATTTATGACTATAAAAGGGATAAAAGCACTGAAATCACGACAATCAATGAAAAATAACTTCGATGATCATGACATCATCGGTGTTCATTTTCGAAATTCTACATGAGCGATTGCTACCATTAAATTTTGTATAAAATTCATTTGGATTAAAAACCAACTTTTATTTTGAATCATATAAAATTAGTTTTTGACACACACACACGCACACACACGGATATGCATATATTATTATTACAAAAGGTTTTGAAATAAAATCCAAGTGACTAAATTCTAGAATTTTCAGTTAAGCCAATAATAACTCAAATATTTCACTCATTTGGATATTTTGATATGTACATCTTGAATTGAGATGTAGGGTGGTAGTTTTCAGTTGTAAATAATAGTGGAATTTCTCAATGATTTTGGACAGTTGGAATTTCGGGGTCTATTTTGGGCCCCCAAACCCCTGTACGATGGTGGCAAGGGTAATCTTTGGAATATAACACACAAACAAATAATAGAAGAACAAAAATAAATAAATGCACCAGATAATGTACAATATAATACACTGGATAAACATAATCATCAGAGTTACACAGTATACAGGATCATACTTAGTACAAAATACAGTTCAGCTTTACATAAAATGTCTACAATGGAAAACAAAACATAATATGTACAACAGGAGCTGAACAACATAAAAAGAGATAAATGATAGAATCCGTCTTCAGCTCCAGCTATCCAGAAAGAGCCTGCTAAAACCTAAATACAAGGCTGCCCGGGTAGAAATAGGGGCACCCGAGTTTGCAAGTGAAACAAACTACGAGTCAGTCATGGGACTGGTACGAGAAATCTATTTTAACTTATTTTACAATTTGGCCAATCACAGGAACACGCCGCTAACGCAGAACGGGTTTACTCCATTGGATTGCCAGTGCTTTAAAGCAAGTAAATCTTTCAAACATCGCAATGCTTTTTATAAAAATGATGCCATTATAAGACTCAGTTCCCATCACACAATGCAACACAAACTGGAGGATATAGTTTTACCTTATAATGGCCAAAATATGCTTGATACGAGCAAAAAAAATCATTTGATATTATTGCTAGTTTTTATATGTTTCAAAAAAAAATTCAATCATAAATATCAATCATAGACGGCATGGGTACCATATATCATGTCGCCATATATAGGTATACAATCAAAACTGCATGGTGTCGTATTTGGAAATCGGATTTCCGTCATGAACCAAGACAAGGGATTGTCCTTGCCGAATTCAAGGCGCTCTAGCCCGCCCCTCAGGAACAGCCTCAACAACACCTTGGATTGTTAGGGCCGGTCCGCTCGATGTGGATTATAAAGCCTGAACATTGCGTTTCCCCGCACTATGGGGCATCACTGGTCATATCTGACCAAATCATCGGCTCCGAAGAGACCGAACTAACCGATGCCTTGCTTTCCATCATCCATATAAGTAAAATACCCGGGCGTGTAAAACCCAAAGCACCACTCCTTGCTAGAAGGAAACGCATGTTCTCCCTGATGTCCTCTCCCGTTTCTGGCTCATACCGGGTGTGAGGCTCGCGAAACAACGCTAAACATAAACTAGCCATTCAAAGCCATTCTTTGATCATCAACCACAAAGCTCTGCTTTTCAACAAAAGTTTTCATCATTTGCATCTTAGCATGCCACACAGGCAAACCACTCCATGCAACCGATATCCATCAATCACACAGAATGATATCCAATGTCAAACACACAGTCCATTTACAAGTCCGTTCTGGGTCTGAACGAAACCGGAGGATCTTTATTCCTCGCACATCCGTACAATCAACATGTACGTCCGAACGGCTACCACTTCAGCCCCTTCAAGATAGCTACTCCCATCATAAGCATCAGTAGCGCCCCTCTATTCGATGTGAAGATCATCGGTCTTGCATCGTCTTCATATATTCAACTTTTAATCGCCGATCAATTATTTGAAATGAGAATCAACTCTGCCTTTTCAAATAATTCACGTATATTTAGAATTTTAAATCAATTCATTTCAATGGTTAAATTATTCGACTTTAAAAATTTTGTTATTTAATGTAATTTTCACGTCAAACACATTCAACCATCAAATATCCAATAAACCAGGTAAATTCGATTTATTTTCCTTCCATATCGTTTATAATATTTTATTACAATTTATCGCTATTTTTATTCATTTAAAAATAGCCAATTCATATAAACGATGCCTCAGGCCATAACGCGGCCGTGGCGTTGTTTTTCTTCAGATTTGATTTACACATATCTGAAAATCCAACAGTTGGATCTTTACGAATTTTATATCATTAGAAAGATCTTTTCAAAATGAATCCAACGGTTCCAGTTTGGGAAAATCTGACGGTCGGATCTCCCGGTACAATCGTTTGAAGTTATGATTTCAAAATACGAAATGTAGCTTCGTTATTCGATTTAATTTAATTTAATTATATTTATATTTATATATAAATATAATCGATTCTAGCGCTGTTTTCATTCAGATTTAAATTAAACATTCCAGACAATCCAACCGTTGGATCTTTACAAAGTTGGTGTCGTTGGAAAGATATTTCCAAGGCTAACCCAACGGTTTCAGTTTCGGGAAAATTCGATGGTCGGATCTCCCGCAATAATCGTTTGAAATAACAGTTTCAAAATACGAACTGCAGCTTCGTTATACGATTTATTTTAATTATATTTATACATATATATAATTCATTATTCAATTTCAAAACCATATTCACTTCATATATTTGATAAAAATGATATTTTTATCCAACAGATATTTATTTCAACACATCACTATTTTTAACAATTCATATATATAATAAAAATGTGATTTTTTTGTAAAACAATTTATTTCAAAACACGATTGTTTTATATAGTTCATACATAAGGTAAAAATGTTATTTTTATCTTTCAAAGAATTTATTCAACACATGAATTTCTATTTAACACATGATATTCTATTCAACACATAAATATGGTTTCAACACATGAATGTTTTCTATTGTTTATATATATAATAAAAATGTGATTTTCATTGTTAAAACAATTTATTTAAAACATGAATAATTTATACAGTCTATACATGTGATAAAATGTTATTTTTATCTTTCGAAGTATTTATTCAGCACATAAATTTCTATTCAACACACGAATTTCTATTCAACACATGAATATGGTTTCAACACATGAAAATAATTCTAACACGTGAATATTATTGAAAATTTCGGCAGCATAACGGCAGGGTGGTTAAAACCGACACCGTCCCGAGTACGGCTCCTCGCTCTACCTTTATGCCTCGTAGCTTTTGACAACGGGGATATCAATATCTAGTTCGTACGCAGGCGAATTTTTCCCATATACTAATCCTATTGGGATTTCAACCACAAACATTCATTTCCAATCAACCATTCATGATATTCACCAAATTTCACATCAACCAATAATCCATACAATATCACAACCAATATATATCGTCCATGGTCTGTGGACGAGGGGAGTGTATATATATTTCGATTTCATTTCAATATCATTTTAATTCATTTCAGCGCATATATCATTTTTACAATGCATATATAACTTATACATCGAACATACAGCTTACAACGCTTATACATGAGGTGTACAACGCTTATATAACTCATACATCGACTATATAATTTATACATCGTCGTTTCCATATCGTTTATAAATCAGAATTCTCACATTGGGTTCCACTCCTCCAAAAATTGTAGAAGGCTCAGAAAAATATTTGGTCTCTTCTAGAATGTAGAAGGCTCCATCACGAGTCCACTGTCTCTTGTTTCACTGGATTTCGACGACACAGTAAAAGCTATGATTCTTATTCGATAAAACGAATTTGCAACGCTTTTATATGTTGTAAACTATTTAAATTATATACCTCAGTACAAGACTGATGGTTCCCTTTCCTATTTAATCCTAGGTCTCGATTTAATCTCCAATCCGTTGTTCACGAAGCCGATCAGAGTATAGGACGTCGGAGAGCTTCGTAAGGCCTTGCCGGCGCTGGCGGTTGCATGGAGATCGACGGCGCCCTGGTGGAGGAATCAAGCGATGAACGGTGGAACTTCCAGGTGTTGGATCTCGAGACTCAAGCCACGAAAAGAACCAATACTTATATGGATTTGAAGATTGTTGATAGTACTACAAAAATCTCCAAAGGAGCAGGGGGTTTTGATGAGAGATTTGAGAGGAATCGAGGAGAGAAGTTATGAGACATAGCCGCCATCGCCTGGAGCTCAATTGGGGAGAGAGGAAGTGACGTGCTTTATTTTTTTTATAAAAATTCTGATTGGCCGGGACTTATATTAAATTTTAAAATGGGGTTTTCTAATATGAACTCCAAACGAAACCCAACGACTGTCGCCCCAGCTAAATACCGCCCTTTCGAACACAGTGGGATATGTTTCGTAGGGCCATTCGACTATTTCAGTCAGTTTCTCTTCAAATTAAAATATAAAACATTAGATATTTCATTTGAACATACATTTCAATTTGTCAGGGCCATATACTAATCCCAAAAATTCTAGAAAAATTATTCTAGCTATGTTTTGACGATACGTTCCCAACAAAACTAGTTTCGTCGAATTCTGAGACCGTTTGAAAAATGGCCATTTTCCGGGTGATCCAATTTAACAGAAATCAACATCCTTCGCCACGCTCACATATTAACTTCCAAAATTCTCTAATTTGAAACCTAGAAATATTTTGACATCCCGGATCCAACAAAAGTGGTTTCGTCGAATTCTGAGGTCGTTTGCAAAATTGCTATTTTCACGGGCTATATAAATTCTATAGCAACCTTTCTAAAAATTCATTTGGCCATAACTTTTTACTCCTGCTATGGAACTTCGACTTTTCAGATTCGTTAGAAAGATATTCATAAACAGATTTAAATATTTTTGGTTTCACTAAAATCCATTTTATTTTGAATCCGGTACAGTCAGTCAAAGTTCGAATTCAAAATTTGAAACTACCGCGCCATTTCATCCCGGATCCAACAAAAGTTGTTTCGTCGAATTCTGAGGTCGTTTGCAAAATGGCTATTTTCACGAGCTATATAAATTCTATAGCAACCTTTCTCTAAATTCATTTGGCCATAACTTTTTACTCCCGCTATGGAACTTCGACTTTTCAGATTCGTTAGAAAGATATTCATAAATAGATTTAAATATTTTTGGTTTCACTAAAATCCATTTTATTTTGAACCCGGTATAGTCAGTCAAAGTTCGAATTCAAAATTTGAAACTACCGCGCCATTTCAGGCCTTGTTTATAATTAAAAATAATTATATTTATTTTCAAACATCGATTCAAACATACCAAACATAATTTTCGTCGTTATTATTTAAAATAATTTATTTTAAGTATTTAAAATCCACTAAAATAGCTAAATTAAAATTTTTAATCTGGTTCAGATTTTTCGGGTTGTTACAATCTCCCCCACTTAAAACTTTTCGTCCCTAAAAAGGAACGAAGTCGAAAGTTGTTTAGTTAACCCACTCAACTTTCATTCTGGCTTCCATTCTTCAACTTTTCAGCTTCTAAGAATTTTCAAATTCTTCAAAAATTTGGCTAACACCCTAAATTTTCAAAAAATATCTCCATAACCTCCTTTGTACGGGGAGGGGTTTGGAAATTTATTGGGCCGTGTTAGGTACCCAATAAATCCTAATAAGCATGCACATATTTCTACTGATATATTCTGGTGTCCACAGGGGAGTGTGTATAGATCATAACTCCAGAGAATAAATTCTCGTCACCCTATAAATGGTTTTTGTGCCTTAACGACAAGAGAGACGTGTTTATTGTCATCTCCAGACCCGTGTGGGGTTTTTATCAATCTTGCAATTTACCGTTACATTTCAACCTGTAATATGTAGTCATCGCCATACAAGCCTCTCGCTCATATGGTAAATCTTCAACCTCGTCACACAAGCTCCAAATGCTTATATGGTATATGATGAAGTATGCCATCTAGTATAGTTCAAAATTAATTGTTACTATCCTATGGCGACGTTTATTATTACACACAGAACAACCAGCACTCCGCATCCAATGGCATTCACAGGAGTTGATATAATAATAAAATTGCGTGACCAACTCATTAAGGTTTACCTATTTGTCAGGCACACAAATAAACTCTTTACTCAACAGCTAATTCATTTACCTGTTCAAACATATATAATGTACATATATATATTTCTATCTACTTCTAAACCAGTTCAATGTGTGATTTTATCGAATAAATTTACCATTCATTGATTGGTTAAATTAATCATCATCACAACAATTTGATAAATCAAATTCCCAACCACACAACACAAACAACAATCAATTTGTTTTTAACTTTTCAAAAATATACTAATTAATTCATATACTCTTTTAAAATAATCAGACTATATAATTAAAAAATTCACATCCATGCTGTAATGACCTGGATTCTTATAGGTTAATTTTAATTATTTAATATGGTTTTAAATATTGTGTTGATAATATAAATGGATTTTTGTATTAAATTATCGATTTAATAATCAATTTCGATTTAATATCGAATATATTAAATAACTGAATACGAAATTGGATTTAGATGAATTCAAAATTTAATTTGAATTAAATACAGTTCAAATAATTAATGGGAAATTTTATTTGAATTTTTAATGATAATAATATTAATTTATTTTCGAAGAAATAAATTGTTTTGAATTTAAATTATATCAACTTAAATTAAAATCTTCACCATATGATCGAATTGGACTTCGTGACCTATCCCAGTGTGTCCGGAAAAGGGGTATTACCCTAGGATGGCCTGTCGTTGGGCTCAAATAGGAGATTGAAATCTAAGTGGTAATTTAAATTAAAAACTAACTAAAATCAAATTAAAACAAATGACCACAATTAAAAAGCTTGTCCCTCTTTAACTCCACATATCATTGGCTACGCGGTTCCCTTCTAACCACCCCCGCCTCCTTTTTAAACCGAATCCCTATTTTCCATTCCTTACAAATCAAAATCGAACAGAAGCCCAAAAAAATAGAAATGAATCTCCTCTTCAATAAATCGAATTCGCCCATTCTTAACTCAAATCGAAATCGGGGACCCGTGAATCTCGACGTCATGAGAATTCAGCTAGGGTTCGAACTTGGTGCATGCGGCTTGAATTGAAGGGCGACCATAGGATCCGGAAGGCTCGCGAATTGAGGACTCGCGTGGAGCTCGACAAGGAGGGAGCCGCGATGATGTTCAGTGGCATGAGGGAGGGAACATGAGGATAACTAGGCTTGAAAATGGAATCTGGTGAAGTCCGAACTTGGTTGGACTGAGCTGAGGGACTGACAATGAAGATTGGGGGAGGACGAGCGGTGTACTGGGGTTCCAGGCCGATGGTGAAGATGGAATGCGCAGGAAGGAAGATGGAAATAGCACGTCAGTTAAGGGAATTTCCAAAGGGAAGTTCAAATTCCTTTTGGAACTAAAAGGCTTACGCCATGATTAACATTACAGTATATAATTTATTTCAAAATAAATAATTTACTTAAGTATTTTTAATTAGTGTGAAATAATTTTAACATTTATGCTAGGCAATTAGTTTATATAATTGAGTAATAATTAAAGTAAATTTAGTTTATATAATTTATTTATATAAAGGAAATTAATTAGTAGTGGAATAAGGTGTGTAGACTAATTGTTAAAGGATGAAATTTAGATTTAATTTAAAACTGGTTTACACACGAGTAATGAATTAAATTTAAATTAGTATAATTCGACAATTTTATTTATATTGTTTTACATTGAAAAACAGACGGTGGGAGAAATCACCGTGGAATCTATAAAATTGACTTTATTGGGTATTCAGCAGAAAATAAGACCCTTTGAGTAAATCTCACTCACCTTTTAGTTAGAATTATTTTTATATCGTTAAAAATAATTGTCTGTGCTTGTTTGAATGTTGTCTGATTGTTTTAAAATATATATTAGTTATTTAGGATATATATATATATATATTGGGTTGATGATTGGTTGGATTCCCGCAGTCTCATTAGCGGATGCCCGCAGTTTCATAGCGGATAATTTCCCTATGCGCCCCACAAATATATATTAGTGGATGTCCTTCATACCGCGATATCCTGCCTCGAAGCAGGATGGGTATTACTATGTTGACTTACGTCTGTGGATGCAGGAAAACAGGTTGGAGGAATCCAACAGGATTCCTAAAAAATATTATTATCTGTTTTTTCATATATACTGTCACATATGATGTGTTAGAAATCCCGTGAATTGATAACTGACCGTTTGGGGTATTTAAACATCACTAGGGCTTGAATATTGATTTATAAAAATATCGAGAAAAGGATAATTGAGATTTAAAAAGGGAATTCTATTTTTATAAATAATTTTTAACGAACTATAGAAAATATTAACTTGTTTTGAATATATATATAAACGAGTATTGAATTTATGAACTTCGTTTATAAATTTATAATGTTGGATTTGAATTGAATTTTTAAACCCTGTTTATAAATTAAAATGTGGGATTTGAATTGAATTTATAAACTTTGTTTATAAATATATAATGGGGGATTTTAAGTGAAGGTATAAACGTTGTTTATAAATAATGCATAGAATTGAATTTGAAATTTGAATATAGAATTCAAATAGTTTGAAATGAAATTTGAATATAGAATTCAAATAAATGAAATGGAGTTTGAAAATAGATTTGCATATAGAAATTTAAATGGAGTTTGAATATAGAAATTCAAATGGAATTCAAATATAGAATTTGAATATAGAAAATATAAAGGAAATTCAAATATAGGATTTGAATATCGAAAGTGAAATGAAATTGAATATAGAAAGAGAAAATGGAGTTAGAATATTTGGAATTCAAATAGAATTTAAAATGGAGTTAGAATATTTGGAATTCAAATAGAAATTCAAATGGGATTTAAACTATAGAATTTGAATAATAGAATTGAAATGGAATTTAATATAGAATTCAAATAGAATTGAAATGGAAATTGAATATAGAAAGTGAAATAGACTAAAGAGCCAATTAACGAACTAAATTAATGAATTGAGTAAAACGATTGGATTGAGTTGGAAATAAATTGGGCAGGTATAGATATGCAGGAGACAGGTATGGAATAAAGTGTTAAAAGAGATATAGATAGAATGCCCGACAAAAGGTATGTATTTAATTCATATATGAGATTTTATGCGCCGTATCGGCTAGCCCCTTGGCTTTTCTTTTTCTTTTTTGATTGGTGAGGGCCATGGGAGGCTATTTGAAATATCCCGATGCTCCCGGTACAAAGGTGGTTATGGCGAATTTTTCCGGGAATTTAAGGAGTTAGAATATTTTTAAGAAGTTTGATAACTAGGATCTATATATCAATATATATATATATATATATAAGTCGATAAGGAAAACGAACTTAAAATATAGAATAGTTTAATCAAGAAGGAAGTACAAGAATAAAATCTAGTATGAATAGAAGGAGAAAGTGTATACGTGTTTAAAGGTGAATAAGTAGTTGTATGATATTGATTATTCGAGTAAGTAGTCATATCTGTTTTGACGTTATAAATGTTATTCAGTCATGGTCTGAGAGGTAGTTATACCCCTACTTGATTGATTTCATTATTAACAAATAAATAGTAAGATTCCAGGCTCGAAGTTCAATGTTGGATAAGAGTTAGTTGAATACAGTATTTGGGTTGTCGTAACGATGTTTTACACAACATCCGTTTTAACCCAAATAAGTGTAAACTTGGAAATAGAATAATGAATATTTCCTAAGTATAGAAATAAACGAGATCGGAAAAGAGATAAGTAATTGGAATATTTTCCAATTATAAATAACATATATTTTCTAAAGTTTAGAAAATAAAGGAAGGCGATATTCGGAAATGTTTTCCAAATAACGTAAAAGGTCTAATATGGTTATTGAAAATATTTGACTAACAAATATTGATAAAGAAACAGAGAAGTGATTTAATTAATGAAATATTAATTAAGGGCTCAGTTTTTGTTAGATAATTGGATGAACACTTGTTTTCTTCGATAGTTAAATCATCGACTATCGAAACACTTGTTTTTATTCGATAGTTAAATCACAGACTATCGAAGTTTTGACCATCGTTGTCAATATGGAGAGACCGGTTGGATTATTATCCGAAGAACCACTATGTATTGGCATAAGCGTTGTGAATCATATATGCCAAAGAAAATAGAAGACGGAGTAAAGTGCAAGGGCTATTGTATAAGTCTTAGATAACAGTGCCTAAGATGGATGTACTGAAAAGTGCCTTCGGTTCATCCTGTTCCTAGATGACTTGTATGGATGAATGTCTGACAGAGTATTTCCAGAAAGGTCACGTACATTGATTTCTTCAACTGTACCAAGAGTGGAAGCAGAGAAGGAAACTTCTTTAGCTAACACGTAATGTACTATTGTAGACGTCAATTAGTGATTTTCGATGGATCTGACAACGTGGCATTCGAAGTGAAATCGGATGTGATGATAAAGCGTAACCTCAAGCCTTATCAACCGGTAAATGACAGAAATCAGGCAGGCAGCATGGCTATGTAGGTCGCACCTATTAGGATGTATAATCACCTGATCTAGAGTTTCATTTACTTCTAAAAATCTATTGTCGATGCTATCCCATTCGGGAAACAGTTGCTGATCCCAACCGTTGGTGATATACATTCGATACACTCAAGCGAAATGAGTGGTCGGTCATGTGTGGCTGAGTTGCAAGATGTTCTAATTGACGGTGTATTCTTCTCTAGAGATATACCAGCGGAAGGTGGTTCCATACCTTGTCATAGTTGGAAATCCATTACCCAATAAGTGCTTGCGGTTTTGATTGTATATTATATATGTGGAACATGAGATGCAAACGTTCCACTAGATTGTATTTACCTGATTTAGACATAATTATAATATCAAAAGAGTTTTGATATAAAGATCATCGTTCCTTTCAAAGGGACTTTGAAAGTTAAATCAAGTGTTTGGATTCTCATAAGGAAAAACCGGTTCCATGTTATACGGCGTGGTCTTATGAGATATCATTTAGTTTTCTGAAACTGTTTACTCATACCAGTCCCATGACTGACCCGGAGTTTATTTGTTTTGTTCTACCTAAACTCTTGGGTGCCTAAATTTGTATGGACAGTCAAGTAGTTCAGGATTTTATAGATCTATCTAAAGGAGCTTGGAGCAGGAGGCTTCAGCGTTAGTTATATAGAGTTTTGTTCCACTGTGTTGTAAGTGTTGTACTCTGATAAGTATATGTTATACAGTTGAAATTTTGTATTTCAAAAGATATGATATATTATATTTTGTTTTGCTGTGATGTGAGATTTTTTGGTGTTATTTCTGTTCTTCTTCTACCCTTTTCTTAAAAAAAATGTTTCGTATTTTCGTGATATTTGGGTTGGACGTATGATGTATATAGTCAACTCTGATATTATGGATTTGCGGGTCGTTACAGTTGGTATCAGAGCTTAGGTTGAGTGAATACCTAGGCTTGTTGGCATGTGCTCATTAGAGATAAGGTCAGTAGTACCCTAGAATGAGTTGAGTGTATATAGAGCGTATATGTTATTTGGTATAAAAACCGTTTTATGTTGTGTTCACTAGTCTATGGAGTGAATTATGAATTCTGATCGAATCGTGGGACACCATGATGTCGATAGGAGTTTATAAACACTTGAACAGAAGATTGGACATGACATTGTTTTAAATGGTTGAGTTGATTGTTAGGATTATAATCGAATTAGATTATAAAACAGAAATAGTTATATATAACAAATAGAATTTGTATAAGAATGAAATATATACAAATGAGATGAATTAAAATTTAATTCAAACAAGAATTCAGAATTTAAAATCCTGGGAGTTTGGAAAATATTTTTCTAAATGGAGTTTGAAAGAAATATAGCACTGAACTCACTTCAGTGGCTGGAAAATAATTCTGATGATGGTCGCAACATCATCTATGTTCATTTTCGAGTTTCTAAGTGATGAATTGTTGCCTTAGAAAAGTTTTTGATGGAAATTTGTTTGAAAAGAAAACAAGTTGTTTGAAAATTCAAATGTTTTGAATTTGAGATGGATATAAATATATGTATATATTTATATTACTTCAAAGGAGTTTTGAAATAAAACCCTGGGAATTTGAATGATTGAAAATAAATTTAACTTAAGTAAGTTAAATGGATCGAAATGAATAAATTGAGTAAAATCAATGTGAATGAAATATGAATTGGGTGTGAATAAAGGAAAAACCAAAAGAGTTAAAAAGGAATTATATTTGTAACACAAATACAAAGGAAGTAATGTGCAAACAAATAGAAGGAGAAATATTTGTAAAAACATTTACAAATAGAATTTAAAAGGAAATATTTGTAAAACATTTACAAATAGATTAAATAGAAGTATTTATTTATAGAAAATAAATAGAATGTTATAAATGAAATATTTATTTGTTAAATAAATAGAATTTAATCAAAGGAATATTTAGAAGATGTATAGAAAATGGAAATCTGTTTTTAACAGATAGAAAAGATTTAATTTATAAATAACAGTTTATAAATTAAATTAAATATTTATCATCCGATAAATGGAATATATAAGTCTGAACTTATATAGAGAAGAGATATTGGTTTTTAACACCGATAGTTTTAAATAGAAGGGGTACACAACACTTGTATAAGTGAAGTAACGTTATTAAAGAGAATATTTATAAACTGAAGAAC
The DNA here is from genome assembly GCA_030737875.1 of Allium sativum. Lineage (NCBI taxonomy): Eukaryota > Viridiplantae > Streptophyta > Magnoliopsida > Asparagales > Amaryllidaceae > Allium > Allium sativum. The sequence goes on along the minus strand of CM060916.1, from coordinate 93,496,592 downwards.
CATTACTAAAAGTAAATCTTTATAAATGAATAAACGTTATCCAATAGGAGTTATTCGAATAGGAGAAGTCGATTAGAGTTAGAAATAATCGATTAGAGTTAGAATAAATCGATTAGAGTAAGAATTAACCAGTTAGAGTTAATCAGTTTGGGTTAATCCGTAGAGTTAATTGAATATTAGTTATTCAATTAGAATTTATTGAATATTTGTTATTCAAAGTTGGAGTTAACTAGATAGAGTTAATTGAACATAGTTAATCAAATTAGGATTTAATTGAATGTTAGTTATTCAATTAAAGTTGATAGAATATAGTTATTGAGATAGAGTTAGTCAAACATAGTTACTTAGGATAAGTTGCCATTTCATACGATTGCTAGCGTAATTCGCAAGGCTGCAGATAGCCTAGGGTGGTCGGATGTTTCCTGAGGGAATCAGGCGTAACCATTGTGATCGCTGCGATCTAGAGTCAAGCGAAAGGAGCTATCGAATATTAGTTATTCGAATAAGAATAAATGGAGTTATCGAATATTAGTTATTCGAATAAAGTTAAAAGATGTTATCGAATATTAGATATTCGAATAAGAATACAAGGAGTTACCAAATATAAGTTATTCGAATAAGAATACAAGGAGTTATCGAATATTAGTTATTCGAATAAAGTTAAAATGAGTTATCAAATATTAGTTTATTCGAATAGAGTTAAAGGAGTTATCGAATATAGCTTATTCGGAAGGAGTTAAGTGAAAAGAGTTAAATCCAGTGGAGTAAATTGATAAGAGTAAATTGAATAGAGTAAATCGAATATAGTTTATTCGAAGAAAGGTTTTCGAATCTAGTTATTCGAAAGAGAGGTTATCGAATATAGCTATTCGAAGGGAGGAGTTATCGAATAGAAATTTATTCGAAAAAGAGTTATGTAAGGAAGTTTGAAATGTTGAGTATCAACATAAATAAGTTTTGAAAAGATAAATGGGTTTGTAGCACTTTTTCTACCTTAGCAATTTCGAGGATGAAATTATTTTAAGTGGGGAATACTGTGATGACCCGGATTCTTATGGGTTAATTTTAATTATTTATTATGGTTTTAAATATTGTGTTGATAATATAAATGGATTTTTATGTTAAATTATCGATTTAATAATCAATTTCGATTTAATATCTAATATATTAAATAACAGAATACGAAATTGGATTTAGATGAATTCAAAATTTAATTTGAATTAAACACAGTTCAAAAAATTAATGGGAAATTTTATTTGAATTTATAGTGATAATAATATTAATTTATTTTCGAAGAAATAAATTGTTTTGAAATTAAATTATATCAACTTAAATTAAAATCTTCACCATATGATCGAATTGGACTTCGTGACCTATCCTAGTGTGTCCAGAATAGGGGTATTACCCTAGGATGGCCTGTCGTTGGGCTCAAATAGAAGTTTGAAATCAAAGTGGTAATTTAAATTAAAAACTAACTAAAATCAAATTAAAACAAATGGCCACAATTAAAAAGTTTGTCCCTCTTTAACTCCACATATCATTGGCTACGCGGTTCCCTTCTAACCACCCTCGTCTCCTTTTTAAACCGAATCCCTATTTTCCATTCCTCACAAATCGAAATCGAACAGAAGCCCAAACAAATAGAAATGAATCTCCTCTTCATTAAATCGAATCCGCCCATTTTTAACTCAAATCGAAATCGGGGACCCGTGAATCTCAACGTCATGAGAATTCAGCTAGGGTTCGAACTTGGTGCGTGCGGCTTGGAATTGAAGGGCGACGCCAGGATCCGGAAGGCACGTGAATTGAGGAACTCGCGTAGAGCTCGACAAGGAGGGAGACGCGATGATGTTCAGTGGCCTGAGGGAGGGAACACGAGGATAACTAGGCTTGAAAATGGAATCTGGAGAAGTCCGAACTTGGTTGAACTGAGCTGAGGGACTGATAATGAAGATTGGGGGAGGACGAGCGGTGTAGTGGGGTTCCAGGCCGATGGTGAAGATGGAATGCGCAGGAAGGAAGATGGAAAGAGCACGTCAGTGAAGGGAATTTCCAAAGGGAAGTTCAAATTCCTTTTGGAAGTAAAAGGCTTACGCCATGATTAACATTAAGGTATATACATTATTTCAAAATAGATAATTTACTTAAGTATTTTTAATTAGTGTGAAATAATTTTAACATTTATGCTAGGAAATTAGTTTATATAATTGAGTACTAATTAAAGTAAATTTATTTTATATAATTTATTTATATAAAGGAAATTAATTAGTAATGGAATAAGGTGTGTAGACTAATTGTTGGAGGATGAAATTTAGATTTAATTTGAAACTGGTTTACACATGAGCAATGAATTTAATTTAATTTAGTATAATTCGACAATTTTATTTATATTGTTTTACATTGAAAAATAGACGGTGGGAGAAATCACGGTGGAATATATAAAATTGGCTTTATTGGGTATTCAGCAGAAAATAAGACCCTGTGAGTAAATCTCACTCACCTTTTAGTTAGAATTATTTTTAAATCGTTAAAAATAATTGTCTGTGCTTGTTTGAATGCTATTTGATTGTTTTAAAATATATATTAGTTATTTAGGATATATATATATATATTGGGTTGATGATTGGTTGGATTCCCGCAGTCTCATTAGCGGATGCCCGCAGTTTCATAGCGGATGATTTCCCTATGCGCCCCACAAATATATATTAGTGGATGACCTTCATACCGCGATATCCTGCCTCGAAGCAGGATGGGTATTACGATGTTGACTAACGTCTGTGGATGCAGGAAAACAGGTTGGAGGAATCCAACAGGATTCCTCAAAAATATTATTATCTGTTTGTTCATATATACTATCACATATGATGTGTTAGAAATCTCGTGAATTGATAACTGACTGTATGGGGTATTTAAATATCACCAGGGCTTGAATATTGATTTATTAAAATATCGAGAAAAGGATAATTGAGATTTAAAAAGGGAATTCTATTTTTATAAATAATTTTTAATGAACTATAGAAAATATTAACTTGTTTTGAATATATATATATATATAAACGAGTATTGAATTTATAAACTTCGTTTATACATTAATAATGTTGGATTTGAATTGAATTTATAAACCCTGTTTATAAATTAAAATGTGGGATTTGAATTGAATTTATAAACTTTGTTTATAAATATATAATGGGGGATTTTAGGTGAAGGTATAAACGTCGTTTATAAATAATGCATAGAATTGAATTTGAAATTTGAATATAGAATTCAAATAGTTTGAAATGAAATTTGAATATAGAATTCAAATAGACGAAATGGAGTTTGAAAATAGATTTGCATATAGAAATTTAAATGAAGTTTGAATATAGAAATTCAAATGGAATTCAAATATAGAATTTGAATATAGAAAATATAAAGGAAATTCAAATATAGGAATTGAATATCGAAAGTGAAATGAAATTGAATATAGAAAGTGAAAATGGAGTTAGAATATTTGAAATTCAAATAGAATTTAAAATGGAGTTAGAATATTTGGAATTCAAATAGAAATTCAAATGGGATTTAAACTATAGAATTTGAATAATAGAATTGAAATGGAATTTGAATATAGAATTCAAATAGAGTTGAAATGGAAATTGAATATAGAAAGTGAAATAGACTAAAGAGCCAATTAACGAATTGAGTAAAACGATTGGATTAAGTTGGAAATAAATTGGGCAGGTATAGATATACAGGAGACAGGTATGGAATAAAGTGTTAAAAGAGATATAGATAGAATGCCCAACAAAAGGTATGTATTTAATTCATATATGAGATTTTATGCGCCGCATCGGCTAGCCGCTTGGCTTTTCTTTTTCTTTTTGGATTGGTGAGGGCCATGGGAGGCTATTTGAAATATCCCGATGCTCCCGGTACAGAGGAGGTTATGGCGAATTTTTCCGGGAATTTAAGGAGTTAGAATATTTTTAAGAAGTTTGATAACTAGGATCTATATATCAATATATATAGAAGTCAATAGGGAAAACGAACATAAAATATAGAATAGTATAATCAAAAAGGAAGTATAAGAATAAAATCTAGTAAGAATAGAAGGAGAAAGTGTATACGTGTTTAAAGGTGAATAAGTAGTTCTATGGTATTGATTATTCGAGTAAGTAGTCATATCTGTTTTGACGTTATAAATGTTATTCAGTCAAGGTCACGGAGGTAGTTATACCCCAACTTGAATGATTTCATTATTAACAAATAAATAGTAAGATTCCAGGCTCGAAGATCAATGTTGGATAAGAGTTAGTTGAATACAGTATTTGGGTTGTCGTAACGATGTTTAACCCAACATCCATTTTAACACAATAAGTGTAAACTTGGAAATAGAATAATGAATATTTCCTAAGTATAGAAATAAATGAGATTGGAAAAGAGATAAGTAATTGTAATATTTTCCAATTATAAATAACATATATTTTCTAAAGTTTAGAAAATAAAGGAAGGCGATATTCGGAAATGTTTTCCAAATAACGTAAAAGGGCCAATATGGTTATTGAAAATATTTGGTTAACAAATATTGATAAAGAAACAGAGAAATGATTTAATTAATGAAATATTAATTAAGGGCTCAGTGATTGTTTAATAATTGGATGAAAACTTGTTTTCTTTGATAGTTAAATCATCGACTATCGAAACACTTGTTTTTATTCGATAGTTAAATCACAGACTATCGAAGTTTTGACCATCGTTGTCAATATGATGGATTATTATCCAAAGAACCACTCTGTTGGCATAAGCGTTGCGAATCATATATGCCAAAGAAAATTTAACGACGGAGTAAAGTGCAAGGGCTATTGTATAAGTCTTAGATAACAGTGCCTAAGATGGATGTACTGAATAGTGCCTTCGGTTCATCCTGTTCCTGGATGACTTGTATGGATGAATATCTGATAGAGTATTTCCAGAAAGGTCACGTGCATTGATTTCTTCAACTGTACCAAGAGTGGAAGCGGAGAAGGAAACTTCTTTAGCTAACACGTAATGTACTATTGTAGACGTCAATTAGTGATTTTCTATGGATCCGACAATGTGGCATTCGAAGTGAAATCGGATGTGATGATAAAGCGTAACCTCAAGCCTCATCAACCGGTAAATGACAGAAATCAGGAAGGCAGCATGGCTATGTATGTCGCACCTATTAGGATGTATAATCACCTGATCTAGAGTTTCATTTACTTCTAAAAATCTATTGTCGATGTTGTCCCATTCGGGAAACGATTGCTGATCCCAACCGTTGGTGATATACACTCGATACACTCAAGCGAAATGAGTGGTCGGTCATGTGTGGCTGAGTTGGAAGATGTTCTTGTTGAACTCGGTGTATTCTCCTCTAGAGATATACCAACGGAAGGTGGTTCCATACCTTGTCATAGTTAGAAATCCATTACCCAATAAGTGCTTGCGGTTTTGATTGTATATTATATATGTGGAAAGTAAGATGCAAACGTTCCACTAGATTGTATTTACCTGATTTAGTCATTATTATAATATCAAAAGAGTTTTGATATAAAGATCATCGTTCCTTTCAAAGGGACTTTGAAAGTTAAATCAAGTGTTTGGATTCTCATAAGGGAAAAACCCGTTCCGTGTTATACGGCGTGGTCTTATGAGATATCATTTAGTTTTCTGAAACGGTTTTTAAACTGTTTACTCATACCAGTCCCATGACTGACCCGGAGTTTATTTGTTTTGTTCTACCTAAACTCTTGGGTGCCTAAATTTGTACGGACAGTCAAGTAGTTCAGGATTTTACAGATCTATCTAAAGGAGCTTGGAGCAGGAGGCTTCAGCGTTAGTTATATAGAGTTTTGTTCCGCTGTGTTGTAAGTGTTGTACTCTGATAAGTATATGTTATACAGTTGAAATTTTGTATTTCAAAAGATATGATATATTATATTTTTTTCTGCTGTGATGTGAGATTTTGTGTTGTTATTTCTGTTCTTCTTCTACCCTTTTCTTAAAAAAATGTTTCGTATTTTCTTGATATTTGGGTTGGACGTATGATGTATATAGTCAACACTGATGTTATGGATTTGCGGGTCGTTACAGTTGGTATCAGAGCTTAGGTTGAGTGAATACCTAGGCTTGTTGGCATATGCTCATTAGAGATAAGGTCAGTAGTACACTAGAATGAGTTGAGTGTATATAGAGCGTATTTGTTATTTGGTATAAAAATTGTTTTATGTTGTGTTCACTAGTCTATGGAGTGAATTATGAATTGTGATCGAATCATGGGACGCCATGATGTCGATAGGAGTTTATAAACACTTGAACAGAAGATTGGACATGACATTGTTTTAAATGGTTGAGTTGATTGTTAGGATTATAATCGAATTAGATTATAAAACAGAAATAGTTATATATAACAAATAGAATTTGTATAAGAATGAAATATATACAAATGAGATGAATTAAAATTTAATTCAAACAAGAATTCAGAATTTAAAATCCTGGGAGTTTGGAAAATATTTTTCTAAATGGAGTTTGAAAGAAATATAGCACTGAACTCACTTCAGTGGCTAGAAAATAATTCTGATGATGGTCGCAACATCATCAATGTTCATTTTCGAGTTTCTAAGTGATGAATTGCTGCCTTAGAAAAGTTTTTGATGGAAATTTGTTTGAAAAGAAAACAAGTTGTTTGAAAATTCAAATGTTTTGAATTTGAGATGGATATAAATATATGTATATATTTATATTACTTCAAAGGAGTTTTGAAATAAAACCCTGGGAATTTGAATGATTGAAATTAAATTTAACCTAAGTAAGTTAAATGGATCGAAATGAATAAATTGAGCAAAATAAATGTGAATGAAATATGAATTGGGTGTGAATAAAGGAAAAACAAAAAGAGTTAAAAAGGAATTATATTAGGTCCCAATACGAGTTTGTTACCAGGTTCTACCCAACAAGTAGGAGATCGACACGGTCTACCATACAGTGCTTCGAATGGTGACATTGTCATGCTCGCTTGGTAGCTGTTGTTGTATGAGAACTCGGCCAAATGCAAATGGTCTTCCCATGATCCGCCAAAGTCAATAACACAAGCCCGCAATATATTTTCAAGAATACGGTCCACCCTCTCAGTTTGACCATCTGTTTGAGGATGATATGTGGTGCTCAAGTTCAGTTTTGTTCCTAATTCTGCTTGGAATGCTTCCCAGAATTTACTAGCAAAAATCGGGTCACGATCACTAAACATACTCATGGGAACTCCATGAAGTTTAACAATTTCTCTAAAATAAATCTGCGTCAGACTCTGAGCAGTTCTATTCCATCTGACAGGTATGAAATGGACGGTCTTCGTGAGGCAATCTACGATCACCCAAATACTGTCATTTCCTTTTCTGGTTCTGGGTAAACCATATATGAAATCCATAGAAATCTGTTCCCACTTCCCACCTGTAATTTCCAAAGGTTGCAACAATCCACCGATTACTGATCGCTTTTGACTTGTTGACAAGTAGGACACCGGTTAACGTACAACGAAATGTCTCGTTTCATAGATCTCCACCACAAAGTGCGTTTGATATCATTATACATTTTGCTCACCCCTGGATGGATACTAAGCTTGGCTTTGTGACATTCGTCTAATACTTCTCTCCGGAGTTCAGGAATGTTTGGAACACAAATCCGACCCTTTAACCTCAGGATCCCATCGTTATCAATCTGAAAACTTGAGGGCTCGCCTTTCTGAATTCTCTCTCTAATCTTCTGAATGAAGTGATCATCCTTCTGAAGAGTAGATATGTTATCAATCAATGAAGGCGTGATGATAAGACTGGCGATAATTATGTTCTTTCTGCTGAGCGCATCAGCCACAACATTGGCTTTCCCCGGAGTATATAAAATATCAAGATCATATGCCGCGAGAAATTCTAACCAACGCTGTTGCCTCATATTCAGATCCTTCTGGGTGAATAAATATTTCAATGATTGATGATCAGTGTATAAATCAAACTTCTCACCCAATGGATAATGCCTCCAGATTTTCATAGCAAACACGATGGCTAACAACTCAAGATCATGAGTTGCATAATTCTTTTCATGTGGTTTCAATTAACGGCTAGCATAAGCAACTACCTGGCCTCTTTGCATTAACACTGCGCCAAGGCCCTCTTTAGAAGCATCGGTCCAGACTTTCAAGTCTTGGTTGCCATCAATAATTGTGAGCACTGGAGCAGTCGTCAATTTTAACTTCAGCTCTTGGAAAGCTGTCTCACATTCCAGAGTCTAGTTGAATCTGGAATTTTTCTTAGTAAGCTTTGTTAAGGAACTAGATGTCTTCGCAAAATCCTTAATGAATTTCCAATAATAACTGGCCAATCCGAGAAAACTTCGGACTTCTGTGGGTGTATGAAGTTGTTTCTAGTTCTGAATAGCAGTGATTTTACTGGGATCCACAGAAATTCCTTCCTTTGACACGACGTGGCCAAGAAATTTGAATTCTTCTTGCCAGAATATACATTTGGAAAAAATTCTTTTAAAACATTATTTCTGAGAATTTCTAACACTTGTTCCAAATGTTTTTCATGCTCGCTTTCTGACTTAGAGAAGATTAGAATATCATCAATGAAGACCAGAACAAATTTATTCAATACTTCTCTGAATACTCGGTTGATTAGATCGACAAAATAAGCTGGAGCGTTACATAAGCCGAACGACATTACTAACCACTCGTAGAATAAGTCCGGACCTCTGAATGCTGTCAAAGAAACACATTCTTCGGCAATACGAAGCTGATGGAAACCTGTAGCTAGGTCCATTTGGGAAAATACCTACGCTCCATTCAATCGATCCAATAAATCATCAATTCGCGGCAATGGATATTTATTTTTCGGCGCCTGCTTATTCAAGTCACGATAATCTACACATAGTCTGAGAGTACCGTCTGACTTTGGGACAAATACCACTACTACTCCCTAATCAAAGAAACTTGGCCTGATTAGACCCTTCCATACAAGCTGTCGAATTTGACTGTCTAACTCTTATTTCTCTTTCAAGGTCATTCTTCGAATAGCGCGAACTACTGGCCTTGCATTTGGAACTAAAGAGGTTTTGAAATCAATTTCTCTACGCGGAGGTAAGATAACAACTTCTTAGAACACATCCGCATAGTTCTTGACAACAGGAATATTTGCAATATCAACCGGAATATTCTCCGGAACGACTGGAATAGGTTCTACTAGAGCAGGAGAGACATCCAAAGCTGACCAAAATTCTTTCCTATCAGAATTCGACCCTTCACATGGAATGGTTATATAGTTGCCTGATTTAATCTTCGCCCTTACGACTCTGTCAGCGCATTTAACCTCAGCTTCATATTTGGTTAACCAATCCATCCCCAGAATAAGATCAAACTCTGTAAAATTCATGACAATTGCGATAGTAAGGAATCGATAGCAGGAAAAAGAAACAGGCACCCCACAAACCCAACTGAGATCGAGGGAACCCCCAACCGGATTATGGACAGTCATGGGTGTTTTGAGCTTTCTCAAATTCAAATCCAGTTTCTTAACTGCATTCTTTGCAACAAAGCTTTGCGATGCGCATGTATCAAATAGTACTTTAAGTGGGATGTTTTTGACAGTAAGCGTGCCTTCTAAAATATCTGGCCTTCCCTAACTAGCTGAGGGCTCGGAAGTTTCTACTACTTCATTCACTTGTACTATTTCCGATTTCTTTAATAGCTGGCAATCTTGCTTTACATGGCCAGCCCGATGGCAAAGATTGCATCTTCTATTTTCTTGAAACTTGCACTTGGGTTCAGATTTATCATTCTTCCATTCGTTCCAAGATTTGCAATTTACCGCCAAATGTCCGTGCCTATTGCAGCTCGAGCATGTGGCAGTCATTCTTGGTCCCTCCTCGGATTTAACCCTTTTCCTATGGACTCTAGGCTTCTTTCTAGCCCTAGACGTCGTACTGGCCTCAGGCTGTGTACTTGTCTCTGGGCTATCAGTTTCGAATTTTCCTTTGTTGCTAGAACTACATTCCTATTCATCCAAAAAGGCCTTGCTTATCTAGATCTTTATACTGATAAGCCATGTATATCATTTCAGAAAAAGGAAGCTTCACATGCCCCATTACACTACCTTGGTACTTTCTTTGGAGCCCGTTAATAAACCTCAAATTCTTCCTTTTCGGAATTTGAATTAGATGAGGGCAAAATGAGAAAGTTCATTGAATTTCTTATGATATTCCGGAATGGTCATATCTCCTTGTATCAGATAGTAGAATTCATCACATAACCACTCAGTTGCTTCTGGAGGTGTAAATCTTTCTATGAAAATCTCTTTAAATATATCCTAGGTAATATTACCTTCCGGATTATCCTTAATAATTGTTTCCCACCATATTAAAGCTTCATCTTTGAGTGCCCAAGATGCCTCTATTCTTTTCTGATCATCTCTCACCTGGAAATGTTCAAAAAATTCTTTCAGCAGTACTCATCCAAGCTTGAGTTTGAATAATGGATTCATTGCCCGAGATTTGTACTCCACCCAGATTTCGATATTTGTTTAATAGAGCTTCTATATCTGATCCTGGCTGTGGGAGCACGATTGGCTCATTAGATTGTTGAACCATAGAATTTCTGTGAAAACCCGTAACTTCCCCGTAAAGGAAAGCGTCGGATAGTTCGAGAACAAGCCACAACAGAACGCATACAGAAGAACATTTCATTGTATATTACAACAACTCATCAGATTACAAGAATATACAGAGTATAAATGAATATTACACAGAAATATCAGAGATTTAAATTACATTTAAATACATCGCAGCGGAAAATAATAAAATACACAACTAGAAGAGATATACGGATACAAAGCTTTCCGGATATCGTTCCAGCTGTAAACCAGGGTCCTGTGAATATAAATCTGCAAAACCAAAACTACTAGCTGCCCGTGTCAAAATAGGGGCACCCAGAGTTTAGGTTAAAACAATAAACTCCAGGTCAGTCATGTGACTGGTGTGAGAACTAAAACAGTTAATCTTTATTTTAAAGTTAGGTAAATCAAGGGACCACGCCGTATAACACGGAACGGGTTTCCTCCCAAGAATACCAGTGCATAAAACAAACAGCGCAATGCTAAATAAAGAAAAATGAAGCTATTATAAGACCCAGGTCCCATCACACAATGCAACGCAGTGGAGGATAGGGTTTTTCCTTATAACAGCCAAAGAATGCTTGATACGTTTAAAACAAATCATTTGATACTACTATAAGTGCATAGTGTATAAAACAACTTCAAATCATAAGTATCAATCATAGGCGGCATGGGTACCATATATCATGTCGCCATATATAGGTTTACAAATAAAACCGCAATGTCACGTATTTGGAAATTGGATTTCCGTCTATGAACCGAGGCAAAAGATAGTCCTCAACCGATTCGAGACAATCTAGCCCATGTCTCAGGAACAGCCGCAACTGCCCCATGGAGCGACAGGGCCGGTCCACCGATGTGGATTATTATGCCTGAACACTACGTTTCCCCGCCCTTTGGGGCGTAAATGAGCCAACTAAATGACTCCATCGGTTCGAGAACGACCGATCAATCCGAGGCGCCTCGCAACAGCAACAACCACATAAGTCAAACTCGTCAGGGCGTGTAAAACAACTTACGCCACTTTTTAGCTAGAAGGAAACGCATGCCCTCCCTGAGGTCCGTCTCCCGTTTTTGGTTCATACCGGGTGTGAAACTCGCGAAGTAAACGTTACACAAAGCTACGCCACAAAGGCCGTGCTTTGATCATCACCACAAGACTTTGCTTTTCAACAGAAGCCTCGATCAATTGCCACTTAGGCATGCCACACAGGCAATTCACTCCATGCGTTTGATATCCATCAATATATAACCTCTGAGCTCATACGTCTCAGAGAAGGGCGTTAAGCAAGAGAATAAATTCTCTGCCGCCAAACAGATATATATTTAATAGAGATCAATCACACAGACTAAAATCCAATGTCAGACACACAGTCCATTTACAAGTCCGTTCTGGGTCTGAACGAAACCGGAGGCACCTAGTACCCCGCATATCCATCGATCTCCAAGTACGTCTGGACGATCACCAACTGTTTCCATCTTCTTGGGTGTACAACCCAATCAAGATCATCAGTAATTACCCAAACGACGTGAAGACCTCCGGTCTTCGACCATCACCTTCATCTTCGACTTATCGTCGTATCAGTTATTAAGAATGGGATAAACCCGGTCTTTCCGAATAACTCGCGTATATTTTAAATAAGTGTTACACAAACACAACATACGCCTCATTCCAATTCATTAGTCACTAACCGTAAATTAATCAAGAGAATAATTCCCCAAATATTAACCCCGAAGGCCGAAACCAACATCAGATCAATATTCAGAAAACCATTCTGCTTGGCTAACCGACAGTTAGTTTCTAAATTTCGCATTCATAGGGAAAGGTTCCCATTAATTTTATCCAAGATAAATTCCTTGAATTTATTCTTTATTCTATTTTTGAATCTCAATTCAAACTAGTCGGGATTAGCGAACCTTACCGAAGTAATCATTTATTTTAATTTCCCCATCCCAACCTATTTATCCCCATGAAGTAAAACTGGTAATACTTCATATCTAACACCACAGTGTTATCGGTAATTTCAATTACCATTTCACGTTCAAATCTAATTAAAGATTTAACTATCGCCTGGAGCAAAACTGGTGATACTCCATTTCGATTATTTCAATCTAATTAAAGATTCATTAAAACTCCACTTAGTTTTAATCGTTAACTGGGTTAAAGAATCAGTGTCATTTAAAACACGGTTCACGATAAACCCAAAGTCACATTCATTAATTATCGGGTTAAAGAACGAGTGTTATTTAAAACACTGTTCACGATAAACCCAAAAATCAATATCAATTCAATTCCAATTAAATATTATTTAATTGGTACACTTCATTAAATCTAAATAAAAAGATTTAATCTTTTCTCAACTGGGTTCAAGAACAGTGTTAGTGAAGACACTATTCACGACAAACCCAAATCATATTTGATATTCAATACAAGGCCCTGAATAGAAAATATCCCGGCTTATATTCAATATCAAATTCTACGACCAACAAATATCGTATTGGAAATAACGATATATATATATATCTATCTTTCAAATTTCCATAGCAACATCTGTATAGTCACGAAATCCAACATCGAAATATTCCGAAGACAATTTCGATTCAAATCCATTCCAATGCAATCATTGGAAATTTTGGTTATTTTTAAAACCCTTTTCGAATTCAATTTATTTATTTAAAAATAAATAGAATTATAATTATAGTTCAAAACTAGTTCATTTCGATAAAAATCTATTTTTTTCTTTTCAAATATGGAGTTTTTCATCCCAATTCTTCACAAATCATTTCTTATGATTTTACACAAATTATTACTATTTTTAATAATTTTATCAAGGCCCGTACAGTCGATTTCCATCAACGGCCATCGAACTGCACTTACAGCGACCTTTTTCGAATTTGATTTGGACGTATCTCCAAATCCAACCGTTAGATTTCAAATTTCTAACATTCGTTAGAAAGCTCTTTTCGATACAAACCCAACGGTTCCGGTTTTAGGAGAATCCGACGGTCGGATCTCCCGTAATGTCCGTTTGAAATAAATGGTCGAAATTCGCGAACTGCCGCGGCGCGTTCTATTCAGGCCATTATATTATATATAATATATATAATATATATTTCGTCGATTTCTATTTAAAACGAATTATATAAATAGTTTAAATTCGTTTCAAAAGCAATTTCAACTTCCTTTTCAATTCAAATCAAAATTGAATTCTTCTTTATAAATTCGTTTTAAAATTCATTTCTATTCAATTCAAATTTCAATTCAATTTGAATTCATTTCAATTTTCTTTCAATTCAATTTGAGTTCGTTTTCAATTCATTTCATCTCGAAATCATTTTCAATTCATTTCATTTCGGAATCGTTTTCAATTCATTTCATTTCGGAATCGTTTTCAATTCATTTCATTTCGAAACCGTTTTCAATTCATTTCATTTCGAAATCGTTTTCAATTCATTTCATTTTGAAATCGTTTTTCGGAATCGTTTTCAATTCAATTCATTTCGAAATCGTTTTAAAATCGATATAAATATCGTTCACGTCAAAGTGGCGTCAATCTAATCAACACGGCTTCATAAATTTCTATTTTCAAATATTCTATTCCAAATATTTCTTTTTCAAAATAGTTGTTATTATCAAAATATTTCGTTCAACACATGACCAATCTCAATGGATGAGTACTGTCAACACATGAACTTTTATTTTATATCGATAAAGGTGCAAATTTTATTACTAAAATATTTCGTTCAACACATGACCAATCTCAATGAATGAGTACTGTCAACACATGAACTTTTATTTTATAATATTCTTTATTTTTCAAATTGGAATGAGGCCCAATCAATTACCATATAAAGTTAATTATATGGATTTTCATACAACACATGAATATAATAGCATGGAAAAATAATCAACCATCAACCAAAGTGCACTACACTGTATAAGCATCAAATATAGATATCTAACGCTTATAACAGCCTGTCAATCAATCGATCGACATATTTAATCAATCAGGATGAGTGAACTTCAAATTTCATCCCAACACCCGTGTGGGGTTTCAAACAATCAAACGCATATTTTATTTGTGCAGTTGGGCGATGTGTAAAATTTATCGACCCAATCAATGTCCTTCAAATAGGTGTACATAAACAAACCGTCTGGTTTGTAAATGAATATTTATTTATTCACATTCACGCTAAAAATTATATTTTTAACGACAAAACATTTTATTCCAACATATGAATTTCTATTCAGCTCATTCTTTAAATAAAATGATATTTTTATTTTTCTAACTTATTTTAGAAAATTTCGGCGGCATAACGGCACGATACTAGAAACGGGACGAGGCCTAGCCTTATCCCCGGACTAGTGAAGGCTCACGCCATTCACACATCAATCAAAATCACCAAACAACCAAATTCAAATCAAATCATATAACTAATCTATGCAACCAAACAAACAAGTCCATGGTCTGTGGACGATTGTGTCGGGTGCTACTAAGCACCGTCTGCATCCTAGTATATATATATAACTAGAAAATAAATTGAAAGGTGAGAAATTCTCACCTATAGCTATCCAAACATCTTGACTCCACTTTGATATAGATCTTCTTCGTTCTCGCCCTTTTTGTTACCTTCGTCGCCCGCTTTCACTACATATGTAAAAATCGAATTTTTACTTCGCTATTCAATATATAAAAATCGAATTTTTACTTCGCTATTCAATATATAAAAATCGAATTTTTACTTTGCTATTCAATATATAAAAATTGAATTTTTAGTTCGCTATTCAATATATAAAAATCGAATTTTTAGTTCGCTATTCAATATATAAAAATCGAATTTTTACTATGATAAAGATTTCGCCTTTATAAAAATATCTACTTCATTACAACGTATATAAAATAAAATCAGATTTTTATTTTGCCACATATACAAAGGTGATATTTTTATATTCTCTATCCTATAAAGATTATATTCTTATTCTTTCTATAACATAAAAATCATATCTTTATTCTACATTCATATATATATAAATCATATCTTTATGACGCTACATATATGAGAAAAACTCAAGTTTACTTTGCTCCAAACGAATAAAAATCTCGCCTTTTTATAAATAAAATTTATATTTAAAGATCCAATGTTTATACCGCTAATCACTTAATAAAAATCTAATCTTTTTTTATAAATAAAATGTAACGACCCGCAAATCTGAGCTATCTGAGTTGACTAAATACACCACACGTCCAACCCAAATAACACAGAAATACGAACCATTAATAGAAAGAAGTTAGAAGATGAGAAATAGGAAGAAAGAAATATTAGAATAGAAGAAAAACGAAGATCACAAACTCACAGCGGAACGAATAAAATATATTATATAACATAACCTTTGAAATACAAATCAGTAACTTTATATACATACCATCATCAGAGCACAACAGTCATTTCTGGAACAGTTATAAACACCTGTTTCCAGATACAAACAAGGTCCACAGCGGAATATATGATAGCCTATAGCTAACCAGTGAAGCCTCCTGCTTCCAGCTCCTTCAAATAAATCTGTGAAATCCCGACTACTTGACTGCCCGTACAAATTTGGGCACCCAAGAGTTTAGGGAAAACAAAACAAAATAAACTCTGGGTCAGTCATGGGACTGGTGTGAGTAAACTCCAACCACTTGTTAAACTTTAAAATTCCTTTCAAAAGAAAAGATAATAGTAAGACCAGCCCACACATAAACACGGACGGTTTTTACCTTACTATAACCCAAAACACTTTGATTCGAAAATCTAGTGATATTATAATAATGTCTACATCAAGTAAATAACCAAATAGCAGAACGCTTGCATCCCACGCTCCACATACATAGTATAAAATAAAAAACCGCATGGCGCTTATTGGAGATTGGATTTCCAACATGACAAGGTATGGAACCACCTTCCGCTAGTGTATCTCTAGAGAGGAATACACTGGGTTCAACAAGAACATCTTGTAACCCGGCCCACACATGACCGACCACTCATTTCGCTTGAGTGTATCGAATGTATATCATCAACGGTTGGGATCAGCAACCGCCTCCCGACTGGGACAGCATCGAATAGAATAAGAAATTAAATGAACCTCTAGATAGGTGATTATACACCCTAATGGGTGCGACCCACATAGCCATGCTGCCTGCCCGATTTTTGTCCTTTCCCGGTTGTTGAGGCCTGAGGCTACGAATACTTACCATTCATTGATAGCACAATCACTTTGAATGCCACATCGTCAGATCCGTTAATCACTAGTTGAGTTTGCACAAATATTCTGGATGTTATGCTAAGGGATAAATCCGTTGCAACCATATATATTCACACAGACCAACCTATTTGATCATTGGAAATACTCTGTCAGACATTCGTCCATTTACGTTCGTTCTGGGACTGAACGAAACCGAAGGTACTATTTCCATTACTAGAAAAGCCCTTGCACTTTACTCCGTCTTCAATATATTCAGCATACTTGGTTCACAACGCTTATGCCGATACGGAGTGGTTCTTCGGATAATAATCCAACCGGTCTCTCCATATTGACAACGATGGTCAAAACTTCGATAGTCTGTGATTTAACTATCGAATGAAAACATGTGTTCACCCAAACATATCAAACAAATCACTGGGCTCTTTAATTAATATTTCATTAATTAAATCTCTTCTCCATTCCCTTATCAATATTTGTTATCCAAATATTTCAATAACCATATTGGCCCCTTTCGCTATTTTTGATTTTGTTTCCTTATCGAATTCTATATATATCGATATATAGATTTCTAATTGTCAAATTTCTTAAAAATATTCTAACTCCTTAAATTTCCGGAAAAATTCGCCATAACCTCCCCTGTATCGGAAGCATCGGGAAATTTCAAATAGCTTCCCGGTACCTTCTCCAATCGAAAAGAAAAAGAAAAAGCCAAGCGGCTTGCCGATACGGCGCATAAAATCTCATATACGAATTAAACATGTACCTTTTTGTCGAGCACATAAATTTAAATCTTCATATACTTCATATCAAACCTGCTTACACATGTTCACCTGTTTTCAATTCAATTCAATACCATCTAATCGTTTGAATTCAGTTTCGCCCATTTATTCTTTAATTAGTCATTTTGCCTATTTCACTTCTTTGTTGAACATAACATGTTCAAACAAAATATTTAACTCGTTCATAACCAAATTGAATTTCAATTTCAATTCTAGTTCTCTTTTCTATTTCGAATATAAATTTTCAAATCGAATTCACTTATTTAAGGCCCAATATCAATTCAACATCTCATTTACTAATTACTATTCGAATTAGTTAATTCTATTCAAAAATCAAAAATCTGATTTCTGTTTCAAAAATCAATTCATTACTCCACCTGAGTTCATATATATTTTATAACTCAAATCTGAAATTTTCTAGATAGAAATTCGGATTTTATTTGCTTAAAATCCTTTTATAAAATGAAATAAACTGTTATGGTTTTTTTAAATAGTTCTGGCGCTGTTTTTCTGAAAATTTGATTTTGACATAACTCAAAATCTATACGACGAAATTCATATTTTTCTCTTTCATTAGAAAACTATTATCAAACCGGTCCTGATGTTTCTTGTTTCAAAGAGATCCGACTCCAATTGAGTCCTGTATACTCGATTGAAGTTCGAATCGCTATTTTACGAACTGCAGCGCTGCGGCGAGTTCGTTTTAATTATATTTATATATATAAACCTTTAAACTTCTTTAAAATGAATTCAACTCCATTTTAACTCTATTTGAATTTCTTGATTCAAATTCCAATCTCACTTTTATTCGAATTCTATATTCAAATTCCAATTCCTTTTTTATTTGATATTCAATATTCAAACTTATTTTTAACACCATTTGAATTTCTTCACTCAAATCCATTTGGATTCCCTTGAATTCAAATTCCATTTCAAAACCATTTGGATTTCCTATTTTGAAATCCTATTTGAAATTCTATTTCCAATTCTACTTTGAAAATCCTATTTTCTAAGTTTATTTCAAATTCTATTTTGAAATTCTACATTCAAATCTCTATTTGAATTTCTTTATTCGAATTCCTTTGAATTCAATTTTTTTTTTATTCCTTGAATTCAAATTCTATTTTTCATTTTAATTTTGTCTATTCAAATTCTATTTGAACTTCTATTTGAATTTCTAATATTCAATCCCTTTTAAAATTCAAATATTTAAACTCCCTTTAAAATTCAAATGTTATACTCAAATTTCATTTGGGTTATATATTTAAAAATTTCATTTCACATCCTATTTTTGAAATTTCATTTCAAATCCCAATTTCACGCTTGTATTTCTATTTCTGAATTATCAAATGATAATTCTTTTCACTTCTTTTATAACTTCGTTATAAAAGAACTATTTATAAACTTCGTTTATAAAGAAACTACTTGTTTTATTTTTATTTCTATTTAAAATTCAAATTCTATTTAAAAATAGAATTTTTCCTTTTTAAATCTCAAATATCCTTTCAATTGGCCCAGTGATATTTAAAACAATCAAATCACCCAATTTTCAATCATTTGGTTTTTAACACATCATATATGAATATATATGAAATCAAACAAACAACAAACAAATAATATATTTTTGAGGAATCCAGTTGGATTCCTCCAACCTGTTTTCCTGCATCCACAGATGTTAGCACATAAATAATACCCATTCTGCTTCGTGGCAGAATATCGCGGTATAGAAGGTCATCCACTAATCATAGCGTGGGGCGTATAGGGTAATCATCCGCTATGAAACTGCGGGCATCCGCTAATGAGACTGCGGGAATCCAACCAATCAATCAACCCAATATATATATATATATAATAGCCTAAATAACTAATATATATAAAACAAGCAGAAAGCATTCACACAAGCAACAAACGATTATTTTTAATGAAATAAAAATAATTTTAAAGGTGAGTGAGATTTACTCACCTCGATTTTTCCATTGTCGAATAATCCCATTCAACTCCTTATTTCTTCTAGGAATCATCTTAGATCATCTCGAGTAAATTTAATTTGCACCTATGATAATTATTTTATCGATTAAATGATTCATTTAAATCAACTATTAACAAATTAAATTTAAACTAATCTACTTTAATGAAAAGACATTAACTAAGTTAATTGTAATTAATTTATCTAAATCCTTGGTTAGATAAATCGATTAAGTTATTATTCACTTCAACTTTAATTACTAACAATTAATCTATGCATTTTATGAACTTAATCAAAACATATACCTTGTTGTTCTCGACCAATCGCAAACCATATCTTCAAAATCTGCGGATCCATTTTACTTTATTCAATCCCAAACAGGTCGGCTCCTTCCTAACCAAACGCCAAAGCTAGTGGCTTCTGCCAACATGCTTATTTACATTGCTATTTCCGCATTTAATCGAACACTTGCTGTGCATCTTTCCCTCATTGTCCCTCACTTCACCATGAACTCAAACAAAATCCCCTTCAAAACTGATATGCCGAACCATACCAACAGCTCTCCCGTCCTTGCCAATTCCCAGTTCACACAGTACATCAACATTCACACTTACCCAGTTTCTCCAGTATATCACGACTCTAACAGCCCACTTCCCTCCAGAAATACCAATTAACACCGGCCTTTACCAGTACATCGCACTCAACTCAAGTGCGCTCTGAACCAACTCCGACCCTTCTAGAAGCTACCGCAACAATCTCCTTTCCCGTCGACGAACTCGAAGTCCCTTGTATCGTTGTTCGAAGTCTTGTAGTTAAAGTGAGCGTCGCACCGCCTTTGACCTAATACCTGTCCTCCCAGCAAGCGTCTCCTGTTGGTTCGAGCCTTAGGGTATTCGCGATTTTCCCCTTTCAATCTTGAATATCGCAGCCATTTTAATTTCCTTTTTGAAGCTTTTTGATCGTTGGTTTTTGCGCGTTTGAATTAGCAGAGAACGGAATCAGAAGATGTGAATCATATATTTATTTTATTTGCTTAAAGCTTCGAATGCGGTTTGGATTTTGCTGAAGAATAGAAAGGGGAAGCACTGCAATTTATAGAAGAAGGGGAAAACACAATGTACGCTGCCATTTAATTGATGTCCCCTTGATATCGAGAACGAGAAACAAAAATTACTGCTCGAGAAGAAGAGATAGCCTGCGCAAAATATAGTTTAGGGTGACTTCTGATAGAGCATAGGTCGGCTTGAAATTAGGGTAGGGTGGCTGTTGATTTGATTTTAATTAAAACTAAAATATCTCACCAGTCCCTTATTTTAAAATCCTTAACTGCTATTTAGTCGCAACGACCGACGTTTTCAAGATTATACAATATTTTGAATTTAACAGAATCGGTTTAAACGGAATAACACTATTAAATTAAATTAAACCATTTAAAATGTAAATTGATTTCTAAACAAATAAATTCATTTATATCATCAATTCAATATTTAAATGGCCAAAAATCCGGGACGTTACATTCCTTCCCCCTTAAAAGAATTTCGTCCCCGAAATTAGTAAGTTAGAAAAAATGGGTCAATCTCATTTTATGCTGAAACTCAACACTTAAACATTTCAACTAATTTTATTTCCGACCAAAACTTTTGGTTTCCATGTGCACTCAATTTATTTCAATTTGATTCTAGTCAAATTTATTTACTTTAATTCATTTAACTTAAGTTAAATTTTTAATTTCAGAATTCAAATTCCTGGGTTTTCTTTTCAAATCCTTCTGAAATCCCATAAATATATAATATATTTATAACCTTTTATAATTCAAAACATTTGAATTTTCAAACCACTTGTTTTCTTTCAAACAAATTTCCATCAAAAACTTTTTCTAAGGTAGCAATTCATAACTTAGAAACTCGAAAATGAACACTGATGATGTTGCAATCATCATCAGAATTATTTCCCAGCCACTGAAGTGAGTTCAGTGCCTTATTATTTCAAAATCCTTGATTTTCTTTCAAATCCTTTAAAACAAATCTATATTATTTTAATATATTTTGAAAAATATTTTTCAACTTCCCAGGATTTTGAATTCTTAATCCTGGTTTGAATTTAATTCTAATTCATCCCATTTGTATATTAAATTTCATATACAAATTTTATTTGGTTCTATATAACCATTCTAATTATATAATCCCATAAAATCAACATCCAACACATCCATATAATAATAATTCTAGAAAATTATTCTTTCTATATTAAAATAGAAATTTTGGGTAAAATTATTTCATTTACCTTCTTTAAACAATACTGTGTCGAATTTCTCTGTTTAAGTGTTTAGAAATTCCTATCGACTTCGTGGCGTCCCACGATTCGACCAGAATTCATAAACCACTCAACAGACTAGCCAACACAATATAAAACAACTTTTATATCAACTAACAAATACGCTCTCTCGTATCTGTACACTCAACTCATTCTAGGGTACTACTGACTCTATCTCTAATGAGCACATGCCACACAAGCCTAGGTATTCGCTCAACCTAAGCTCTGATACCAACTGTAACGACCCGCAAATCTGAGCTATCTGAGTTGACTAAATACACCACACGTCCAACCCAAATAACACAGAAATACGAACCATTAATAGAAAGAAGTTAGAAGATGAGAAATAGGAAGAAAGAAATATTAGAATAGAAGAAAAACGAAGATCACAAACTCACAGCGGAACGAATAAAATATATTATATAACATAACCTTTGAAATACAAATCAGTAACTTTATATACATACCATCATCAGAGCACAACAGTCATTTCTGGAACAGTTATAAACACCTGTTTCCAGATACAAACAAGGTCCACAGCGGAATATATGATAGCCTATAGCTAACCAGTGAAGCCTCCTGCTTCCAGCTCCTTCAAATAAATCTGTGAAATCCCGACTACTTGACTGCCCGTACAAATTTGGGCACCCAAGAGTTTAGGGAAAACAAAACAAAATAAACTCTGGGTCAGTCATGGGACTGGTGTGAGTAAACTCCAACCACTTGTTAAACTTTAAAAATCCTTTCAAAAGAAAAGATAATAGTAAGACCAGCCCACACATAAACACGGACGGTTTTTACCTTACTATAACCCAAAACACTTTGATTCGAAAATCTAGTGATATTATAATAATGTCTACATCAAGTAAATAACCAAATAGCAGAACGCTTGCATCTCACGCTCCACATACATAGTATAAAATCAAAAACCGCATGGCGCTTATTGGAGATTGGATTTCCAACATGACAAGGTATGGAACCACCTTCCGCTAGTGTATCTCTAGAGAGGAATACACTGGGTTCAACAAGAACATCTTGTTACCCGGCCCACACATGACCGACCACTCATTTCGCTTGAGTGTATCGAATGTATATCACCAACGGTTGGGATCAGCAACCGCCTCCCGACTGGGACAGCATCGAATAGAATAAGAAATTAAATGAACCTCTAGATAGGTGATTATACACCCTAATGGGTGCGACCCACATAGCCATGCTGCCTGCCCGATTTTTGTCCTTTCCCGGTTGTTGAGGCCTGAGGCTACGAATACTTACCATTCATTGATAGCACAATCACTTTGAATGCCACATCGTCAGATCCGTTAATCACTAGTTGAGTTTGCACAAATATTCTGGATGTTATGCTAAGGGATAAATCCGTTGCAACCATATATATTCACACAGACCAACCTATTTGATCATTGGAAATACTCTGTCAGACATTCGTCCATTTACGTTCGTTCTGGGACTGAACGAAACCGAAGGTACTATTTCCATTACTAGAAAAGCCCTTGCACTTTACTCCGTCTTCAATATATTCAGCATACTTGGTTCGCAACGCTTATGCCGATACGGAGTGGTTCTTCGGATAATAATCCAACCGGTCTCTCCATATTGACAACGATGGTCAAAACTTCGATAGTCTGTGATTTAACTATCGAATGAAAACATGTGTTCACCCAAACATATCAAACAAATCACTGGGCTCTTTAATTAATATTTCATTAATTAAATCTCTTCTCCATTCCCTTATCAATATTTGTTATCCAAATATTTCAATAACCATATTGGCCCCTTTCGCTATTTTTGATTTTGTTTCCTTATCGAATTCTATATATATCGATATATAGATTTCTAATTATCAAATTTCTTAAAAATATTCTAACTCCTTAAATTTCCGGAAAAATTCGCCATAACCTCCCCTATATCGGAAGCATCGGGAAATTTCAAATAGCTTCCCGGTACCTTCTCCAATCGAAAAGAAAAAGAAAAAGCCAAGCGGCTTGCCGATACGGCGCATAAAATCTCATATACGAATTAAACATGTACCTTTTTTTCGAGCACATAAATTTAAATCTTCATATACTTCATATCAAACCTGCTTACACATGTTCACCTGTTTTCAATTCAATTCAATACCATCTAATCGTTTGAATTCAGTTTCGCCCATTTATTCTTTAATTAGTCATTTTGCCTATTTCACTTCTTTGTTGAACATAACATGTTCAAACAAAATATTTAACTCGTTCATAACCAAATTGAATTTCAATTTCAATTCTAGTTCTCTTTTCTATTTCGAATATAAATTTTCAAATCGAATTCACTTATTTAAGGCCCAATATCAATTCAACATCTCATTTACTAATTACTATTCGAATTAGTTAATTCTATTCAAAAATCAAAAATCTGATTTCTGTTTCAAAAATCAATTCATTACTCCACCTGAGTTCATATATATTTTATAACTCAAATCTGAAATTTTCTAGATAGAAATTCGGATTTTATTTGCTTAAAATCCTTTTATAAAATGAAATAAACTGTTATGGTTTTTTTAAATAGTTCTGGCGCTGTTTTTCTGAAAATTTGATTTTGACATAACTCAAAATCTATACGACGAAATTCATATTTTTCTCTTTCATTAGAAAACTATTATCAAACCGGTCCTGATGTTTCTTGTTTCAAAGAGATCCGACTCCAATTGAGTCCTGTATACTCGATTGAAGTTCGAATCGCTATTTTACGAACTGCAGCGCTGCGGCGAGTTCGTTTTAATTATATTTATATATATAAACCTTTAAACTTCTTTAAAATGAATTCAACTCCATTTTAACTCTATTTGAATTTCTTGATTCAAATTCCAATCTCACTTTTATTCGAATTCTATATTCAAAGTCCAATTCCTTTTTTATTTGATATTCAATATTCAAACTTATTTTTAACACCATTTGAATTTCTTCACTCAAATCCATTTGAATTCCCTTGAATTCAAATTCCATTTCAAAACCATTTGGATTTCCTATTTTGAAATCCTATTTGAAATTCTATTTCCAATTCTACTTTGAAAATCCTATTTTCTAAGTTTATTTCAAATTCTATTTTGAAATTCTACATTCAAATCTCTATTTGAATTTCTTTATTCGAATTCCTTTGAATTCAAATTTTTTTTTATTCCTTGAATTCAAATTCTATTTTTCATTTTAATTTTGTCTATTCAAATTCTATTTGAACTTCTATTTGAATTTCTAATATTCAATCCCTTTTAAAATTCAAATATTTAAACTCCCTTTAAAATTCAAATGTTATACTCAAATTTCATTTGGGTTATATATTTAAAAATTTCATTTCACATCCTATTTTTGAAATTTCATTTCAAATCCCAATTTCACGCTTGTATTTCTATTTCTGAATTATCAAATGATAATTCTTTTCACTTCTTTTATAACTTCGTTATAAAAGAACTATTTATAAACTTCGTTTATAAAGAAACTACTTGTTTTATTTTTATTTCTATTTAAAATTCAAATTCTATTTAAAAATAGAATTTTTCCTTTTTAAATCTCAAATATCCTTTCAATTGGCCCAGTGATATTTAAAACAATCAAATCACCCAATTTTCAATCATTTGGTTTTTAACACATCATATATGAATATATATGAAATCAAACAAACAACAAACAAATAATATATTTTTGAGGAATCCAGTTGGATTCCTCCAACCTGTTTTCCTGCATCCACAGATGTTAGCACATAAATAATACCCATTCTGCTTCGTGGCAGAATATCGCGGTATAGAAGGTCATCCACTAATCATAGCGTGGGGCGTATAGGGTAATCATCCGCTATGAAACTGCGGGCATCCGCTAATGAGACTGCGGGAATCCAACCAATCAATCAACCCAATATATATATATAATAGCCTAAATAACTAATATATATAAAACAAGTAGAAAGCATTCACACAAGCAACAAA
Organism: Allium sativum; assembly: GCA_030737875.1. Lineage (NCBI taxonomy): Eukaryota > Viridiplantae > Streptophyta > Magnoliopsida > Asparagales > Amaryllidaceae > Allium > Allium sativum. Next base: position 93,470,665 of record CM060916.1, on the reverse strand, counting down.
CGATTATTTTTAATGAAATAAAAATAATTTTAAAGGTGAGTGAGATTTACTCACCTCGATTTTTCCATTGTCGAATAATCCCATTCAACTCCTTATTTCTTCTAGGAATCATCTTAGATCATCTCGAGTAAATTTAATTTGCACCTATGATAATTATTTTATCGATTAAATGATTCATTTAAATCAACTATTAACAAATTAAATTTAAACTAATCTACTTTAATGAAAAGACATTAACTAAGTTAATTGTAATTAATTTATCTAAATCCTTGGTTAGATAAATCGATTAAGTTATTATTCACTTCAACTTTAATTACTAACAATTAATCTATGCATTTTATGAACTTAATCAAAACATATACCTTGTTGTTCTCGACCAATCGCAAACCATATCTTCAAAATCTGCGGATCCATTTTACTTTATTCAATCCCAAACAGGTCGGCTCCTTCCTAACCAAACGCCAAAGCTAGTGGCTTCTGCCAACATGCTTATTTACATTGCTATTTCCGCATTTAATCGAACACTTGCTGTGCATCTTTCCCTCATTGTCCCTCACTTCACCATGAACTCAAACAAAATCCCCTTCAAAACTGATATGCCGAACCATACCAACAGCTCTCCCGTCCTTGCCAATTCCCAGTTCACACAGTACATCAACATTCACACTTACCCAGTTTCTCCAGTATATCACGACTCTAACAGCCCACTTCCCTCCAGAAATACCAATTAACACCGGCCTTTACCAGTACATCGCACTCAACTCAAGTGCGCTCTGAACCAACTCCAACCCTTCTAGAAGCTACCGCAACAATCTCCTTTCCCGTCGACGAACTCGAAGTCCCTTGTATCGTTGTTCGAAGTCTTGTAGTTAAAGTGAGCGTCGCACCGCCTTTGACCTAGTACCTGTCCTCCCAGCAAGCGTCTCCTGTTGGTTCGAGCCTTAGGGTATTCGCGATTTTCCCCTTTCAATCTTGAATATCGCAGCCATTTTAATTTCCTTTTTGAAGCTTTTTGATCGTTGGTTTTTGCGCGTTTGAATTAGCAGAGAACGGAATCAGAAGATGTGAATCATATATTTATTTTATTTGCTTAAAGCTTCGAATGCGGTTTGGATTTTGCTGAAGAATAGAAAGGGGAAGCACTGCAATTTATAGAAGAAGGGGAAAACACAATGTACGCTGCCATTTAATTGATGTCCCCTTGATATCGAGAACGAGAAACAAAAATTACTGCTCGAGAAGAAGAGATAGCCTGCGCAAAATATAGTTTAGGGTGACTTCTGATAGAGCATAGGTCGGCTTGAAATTAGGGTAGGGTGGCTGTTGATTTGATTTTAATTAAAACTAAAATATCTCACCAGTCCCTTATTTTAAAATCCTTAACTGCTATTTAGTCGCAACGACCGACGTTTTCAAGATTATACAATATTTTGAATTTAACAGAATCGGTTTAAACGGAATAACACTATTAAATTAAATTAAACCATTTAAAATGTAAATTGATTTCTAAACAAATAAATTCATTTATATCATCAATTCAATATTTAAATGGCCAAAAATCCGGGACGTTACATAAAATCTAACCTTTTCAATAATGAAAACCAATCTTTTCATTAAAGAAAATCAAGTTTTGTTATTCGTTATACATATATAAAAATATTATTTACATACGATAAGATCATACATTTTCTATGTTAAAAATCCGATCTTTTCTATAAACAAAAATTGAATTTTTTTTATTTGCTACTACATAAAAAAACTAAACTTTTCTCATAAATGCTAATATATACATATATCTATAAAACTGATTTTATAAATGTGTTTTAACATATAAAAAACCAGATTTTAAAATTAAAATAAACATAAAACTTACTAATTTAGATCGGAGGGGGTGTTTGGGGTTCGTCGGAGGTTGGCAGGCGGCGGTGGGCCCTGCAGTCGGCGGTGGCGGAGCTACGGATGCTGGAGGTGCCGGTTGGATGCGGGTTGGAGGGAGAAAGGGCTTGAGGTCTTTGTTTATTCGAGAAGAAGAGGGGGAAAGAGGAAGAAGGGTGGCCGGCGACGGGGAAGAGGGATGGTGGCGGATTCGCCTGGAGGCGGCGCGGCGGAGGAGCCCCTTCCTAGGGCGACGGCGGCTGCGCGACCCCCCCTTTTTTTTTTTTTTATACTGATTCGAAATGAAGGAAAAAAAGGGGGGGTTATTATAAAGAAGAATATATATTAATTTATATTTTTAATTTTATCTTCAAAAAGTTACTTTAGAAATTCGAACTCCTTTTTGAGCCCACCGACTGTCGTCCCTAGGGTAATACCCCCATTCCGAACACAATGGGATATGTATCGCAAGCTGATTCGATCGTTTCAATTAGTTTCCGTTGAATTTACATTTAAATCACTATATTGAATTTTAAACGTACATTTCAAATTACCGGGGTCACATACTAACTCTAAAAATTCTCGAAAAATATTTTCTAGCTTCGTATTGACGATACGGTCCTAACAAAACTAGTTTCGTCGAATTCTGAGACCGTTGGAAAAATGGCCAATTTCCAGTCGATTAAAATCAACTAGAACTGGTCAAACGCGTTTTCCTTTGCCACGCTCACATATTGATTCGAAAAATTATGAAATTTGAAACCTAGCAATAATTTGACATCACAGACCCAACAAAACTGGTTTCGTCGAAATCCGAGGTCGTCTGCAAAATTTCCATTTTTAAGGGCCTGAATTCCATAGCGACTATTCAGAATTTTCAACTGGACATATCTTTTGATCCCCGCTATGAAATTTCAATTATTCGGATTCGTTGGAAAGATATTATCAATTAGATCCCATTATTTTTGGTTTCACTAAAATCCGGATTGTTTTGCACCCGGTACATTCAATTGAAGTTTGAAATCGAATTATCGAACTACCACGCCATTTTCAATTCTATTTATAATTATATATAAATATTTATATTCTAACGACGACGTATATAATATATACGTTCTAATTTATATTCAAAATAAATTTCCGTTGATTTTATTTAAAATAATTCATTTTAAATATTCATAGTTCGCCAAAATTGCCAAAATAAAAATTTTAAACTGGCCCAGATTTTCGGGTTATTACAATCTCCCCCACTTAAAACTTTTCGTCCCCGAAAAGGAACAAAGTCGAAAGTGGTTTGATTATTCAACTCTACGTTCGATCTGGCTTCCATTCTCCAACTTTTCAGTTTCTGAGAATTTTCAAAATTTCAAAAATTTGGCTAACACCCTAAATTTTCGAAAAATTTCGCCATAACCTCCCCATCCCAACCTATTTAACTGTGAAAACCCGTAACTTCCCCGTAAAGGAAAGCGTCGGATAGTTCGAGAACAAGCCACAACAGAACGCATACAGAAGAACATTTCATTGTATATTACAACAACTCATCAGATTACAAGAATATACAGAGTATAAATGAATATTACACAGAAATATCAAAGATTTAAATTACATTTAAATACATCGCAGCGGAAAATAATAAAATACACAACTAGAAGAGATATACGGATATAAAGCTTTCCGGATATCGTTCCAGCTGTAAACCAGGGTCCTGTGAATATAAATCTGCAAAACCAAAACTACTAGCTGCCCGTGTCAAAATAGGGGCACCCAGAGTTTAGGTTAAAACAATAAACTCCAAGTCAGTCATGTGACTGGTGTGAGAACTAAAATAGTTAATCTTTATTTTAAAGTTAGGTAAATCAAGGGACCACGCCGTATAACACGGAACGGGTTTCCTCCCAAGAATACCAGTGCATAAAACAAACAGCGCAATGCTAAATAAAGAAAAATGAAGCTATTATAAGACCCAGGTCCCATCACACAATGCAACGCAGTCGAGGATAGGGTTTTTCCTTATAACAGCCAAAGAATGCTTGATACGTTTAAAACAAATCATTTGATACTACTATAAGTGCATAGTGTATAAAACAACTTCAAATCATAAGTATCAATCATAGGCGGCATGGGTACCATATATCATGTCGCCATATATAGGTTTACAAATAAAACTGCAATGTCACGTATTTGGAAATTGGATTTCCGTCTATGAACCGAGGCAAAAGATAGTCCTCAACCGATTCGAGACAATCTAGCCCATGTCTCAGGAACAGCCGCAACTGCCCCATGGAGCGACAGGGCCGGTCCACCGATGTGGATTATTATGCCTGAACACTACGTTTCCCCGCCCTTTGGGGCGTAAATGAGCCAACTAAATGACTCAATCGGTTCGAGAACGACCGATCAATCCGAGGCGCCTCGCAACAGCAACAACCACATAAGTCAAACTCGTCAGGGCGTGTAAAACCACTGACGCCACTTTTTAGCTAGAAGGAAACGCATGCCCTCCCTGAGGTCCGTCTCCCGTTTTTGGTTCATACCGGGTGTGAAACTCGCGAAGTAAACGTTACACAAAGCTACGCCACAAAGGCCGTGCTTTGATCATCACCACAAGACTTTGCTTTTCAACAGAAGCCTCGATCAATTGCCACTTAGGCATGCCACACAGGCAATTCACTCCATGCGTTTGATATCCATCAATATATAACCTCTGAGCTCATACGTCTCAGAGAAGGGCGTTAAGCAAGAGAATAAATTCTCTGCCGCCAAACAGATATATATTTAATAGAGATCAATCACACAGACTAAAATCCAATGTCAGACACACAGTCCATTTACAAGTCCGTTCTGGGTCTGAACGAAACCGGAGGCACCTAGTACCCCGCATATCCATCGATCTCCAAGTACGTCTGGACGATCACCAACCTTTTCCATCTTCATGGGTGTACAGCCCAATCAAGATCATCAGTAATTACCCAAACGACGTGAAGACCTCCGGTCTTCGACCATCACCTTCATCTTCGACTTATCGTCGTATCAGTTATTCAGAATGGGATAAACCCGGTCTTTCCGAATAACTCGCGTATATTTTAAATAAGTGTTACACAAACACAACATACGCCTCATTCCAATTCATTAGTCACTAACCGTAAATTAATCAAGAGAATAATTCCCCAAATATTAACCCCGAAGGCCGAAACCAACATCAGATCAATATTCAGAAAACCATTCTGCTTGGCTAACCGACAGTTAGTTTCTATATTTCGCATTCATAGGGAAAGGTTCCCATTAATTTTATCCAAGATAAATTCCTTGAATTTATTCTTTATTCTATTTTTGAATCTCAATTCAAACTAGTCGGGATTAGCGAACCTTACCGAAGTAATCATTTATTTTAATTTCCCCATCCCAACCTATTTATCCCCATGAAGTAAAACTGGTAATACTTCATATCTAACACCACAGTGTTATCAGTAATTTCAATTACCATTTCACGTTCAAATCTAATTAAAGATTTAACTATCGCCTGGAGCAAAACTGGTGATACTCCATTTCGATTATTTCAATCTAATTAAAGATTCATTAAAACTCCACTTAGTTTTAATCGTTAACTGGGTTAAAGAATCAGTGTCATTTAAAACACGGTTCACGATAAACCCAAAGTCACATTCATTAATTATCGGGTTAAAGAACGAGTGTTATTTAAAACACTGTTCATGATAAACCCAAAAATCAATATCAATTCAATTCCAATTAAATATTATTTAATTGGTACACTTCATTAAATCTAAATAAAAAGATTTAATCTTTTCTCAACTGGGTTCAAGAACAGTGTTAGTGAAGACACTATTCACGACAAACCCAAATCATATTTGATATTCAATACAAGGCCCTGAATAGAAAATATCCCGGCTTATATTCAATATCAAATTCTACGACCAACAAATATCGTATTGGAAATAACGATATATATATATATCTATCTTTCAAATTTCCATAGCAACATCTGTATAGTCACGAAATCCAACATCGAAATATTCCGAAGACAATTTCGATTCAAATCCATTCCAATGCAATCATTGGAAATTTTGGTTATTTTTAAAACCCTTTTCGAATTCAATTTATTTATTTAAAAATAAATAGAATTATAATTCTAGTTCAAAACTAGTTCATTTCGATAAAAATCTATTTTTATCTTTTCAAATATAGAGTTTTTCATCCCAATTCTTCACAAATCATTTCTTATGATTTTACACAAATTATTACTATTTTTAATAATTTTATCAAGGCCCGTACAGTCGATTTCCATCAACGGCCATCGAACTGCACTTACAGCGACCTTTTTCGAATTTGATTTGGACGTATCTCCAAATCCAACCGTTAGATTTCAAATTTCTAACATTCGTTAGAAAGCTCTTTTCGATACGAACCCAACGGTTCCGGTTTTAGGAGAATCCGACGGTCGGATCTCCCGTAATGTCCGTTTGAAATAAATGGTCGAAATTCGCGAACTGCCGCGGCGCGGCGCGTTCTATTCAGGCCATTATATTATATATAATATATATAATATATATTTTGTCGATTTCTATTTAAAACAAATTATATAAATAGTTTAAATTCGTTTCAAAAGCAATTTCAACTTCCTTTTCAATTCAAATCAAAATTGAATTCTTCTTTATAAATTCGTTTTAAAATTCATTTCTATTCAATTCAAATTTCAATTCAATTTGAATTCATTTCAATTTTCTTTCAATTCAATTTGAGTTCGTTTTCAATTCATTTCATCTCGAAATCATTTTCAATTCATTTCATTTCGGAATCGTTTTCAATTCATTTCATTTCGGAATCGTTTTCAATTCATTTCATTTCGAAATCGTTTTCAATTCATTTCATTTCGAAATCGTTTTCAATTCATTTCATTTCGGAATCGTTTTCAATTCAATTCATTTCGAAATCGTTTTAAAATCGATATAAATATCGTTCACGTCAAAATGGCGTCAATCTAATCAACACGGCTTCATAAATTTCTATTTTCAAATATTCTATTCCAAATATTTCTTTTTCAAAATAGTTGTTATTATCAAAATATTTCGTTCAACACATGACCAATCTCAATGGATGAGTACTGTCAACACATGAACTTTTATTTTATATCGATAAAGGTGCAAATTTTATTACTAAAATATTTCGTTCAACACATGACCAATCTCAATGAATGAGTACTGTCAACACATGAACTTTTATTTTATAATATTCTTTATTTTTCAAATTGGAATGAGGCCCAATCAATTACCATATAAAGTTAATTATATGGATTTTCATACAACACATGAATATAATAGCATGGAAAAATAATCAACCATCAACCAAAGTGCACTACACTGTATAAGCATCAAATATAGATATCTAACGCTTATAACAGCCTGTCAATCAATCGATCGACATATTTAATCAATCAGGATGAGTGAACTTCAAATTTCATCCCAACACCCGTGTGGGGTTTCAAACAATCAAACGCATATTTTATTTGTGCAGTTGGGCGATGTGTAAAATTTATCGACCCAATCAATGTCCTTCAAATAGGTGTACATAAACAAACCGTCTGGTTTGTAAATGAATATTTATTTATTCACATTCACGCTAAAAATTATATTTTTAACGACAAAACGTTTTATTCCAACATATGAATTTCTATTCAGCTCATTCTTTAAATAAAATGATATTTTTATTTTTCTAACTTATTTTAGAAAATTTCGGCGGCATAACGGCACGATACTAGAAACGGGACGAGGCCTAGCCTTATCCCCGGACTAGTGAAGGCTCACGCCATTCACACATCAATCAAAATCACCAAACAACCAAATTTAAATCAAATCATATAACTAATCTATGCAACCAAACAAACAAGTCCATGGTCTGTGGACGATTGTGTTGGGTGCTACTAAGCACCGTCTGCATCCTAGTATATATATATAACTAGAAAATAAATTGAAAGGTGAGAAATTCTCACCTATAGCTATCCAAACATCTTGACTCCACTTTGATATAGATCTTCTTCGTTCTCGCCCTTTTTGTTACCTTCGTCGCCCGCTTTCACTACATATGTAAAAATCGAATTTTTACTTCGCTATTCAATATATAAAAATCGAATTTTTACTTCGCTATTCAATATATAAAAATCGAATTTTTACTTTGCTATTCAATATATAAAAATCGAATTTTTAGTTCGCTATTCAATATATAAAAATCGAATTTTTAGTTCGCTATTCAATATATAAAAATCGAATTTTTACTATGATAAAGATTTCGCCTTTATAAAAATATCTACTTCATTACAACGTATATAAAATAAAATCAGATTTTTATTTTGCCACATATACAAAGGTGATATTTTTATATTCTCTATCCTATAAAGATTATATTCTTATTCTTTCTATAACATAAAAATCATATCTTTATTCTACATTCATATATATATATAAATCATATCTTTATGACGCTACATATATGAGAAAAACTCAAGTTTACTTTGCTCCAAACGAATAAAAATCTCGCCTTTTTATAAATAAAATTTATATTTAAAGATCCAATGTTTATACCGCTAATCACTTAATAAAAATCTAATCTTTTTTTATAAATAAAATCTAACCTTTTCAATAATGAAAACCAATCTTTTCATTAAAGAAAATCAAGTTTTGTTATTCGTTATACATATATAAAAATATTATTTACATACGATAAGATCATACATTTTCTACGTTAAAAATCCGATCTTTTCTATAAACAAAAATTGAATTTTTTTATTTGCTACTACATAAAAAAACTAAACTTTTCTCATAAATGCTAATATATACATATATCTATAAAACTGATTTTATAAATGTGTTTTAACATATAAAAAACCAGATTTTAAAATTAAAATAAACATAAAAATTACTAATTTAGATCGGAGGGGGTGTTTGGGGTTCGTCGGAGGTTGGCAGGCGGCGGTGGGCCCTGCAGTCGGCGGTGGCGGAGCTACGGATGCTGGAGGTGCCGGTTGGATGCGGGTTGGAGGGAGAAAGGGCTTGAGGTCTTTGTTTATTCGAGAAGAAGAGGGGGAAAGAGGAAGAAGGGTGGCCGGCGACGGGGAAGAGGGATGGTGGCGGATTCGCCTGGAGGCGGCGCGGCGGAGGAGCCCCTTCCTAGGGCGACGGCGGCTGCGCGACCCCCCCTTTTTTTTTTTTTTATACTGATTCGAAATGAAGGAAAAAAAGGGGGGGTTATTATAAAGAAGAATATATATTAATTTATATTTTTAATTTTATCTTCAAAAAGTTACTTTAGAAATTCGAACTCCTTTTTGAGCCCACCGACTGTCGTCCCTAGGGTAATACCCCCATTCCGAACACAATGGGATATGTATCGCAAGCTGATTCGATCGTTTCAATTAGTTTCCGTTGAATTTACATTTAAATCACTATATTGAATTTTAAACGTACATTTCAAATTACCGGGGTCACATACTAACTCTAAAAATTCTCGAAAAATATTTTCTAGCTTCGTATTGACGATACGGTCCTAACAAAACTAGTTTCGTCGAATTCTGAGACCGTTGGAAAAATGGCCAATTTCCAGTCGATTAAAATCAACTGGAACTGGTCAAATGCGTTTTCCTTTGCCACGCTCACATATTGATTCGAAAAATTATGAAATTTGAAACCTAGCAATAATTTGACATCACGGACCCAACAAAACTGGTTTCGTCGAAATCCGAGGTCGTCTGCAAAATTTCCATTTTTAAGGGCCTGAATTCCATAGCGACTATTCAGAATTTTCAACTGGACATATCTTTTGATCCCCGCTATGAAATTTCAATTATTCGGATTCGTTGGAAAGATATTATCAATTAGATCCAATTATTTTTGGTTTCACTAAAATCCGGATTGTTTTGCACCCGGTACATTCAATTGAAGTTTGAAATCGAATTATCGAACTACCGCGCCATTTTCAATTCTATTTATAATTATATATAAATATTTATATTCTAACGACGACGTATATAATATATACGTTCTAATTTATATTCAAAATAAATTTCCGTTGATTTTATTTAAAATAATTCATTTTAAATATTCATACTTCGCCAAAATTGCCAAAATAAAAATTTTAAACTGGCCCAGATTTTCGGGTTATTACAATTTCTTCTTCTGTTTCTGCCACTCATTTTTCTATGTCTGCAAATGGCACACAAAGTGTTAGGTCAAAAAAAAATAGTATAAAACATAGAGAAATATACTTGAATGTAAATGCGTCTATTAGGGTGTATTTCATTCTGCTATACTCATACTAGGATACTACTGATCCTATTTGTAATGAGTTATTCGTCCTAGAACACTACTGGTTCTACTTCTGACGAGTTCGTTAATGTGTTATATTCCTGAGCTAAGATTAACCAAAGCTCTGATACCACATTGTGACGCCCCCAAACCCCCGTACGACGGTGGCAAGGGTAATCTTTGGAATATAACACATAAACAAATAACAGCAGAACAGAAATAAATAAATACACCAGATAATGTACAATAGAATACACTGGATAAACATAATTTTCATAGTTACACAGTATACAGGATCATACTTAGTACAAAATACAGTTCAGCTTTACATAAAATGTCTACAGCGGAAAACAAAACAAAACATGTACAACAGGAGCTAAACAGCATAAAAAAAGATAAATGATTGAATCCGTCTTTAGCTCCAGCTATCCAGAAAGAACTTGCTATAACCTGAATACAAGGTTGCCCGTGTAGAAATAGGGGAACCCGAGTTTGCAAGTGAAACAAATTATGAGTCAGTCATGGGACTGGTATGAGAAATCTATTTTAACTTATTTTACAATTTGGCCAATCACAGGACCACGCCGCTAACGCAGAACGGGTTTACTCCATTGGATAGCCAGTGCTTTAAGACAAGAAAATCTTTCAAACATCACAATGCTTTTTATTTAAATGAAGCCATTATAAGACTCAGTTCCCATCACACAATGCAGCACAAACCGGAGGATAGAGTTTTACCTTATAATGGCCAAACCGGAGCAAAACAAATCATTTGATACTATTTCTAGTGTTTATATGTTTCAAAAACAATTTCAATCATAAATATCAATCATAGACGACATGGGTACCATATATCATGTCGCCATATATAGGTATACAATCAAAACCGCACGGTGTCGTATTTGGAAATTGTATTTCCGTCATGAACAAAGGCAAGGGATCATCCTTACCGAATTCGAGACGCTCAAGCCCGCCCCTCAGGAACAGCCGCAATTGCACCTTGGATTGTCAGGGCCGGTCCACTCGATGTGGATTATAATGCCTAAACATTGCGTTACCCCGCCCTATGGGGCCTCACTGGTCATATCCGACCAAATCATCGGCTCCGAAGGGACCGAACTAACTGAGGCCTCCCTTTCCATCATCCACATAAGTAAAATACCCAGGCATGTAAAACCCAAAGCACCACTCCTAGCTAGAAGGAAACGCATGTTCTCCCTGATGTCCACTCCCGTTTCTGGCTCATACTGCGGGGTGTGGGGCTCGCAAAACAACGCTAAACACAAAGTTGAACATTCAAAGCCATGGTTTGATCATCAACCAGAAAGCTCTTCTTTTCAACAAAAGCTTTGATCATTTGCATCTTAGCATGCCACACAGGAAAAACACTCCATGCAACCGATATCCATCAATCACACAGAATGATATCCAATGTCAGACACACAGTCCATTTACAAGTCTGTTCTGGGTCTGAACGAAACCTGAGGATCTTTATTCCTCGCACATTCGTACAATCAACATGTACGTCCCGACGGCTACCACTTCAGCCCCTTATAGGTAGCTACTCTCATCATGAGCATTAGTAGCGCCCCTCCATTCGGCGTGAAGATCATTGGTCTTGCATCGTCTTCATATGTTCAACTTTTAATCGCCGATCAATTATTTGAAATGAGAATCAACTCGTCCTTTTCAAATAATTCACGTATAAATCAATTCATTGCAATGGTTAAATAATTCGACTTCAATAATTTTGTTCTTTAATGTAATTTTTGCGTCAAACACATTCAACCATCAAATATCCAATAAACTGGGTAAATTCGATTTATTTTCCTTCGATATCGTTTAAATATTTTATTACGATTTATCGCTATTTTAATTCATTTGAAAATAGCCAATTCATATAAACGATGCCTCAGGCCATAACGCGGCCGTGGCGTTGTTTTTCTTCAGATTTGATTTACATATATCTGAAAATCCAACCGTTGGATCTTTACGAATTTTATATCATTAGAAAGATCTTTTCAAAATGAATCCAATGGTTCCAATTTTGGGAAAATCCGACGGTCGGATCTCCTAGTACAATCATTTAAAGTTGCGATTTGAATATACGAACTGCAGGGTCATTATTTGATTTAATTTAATTATATTTATATTTAAATATAAATATAATCGATTATGGCGCTGTTTTCATTCAGACTTGAATTAAACATTCCAAACAATCCAACCGTTGGATCTTTACAAAGTTGGTGTCGTTGGAAAGATATTTCCAAAGCGAACCCAACGGTTTTGGTTTTAGGAAAATTCGATGGTCGGATCTCCCGCAATAATCGTTTGAAATCACAGTTTCAAAATACGAACTGTAGCTTCGTTATTCGATTTATTTTAATTATATATATAATTCATTCTTCGATTTCAAAGCCATATACACTTCATATATTTGATAAAAATGATATTTTTATCCAGTAGATATTTATTTCAACACATCACTATTTTTAACAATTCATATATATAATAAAAATGTGATTTTTATTGTAAAGCAATTTATTTCAAAATACGACTATTTTATATAGTTCATACATAAGGTAAAAATGTTATTTTTATCTTTCAAAGAATTTATTCAACACATGATTTTCTATTCAACACATGAATACGGTTTCAACACATGAATGTTTTCTATAGTTTATATATATAATGAAAATGTGATTTTCATTGTTAAAACTAAAACACGAATAATTTATATAGTCTATATATGTGATAAAATGTTATTTTTACCTTTCAAAGAATTTATTCAACACATAAATTTCTATTCAACACATGAATATGGTTTCAACACATGAAAATAATTCTAACACGTGAATATTATTGAAATTTCGGCAGCATAACGACAGGGTAGTTAAAACCGGCACCGTCCTGAGTACGGCTCCTCGCTCTACCTTAAAGCCTCGCGGCTTTTGATAATGGGGATTTCAATATCTAGTTCGTACACAGACGAATTTTTCCCATATACTAATCCTATTGGGATTTCAACCACAAACAATCATTTTCAATCAACCATTCATGATATTCACCAAATTTCACATCAACCAATAATACATACAATATCACAACCAATATATATCGTCCATGGTCTGTGAACGAGGGGAGTGTGTGTATATATATATATATAACTATACTTCGATTTCATTTCAATATCATTTCAATTCATTTCAACGCATATATCATTTTTACAATGCATATATAACTTATACATCGAACATACAACTTATACAACGCTTATATATGAGCTGTACAACGCTTATATAACTCATACATCGACTATATAATTTATACATCGTCGTTTCCATATCGTTTATAAATCAGAAATCTCATATTGAGTTCCACTCCTCCAGAAATTGTAGAAGGCTCAGTAAAATATCCGGTCTCTTCTAGAATGTAGAAGGCGCCCTCATGAGTCCACTATTTCTTGTTTCACTGGATTTCGACCAAACAGCAAAAAGCTATGATTTTATTCGATAAAATGAATTTGCAACGCTTTTATATGTTATAAATTAATTAAAATATATACCTCAGTACAAGGCCGATGGTTCCCTTTCCTATTCAATCCTAGGTCTTGATTTAATCTCCAATCCGTTGCTCATGAAGCCGATCAGAGTATAGGACGTCGAAGAGCTTCGGAAGGCCTTGCGGGCGCTGGTGGTTGCATGGAGATCGACGGCGCCCTGGTGGAGGAATCAGGCGATGAACGATGGAACTTCTAGGCGTTGGATCTCGAGACTCAGGCCACGAAAAGAACCAATCCTTATATGGATTTGAAGATCGTTGATAGTATTACAAAAATCTGCAAAGGAGCAGGGGGTTTTGATGAGAGATTTGATAGGAACCGAGGAGAGAAGTTATGAGAGGTAAACGCCGTCGCTTGGAGCTCAATCGGGGAGAGTAAAAGTGACGTGCTTTATTTTTTTTTATAAAAATTCTGATTGGCCGGGACTTATATTAAATTTTAAAATGGGGTTTTCCAATACGAACTCCAAACGAAACCCAACGACTGTCGCCCTAACTAAATACCCCCTTTCGAACATAATGAGATATGTTTCGTAGGCCCATTCGACTGTTTCATTCAGTTTCTCTTCAAATTAAAATATAAAACATTCAATATTTGATTTGAACGTACATTTCAATTTGTCGGGCCCACATACTGATCCCAAAAATTCTAGAAAAATTAATCTAGCTATGTTTTGATGATACGGTCCCAACAAAACTAGTTTCGTCGAATTCTGAGACCATTTGAAAAATAGCCATTTTTTGGTCGATCCAATTTAACAAAAATCAACCAAACACATTTTCCTTCGCCATGCTCACATATTAACTTCAAAAATTCTGGAATTTGATACCTAGCAATAATTTGACATCCCGGATGGTTTCGTCAAATTCTGGGGTCATTTGCAAAATGGCTATTTTCACAGGCTATAAAAATTCTATAGCGACCTTTTTGAAAAATCATTTGGCCATAACTTTTGACTCCCGTTATGGAACTCCGATTTTTCAGATTCGTTAGAAAGATATTCATAAACAGATTTAAATATTTTTGGTTTCACTAAAATCCATTTTATTTTGCACCTGGTACAGTCAGTCAAAGTTCAAATTCAAAATTTGAAACTGTCGCGCCATTTCAGGCCTTGTTTATAATTAAAAATAATTTATTTATTTTCAAACATCGATTCAAACATACTTTTCATTGTTATTATTTAAAATAATTTATTTTAAATATTTAAAATCCACTAAAACAACAAAATTAAAATTTTTAAACTTGTTCAGATTTTCCGGGTTGTTAAAATAAGTTACATTGAGAGAAAACATAAGTGAGCGAAGTGTTTAGCTTGTAAATATAATTAAGTTTGAATTAAATGTAAATGCATATTGAGCTCGTTGCATAGCGATATTTCGTAATTTTCCAATTTGAAGCTTAAGTCACTGTATATAATTCAATATAAGTCGAAATTCTCTAAAATAAGAATTTTCCTTATCGTTTTGAATATAGTTCTCAAATGTAAGTGAAAAATTAAAATTTTATATTGTATTTTGAGATATGCCCAGATCAAGTTTTCAAAACCAACATGTTTTGGTGCTTCATAAAAATATGGTTTTCTACCCTTAGAAATGGAGAAACAGACATTTTGATATCAAAAACTATTTATAAAGATTTAAGTATGGATGGCCTAGTATATCAAGATGTGGTTATTGAGATGTGTTAAATTGAGTTATGAAATGAAATGTTGATTTAAATTATGGAATATTTAAATCTTTAGGTGTCGCTTTTGGATTAAGCCATAAACAAATTAAGTTGGATTGAAATATTATTAATATAAGATTAATATAAGTTTTAAAATTTGTTATGATCTCTACGGAATAAATTGATACTAATTTTATCACAATGGAAATTATACGAAATGTGTAAATAAAATATATTGGTACAGTAGTTAAGTACATAAGATGTATATACAATATTTATTTCCATAATGGAATTCGATCCAAATTCTAATGCATGATTTTAAGATGATTTACGCCAATCCAAGTTAGGACTTTTCACTCATTCTTGAAGGCAAATAATGAATTTTCCTTTTTGATATGATTCTGAAATTCTTTATCATAGTTTGTGGCTATGCAAGGAGAATGACTGTGATGGCCCATTCCCCTGATCCCTAGAAGAACATAGAGTCATTGGAATATAACACATTACTCATAACAGCAGAACATATAATAGTATATTACATCAGATAATATGTAATAACCCGGAAAATCTGGGCCAGTTTAAAATTTTTATTTTGGCAATTTTAGCGAATTTGGATATTTAAAATGAATTATTTTAAATAATATCGACGAGAAATTTATTTTGAATATAATTAGAACGTATATATTATATACGTCGTCGTTAGAATATATAATAATTATATATAATTATAAAAGGAATTGAAAATGGCGCGGTAGTTCGAAAATTCGATTTCTAATTTCAAATGAATATACAGAATTCAATATAAGTCAGAATTGAACGAAATAAGAAATATTTGAATATGTATAACTATATCTTTGTAACGAAGTTAACAAACTGAGATTTCATCTTAGAAATGATAAGATATGTCCAGTTGAAAATTCTGAATAGTCGCTATGGAATTCAGACCCTTAAAAATGGACATTTTGCAAACGACCTCGGATTTCGACGAAACCAGTTTTGTTGGGTCCGGGATGTGAAGTTATTGCTAGGTTTCAAATTTCATAATTTTTCGATTCAATATGTGAGCGTGGCAAAGGAAAACGCGTTTGACCAGTTTTAGTTGATTTTAATCGACTGGAAATTGGCCATTTTTCCAACGGTCTCAGAATTCAACGAAACTAGTTTTGTTAGGACCGTATCGTCAATACGAAGCTAGAAAATATTTTTCGAGAATTTTTAGAGTTAGTATGTGACCCCGGTAATTTGAAATGTACGTTTAAAATTCAATATAGTGATTTAAAGGTAAATTTAACGGAAACTGATTCAAACGATCGAATCAACCTACGATACATATCCCATTGTGTTCGGAATGGGGGTAATACGCTATGGACGACAGTCGGTGGGCTCAATTTTGAGTTCGAATGTAAAGGTTGCTTTTTATGGAAAAATTAAATTAAAAATAATATAAACTATATAACTCCCTCCACCCTCTCTCTCCTCTCATTATACAGATCGTGGGAATTAAAAAAAAAAAAAAAAAGAGAAAAACAACGATCGAGCGTTGACCTCTGCCCAGCCACATCGCCACTGCGATCTCGTCGCCGCCGCCCAGGTGGGCCACCGTGCCCCCACGCCTCGCTCCTCTACCGTCCTCTGCTAGATCGAGCCAACCCGCAACCGCACTCCTCCCCAGGTCGTGACTCCGGCCGTCGTGCCTCTCCAGGAGGCGACGCAGCTCACCAGACCCCTCCCCCACCCGCGCGCCTCTCCTCCCCTCCTCCGTTCATCTCTGGACCCCCCCGTCTCTCCAAACCGCACACCCCCTTCAGTCCCTCGAACGAAATCGAACCCATCCCGAACCTTAGCCACTAAAACCCTAGCGCCCCTCCGCTTGCTTCCGCTCCCCTTCTGACGTGGTTCGACGTCCAGACAATAACAGTATGTTTTTATTTATTTTTATTTTTGCCTCTTTCTGATTTTGTTTAAATAAGAAACATTGTTTTAAAATCAGTTTATTTATATAATAGACCTAGTGATAAAATTTCGATTTTTAAAATATAGATAAAGTGATTTTTACTTAGATAACGAAGGGATTTTTATTTTATACAAAGCTTGAATTTTTATGTTATACAAAGGTTAGAAATATAATTTTTATACTATACAAAGGGTAGAAATATAATTTTTATAGTATAGAAGTATTAAAAATATAATTATTATATTATAGGAAGATTAAAAATATAATTTTTATATAGGTAAGATAATAAAAATATCATCTTTGTATATGTAGCGAAATAAAAATCTGATTTTTATTTTATATACGTTGAAGTAAAGTGATGATTTTTATAATGATGAAATCTATATTTTTGAAAAGGGAAATCTTTATATGGAAAATAACGTGATAAAAATATAATTTTTATCTATATAACATAGTGATAAAAAGTCGATTTTTATATAATTGAATAAAAATTCGATTTTTAAATATTTGAAGTGATTGTAAAAATATGACTTTTTAAAATTGAAAGTGAATAAATAAAAATGTGGCTTTTATTTTAAAGGCATCAAAATATAAAAATGTGTGATTTTGTATATGTAGTGGCTACGGGCAACGAAGATGATAAAAGGCGAGAATGAAGAAGATTTCCTACCTATGAAGAATCGCGGCATTTGGTTTAGCTATCCGTGAGAATTTCTCACCTTTCAATTTCTTTTTCTATTTATATATATATACTAGGATGCAGACGGTGCTTAGTAGCACCCGACACAATCGTCCACAGACCATGGACTTGTTTGTTTGGTTGTATAGATTAGTTATATGATGTGATTTGAATTTGGTTGTTTGGTGATTTTGATTGATGTGTGAATGGCGTGGGCCTTCACTAGACCGGGGATAAGGCTAGGCCTTGTCCCGTTTCTAGTATCGTGCCGTTATGCCGCCGAAATTTTCTAAAAATATGTTAGAAAATAAAAATATCATTTTATTGTGTAAATGAATTGAATAGAAATTCATAGGTTGAAATAAAATGTTTTATCGTTAAAATATAATTTTAACGTGAAGTGAATAAAATAAAATATTCATTTATAAACCGGACGGTTTGTTTATGTACACCTATTTGAATGACATTGATTGGGACGATAAATTTTACACATCGCCCAACAGCACAAATAAAATATGTGTTTGATTGTTTGAAACCCCACACGGGTGTTGGGATGAAATTTGAAGTTCACTCATCCTGATTGATTAAATTTGTCGATCGATCGATTGACAGGCTGTTATAAGCGTTAGATATCTATATTTGATGTTTATACAGGTAGTGCACTTTGGTTGATGGTTGATTATTTTTCAATGCTATTATATACATGTGTTGTATGGAATCCATATAATTAACTTTATATGGTGATTGATTGGGCCTCATTCCAATCGTGAAAATAAAGAATATTTTGATAATAACAAATATTTTGATAATAGGAAATATTTGAAATAGAATATTTGAAAATAGAAATATGTGAAGCCGTGATGATTAGATTGACGCCATTTTGACGTGAACGATATTTATATCGATTTCAAACGATTTCGAAATGAATTGAATTGAAAACGATTTCGAAATGAATTGAATTGAAAACGATTTCGAAATGAATTGAATTGAAAACGATTTCGAAATGAATTGAATTGAAAACGATTTCGAAATGAATTGAATTGAAAACGATTTCGAAATGAATTGAATTGAAAACGATTTCGAAATGAATTGAATTGAAAACGATTTCGAAATGAATTGAATTGAAAACGATTTCGAAATGAATTGAATTGAAAACGATTTCGAAATGAATTGAATTGAAAACGATTTCGAAATGAATTGAATTGAAAACGATTTCGAAATGAACTGAATTGAAAACGAATTCAAATTGAATTGAAAGCGAATTGAAATGAATTCAAATTGAATTGAAATTTGAATTGAATAGAAATGAATTTTAAAACGAATTTATAAAGAAGAATTCAATTTTGATTTGAATTGAAATGGAAGTTGAGATTGCTTTTGAAACGAATAGTAAAACTATTTATATAATTCGTTTTAAATAGAAATCGACGAAATATATATTATATATATTATATATATAATATAATGGCCTGAATAGAACACGCCGCGCCGCGGCAGTTCGTGAATTTCGACCATTCATTTCAAACGGACATTACGGGAGATCCGACCGTCGGATTCTCCTGAAACCGGAACCGTTGGGTTCGTATCAAAAAGAGCTTTCTAACGAATATTAGAAATTTGAAATCTAACGGTTGGATTTGGAGTTACGTCCAAATCAAATTTGAAAAAGGTCGCTGTAAGTGCAGTTCGATGGCCATTGATGGAAATCGACTGTACGGGCCTTGATAAAATTATTAAAAATAGTAATAATTTGTGTAAAATCATAAGAAATGATTTGTGAAAGTTTGGGATGAAAAACTCCATATTTGAAAAGATAAAAATAGATTTTTATCGAAATAAACTAGTTTTGAACTAGAATTATAATTATATTTATTTTTAAATAAATAAATTGAATTTGAAAAGGGTTTTGAAAATAACCAAAATTTCCAATGATTGCATTGGAGAGGATTTGAATCGAAATTGTCTTCGGAATATTTCGATGTTGGAATTCGTGATTATACAGATGTTGTTATGGAAATTTGAAAGATATATATTTATATCGTTATTTCCAATACGGCATTTGTTAGTCGTAGAATTCGATATTGAATATAAGCCGATATATTTTCTATTCAGAGCTTTGTATTGAATATCGAATGTGATTTGGGTTTGTGGTGAATGGTGTCTTCACTAACACTGTTCTTGAACCCAGTTGAGAAATGATTAAATCTTTTTATTTAGATTTAATGAAGTGTACCAATTAAATAATATTTAATTGGAATTGAATTGATATTGATTTTTGGGTTTATCGTGAACAGTGTTTTAAATAACACTCGTTCTTTAACCCGATAATTAATGGAATGTGATTTTGGGTTTATCGTGAACCGTGTTTTAAATGACACGGATTCTTTAACCCAGTTAAAGATTAAAACTAAGTGGAGTTTTAATGAATCTTTAAATAGATTGAAAAGATCGAGAATGGAGTATCACCAGTTTTACTCCAAGCGATAGTTAAATCTTTAATTAGATTTGAACGTGAAATGGTAATTGAATTACCGATAACACTGTGGTGTTAGATATGAAGTACTACCAGTTTTACTTCATGGGATGAATAGGTTGGGATTGGGAAATAAAATAAATGATTTCTTCGGTGTGATTCGCTAATCCCGACTAGTTGGAATTGATATTCAAAGGAGATTAAAGAATAAATTTAAAGAATTTATCTTGAATAAAATTAATGGGAACTTTTCCCAAAGTATAGGAATATTTGAATAAAAGAATATTCTGAATTGGAATGAGGCGTATGTTGTGTTTGTGTAACACTTTTATAATATATACGCGAGTTATTCAGAAAGACCGGGTTTATCCCATTCTGAATAACTGATTCGACGTGGTGTCGAAGATGAAGACGGTGGTCGAAGACCGGAAGTCTTCACGTCGTTTGGGTGATTACTGATGATCTTGATTGGGCTGTACACCCAAGAAGATGGAAACAGTTGGTGATCGTCCAGACGTACTTGGAGATCGATGGATATGCGGGGTACTAGGTGCCTCCGGTTTCGTTCAGATCCAGAACGGACTTGTAAATGGACTGTGTGTCTGACATTGGATTTTAGTCTGTGTGATTGATTTCTATTAAATATATATCTGTTTGGCGGCGGAGAATTTATTCTCTTGCTTAACGCCCTTCTCTGAGACATACGAGCTCAGGGGTTATATATTGATGGATATCAAACGCATGGAGTGAATTGCCTGTGTGGCATGCCTAAGTGGCAATTGATCGAGGCTTCTGTTGAAAAGCAAAGTCTTGTGGTGATGATCAAAGCAAGGCCTTTGTGGCGTAGCTTTGTGTAACGTTTGATTCGCGAGTTTCACACCCGGTATGAACCAAAAACGGGAGAGGACGTCAGGGAGGGCATGCGTTTCTTCCTAGCTAGAAGTGGCGTCAGTGGTTTTACACGCCCTGACGAGTTTGACTTATGTGGTTGTTGCTGTTGCGAGGCGCCTCGGAGTGATCGGTCGTTCTCGAACCGATGGAGTCATTTAGTTGGCTCGTTTACGCCCCATAGGGCGGGGAAACGCATGTTCAGGGTTTAAGTTTAATCCACATCGGTGGACTGGCCCTGAGGATCCAAGGGTCACTCGAGCTCTGATCCTGAGGCTCGGGCTAGGCAGTCTCGAATCGGTTGAGGACTATCTTTTGCCTCGGTTCATAGACGGAAATCCAATTTCCAAATACGTAACTTTGCGGTTTTATTTGTAAACCTATATATGGCGACATAGTGGCATGGGACGCTCATGTCGCCTATGATTGATACTTATGATTTGAAGTTGTTTTATACACTATGCACTTATAATAGTATCAAAAGATTTGTTTTAAACGTATCAAGCATTCTTTGGTTGTTATAAGGGAAAACCCTATCCCCCGGCTTGCGTTGCATTGTGTGATAGGACCTGGGTCTTATAACAGCTTCATTTTTCTTTATTTAGCATTGCGCTGTTGTTTATGCACTGGTATTCTTGGGAGGAAACCCGTTCCGTGTTATACGGCGTGGTCCCTTGATTTACCTAGCTTTTAAAATAAAGAATAATAACTGTTTTAGTTCTCACACCAGTCACATGACTGACCTGGAGTTTATTGTTTTAACCTAAACTCTGGGTGCCCTTATTTTGACACGGGCAGCTAGTAGTTTCGGTTTTGCAGATTTATATTCACAGGATCCTGGTTTACAGCTGGAACGATATCCGGAAAGCTTTGTATCCGTATATCTCCTTCTAGTTGTGTATTGTATTATTTTCCGCTGCGATGTATTTAGATGTAATTTAAATCTCTGATATTTCTGTGTAATATTCATTTTTACTCTGTATATTCTTGTAATCTGATGCATTGTTGTAATATACAATGAAATGTTCTTCTGTATGCGTTCTGTTTTGTCCTGTTCTCAAACGATAGGGCGTTTCGAACGGCCTGGATCGGTTTAGCGACTGGTTCGGACCGAGCGAAATTCCTTCTCGTTACAGTTGGTATCAGAGCTTTGGTTTACCAAGCTCAGAGAACAAGGCACATTAGAACCATACGAAAGAATTCATCAGATATTGGATTAGTAATATCCCATGAGAATGACTCGTTAGAGATGGGATCAGTAGTATCCTAGAACGAGTGTGAAGAGTATATTTTTGACAGTGAAAACAAATTTTTGTTTCGAAAATTTAAATCAATTATTCGTATTTGATTATCTATTTATATTGATGTGGACAATCCAGTATATATAGATTTTGCGTATACGTCTGATCCGCGTGTATTCGAAATTTTAATATACTGGATAGATATAGAGTCACACTCTAGTCGCCCGGACATGATTCTGATGATGGCGCGCCATCACCAGTATTTATTTTCGTGTTTCGAAGGTGTGATTTCTATAGGTTTCCATTAGACTGGTGTGAGAACCAAAACTAATATAGTTAGAACACATTGTTGTGAATTGGCACCAAAACATGATTTTCTGTATATATATCAAATTATGATTTTGAAACTCTAATTCACTAATTGATTGATGATTGTGTTGTTTGTTAAATTGTTTGATAATTTTGAACCATTATGCCTAATTGCATCACATATTGAACTGTATTGAAAATTGGTCGCATTTGCTTGCATATACATGTATATCATTGAACAGGTCATAGCAAGGAGGCTAGAGCAGAGAATAAAATTTGTTTGCCCGACAAATAGGTACATGTTTATTACATAATTTACTGTTTTGTTTGGGTGATGATGATTTTATGAGCCTATTGGCTAGCCGCTTGGCTTTTTCTTTTTGAGATTAGAAGGACCGGGGAAGCTATTTGAAATTCCCCGATGCTCCCGGTGCAGGGGAGGTTATGGCGAAATTTTTCAAAAATTTAGGGTGTTAGCCAAATTTTTGAAATTTTGAAAATTCTCAGAAACTGAAAAGTTGGAGAATGCAAGCCAGATTGAACGTAGTGTTGATTGATCAAACCACTTTCGACTATGTTCCTTTTCGGGGACGAAAAGTTTTAAGTGGGGGAGATTGTAATAACCCGGAAAATCTGGGCTAGTTTAAAATTTTTATTTTGGCAATTTTAGCGAATTTGGATATTTAAAATGAATTATTTTAAATAATATCAACGAGAAATTTATTTTGAATATAATTAGAACGTATATATTATATACGTCGTCGTTAGAATATATAATAATTATATATAATTATAAAAGGAATTGAAAATGGCGCGGTAGTTCGAAAATTCGATTTCTAATTTCAAATGAATATACAGAATTCAATATAAGTCAGAATTGAACGAAATAAGAAATATTTGAATCTGTATAACTATATCTTTGTAACGAAGTTAACAAACTGAGATTTCATCTTAGAAATGATAAGATATGTCCAGTTGAAAATTCTGAATAGTCGCTATGGAATTCAGACCCTTAAAAATGGACATTTTGCAAACGACCTCGGATTTCGACGAAACCAGTTTTGTTGGGTCCGGGATGTGAAGTTATTGCTAGGTTTCAAATTTCATAATTTTTCGATTCAATATGTGAGCGTGGCAAAGGAAAACGCGTTTGACCAGTTTCAGTTGATTTTAATCGACTGGAAATTGGCCATTTTTCCAACGGTCTCAGAATTCAACGAAACTAGTTTTGTTAGGACCGTATCGTCAATACGAAGCTAGAAAATATTTTTCGAGAATTTTTAGAGTTAGTATGTGACCCCGGTAATTTGAAATGTACGTTTAAAATTCAATATAGTGATTTAAAGGTAAATTTAACGGAAACTGATTCAAACGATCGAATCAACCTACGATACATATCCCATTGTGTTCGGAATGGGGGTAATACGCTATGGACGACAGTCGGTGGGCTCAATTTTGAGTTCGAATGTAAAGGTTGCTTTTTATGGAAAAATTAAATTAAAAATAATATAAACTATATAACTCCCTCCACCCTCTCTCTCCTCTCATTATACAGATCGTGGGAATTAAAAAAAAAAGAGAAAAACAACGATCGAGCGTTGACCTCTGCCCAGCCACATCGCCACTGCGATCTCGTCGCCGCTGCCCAGGTGGGCCACCGTGCCCCCACGCCTCGCTCCTCTACCGTCCTCTGCTAGATCGAGCCAACCCGCAACCGCACTCCTCCCCAGGTCGTGACTCCGGCCGTCGTGCCTCTCCAGGAGGCGACGCAGCTCACCAGACCCCTCCCCCACCCGCGCGCCTCTCCTCCCCTCCTCCGTTCATCTCTGGACCCCCCTATCTCCAAACCGCACACCCCCTTCAGTCCCTCGAACGAAATCGAACCCATCCCGAACCTTAGCCACTAAAACCCTAGCGCCCCTCCGCTTGCTTCCGCTCCCCTTCTGACGTGGTTCGACGTCCAGACAATAACAGTATGTTTTTATTTATTTTTATTTTTGCCTCTTTCTGATTTTGTTTAAATTAGAAACATTGTTTTAAAATCAGTTTATTTATATAATAGACCTAGTGATAAAATTTCGATTTTTAAAATATAGATAAAGTGATTTTTACTTAGATAACGAAGGGATTTTTATTTTATACAAAGATTGAATTTTTATGTTATACAAATGTTAGAAATATAATTTTTATATTATACAAAGGGTAGAAATATAATTTTTATAGTATAGAAGTATTAAAAATATAATTTTTATATTATAGGAAGATTAAAAATATAATTTTTATATAGGTAAGATAATAAAAATATCATCTTTGTATATGTAGCGAAATAAAAATCTGATTTTTATTTTATATACGTTGAAGTAAAGTGATGATTTTTATAATGATGAAATCTATATTTTTGAAAAGGGAAATCTTTATATGGAAAATAACGTGATAAAAATATAATTTTTATCTATATAACATAGTGATAAAAAGTCGATTTTTATATAATTGAATAAAAATTTGATTTTTAAATATTTGAAGTGATTGTAAAAATATGACTTTTTAAAATTGAAAGTGAATAAATAAAAATGTGGCTTTTATTTTAAAGGCATCAAAATATAAAAATGTGTGATTTTGTATATGTAGTGGCTACGGGCAACGAAGATGATAAAAGGCGAGAATGAAGAAGATTTCCTACCTATGAAGAATCGCGGCGTTTGGTTTAGCTATCTGTGAGAATTTCTCACCTTTCAATTTCTTTTTCTATTTATATATATATACTAGGATGCAGACGGTGCTTAGTAGCACCCGACACAATCGTCCACAGACCATGGACTTGTTTGTTTGGTTGCATAGATTAGTTATATGATGTGATTTGAATTTGGTTGTTTGGTGATTTTGATTGATGTGTGAATGGCGTGGGCCTTCACTAGACCGGGGATAAGGCTAGGCCTTGTCCCGTTTCTAGTATCGTGCCGTTATGCCGCCGAAATTTTCTAAAAATATGTTAGAAAATAAAAATATCATTTTATTGTGTAAATGAATTGAATAGAAATTCATAGGTTGAAATAAAATGTTTTATCGTTAAAATATAATTTTAACGTGAAGTGAATAAAATAAAATATTCATTTATAAACCGGACGGTTTGTTTATGTACACCTATTTGAATGACATTGATTGGGACGATAAATTTTACACATCGCCCAACAGCACAAATAAAATATGTGTTTGATTGTTTGAAACCCCACACGGGTGTTGGGATGAAATTTGAAGTTCACTCATCCTGATTGATTAAATATGTCGATCGATCGATTGACAGGCTGTTATAAGCGTTAGATATCTATATTTGATGCTTATACAGTGTAGTGCACTTTGGTTGATGGTTGATTATTTTTCAATGCTATTATATACATGTGTTGTATGGAATCCATATAATTAACTTTATATGGTGATTGATTGGGCCTCATTCCAATCGTGAAAATAAAGAATATTTTGATAATAACAAATATTTTGATAATAGGAAATATTTGAAATAGAATATTTGAAAATAGAAATATGTGAAGCCGTGATGATTAGATTGACGCCATTTTGAGGTGAACGATATTTATATCGATTTCAAACGATTTCGAAATGAATTGAATTGAAAACGATTTCGAAATGAATTGAATTGAAAACGATTTCGAAATGAATTGAATTGAAAACGATTTCGAAATGAATTGAATTGAAAACGATTTCGAAATGAATTGAATTGAAAACGATTTCGAAATGAATTGAACTGAAAACGATTTCGAAATGAACTGAATTGAAAACGAATTCAAATTGAATTGAAAGCGAATTGAAATGAATTCAAATTGAATTGAAATTTGAATTGAATAGAAATGAATTTTAAAACGAATTTATAAAGAAGAATTCAATTTTGATTTGAATTGAAATGGAAGTTGAGATTGCTTTTGAAACGAATAGTAAAACTATTTATATAATTCGTTTTAAATAGAAATCGACGAAATATATATTATATATATTATATATATAATATAATGGCCTGAATAGAACACGCCGCGCCGCGGCAGTTCGTGAATTTCGACCATTCATTTCAAACGGACATTACGGGAGATCCGACCGTCGGATTCTCCTGAAACCAGAACCGTTGGGTTCGTATCAAAAAGAGCTTTCTAACGAATATTAGAAATTTGAAATCTAACGGTTGGATTTGGAGTTACGTCCAAATCAAATTTGAAAAAGGTCGCTGTAAGTGCAGTTCGATGGCCATTGATGGAAATCGACTGTACGGGCCTTGATAAAATTATTAAAAATAGTAATAATTTGTGTAAAATCATAAGAAATGATTTGTGAAAGTTTGGGATGAAAAACTCCATATTTGAAAAGATAAAAATAGATTTTTATCGAAATAAACTAGTTTTGAACTAGAATTATAATTATATTTATTTTTAAATAAATAAATTGAATTTGAAAAGGGTTTTGAAAATAACCAAAATTTCCAATGATTGCATTGGAGAGGATTTGAATCGAAATTGTCTTCGGAATATTTCGATGTTGGAATTCGTGATTATACAGATGTTGTTATGGAAATTTGAAAGATATATATTTATATCGTTATTTCCAATACGGCATTTGTTAGTCGTAGAATTCGATATTGAATATAAGCCGATATATTTTCTATTCAGAGCTTTGTATTGAATATCGAATGTGATTTGGGTTTGTGGTGAATGGTGTCTTCACTAACACTGTTCTTGAACCCAGTTGAGAAATGATTAAATCTTTTTATTTAGATTTAATGAAGTGTACCAATTAAATAATATTTAATTGGAATTGAATTGATATTGATTTTTGGGTTTATCGTGAACAGTGTTTTAAATAACACTCGTTCTTTAACCCGATAATTAATGGAATGTGATTTTGGGTTTATCGTGAACCGTGTTTTAAATGACACGGATTCTTTAACCCAGTTAAAGATTAAAACTAAGTGGAGTTTTAATGAATCTTTAAATAGATTGAAAAGATCGAGAATGGAGTATCACCAGTTTTACTCCAAGCGATAGTTAAATCTTTAATTAGATTTGAACGTGAAATGGTAATTGAATTACCGATAACACTGTGGTGTTAGATATGAAGTACTACCAGTTTTACTTCATGGGATGAATAGGTTGGGATTGGGAAATAAAATAAATGATTTCTTCGGTGTGATTCGCTAATCCCGACTAGTTGGAATTGATATTCAAAGGAGATTAAAGAATAAATTTAAAGAATTTATCTTGAATAAAATTAATGGGAACTTTTCCCAAAGTATAGGAATATTTGAATAAAAGAATATTCTGAATTGGAATGAGGCGTATGTTGTGTTTGTGTAACACTTTTATAATATATACGCGAGTTATTCAGAAAGACCGGGTTTATCCCATTCTGAATAACTGATTCGACGTGGTGTCGAAGATGAAGACGGTGGTCGAAGACCGGAAGTCTTCACGTCGTTTGGGTGATTACTGATGATCTTGATTGGGCTGTACACCCAAGAAGATGGAAACAGTTGGTGATCGTCCAGACGTACTTGGAGATCGATGGATATGCGGGGTACTAGGTGCCTCCGGTTTCGTTCAGACCCAGAACGGACTTGTAAATGGACTGTGTGTCTGACATTGGATTTTAGTCTGTGTGATTGATTTCTATTAAATATATATCTGTTTGGCGGCGGAGAATTTATTCTCTTGCTTAACGCCCTTCTCTGAGACATACGAGCTCAGGGGTTATATATTGATGGATATCAAACGCATGGAGTGAATTGCCTGTGTGGCATGCCTAAGTGGCAATTGATCGAGGCTTCTGTTGAAAAGCAAAGTCTTGTGGTGATGATCAAAGCAAGGCCTTTGTGGCGTAGCTTTGTGTAACGTTTGATTCGCGAGTTTCACACCCGGTATGAACCAAAAACGGGAGAGGACGTCAGGGAGGGCATGCGTTTCTTCCTAGCTAGAAGTGGCGTCAGTGGTTTTACACGCCCTGACGAGTTTGACTTATGTGGTTGTTGCTGTTGCGAGGCGCCTCGGAGTGATCGGTCGTTCTCGAACCGATGGAGTCATTTAGTTGGCTCGTTTACGCCCCATAGGGCGGGGAAACGCATGTTCAGGGTTTAAGTTTAATCCACATCGGTGGACTGGCCCTGAGGATCCAAGGGTCACTCGAGCTCTGATCCTGAGGCTCGGGCTAGGCAGTCTCGAATCGGTTGAGGACTATCTTTTGCCTCGGTTCATAGACGGAAATCCAATTTCCAAATACGTAACTTTGCGGTTTTATTTGTAAACCTATATATGGCGACATAGTGGCATGGGACGCTCATGTCGCCTATGATTGATACTTATGATTTGAAGTTGTTTTATACACTATGCACTTATAATAGTATCAAAAGATTTGTTTTAAACGTATCAAGCATTCTTTGGTTGTTATAAGGGAAAACCCTATCCCCCGGCTTGCGTTGCATTGTGTGATAGGACCTGGGTCTTATAACAGCTTCATTTTTCTTTATTTAGCATTGCGCTGTTGTTTATGCACTGGTATTCTTGGGAGGAAACCCGTTCCGTGTTATACGGCGTGGTCCCTTGATTTACCTAGCTTTTAAAATAAAGAATAATAACTGTTTTAGTTCTCACACCAGTCACATGACTGACCTGGAGTTTATTGTTTTAACCTAAACTCTGGGTGCCCTTATTTTGACACGGGCAGCTAGTAGTTTCGGTTTTGCAGATTTATATTCACAGGATCCTGGTTTACAGCTGGAACGATATCCGGAAAGCTTTGTATCCGTATATCTCCTTCTAGTTGTGTATTGTATTATTTTCCGCTGCGATGTATTTAGATGTAATTTAAATCTCTGATATTTCTGTGTAATATTCATTTTTACTCTGTATATTCTTGTAATCTGATGCATTGTTGTAATATACAATGAAATGTTCTTCTGTATGCGTTCTGTTTTGTCCTGTTCTCAAACGATAGGGCGTTTCGAACGGCCTGGATCGGTTTAGCGACTGGTTCGGACCGAGCGAAATTCCTTCTCGTTACATAATAATGTACATAAATTTACATCAGAGGATAATATCTGAGTTTACAACGTCACTGGATCATAATTATACATAATAGTGTTTTAACTAGATTATTGGTACATAGAAGAATAAAAGATAATCAACATAATAGAGTCTTGAAGGGTCCAAAAGAAACATTAAAATCCTACTCCAGCTTCAAGTCCAAAATCAACTTCCATGCACATCAAAAATGTACTAAGCTAAAAACCTGTATATTAGTCTTCCCGTGTAAAACTATGCGAACCCGAGTTTGCACGGGAAAAGCAAACTATGAGTCAGTTGTGGGACTGGTATGAGAAACCCTACAATTATAATTAACTTATCTTAAAGTAAGGCATATCACGGGACCATGCCGTATAACACATAACGGGTTTCTTCCATATAAATGCTGATGCTAAAAGCAAGTAATGCTTTTTGAAAAATGAAACCATTATAAAACTCATGTCCCATTACACAATGCAAGCGCAAAATGAGGGATAGACTTTTACCTAATAATGGCCAAACATGCTTGATACGAGAAAATCATTTATATAATTATTAGTGCTTAGTGTTGGAAAAAAAATTCAAAAATAAATGTATCAATCTTAGACAACATAATACCACATCCTATTATGTGCCATATAGGTTTACATCTAAAATCGTAAAGTCTCATATTGAAAATTGGATTCCATCATGAGCAAAGGCAAAGGATCTTCTTTATCCGACTTCAGAACATCCCTAGAAATATGTCCCAGGGATCACTACATGTGTCAATTGGAGGCAGAGCCGGTCCACCTATTTCTGATGGATTGGACAATTACCTGAACATAATGTTCCCCGGTTTTGACCGTCATCGGAGGTACCTTGATTCCCACATCCACACAAGTAAATTTCCTAGGTTCCATACCATGGCATCAATTTCAGCTAGAAAGAAACATATGTTGAGACGACCCAAACCCCGTACCGACGGTGGCAAGGTAATCTTTGGAATATAACACATAAACAGATAATAGCAGAACAGAAATAAATAAATACACCAGATAATGCACAAATAATACACTAGATAAACATAATCATCAGAGTTACACAGTATACGGGATCATACTTAGTAAAAATACAGTTTAGCTATACATAAATGTCTACAGCGGAAACAAACAATATGTACAATAGAGCTGAACAGCATAAAAAGTGATAAATGATAGAATCCATCTTTAGCTCCAGCTATCCAGAAAGAGCCTGCTAAACCTGAATACAAGGCTGCCCGTGTAGAAAGAGGGGCACCCGAGTTTGCAAGTGAAACAAACTACGAGTCAGTCATGGGACTGGTATGAGAAATCTACTTAAAACATTTCATAATATGGCTAATCACGGGACCACGCCACTTTCACGGAACGGGTTTACTCCATTGGATTGCCAGTGCTTTACAACAAGTAAATCTTTTAAACATCGCAATTCTTTTTATAAAAATGAAGCCATTATAAGACTCAGCTCCCATCACACAATGCAACGCAAACCGGAGGATAGAGTTTTACCTTATAATGGCCAAAATATGTTTGATACGAATAAAACAAAAGAATTTGATATTATTACTAGTGTTTATAGGTTTCAAAACAATTTCAATCATAGACAACATGGGTACCATATATCATGTCGCCATATATATATATATATACAATCAAAACCACACGGTGTCGTATTTGGAAATTGGATTTCCGTCATGAACCAAGGTAAAAGATAGTCCTTACCGAATTCGAGACACTCTAGCCCATGTCTCAAGAACAGCCGCAACTGCACCTTGGATCGTCAGGGCCTGTCCACACAGAGTGGATTATAATGCCTGAAAAATGCGTTTCCCCGCCCTATGTTGCGTCAATGAGCCAACGAATGACTCCATCGGTCCCGGATCGACCGATATATCCGAGGCGCCTCGCAACAGCAACAACCACACAAGTGAAAATAATATGAATGTCAGCCAGCTAAAGCACTGACACCACCTCTAGCTAGAAAGAAACGCACGTCCCCCCTGAGGTCCTCTCCTATTTCTGGTTCATACCGGGGTGTGAGGATCGTGAATTCACGTTACACACAAAGCTATGCTACACAGGCGGTGCTTTGATTATCAACCACAAGACTTTTCTTTTCAGCAGAAGCCTTGATCACTACATCTTAACATGCCACACAGGCAATTCACACCATGCAATTGATGGCTATCAATCACACAGAATGAATTCCAATGTCAGACACACAGTCCATTTACTAGTCTGTTCTGGGTCTGAACGAAACTGGAGGCACTATATACCTCGCATACCCATCGATCTCCATGTACGTCTGGATGATCACCACTCATTATCCATATTTTGGGATGCCTCCCAATTAGGACATCAGTTACCATCCAATCGAGGTGAAAATCTCTGGTCTTCAACCACTGTCTTCATCTTCGACTTCTTATCATCGATTCTGTTATTCAAAATGGGATAAACCCGGTCTTTCTGTGTAACTTGCGTATATAATTAACAAGTGCTACACAAACACAACATACACTTCATTCCAATTCATTATTCACTAACCGCAAATTAGTAAGAGAACGATTTCCCAAATATTAACCCCGAAGGCCGAAACCAACATCAGATCAAAACCCAGGAAACCATCCGACTTAGCTAACCTCCAGTTAGTTTACAAATTTCACATTCAACCATCAAATATTCAATAATCCGGTAAATTCAGTTTATTTCCATTCCATATCATTTATAATATTTTATAATGATTTATCACCATTTTTACTTATTTATTTATAGCCAATTTATTCAAACGACGCTTCGGGCCATAACGCGGCCGTAGCGCTGTTTTTCTTCAGATTTGATTTACACTTATCTGAATATCTAACCGTTGGATCTTCACAAATTATATATCATTAGAAAGATCTTTTCAAAACGAATCCAACGGTTATAGTTTTGGGAAAATCCGACGGTCGGATCTCCCGGTACACTCGTTTGAAGTTTCGATTTCAAAATACGAACTGCAGCGTCATTATTCGATTTAATTTAATTATATTTATATATATAAAAATATAATCGATTCTGGCGTTGTTTTTCTTCAGATTTGATTTAAACATTCCAGGCAGTCCAACCGATGGATCTTTACAAAGTTGGTGTCGTTGGAAAGATATTTCCAAAGTGAACCCAACGGTTTCGGTTTCGGGAAAATCCGATGGTCGGATCTCCCGCACTAATCGTTTGAAATCACGGTTTCAGAACATGAACTACAGCTTCGTTATTCGATATATTTCAATTATATATATATATATAATCAATTCTTCGATTTCAAAACTATTTTCTTTTCATACATTTGATAAAAATGATATTTTTATCCAATAGACTTTTATTTCAACGCTTCACTATTTTTAACAATTCAGGTATATAGTAAAAATGTGATTTTTATTGCAAAACAATTTATTTCAAAACACGACTATTTTATATAGTTCATATAGGTGATAAAAATAGGATTTTTATTATAAAACAATTTATTTCAAAACACGACTATTTTATATTGTTCATATAGATGATAAAATATGATTTTTATTATAAAACAATTTATTTCAAAACACGAATACCATTCAACACATGAATTTCTATTCAGCGAATGAATTTCTATTCAACACATGAAGGTTTTCTATAGTTCGTATATATAATAAAAATGTGATTTTTATTGTAAAAGCAATTTATTTAAAACACGAATACCATTCAACACATGAATTTCTATTCAACGAATGAATTTCTATTCAACACATGAAGGTTTCAACATATGAAAATAATTTCAACAAATGAAAATAATTCTAACACATGAATATTTCAGAAAATTTCGACAGCATAACGGCAGGGTAGTTAAAACCGGGGTCGTTCCTAGTACGGCTCCTCGCTCTACCTTAAAGCCTCGCAGCTTTTGACAATGGGGATTTCATGCATCTAGTTCGCACGCAGGCGGCATGTATATTTTTTTTCATTTCCACAAACTAATCCTATGTTGTTTGAACCAAATAATTCTCAACCACAAATGGGTATTTTTCAAACACAATCAATCAATTTCAACCACAAACATTTCTAATCAACCATTCGCTATCAACCATTTTTCACACCGATCACAACCAATAAATATCGTCCACGGTTTTTGGATGAGGGGCGTACATATATATATATATATATAAGTAAATTTCACTTCTATTCAACACATATATAATTTTTACAACGCATATATAACTTATACATCGACCGTACAACTTATACAACGCTTATACATGAGGTGTACAACGCTTATATTACTCATACATCGACTATATAATTTTTACATCGTCGTTTTCCATATCGTTTAAAATTCAGAAATCTCACATTGGGTTCCACTCCACCAAAAATAGCAGAAGGCTTAGAAAAATATGCGGTCTCTTCTAGAATGTAGAAGACGTCCACACGAGCCCACTGTCTCTTGTTTCACTGAATTTCGTCAAAAACGAAAAAGATATGATTTTTACAGTGAAATCAAAAATCGCAGCGCTTTAAACTGCATTTAAATAGTTTAATACATAATCAGCCGTTACCTCTTTATTTTCTTCAAAACTAGGTTATAGATTTGCGCTAAATCCGAAGCACTTTAGGTCTATCGGGTTTTGCAGCATCGAAAAGGGGCAAGAGGCGCTCAGGCGTGCGGTGGAGGGGGTCAATTCGATCGCCTCTATCGACGGCGGCGGCAGCTTGAAGTCGCTGACTTCACAGCATCTCGATCCGACCAAAATACTCCACGATAGGTAGCAAAATTTATATGGATTTGAAGATCTCGAGGAGCTCTACAAAATCTTCAACTGGAGGGAAGGGTAATGCTGCGTGGATTAATCAGAAAATGAACAAGAAGGTTGGACGATGTTTCCGCCGTGCGCGATTGTATATTGGGGAGAGAGAAAGATTATGTGGCCTAATCATGTTTTTTCTTTTATTTATGTATTTTTAAATTTCGAAAATACCCTCATTCGCACACGAACCCCAATCCAGACCCAATGACTGTTGTCCCTAGGTAAATACTCCTATTCCGAACACAATGGGATATGTTTCGTAGGCCTATTCGACTACTTCAGTCATTTTTCCTTCAAATTAAAATATAAAACATTTAATATTTAATTTGAATGTACATTTCAATTTGCCGGGGCCACATACTGATTCTAAAAATTCCCGAAAAATAAATCTAGCTATGTTTTGACGATACGGTCCCAACAAAACTATTTCGTCGAATTCTGAGTTCGTTTGAAAAATGGCCCTTTTCTGGTCGATCCAATTTAATAGAAATCGACCAAACACATTTTCATTTGCCACGCTCACATACTAGCTTCAAAAATTATGAAATTTGAAACCTAGCAATAATTCCATATCCCGGATCCAACAAAAGTGGTTTCGTTGAATTCCGAGGTAATTTGAAAAACGGGCATTTTCACGAGCTATATAAACTCTATAGCGACCTTTCTGAAAATTCATTTGGCCATAACTTTTGCTTCCCGCTACGAAACTTCGATTTTTCAGATTCGTTAGAAAGGTATTCACTAACAGATTTAAATATTTTTGGTTTCACTCAAATCCATTTTGCTTTGCACCCAGTACAGTCAGTCAAAGTTTGAATTCAAATTTTGAAACTACCGCGCCATTTCAGGCCTTGTTTATAATTAAAATTAATTACATTTATTTTCAAACATCGATTCAAACACACTTCTCGTCACTATTATGTAAAATATTTATTTTAAATATTTAAAATCCACTAAAATAGCCAATTTAAAATTTTTAAATTGGTTCAGATTTTCCGGGTTGTTACAATCTCCCCGACTTAAAACTTTTTGTCCCCGAAAAGGAACAAAGTCGAAAGTGGTTTGATTAATTAACTCTACTTTCAATCTGGCTTCCATTCTCCAACTTTTCAGTTACTGAGAATTTTCAAATTCTTCAAAAAAATTGGCTAACACTCGGAATTTTCGAAAAATTTCGCCATAACCTCCTTTGTATGGGGAGGGGTTTGGAAATTTATTGGGCCGTATTAGGTACCCAATAAATCCTATAAAGCATACACATATTTATAGTGATATATTCTGGTGTTTACAGGGGGAGCGTGTATAGATAATAACTCCAGAGAATAAATTCTCATCACCCTGTCTAAGCCTAAGGGAGTGTGTATTTTTAATTACTCCAGAGAATAAATTCTCGTCACCTCGTCCCGTATGTGAAATAAATAATCCATGTGCCGTATCTAATAACTAGAGAGACATGATTACTGTCAACTCCAGACCCATGTGGTTTTTTTTATTAATTTGGCAATTTACCGTTATATTTTATATGGTCCATATCAGTCATAAGTTCAACCTGTAATATATAGTCATCGCCATACAAGCCTCTCGCTCGTATGGTAAATCTTCAACCTCGTCACACAAGCTCCAAATGCTTATGTGGTATATGACGAAGTATGCCTATCTTCAAGAAGTATGCCATGTAGTGTAGTTCAAAATTAATTGTAATTATCCTATGGCGACGTTTATTATTACACATAGAACAACCAGCACTCCGCATCCAATGGCATTCACAGGAGTTGATATAATAATAAAATTGCGCATCCAACTCAATAAGGTTTACCTATTTGTCGGGCACGCAAATAAAATCTTTACTTAACAGTTAATCCATTTACCTGTTCAAACATGTATATAATGCACATGTATATAGTTCTATCTATTTTTATCTCAGTTCAATGTGTGATTTAATCGAATAAATTCTACCATTCATTCTATTATCGATTAATTTAATTACCTTCTAATAATTTAATTAATCAAATCCACTATCACACAACACAAACATCAATCAATTTATTTTTAACTTTTCAAAAATGTATCTATTAATTCATATACTCTTTTAAATCATTCAGACCATATAATTAAAAAGTTTACATCAATGCAAAGAAAACAACATCAAAGTTAAGAGCAGAATAGAAATGCAAAGTATGGTAAATGTACCTTGCACCAGAGTCAATCAGAGATATCCACCCTGCACTTAGGATAGGCCGTCTTAATGCTTTCCTCTGTTTCCCACGTACAATCTCGCGGATCTCCACTCCATTGCACTTTGACTAAGTGAACCTTCTTGTTCCTCAGCTCTTTGGTTTCTTTGCCAATGATCTTTAGCGGCTCTCTTCTCACAGCTAATTCTGGAGTAATTTCAATATCCTGTTGCGTTGCTTCTTCCACGATCAAGTCTGGATCATGAACATGCTTTCGAAGTTGAGATACGTGAAATACATCATGCACTCCAGGCAACCAATCAGGTAATTGAATTCTATAAGCGAGAGTCCCAATCCGTTCAAGAATAGGGAATGGACCAATAAATCTGGGCGCCAATTTCC
The DNA here is from genome assembly GCA_030737875.1 of Allium sativum. Lineage (NCBI taxonomy): Eukaryota > Viridiplantae > Streptophyta > Magnoliopsida > Asparagales > Amaryllidaceae > Allium > Allium sativum. The sequence continues at coordinate 93,433,239 of CM060916.1, read as the reverse complement.
CAATTTTTCCAAATCGAATTACTCCTCTTATCGGAGAACCCCTTAGATACACATAATCACCAACAGAAAAAGCCAAATCCCTTCTTCTCGAATCAGCATAGCTCTTCTATCGGCTTTGAGCGGCGAGTAATCGTTTCTTAACGAAATCAACTTTGTCTGCAGCTTCACGGATCATATCAGGTCCCAATACAAGCCTATTACTAGGTTCAACCCAACAAGCAGGAGATCGGCACGGTCTACCATACAATGCTTCGAATGGTGACATTGTTAGGCTCCTTGGTAGCTGTTGTTATAGGAGAACTCAGCCCAATGCAAATGGTCTTCCCATGATCCACCAAAGTCAAGAACACACGCCCGCAATAAATCTTCCAGTATACGATTCACCCTCTCAGTCTGACCATCTGTCTAAGGATGATAAGCGGTGCTCAAGTTCAACTTCGTTCCTAGTTCTACTTGAAATGCCTCCCAGAATTTTCTAGTAAATATTGGATCTCTATCACTAACTATACTGAGCAGCACTCCATGTAGCCTAACAATTTCCTTGAAATATATCTGCGCCAGACTCTGAGCAGTTCTGTTCAATCTGACAGGTATGAAATGGGCGGTCTTCGTGAAGCGATCTACGATCACCCAAATATTGTCATTACCTTTCCTGGTTCTGGGCAAACCATCTATGAAGTCCATGGAAATATGTTCCCACTTCCAACCTGGAACGTCCAGCGGTTGCAACAATCCAGCTTGTTTCTGTTGGTTGCTTTTGACTAGTTGGTAAGTAGGGCATCGGCTAACATATAAAGAAATGTCACTCTTCATCGACCTCCACCAAAAAGTGCGTTTGATGTCATTATACATTTTGATTACTCCTGGATGGATACTAAGTTTTGACTTGTGGCATTCATCCAGTACTTCCTTTCGGAGCTCAGAAATGTTAGGAACACAGATTTGACCTTTTCGCTTTAGAATCCCATCATTATCAACCTGAAAACTCGAGGGCTCGCCTTTTTGAATTATCTCTCCGATCTTCTGAATGAAGTGATCATCCTTCTGAAGAGCAGATATTTTATCAACCAATGAAGTTGTAATAATAAAACTGGCTATCATTACATTCTTTCTACTTATCGCGTCGGCCATGACATTGGATTTCTCTGAAGTGTACAAAATCTCAAAATTGTATGCTGCAAGGAACTCTAGCCAACGTTACTGCCTCAGATTCAAGTCTTTCTAGGTGAACAGATACTTTAGCGACTGATGATCTGTAAACAGTTCGAAGTTCTCACCCAAAAGATAATGTCTCCAGATTTTCAAAGCAAATACGATAGCCAACAACTCAAGCTCATGAGTGACGTAGTTTTTCTCGTACGGCTTCAGCCGACGGCTAGCATAAGCAACAACTTGGCATCTTTGCATTAATACTGCACCAAGGCCTTCTATAGAGGCATCTGTCTAGACTTTCAAGTCCGGATTGCCATCGATTATCGTTAACACTAGAGTCGTTGTTAATATTAACTTTAGCTCCTCAAAAGCCTCCGCACATTCTGAAGTCCACTTGAATTTTGAGCTCTTCTTTGTAAGCTTCGTTAAGTGACTAGATATCTTTGAAAAATCTTTAACGAACTTCCGGTAATAACTAGCCAATCCAAGAAAACATCGGACTTCGGTCGGAGTACTAGGCTCCTTGCAATTTTGAATAGCGGTGATTTTACTCGGATCCACAGCAATTCCCTCTTTTGATAAGACGTGGCCAAGAAACTTTACTTCATCTTGCTGGAATATAAATTTGGAAAGTTTAGCTTTCAATACATTCCTTCTCAGAATTTCTAGAACTTGCTCCAAATATTTTTCATGTTCGGCTTTTGACTTAGAGAAGATTAGAATATCATCAATCAAAACCAAAACAAACTTATTCCGGACTCCTCTGAACACTCAATTCATCAGATCGACGAAGTAAGCTGGAGCGTTACATAAGCCGAACGACATTACTAACCACTCATAGAATAAGTTTGGACCTCTGTTTGTTGTCATTGGAACACACTCTTCGGCAATTCGAAGCTGGTGGAAACCTGTAGCTAGGTCCATCCTTGAAATTACTTGTGCTCCATTCAGACGATCCAATAAATCATCGATTCGCGGCAATGGATATTTATTCTTTATTGTCTGCTTATTCAAGTCACAATAATCCACACATAGTCGCAGAGTACCGTCAGACTTTGGGACAAACACCACTGCTGCTCCCCAATCAGATAAACTAGGCCTGATCAGACCCTTCCATACAAGCTGTCGAGTTTGATTGTCTAATTCCTCTTTCTCTTTCAAGGTCATTCTTCGAATAGCGTGAACTACTGGCCTTACGTTCAGAATTAAAGCGATCTTGAAATCAATTTCTCTCTGTGGAGGTAAGCTAACAACTTCTTCTAATACACCCGCATAATTTTTGACGACAGGAATATCTTTTATGAGGTCGGTAACATTCTCTGTGACTACAGGGATATTTTCTATTTGAGCAAGAGAAACATCCAAAGCTGCCCAAAAATCTTTTCTATTTGAATTCGGGCCTTGACAGGGAATGGTTATATAGTCACCTGATTTAATCTTCGCCTTAACGATTCTGTCGGCGCATTTAACCACAACTTCATATTTGGTCAACCAGTCTAACCCCAAGATAAGACCAAACTCTGTAAAATTCATGAGGACCGCGATGGTAGGGAACCGATAACGAGAAAAAGAAACCGGCATCCCACAAACCCAACTGAGATCGAGGGAACCCCCAACCGGATTATGGACAGTCATTGGTTCCTTGATCTTCTTCAAATTCAAATCTAGTTTCTTAACTGCATTCTTTGCAAAAAAGCTTCGCAACGCGCCGGTGTCAAACAGTACTTTAACTGGAATATCTTTGACAGTTAGCATGCCTTCTAAAACATCTGGCCTTCCCTAACTAGCTGAGGGCTCAGAAGTTTATGCCACTTCATTTACCTGAGCTTCTTTGGTCGCTTTTAACAGCCGGCAATCTTGCTTTACATGACCAAACCGATGGAATTGATTACACCTTTTCTTCCCTTGAAAATTCTTCTCATATTTAGATCCACTCTTAATTCGTTTCTTTAAAGGTTCGCAATTTATCGACAAGTGCCCTTTCTGATTACAGTAAGAGCAAGTGGCGATCGTTACTGGTTCTTTCCCAGATCTGGACGTTTTCCTCTTGGCCTTGGGCTTCTCACTGACCTCATACATTGTACTGGCCTCAGGGCTATCAGTTTCAGACTCCCCTTCGTAGCGCAACATACATTTCTTGTCGAGATCCTCATACTGGTAAGCCATGTATATTATTTTTGAAAAAGGAAATTTCACATGCCCCATTACTTTATTCTAGTATTTCCTTTCTAGGCCATGAATAAATCTCAGATTCTTTCTCTTCGTATTTTGAATTAAATGAGGAGTAAAGTGAGAAAGTTCGTTGAATTTCTTATGATATTCTGGGATGGTCATATCTCCTTGTATCAGATAAGAGAATTCATCACATAGCCGCTCATTTGCTTCGGGAGGAATAAATCTTTCACTGGAAACCTCTTTGAATCTATCCCAGGTGATATCACCTTCTGGATTATCCTTAGTAATCGAATCCCACCATAACAAAGCTTCTTCTTTGAGTGCCCAAGACGCCAGTAATCTTTTCTGGTCATCTCTTAACTTTAAACTTTGAAAGATCTTCTTAGCAAAACGAATCCAAGCTTGCGTTTCCACAATGGACTCTTTGCCCAAGAATGGTGATCCACCCAGATTTCAATATCTCTTGAATAGAACTTCTATATTTGATTCTGGCTGCGGGAGCACAAGTGGCTCATTAGCTTGTCGAGCCATACGATTATTTCTTCTGTTTCTGTCACTCATTTTCTAGTACGTCAGCAATTAGCAGACAAAGTGTCAGGTCAACAGAAAAGATATTTCAAAACATAGAGACAAATACTTGAATGTAAATGTGTCTATTGGGGTGTATTTCATTCTGCTATACTCATACTAGGATATTACTAATCCTATCTATAATGAGTTACTCGTCCTTGAACACTACTGGTGCTATTTCTGACAAGTTTGTGAATATGTTATATTCAAGCACTAAGCTTAACCAAAGCTCTGATACCACGTTGAGACGACCCAAACCCCGTACCGACGGTGGCAAGGGTAATCTTTGGAATATAACACATAAACAGATAATAGCGGAACGGAAATAAGTAAATACACCAGATAATGCACAAATAATACACCGGATAAACATAATCATCAGAGTTACACAGTATACAGGATCATACTTAGTACAAATACTGTTCAGCTATACATAAATGTCTACAGCGGAAACAAACATAATATGTACAATAGGAGCTGAACAGCATAAAAAGAGATAAATGATAGAATCCATCTTCAACTCCAGCTATCCAGAAAGAGCCTGCTAAACCTGAGTACAAGGCTGCCCGTGTAGAAAGAGGGGCACCCGAGTTTGCAAGTGAAACAAACTACGAGTCAGTCATGGGACTGGTATGAGAAATCTACTTAAAACATTTCTTAATATGGCTAATCACGGGACCATGCCACTTTCGCGGAACGGTTTTACTCCATTGGATTGCCAGTGCTTTACAACAAGTAAATCTTTTAAACATTGCAATGCTTTTTATAAAAATGAAGCCATTATAATGCAACGCAAACCGGAGGATAGAGTTTTACCTTATAATGGCCAAAATATGTTTGATACGAATAAAACAAAAGAATTTGATATTATTACTAGTGTTTATAGGTTTCAAAACAATTTCAATCATAACTATCAATCATAGACGACATGAGTACCATTTATCATGTCGCCATATATATTTATATATATATATGTACAATGAAAACCGCACGGTGTTGTATTTGGAAATTGGATTTCCATCATGAACCAAGGCAAAAGATAGTCCTTACCGAATTCAAGACGCCCTAGCCCGTGTCTCAGGAACAGCCGCAACTGCACCTTGGATCGTCAGGGCCGGTCCACAAGGAGTGGATTATAATGCGTGAATAATGTGTTTCCCCGCCCTATGGGGCATCAATGAGCCAACGAATGACTCCAACAGTCCTGAATCGACCGATATATCCGAGGCACCTCGCAATAGCAACAACCACACAAGTGAAAATAATATGAATGTCAGCCAGTTTAAGCACTGACACCACCTTTAGCTAGAAAGAAACGCACGTCCCCCTGAGGTCCTCTCCTGTTTCTGGTTCATACCGGGGTGTAAGGCTCGCGAATTCACGTTACACACAAAGCTATGCCACACAGGCGGGGCTTTGATCATCAACCATAAGACTTTGCTTTTCAACAGAAGCCTTGATCACTACATCTTAGCATGCCACACAGGAAATTCACACCTTGCAACTAATGGCTATCAATCACACATAACGAATTCCAATGTCAGACACACAGTCCATTTACAAGTCCATTCTGGGTCTGAATGAAACCGGAGGCACTATATACCTCGCATACCCATCGATCTCCACCTACGTTTGGACGATCACCACTCATTATCCATATTTCGGGATGCCTCCCAATCAGGACATCAGTTACCATCCAACCGAGGTGAAAATCTCCGGTCTTCGACCACCTCTTCATCTTCTACTTCTTGTCGTCGATTCAGTTATTCAGAATGGGATAAACAGGGTCTTTCTGAGCAACTCGCGTATATAATTAACAAGTGCTACACAAACACAACATACGCTTCATTCCAATTCATTATTCACTAACCGCAAATTAGTAAGAGAACGATTTCCCATATATTAACCCCGAAGGCCGAAACCAACATCAGATCCAAACCCAGGAAACCATCCGACTTAGCCAACCTACAGTTAGTTTATAAATTTCACATTCAACCATCAAATATTCAATAAACCGGGTAAATTCGGTTTATTTTCATTCCATATCGTTTATAATATTTTATAACGATTTATTGCCATTTTTACTAATTTATTTATAGCCAATTTATTCAAACGACGCTTCGGGCCATAACACCGCCATGGCGCTGTTTTTCTTCAGATTTGATTTACACATATCTGAAAATCTAACCGTTGGATCTTCACAAATTCTATATCATTAAAAAGATCTTTTCAAAACGAATCCAATGGTTCCAGTTTTTGGGAAATCCGATGGTCGGATCTCCCGGTACACTCGTTTGAAGTTTCGATTTCAAAATACGAACTGCAGCGGCGTTATTCGATTTAATTTAATTATATTTATATATATATAAATATAATCGATTCTGGCGCTGTTTTTCTTCATATTTGATTTAAACATTCCAGGCAATCCAACCGTTGGATCTTTACAAAGTTGGTGTCGTTGGAAAGATATTTCCATAGCGAACCCAACGGTTTCGGTTTCGGAAAAATCCGATGGTCGGATCTCCCGCACTAATCGTTAGAAATCACGGTTTCAAAACACGAACTGCAGCTTCGTTATTCGATATATTTCAATTATTTATATATATATATATATATATATATGTAAATAAAATCGATTCTTCAATTCAAGACTATTTTCTTTTCATACATTTGATAAAAATGATGTTTTTATCCAATAGACTTTTATTTCAACACTTCACTATTTTTAACGATTCATGTGTATAGTAAAAATGGGATTTTTATTGCAAAACAATTTATTTCAAAGCACGACTATTTTATATAGTTCATATAGGTGATAAAAATAGGATTTTTATTATAAAATAATTTATTTCAAAACACGACTATTTTATATAGTTCATATAGATGATAAAATATGATTTTTATTATAAAACAATTTATTTCAAAACACAAATACCATTCAACACATGAATTTCTATTCAACACATGAAGGTTTTCTATAGTTCGTATATATAATAAAAATGTGATTTTTATTGTAAAAGCAATTTATTTAAAACACGAATACCATTCAACACATGAGTTTCTATTCAACGAATGAATTTCTATTCAACACATGAAGGTTTCAACATATGAAAATAATTTCAACATATGAAAATAATTCTAACACATGAATATTTCAAAAAAATTCAGTAGCATAACGGCAGGGTAGTTAAAACCGAGGCAGTCCCTAGTACGGCTCCTCGCTCAACCTTAAAGCCTCACAACTTTTGACAATGGGGATTTCATGCATCTAGTTCGCACGTAGGCAGCATGTATATTTTTTTTCATTTCCACAAACTAATCCTATGTGGTTTCAACCAAATAATTTTCAACCACAAACGGGTATTTTTCAACCACAATCAATCAATTTCAACCACAAACAATTCTAATCAACCATTTACAATCAACCAATTTTCACACCAATCACACCCAATAAATATCGTCCATGGTTTGTGGACGAGGGGCGTATATATATATATATACACACACATATTTATATTTATATATGTAAATTTCACTTCTATTCGACACATACATAATTTTTACAACGCATATACAACTTATACATCGACCGTACAACTTATACAACGCTTATACAAGAGGTGTACAATGCTTATATAACTCATACATCAACTATATAATTTATACATCGTCGTTTTCCATATCATTTATAATTCAGAAATCTCACATTGGGTTCCACTCCACCAAAAATAGCAGAAGGCTCAGAAAAATATGCAGTCTCTTCTAGAATGTAGAAGACGTCCACACGAGTCCACTGTCTCTTGTTTCACTAAATTTCGTCAACAAACGAAAAAGATATGATTTTTACAGTGAAATCAAAAACCGTAGCGCTTTAAACTGCTATTAAATAGTTTAATATATAATCATCCATTCCCTTTTTATTTTCTTCAAAACTAGGTTTTAGATTTGCGCTAAATCCAAAGCACTTCAGGCCGATCGGGTTTTGCAGCGTCGAAGATGGGCGAGAGGCGCTTAGGCCCGCGGTGGAGGGGGTCAATTCGATCGCCTCTATCGGCGGCGGCTTGAAGTCGCTGACTTCACAGCGTTGATCCGACCAAAATACTCCACGATAGGTAGCAAAATTTATATGGATTTGAAGATCTCGAGGAGCTCTACAAAATCTTCAACTGGAGGGAAGGGTAATGGTGCGTGGATTAATCAGAAAATGAACGGGGAGGATGGACGATGTTTCCACCATGCGCGATTGCATATCGGGGAGAGAGAAAGATTATGGGGCCCAATCATGTTTTTTTTCTTTTATTTATATATTTTTAAATTTCGAAAATACCCTCTTTTACACATGAACCCCAATCCAGACCCAACGACTGTCGTCCCCAGCTAAATACCCGCATTCCGAACACAATGGGATATGTTTCGTAGGCCCATTCGACTATTTCAGTCAGTTTTCCTTCAAATTAAAATATAAAACATTCAATATTTAATTTGAACGTACATTTCAAATTGTCGGGGCCACATACTGATTCTAAAAATTCCCGAAAAATAAATCTAGCTATGTTTTGACGATACGGTCCCAACAAAACTAGTTTCGTCGAATTCAGAGGTCGTTTGAAAAATGGCCCTTTTCTGGTCGATCCAATTTAATAGAAATTGACCAAACACATTTTCCTTTGCCACGCTCACATACTAGCTTCACAAATTATGAAATTTGAAACCTAGCAATAATTCCACATCCCAGATCCAACAAAATTGGTTTCGTCGAATTCCGAGGTCATTTGCAAAACAACCATTTTCACGGGCTATATAAACTCTATAGCTACCTTTCTGAAAATTCATTTGGCCATAACTTTGCTTTCCGCTATGAAACTTCGATTTTTCAGATTCGTTAGAAAGATATTCACTAACATATTTAAATATTTTTGGTTTCACTCAAATCCGTTTTGTTTTGCACCCGGTACAGTCAGTCAAAGTTTGAATTCAAATTTTGAAACTACTACGCCATTTCAGGCCTTGTTTATAATTAAAATTAATTATATTTATTTTCAAACATCGATTCAAACACACTTCTCGTCACTATTATTTAAAATATTTAAAATCCACTAAAATAGCCAATTTAAAAATTTTAAATTGGTTTAGATTTTACGGGTTGTTACATATGCCCTCTCTGCTGTCCTTCATACCGTTTTCAGCTCATCCGGGGGAGTAAGGCCCGCTAGTCAACGTACAACAAAACTCTGATTTTCAATAAAAGTTTTAATCTATCTACTAGCAGCACATACATGCCACATTGTCAATTCACACATATGATTAGTTTCTGTTAATAATATAACATTTGAGCTCATACGTCTCAAAGAAGGGCGTTAAGCTAAGAGAATAAATTCTTTGCCATCACAGATGTATCATTAATAGGAACTAATCGATTATGTTATGACATACAATGTCAAACACATACTCCATTTGCAAGTCCATTCTGGGTCTGAATGACAACCGAAGGCATCTTATTCCTCGTCTAATATGTCCAATAAAGGAGAGAGGCCATTGAATATCTGGACAATCAACAAGTACGTCCGGACCACTGCCGCTGTAACCCATTCATGGGAGCTACCCATATCTGGGGCATCAGCAAGTAGTCCATTCGATGTGAAGATTCACGATCTTCTGCCATCTTCAATGTCTTCGACTTTCAATCGTCGTACAATTATTCAAAATTGGTTGCACTTGGTCTTTTTGAGTAATTCGCATCAAAACAAAATCCAATAAAATCATTATTGGATTATTGATCCAACAATTAAGTCTCTTTTAATTGGTATCCTTTCATAAGATTAAAAATCTTATTCTCAAATTTGGTTAAGTTATTTTGCTCTCAAAAATCAACTATTAACCTTATAAAAAGGTTTGTTTAAGAATTCAATTTTATTTACGAATTAAAATCCTTATCATAAAACACTTCTCAAAACTTGTTATAAGAGCCTTTATAGAAAATTACCAAATTTCACTTAACCAGTTTTATCATTCCAAACCATATATAACTGGTTTAAATCCCTTCCAAATCATTTATAGTAATTTATAGTGATTTTTCCTTATTTTTTATATAAAAATAGTCCATATTTATATATTCCAATTACAGGTCATTACAGGTCCTTGCGTTGTTTTTATTCAAATTTGATTTGAACATTTTTCAAAATCCAACCGTTAGATTTCAAAACTTTTTTTGTCAGTTGAAAAATCATTTCATTACGAACCCAATGGCTTTAATTTCGAGAAAATCCAATGGTCGGATCTCCCGTTACATCAATTTAAAGTTACAGGTCGAAGTTCGTGAACTACCGCTGCGCGACAAGTTCTATTCTAACCATAATTCGACATATAATATGAATTACTTCGAATAGCTTCAAAAACTTTTTATTTATTATATAAAATACATATTATATTTATAAAAGGAATTGAAAATGGCGCGGTAGTTTGAAAGTTCAATTTCAAATTTCAAATGAATGTACAGGATTCAAAATAAATCGGATTTTAGAGGAACCAAAAATATTTGAATCTATTTGAGAATATCTTTCCAACGAATCCGAAAAATTGAAATTTCATAGCGGGAATCAAAAGTTACGTCCAATTGAAAATTCAGAATAATCGCTATGGAATTTTGAGCCCTTAAAAATGGAAATTATGCAAACCACCTCGGTTTTCGACGAAACCACTTTCGTTGGATCCGTGATGTCAAGTTATGGCTAAATTCCAAATTTTGTAATTTTCTGAATCAATATGTGAGTGTGGCGAAGGAAAACGCGTTTGACCAGTTTTAGTTGATTTTAATCGACTGGAAAATGGTCATTTTTCGAACGGTCTAGGAATTTGATGAAATTAGTTTTATTAGAACCGTATCGTCAATACGAAGCTAGAAAATATTTTTCGGTAATTTTTAGGGTTAGTATGTGGCCTCGGTAAATTGAAATGTGCGTTCTAAATCAATATATAGATTTATATTTTGATCTTGACAGAAACTGATTGAAACAGACGAACTGGCTCACGATACATATACCATTGTGTTCAGAATGGGGGTAATTAGGTAGGGACAACAGTCATTGGGTTTGATTTCGAGTTCGAAAGTTAAGTCAACATATTGGAAAAAATAAATAATATTAAATAAAACAATTTACTATATAAGACGTCCCTTCTCAAAACCCTATCCTCCCGTTCAACACAACAGCCGCTACTCCCAATCCATCACTTAAGTCATAGCTCCGCCCCACTGTTGCGCGCCGCCGCGCCGCCGCGCCGCCACCCAATCAGGCGAGCCACCCCGTCGAGCCACCCCCTCCCCTCCTTTCAGCCAATGCTCTTTCTCCCCTTCTGTAATCGAATCCCGCGCCCAAAGGCCGCCGCCGCGACCTAGGCCACCCCCACCACCTCTCCGGCACCCATCGCACCTCCTCCGACCACCAACACCATCCCCACCCCCTCACCTCCGCTGTAAGTGTTTTTGTTATTTTTTCTATTATTTTTCTTTATTTATTTAATGTAAATAGGCTTTAAAATGATGGAAGAAATATATAATTTTTATTTATATAGTTATGGAATGAAGATATGATTTTTATATAGTAGAGATTATAAAAATATGATTTTTATAAGGAAGAGAAGATAAAAGTTCGATTTTTATATATATGAAGTAGCGATAAAAAATCGATTTTTATATATATGAAATAGTGATAAAAATATGATTTTTACTATGAACAACGTGAAAAGGAGTGCAATGGAATGAATTGAAATAAAAAAGGAATACAAATGGTTCAGAAATTTAGAAATGAAATGGCGGAGTGGAACCCCAAGGTGAGAACTTCTCACTTTAATTCTTGTTTTCTAGTTAAAATTATATACTAGGATGCAGACAGTGCTTAGCAGCACCCGACATCCGTTGTCCACAGACCATGGATGACTTGCTTGATTTTGTTGTGTGGTGAAAATTGATTGTGATGTGAAATGAATGGAAATATATTGATGTGTTGAAATAAATTATTTATATTTAAAAATATAATTTTAACGTGAATGTGAATAAATAAATATTCATTTACAAATCGAACGATTTGTTTATGTTCACTGATTTGACTGATATGGATTGGGACGATAAATTTTACACGTCGCCCCACTGCGCACAAATAATATTCAGTTTTTGTTGATTTGAAACCCCACACGGGTGTTGGGATGATATTTGGCGTACACTAATCCCAATTATTTAGTTGGATGTCGATCGATTAGTCGATGGACTGTGTAAGCGTCAATTATTTATATTTAATGCTTATGTAGTTGTGTGGTGCACTACGGATGATGGGTGATTATTTATCGTTGTATTATATACATGTGTTTTATGGAATCCGTATAATTAACATTATATGTGTTGTATGATATATACATGTGTGCGCCGCGGTAGTTCGCGAATTTCGACCATTGACTTCGAAGTGATTTTACGGGAGATCCGACCGTCGGATTCTCCTGAAACTGGAACCTTGGGTTCGTATCGAAAAGAGCTTTCCAATGAATATTAGAAATGTGAAATCTAACGATTGGATTTGGAATTATGTCCAAAACAGATTTGGAAAAGGTCGCTGTAAGTGCAGTTCGACGACCATTATTGGAAATCGACTGTACGAGCCTAGATAAAATTATTAAAAATATTAATAATTTGTGCAAAATCATAATAAATGATTTTGAAAGAACTGGGATGAAAAATTCCAAATTTGTAAGGATAAAAATATATTTTTATCGAAATGAACTAGTTTATAACTAGAATTAAAATCCAATTATTTTTAAATAAATAAAATTGGATTTGAAGTGGTTTTAAAATAATCAGAATTTCCAATATACGTGAATTGGAATGGATTTGAATCGAAGTTATCTTCGGAATATTTTGATGTTGGATTTTGTGAATATACAGATATGGTTGTGGAAATTTGAAAGATATATTTATATCGTTATTTCCAATACGATATTTGTTTGTTTCAGAATTTGATATTGAATATAAGCTAATATATTTTCAATTCAGAGCCTTGTATTTAATATCAAATGAGATTTTGGGTTCGTCGTGAATGGTGTCTTAAATAACACTGTTCTTGAATCCAGTTTAGAAAAGAATAAATCTTTTAATTAAGATTTAGTGAAATTGTCCAATTAATTGGTATTTAATTGGAATTGAATTTAAATAGGTTTTTGGGTTTATCGTGAGCGGTGTTTTGAATAACACCTGTTCTTTAACCCGATTAACAACGGAATGTGATTTTTGGTTTATTGTGAACCGTGTTTTAGATGACAATGGTTCTTTAACCCAATTAAAGACAGGATATTGATTTTTGGGAAGATTAAAACTAAGTGGAGTTTTAATGAATCTTTAATTAGATTAAAGTGATCGAGAATAGAGTATCACCAGTTTTGCTCCAAAGCGATAGTTAAATCTTTAATTAGATTTGAACGTGAAATGGTAATTAATATTTACCAATAACACCGTGGTGTTAGATATGGAGTATTACCAGTTTTTCTCTATGGGATGAATAGGCTAGGATTGGGAAATAAAATAAATAATTACTTCGGTGTGGTTCGCTAATCCTGACTAGTTTGGAAAACCTTAACATGGTTTCAAATGATATCCAAAGGAAGATTGAAGAATAAATTTGGAAGAACTTATCTTTGATAAAATTAATGGGAACCTTTCGCTAAGAATGTGAATATTTGAATAAAGAATATTCTGAATTGGAATGAGGCAGTATGTTCTGTTTGTGTAACACTTGTTTATTATATACGCGGGTTATTCGGAAAGGCCGGTTTATACCCATTCTGAATAACCGATTCGACGATAAGTCGAAGATGAAGACAATGGTTGAAGACCGGTGGTCTTCACATCAGTTGGATGATTACTGATGATCTTCATTCGGTTGTACACCTAAGAGGAGGGAATCAGTTGGTGATTGTCCAGACGTACTTGGAGATCGATGGATATGCGAGGAATAAGGTTCCTCTAGTTTCGTTCAAACCCAGAACGAACTTGTAAATGGACTGTGTGTCTGACAATGGATTTTATTATGCATGATGGATTTCTATTAAATATATATCTGTTTGGCGGCGGAGAATTTATTCTCTTGCTTAACGCCCTTCTCTGAGACGTACGAGCTTAGAGGGTATATATCGATGGATATCAATCGCATGGCATGAATTGCCTGTGTGGCATGCCTAAGTGGAAGATGATCAAGGCTTCTGTTGATAAGCAAAGTCTTGTGGTTGATGACCAAAGCAAGGCCTGTGTGGCATAGCTTTGTGTATGGTGTTAATTCGCGAGCCTCACACCTCGGTATGAGTAAAAAATGGGATAGTGACTACAACGAGAGCACGACGTTTCTTTCTAGCTATGGGTGATGTTAGTGACCTACCAGCCCTGACATTTATATACTTTTTACCTGTGTGGTTGTTGGATGCGAGGCGCCTCGGATATGTCAGATAGGACCTGGAAACGTGTGTTCAGGAATTGCAAATCCAGAAAAGTAAGAGAGGACCGGCCCTGAAGATCCAAGATCGCTATATGTGGCCCTGAGACATTTGCTAAGGTGTCTCGAACGGAGAGGAGTTTGCCTCTTGCCTCGACTCATGACGGAAATCCAATTTCCAATACGACCTTTGCAGTTTTAATTGTAGAACTAGTATGGCGGCATGATATATGGTACCCATGCCGCCTTTGATTGATACTTATGATTGAAATTGTTTTGACATTATATACTTATAGTAATATCAAAATAATATATTTTTAAATGTATCAAGCATTCTTTGGCTATTATAAGGTAAAGCGCTATCCTCCGGCTTGCGTTGCATTATGTGATGGGACCTGGGTCTTATAATAGCTTCATTTTTCTTTATTTAGCATTGCGCTGTTTGTTTTATGCACTGGTATTCTTGGAAGGAAACCCCTTCCGTGTTATACGGCGTGGTCCCTTAATTTACCTAACTTTAAAAATAAAGATTAATAACTGTTTTAGTTCTCACACCAGTCACATGACTGACCTGGAGTTTACTGTTTTAACCTAAACTCTGGGTGCCCTTATTTTCGACACAGGCAGCTAGTAGTTGGGTTTTGCAGATTTATATTCACAGGATCCTGGTTTACAGCTGGAATGATACTCGGAAAGCTCTATATCCGTGTATTTCTTTCAGTTGTGTGTTGTATTATTTTTCCGTTGTTATGTATTTAAATGTTATTTAAATCTCTGATATTTTTCAAATGTGTAATATTTATTCATACTCTGTATATTCTTGTATTCTGATGAAATTGTTGTAACAAACAATGAAATGTTCTTCTGTTTGCGTTCTGATTCGTCTTGTCCTCTAAGCAATCTGTGCTTTCCTTCACGTGGAAGTTCGGGTCGTTACAAAGTGGTATCAGAGCTTTGGGTTACAGAGCTCGAGAACAAGACACATTAGAACCAAACGAAAGAATTCATTAGAGATTGGATTAGAAATATCCAATAAGAATGAATCGTTAGAGATGGGATCATAGTAACCTAGAACGAGTGTGAAGAGTATATTTTTCAAAAAAAATTTGAAAACAAACTTTGGTTTGAAAATTTATATCTAAGTATACATATTTGAATATTTTATTTGTACTGAATTTGGACAATCGAGTATACGAAGATTTTGCATATACACGTCATGAACGTATATTCGAAGTTTTAATATACTGGATAGATATAGAATCACATTCTAGACACCCGGGGATGATTCTGATGATGTGGCAACATCATCAGTATTTATGTTCAAGTTTCGAAGGTGTGATATCTATATATTTCCATTAGACTGGTGTGAGAACCAAAACCAGATAGGTATATTGTTGTGATTTGGCATCAAAAACATGATTCTCTTTATATATATCAAAATTATGAATTTGAAACATTAATTCACTAATTGATTGTTGGTTGTGTTGTCTGATTATTGGTTTGAAATTTTGAACCATTATGCCAAATTGAACCAAATATTGAACTGTATTGAAAATTTTATTACAATTGCATGCATATACATGTATATCCATTGAACAGGTCACAACAAGGAGGCTAGAGAAGAGGAATAAAATTGTTTGCCTGACAAATAGTTGCATGTTTATTGTATTTCATGGGAATTTGATGATTTTATGAGCCGCTTGGCATTTTCTTTTTCTTTTGGATTGGTGAGGGCCATGGGAGGCTGTTTGAAATATCCCGAAGCTCCCACTACAGGGGAGGTTACAGCGAAATTTTTTGAAAATTTAGGTTATTAGCCAAATTTTTGAAATTTTTGAAAACTGAAAAGTTGAAGAACTTAAGCCGTAAAGAAAATAATGAAAGTTGAATTGGTTTGTAAAACAACTTTCAGCTTCGTTCCTTTTCGGGGGGAGATTGTAATAACCTGGAAAATCCGAGCCAATTTAAATTTTTTATTTTGGCAATCTTAATGAAATTTGAATATTAAAAATGAATTATTTTAAATAATAACGACGAGAAATTTATTTTTGAATAGAATTAGAAGTATATATTTATTTGAATCATCTTTAGAATATAAATATTTATTTTTAATTATAAAAGGAATTGAAAATGGCGCGGTTGTTTGAAAATTCGATTTCAAATTTCAAATGAATGTACAGAATTCAAAATAAACCAAATTCTAGCGAAACCAAAAATATTTGAATATATTTGAGAATATCTTTCCAAGGAATCATGATGTATATTTTTGTGCATAAATCATTTTGTATGTAATTAGAACAAGTTTGGTTATTATCATCCATATGAAATTGGGTATCATGTTTTAAGCCATGCTTTTGTACTAGAAAACCTATTTGCAAACTTATGTTTGACATTATGCCATGCTTATGCTAGAAATATTTATGCCATGCTTATGTTTGACATTATGCCATGCTTATGCTAGAAATATTTATGCCATGCTTATGTTTGACATTATGACATGCTTATGCTAGAAATATTTATGCCATGCTTATGTTTGATATTATGCCATGCTTATGTTTGACATTATGCCATGCTTATGCTAGAAATATTTATGCCATGCTTATGCTTGACATTATGCATAAATAAGAATATAGGTTCATGTTGCAGTTAAACCTATGCAAGTTCACATGCTTTGATTCATGTCACCTATGTTACCACTATGCAAGTACACCAGTTTCTATTTTGTATTTCCAACGTCATATGCAAGTTCATGCGCTCACCTTCCCCTCTTTGTGTATGTAATCACGCCTTAAGCCTCCCCTTTTCGCATGGCTAAATTGGGCTTTAAAAGGCTAAGCCCAATATATATAAACGGACGTGTAAAACGGGGGAAAATAACGTTGGGTTAAAATTAATTAATGAATGAAAATATAAAATAGAAGGGCCCAAATTCAAGTATGAGTTGGGCCCGTGGTTGGTGTAACCTTTACACCATTAACTTAATAATGGGCCGCAAATATTTACATATAAGAAATAAAGAGGAATGACAAGATATGTAAATGTAGAACATACGATGTGTTTAACCCGAGGTTGGATTGAGTTGTGATGTAAACCTGCCCGGAACCGCCCGGCTGTCCAGTAGTCACAACAATACCTATCCAATGTGGGTGGTTAAACATGGAGCCCAGCAAGGACCCGAGGTTAGACTGAGTTGTGGCGTATGACTGCCCGGAACCAACCGGCAACAGGCAGCCACAACAATATCTGTCTAATGTGAGAGGTCAGGGCCTTAATAAGACAATTAAGGCTGAGTCAGGATTGTTAGGATTAAGTGAACTAAAGACTTAATCAAAATGGAACATGCTAAACTAAACGGACTGGTGGGGTTAGGTTAGAAAACACTTAACCAACTTAGCATGTGGTTAGAGATAGAAAACCTAGTAACGGGGGACCCTTTTCAGCAGTAACCCTAGAAGGTGTATCAGGATACCCTGAAACTAGGCAGGGTGGGGCACGATTACTGGGCTGATTGTAAGAGGTCAAATCGACGGCGGTGGTGTAGCAGTGTAGGTTCTAACGGAGTGCGGGCGTGCACACACTCCGGCGCAGAAAAATAAGGCACTGGGCACCAGTAGCATACCTGTGCACTCTAAGGTTGTGTCGGGTTGCCACTATGGGACTTGATACACCCCATGGTGGGACCAGCATAGGTAACTACAGACATCGAGGGTCGTAAGACACATGTAACTTTGCGAGTAGGAGCCGATCATCATAGAATGGATCACATCACCCTGATTATGGGGTGCAAATTGGAAACTAGTTTATATGGGTTCAGAGATTAGCATGGGGTACGATAGTATATTCGACCCTAGACAACTTAACCAAGTTTATTTTGCTTGCCCACTTCTTGTTTATACTTATCATACCCAGTTCTTTATTCATAGACAAAATAGTACTAGACTTACTCAGGCTTTATGTCTGACTCTACTTTTCTTTCGTCTTCTTTCTTCCGTTTCCCCCCCCCCCCCCAGGTCCTCAGGGAGGGAACACAGCAGCTTGACCAACCTCAACATCCAGCTTGAAGAAGAGAAATGTATTGCTTGGACTTTCCTGCTTTGAACTATGGCTTTGGACAATCCACTATGGGGCTTTTGCAGTTTATCTATGTTTTATTTATGCTTCTTTAAAAAATAATGTACTCAAGACAGATTATGAAAGTGTTATGTTATGTTTTTGGAAAGGATGTTGTTGTAACACGTATTTGACTTTATGAAATAAAGTTTGTTGTTCTTCCGCTGTTTACAAATATGTGTTCTTATATCTGTCTTGTATATCTGTGACTTGTACTTATAAACCTCCACCAAAATTAGGGCATTCCCTTTGAGAGTGACCCTAACGGAGGTGGGGTGTTTCACTACATTAATAATTAATTAAATATATAATTAGTGCCTAATTACATAGATTAGGAAGAGAGAAAAATCGGTCGCTCTTTACTGCCTTCCTCAACGCGATTTCCTGAAGCAACGAACCAGAACGCTCACTTTCCCTCTCTCCTTGTGCACTACACCTGACACCACCGGAGGACCATCGCCCTACGCCATGAGAACCGCCTTCGCCAGTGCTCCTTGCGCCTGGAGCGACACGTTTTTCGGTGCCCCCAATTCGCCTTGAGATGCTCGAGAAATCCAGGTGTTTGATCTTCAAATTCTTGCGATGTACACCACCAACGATGATCTCACCCATATAGAAATGTAGCTGCTGAAATTCTCTTCGATTTTGCTTTAGAAACACATTTTAATTCGATCTAAATTCCAAGATTTTAGGATTCAAAAATAGAACGAAATCGGCCTTTGAATTTTTGGTGCGGCGGCTGCTACTGAACGGGTATGGGAGAATTAGGGTTTTCTAAGGTTTTTATAATATAATATAATTAATATTTAATTCGGAAAAAGGGAGGTTTTCCGCACGAACTTCAAATCAAACTCGACGACTGTCGCCCCTAGCGTTTTACCCCCATTCCGAACACAATGAAATAGGTTTCATAGGCCATTTCGACTGTTACAGTCAGTTATCATCTAAATTAAAATATAAATCAATATATATCGAATTTGAACGTACGTTTCAATTTACCGGGGTCACATACCAACTCTAAAAATTCCTGAAAAATAAATCTAGCTATGTTTTGACGATACGGTCCCAACAAAACTAGTTTCGTCGAATTCTGAGACCGTTTGAAAAATGGCCCTATTTCCAGTCGATTAAAATCAACTGAAACTGGTCAAACACGTTTTCCTTTGCCACGCTCACATATTGATTCGAAAAATTATGAAATTTGGAATCCAGCAATAATTTGACACTGCGGATCCAACAAAAGTGGTTTCGTCGAAATCCGAGGTCGTTTGCAAAATGTCCATTTTTAAGGGCCTGAATTCCATAGCGACTATTCAGAATTTTCAACTGGACATATCTTTTGATTCCCGCCATGAAATCTCAATTTGTCGGATTCGTTGGAAAGATATCCACTATTAGATTCCATTATTTTTGGTTTCACTAAAATCCGGATTGTTTTGCACCCGGTACATTCAATTGAAGTTTGAAATCGAATTATCGAACTACCGCGCCATTTTCAATTCTATTTATAATTATATATAAATATTTATATTCTAACGACGACGTATATAAATATATACGTCGAATTCTATTCAAAATAAATTTCACGTCTATATTATTCAAAATAATCTATTTTAAATATTCAAAATTCGCTAAAATTGCCAAAATAAAAATTTTAAACTGGCCCAGATTTTGCGGGTTATTACACTCACCTCCACTGTAAGTGTTTTTGTTATTGAAACGACCCGAAATCCCCCTTACGGGAAATCACGGATTGAGTTGAGAACTAGCCGCATCAGAACACAAACAGAAGAACATTTCATTGCTTGTTACAACAATTCATCAGAATACAAGAATATACAGAGTATTAACAAATTATATACATTATAAAATATCAGAGATTACAATACATGACATAGCAGCGGAAAATAATACAATACACAACTAGAAGTAATACCCTGATACAAAGCTTTCCGAGTATCGTTCCATCTGTAAATCAGGATCCTGTGAATATAAATCTACAAAACAAAAACTACTAGCTACCCGTGCGGAAATTAGGGGCACCCAGAGTTTAGTTAAAACAATTAACTCCAGGTCAGTCATGTGACAGGTGTGAGAAATAAACAGTTATTAATCTTTATTTTAAATTCAGGTAAATCAAGGGACCACGCCGTATAACACGGAGCGAGTTTCCTCCCAAGAATACCAGTGCATAAAACAAACAACGCAATGCTAAATAGAGAAAAATGAAGCTATTATAAGATCTAGGTCCCATCACACAATACAACGCAAGCCGGAGGATAGGGTTTTTACCTTATAATAGCCAAAGAATGCTTGATATGCTAAAAACAAATCATTTGTTACTATAATAAGTGCATAGTGTATAAAACAACTTCAAATCATAAGTATCAGTCATAGACGGCATAAGCGCCCCATACCACTATGTCGCCATATATAGGTTATACAATCAAAACCGGAAAGTGACGTATTGGAAGTTGGATTTCCATCGGTGAATCGAGGCAAAAGATAGTCCTCACCGATTCGAGATGCTCTAGCCCGTGTCTTAGGACCGATTCTCAGGTGGGCCCTTGGATCGTCAGGGTCGGTCCACCGATGTGGAATAAAATGCCTGAACACTGCGTTTCCCATCCCTTTGGGGCGTCAATGAGTCAACGAATGACTCCATCGGCTTCACATAGTCACCGATATATCCGAGGCGCCTCACAACAGCAACAACCACATAAGTCAGACTCGTCAGGGCGTGTAAAACCATTGACGCCACTTCTAACTAGAAAGAAATGGATGTCCTCCCTGAGGTCCTTCCGTTTCTGGTTCACAACCGGGGTGTGTGGCTCGCGAATCAACGCTATACAAAGCTATGCCACACAGGCCGTGCTTTGATCATAGACCACAAGACTTTGCTTTTCGACAAAAGCCTTGATCATTTGCCACTTAGGCCACACAGGCAATTCACTCCATGCGATTGATATCCACCAATATATAACCTCTAAGCTCGTACGTCTCAGAGAAGGGCATTAAGCAAGAGAATAAATTCTCCACCGCCAAACAGATATATATTTAATAGAAATCAATCACACGGAATAAAATCCATTGTCAGACACACAGTCCATTTACAAGTCCGTTCTGGGTCTGAACGAAACCGGAGGCACCTTGTTCCTCACATATCCATCGATCTCCAAGTACGTCTGGACAACCACTAACTGATTCCCTCCTCTTGGGTGTACGGTCCAATTAAGATCATCAGTAATCACCCAAACGATGTGAATACCTCCGGTCTTCGACCAACGTCTTCATCCTCCACAACACGTCGAATCAGTTATTCAGAATGGGATAAACCCGGTCTTTCTGAATAACTCGCTTATATAATAAACAAGTGTTATACAAACACAACATACGCCTCATTCCAATTCATCAGTCACTAACCGTAAATTAGTAAGGTAACAATTCCCCAAATATTAACCCCGAAGGCCGAAACCAACATCAGATCAATACCCAGGAAACCATTCCTCTAAGCTAACCTACAATTAGTTTCTAAATTTCACATTCTTAGGGAAAGATCCCATTAATTTTATCAAAGATATATTCTTTTAAATTTATTTTTTAATCTCCCTTTGAATATCACTTCAAACTAGTTGGGATTAGTGAACCACACCGAAGTAATTATTTATTTTATTTCCCAATCCCAAACTATTCATCCCAAGGAGCAAAACTGGTAATACTCCATATCTAACACCACGGTGTTATCGGTACATTCAATTACCATTTCATGTTTAAATCTAGTTAAATATTTAACTATCGCTTGGAGCAAAACTGGTGATACTCCATTCTCGATCATTCCAATCTAATTAAAGGTTCATTAAATCTCCACTTAGTTTTAATCTTTAACTGGGTTAAAGAATCAATGTCATTTAAAACACGGTTCGCAAGTGAGCAATTACCTAAGTATTAACCCCAAAGGCCGAAACCACCATCAGATCAATACCTAAGAAATCGCTCAACTTAACTAATCTCCATTTATCTTCTGATTTTCTTAACTCCATTGGATCTAAGAACAACATTATTAAAGATACCGTCCACGACAACCCAAAATCAATTCAAATTCAACTCCAATTAAATGCCATTTATGTAACAACCCGGAAAATCTGGGCCAGTTTGAAAATTTTATTTTGGCAATTTTAGCGAATTTTGATTATTTAAAATAGATTATTTTAAATAATATCGACGTGAAATCTATTTTGAATATAATTCGAACGTTTATATTATACACGTCGTCGTTAGAATATAAATAATTATATATAATTATAAATAGAATTGAAAATGGCGCGGTAGTTCGATAATTCGATTTCAAACTTCAATTGAATGTA
Organism: Allium sativum; assembly: GCA_030737875.1. Taxonomy (NCBI): domain Eukaryota; kingdom Viridiplantae; phylum Streptophyta; class Magnoliopsida; order Asparagales; family Amaryllidaceae; genus Allium; species Allium sativum. The sequence continues at coordinate 93,410,402 of CM060916.1, read as the reverse complement.
CCGGGTGCAAAATAATCCGGATTTTAGTGAAACCAAAAATAATGGAATCTAATAGTGAATATCTTTCCAACGAATCCGAAAAATTAAGATTTCATATCGGGAATCAAAAGATATGTCCAGTTGAAAATTCTGAATAGTCGCTATGGAATTCAGGCCCTTAAAAATGGACATTTTGCAAACGACCTCGGATTTCGACGAAACCAGTTTTGTTGGGTCCGGGATGTGAAGTTATTGCTAGGTTTCAAATTTCATAATTTTTCGAATCAATATGTGAGCGTGGCAAAAGAAAACGCGTTTGACCAGTTTCAGTTGATTTTAATCGACTTGAAATTGGCCATTTTTCTAACGGTCTCTGAATTCGACGAAACTAGTTTTGTTAGGACCGTATCGTCAATACGAAGCTAGAAAATATTTTTTTTGGAATTTTTTAGTTAGTATGTGACCCCGGTAATTAGAAATGTGCGTTTAAAATAATATAGTGATTTAAATGTAAATTCAAAGGAAACATATCGAGACGATCGAATTGGCCTGCGATACATATCCCATTGTGTTCGGAATGGGGGTAAAACGCTATGGGCGGCAGGCGGTGGACCTCGTTTAGTGGTCATATGTGAAAGTCAACTCTTTAATAAATAAATAATAAATAAAAAAAAAAAAAAAAAAAAAAATATAATATCCCTTCCCTTAAAACCTAGGCCCCCCCCCGTTCGTTTATCTCAGAAGGAAAAAAAAACAAAAAAGAAAAAGAAAACAAAAATCGCGATAACCCCCCCCGTCGCTCCAGCCACCACCGCGCCCAGCGCCCACCGCCGCCACCACTTGCGAGGCTCCGCCCTTCCCCCCTCTGCCTCCCTCTCTCTCCTCCGCCTCGCAGGAACCACGAATCCCCTCGACGAAGCCGATGGCCCCCCTCCGATCAGATGCCCTCTCGCCTCCGACCAGCATGGGTCCGCCGCCACCACCTGAGGACGCAGCCCACCCCCTCCTCTAATTACAGTAAGATCTTGATTTTGTTTATATATATAAAAAAAAAAAAAAAAAAAAAAAGAACTGATTTCTGTTTTTATTAAGATTTAAAAACTGTTTTTATTAAGATTTAAAAACTGTTTTTATTAAGTTTTGAAAACTGATTTTATTAAAATTTAAAAACTGATTTTATAAAAAGGAATAAAAACTGATTTTATAAAAAAAACTGAATTTGAAAAATGATTTTTAAAGTATTTAAAAACTGAATGTTATTTTGATTTAAAACTTATTTTTAAAAAAGTATAAACTGATTTATTTTTTTAAAGTATAAACTGATTTATTTTTTTAAAGTATAAACTGATTTATTTTTTTTAAAGTATAAACTGATTTATTTTTTTAAAGTATAAACTGATTTATTTTTGAAAGAGAAAAACTGATTTTATTTTGAACTTTAAAATAGGAAAAAGATTAATCTTTTAGTAGAAAAAGATTTGAAAGCAAAAGTAGAAATCATATTTTTTTATATGTTGAAAGCGAACGTGAAAACATGATTTTTGTCATATTAAAGAAGTGATTTTTATTATATAAACATCATGACAAAAATGAGATTTTTATTCATTTGAATAGCGATATAAAAATTCGATTTTTATATATTGAACTTTGAAATAAAAATATGATTTTTATATATTGAACTTTGAAATAAAAATTCGATTTTTATATATTGAACTTCGATATAAAAATTCGATTTTTATATATTGAACTTTGAACTAAAAATTCGATTTTTATATATTGAATAGCGAACTAAAAATTTGATTTTTATATATTGAATAACGAAGTAAAAATTCGATTTTTATATATGTAGTAGCTACGGACGACGAAGCTGGCGAAGATGCGAAAACAATGAAGACTTCTGCAAAAGAAGAGTCGAGATGGTTGGATAGCTAAATGTGAGAATTTCTCACCTTTCAATTTATATTTCTAGTTATATATATATACTAGGATGCAGACGGTGCTTAGTAGCACCCGACACAATCGTCCACAGACCATGGACTTGTTTGTTTGACTGTTTGGTGATTGATTGCGATATTGGTTTGAATGTGGTTTGTGGTGTGAAAAATCGAATCGATAAATTGGTTAGGATTAGACGTGCGCCGTTATAAGGCGAAGGGGTAAGGCTAGGTTAGATCCTTACTCCAAAGTTTGTGGTTTGCATAACGAATGGATTTGATTGATGTGTGAATGGCGTGGGCCTTCACTAGACCGGGGATAAGGCTAGGCCTTGTCCCGTTTCTAGTATCGTGCCGTTATGCCGCCGAAATTTTCTAAAATAAGTTAGAAAAATAAAAATAGCATTTTATTTAACGAATGAACTGAATAGAAATTCATATGTTAAAATAAAATGTGTTATCGTTAAAAATATAATTTTTAACGTGAATGTGAATAAATAAATATTCATTTACAAACCAGACGGTTTGTTTATGTACACCTATTTGAATGACGTTGATTGGGTCGATAAATTTTACACATCGCCTAACTGCACAAATAAAATATGTGTTTGATTGTTTGAAACCCCACACGGGTGTTAGGATGAAATTTGAAGTTCACTCATCCTGATTGATTAAATCTGTCGATCGATTGATTGACAAGCTGCTATAAGCGTTAAATGTCTATATTTGATGCTTATACAGTGTAGTGCACTTTGGTTGATGGTTGATTATTCATCGTTGTTGATATATCCATGTGTTGTAGAAAATCCATATAATTAACATTATATGGTAATTGATTGGGCCTCATTCCAGTTTCGAAGAAAAAAAAGAAATATTTGAAATAGAAATATTTGAAATAGAAATATTTGAAATAGAATATTTGAAAATAGAAATATGTGAAGCCGTGAGGATTAGATTGACGCCATTTTGACGTGAACGATATTTATATCGATTTTATTCATTTTAAAATGAATATTGAAAAGTGATTTCGAAATCAAATATTTTGAAATAAATTGAATTGAAAACGAATTCAAATTGAATTGAAAACGACTTCGAAATGAATTGAATTGAAAACGAATTCGAAATGAATTGAATTGAAAACGAATTCGAAATGAATTGAATTGAAAACGAATTCGAAATGAATTGAATTGAAAACAAATTCGAAATGAATTGAATTGAAAACGAATTCGAAAGGAATTGAATTGAAAGCGATTTCGAAATGAATTGAATTGAGAACGATTTCGAAATGAATTGAACTGAAAACGAATTCGAATTGAATTGAAAGCGAAGTGAAATAAATTCAAATTGAATTGAAATTTGAATTGAATAGAAATGGATTTTAAAACGAATTTATAAAGAAGAATTCAATTTTGATTTGAATTGAAATGGAAGTTGAAAATGTTTTTGAAACGAATTCAAAACTATTTATATAATTCGTTTTAAATAGAAATCGACGATATATATATTATATATATATTATATATAATATAATGGCCTGAATAGAACGCGCCACGCCGCGGCAGTTCGCGAATTTCGACCATTTATTTCAAACGGGCATTACGGGAGATCCGACCGTCGGATTCTCCTAAAACCGGAACCGTTGGGTTCGTATCGAAAAGAGCTTTCTAATGAATGTTAGAAATTTGAAATCTAACGGTTGGATTTGGAGATATGTCCAAATCAAATTCAAAAAAGGTCGCTGTAAGTGCAGTTCGATGGCCATTGATGGAAATCGACTGTACGGGCCTTGATAAAATTATTAAAAATAGCAATAATTTGTGTAAAATCATAAGAAATGATTTAGAAAGAATTGGGATGAAAAACTCCATACTTGAAAAGATAAAAATAAATTTTTATCGAAATGAACTAGTTTTGAACTAGAATTATAATCCTATTTATTTTTAAATAAATAAATTGAATTCGAAAAGGGTTTTAAAAATAACCAAAATTTCCAATGATTGCATTGGAGTGGATTTGAATCGAAATTGTCTTCGGAATATTTCGATGTTGGAATTCGTGATTATACAGGTGTTGTTATGGAAATTTGAAAGATATATATTGATATCGTTATTTCCAATACGACATTTGTTAGTCGTAGAATTCGATATTGAATATAAGCCGATATATTTTCTATTCAGAGCCTTGTATTGAATATCGAATGTGATTTGGGTTTGTCGTGAATGGTGTCTTCACTAACACTATTCTTGAACCCAGTTGAGAAAAGATTAAATCTTTTTATTTAGATTTAATGAAGTGTACCAATTAAATAATATTTAATTGGAATTGAATAGATATTGATTTTTGGGCTTATCGTGAACAGTGTTTTAAATAACACTTGTTCTTTAACCCGATAATTAATGAATGTGATTTTGGGTTTATCGTGAACCGTGTTTTAAATGACACTGATTCTTTAACCCAGTTAACGATTAAAACTGAGTGGAGTTTTAATGAATCTTTAATTAGATTGAAAAGATCGAAAATGGAGTATCACCAGTTTTGCTCCAGGCGATAGTTAAATCTTTAATTAGATTTGAACGTGAAATTTAGAAACTAACTGTCGGTTAGCCAAGCAGAATGGTTTTCTGGATATTGATCTGATGTTGGTTTCGGCCTTCGGGGTTAATATTTGGGGAATTATTCTCTTGATTAATTTATGGTTAGTGACTAATGAATTGGAATGAGGCGTATGTTGTGTTTGTGTAACACTTATTTAAAATATACGCGAGTTATTCGGAAAGACCGGGTTTATCCCATTCTGAATAACTGATACGACGATAAGTCGAAGATGAAGACGATGGTAGAAGACCGGAGGTCTTCACGTCGTTTGGGTGATAACTGATGATCTTGATTGGGCTGTACACCCAAGAAGATGGAAACAGTTAGTGATCGTCCAGACGTACTTGGAGATCGATGGATATGCGGGGTACTAGGTGCCTCCGGTTTCGTTCAGACCCAGAACGGACTTGTAAATGGACTGTGTGTCTGACATCGGATTTCATTCTGTGTGACTGATATCGGTTGCATAGGATGGTTTGCCTGTGTGGCATGCTAAGATGCAAATGATCAAGGCTTCTGTTGAAAAGCAAAGTCTTGTGGTGATGATCAAAGCACGGCCTTTGTGGCGTAGCTTTGTGTAACGTTTACCTCGCGTGTTTCACACCAGGTATGAACCAAAAACGGGAGACGGACCTCAGGGAGGACTTGCGTTTCTTTCTAGCTAGAAGTGGCGTCAGTGGTTTTACACGCCCTGACGAGTTTGACTTATGTGGTTGTTGCTGTTGCGAGGCGCCTCGGTTATATCGGTTTCGGCCGAATGCATTCTGGTCGGCTGACGGACCAGACTTACACCCCATAGGGTGGGGAGACGTATTGTTCAGGCATAATAATCCACTCCGTGTGGACCGGCCCTGACGATCCAAGGGGCAGTTGCGGCTGTTCCTGAGGGGCGGGCTAGAGCGTCTCGAATCGGTTGAGGACTATCTTTTGCCTCGGTTCATAGATGGAAATCCAATTTCCAAATACGTGACATTTGCGGTTTTATTTGTAAACCTATATATGGCGACATAGTGGCATGGGACGCTCATGCCGCCTATGATTGATACTTATGATTTGAAGTTGTTTTATGCACTATGCACTTATAATAGTATCAAACGACTTGTTTTAACCGTATCAAGCATTCTTTGGCTGTTATAAGGGAAAACCCTATCCCCCGGCTTGCGTTTGCATTGTGTGATAGGACCTGGGTCTTATAACAGCTTCATTTTTCTTTATTTAGCATTGCGCTGTTTGTTTCATGCACTGGTATTCTTGGGAGGAAACCCGTTCCGTGTTATACGGCGTGGTCCCTTGATTTACCTAACTTTAAGAATAAAGAATAATAACTGTTTTAGTTCTCACACCAGTCACATGACTGACCTGGAGTTTATTGTTTTAACCTAAACTCTGGGTGCCCTTATTTTCGACACGGGCAGCTAGTAGTTTTGGTTTTGCAGATTTATATTCACAGGATCCTGGTTTACAGCTGGAATGATATCCGGAAAGCTTTGTATCCGTATATCTCTTCTAGTTGTGTATTGTATTATTTTCCGCTGCTATGTATTTAAATGTAATTTAAATCTCTGATATTTCTGTGTAATATTTATTCGTACTCTGTATATTCTTGTAATCTGATGCATTGTTGTAATATACAATGAAATGTTCTTTTATATGCGTTCTGTTGTGGTTTGTTCTCGAACTATCCGACGCTTTCCTTTACGGGGAAGTTACGGGTCTTCACAGTTGGTATCAGAGCTTTGGTTTACCAAGCTCAGAGAACAAGACACATTAGAACCATACGAAAGAATTCATCAGATATTGGATTAGTAATATCCAATTAGAATGACTCGTTAGAGATAGGATCAGTAGTATCCTAGAACGAGTGTGAAGAGTATATTTTTGAAAATGAAAACAAATTTTTGTTTTGAAAATTTAAATCAATTATTCGTATTTGATTATCTATTTATATTGATGTGGACAATCCAGTATATATAGATTTTGCATATACGTCTGATCCGCGTGTATTCGAAATTTTAATATACTGGATAGATATGGAATCACATTCTAGTCGCCCGAAGATGATTCTGATGATAGTTCGAACATCATCAGAATTGGTATTCGTGTTTCGAAGGTGTGATTTTCTATATATTTCCATTAGGCTGGTGTGAGAACCAAAACTTATATATAGCTAGAATTCATTGTTGTGATTTGGCATCAAAACATGATTTTTTGTATATGTATCAAAATTATGAATTTAAAACGTTAATCCACTAATTGATTGATGTTTGTGTTGTTTGTTTATTTGTTTGCCAATTTTGAACCATTATGCTTAATCGAATCAAATATTGAATTGTATTGAAAATTGGTCGCATCTGCTTGCATATACATATATATCATTGAACAGGTCATAGCAAGGAGGCTAGAGCAGAGAATAAAATTTGTTTGCCCGACAAATAGGTACATGTTTACTACATAATTTCCTGTTTTGTTTGGGTGATGATGATTTTGTGAGCCTATTGGCTAGCCGCTTGGCTTTTTCTTTTTCTTTTTGAGATCTGAAGGACCGGGAACGCTATTTGCAATTTCCCGATGCTCCCGGTGCAGGGGAGGTTATGGCGAAATTTTTCAAAAATTTAGGGTGTTAGCCAAATTTTTGAAATTTTGAAAATTCTCAGAAACCAAAGGGTTGGAGAATGAAAGCCAGATCGAACATAGAGCTGAATAATCAAATCACTTTCGACTTTGTTCCTTTTCGGGGACGAAAAGTTTTAAGTGGGGGAGATTGTAACAACCCGGAAAATCTGGGCCAGTTTGAAAATTTTATTTTGGCAATTTTAGCGAATTTTGATTATTTAAAATAGATTATTTTAAATAATATCGACGTGAAATCTATTTTGAATATAATTCGAACGTTTATATTATACACGTCGTCGTTAGAATATAAATAATTATATATAATTATAAATAGAATTGAAAATGGCGCGGTAGTTCGATAATTCGATTTCAAACTTCAATTGAATGTACCGGGTGCAAAATAATCCGGATTTTAGTGAAACCAAAAATAATGGAATCTAATAGTGAATATCTTTCCAACGAATCCGAAAAATTAAGATTTCATATCGGGAATCAAAAGATATGTCCAGTTGAAAATTCTGAATAGTCGCTATGGAATTCAGGCCCTTAAAAATGGACATTTTGCAAACGACCTCGGATTTCGACGAAACCAGTTTTGTTGGGTCCGGGATGTGAAGTTATTGCTAGGTTTCAAATTTCATAATTTTTCGAATCAATATGTGAGCGTGGCAAAAGAAAACGCGTTTGACCAGTTTCAGTTGATTTTAATCGACTTGAAATTGGCCATTTTTCTAACGGTCTCTGAATTCGACGAAACTAGTTTTGTTAGGACCGTATCGTCAATACGAAGCTAGAAAATATTTTTTTTGGAATTTTTTAGTTAGTATGTGACCCCGGTAATTAGAAATGTGCGTTTAAAATAATATAGTGATTTAAATGTAAATTCAAAGGAAACATATCGAGACGATCGAATTGGCCTGCGATACATATCCCATTGTGTTCGGAATGGGGGTAAAACGCTATGGGCGGCAGGCGGTGGACCTCGTTTAGTGGTCATATGTGAAAGTCAACTCTTTAATAAATAAATAATAAATAAATAAAAAAAAAAAAAAAAAAAATATAATATCCCTTCCCTTAAAACCTAGGCCCCCCCCCCGTTCGTTTATCTCAGAAGGAAAAAAAAACAAAAAAGAAAAAGAAAACAAAAATCGCGATAACCCCCCCCGTCGCTCCAGCCACCACCGCGCCCAGCGCCCACCGCCGCCACCACTTGCGAGGCTCCGCCCTTCCCCCCTCTGCCTCCCTCTCTCTCCTCCGCCTCGCAGGAACCACGAATCCCCTCGACGAAGCCGATGGCCCCCCTCCGATCAGATGCCCTCTCGCCTCCGACCAGCATGGGTCCGCCGCCACCACCTGAGGACGCAGCCCACCCCCTCCTCTAATTACAGTAAGATCTTGATTTTGTTTATATATATAAAAAAAAAAAAAAAAAAAAAAGAACTGATTTCTGTTTTTATTAAGATTTAAAAACTGTTTTTATTAAGATTTAAAAACTGTTTTTATTAAGTTTTGAAAACTGATTTTATTAAAATTTAAAAACTGATTTTATAAAAAGGAATAAAAACTGATTTTATAAAAAAAACTGAATTTGAAAAATGATTTTTAAAGTATTTAAAAACTGAATGTTATTTTGATTTAAAACTTATTTTTAAAAAAGTATAAACTGATTTATTTTTTTAAAGTATAAACTGATTTATTTTTTTAAAGTATAAACTGATTTATTTTTTTTAAAGTATAAACTGATTTATTTTTTTAAAGTATAAACTGATTTATTTTTGAAAGAGAAAAACTGATTTTATTTTGAACTTTAAAATAGGAAAAAGATTAATCTTTTAGTAGAAAAAGATTTGAAAGCAAAAGTAGAAATCATATTTTTTTATATGTTGAAAGCGAACGTGAAAACATGATTTTTGTCATATTAAAGAAGTGATTTTTATTATATAAACATCATGACAAAAATGAGATTTTTATTCATTTGAATAGCGATATAAAAATTCGATTTTTATATATTGAACTTTGAAATAAAAATATGATTTTTATATATTGAACTTTGAAATAAAAATTCGATTTTTATATATTGAACTTCGATATAAAAATTCGATTTTTATATATTGAACTTTGAACTAAAAATTCGATTTTTATATATTGAATAGCGAACTAAAAATTTGATTTTTATATATTGAATAACGAAGTAAAAATTCGATTTTTATATATGTAGTAGCTACGGACGACGAAGCTGGCGAAGATGCGAAAACAATGAAGACTTCTGCAAAAGAAGAGTCGAGATGGTTGGATAGCTAAATGTGAGAATTTCTCACCTTTCAATTTATATTTCTAGTTATATATATATACTAGGATGCAGACGGTGCTTAGTAGCACCCGACACAATCGTCCACAGACCATGGACTTGTTTGTTTGACTGTTTGGTGATTGATTGCGATATTGGTTTGAATGTGGTTTGTGGTGTGAAAAATCGAATCGATAAATTGGTTAGGATTAGACGTGCGCCGTTATAAGGCGAAGGGGTAAGGCTAGGTTAGATCCTTACTCCAAAGTTTGTGGTTTGCATAACGAATGGATTTGATTGATGTGTGAATGGCGTGGGCCTTCACTAGACCGGGGATAAGGCTAGGCCTTGTCCCGTTTCTAGTATCGTGCCGTTATGCCGCCGAAATTTTCTAAAATAAGTTAGAAAAATAAAAATAGCATTTTATTTAACGAATGAACTGAATAGAAATTCATATGTTAAAATAAAATGTGTTATCGTTAAAAATATAATTTTTAACGTGAATGTGAATAAATAAATATTCATTTACAAACCAGACGGTTTGTTTATGTACACCTATTTGAATGACGTTGATTGGGTCGATAAATTTTACACATCGCCTAACTGCACAAATAAAATATGTGTTTGATTGTTTGAAACCCCACACGGGTGTTAGGATGAAATTTGAAGTTCACTCATCCTGATTGATTAAATCTGTCGATCGATTGATTGACAAGCTGCTATAAGCGTTAAATGTCTATATTTGATGCTTATACAGTGTAGTGCACTTTGGTTGATGGTTGATTATTCATCGTTGTTGATATATCCATGTGTTGTAGAAAATCCATATAATTAACATTATATGGTAATTGATTGGGCCTCATTCCAGTTTCGAAGAAAAAAAAGAAATATTTGAAATAGAAATATTTGAAATAGAAATATTTGAAATAGAAATATTTGAAATAGAATATTTGAAAATAGAAATATGTGAAGCCGTGAGGATTAGATTGACGCCATTTTGACGTGAACGATATTTATATCGATTTTATTCATTTTAAAATGAATATTGAAAAGTGATTTCGAAATCAAATATTTTGAAATAAATTGAATTGAAAACGAATTCAAATTGAATTGAAAACGACTTCGAAATGAATTGAATTGAAAACGAATTCGAAATGAATTGAATTGAAAACGAATTCGAAATGAATTGAATTGAAAACGAATTCGAAATGAATTGAATTGAAAACAAATTCGAAATGAATTGAATTGAAAACGAATTCGAAAGGAATTGAATTGAAAGCGATTTCGAAATGAATTGAATTGAGAACGATTTCGAAATGAATTGAACTGAAAACGAATTCGAATTGAATTGAAAGCGAAGTGAAATAAATTCAAATTGAATTGAAATTTGAATTGAATAGAAATGGATTTTAAAACGAATTTATAAAGAAGAATTCAATTTTGATTTGAATTGAAATGGAAGTTGAAAATGTTTTTGAAACGAATTCAAAACTATTTATATAATTCGTTTTAAATAGAAATCGACGATATATATATTATATATATATTATATATAATATAATGGCCTGAATAGAACGCGCCACGCCGCGGCAGTTCGCGAATTTCGACCATTTATTTCAAACGGGCATTACGGGAGATCCGACCGTCGGATTCTCCTAAAACCGGAACCGTTGGGTTCGTATCGAAAAGAGCTTTCTAATGAATGTTAGAAATTTGAAATCTAACGGTTGGATTTGGAGATATGTCCAAATCAAATTCAAAAAAGGTCGCTGTAAGTGCAGTTCGATGGCCATTGATGGAAATCGACTGTACGGGCCTTGATAAAATTATTAAAAATAGCAATAATTTGTGTAAAATCATAAGAAATGATTTAGAAAGAATTGGGATGAAAAACTCCATACTTGAAAAGATAAAAATAAATTTTTATCGAAATGAACTAGTTTTGAACTAGAATTATAATCCTATTTATTTTTAAATAAATAAATTGAATTCGAAAAGGGTTTTAAAAATAACCAAAATTTCCAATGATTGCATTGGAGTGGATTTGAATCGAAATTGTCTTCGGAATATTTCGATGTTGGAATTCGTGATTATACAGGTGTTGTTATGGAAATTTGAAAGATATATATTGATATCGTTATTTCCAATACGACATTTGTTAGTCGTAGAATTCGATATTGAATATAAGCCGATATATTTTCTATTCAGAGCCTTGTATTGAATATCGAATGTGATTTGGGTTTGTCGTGAATGGTGTCTTCACTAACACTATTCTTGAACCCAGTTGAGAAAAGATTAAATCTTTTTATTTAGATTTAATGAAGTGTACCAATTAAATAATATTTAATTGGAATTGAATAGATATTGATTTTTGGGCTTATCGTGAACAGTGTTTTAAATAACACTTGTTCTTTAACCCGATAATTAATGAATGTGATTTTGGGTTTATCGTGAACCGTGTTTTAAATGACACTGATTCTTTAACCCAGTTAACGATTAAAACTGAGTGGAGTTTTAATGAATCTTTAATTAGATTGAAAAGATCGAAAATGGAGTATCACCAGTTTTGCTCCAGGCGATAGTTAAATCTTTAATTAGATTTGAACGTGAAATTTAGAAACTAACTGTCGGTTAGCCAAGCAGAATGGTTTTCTGGATATTGATCTGATGTTGGTTTCGGCCTTCGGGGTTAATATTTGGGGAATTATTCTCTTGATTAATTTATGGTTAGTGACTAATGAATTGGAATGAGGCGTATGTTGTGTTTGTGTAACACTTATTTAAAATATACGCGAGTTATTCGGAAAGACCGGGTTTATCCCATTCTGAATAACTGATACGACGATAAGTCGAAGATGAAGACGATGGTAGAAGACCGGAGGTCTTCACGTCGTTTGGGTGATAACTGATGATCTTGATTGGGCTGTACACCCAAGAAGATGGAAACAGTTAGTGATCGTCCAGACGTACTTGGAGATCGATGGATATGCGGGGTACTAGGTGCCTCCGGTTTCGTTCAGACCCAGAACGGACTTGTAAATGGACTGTGTGTCTGACATCGGATTTCATTCTGTGTGACTGATATCGGTTGCATAGGATGGTTTGCCTGTGTGGCATGCTAAGATGCAAATGATCAAGGCTTCTGTTGAAAAGCAAAGTCTTGTGGTGATGATCAAAGCACGGCCTTTGTGGCGTAGCTTTGTGTAACGTTTACCTCGCGTGTTTCACACCAGGTATGAACCAAAAACGGGAGACGGACCTCAGGGAGGACTTGCGTTTCTTTCTAGCTAGAAGTGGCGTCAGTGGTTTTACACGCCCTGACGAGTTTGACTTATGTGGTTGTTGCTGTTGCGAGGCGCCTCGGTTATATCGGTTTCGGCCGAATGCATTCTGGTCGGCTGACGGACCAGACTTACACCCCATAGGGTGGGGAGACGTATTGTTCAGGCATAATAATCCACTCCGTGTGGACCGGCCCTGACGATCCAAGGGGCAGTTGCGGCTGTTCCTGAGGGGCGGGCTAGAGCGTCTCGAATCGGTTGAGGACTATCTTTTGCCTCGGTTCATAGATGGAAATCCAATTTCCAAATACGTGACATTTGCGGTTTTATTTGTAAACCTATATATGGCGACATAGTGGCATGGGACGCTCATGCCGCCTATGATTGATACTTATGATTTGAAGTTGTTTTATGCACTATGCACTTATAATAGTATCAAACGACTTGTTTTAACCGTATCAAGCATTCTTTGGCTGTTATAAGGGAAAACCCTATCCCCCGGCTTGCGTTTGCATTGTGTGATAGGACCTGGGTCTTATAACAGCTTCATTTTTCTTTATTTAGCATTGCGCTGTTTGTTTCATGCACTGGTATTCTTGGGAGGAAACCCGTTCCGTGTTATACGGCGTGGTCCCTTGATTTACCTAACTTTAAGAATAAAGAATAATAACTGTTTTAGTTCTCACACCAGTCACATGACTGACCTGGAGTTTATTGTTTTAACCTAAACTCTGGGTGCCCTTATTTTCGACACGGGCAGCTAGTAGTTTTGGTTTTGCAGATTTATATTCACAGGATCCTGGTTTACAGCTGGAATGATATCCGGAAAGCTTTGTATCCGTATATCTCTTCTAGTTGTGTATTGTATTATTTTCCGCTGCTATGTATTTAAATGTAATTTAAATCTCTGATATTTCTGTGTAATATTTATTCGTACTCTGTATATTCTTGTAATCTGATGCATTGTTGTAATATACAATGAAATGTTCTTTTATATGCGTTCTGTTGTGGTTTGTTCTCGAACTATCCGACGCTTTCCTTTACGGGGAAGTTACGGGTCTTCACAGTTTAATTGGTACACTTCATTAAATCTTAAATAAAAAGATTTAATCTTTTTCTCAACTGGGTTTAAGAACAGTGTTAATGAAGTCACCATTCACGACAAACCCAAATCACATTTGATATTAAATACAAGGCTCTGAATAGAAAATATATCAGCTTATATTCAATATCAAATTCTACGACCAACAAAAATCGTATTGGAAATAACGATATAAATATATCTTTCAAATTTCCATAACAATATCTGTATAATCACGAAATCCAACATCGAAATATTCCAAAGATAACTTCGATTCCAATCCATTCCAAATCAATTACTGGAAATTCTGTTTATTTTCAAAACCATTTCAAATCCACTTTATTTATTTTAAAAATAAATAGAATTATAATTCTAGTTCAAAACTAGTTCATTTCGGTAAAAATCTAATTTTATCTTTTCAAATATGGAGTTTTTCATCCAAATTCTTCACAAATCATTTCTTATGATTTAACACAAATTATTACTATATTTAATAATTTTATCAACGCCCGTACAGTCGATTTCCACCAATGGCCATCGAACTGCACTTACAGCGACCTTTTCCAAATTTGATTTGTACATAATTCCAAATCCAACCATTAGATTTCAAATTTCTAATATTCATTAGAAAGCTCTTTTCGATACGAACCCAACAGTTCCGGTTTTAGGAAAATCCAACGGTTGGATCTCCCGTAATATCCATTCGAAGTCAATGGTCGAAATTCGCGAACTACCGCAGCGCGTTCTATTCAGGCCATTATATAATATATATATATATATATATATTATATATTTCGTCGATTTTCTTTTAAAACCTATTTTATAAATCGTTTTAAATTTGTTTTCAAAATGATTTCAGCTTCCATCTCAAATTCAAATCAAAATTGAATCTTTCCAATATAAATTCGTTTTAAATTCATTTCAACTCGATTTCAATTTAAATCCATTTCAATTCAAATCGGTTTCAATTTCAATTCAATTTCAATATGTTTTAAATTCAATTCAAAATGATTTCAATTCTATTTCAATCTAATTCGAATTTCAATTCTTTTCAATTTAATTCGAATTTCAATTCATTTCAATTTAATTCGAATTTCAATTTATTTCAATTTATTTCAATTTAATTCGAATTTCAATTCATTTCAATATAATTCGAATTTCAATTCAAATCAATTTCAATCCAAATCGGTTTCAATTCAAATCGATTTAAATTCAAATCGATTTCAGTTCAATTTCAATACGTTTTAAATTCAATTCAAAACGATTTCAATTCTATTTCAATATAATTCGAATTTCTATTCTTTTCAATTTAATTCGAATTTCAATTCATTTCAATTTAATTCAAATTTCAATTCTATTCAGTCTAATTCGAATTTTAATTCATTACAATTTAATTCGAATTTCAATTCATTTCAATTTAATTCGAATTTCAATTCATTTCGATTTAATTCGAATTTCAATTCATTTCAATTTAATTCGAATTTCAATTCATTTCAATTTAATTCGAAATTCAATTCAAATCAATTTAATTCGAATTTCAATTCATTTCAATTTAATTCGAATTTCAATTCTTTTCAATATAATTCGAATTTCGATTCATTTCAAAATATCAGATTTTGAAATCACTTTCGATATTCATTGTAAAATGAATAAAATCGACAAAGTTCCCGTTCGTGTTAAAATGGCGTTTAACTACTTAACATGGCTTCACATTTCAATATTCACTGAATATTATTTTAAAATATTCGATAGTTCTGAACTGGAATCAGACACAGTCAATTACCATATAATGTGATTATATGGATTTCACACAACAAATGTGTATAACAATAATGAAAAAAGCAATCCATCATCCAGAGTGCATTCTACACTGTATAAGCATTGAATATAAATAATCAACGCTTACACAGTCTGTCAATCAATCGATCGTCATACAACTAATTATTGGGATTAGTGTATGTCATATTTCATCCCAATACCCGTGTGGGGTTTTCAAACAACCAACACAGGTTCTATTTGTGCAGTTGGGCGATGTGTAAAATTTATCGCCCCAATCTGTATCAGTCAAATCGGTGTACATGAACAAATCGTTCGATTTGTAAATGAATATTTTTTTTTTCAACACATGAATATATATTTTATTTCACAACACAACAATCAAACAAACAAGTCATCCATGGTCCGTGAACAACGGGTGTCGGGTGCTAATAAGCACCGTCTGCATCCTAGTATATATTTCAGCTAGAAAAATAAATAAAAGGTGAGGAGTTCTCACCAACTAGCTAAACCAATTCACCGCGACTCTTCATATGTAGAAAACCTTGCTGTACTTGCCTTTGGTCACTTTTGATGTTCTCACCGACTAGCTAAACCAATTCACCGCGACTCTTCATATGTAGAAAACCTTGCTGTACTTGCCTTTGGTCACTTTTGATGTTTGTAGCCACTATATATATAAAAATCGCATCTTTATATTGTTTCTATGTATATAAAAATCACATTTTTATATGGCTGCTTTATTGATAAAAATTCTATTTTTACACCGCTACTCTATAGATAAAAATTCTATTTTTACACAGCGCTATATAGATAAAAATTCTATTTTTACACCGCTACTCTATAGATAAAAATTCTATTTTTTTTTCAAACTGTTCTTTCCATTTCAAAACATAGTTTATTTTTACTTTGATCAAAATCATATTTTCAAATCATAAAAATATTTTCTTTAATATGGTAAAAATGAAGAAAACATATTTTTCAAATATAGAAATCGCACCTTTTCTAAGATAAGAATCTATACTTCTATGTTCAAAAATCTCGCCTTTCTAACACAAAAAAAATCTCGTCTTTCTAGCATTAAAAATCATATCTTTCTAGTTTATAAATCCTAACTTTTAAAATCAGTTTTATAACTATGTAAAAATCAGTTTTTTTTAATAAACAAAAATCAGTTTTTTTTACAATAAGCGAAAATTAGTCAATAATAAAAAAACTTACAGTTAAAAGGGAAGGGGAAGGACTGCTCACGGCGCTCAGGCGGAGGGAAGGTCGGTGGAAGGCTCCAACGTCGGCATTGGGTGTTTTTCGGTGGATTTGGGGGTATTGGTCACGGTTTATAGAGAGAAGGGGCTGGAGGAGGTCGGCTTTGGCGCGCGGGGGGGGGGGGGGGTCTGGGGGTGGTCGGCTCCGCCTGGGGAGGTGGCGCCAAAGGCGCGGCACCACTGATGGGCAGCGGCAGCGAATCGAGGGCCCTCCTGCGTCGTCTTTTTTTCCTTTTAATTCTTACGTTGACTGAATGGAAGAGAAAGGGGGGCCAAGGTTTTATATAATTAATTAATTTAATTTATTCTCCAAGAAAAGTCGCCTTCTCATTTGATCTCCAATTCGAACCCAACGACTATCATCCCTAGCTATTTACCCCCATTCCGAACATAATGGGATATGTATCGCAGGCTGATTCGCTCATTTCGATCAGTTTTCTTCAAAATCAAAATATAACTCTATATATTGAATTTGAACGAGCATTTCAATTTACCAGGGCTACATACAGACTTTAAAAATTCCCAAAAAATATTTTCTAGCCTCATATTGACAATACGGTCCTAACAAAACTAATTTCTTCGAATTCTGAGACCATTTGAAAAATGGCCATTTCCTGGTCGATCGAAATTGACTAAAACTGTCAAAACACGTTTAACTTCGCCACGCTCACATATTGATTCAGAAAATTACGAATTTTGAAATCTAGCAATAACTTGACATCACGGATCCAACAAAAGTGGTTTCGTTGAAAACAAAGGTCGTTTGCAAAATGGCTATTTTGAATGGCTAGAATTCCATTGCGACTATTCTGAATTTTCAACTGAGCATAACTTTTTATCACCGCTATGAAATTTAAATTTTCTGGATTCGTTGGAAATATATTCTCAAATAGATTCTAATATTTTTGGTTTCGCCAAAATCCGATTTATTTTGAATCCTGTACATCCATTTGAACATTGAAATCGAATTTTCGAACTACCGCGCCATTTTCAATTCCTTTTATAATTAAAAATAAATATTTATATTCTAACGACGATTCGAATAAACATATACATTCTATTCTACTCAAAATAAATTTTTCGTCGCTATTATTTAAAATAATTCATTTTAAATATTCAAAATTCACTAAAATTGCCAAAATAAAAATTTTAAATTGGGTCAGATTTCCAGGTTATTACAATCTCCCCAACTTAAAACTTTTCGTCCCCGAAAAGGAACGAAGTCGAAAGTCGTTTCACAAATCAACTCAACTTTCATTATTTTCTTTACGGCTTAAGTTCTTCAACTTTTCAGTTTCTAAGAACTTTTCAAATTTTTCAAAAATTTGGCTAACACCCTAAATTTTCGAAAAATTTCGCCATAACCTCCCCTGCACCGGGGACTTCGGGATATTTCATATAGCCTCCCATGGCCTTCTTCAATCCAAAAGAAAAAGAAGAAGCCAAGCGGCTAGCCAATCGGCTCATAAAATCATCATCACCCAAACAAAACAGTAAATTATGGTAAATATGTACCTATTTGTCGGGCAAACAATTTTATTCTTTTGCTCTAGCCTCCTTGCTATGACCTGTTCAATGTAAGTACATGTACATGCATGCAAATGCGGTAAATTTTCAATACAATTCACTATCTGATTCAAGTTGGCTATATGGTTCAAATTTTAATTACTCAACCAATAATCAAATAACTTAACCAGCAATCAATTAGTTGATTAGCTTTTCAAATTTATAATTTTGATATATAGTCAAAAAATCAGATTTTTGATGCCAAATCACAACAATAAACCCTATCTAATTTTGGTTATCACACCAGTTAATTGGAATCATATAGAAATCCCACTTTCGAAACCCGAATATAAATTCTGATGATGTACATACTATAGCAATCATCAGAACCATCTCCGGGCGACTAGAGTGTGATTCTATATCTATCCAGTATATTAAAACTTCAAATACACACGGATCAGACGTATACGCAAAATCTTTATATACTGGACTGTCCAAATCAATACTAATAAATATTCAAATACGTATAAAATGATTTAAATTTCAAAAAAAAATTGTTTTCATTTTCAAAAATATACTCATCACACTCGTTCTAGGATACTACTGATCCCATCTCTAACGAGTCATTCTCATTGGATATTACTAATCCAATATCTAATGAATTCTTTCGTATGGTTCTACTATTTCTTGTTCTCTGAGCTCTGTAAACCAAAGCTCTGATACCACAATGAAACGACCCGAAATCCCCCTTACGGGAAATCACGGATTGAGTTGAGAACTAGCCACATCAGAACACAAACAGAAGAACATTTCATTGCTTATTACAACAATTCATCAGAATACAAGAATATACAGAGTATTAACAAATAATATACATTATAAAATATCAGAGATTACAATACATTACATAGCAGTGGAAAATAATACAATACACAACTAGAAGTAATACCCGGATACAGAGCTTTCCGAGTATCGTTCCAGCTGTAAATCAGGATCCTGTGAATATAAATCTGCAAAACCAAAACTACTAGCTGCCCATGCGGAAAATAGGGGCACCCAGAGTTTAGGTTAAAACAATAAACTCCAGGTCAGTCATGTGGATGGTGTGAGAACTAAAACAGTTATTAATCTTTATTTTAAAGTTAGGTAAATCAAGGGACCACGCCGTATAACACGGAACGGGTTTCCTCCCAAGAATACCAGTGCACAAAACAAACAGCGCAATGCTAAATAGAGAAAAATGAAGCTATTATAAGACCCAAGTCCCATGACACAATGCAACGCAAGCCGGAGGATAGGGTTTTTACCTTATAATAGCCAAAGAATGCTTGATACGCTAAAAACAAATCATTTGTTACTATAATAAGTGCATAGTGTATAAAACAACTTCAAATCATAAGTATCAATCATAGACGGCATAAGCGCCCCATATCACTACGTCGCCATATATAGGTTATACAATCAAAACTGCAAAGTCACGTATTGGAAGTTGGATTTCCATCGGTGAACCGAGGAAAAAGATAGTCCTCACCGATTCGAGACGCTCTAGCCCGTGTCTCAGGTGGGCCCTTGGATCGTCAGGGTCGGTCCACCGATGTGGACTAAAATGCCTGAACCCTGCGTTTCCCTGCCCATTGGAGCGTCAATGAGTCAACGAATGATTCCATCGGCTTCACATAGTCACCGATATATCCGAGGCGCCTCGCAACAGCAACAACCACATAAGTCAAACTCGTCAGGGGGTGTAAAACCACTGACGCCACTTCTAACTAGAAAGAAACGCATGTCCTCCCTGAGGTCCTTCTCCCGTTTCTGGTTCACAACAGGGGTGTGAGACTCGCGAATCAACGCTACACAAAGCTATGCCACACAGGCCGTGCTTTGATCATAGACCACAAGACTTTGCTTTTCAAAAAAATCCTTGATCATTTGCCACTTAGGCATGCCACACAGGCAATTCACCCCATGCGATTGATATCCACCAATATATAACCTCTAAGCTCGTACGTCTTAGAGAAGGGCGTTAAGCAAGAGAATAAATTCTACGCTGCCAAACAGATATATATTTAATAGAAATCAATCATACAGAATAAAATCCAATGTCAGACACACAGTCCATTTACAAGTCCGTTCTGGGTCTGAACGAAACCGGAGGCACCTTGTACCTCGCATATCCATCGATATCCAAGTACGTCTGGACGACCACTGACTGATTCCCTCCTCTTGGGTGTACGACCCAATCAAGATCATCAGTAATCACCCAAACGATGTGAAGACCTCCGGTCTTCGACCACCATCTTCATCCTCGACAACACGTCGAATCTGTTATTCAGAATGGGATAAACCAGGTCTTTCTGAATAACTCGCGTATATAATAAACAAGTGTTGCACAAACACAACATACGCCTCATTCCAATTCATCAGTCACTAACCCTAAATTAGTAAGGGAACAATTCCCCAAATATTAACCCCGAAGGCCGAAACCAACATTAGATCAATACGCGGAAACCATTCCTCTTAGCTAACCTACAGTTAGTTTCTAAATTTCACATTCTTAGGGAAAGTTCCCATTAATTTTAACAAAGATAAATTCTTTTAAATTTATTCTTTAATCTCCCTTTGAATATCACTTCAAACTAGTCGGGATTAGTGAACCACACCGAAGTAATTATTTATTTTATTTCCCAATCCCAACCTATTCATCCCAAGGAGCAAAACTGGTAATACTCCATATCTAACACCACGGTGTTATCGATAAATTCAATTACCATTTCACGTTTAAATCTAGTTAAAGATTTAACTATCGCTTGGAGCAAAACTGGTGATACTCCATTCTTGATCATTCCAATCTAATTAAAGATTCATTAAAACTCCACTTAGTTTTAATCTTTAACTGCGTTAAAGAATCAATATCATTTAAAACACGGTTCGCGATAAACCCAAAATCACATTCCATTATATCATCTTTTAACTGTAAAATAGCAAGTGAGCAATTCCCTAAGTATTAGCCCCGAAGGCCAAAACCAACATCAGATGAATACCCAAGAAACCATTCAACTTAACTAATCTCCAGTTAGCTTCTAATTTTCTTAAGTCCATCGAATCTAAGAACAGTATTATTAAAGATACCGTCCACGACAACCCAAAATCAATTCAAACTCAATTCCAATTAAATACCATTTAATTGTTACACTTCATTAAATCTTAAATAAAAAGATCTAATCTTTTTCTCAACTGGGTTTAAGATCAGTGTTAATGAAGACACCATTCACGACAAACCCAAATCACATTTGATATTAAATACAAGGCTGTGAATAGAAAATATATCGGCTTATATCCAATATCAAATTCTTTGACCAACAAATATCGTATTGGAAATAACGATATAAATATATCTTTCAAATTTCCATAACAATATCTGCATAATCACGAAATCCAACATCAAAATATTCCAAAGATAATTTCGATTCCAATCCATTCCAATTCAATTATTGGAAATTCTGTTTATTTTCAAAACCATTTCAAATCCACTTTATTTATTTTAAAAATAAATAGAATTATAATTCTAGTTCAATCCTAGTACATTTCGATAAAAATCTATTTTTAACTTTTCAAATATGGAGTTTTTCATCCCAATTCTTCACAAATCATTTCTTACGATTTTACACAAATTATTACTATTTTTAATAATTTTATCAAGACCCGTACAGTCGATTTCCATCAATGGCCATCGTACTGCACTTACAGCGACCTTTTCCAAATTTGATTTGGGCATAATTCCAAATCCAACCATTAGATTTCAAATCTATAATATTCATTAGAAAGCTCTTTTCGTTACGAACCCAATGGTTCCATTTTTAGGAAAATCCGATGGTCGGATATCATCGATTTCCTTTTAAAATGTATTTTATAAATTGTTTTAAATTCGTTTTCAAAATAATTTCAACTTCCATCTCAAATTCAAATCAAAATTGAATCTTTCCAATATAAATTGGTTTTAAATTCATTTCAACTCGATTTCAATTTAAATCCATTTCGATTCAAATCGGTTTCAATTCAAATCAATTTCAGTTCAATTTCAATACGATTTAAATTCAAGTCAAAACGATTTCAATTCTATTTCAATCTAATTCGAATTTCAATTCTTTTCAATTTAATTCGAATTTCAATTCATTTCAATTTAATTCGAATTTCAATTCATTTCAATTTACTTCGAATTTCAATTCATTTCAATTTAATTCGAATTTCAATTCAAATCAATTTCAATCCAAATCGGTTTCAATTCAAATCAATTTCAATTCAAATCGATTTCAGTTCAATTTCAATACGTTTTAAATTCAATTCAAAACGATTTCAATTCTATTTCAATCTAATTCGAATTCCAATTCTTTTCAATTTAATTCGAATTTCAATTCATTTCAATTTAATTCGAATTTCAATTCTATTCAGCTTAATTTGAATTTCAATTAATTTCAATTTAATTCGAATTTCAATTCATTTCAATTTAATTCGAATTTCAATTCATTTCAATTTAATTCGAATTCCAATTCAAATCAATTTAATTCGAATTTCAATTCATTTCAATTTAATTCGAATTTCAATTCTTTTCAATTTAATTCGAATTTCAATTCATTTCAAAATATCAGAATTTGAAATCACATTCGATATTCATTGTAAAATGAATAAAATCGACAAAATTCCCATTCGTGTTAAAATGGCGTTTAACTACTTAACACGGCTTCACATTTCAATATTCACTGAAAATTATTTTAAAAAATTCGATAATTCTGAACTGGAATCAGGCACAGTCAATCACCATATAATGTGATTATATGGATTTCACACAACAAATGTGTATAACATTAATGAAAACAGCAATCCGTCATCCAGAGTGCATTCTACACTGTATAAGCATTGAATATAAATATTCAACGCTTACACAGCCTGTCAATCAATCGATCGACATACAACTAATTATTGGGATTAGTGTATGTCATATTTCATCCCAATACCCGTGTGGGGTTTTCAAACAACAAACACAGGTTCTATTTGTACACTTGGGCGATGTGTAAAATTTATCATCCCAATCTATATTAGTCAAATCGGTGTACATAAACAAATCATTTGATTTGTAAATGAATATTTATTTTATTTCAACACATGATATATATTTTATTTCACAACACAGCAATCAAACAAATAAGTCATCCATGGTCTGTGGACGACGGGTGTCGGGTGCTACTAAGCACCGTCTGCATCCTAGTATATATTTCAACTAGAAAAATAAATAAAAGGCGAGGAGTTCTCACCGACTAGCTAAACCAATCCACTGTGACTCTTCATATGTAGAAAACCTTGTTGTACTCGCCTTTGGTCACTTTCGATGTCCGTAGCCACTATATATATATATATAAAACGAATCTTAATATTGTTGCTATGTATATAAAAATCACATTTTTATACGACTACTATATAGATAAAAATTCTATTTTTACACTGCTACTCTATAGATAAATATTCTATTTTTACACCGCTACTATATAGATTAAATTCTATTTTTACACCGCTAATCTATAGATAAAAATTCAATTTTTTTTCAAACTGTTCTTTCCATTTCAAAACATAGTCTATTTTTACTTTGATCAAAATCATATTTTCAACTCATAAAAATATTTTCTTTAATATGGTAAAAACGAAGAAAACATATTTTTCAAATATAAAAATCGCACCTTTTCTAAGATAAGAATCTATACTTCTATGTTCAAAAATCTCGCCTTTCTAACACAAAAAAATCTCGCCTTTCTAGCATTAAAAATCTTGCCTTTCTAGTTTATAAATCCTAACTTTTAAAATCAGTTTTATAACTATGTAAAAATCAGTTTTTTTTTACAATAAGCGAAAATTAGTAAATAAAAAAAAACTTACAGTTAGAAGGGAAGGGGGAAGGGCTGCTCATGGAGCTCAGGCGAAGGGAGGGCCGGTGGAAGGCTCCAGCGTCGGTGGGGGGTGTTTTCCAGTGGATTTCGGGGTATTGGTCACAGTTTGGAGAGAGAAGGGGCTGGACGAGGTCGTCTTTCGCCGGGGGGGGGGGGGGGGGGGGAGGGGTCTGGGGGTGGTCGACTCCGCCTGGGGAGGTGGCGCCAGAGGCGCGGCGCCTCTGATGGGTGGCGGTGCCGAATCGCGACCTCCCTGCATCGCCTTTTTTTTCCTTTTAATTCTTGCGTTGACTGAATGGAAGAGAAAGGGGGGCCAATGTTTTATATAATTAATTAATTTAATTTATTCTCAAAGAAAAGTCGCCTTCTCATTTGATCTCCAATTCGAACCCAATGACTGTCATCCCTAGCTATTTACCCCCATTCCGAATACAATGGGATATGTATCGCAGGCTGATTCGCTTGTTTCGATCAGTTTTTGTCAAAATCAAAATATAACTCTATATATTGAATTTGAACACGCATTTCAATTTACCGGGGCCACATACAGACTTTAAAAATTCCCAAAAATATTTTCTAGCTTCGTATTGACGATACGGTCCTAACAAAACTAATTTCATCGAATTCTGAGACCGTTTGAAAAATGACCATTTTCTGGTCAATCGAAATTGACTAAAACTGTCCAAACACGTTTAACTTCGCCACGCTCACAAATTGATTCAGAAAATTACGAATTTTGAAACCTAGCAGTAACTTGACATCGCGAATCCAATAAAAGGTGTTTCGTTGAAAACTGAGGTCGTTTGCAAAATGGCTATTTTGAATGGCCAGAATTCCATAGCGACTATTCTGAATTTTCAACTGGGCATACTTTTTATCCCAGCCATGGAATTTCAATTTTTTCGGATTCGTTGGAAAGATATTCTCAAATAGATTCTAATATTTTTGGTTTTGCCAAAATCCGGTTTATTATGAATCTTGTACATCCATTTGAACTTTGAAATCGAATTTTCAAACTACCGCGCCATTTTCAATTCCTTTTATAATTAAAATTAAATATTTATATTCTAACGACGATTCGAATAAATATATACGTTCTATTCTATTCAAAATAAATTTCTTGTTGCTATTATTTAAAATAATTCATTTTAAATGTTCAAAATTCACTAAAATTGCCAAAATAAAAATTTTAAATTGGCTCAGATTTCCGGGTTATTACAGCTATTTAATCTATTATTATTCTTTATTTATTTACTGTAAATAGGCTTTAAAATGACGGAAGAAGTATATAATTTTTATTTATATAGTTATGGAATGAAGATATGATTTTTATATAGTAGAGATTATAAAAATATGATTTTTATAAGATAGAGAAGATAAAAATTCGATTTTTATATACATGAAGTAGCGATAAAAATTCTATTTTTATATATATGAAGTAGTGATAAAAATATGATTTTTACTATGAACAGCATGAAAAGGAGTGCGATGGAACGAATTGATATAAAAACGATTTCAAACGGTTAAGAAATTCAGAAATGAAATGGCGGAGTGGAACCCCAAGGTGAGAACTTCTCACTTTAATTCTTGTTTTCTAATTAAAATTATATACTAGGATGTAGACGGTGCTTAGCAGCACCCGACACCCATTGTCCATAGACCATGGACGACTTGTCTGATTTTGTTGTGTGGTGAAAATTGATTGTGATGTAAAATGAATGGAAATATATTCATGTGTTGAAATAAATTATTTATAGTTAAAAATATAATTTTTAACGTGAATGTGAATAAATAAATATTCATTTATAAATCGAAGGATTTGTTTATGTACACTGATTTGACTGATATGGATTGGGACGATAAATTTTACACGTTGCCCGACTGCACAAATAATATTCAGTGTTTGTTGATTTGAAACCCCACACGGGTGTTGGGATGATGTTTGGCGTACACTAATCCCAATTATTTAGTTGGATGTCGATCGATTGGTCGACGGACTGTGTAAGCATTAATTATTTATATTTAATGCTTATGTAGTTGTGTGGTGCACTATGGATGATGGGTGATTATTTATCGTTGCTATTATATACATGTGTTGTATGGAATCCATATAATTAACATTATATGGTAGTTGATTGCGCCTCATTCTAATTTGGAAAATAAAGATTCATGTGTTGAATAGAGTAAATAGTCATGTGTTGCGAAACTCATATGTTGAGAATATTCATGTGTTGAAACTTATCATGTGTTGAAAGAAATATTTTAACAATGAAATTTACATCTTTATCATATATAGAATTAGAAACTAGCTAGAAACTAGATAAGATGAGTGGTTTCCTGGGTATTGATCTGATGTTGGTTTCATCCTTCGGGGTTAATACTTAGAGAATCGTTCCCTTACTAATTTAGGGTTGGAGCCTGATTAAGAATTAAACGATAGAAATCATAATTTTATAAAATATATTAAATAGAATAAATAATCATGTGTTGACGATACTCATGTGTTGAGAATATTCATGTGTTGAAAGAAATATATATTCATGTGTTGAAGAAAATATTCATTTGTTGAATAGAATAACGAAGTTATTGAAATATATAAAGCCGTGTTGATTAGATATGCGCCATTTTGACGCAAACGATATTTATATTGATTATATTCGTTTTTATAATGAATATAGAAAAGGAATTGATTTCAAAATATACCTTTTAAAAATATTATCATTTATCTATTAATGATATGGAATATTCAATTTTGATTTAAAATTGAATATGAAGTTGAAGTTGTTTTGAAAACGAATTTAAAATGATTTATAAATACGTTTTGAATTGAAATCAACGAAATATATATATTATATATTATATATATATTAAATGGCCTGAATAGAATGCGCCGCGCCGCGGCAGTTCGCGAATTTCGACCATTGACTTCGAAGTGACGTTACGGGAGATCCGACCGTCGGATTCTCCTGAAACCGGAACCTTTGGGTTCGTATCGAAAAGAGCTTTCCAATGAATATTAGAAATTTGAAATCTAACATTTGGATTTGGAATTATGTCCAAATCAAATTTGGAAAAGGTCGCTGTTAATGCAGTTCGATGACCGTTATTGGAAATCGACTGTACGAGCCTAGATAAAATTATTAAAAATATTAATAATTTGTGAAAAATCGTAATAAATGATTTTTAAAGAACTGGGATGAAAAATTCCACATTTGTAAGTGTAACAACCCGAATTTTAAACAACGTGTTAAGACAAGAATCAAGGCAGAATTAAATTATAAAATCTGAATCAGGATAAATGGGTTGAGCCATTGCGTTTGTCTCGGAAAAATACGCGAAATAGAGTCTGAAATTTCGTAAATTGAAGTCCGTATGACCCAGTTAAGGCCCAACGATGTTTCACGAAAATTCAAATCCGAAAACAGATTTGAAATTCAGCCCAGAAAGAGAAGGCGGGAAAATTCCCACCAGACACACAGGGTATCGACCCCTGGGTCGACCCCCCCCCTCCAGGGGGTCGACATGGGTGTCGACCCATGGGTCGACCCCTCCCCAGGGGGTCGACATGGGTGTCGACCCCTGGGTCGACCCCCCCTTGTAGAACCCCGACCTGGTGCACCTGCTTGTCATGTTGGCTCGGTTTTGGAGGCTTGTGACGATTTTTGAGGGTTCAGATCTATCCTAGGGTTTATCCTACGGCCTAAACTACTCCTAATCTCTATAAAAAGACCCCTAAGCCTACCCTAAACCCTCACAAATCACTCATGCCATGAAGTGCTGCCCAACTGCCGAGTGATCATGGCCTCCATCTCCAATTCCTAGAGACTATGCATTCAAATCGGATTCAAATCCAAAGGTGCAAGCTTGCTACACCAAATCGAGGCCAAATCAATGTTGCTATGGCGATTTCATGACGGTTCTTCATCAAAGGAGCCACCTTTCTTCGTCACGACGATGCATAATCCTTCCCTAAGCCTCGCTATGTAAGTTCTAGCTACTTATAGATTCTAACGGTGGTTCTAATGTGACATGGGATAAAATGCGATGAAACATAAGTATGCTAGCTTATGTGAACCTAAATTTGCCCCTTTTCTATGATCTATGACCTCGGGCTAAGTTGTAGCGACTTAATCATGCCATTCACGTTATGTTTAACCTAGTATATCTTGCAAGTTTGAATCTTTATCGATGAAATATTAGCATGAACCTTTGGGAACCACTTGACTTGTGAAACATGGGCAAAGACTTGACTTTGGGGCTTATGCATGTTTGTGGCCAAATTACCTTAGAATGCTATGCATGTTTGTGGCCAAATTCACTTATGATACTATGCATATTTGTGGCCAAATTCCCTTATGACACTATGCATGTTTGCGGCCAAATTCCCTTATGACACTATGCATGTTTGCGGCCAAATTCCCTTATGACACTATGCATGCTTGTGGCCAAATTCCCTTATGATACTATGCATGTTTGTGGCCAATATGTTGGCATAATACCCTACTATGTGACTCGCTTCCACTTGGGTTGGAAATACGTTTGGGTAGCTTAGGAAAAACGTGGGTATGACATGAAAAGCTTGACATGGGGTTTACATGAGAACATGACATTCATGATACATTTAAACATGGTCATGACACGTGGGGAAAACACGGAACTTGAACTAGACATGGGTGGGTTGTAAGTGTAAAAAGACACTAGACCAAACATGAAAGTGGCCAACTCGAGGTTGGGTTGAGTTTGTAGCATAAACCTACCCGGACCCGCCCGGCTTAACTATTGGCTACAAACAATAGGATCCAATGTGAGAAGTTGGTCATGTCGCGCTTAAGACCCGAGGTTAGACTAGGTTGTGGTGTAAAACTACCTGGACCCGCCCGGCTTAACTAGTAACCACAACAAGGTCTAATGTGAGAGGTTGAGGGTGCATTAATTAAATTAATGCCACATGATAAGGTTAAGTAAATTTGACTAATGACACTTAACCGATATGACACGAATGGGTAGGTTAAGTGGGACCGGGCTTGATTTCTTAATGACACATAACCATACAAGACAATTAGGGGATGGGGTTAAGTAATTTACACTTAACTAATCCGACTTGGTAATTAGATGGGGTTAAGTAACTTAGGCTTAACTAATCTAAACACGGTAATTAGATGGGGTTAAGTAACCTTCACTTAACTAATCTAAGCACGGTAATTCGATGAGGTTAAGTTAAACACTTAACCAATCTAAACTTGGTAATTCAATGAGGTTAAGTAACCAATACTTAACCAACTTAACATGATAATTTAATGGGGTTAAGTAACTTATACTTAACCAATTATACATGATGATTTGGTGAGGTTAAGTAACCTACACTTAACCATTGTAATACGATTAGTGGATGGGGTTAAGTTAACCTATACTTAACCAATCCGACTCGATAATCTGATGGGATTAAGATAATCTATGCTTAATCAATCTAACATGATAATCTAATAGGGTTAAGACAAATAAATACTTAACCAATTTGACTTGATAGGGTTAAGTCATGAGCTTCTTGGTATACTTAACCAACTTGTAGGGCTAAACCTTGAACTTTAATACTTAGCCAATCTTGACATGATTCGTAGGCGGGCTAAGTCATGAACCTGAATAACAACACGTAACCCAATAGACAAAACCCTAGTGAGAGGAACTAGGTAGAAAATCGTGGTTAATCAAGGGTAATGGGGAAAAGAAGCTAAGTGGTAAACCTTATATAAGTATAACTAAGTAATAATTCTTAGCCAAGGACATGGGACTAGTTCATGAATGGCTGAGTAACCCGATATGGTAGGTCATCGCTTAAACACACGAGGAGGAGCAAATTATCCGACTTGGATGAGGGCTCCAACGAACTGGGTGACCAAGCGGTAGCTTCGAGGGACGTGAGGGTACTCTTGGTATCCCTCTGTGAGGTGGCAGGTGGTCCATGAAACCCGGCCTCACAGAGGTTAAGGTCTGCGGTAGAAGAGCCAAGAGTTTGCCTTGGTTGCTATGCGAGCGACCTAAAGACTGGGATGGATTAGCGTGTTGTCGACGATACTTGATTTTTCCCTGGATAGCACATTGCCGACTACCTACTATCTTTAGTCAATCGTGTACGAATGGAAAGGCAGAGAACTCCCAACAGACCATGTTCTTGCTATCGAGTCATGGGTGAGGTTGGCCCATAGGAAAGTGGGGCTATAGTGGGGCCGGGATGTAGTTTTCATACATGATTTTTCTTGGATTGCCTTTCAG
The DNA here is from genome assembly GCA_030737875.1 of Allium sativum. Lineage (NCBI taxonomy): Eukaryota > Viridiplantae > Streptophyta > Magnoliopsida > Asparagales > Amaryllidaceae > Allium > Allium sativum. The sequence continues at coordinate 93,379,879 of CM060916.1, read as the reverse complement.
TAGTTGAGGGAGGGTTCACGTGGGAACATAGCCATGGGTACAAAAACAGACCTTGATATCTGCATCAGTAGACGACTTAAAGCTCCCGACCGAGTTCCGTATTTCTTGATTTGCCCTGGCACGGAACTCGGATGGCACATTGAGGAACATGTGCGTCTAGACATGAAAAACGATTCACGATACATACGCGGGATAAAGGGCGCGGTTGACGGGTGGCATAATCCCGAGTGGTCCTAGGTGGCCAAAACCCAAACCGAGACACGGAAACGTTCATTAGGTAGCATAATCCCTAGTGGTCCTAGGTAGCATAAATCCTAAGTGAACACGCGATAGTTCATGGTAAGAAAACATAACTTGATCAAGGGTAGCAGTCCAAAACAACTTCAAGGATAAAATGGTACTACGTTGAAGTGTTATAGATTTACATAGGAAAGCCAGTACGGCCTACGGCAAGGGACTGAACTTATACATGGAAAGAAACATACGAGTTGGGAAAACCTACATATGCTATATATTAGGTTGACATGGACCATTACATGACATTGGGCAAGGGACATTCATAGTTAACACATGACGCGGGTTGGGATACTAGTACGAGAGGTGCAGAGCAAATATACATGATAGATACCGTGGGATGTTATACATGATAGATACCTTGTGATAGTATACTTAATAGAAACCTGACGATGTGATACATTGACCTTGACACCATAGTTTATCATGATACCTTAGTTTACCTTGCTACAGTAGTTAATCCAGTTATCTTGGTTGAGCTTATCTATCTTGTTGTCATCCTTATGTTTACTTTCAGTTTATGCATGTCATGTTACCTTTACCTGTTTTTATGCTGGAAGTAGATAGGACTTACCAGTCTTTATGACTGACCCAGTTTTCTTTCGCCTCTTTGTCTTCCGTTCCCCCCCAGGTTTCAGGGAGGAAACACTGTTATCTAGTTCGGACTTCTTCTGCTTGAAGGTAATCACGCATGGCTTGGACTTTTCTTGGCTATGGCTACTTTACTGTTTTACTTGGGGAATAATTTATGAAATGGTTTTATGCTTCTTTACTATTGCAAGACATGTTTTGATGTATTATGATGTAAAAGGCTTTAGACCTTATTTTATAAGGTAATGAAATTTGTTTTACTTCCGCTGTTTTATATAAGTTCGGTCTTGTAATATTTCTGTGCACGTTTACCTCGATAATGCTTCACCAAACTTAGTGCATTCCCTTTGTGAGTGACCCTAGCGGAGGTGGGGTGTTACATTTGGTATCAGAGCAGAAGGTTACCAGAATGGGCAAAAGTTTTTAAAACCTTCTGAAAACTATTTGAGAAACCGTTTTACAAAGAAGCATTTTTCAAGAAAAGTTTTTAAAGGCTATTCCCCAAAAGCCATTAGCACTATCCTTTGTTTCCTTGATTGAATCTCTTTTCCTTTCTTTCCTCCATCTGTAGTCACAGTAGTTCTAACTATGACCAATCTTTGTCTAGCCACGTAGGTGTTTTCCGTACGATGGAGGTGGTTCACGAGAGACCTGGTTCCGTGGTACAAGGAAGGATAATAAGAGTAAGGATAAAGGATGCGAGCTTAAGGATAAGAAACTGTTGGTATGGCTTAGTCCATCAAGGAGGACAAGGACAAGATCATCGGAGAGGGCAATTGTACGCTCCCATTTCTAGGGTACCTAAAAGAGATGGTACCGTTTCTGGTAAAGGTTTAGTCGTTCTTTTCTATCATCCCGTCCAGACTTTGTCTTGATCATCGTATCATTTAAGTCTGCTTGGATAGTTGAGTCTCTGCACCTTAGTACTAGCATGGTAGAAGATCCCACTTTAGTCCCAAAATCTGGTTGGAGAGTTGGTCCGTTTCTTCATGACTTGTTTGGATTTGAGAATGACATGTCTCGGCTACAGATGGATTCTAGGGATAAAGTGGTCACCCAACAAGGGGTGCCATTTTCGGTTTTGGAAAGAGGGTAGTTAGACTCTCGACTCACCTTGGTGATACCCTCGAAGTCTCGTGTAACATTTTGCGTTCTGTCATGGTTAGTTACCTCGAATCTCGGGATGCAGTTGTTGGTAATCCATTCGAATAGAATTCGCCGCTAAGGCGGATGGTTCGTTTCGCTTATGCATGAGTTATGGGAATCACTCTAGTAAGTACTCTTGGCAACATGGATTGGCACCGGCAAACGAGATCCAGAATTCCCTAGTGAATTTTGGAGAGCTTGTATGAGTAAGTGGATACGTTTGAGCCAAGTATACTAGGAAAAGGATAAGTGAAAGTGGAATAAGAGGCGACAATGAAATAAGTTCTAACTCATATCTTGGAAATAGGAATCAAGGAGCTACGAGATCATGGAGTTAAAAAGATGGTCAAGGCACCGGGGAATTAAGCTCAAGGAAACGCGACTTAGAAGACGTAAGGCTAGACACGCGCATTGTACCTCTTTTTAAAGAGTGTATCCTTGATCCCCGGTTTTTCCTGTAGAGCTTGCTCGCATGTTATCTTTTGGTGAATATCCTCTCGGTCCTGTTTCTGTTGCAAACCCCGTAGGGAGTTTTACCTCGTTTATCTCCTCGATCCTATCGTGAGAACCTTAGGTAGAATCCTATGGATGTAAACATGTGTTTGAAACATGTTATGATTGATATGGTTGCAAGTGGTTGCTCGTGGATGCGCGAATACACATTAGATACTAGATCGACGCACTCACATTTCATATTGCATATGCACCAGTATTTATATCTGTTTATGGATGAAATTGAATGTGTTATCATGCGGATGTTGCATAAGAATGAATGGTTGTGCACGCATATAGCATTTATATGGCTAGGACTATTTGCATACATGTTGGATTCATGACACTAAACATAATTTGCATTAGAAGATCATTCTGGCCTGATCATTAGCATTAGCTAAGGAACATATACACACACTTTCTTGCATGTGTTCATAAAGCATTAGAAGCCTTTTATGGACCATGGTTGCTTGTGGATGATGTTTTGAGTAGATGGATGATGGATGGTAGGATACGTTCTTCCTAACTTGGAGATGTCGGGGACGATATCCTTAAAGGAGGGGAGAATGTAACAACCCGAATTATAAACAACGTGTTAAGACAAGAATCAAGGCAGAATTAAATTATAAAATCTGAATCAGGATAAACGGGTTGAGCCATTGCGTTTGTCTCGGAAAAACACGTGAAATAGAGTCCGAAATTTCGTAAATCGAAGTCCGTATGACCCAGTTAAGGCCCAACGAAGTTTCACGAAAATTCAAATCCGAAAACAGATTTGAAATTCAGCCCAGAAAGAGAAGGCGGGAAAATTCCCGCCAGACACATAGGGTGTCGACCCCTGGGTCGACCCCCCCTCCAGGGGGTCGACATGGGTGTCGACCCATGGGTCGACCCCTCCCCAGGGGGTCGACCCCCCCCCCCCCCCCGTAGAACCCCGACCTGGTGCACCTGCTTGTCATGTTGGCTCGGTTTTGGAGGCTTGTGACGATTTTTGAGGGTTCAGATCTATCCTAGGGTTTATCCTACGGCCTAAACTACTCCTAATCTCTATAAAAAGACCCCTAAGCCTACCCTAAACCCTCACAAATCACTCATGCCACGAAGTGCTGCCCAAATGCCGAGTGATCATGGCCTCCATCTCCAATTCCTAGAGACTATGCATTCAAATCGGATTCAAATCCAAAGGTGCAAGCTTGCTACACCTAATCGAGGCCAAATCAATGTTGCTACGGCGATTTCATGACGGTTCTTCATCAAAGGAGCCACCTTTCTTCGTCACGACGATGCATAATCCTTCCCTAAGCCTCGCTATGTAAGTTCTAGCTACTTGTAGATTCTAACGGTGGTTCTAATGTGACATGGGATAAAATGCGATGAAACATAAGTATGCTAGCTTATGTGAACCTAAATTTGCCCCTTTTCTATGATCTATGACCTTGGGCTAAGTTGTAGCGACTTAATCATGCCATTCACGTTATGTTTAACCTAGTATATCTTGCAAGTTTGAATCTTTATCTATGAAATGTTAGCATGAACCTTTGGGATCCACTTGACTTGTGAAACATGGGCAAAGACTTGACTTTGGGGCTTATGCATGTTTGTGGCCAAATTACCTTAGAATGCTATGCATGTTTATGGCCAAATTCACTTATGATACTATGCATATTTGTGGCCAAATTCCCTTATGACACTATGCATGTTTGCGGCCAAATTCCCTTATGACACTATGCATGTTTTGCGGCCAAATTCCCTTATGACACTATGCATGCTTGTGGCCAAATTCCATTATGATACTATGCATGTTTGTGGCCAATATGTTGGCATAATACCCTACTATGTGACTCGCTTCCACTTGGGTTGGAAATACGTTTGGGTAGCTTAGGAAAAACGTGGGTATGACACGAAAAACTTGACATGGGGTTTACATGAGAACATGACATTCATGATACATTTAAACATGGTCATGACACGTGGGGAAAACACGGAACTTGAACTAGACATGGGTGGGTTGTAAGTGTAAAAAGACACTAGACCAAACATGAAAGTGGCCAACTCGAGGTTGGGTTGAGTTTGTAGCATAAACCTACCCGGACCCGCCCGGCTTAACTATTGGCTACAAACAATAGGATCCAATGTGAGAAGTTGGTCATGTCGCGCTTAAGACCCGAGGTTAGACTAGGTTGTGGTGTAAAACTACCTGGACCCGCCCGGCTTAACTAGTAACCACAACAAGGTCTAATGTGAGAGGTTGAGGGTGCATTAATTAAATTAATGCCACATGATAAGGTTAAGTAAATTTGACTAATGACACTTAACCGATATGACACGAATGGGTAGGTTAAGTGGGACCGGGCTTGATTTCTTAATGACACATAACCATACAAGACAATTAGGGGATGGGGTTAAGTAATTTACACTTAACTAATCCGACTTGGTAATTAGATGGGGTTAAGTAACTTAGGCTTAACTAATCTAAACACGGTAATTAGATGGGGTTAAGTAACCTTCACTTAACTAATCTAAGCACGGTAATTCGATGAGGTTAAGTTAAACACTTAACCAATCTAAACTTGGTAATTCAATGAGGTTAAGTAACCAATACTTAACCAACTTAACATGATAATTTAATGGGGTTAAGTAACTTATACTTAACCAATTATACATGATGATTTGGTGAGGTTAAGTAACCTACACTTAACCATTGTAATACGATTAGTGGATGGGGTTAAGTTAACCTATACTTAACCAATCCGACTCGATAATCTGATGGGATTAAGATAATCTATGCTTAATCAATCTAACATGATAATCTAATAGGGTTAAGACAAATAAATACTTAACCAATTTGACTTGATAGGGTTAAGTCATGAGCTTCTTGGTATACTTAACCAACTTGTAGGGCTAAACCTTGAACTTTAATACTTAGCCAAACTTGACATGATTCGTAGGCGGGCTAAGTCATGAACCTGAATAACAACACGTAACCCAATAGACAAAACCCTAGTGAGAGGAACTAGGTAGAAAATCGTGGTTAATCAAGGGTAATGGGGAAAAGAAGCTAAGTGGTAAACCTTATATAAGTATAACTAAGTAATAATTCTTAGCCAAGGACATGGGACTAGTTCATGAATGGCTGAGTAACCCGATATGGTAGGTCATCGCTTAAACACACGAGGAGGAGCAAATTATCCGACTTGGATGAGGGCTCCAACGAACTGGGTGACCAAGCGGTAGCTTCGAGGGACGTGAGGGTACTCTTGGTATCCCTCTGTGAGGTGGCAGGTGGTCCATGAAACCCGGCCTCACAGAGGTTAAGGTCTGCGGTAGAAGAGCCAAGAGTTTGCCTTGGTTGCTATGCGAGCGACCTAAAGACTGGGATGGATTAGCGTGTTGTCGACGATACTTCATTTTTCCCTGGATAGCACATTGCCGACTACCTACCATCTTTAGTCAATCGTGTACGAATGGAAAGGCAGAGAACTCCCAACAGACCATGTTCTTGCTATCGAGTCATGGGTGAGGTTGGCCCATAGGAAAGTGGGGCTATAGTGGGGCCGGGATGTAGTTTTCATACATGATTTTTCTTGGATTGCCTTTCAGTAGTTGAGGGAGGGTTCACGTGGGAACATAGCCATGGGTACAAAAACAGACCTTGATATCTGCATCAGTAGACGACTTAAAGCTCCCGACCGAGTTCCGTATTTCTTGATTTGCCCTGGCACGGAACTCGGATGGCACATTGAGGAACATGTGCGTCTAGACATGAAAAACGATTCACGATACATACGCGGGATAAAGGGCGCGGTTGACGGGTGGCATAATCCCGAGTGGTCCTAGGTGGCCAAAACCCAAACCGAGACACGGAAACGTTCATTAGGTAGCATAATCCCTAGTGGTCCTAGGTAGCATAAATCCTAAGTGAACACGCGATAGTTCATGGTAAGAAAACATAACTTGATCAAGGGTAGCAGTCCAAAACAACTTCAAGGATAAAATGGTACTACGTTGAAGTGTTATAGATTTACATAGGAAAGCCAGTACGGCCTACGGCAAGGGACTGAACTTATACATGGAAAGAAACATACGAGTTGGGAAAACCTACATATGCTATATATTAGGTTGACATGGACCATTACATGACATTGGGCAAGGGACATTCATAGTTAACACATGACGCGGGTTGGGATACTAGTACGAGAGGTGCAGAGCAAATATACATGATAGATACCGTGGGATGTTATACATGATAGATACCTTGTGATAGTATACTTAATAGAAACCTGACGATGTGATACATTGACCTTGACACCATAGTTTATCATGATACCTTAGTTTACCTTGCTACAGTAGTTAATCCAGTTATCTTGGTTGAGCTTATCTATCTTGTTGTCATCCTTATGTTTACTTTCAGTTTATGCATGTCATGTTACCTTTACCTGTTTTTATGTTGGAAGTAGATAGGACTTACCAGTCTTTATGACTGACCCAGTTTTCTTTCGCCTCTTTGTCTTCCGTTCCCCCCCAGGTTTCAGGGAGGAAACACTGTTATCTAGTTCGGACTTCTTCTGCTTGAAGGTAATCACGCATGGCTTGGACTTTTCTTGGCTATGGCTACTTTACTGTTTTACTTGGGGAATAATTTATGAAATGGTTTTATGCTTCTTTACTATTGCAAGACATGTTTTGATGTATTATGATGTAAAAGGCTTTAGACCTTATTTTATAAGGTAATGAAATTTGTTTTACTTCCGCTGTTTTATATAAGTTCGGTCTTGTAATATTTCTGTGCACGTTTACCTCGATAATGCTTCACCAAACTTAGTGCATTCCCTTTGTGAGTGACCCTAGCGGAGGTGGGGTGTTACATTTGGTATCAGAGCAGAAGGTTACCAGAATGGGCAAAAGTTTTTAAAACCTTCTGAAAACTATTTGAGAAACCGTTTTACAAAGAAGCATTTTTCAAGAAAAGTTTTTAAAGGCTATTCCCCAAAAGCCATTAGCACTATCCTTTGTTTCCTTGATTGAATCTCTTTTCCTTTCTTTCCTCCATCTGTAGTCACAGTAGTTCTAACTATGACCAATCTTTGTCTAGCCACGTAGGTGTTTTCCGTACGATGGAGGTGGTTCACGAGAGACCTGGTTCCGTGGTACAAGGAAGGATAATAAGAGTAAGGATAAAGGATGCGAGCTTAAGGATAAGAAACTGTTGGTATGGCTTAGTCCATCAAGGAGGACAAGGACAAGATCATCGGAGAGGGCAATTGTACGCTCCCATTTCTAGGGTACCTAAAAGAGATGGTACCGTTTCTGGTAAAGGTTTAGTCGTTCTTTTCTATCATCCCGTCCAGACTTTGTCTTGATCATCGTATCATTTAAGTCTGCTTGGATAGTTGAGTCTCTGCACCTTAGTACTAGCATGGTAGAAGATCCCACTTTAGTCCCAAAATCTGGTTGGAGAGTTGGTCCGTTTCTTCATGACTTGTTTGGATTTGAGAATGACATGTCTCGGCTACAGATGGATTCTAGGGATAAAGTGGTCACCCAACAAGGGGTGCCATTTTCGGTTTTGGAAAGAGGGTAGTTAGACTCTCGACTCACCTTGGTGATACCCTCGAAGTCTCGTGTAACATTTTGCGTTCTGTCATGGTTAGTTACCTCGAATCTCGGGATGCAGTTGTTGGTAATCCATTCGAATAGAATTCGCCGCTAAGGCGGATGGTTCGTTTCGCTTATGCATGAGTTATGGGAATCACTCTAGTAAGTACTCTTGGCAACATGGATTGGCACCGGCAAACGAGATCCAGAATTCCCTAGTGAATTTTGGAGAGCTTGTATGAGTAAGTGGATACGTTTGAGCCAAGTATACTAGGAAAAGGATAAGTGAAAGTGGAATAAGAGGCGACAATGAAATAAGTTCTAACTCATATCTTGGAAATAGGAATCAAGGAGCTACGAGATCATGGAGTTAAAAAGATGGTCAAGGCACCGGGGAATTAAGCTCAAGGAAACGCGACTTAGAAGACGTAAGGCTAGACACGCGCATTGTACCTCTTTTTAAAGAGTGTATCCTTGATCCCCGGTTTTTCCTGTAGAGCTTGCTCGCATGTTATCTTTTGGTGAATATCCTCTCGGTCCTGTTTCTGTTGCAAACCCCGTAGGGAGTTTTACCTCGTTTATCTCCTCGATCCTATCGTGAGAACCTTAGGTAGAATCCTATGGATGTAAACATGTGTTTGAAACATGTTATGATTGATATGGTTGCAAGTGGTTGCTCGTGGATGCGCGAATACACATTAGATACTAGATCGACGCACTCACATTTCATATTGCATATGCACCAGTATTTATATCTGTTTATGGATGAAATTGAATGTGTTATCATGCGGATGTTGCATAAGAATGAATGGTTGTGCACGCATATAGCATTTATATGGCTAGGACTATTTGCATACATGTTGGATTCATGACACTAAACATAATTTGCATTAGAAGATCATTCTGGCCTGATCATTAGCATTAGCTAAGGAACATATACACACACTTTCTTGCATGTGTTCATAAAGCATTAGAAGCCTTTTATGGACCATGGTTGCTTGTGGATGATGTTTTGAGTAGATGGATGATGGATGGTAGGATACGTTCTTCCTAACTTGGAGATGTCGGGGACGATATCCTTAAAGGAGGGGAGAATGTAACAACCCGAATTATAAACAACGTGTTAAGACAAGAATCAAGGCAGAATTAAATTATAAAATCTGAATCAGGATAAACGGGTTGAGCCATTGCGTTTGTCTCGGAAAAACACGTGAAATAGAGTCCGAAATTTCGTAAATCGAAGTCCGTATGACCCAGTTAAGGCCCAACGAAGTTTCACGAAAATTCAAATCCGAAAACAGATTTGAAATTCAGCCCAGAAAGAGAAGGCGGGAAAATTCCCGCCAGACACATAGGGTGTCGACCCCTGGGTCGACCCCCCCTCCAGGGGGTCGACATGGGTGTCGACCCATGGGTCGACCCCTCCCCAGGGGGTCGACCCCCCCCCCCCCCCGTAGAACCCCGACCTGGTGCACCTGCTTGTCATGTTGGCTCGGTTTTGGAGGCTTGTGACGATTTTTGAGGGTTCAGATCTATCCTAGGGTTTATCCTACGGCCTAAACTACTCCTAATCTCTATAAAAAGACCCCTAAGCCTACCCTAAACCCTCACAAATCACTCATGCCACGAAGTGCTGCCCAAATGCCGAGTGATCATGGCCTCCATCTCCAATTCCTAGAGACTATGCATTCAAATCGGATTCAAATCCAAAGGTGCAAGCTTGCTACACCTAATCGAGGCCAAATCAATGTTGCTACGGCGATTTCATGACGGTTCTTCATCAAAGGAGCCACCTTTCTTCGTCACGACGATGCATAATCCTTCCCTAAGCCTCGCTATGTAAGTTCTAGCTACTTGTAGATTCTAACGGTGGTTCTAATGTGACATGGGATAAAATGCGATGAAACATAAGTATGCTAGCTTATGTGAACCTAAATTTGCCCCTTTTCTATGATCTATGACCTTGGGCTAAGTTGTAGCGACTTAATCATGCCATTCACGTTATGTTTAACCTAGTATATCTTGCAAGTTTGAATCTTTATCTATGAAATGTTAGCATGAACCTTTGGGATCCACTTGACTTGTGAAACATGGGCAAAGACTTGACTTTGGGGCTTATGCATGTTTGTGGCCAAATTACCTTAGAATGCTATGCATGTTTATGGCCAAATTCACTTATGATACTATGCATATTTGTGGCCAAATTCCCTTATGACACTATGCATGTTTGCGGCCAAATTCCCTTATGACACTATGCATGTTTTGCGGCCAAATTCCCTTATGACACTATGCATGCTTGTGGCCAAATTCCATTATGATACTATGCATGTTTGTGGCCAATATGTTGGCATAATACCCTACTATGTGACTCGCTTCCACTTGGGTTGGAAATACGTTTGGGTAGCTTAGGAAAAACGTGGGTATGACATGAAAAACTTGACATGGGGTTTACATGAGAACATGACATTCATGATACATTTAAACATGGTCATGACACGTGGGGAAAACACGGAACTTGAACTAGACATGGGTGGGTTGTAAGTGTAAAAAGACACTAGACCAAACATGAAAGTGGCCAACTCGAGGTTGGGTTGAGTTTGTAGCATAAACCTACCCGGACCCGCCCGGCTTAACTATTGGCTACAAACAATAGGATCCAATGTGAGAAGTTGGTCATGTCGCGCTTAAGACCCGAGTTTAGACTAGGTTGTGGTGTAAAACTACCTGGACCCGCCCGAATTAACTAGTAACCACAACAAGGTCTAATGTGAGAGGTTGAGGGTGCATTAATTAAATTAATGCCACATGATAAGGTTAAGTAAATTTGACTAATGACACTTAACCGATATGACACGAATGGGTAGGTTAAGTGGGACCGGGCTTGATTTCTTAATGACACATAACCATACAAGACAATTAGGGGATGGGGTTAAGTAATTTACACTTAACTAATCCGACTTGGTAATTAGATGGGGTTAAGTAACTTAGGCTTAACTAATCTAAACACGGTAATTAGATGGGGTTAAGTAACCTTCACTTAACTAATCTAAGCACGGTAATTCGATGAGGTTAAGTTAAACATTTAACCAATCTAAACTTGGTAATTCAATGAGGTTAAGTAACCAATACTTAACCCACTTAACATGATAATTTAATGGGGTTAAGTAACTTATACTTAACCAATTATACATGATGATTTGGTGAGGTTAAGTAACCTACACTTAACCATTGTAATACGATTAGTGGATGGGGTTAAGTTAACCTATACTTAACCAATCTGACTCGATAATCTGATGGGATTAAGATAATCTATGCTTAATCAATCTAACATGATAATCTAATAGGGTTAAGACAAATAAATACTTAACCAATTTGACTTGATAGGGTTAAGTCATGAGCTTCTTGGTATACTAAACCAACTTATAGGGCTAAACCTTGAACTTAAATACTTAGCCAATCTTGACATGATTCGTAGGCGGGCTAAGTCATGAACCTGAATAACAACACGTAACCCAATAGACAAAACCCTAGTGAGAGGAACTAGGTAGAAAATCGTGGTTAATCAAGGGTAATGGGGAAAAGAAGCTAAGTGGTAAACCTTAGTTAAGTATAACTAAGTAATAATTCTTAGCCAAGGACATGGGACTAGTTCATGAATGGCTGAGTAACCCGATATGGTAGGTCATCGCTTAAACACACGAGGAGGAGCAAATTATCCGACTTGGATGAGGGCTCCAACGAACTGGGTGACCAAGCGGTAGCTTCGGGGGACGTGAGGGTACTCTTGGTATCCCTCTGTGAGGTGGCAGGTGGTCCATGAAACCCGGCCTCATAGAGGTTAAGGTCTGCGGTAGAAGAGCCAAGAGTTTGCCTTGGTTGCTATGCGAGCGACCTAAAGACTGGGATGGATTAGCGTGGAGTCGACGATACTTGATTTTGCCCTGGATAGCACATTGCCGACTACCTACCATCTTTAGTCAATCGTGTACGAATGGAAAGGCAGAGAACTCCCAACAGACCATGTTCTTGCTATCGAGTCATGGGTGAGGTTGGCCCATAGGAAAGTGGGGCTATAGTGGGGTCGGGATGTAGTTTTCATACATGATTTTTCTTGGATTGCCTTTCAGTAGTTGAGGGAGGGTTCACGTGGGAACATAGCCACGGGTACAAAAACAGACCTTGATATCTGCATCAGTAGACGACTTAAAGCTCCCGACCGAGTTCCGTATTTCTTGATTTGCCCTGGCACGGAACTCGGATGGCACATTGAGGAACATGTGCGTCTAGACATGAAAAACGATTCACGATACATACGCGGGATAAAGGGCGCGGTTGACGGGTGGCATAATCCTGAGTGGTCCTAGGTGGCCAAAACCCAAACCGAGACACGGAAACGTTCATTAGGTAGCATAATCCCTAGTGGTCCTACGTAGCATAAATCCTAAGTGAACACGCGATAGTTCATGGTAAGAAAACATAACTTGATCAAGGGTAGCAGTCCAAAACTGTTGGAGTTTATGCCCTAGAGGCAATCCATTTGATGTGATTAATAACGTTGGTTTTATTTGGAATAAAATATTCTGTTATGTTATATTTACTGCATAATATAAATAATAATATAATAGAAGTCCTTAGAATAATAATACGGAATTATATAGTTCGAGTAAGACTGAACTTGAGATTATATAATTATTAAGTATTATAATTCTTAAATGTCCCTAGTCGAGTTTCATTGTTTATATAGGACAACAATAAAGCGTTGAGACTAGTATATTGATTGACTGATGATCACATCTCATTGATCATTAATATACGTGATATTAAAGTCAAAATATAAATACATATTAGAGAATATCGTATTGGGCTGACCCACCGTGAGATAACTCCTTGGAATATAATTGAAGTATCATAAGTTATTCTCATAGTGACAGTGATGTAATGGTCCTCAGACCTGAAATCATTATAATTTTATTCGAGGATATTTGTGTTTTGATATCATCTAAAGTTATTTCGTAACAGAGTAATGATAACGGTGATTATTGGATACATCTCGAATCGAATAAAAAATTATGAATGATCTAGATGGAATTTAACCCTACGATATATTCATAGTGATATCCATGGGCCTCTTGATTGAGTGAGATTGTAAAATGCATGGCCGTGCTCAAATACTGATTTGTTTTAAATAGTCTACTCATCGATCAAGAAAAACGGATTAAATTATAAAGAGGATGATACGATCCATGCCTTGAGTTTAATCCAGGATATAACGGTTAAAAGGATTATATTACATTGATACACTGGTCACAGAAAGGTTGTATCGAATCGATAATTTTATTATAACTTGGGTAGCAGCGACGCATTGCTAGATGCCAATCACTGTTTATGGCTTTAAATAAAATTTAAAACCATTGCCAACGTTGTAGTAACCTATAGGGTCACACACTTAGAACATTGTGAAGGAAAACTGATTTTGTTTTGGAGTAAAATAAATATCAATAGTTGATATTCTATTTGAATCGGTATGAGGAATGGTTCCTTATTTATAGAACATGTGAACATTTTGAAAGGGTAATTTTACTTCCTATTAAAAATGAAACACATGTACTATATTAATAAGAAAGAATTATTAAACCGATTATTAGAAAACCCTAAAACAAATGGGATCAGAAATGGCGGCTAGCACCGAAGATTTCTTCTTCCCTTCGATCAGATCGAAGACTGTGTTCGTGTGGATTACTTGTAGAGGCTCGACAGATGGAGGGCTGAATTCGATTCGAATCGACCGAACATAAATTGATTTCTTTAAACACGAATGGATCAACAGGTATTTTTCTCAATTTATACAAATTATTACATAAGATCCTGTTAATTTTGGGTTTGAATTTCGTTATTGTCACGTGAATTTGACCCAAAACACTTTCAATGGTATCAGAGCATGGTTCGTGTAATTTGTAGCTTGAGAAAATTAGGGTTTTTCTTAATAATTAGAAATTGAAACCCGAGTTGTATTAAAGGTACTGATTTAGATGAAATTATTCATCGTATTAGATCTGAAATTTGTCTGGGTCTATTTTGATGTAATTATCTTGTGAACCGATTAATTCATGAGTGTTAAAATCTTTGAAATCCCTGATTTCAGAATTCATCATTGAAATTAGTATAATCATGAATTCAGATTTAATGATAAAATCGTTCAAAGGTGAAATGTTTCACAATGAATCAAAAACGTGTTTTGATTCAAGCTGTAAAATTGTTTTAATGTAAACAAAGTTTTATGTACAAAACTTTGAAGAGGATTCTGTTAGTTAAAACTGGATCTTTGTTGAGTTTTGAAATTGTTTTTTTTACCTATCTCGATTGGTTAATTAGAATCATGTTATTAGAATTTAAAGTAAATTCAATTATAAAGTCAAAATGAAAAATTGTTTCACTGCGGATCAAAATAGTATTCGATACAAAAGTAAAATAGTTTACGGCAGTTAAATTTTGTAATATGATACAAAATTTGAAAAATGGGATTTGTACCCAATTCTAAAATTGATTCAGTTTTAATATTGATATTAAATTGTCTTAATTGTTGGGATTGGATTTTATTTGAACAACTATTTTAAATGTTAAAATTGTTATTCATTTAAGTTGTTTAAAACCTATGTTTGGATGATTGAAATTATGCATCTATGTTATTTGGTAACATATTGCTATGATTTTATTTTTCAAAACAAATTGTTGATTTTGAAGAACCAAAAATATTGATATTTCAAAAACCAGATTTAAGAACATAGTTCTTTAAGTATTGAAATTATTTTCAGTAAATTGGGTTATCGCTATAACTAATTCCTGTGAACATGCAAGAATTTATTTTGATTTCTAATGATTAAAAGTTAATCATTATATGGTTTAACTAACAAATTCAGATGTTTGCTGAAATTTTTTTGGATATCAAGTAAGTATGATCTGCTCTCATATAGATTAAGAGTTGCTGACTGAAAATGGGATCAAATATCCATGTTAGTTAAATTGTTAATCTTATACATATCTAAATTGTTTTGGATCATGTTTTGTAAACTAATTCAATGTATGAATCAATTCTTTTTCTGTAGTTTATATTGTTTATAAACTATATTTCTTAAAATTACTTACATTATGTAAGAATTTTATGTTAGTCTGAAATAGTTCAGATTTATATGGTAATTGCAACAGATTTCTGAAATCTTGTTGAATAACCATAAGTACCATTTTATATCATATTGATACTAATCAACTTGTGTTCATTTTGATGATTATGATATAAAATAAATTGATTCATAATTCTATACATATATAATTATCAAAACTGGTTAAATTATAAAAGTTTAAGATCTTTTGTATTTTGTTTTAGATCCAATATTAATTCAGTTTTAATAATACCGTCAAAAGTTGTCAGTTATGCCAAATTAAAACTGTTATTCTAGTTACTGTGCTATCATCTGTACATGACCGTATTTTATTATATATATATATATATGATATATATTGAATGGTAATATATGAATCATTTTGATATATACAAAGATATATCACCTTATTGTAAACAATGTACATGCATATTCGTATATGTTTGGATCTAGGTTGATTTACTTGTAATACCTTAGTAATAACCCTGTTTTATTGCTACAAAATTATAGATGAAGTACTGGAATGTGATTGTGGTACAGTTTCATTTATCAAATCAGATTGCTTCATTTGAAAACATAATTTGGTATTAGATATTGATTTATGTTTGGATACTACTTTCAAGGATATTAAACCTTTAAGATCCTGATAGGTGTATTAACCTTTTGTTTTTAATTGATGATTGGATCACCCTGCCTGAATTAACAATCTTTATTCCATAATCAAAATGGTTATTTGAAATGGGGATAAATGTTATAGCTCAGTTAACCATGTATTTTATTTTGATCAAAACAGTTCTGGTTATCTGAACCTTTAAGTTATGGTTTTAACAATATCTGGTTTAGAGAAATAAAGTATTGTTAAGCCCTTTTTCTGTTCTAATTTAGAAATTCAGAAACCTGACTTTAATTTTAATTTCAGAAAATGATATTATCCTTTTTTCTGAAATATGTTGTATTTGAAGTGCACATTCAAGGCCCCATGAGTTTTGCACTTAAATTTTACAGATAATGTTGAAAGACCAGCTTAAGATCATAATAAGTGTATTATGATATTGTATACTCTGTAAAATGCATAAAAGTTGTATTTTATATTAGTATAGATTTAATATATGTATTGACATATATGAAATTAATCTGCTACGTAAATGCTGCATATGCACTTCTATAAAACTTTATGTATACTTATGATGATAAGTGTACAATATACACATGTGATTTCATATAAAGAAATATGATTTCCTGGTTTTAGTTTTAATGCTATTTGTGTTAGTTATAGTAAAATGATACTAAATTATATCATAAGCTGAAATTGATTACTCATGATATATACTGATATCATGAAACTTTATATGGTGATATAAAAAAAATCTGAGTTTATATGGTGATAAGTGTACAATATACACAGTTTATTGATATAAATTTGGGGTTTAAATGTATCATACATCATGAATGATGACGTGTGTTTATATGTTTAATACCTTGTTTGTTGGTTAACATTTAAAACTGGATGGTTTAAACTGTTTAAATCAGGACAGTCTAAAATATTTTAATATGGAATAATTAAGATGTTTGAATTTGCACAGTTTATATATCGTATCCTAGTCTAAAATGTTTGGATCTGAATAGCATGAATGTCTAAATCTGGATACTTTAAAATGTTTGAATCTGAAAGGTTGAGTGTTTGTATTGCAATTATAGATGCACTGGCTATAGCAAATATGATTTGCCAATATTTCATCTTCGATTTATACATTCACATCATATGTATGTATGTATGTAAAATTAAACAAGGGGTTAGCATGAATATGCTAAAGCTACTTTGATGGATCAAATTTTATATCAGTGTGACTGATTAACAGTGTATAATGATGCATTAATTATGGAGCAAAATGTTTGCAGATCAAAAAGCATATGTGATGTGTTAAGTGCCTGGAATCCAACAGCATATGTGATGCGCTAGATGCCTGGACTCCAAAAGCAAGTAAAGTGATGCAGTGTGTTTTGAATGTCTTACATCATGTAAATATAACGATATATGTGAATGTATTATTCTCGTATATATGTACATATATATACATTTTGTATAATGTATACAAATTCATATGTATGATATACCTGCTATACACAGATTGTAGTAAGTCATATGTATATAATGTTATACATATATATATGATATTTGCTGATGTATATAAACTGATACAAATTAGTAATGTAGTGAAGGGTCTGACCCTTTTGTACGAATTCTCTGAATATAATATTCTTAAGTGTTAGATTAGTTGAAATTATCATTTAAATATGTGATGGTTGTTATTTTCTGGCATCAAATTGAATTCTGTTTTAAAACCCTGCTTGTGTTTGCAATATGTTCAGTTGCTTTAGCAGTATTTTATAATGTTGGCATATCTGTAGTAATATTGTCCATAACTAGTTGACTAGGTTATGGCTTACACATACATTTTAACAAAGTCATATATTCTAAACTAATATGATTAGAATTAGAATGCATGTTGTTTTATTTTAAAACACAATAATATGAGTTTGTTAATAAATTTTATCGTATGCAATTTATATTATGAATATAAAATACATATATTTTGATATATGTAGATAGCTCTAATACTGTTTCCTAATACGAGTTATAAATTTCCTCTAAAGCAAATTTTGTTACATTAAGTCATGGTGACGTCTTCCAATAATATACTCATCACTGTCCAAAATCATTGGTTGTAACTAACGCCAAAGCGTTGTGCACCTTTTATTTTGGTTATATGCGATGGAGTAAAATGTGGTGCTCCAACCTATTATTGGGTCTGACTTAACTAGGCTGCATAATACGATTATGGCCTTAGAGACAATAGCATGAATTATTCTATATTTTGAGCAAATGAATAATACTGAACAAAATGTTCATCATGCGATCCAAGAATTATATACGATATAATTGACATAAGATGTCTACCTAAAAGGTTGTGTTTTGGGGATTTGCCAAAGCAAAGTCAAAACATGATTAGATATGGATCTTGGAACACCATTATATATATATACCGATATGTGTATATAAACAGAGGAATGTTAATTTGAGTGGGAGCGTATTTTAGTTATACATTTATGTTAATATAAATTTTGATTGTCAAAATTTGTATTAAATAAATATTAAAGAAACAGTTATTATTTATTGTCTATTGTAGATATTAAATAATAAATTACTCGATAATTTAAATTAATCCTTGAGAAGGATATAAATTAAATTAAATCAAATTTCTTGACTGACATTGAAATTTGAGGATTGTCCTCAAACAAATTAAAACGTAATTGTTCTAATAAATATAGAGGATCTAAAACAAAAGTTAAAGTATGACTTTAACCAATTAAAATATAAATGTTATGAAATCTACTTATCTGTATATATTTCTAGTATTAGATACTAGATATAAATCACATAAATGTATATTGATTTATAGAAATTACAAAATTAAGTAGAAATGAGATTAAAGGACAAGTGGACTTACGATTATAAACGAAGCAAATGTTGATAAATTATCCATAGTAAGTTGATTCTTGTTGAACATACTGGCTTAATTAAATAAATAAAATAATTGTTATTACGAAATTCCACTTAAAATAAATGTTATAATATAACTTGTTTAGACAAGTTTGAATTTCATTTATAATAAAAGAACAATTGTTATTCATTTTATTTAAATGAAATATCGTGTGGAATTTCACAAATAGTTAATGATCTTTGTAAATCCTTAACTATAATGTACTTGACATTAATAATGATTGGATTAAATTTAGTGATTTAAATCCAATGTACCTTTAGTATTACCATTTAGCCCAGTGAACAAGAATGTATATCAAAACTCCATAATGATGGAATTTTGAAATCAATTGATTTCGCATCATATGAAGAATACAGATCATGTTTATTAGGTAAAATAACTGGAACCCCTTTCACTTGATACAGTGATTGAGTGATAAGTATTGGGTCTCATACATAATGATGTATATAGAGCAATGAATACATAAACTAGAGGTAGGTTTTATTACTTCATTATATTTACTGATGATATCAGTAAATTTAGATATGTGTATCTTATGAAACACATCAGAATCCTTTGAAAAGTTCAAAGAATTCAAAGTGGAGATAGAAACCAATTTTAATAGAAAATAAATACCTTTCGAACAGATCGAAGAGGAAATTTAAGCCAATTATTTAATGACTATCAAGATAAATTTGAAATTGTTTCATAACTCACTCCATCTAGAACACCATAGAAAAATGGTATGTCTGAAAGGAGAAATCACATCTTATAAGATAAGATACGATTAATGATAGGTCGTGCAGATCTTCCAATAAAATAAATTTAGAACAATTGCATTTAGTCCTACTAGAACGATTTTAAAGACGCCATATAAGATATGGATTAGGAAATGTCCTTGTAAGTCTAATACGAAGATTTGGGAAGTAAGGCGTTTGCTAAAACGCCCTTTATCTGACAAGATCAGACCCAAATCAGATAACAGATTTCGTGGAATATCCAAAAAGAAATAAATCGATATTAAATTTATAAATCCTATGAGAATAAAAATGTTTATTACTCGAATTGGTATTTAAAGGAGAGTCAGTCTCTAAGATACCGATGAGAATGAGATAGAATTCGAAATGTCTCGAAGACCACGAAATACCATTGAATCTTGTATAGACAAGAAATTGAGTGGGAGTAACACAATAATTCTAATGTTACATTGATGACACGTTAATTATTGTGAATAATGTTAGTTTATAAAACAAGAAATATACATACTGATTCTAAGAACGAGAATGTTTGGATTAAGAAGTTCATAATCGAACTTAATTCATTGTTGATCCAATGATTTACATTGCGATAACAATGTGGCTATTGCTCAGGCCTAAAACGTTAAACTCATCATTGATCCAAACATATATTTAAGAAATGTAATTCTTATGTGAAATTGTTCACACAAGAAATTAACATATTTGCAAAGTTGCAAAAGTTGTAATGTTGCAGACCTACTGAGTTCAACTCTGTTGCAGCAGAAGTTTAATAGCCACACTAGTTTCATGAGTATACGATACATGAATGATTGACTCTAGTGCAAGTGGGAGATTGTTGGAGTTTATGCCCTAGAGGCAATCCATTTGATGTGATTAATAACGTTGGTTTTATTTGGAATAAAATATTCTGTTATGTTATATTTACTGCATAATATAAATAATAATATAATAGAAGTCCTTAGAATAATAATACGGAATTATATAGTTCGAGTAAGACTGAACTTGAGATTATATAATTATTAAGTATTATAATTCTTAAATGTCCCTAGTCGAGTTTCATTGTTTATATAGGACAACAATAAAGCGTTGAGACTAGTATATTGATTGACTGATGATCACATCTCATTGATCATTAATATACGTGATATTAAAGTCAAAATATAAATACATATTAGAGAATATCGTATTGGGCTGACCCACCGTGAGATAACTCCTTGGAATATAATTGAAGTATCATAAGTTATTCTCATAGTGACAGTGATGTAATGGTCCTCAGACCTGAAATCATTATAATTTTATTCGAGGATATTTGTGTTTTGATATCATCTAAAGTTATTTCGTAACAGAGTAATGATAACGGTGATTATTGGATACATCTCGAATCGAATAAAAAATTATGAATGATCTAGATGGAATTTAACCCTACGATATATTCATAGTGATATCCATGGGCCTCTTGATTGAGTGAGATTGTAAAATGCATGGCCGTGCTCAAATACTGATTTGTTTTAAATAGTCTACTCATCGATCAAGAAAAACGGATTAAATTATAAAGAGGATGATACGATCCATGCCTTGAGTTTAATCCAGGATATAACGGTTAAAAGGATTATATTACATTGATACACTGGTCACAGAAAGGTTGTATCGAATCGATAATTTTATTATAACTTGGGTAGCAGCGACGCATTGCTAGATGCCAATCACTGTTTATGGCTTTAAATAAAATTTAAAACCATTGCCAACGTTGTAGTAACCTATAGGGTCACACACTTAGAACATTGTGAAGGAAAACTGATTTTGTTTTGGAGTAAAATAAATATCAATAGTTGATATTCTATTTGAATCGGTATGAGGAATGGTTCCTTATTTATAGAACATGTGAACATTTTGAAAGGGTAATTTTACTTCCTATTAAAAATGAAACACATGTACTATATTAATAAGAAAGAATTATTAAACCGATTATTAGAAAACCCTAAAACAAATGGGATCAGAAATGGCGGCTAGCACCGAAGATTTCTTCTTCCCTTCGATCAGATCGAAGACTGTGTTCGTGTGGATTACTTGTAGAGGCTCGACAGATGGAGGGCTGAATTCGATTCGAATCGACCGAACATAAATTGATTTCTTTAAACACGAATGGATCAACAGGTATTTTTCTCAATTTATACAAATTATTACATAAGATCCTGTTAATTTTGGGTTTGAATTTCGTTATTGTCACGTGAATTTGACCCAAAACACTTTCAAAAACAACTTCAAGGATAAAATGGTACTACGTTGAAGTGTTATAGATTTACATAGGAAAGCCCGTACGGCCTACGGAAAGGGACTGAACTTATACATGGAAAGAAACATACGAGTTGGGAAAACCTACATATGCTGTATATTAGGTTGACATGGACCATTACATGACATTGGGCAAGGGACATTCATAGTTAACACATGACGCGGGTTGGGATACTAGTACGAGAGGTGCAGAGCAAATATACATGATAGATACCGTGGGATGTTATACATGATAGATACCTTGTGATAGTATACTTGATAGAAACCTGACAATGTGATACATTGACCCTTGACACCATAGTTTATCATGATACCTTAGTTTACCTTGCTACAGTAGTTAATCCAGTTATCTTGGTTGAGCTTATCTATCTTGTTGTCATCCTTATGTTTACTTTCAGTTTATGCATGTCATGTTACCTTTACCTGTTTTTATGCTGGAAGTAGATAGGACTTACCAGTCTTTATGACTGACCCAGTTTTCTTTCGCCTCTTTGTCTTCCGTTCCCCCCCAGGTTTCAGGGAGGAAACACTGTTATCTAGTTCGGACTTCTTCTGCTTGAAGGTCATCACGCATGGCTTGGACTTTTCTTGGCTATGGCTACTTTACTGTTTTACTTGGGGAATAATTTATGAAATGGTTTTATGCTTCTTTACTATTGCAAGACAGGTTTTGATGTATTATGATGTAAAAGGCTTTAGACCTTATTTTATAAGGTAATGAAATTTGTTTTACTTCCGCTGTTTAATATAAGTTCTGTCTTGTAATATTTCTGTGCATGTTTACCTCGATAATGCTTCACCAAACTTAGTGCATTCCCTTTGTGAGTGACCCTAGCGGAGGTGGGGTGTTACATTTGGTATCAGAGCAGAAGGTAACCAGAATGGGCAAAAGTTTTTAAAACCTTCTGAAAACTATTTGAGAAACCGTTTTACAAAGAAGCATTTTTCAAGAAAAGTTTTTAAAGGCTATTCCCCAAAAGCCATTAGCACTATCCTTTGTTTCCTTGATTGAATCTCTTTTCCTTTCTTTCCTCCATCTGTAGTCACAGTAGTTATAACTGTGACCAATCTTTGTCTAGCCACGTAGGTGTTTTCCGTACGATGGAGGTGGTTCACGAGAGACCTGGTTCCGTGGTACAAGGAAGGATAATAAGAGTAAGGATAAAGGACGCGAGCTTAAGGATAAGCAACTGTTGGTATGGCTTAGTCCATCAAGGAGGACAAGGACAAGATCATCGGAGAGGGCAATTGTACGCTCCCATTTCTAGGGTACCTAAAAGAGATGGTACCGTTTCTGGTAAAGGTTTAGTCGTTCTTTTCTATCATCCCGTCCAGACTTTGTCTTGATCATCGTATCATTTAAGTCTGCTTGGATAGTTGAGTCTCTGCACCTTAGTACTAGCATGGTAGAAGATCCCACTTTAGTCCCAAAATCTGGTTGGAGAGTTGGTCCGTTTCTTCATGACTTGTTTGGATTTGAGAATGACATGTCTCGGCTATAGATGGATTCTAGGGATAAAGTGGTCACCCAATAAGGGGTGCCATTCTCGGTTTTGGAAAGAGGGTAGTTAGACTCTCGACTCACCTTGGTGATACCCTCGAAGTCTCGTGTAACCTTTTGCGTTCTGTCATGGTTAGTTACCTAGAATCTCGGGATGCAATTGTTGGTAATCCGTTCGAATAGAATTCGCCGCTAAGGCGGATGGTTCGTTTCGCTTATGCATGAGTTATGGGAATCACTCTAGTAAGTACTCTTGGCAACATGGATTGGCACCGGCAAACGAGATCCAGAATTCCCTAGTGAATTTTGGAGAGCTTGTATGAGTAAGTGGATACGTTTGAGCCAAGTATACTAGGAAAAGGATAAGTGAAAGTGGAATAAGAGGCGACAATGAAATAAGTTCTAACTCATATCTTGGAAATAGGAATCAAGGAGCTACGAGATCATGGAGTTAAAAAGATGGTCAAGGCACCGGGGAATTAAGCTCAAGGAAACGCGACTTAGAAGACGTAAGGCTAGACATGCGCATTGTACCTCTTTTTAAAGAGTGTATCCTTGATCCCTGGTTTTTCCTGTAGAGCTTGCTCGCATGTTATCTTTTGGTGAATATCCTCTCGGTCCTGTTTCTGTTGCAAACCCCGTAGGGAGTTTTACCTCGTTTATCTCCTCGATCCTATCGTGAGAACCTTAGGTAGAATCCTATGGATGTAAACATGTGTTTGAAACATGTTATGATTGATATGGTTGCAAGTGGTTGCTCGTGGATGCGCGAATACACATTAGATACTAGATCGACGCACTCACATTTCATATTGCATATGCACGAGTATTTATATCTGTTTATGGATGAAATTGAATGTGTTATCATGCGGATGTTGCATAAGAATGAATGGTTGTGCACGCATATAGCATTTATATGGCTAGGACTATTTGCATACATGTTGGATTCATGACACTAAACATAATTTGCATTAGAAGATCATTCAGGCCTGATCATTAGCATTAGTTAAGGAACATATACACACACTTTCTTGCATGTGTTCATAAAGCATTAGAAGCCTTTTATGGACCATGGTTGCTTGTGGATGATGTTTTGAGTAGATGGATGATGGATGGTAGGATACGTTCTTCCTAACTTGGAGATTTCGGGGACAAAATCCTTAAAGGAGGGGAGAATGTAACAACCCGAATTTTAAACAACGTGTTAAGACAAGAATCAAGGCAGAATTAAATTATAAAATCTGAATCAGGATAAACGGGTTGAGCCATTGCGTTTGTCTCGGAAAAACACGCGAAATAGAGTCCAAAATTTCGTAAATCGAAGTTCGTATGACCCAGTTAAGGCCCAACGAAGTTTCACGAAAATTCAAATCCGAAAACAGATTTGAAATTCAGCCCAGAAAGAGAAGGCGGGAAAATTCCCGCCAGACACACAGGGTGTCGACCCCTGGGTCGACCCCCCCTCCAGGGGGTCGACATGGGTGTCGACCCATGGGTCGACCCCTCCCCAGGGGGTCGACTCCCCCCCCCCCCCCGTAGAACCCCGACCTGGTGCACCTTCTTGTCATGTTGGCTCGGTTTTGGAGACTTGTGACGATTTTTGAGGATTCAGATCTATCCTAGGGTTTATCCTACGGCCTAAACTACTCCTAATCTCTATAAAAAGACCCCTAAGCCTACCCTAAACCCTCACAAATCACTCATGCCACGAAGTGCTGCCCAAATGCCGAGTGATCATGGCCTCCATCTCCAATTCCTAGAGACTATGCATTCAAATCGGATTCAAATCCAAAGGTGCAAGCTTGCTACACCTAATCGAGGCCAAATCAATGTTGCTACGGCGATTTCATGACGGTTCTTCATCAAAGGAGCCACCTTTCTTCGTCACGACGATGCATAATCCTTCCCTAAGCCTCGCTATGTAAGTTCTAGCTACTTGTAGATTCTAACGGTGGTTCTAATGTGACATGGGATAAAATGCGATGAAACATAAGTATGCTAGCTTATGTGAACCTAAATTTGCCCATTTTCTATGATCTATGACCTTGGGCTAAGTTGTAGCGACTTAATCATGCCATTCACGTTATGTTTAACCTAGTATATCTTGCAAGTTTGAATCTTTATCTATGAAACGTTAGCATGAACCTTTGGGAACCACTTGACTTGTGAAACATGGGCAAAGACTTGACTTTGGGGCTTATGCATGTTTGTGGCCAAATTACCTTAGAATGCTATGCATGTTTGTGGCCAAATTCACTTATGATACTATGCATATTTGTGGCCAAATTCCCTTATGACACTATGCATGTTTACGGCCAAATTCCCTTATGACACTATGCATGTTTGCGGCCAAATTCCCTTATGACACTATGCATGCTTGTGGCCAAATTCCCTTATGATACTATGCATGTTTGTGGCTAATATGTTGGCATAATACCCTACTATGTGACTCGCTTCCACTTGGGTTGGAAATACGTTTGGGTAGCTTAGGAAAAACGTGGGTATGACATGAAAAACTTGACATGGGGTTTACATGAGAACATGACATTCATGATACATTTAAACACGGTCATGACACGTGGGGAAAACACGGAACTTGAACTAGACATGGGTGGGTTGTAAGTGTAAAAAGACACTAGACCAAACATGAAAGTGGCCAACTCGAGGTTGGGTTGAGTTTGTAGCATAAACCTACCCGGACCCGCCCGGCTGAACTAGTGGCTACAAACAATAGGATCCAATGTGAGAAGTTGGTCATGTCACGCTTAAGACCCGAGGTTAGACTAGGTTGTGGTGTAAAACTACCCGGACCCGCCCGGCTTAACTAGTAACTACAACAAGGTCTAATGTGAGAGGTTGAGAGTGCATTAATTAAATTAATGCCACATGATAAGGTTAAGTAAATTTGACTAATGACACTTAACCTATATGACACGAATGGGTATGTTAAGTGGGACCGGGCTTAATTTCTTAATGACACATAACCATACAAGACAATTAGGGGATGGGGTTAAGTAATTTACACTTAACTAATCCGACTTGGTAATTAGATGGGGTTAAGTAACTTAGACTTAACTAATCTAAACACGGTAATTAGATGGGGTTAAGTAACCTTCACTTAACTAATCTAAGCACGGTAATTCGATGAGGTTAAGTTAAACACTTAACCAATTTAAACTTGGTAATTCAATGAGGTTAAGTAACCAATACTTAACCAACTTAACATGATAATTTAATGGGGTTAAGTAACTTATACTTAACCAATTATACATGATGATTTGATGAGGTTAAGTAACCTACACTTAACCATTGTAATACGATTAGTGGATGGGGTTAAGTTAACCTATACTTAACCAATCCGACTCAATAATCTGATGGGATTAAGATAATCTATGCTAAATCAATCTAACATGATAATCTGATAGGGTTAAGACAAATAAATACTTAACCAATTTGACTTGATAGGGTTAAGTCATGAGCTTCTTGGTATACTTAACCAACTTGTAGGGCTAAACCTTGAACTTAAATACTTAGCCAATCTTGACATGATTCGTAGGCGGGCTAAGTCACGAACCTGAATAACAACACGTAACCCAATAGACAAAACCCTAGTGAGAGGAACTAGGTAGAAAATCGTGGTTAATCAAGGGTAACGGGGAAAATAAGCTAAGTGGTAAACCTTAGTTAAGTATAACTAAGTAATAATTCTTAGCCAAGGACATGGGACTTGTTCATGAATGGATGAGTAACCCGATATGGTAGGTCATCGCTTAAACACACGAGGAGGAGCAAATTATCCGACTTGGATAAGGGCTCCAACGAACTGGGTGACGAAGCGGTAGCTTCGGGGGACGTGAGGGTACTCTTGTTATCCCTCTGTGAGGTGGCAGGTGGTCCATGAAACCCGGCCTCACAGAGGTTAAGGTCTGCGGTAGAAGAGCCAAGAGTATGCCTTGGTTGCTATGCGAGCGACATAAAGACTGGGATGGATTAGCGTGGAGTCGACGATACTTGATTTTTCCCTGGATAGCACGTCGCCGACTACCTACCATCTTTAGTAAATCGTGTACGAATGGAAAGGCAGAGAACTCCCAACAGACCATGTTCTTGCTATCGAGTCATGGGTGAGGTTGGCCCATAGGAAAGTGGGGCTATAGTGGGGCCGGGATGTAGTTCTCATACATGATTTTTCTTGGATTGCCTTTCAATGGTTGAGGGAGGGGTCACGTGGGACTATAGCCACGGGTACAAAAATAGACCTTGATATCTGCATCAGCAGACGACTTAAAGCTCCCGACCGAGTTCCGTATTTCTTGATTTGCCCTGGCACGGAACTCGGATGGCACATTGAGGAACATGTGCGTCTAGACATGGAAAACGATTCACGATACATACGCGGGATAAAGGGCGCGGTTGACGGGTGGCATAATCCCTAGTGGTCCTAGGTGGCCAAAACACAAATTGTAATAACCCGGAAAATACGAGCCAGTTTAAAATTTTTAAATTGGTTATTTCAAAGGGATTTGAGAAATTGAAATAGAATATTTCAATAAAATAGGGAATTAGAAATAGTGAGTCGGTTTGAAAATTTGAATTCAAACTTTGACTGACTGTGCAGGGTGGAAAATATAACGGATTTTAGTGAAACCAAAAATATTTAAATTTGTTATTCAATACCTTTCTAACGAATCTGTAAAATCGAAGTTTCATAACGGGAATCAAAAGTTATGGCCGAATTAATTTTCAGAAGGGTCGGTATATGGAATCTATAGCCCTGGAAAATTGATATTTTGCATACGACCTCGGAATTCGACGAAACCACTTTTATTGGGTCTGGGATGTCAAACTATTGCTAGATTTCAAATTTCATAATTTTTGAAGCTAGTATGTGAGCGTGGCAAAAGAAAATGTGTTTGGTCAATTTCTGTTAAATTGGATCGACCAGAAAATGGCCATTTTTCAAACGACCTCAGAATTCGACGAAACTAGTTTTGTTGGGACCGTAGCGTCAAAACATAGCTAGATTTATTTTTTTGGAATTTTTCGAATCAGTTTGTGGCCCTGGCAAATTTAAATGTACGTTGAAAGTTAAAAATTAAATGTTTTATACTTTAATTTGAAAAATAACTGACTGTAACAGTCGAATTGGCCTACGAAATATATCCCATTGTGTCCGGAATGGGGGTATTTAGCTAGGGGCGATAGTCGTTGGGTTTAAAAAGGAGTTCGTTTGAGAAAACACTATTTAAAAATTTAATATAGTCCTCGGCCAACCAGAATTTTCCATTCATAAATTTTAAAAATAAAAAGAAAAGAAAACCCCCTCGAACGAACGGCGACCCGAGCTCCCAACCTTCCAGCCCCGATCGCCGCCGCTACCGCCACCTACAGCCTTCGCCACCGCCACCCCTCGACGCGCCTCCGTCCCCTCTTCAAATCCGACTAACCACCGCCACCCCTCGTCGCCTGTGCCGCCCGAATCGAAGCCCCAAAGTCCCGACCTTTCCAACGCTGCCGCCGCCGATCTGGACCACCGAACGCCACCAAACCACCACCGACTAGAAGCCCTCTCTTCCCTCTTCCACTTCCAACTCGCCGATCGTCCCCTCGTGCCTCAATTCTCGCGAAAACTGTAAACCTTGTTTTGAAGCTTCGTGAAAGTGAGTTTTTCTTTGATCTTTACACTTTGAAAAATCATATCTTTTTGGTGTGTTGACGAAATTCGATGAAACAGGAAACATCGGGACCGTAAGGAAGCTCTCTACCCAATAGAAGAAGCCGCGGATTTTTCTGACATCGTATCGATTTTTAGCACTCCGAAAACCAATGTGAGAAATCTAAATTAACGTGAAATTGAATGGAAAATGTCGTGTATAATTTATATTAGCGAAATATAAATTACATACGTGTTGTATACCTCATGTACATACGTAGTGTAAGCTATATAAGCGAAGTATGAATTTTACATGCATAGAATAATTGATATATGTGTTGAAATGCAAGTGAAATATAGCAATTATATATATATATATATATATACACTCCCCTCGTCCACAAACCATGGGCAATATTTATTGTTGTGAATTGGTGTGAAATATTGGATGAAAAATACGAATGGTTGAATAATTGTTTGTGGTTGATATTGTTTGGTTGTGGTTGAAAAATACCCATTGGTGATTGAAATGAATTGGAAATATTTGTGGAAATAAAAATAAACATGCCGCCTACGTGCGAATTAGATGCATGAATCCCCATTGTCAAAAACCGCGAGGTTTTAAGGTAGAGCGAGGAGCCGTACTAGGGACGGTGCCGGTTTTAACTACCCTGCCGTTATGCTGCCGAAATTTTGAATAATCATTGTGTGTTAGAATTATTTTCATATGTTGAAATTATTTTCATGCGTTGAAATTAAAAGCCATATATTGAAACTATATCCATGTGTGGAAATGTTTGTGTGTTGAAAAGTGTTGTGTGAAAATTAAAATTCATTTGTGAATGAATGAAGTGTTTAAACAATAAAAATCACAATTTTATATATATATGAAGTATGAAAAATATTCGCCTTATATAAATAGTTTCAACAACAAAAATTCCATCTTTCTAATATGAACAACATAAATAAAATGTCCATGCGTGGAAATACTCATGTGTTGAGAAGTGTGTGTAGTGGAAAAGTTCATGTGTTGAATAAAAAGATCGAACAATAAAAATTACATTTTTATTGAAACTATGAAGTGTTGAAACATCTATTTGTCGAATAAATATCTTAAATGATAAAAATATCATTTTTATCATATGTGTGATATGCTAAAGATATGCAGACGTTGAAATAAATATGTGTGAAGGAAATATTATATTTAACATGCATAGGAACTAAATAAAATAGTCATGTGTTGAAATATATTTTAGTTCGCCAAAATTATCATCTTTGAAATGTGAAGTGTTAAAAAATAGCCACTTGTTCAAATAAATGTGCATGAGTTGAAATATACATTAATTAGCTAATGATATGATTTTAGCCTATGCATGCAACATTAGAATGAATGGTGTTTTTAAACCAAAGCAAATCAAATATGAAATTGAATGGAAAATGATAAGTGTTAGAAATTGTATACATGTGCATGCATATCTATTGAACAGGTTAAAGCAAAGGGGCTAGAGAAGAGAAATAAAATTTTGTGCCCGACAAATAGGTACACATTTACTGCTTTGTTTGGGTGATGATTTTATGAGCCTGTTGGCTAGCCGCTTGGCTTTTTCTTTTTCTTTTTGATATAAGACGCCCGTGTGGCTATTTGGGAATTTTTCCAGACCCTCCCGTACAAAGGAGGTTATGGCGAAATTTTCCGAAATTTAAAGGCGTTAGTGAGATAATTGAAGTGGAAACGACATAGGAATTTTTGAATGAACTATATTTATATAAATATATAAATATAAATAGAATTAAAACGAAACGTAGCCGTGCAGTTCGTGTTTTGAAACCGTGATTTCAAACAACTAGTGCGGGAGATCCGACCATTGGATTTTCCCGAAACCGCAACCGTTGGGTTCGCCTTGGAAATATCTTTCCAACGGCACCAACTTTGTGAAGATCCGACGGTTGGATTGTCTGGAATGTTTAATTCAAAATTGAAGAAAAACAGCATCAGAAACGATTATATATATATATATATATATATAAATATAATTAAATTAAATCGAATAACGACGCTGCAGTTCGTAAATTGAAATCGTAACTTCAAGTGGAAGATCCGACCGTCGGATTTTCCCAAAACTGAAACCGTTGGATTCGTTTTGAAATGACCTTCCTAATGATGTAAAATTTGTGAAGATCCAACGGTTAGATTTTCAAATATGTGTAAAACAAAATTAGTGAAAAGCAGCGCCAGTGCATCGACACGACCCGAAACGTCGTTTAATTAAATATGGCCGTTTTAAATTAAATAAAAATGGAGATATATCGTTATAAAATACTATAGACGATATAGAGTGGAGATAAACCAATTTTGTTGTGTTTGCTTGATATGTGATGGTTGAATGTATTTGACATGAAAATTATAACTAAATAACTGAAATGTGAATGTTGAATAGTCCAACCATGTGATTAATTGATTTGAAAATCTAAATATACGTGGGTTATTTGAAAAGGCCTAGTTTATCTCATTTCAAATAATCGATCGACGTTGAGAAGTCGAAGAGTCGAAGACGACTGAAGACCGACGATCTCCACATTGGACGGATGGGCGCTACTGATGCTCGTGATTGGAGTAGCTACCATGAAGGAATTGAAGTAGTAGCCGTCCAAACATACGGTTGATTGTACGGATATGCGAGGAATTGGTGCCTCCGGTTTCGTTCAGACCCAGAACGGACTTGTAAATGGACTGTGTGTCTGACATTGGATTTTGTTCTGTGTTGATTGATCTCTGTTAAATATATATCTGTTTGGCGGCGGAGAATTTATTCTCTTGCTTAACGCCCTTCTCTGAGACGTACGAGCTCAGAGGTTATACATTGACAGAAATCAGTCGCATGGAGTGGATTGCCTGTGTGGCACGCCTAAGTGGCATACGATCAAGGCTTCTGTTGCAAAGCAAAGTCTTGTGGTTGATGATCAAAGCATGGTCTATGTGACGTAGCTTTGTGTATAACGTGAATTCGCGAGCCTCACCCCTCGGTATGAGTCAAAAACGGGAGAGTGACTGCAGGGAGAGCACGATGTTTCTTTCTAGCTAAGGTGGTGTCAGTGACCTACCACACCTGACATTATATATACTTTTCACCTGTGTGGTTGTTGGAATGCGAGGCGCCTCGATATAGGTCTGTAAGGACCGGGAAACGTGTGTTCAGGAATAACTAATCCTCAAAAGTAAGAGAGGACCGGCCCTGAAGATCCAAGGATCATAGTGGGGTCCTGGGACATTTGCTAGAGTGTCTCGAATCGGAGAGGAGCTTGCCCCTTGCCTCGACTCATGAAGGAATCCAATTTCCAATACGAAATATGCGGACGTGATTGTATTACTAGTATGGCGACATAGTAGATGGTAGCTATGCCGCCTAGGATTGATATTTATGATTGAAATCGCTTTTGAAACATATATACACTCGTAATAATATCAAGCACTTTTGTTTTATTCGTATGAAGCATCTTTGGCCATTATAAGGTAAAAACTCTATCCTCCGGCTTGCGTTGCATTGTGTGATGGGACCTGAGTCTTATAATGGCTTCATTTTATAAAAAGCATTGCGTTGATTTAATTATTTATTTTATTTCATGCACTAGCACTCATTGGAGTAAACCCGTTCCGCGAAAGTGGCGTCGTCCTTTGATTTGCCTTATTATTGTTGTTAATAAGTTGAGTAGATTTCTCATACCAGTCCCATGACTGACTCGTAGTTTGTTTCACCTTGCAAACTCGGGTGCCCTCATTTTCACACGAGCAGCCTAGTTACATGTTTCTGACGCACCTTTTGGCTCATGGCGAGGCTTGACTACACCGTGCTGACTTGGATTTTCTCCTCCATTATTGTATCTATATTATGATTCCGCCATAAGACTGATATTCCTTTTGTGTACTCTTTATGTATGATTCCGCCTCAGGCGATGGTGACTGATTATGTATCATTATGCACTAAGTTGTATCCTGTACTGTGCTTCTCTGATGTGATAATATCTATATGATTCCGCTGTCATATGTGTGTAAATTATTCTATTTTCTGTTTATGCTATTATCTGTGATCTGCTAATGATGATTAATGTGTTATATTCCAATGATTATCCTTAACACTGTGTCACGGGGTTTTGGGATCGTCTCACAAACCGAGACACGGAAACGTTCATTAGGTAGCATAATCCCTAGTGGTCCTAGGTGGCATAAATCCTAAGTGAACACGCGATAGTTCATGGTAAGAAAACATAACTTGATCAAGGGTAGCAGTCCAAAACAACTTCAAGGATAAAATGGTACTACGTTGAAGTGGTATAGATTTACATAGGAAAGCCCGTACGGCCTACGGCAAGGGACTGAACTTATACATGGAAAGAAACATACGAGTTGGGAAAACCTACATATGCTATATATTAGGTTGACATGGACCATTACATGACATTGGGCAAGGGACATTCATAGTTAACACATGACGCGGGTTGGGATACTAGTACGAGAGGTGCAGAGCAAATATACATGATAGATACCGTGGGATGTTATACATGATAGATACCTTGTGATAGTATACTTGATAGAAACCTGACGATGTGATACATTGACCCTTGACACCATAGTTTATCATGATACCTTAGTTTACCTTGCTACAGTAGTTCATCCAGTTATCTTGGTTGAGCTTATCTATCTTGTTGTCATCCTTATGTTTACTTTCAGTTTATGCATGTCATGTTACCTTTACCTGTTTTTATGCTGGAAGTAGATAGGACTTACCAGTCTTCATGACTGACCCCGTTTTCTTTCGCCTCTTTGTCTTCCGTTCCCCCCCAGGTTTCAGGGAGGAAACACTGTTATCTAGTTCGGACTTCTTCTGCTTGAAGGTCATCACGCATGGCTTGGACTTTTCTTGGCTATGGCTACTTTACTGTTTTACTTGGGGAATAATTTATGAAATGGTTTTATGCTTCTTTACTATTGCAAGACTGGTTTTGATGTATTCTGATGTAAAAGGCTTTAGACCTTATTTTATAAGGTAATGAAATTTGTTTTACTTCCGCTGTTTTATATATGTTCTGTCTTGTAATATTTCTGTGCATGTTTACCTCGATAATGCTTCACCAAACCTAGTGCATTCCCTTTGTGAGTGACCCTAGCAGAGGTGGGGTGTTACAGTAAGGATAAAAATATATTTTTATCGAAATGAACTAGTTTATAAGTAGAATTAAAATCCAATTATTTTTAAATAAATAAAATTGGATTTGAAGTGGTTTTAAAATAATCAGAATTTCCAATATATGTGAATTGGAATGGATTTGAATCGAAGTTATCTCTGGAATATTTCTATGTTGGATTTTGTGATTATATAGAGTTGGTTGTGGAAATTTGAAAGATATATTTATATCATTATTTCCAATATGATATTTGTTTGTTTTTGAATTTGATATTGAATATAAGCCGATACATTTTCTATTCAGAGCCTTGTATTTAATATCAAATGAGATTTTGGGTTCGTCGTGAATGGTGTCTTAAACCTAGTTTAGAAAAGAATAAATCTATTAATTAAGATTTATTGAAATTGTCCATTTAATTGGAATTGAATTTAAATCGGTTTTTGGGTTTGTCGTGAGCGGTGTTTTGAATAACACCTATTCTTTAACCTGATTAACAACGGAGTGTGATTTTGGGTTTATCGTGAACAGTGTTTTAGATGACATTGGTTCTTTAACCCAGTTAAAGACAGGATGTTGATTTTTGGGAAGATTAAAACTAAGTGGAGTTTTAATGAATCTTTAATTAGATTAAAGTGATCGAGAATATAGTATCACCAGTTTTGCTCCAAAGCGATAGTTAAATCTTTAATTAGATTTGAACGTGAAATGGTAATTAATATTTACCGATAACACTGTGGTGTTAGATATGTAGTATTACCAGTTTTGGTCCTTGGGATGAATAGCCTGGGATTGGGAAATAAAATAAATAATTACTTCGGTGTGGTTCGCTAATCCCGACTAGTTTGGAAAACCTTAACATGGTTTCAAATGATATCCAAAGGAAGATTAAAGAATAAATTTAGAAGAATTTATCTTTGATAAAATTAATGGGAACCTTTGCCTAAGAATGTGAATATTTGAATAAATAATATTATGAATTGGAATGAGGCGTATGTTGTGTTTGTGTAACACTTGTTTATTATATACACGGGTTATTCGGAAAGGCCGAATTTATACCCATTCTGAATAACCGATTCAATGACAAGTCGAAGATGAAGACGGTGGTTGAAGAGCGGAGGTCTTCACATCGTTTGGATGATTACTGATGATCTTGATTGGGTTGTACACCCAAGAGGAGGGAATCAATTGGTGATCGTTCAGACGTAACTGGAGATCGATGGATATGCGAGGAATAAGGTTCCTCCGGTTTCGTTCAGACCCAGAACGAACTTGTAAATGGACTGTGTTTCTAACATTGGATTTTATTCTGTGTGATTGATTTCTATTAAATATATATCTGTTTGGCGGCGGAGAATTTATTCTCTTGCTTAACGCCCTTCTCTGAGACGTACGAGCTTAGAGGATATATATCGGTAGATATCAATCACATGGCATGAATTGCCTGTGTGGCATGCCTAAGTGGCAGATGATCTAGGCTTCTGTTAAAAAGAAAAGTCTTGTGGTTGATGATAAAGCACAGCCTGTGTGGCATAGCTTTGTGTATGGGGTTAATTCGCGAGCCTCACACCTCGGTATGAGTCAAAAACGGGATTGTGACTGCAGGGAGAGCATGACGTTTCTTTCTAGCTATGGGTGATGTCAGTGACCTACCGGCCCTGACATTTATATACTTTTTACCTATGTGGTTGTTGGATGCGAGGCGTCTCGGATATAGGTCTGATAGGACCGGGAAACGTGTGTTCAGGAATTTCCAATCCTCAAAGTAAGAGAGGACTGGCCCGGAAGATCCAGTATCGCTGTGTGTGGTCCTGAGACATTTGCTAGAGTGTCTCGAACGGAGAGGAGCTTGCCCCTTGCCTCGACTCATGACGGAAATCCAATTTCCAATACGACCTTTGTAGTTTTAATTGTAGAACTAGTATGGCGACATGATATATGGTTCCCATGCCGCCTATGATTGATACTTATGATTGAAATTGTTTTGACACTATATACTTATAGTAATATCAAAATAATCTATTTTTAAATGTATCAAGCATTCTTTGGCTATTATAAGGTAAAGCCCTATCCTCCGGCTTGCGTTGCATTGTGTGATGGGACCTGGGTCTTATAATAGCTTCATTTTTCTTTATTTAGCATTGCGTTGTTTGTTTTATGCACTGGTATTCTTGGGAGGAAATCCATTCCATGTTATACGGCGTGGTCCCTTGATTTACCTAACTTTAAAAATAAAGATTAATAACTGTTTTTGTAACACCCCACGTCCATTAATGTCACTCGCAAAGGGAATGCATTAACTTCCATGGAGCATTTTAAGTGAATATACAACATAAAATCACAACAAGACAGGTATAAAGCAGTACTTGAAAATTTAAATCTTTATTTATTGCAGCAGAAGGTAAATATGTCTGGTTACATCATCAAAAACCATAAACCAAAGTCAAGTACAAAATATCCATCTTGATAAAACAAAGTACATAATCCCACTACTACAAATAGCCATAAAGAAAATGATAGGCTGAACTTTACTTCAGCAATCCAAATCCAAGTGCTCCCAACGAGATCCCAATCAAGCTCCACTGGTACTAATCACACCCTTAGAACCTAGGGGGGAAGAAGAAAAGAGGTGGAAACAAAGGGGGTCAGACATAAAGTCTGGCTAGTCCGATAACTCTAACAACATAATTATTAAAGCAATATGATAAGATATAAGCTAGAGAATAAGGTAATGACTGTGTCAACCACATGGGTATGGCAAGGCAATCAAGAGAAACAGAGATAACGTTAATGGCGCTTCCTAATCAATATAGGATAATTACTATATTCTACCGTACTGTACCATACTGTACTGTACTAACACTAACTGGACCCCTACTAGTCACTCTAGAAATTTGATCCCTCTTGGTTAAATAGAACGATGATAGCTTTGTGTACTACTAGATGTACCCACGATCCTCCATGTTTGACTGTATATCTCTAGTTGCTATCATAGGTACCCAGGGTGTACCTATCCCCACTAGATGTACCCCTTCAATAAGTAATAATGGTAATTCCATGTACTCCTAGCTGACGTCATAGGTGCCGCCTGCTCCTATCTCCACTAGGTGTACCCCCTTAATAATTATTAATAATAGTGGTAGCTTCGTGTACCCCTGGCTGACTACATAGGTGCCGTCTGCTCCTATCTCCACTAGGTGTACCCACTACCCTGCCTCATTTGATTGGCTCTCTAACTTGTAGATACCCGTGCAGGTCCCACAGTGGGATGTATCACTCCCCAATATGGCAACCTTATACCACGCAAGGAATGCACGACTTATAATTACACGATGCAATAACGTCTTACCTACCAGCCCGGGCCCACGCACGCACGTGACCCCGTTGGACTTGCGTTGCCACCGCTAACCCGTTTTGGCCTCTAACAATCAGACCTAGTAGGCGTGTCCCGTCCTCGATTTGGGACGAGCTCACAAAGATACTTAATGGGCTATTGGACTGAAAAGGGCCCCTCATGCTTGACACAAGCTTTCCACCTAGGCTTGGTCCCCTCTAGTACATCCCATTTAACCCCCTTCATGTCCACTTACATGTTTTAAATTTGGTTAAGGGTTTCTATAGTAATTCCACATGCCACCTAAGGCACCCACTTAAC
Organism: Allium sativum; assembly: GCA_030737875.1. Taxonomy (NCBI): domain Eukaryota; kingdom Viridiplantae; phylum Streptophyta; class Magnoliopsida; order Asparagales; family Amaryllidaceae; genus Allium; species Allium sativum. The sequence continues at coordinate 93,342,025 of CM060916.1, read as the reverse complement.
CCCTATGTCCCACTTACATGTTTTACCTTGGTTAAGTGCTACTAATCGTATTTCCTCATGCCACCCAAGGCACCCACTTAACCCCCATGTCCCACCACATGTTTTACTTTGGTTAAGTGTTTCTTAATTTATTACTACCGTAACCCCTTTAGGACCCCTCACATTAGACTGGCATTTGTGGCTGTTGGATTTGCCGGGGGGGTCCGGGCAGTCTGACACCACAAACGAGCCTAACCTCTTGTCCATACAATTGTTACGCATTTAGTTTGGGCCTTTGACCTCTCACATTAGGCTACCATTTGTGGCTGCTGGATTTGCCGAGCGGGTCCGGGCAGTCCTACACCACAAATGAGTCCAACCTCGTGTCTTAGGCAATTAATTATACATAATTAATTATCCCCAAATTTGAATTACTTTCCCTATTCAAATTTCCATATTTATTTATGTCCATAATTTATCACCTAAATTATGCTCATCTATTTATGGTATATAAATTATACCAATTTCATCACTAATTAATTTTATTCCTTAAAATTAATTACATGCCTTTTAGGCCATTACACGCCAAATTCACAATATGTGTGTATCCACTATTATCCCCATCGTATCCCCGTCATTCGTTCGCTTAACATGACATATACATATTAGACTAGCAAATAGTCCAATACTTAAAAAGAAGGGAATAAACGTCACAAAGTCACATACACACAATAATAGATCTAATTTGCATCTAACTTGCAATTAAGAATTACAACATACTTGCATAGTCTTTGTATTATCAAGGATCCAAATGTAACAACCCGCAAATTCTGAACCAATTTAAAAAATTTATTTTAGAAAATTTTAATGAATTTGAAAATTTAAAGTGATTTATTTTAAATAATAATGGCTAGAATTCATTTTAATCGAAGTTAAAACGAATAAATTTAATTTATATAAAAAAGGAGTTAGAAATGGGGCGGTAGTTTGAAATATGATTTTGAACTTTAACTGAATATACAGGACTCAAAATAAATCAGAATTGAGTGAAACCAGAAATATTTAAATCTGTTTAACCTTATCTTTCTATCGAATCTGAAAAATTGAAATTTCATAACGGAAATCAAAAGTTATGGCCAATTCAATTTTTAGAAAGGTCGTTGTAGAATTCTATATATATAATATATATAGGGCCCGAAAGGCTACTTTTCACATATGAAGGAATTTCGACTCGAAACCACTTCCATTGAGTTCGGAATGACGTTTCTGCATTGAAAAACAGTAAACACTTATATATTATGAGTTACGGAAATTATTTGTTTAAAAATGTATTTTTAATATTAAATATATTGGCCTTGAAAATAGTTATTTTTCAAACGACCTCCGTTTTCGACGAAACCACTTTTGTTGGAACCGGAATATCAAATTATTGCTAGATTTCAATTTTCAGATTTTTCTGAATTAATATGTGAGCGTGGCAAAAGAAAATGTGTTTTGACTATTTACAGTTAAATTTAAACGACTTGAAAAAGGCCATTTTTCAAACAGTCTCAGAATTTGACGAAATAATTTTGTTGGATTCGTGTCGACATAAGAAAGCTGAAAATATTTTTTTTTTAGAATTTTCTGAGGTCGTATGTGGCCCCGGCATGTTTTAATGTACGGTCAATATTTAACTAATTAATTTTTAATGCAATTTCAAATAAAAATCGTGTAGATTTCGGAATTGGGCCACGGGACCTATCCCATTGCATTCAGAAGGTGTCAAAACCTTAAGAACGACATTAAGCAGACCCAAATCAGAGAAAGTCCGAAAATCCACCTTTTAAGCTCAATTTTCGAGATTTAATATTAAAATATTCAGGCCGAAACCGTAACCCTAATTTCAGCCGCCACCTAAACCGAAGGCCAGAATTTCTCCAATTTCAAACGCTCATAACTTTTGATCCACTCAACGAAAATTGACAAACTTGGTACCAAATCGAAGCTTTCGGAGAGATCTTTCAATCTATACAGACAAGATGTGTTTTAGTGGAGCGGATTTCGCGAATTTGAGGCACAAAGTGCCGCCGTTCGCGGCGTCCTGGGGCCCACCAGAGACCACCGAGTTGTGTGCAACTCTCGGCGTGGGCGCGGCACACGTAGGCCGTCGGAGAGGCAGAGTCTGATCGGGTCCTAGACCCTCGGATCAGAGCACGCGCAGAAGGGTTGGAAGGTGATGTATGGGTTCGGCTGTAGCAACGTGCGACGAGGAAGGTCTCCTATTTTTTTTATTATTATTTTATTAATTAAATATTTAATTTATCCAGTCTTTAAAAATCAATATCTCTTTCATACGAGGTCCGATTGACGAACCGTCAGTTGCGTTGGACTCTTCTTTCCGAGAGCTTCGCGATGGCGCGGACCAGAGCTTCGCGATGGCGCGGACCAGAGCTGATTCCGAGACAGTCGAATTTTCAGCCAAAATTCAATGTGAGAATTCAATTTTTTATTATTTAATTAATTATTAATTTATTTTCTTGCTTTAAAATAATTTTGTGATGATGTTAATTCAGATCTGGATTGTTATGTGTTGTATGAATCGTTGATTGTGGCTTGTAATATGTTTGTTGTTGATGTTGTACTAGATTCGCATTAAAATTTCATATTTTATTGAATTTTATTTGCATTTAGAAGATTTAATCTAAATTCAGTTTTAAATCATATTTATTTCAGATCCAGTTGTAAAATTTTATTTTATGTTATTAAAACATAATTTCTGTTTTTCTGAAATTAACAATAGAATTGAAACGACAAATAAAAACTCATTTTTATTTGTTGATATTACCATAAGAATTTGAACGACGAATAAAAGCTTATTTTGTTTGTTGATATTATAATAGAATTTGATCAACAAATAAAAACTCATTTTTATTTGTTAATATTGCTATAAGATTTGAACAACAAATAAATACTTATTTTTATTTGTTGATTTTACAATAAAAATTAAACGACAAATAAAAACTCCTTTTTTATTTGTTGACATTACAATGCAAATTGGACGATGAATAAAATCTCATTTTTTTTATTTGTTTATATTACAACATAGATTGTTTAGTAAATAAAATCTTAATTTTATTTGTTTACATAACAACAGAATTTGGTCAACGAATAAAACATATTTTTATTTTGTTTGCTTTACATTAGAATGTAAACAATGAATAAAACTTTATTTTTATTTATTTGCTTTGCAATAGAAATTGAACGACAAATAAAACATTATTTTAATTTGTTTATATTACAACAGAAATGGGTTAATAAATAAAATCTTATTTTTATTTGTTTAGCTTTCAACAGAATTTGGACGACAAATAAAATATTATTTTTATTTGTCTATTTACAATAGAATTTGAACAAAGAATAAAATATATTTTTATTTATTTACATTAAAAAGAATGGATTAAGAAGATTATATTTTTAACGTGCAATGTTTACATTAAAAAGAGTGGATTAAAAAGCATATATTTTAATAAGAAATTGTTTCATAATTAAAATTACATTTTTCTATGCAATGAAAGGGTGAATTGTTAATGTATGATTAAAATTACTTTTTTCTATGTGATGAGAATGTGAATTTGTACCGTATGATCAAAATTACATTTTTCTATGTAATTAAAACGGGAATTTGTACCGTATGATTAAAATTGTATTTTTCTTTGTAATTAAGACATGGATTTACATTGCATAACAGAAATTACATTTTTCTATGTAATTTATATAGGAATTTACATCGCATAATAGAAATGACATTTTTATATGAAATTAAAGCATGAATGTGCATTGTAGGATAAAAATTACATTTTTTTACATGTAATTTAGATATTAGAATAAAAGTTACATTTTTAATGTAATTAAAATGTGAATTTACACTATATGATAAAAATTACATTTTTATATGTAATTTAGAGGCGAATTTACATCGTATGATAGAATTTACATTTGTCTATGTAAATAAAATATGAATTTACATGGTAAATTAAAAATATACAATTTTGTTAATTAAAAACGGTTAAACCAAAAACATACATTTTTGGTTATTCAAAAGAGTTAAACAAAATAAACATTTTTGGGCATTAAAAAGAGTTACATCAAAATATACATTTTTGGGCATTGAGTAGGATTACATTGTATTGTAACATTGTTTATAATAAAACGGTCTTTTATTTGTGTTCTTAAACACAAATAAAACAAAAATAAAGTACATTTTTATTTGTGTTCCCCAACACAAATATAATATGATTTTTAAGTGGCGCATTTTTATTTGCATTTTTCAATGCAAATATAACATGAAAAGAAAAGTTCACATTTTGTTTACATTCCACAATGCAAACAATACATGAAAAAAAAAATATTTTTGTTTGCATGCTACAATGCAAACGAAACGTAGAAAATAGAAATACATTTTTTTTATTTGCATTCTATCATGCAAATAAAACAAGAAGATAAAAATTACATTTTTTTTGTTTGCAACTTTAGTTGTAAACAAACAAGAAAATGAGAATTACATTTTTGGTTTGCAAATTTAGATGCAAACAAATTTATTTAAAGACAAAGGTTACATTTTTGTTGCATGTTTTAAATGCGAACAAAGCATTAAAATCAATGTTACATTTTTATTTATTTATTTACTTCACTTGATGTAAGTAAACATAAAATAAGGAGTTGTTCTTTTATTTACATTTCTTGATGTAAATAAAACTAGAAATCAAATATTACATTTTTATTTGCATTACTCAACGCAAATAAACAGGAGAACAAAAAATACAGTTTCATTTGCAATCCTTAATGCAAATAAATTATGAAATGAATTGAAATAAAAGATTTTATTTTATCATCGCTTTTATTTCCATAAATGGACGTAACATAAAGATTTCATTTGTTCATTGTTTTCAAATAAAAAGATTGTACATTTAAAATTTACATTTTTTTATGCAATATATATTTCAATAAATAGAAATAAAGAGTTCATTTTTATTGACATTTTACATACGGTAAAAATAATAGAAATAAAAGAGACATTTTTATCGTGTGTTATATATTGTGTATTACACTGCCATAGACAAGTTACCTGACTTGTTTACGTGATTGGGTCGATCATTTTCACACATCGCCCAAGTGCACAAATGAATTTATTATTTGCTTGTTGGCTGAAACCCCACACGGGTGTTGGGATGAAAATGAACATATACTAATCCCAATATTTAGTTGTATGTTGATCGTTAGATCGACAGGCTGGGTTGAGCGTTATTATTTAATTTTAACCCTTACACAGTAGAAATTACACTTTGGATGAAAATGGATGAATTGATGAATTATCTATTTTATTGTCATATGTATGATGTGTGTGAAATCCATATAATCCAAAATTATATGGTAAATGATTGAGTTGCTTTTCGATTCCGGTGTTCTTTTAAATAATAATATTCTTACATTAGAAATTCTTTTTATATAAAGAATATATTTTAATATTAAAATATATTTTTAATCAAGTATATGTTAAAACAAAGAATATTTGTAAAAGATAAAGATTTGTAATATAAAGAATACTTCTCATTTAGAGTCTTTATATAAAGAATATTTTTATGATTATTTTAAAATATGTTTTTAAAAGATTACTAGCATTTGCAATTATATTTTTTGATATGAAATAAATTGAGATGTGAAGTGGATTTATCGTGGATGATGTTTTAAACAACATTTGTCCTTTAATCCAATTTACATTGAAATTATTATTTGGAACTTATGAATCTATTTTATAGATTTAAAAAGGGCATTTTCTAAAAATCAAGTTTTCAATGTAATATATTAAATAGTAATTAAGTGGAAATTCGATTGGTAATAATCGAAATGGGCTTCTGTAAAAGAAGACCGATATTATATGTGGAATTTAAGAGGCTTTGTCGTTATTCCATTTATATTATTAGTCCGATACGGAAATCTATATCGATTATGTGTTGATTTGATTTCTGTGAAATTCCATATTTTTGGAAATGGATTTATAGATTTTATTTTCAGAATTTTATCTTTGATAAAATTAATGAGAATCTTTAAAAACGAATATCTTACTAAAAGAATACTCGGAGTTGGAATGTGACGAAATATGTGATTTTCCAATATTTGTTTTTAATCCCAAAATACACGAGTTATTCAGAAAGACCGAGTTTAACCCATTCTGAATAATCATCACGACGATCAAGAGTCGAAGATGAAGACGGTGATTGAAGACCGAAGGTTTTCACATCGTTGGGATGATGATGACTAGTATCTTGAATTGGGATTGGCCTTCCAAGGCAAGGTATTTGGTGATGGTCATCCAAACGCATTTGGAGATCGACGGGATGTTGTTTCGCTCAGACCCAGAGCAGACTTGTAAATGGATTGCGTGTCTGACATTGTATTCCTTTCTACTGTATTTGTTGAACGCTACTGATTATATATTTCTGTTTGGTGGTGAAGAATTTATTCTTTACTTATCATCCTTCTCTAAGACATATGAGCTTAGAGGTTATATATATATATATTGGTAGATGATCAATAATATGGTAGGGTCTGACAATGTGACATGCTAAGATGCAAATGATCAAGGCTTTGTTGAAAAAGCAGGCCTTGTGGTTGATGATCAAAGCACAGTCTCCTTAGGCGTAGCTTTGTGTATATCGTGACTTCGCGAGCCTCACACCCCGGTATGAGTCAAAAAGGGGATATGGACCGTAGGGAGTGCACACGTTTCTCTCAAGATAGGAGTGGTGTTTGGGCTTTAACACGGCCCGACATTTTACTTATGTGGATTAGGATTGAGGTACCTCGGGTTTTTATAGGCCGGAAGTGGTCATATTATAGGTCCAAAGGGACCGGGAAACGTGTGTTCAGGCATAACTAATCCACTACCGTTAAGTAGGGACCGGCCCTACCGCATCCAAGGGTTCACTGCGGGGGATCCTGAGGCATTTGCTAGAGTGTCTCGAATCGGAAGAGAACGATCCCTAGCCTCGATCTCATGATGGAAACCCAATTCCCAATACGTCCTTGTTGTTTTGATTGTATAACTAGTACGGCGACATAGTATATGGTACCTACGCCGTCTAGGATTGATATTATATTTGAATGTTTTAAATATATATATATACACACACACTACTAAAAATATCGTTTTTACGTATCAAGCTTCTTTTGACTATTATAAGGTAAAACCCTATCATCTGGTGTGCGTTGCATTGTGTGATGGGACCTGGGTCTTATAATGGTTTCATTTTTCTAAAAAGCATTATGTTATTTGATGATTTACTTTATTTATGCACTGGCAATCCAATGGAGTAAACCCGTTCCACGTTAGCGGCGTGGTCCTATGATTAGCCTACTTATTAGATAGGTTAAGTTAAGAATTCTCACATCAGTTGTAACAACCCGCAAAATCAGAACCAATTTAAAATTTTTATTTTAGAAAATTTTAATGAATTTTGACAATATAAAATAATTTATTTAAATAATAATGATTAAAAATTTATTTTAATTGAAGTTAAATTTTAATCGACTGAAAAATAGCCATTTTTCAAAAAGTCTCGGAATTCGACGAAATAAATTTTGTTAGAACCGTATTGACATAAGAAAGCCAAAAATAATTTTTCTGGATTTTTCTGAGTTAATTTGTGTCCCCGGTAAAATTATTTGTACGGAAAAATTAGAAATAAAGGACTTAAATTTTAAAACTTCAAAACGGAGGCCTAGATGATAGTTTGGGCTGACGAGACATATCTAGATGAGTTCGAAATGGGGGCTAAATGGTAGGAACGACAGTCGTTGGGCCTAAATCGGAGTTTGGGCCAAAACGGGCTTTAACGGGCTAATTAAATAATAATTAAATAACCCTAATATTATAATATTGTAAAACGACGGGTTCTTCTTCCTCCAACGTGATTTAGCCGCTCCATGGAACCCATCATGGCCGAATTTTGCTTCCCCAAATCCTCCCAAACCACTAAGAATTAGACCATGCCGTAGTGAAACTTTTTGAAGCTCTTTTCTTCCTCTCTCTTCTCCAACAAATCTCACATCAAACCGTTGCCTGAAGCTCTCGATTCACCTCCGCAAAGTTCGGCCAAACATGCCGCCGCCGCGCCTCCTCCTTGCAGCCGCACCTCCTCCAACTCCCGGTGAAGATAGCCCTCTCGTAGCTCTTCAATCTCCCGCAAACCGTTCGTAAAACCGTCGACTACAGCTCCCGAAATCCGCATTCAAAGTTTTGAACAATTCTGAAAATTAAGGTATTATTATTTCAGATTTTGTCACGCTTTGTAGCGTCGCTGTGTCAGTTGTTAAAGGGCTGAATTTTGATTTTTCATATGAACTTGTATTTGAATCATTTCAGATCCGAAATCGTTTTGAATACAAACACAAGACCTGATCAAAATTGACAATCCATTTCAGATCCGGCCTAGGTGAGAATTTATTTTTATTTAAATTTAATTAATTTAATTACTATTATTATTATTATGGCGTTGTGTGAAATTGAAAGTCAAACACAATTGAATTTGCGATGAAATGTTGCCATGTGATGGATTCAAATTGTTGTGATGCTATGATTGTAGATCCATTATGTTTATTCATAGATCTGTTAATTTTAAACATAGATCGGTAGGAAAAATTAGATTTTTCCTTGTTTAAATTTTTGAAGTATGCCTTGTGGATATGAATCATATATAAATCTATCATCATATACGTCGTTATGCAATTCACATTATTTTAACGTGAATTAAAGTAGGAAATTCGCATCGTCGTGAAATTTACATCGTTATGCAATTTACATTATTTTTGTTGTGAATTAAAGTAGGAAGATTTACATTTTTATATGATTATTTTAAAATGTAAAATTGAACGATGAAAATAAAAAGACGATCTTTTTATATTTGAAATAAAAAGACAATCTTTTTATATTGAAAACAAAAAGATGAAATTCTGACGATGAAAATAAAAAGATGATCTTTTTTATATTTAAAATAAAAAGACAATCTTTTTATATTGAAAAGGAAAAGATGAAATTTTGACGATAGGACTAAAAAGACGATCTTTTTATATTTAAAATAAAGAAGTTATTATTCTTACATTGTGAAATATAAAAAGATGATATTTTTACATTGTACATAAAAAAAAGGATGTTTTTTTACATTGTATGAAATAAAACATATTTTATTATGGAATTTATGAGTGAATTTCCACAGCATGAAATAAATAACATTTTTATACATAATTTATGAATGATTTTTCATTGCATGAAATAAATAACATTTTTATATGTTATTTATGAATGATTTTTCATCGTATGTAATAAATAATATTTTTATATGTATTTATGAATGAATTCACACCGTATGAAATAAATTACATTTTTGTATGTTATTTATGAATGAATTTCCACCGTATGAATAAAATTACATTTTTATACGTGATTAAAAAGGTGAATTAACTTTGCATAACAAAAGTTACATTTTTATATGTAATTTATATATGAATTTGCACCGTATGACAAAAATTGCATTTTTCTACGATATAAAAATGTAAATTTACATTGCATGTTTAAAATTACATTTTTCAATGTAATTTAGAGATGAAAAATAACGGTAGAATGAAAATTACATTTTTACATGTAATTAAAATGTGAATTTGCACTGTAGGATAAAAACTACATTTTTAGATGTAGTTTAAATATGAATTTATGTCGTATGATAGGAATTATATTTTTCTATGTAATTAAAATATGGATTCCCATCGCATAATAAAGATTACATTTTTCTATGTAATTTAGATGTGAATTAGAACGATAAAATAAAAATGACATTTTTCTATGTAATTTATATATGAGTTATAAAGGTATGATAAAAATTATATTTTTCAATGAAATTAAAATATGAATTTGTATTGTATTATGAAAATTACATTTCTTTATGTAATTGGGACATGAATTTATAATGTAAAATAAAAATTACATTTTTTTATAATGTAATAAAGAAGTAAGATTCACGAATAAATTAAATTACATATTTATGTAATGAGATAAGAGAATTTGCATCGTGAATTAAAAAGTTACATTTTATGTAATTAGAAATGAGGATTTGCATTGTAAATTAAGAATTACACTTTTATAAGTAACTAGAAATTTGACAATTCGCATGATATGGAAAATTACATTCTTATGTAATTAAAAGACGTGAAATTCGCATCGCATATACAATGCAATTATTTACATTCTCTTATGTAAATAAAAAGAATAAAATTTAGAAAATATATTATTTACATTTTCTTATGTAAGTAAAAAGAATAGAAATTGAAAATGCAATTATTTACATTCTCTTATGTAAATAAAAAGAGTAGAATTTAGAAAATACATTTATTTACATTTCCTTGTGTAAATAAAAGAATAGAATTGGAAAATGCGATTATTTACATTCTCTTATGTAAATAAAAAGAATAAAATTTGGAAATATATTATTTACATTTTCTTATGTAAGTAAAAAGAATGAAATTTGAAATTACAATTATTTACATTTTCTTATGTAATAAGAAGAATGGAATTTAGAAATACACATATTTACATTCCCTATTGTAAATGAAAAAGAACAAAATAATGTGAATCCTTTTATTTACATTTTCTATTGTAAATGAAAAAGAACAAAATAATGTGAATCCTTTTATTTACATTTTCTATTGTAAAGAAAAAGAACAAAATTGTGTGAACCATTTTATTTACATTTTCTATTGTAAAGAAAAAGTAAAAAGAGAGTTATATTTCTTATTTGCATTTTTAGATGCAAATATTTCATAGAAAGAAAATTATACTTTTATTTGTCATTGTTTTGTTAAATAAAAGTAAAAGAGTTAAAAAGACATTTTATTTACCATTGTTTTGTTAAATAAAAGTACAAGATATAAAAGAACATTTTTATTAACATTGTTTTGTCAAATAAAAAGACAAATACATGAGATACACTTTTATTTGTGTTTTATGTACAAATAAAAGTACAAGATTAGAAATACACTTTTATCTACATTGTATTTGTAGAAATAGAATTGCTAACAAAATGAGTGTATCAATTTACTCATCTTTGTTGAAAACAGAAATTATGTGAAAAATATAAGAATCACTTTTATTTGCATAATATACAGTAGAATTTATACGCAAATATAAAATCCAATTTTTATTTGCAAAACTTGCATTAGAATTTATATTCTAATATACAATTGTATTGTTGGTCAAAATATACACTGAAAAGTATTGTTAAGAAACTTCATACAAATAAAGAATAATGGAATTTATATTCCATTTGTCATCCGCAATAAAGCTATATAAATAAATTACTGTTTATGTGACTTTAGAAGTATATAGGGAAGTCATACGAGTAAAATATATTTTACTCGATATAAGTGACATGTTTAGTGAAATTGAAATTGGTTAAACCTATTAACCAATTCTGTATTTATTTATTTATATGAACTGTTGTTGGTTGAAAACCCCACACGGGTATTGGGACGATACTTGACTGACACAAATCCCAATGTTTAATTATATGTGTTTCGATTGATCGACAGACTGCGATAAGCGTTATTGTTTCATTTTAATGCTCACACAGTTGACATTGTCACTTTGGTTGTTAATGGATGGATTGAGGATTATTTCCTGTTATTACCCTATACATGAAATGTATGAAACCTATATGACCCAAATTATATTGTACATGGTTAAGTCGCATTCCAATGCAGAATTTCTTTTTAATAAAGAATTTTTATATAATAAAAGGATTTTTGTAAAATAAAAGATTTTGTATTATAAAGAATATTTTACATTCAGAATCTTTTAAATATAGAATATTTTATTGATTATTTCAAAATATGTTTTTTTTATATAGTAATGAATTAATATCTTTAGGATAAACCTTTTATTTAAGATTATTAGATCTTAACAGTTATGTTTGGTGATTGATATGTGAATTGGATTTGCAGTGGACGATGTTTATATAACATTTATCCTTTAATCCAATTTACATTGAAATTACTATTTGAAATTTATAAATCTATTTTATAAATTTAAAAGAAGATTTTCTAAAATCAGACTTCTCCAAATTAATATATTAAATTGTAATTAAGTGGAAATTCGATTGATAATAATCGAGATGGGCTTCTGTAAAAGAAGACCGACATTATATATGGAATCTAAGAGGCTTTGCCGTTATTCCATTTATAATATTAGTCCGATACAGAAATTTATAACGATTATTTGTTGATTTGATTCCTATAGAAATTCTATATTTTGGAAATTGGTTTTGGGTTTATCGTGAACTGTGTTTTAAATGACACTAGTTCTTTAACCCAATTTAAGACAAGATTGGCTTATTAAAATTAATAATCTTGTAATAATGATTTTTGTATTAGAAATCAAAATTGGAATATTAATAAATCTTTTTAGAAGATTAAAAAATGTAATTTATTTTATCTTTGATAAAATTAATGAGAACCTTTTAACATAAATAATAATTTTTATTTAAAAGGATATTCAAAGTTGGAATGCGGCGTATGGTTGGTTTTAATTACAAATACGCGAGTTATTCAGAAAGACCGGGTCTAACCCATTCTGAATAATCATCACGACGATCAAGAGTCGAAGATGAAGACGGTGACTGGAAACCTGAGAACTTCACATCGTTTGGTTGATGATGACCGATATCTTGAATTGGGACTGATCCCCCAAGGCAAGGTAAAAAGTAATGATCTTCCAGACGTACGGGAGATCGACGGATACGTTGTTTCGTTCAGACCCAGAACGGACTTGTAAATGGATAGCATGCCTGACATTGAAATTTATTTCATGTAATTTAATCGGTTCTTATTTATTATATAAATGCATGGTGGCGGAGGATTTATTCTCTTGCTTAACACCCTTTTGTATGTTAAATAATTACCGATCGCATGATATGAGTTGTTGATGTGGTATGCCAAGTTGCACTTGATCAAGGCTTATTGTTGCAAAGCAGAGCCTTGTGGTTGATGATCAAAGCACAGTCTATTTAGGCATAGCTTTGTGTATATCGTGACTTCGCGAGCCTCACAGCCCGGTAGAGTCTAAAACGGGAGAAGAGAACGCAGGGAGTGCACACGTTTCTTTCTAGCTAGAGCGGTGCCAGGGACCTACTAGCGCTGGCATTTATTCATTGTGGTTGTTGGATTTTTCGAGGCCTCGGTTTATGCGGTCGCCACTGGCCGTATTATAGGTCCAAAAGGACCGGGGAACGTGTGTTCAGGCATTTCTAATCCACAAAAGTAAGTGTGGACCGGCCCTGCAGGATCCAAGGGTTGGACAGAGTACCAATCCTGGGGCATTTGCTAGAGTGTCTCGAATCGGTAAGGATCTCCTCCCTAGCCTTGACTCAGATGGAGACCCAAATTTCCAATACGACATCACGCGGTTTTGATTGTATACCTATATATGGTGACATAGTGGGATGGGGCACTCATGCCGTCTAGGATTGATACATTTACTTTGATGTATTTCAAATTGGTTGCACACTATTATTATATAATACCGTGTTTATCGTATCAAGCATCTTTTGATCATTATAAGGTAAAACCCTATCCTCCTGTTTGCGTTGCATTGCGTGATGGGACTTGGGTCTTATAATGGTTTCATTTTTCTAAAAAGCATTGCGTTATTTTGACGATTTACTTTAGTCATGCACTGGCAATCCATAGGAGATAACCTATTCCGCGAAAGTGGCGTGGTCCTGTGATTAGCCTTATTATATTTTATAGGTTAGGTAGAATTCTCACACCAGTCCCATGACTGACCTGTAGTTTGTCCACTGGCAAACTCGGGTGCCCATATTTTCCACACGGGCAGTCGAGTAGCTATTTTTGCAGATATATTAAACAGGATTCTGGGTTGAAGCTTAAAGCTGTGTCCAGAGATAGAGAGCCTTCCGCTGTGTTCTTCCGTTGCAGTATATTACATTTTTTGTATTTATCTTCCGCTGTAATTATATTCCAATGTACTCTGATATGTATATTCTGTACTCTGATGTAACATTTATTATAGTGTTATAAAAGTCTTCTGTTATCTGTTATAATGTGTTGTATGCCCAAAGTTAAAGTATTCGTAGGTTTCCACTTTTTGGATCAGACCTGTGTGGTTTATGGTCGATCCAAAGGGCGGGGATTTGCGGGTCTTTACAGTTGGTATCAGAGCTCTGGTTAGCTCAAATCTTTGGGGTACATCTCATTAGAACTGAACAGAAGACTCATCAGAGATTGGATTAGTAATGTCCAATAAGAATACTCATTAGAGATAGGATCAGCAGTATCCTAGAATGAGTGAACACGTTAGAGATGGGGTTAATAATGCCCTAGAACGAGTTAAGAGTTACGAATTTATAATTAACGTATTTTTGATATTTATAACCTATTCTTTGAAATATGATTTTTATATATATTTTGAAAAGATAATTAACCATTAAATTTAAAATTAAGATAGTTAATTTTACAATTTTTAGCTACGTTCCTTTTCGAGGACGAAAAGTTTTTAAGTGGGGGCGATTGTAACAACCCGCAAAATCAGAACCAATTTAACATTTTTATTTTAGAAAATTTTAACGAATTTTGACAATATAAAATAATTTATTTAAATAATAATGATTAAAAATTTATTTTAATTGAAGTTAAATTTTAATCGACTGAAAAATAGCCATTTTTCAAAAAGTCTCGGAATTCGACGAAATAAATTTTGTTAGAACCGTATTGACATAAGAAGGCCAAAAAAAATTTTCTGGATTTTTCTGAGTTAATTTGTGTCCCCGGTAAAATTATTTGTACGGAAAAATTAGAAATAAAGGACTTAAATTTTAAAACTTCAAAACAGAGGCCTAGATGACAGTTTGGGCTGACGAGACATGTCTAGATGAGTTCGAAATGGGGGATAAATGGTGGGAACGATAGTCGTTGGGCCTAAATCGGAGTTCGGGCCAAAACGGGCTTTAACGGGCTAATTAAATAATAATTAAATAACCCTAATATTATAATATTATAAAACGACGGGTTCTTCTTCCTCCAACGTGATTTAGCCGGTCCATGGAACCCATCATGGCCGAATTTTGCTTCCCCAAATCCTCCCAAACCACTAAGAATTAGACCATGCCGTAGTGAAACTTTTTAAAGCTCTTTTCTTCCTCTTTCTTCTCCAACAAATCTCACATCAAACCGTTGCCTGTAGCTCTCGATTCACCTCCGCAAAGTTCGGCCAAACATGCCGCCGCCGCGCCTCCTCCTTGCAGCCGCACCTCCTCCAACTCCCGGTGAAGATAGCCCTCTCGTAGCTCTTCAATCTCCCGCAAACCGTTCGTAAAACCGTCGACCACAGCTCCCGAAATCCGCATTCAAAGTTTCGAACAATTCTGAAAATTAAGGTATAATTATTTCAGATTTTGTCACGCTTTTAGCGTCGCTGTGTCAGTTGTTAAAGGGCTGAATTTTGATTTTTCATATGAACTTGTATTTGAATCATTTCAGATCCGAAATCGTTTTGAATACAAACACAAGACCTGATCAAAATTGACAATCCATTTCAGATCCGGCCTAGGTGAGAATTTATTTTTATTTAAATTTAATTAATTTAATTACTATTATTATTATTATGGCGTTGTGTGAAATTGAAAGTCAAACACAATTGAATTTGCGATGAAATGTTGCCATGTGATGGATTCAAATTGTTGTGATGCTATGATTGTAGGTCCATTATGTTTATTCATAGATCTGTTAATTTTAAACATAGATCGGTAGGAAAAATTAGATTTTTCCTCGTTTAAATTTGTTGAAGTATGCCTTGTGGATATGAATCATATATAAATCTATCATCATATACGTCGTTATGCAATTCACATTATTTTAACGTGAATTAAAGTAGGAAATTTGCATCGTCGTGAAATTTACATCGTTATACAATTTACATTATTTTTGTTGTGAATTAAAGTAGGAAGATTTACATTTTTATATGATTATTTTAAAATGTAAAATTGAACGATGAAAATAAAAAGACGATCTTTTTATATTTAAAATAAAAAGACAATCTTTTTATACTGAAAACAAAAAGATGAAATTCTGACGATGAAAATAAAAAGACGATCTTTTTTATATTTAAAATAAAAAGACAATCTTTTTATATTGAAAAGGAAAAGATGAAATTTTGACGATAGGAGTAAAAAGACGATCTTTTTATATTTAAAATAAAGAAGTTATTATTCTTACATTGTGAAATATAAAAAGATGATATTTTTACATTGTACATAAAAAAAAGGATGTTTTTTACATTGTATGAAATAAAACATATTTTATTATGGAATTTATGAGTGAATTTCCACAACATGAAATAAATAACATTTTTATACATAATTTATGAATGATTTTTCATTGCGTGAAATAAATAACATTTTTATATGTTATTTATGAATGATTTTTCATCGTATGTAATAAATAACATTTTTATATGTATTTATGAATGAATTCACACCGTATGAAATAAATTACATTTTTGTATGTTATTTATGAATGAATTTCCACCGTATGAATAAAATTACATTTTTATACGTGATTAAAAAGGTGAATTAACTTTTAATAACAAAAGTTACATTTTTATATGTAATTTATATATGAATTTGCACCGTATGACAAAAATTGCATTTTTCTACGGTATAAAAATGTAAATTTACATTGCATGATTAAAATTACATTTTTCAATGTAATTTAGAGATGAAAAATAACGGTAGAATGAAAATTACATTTTTACATGTAATTAAAATGTGAGTTTGCACTGTAGGATAAAAACTACATTTTTAGATGTAGTTTAAATATGAATTTATGTCGTATGATAGGAATTACATTTTTCTATGTAATTAAAATATGAATTCCCATCGCATAATAAAGATTACATTTTTCTATGTAATTTAGATGTGAATTAGAACGATAAAATAAAAATGACATTTTTCTATGTAATTTATATATGAGTTATAACGGTATGATAAAAATTATATTTTTCAAATAAATTAAAATATGAATTTGTATTGTATTATGAAAATTACATTTCTTTATGTAATTGGGACATGAATTTATAATGCAAAATAAAAATTACATTTTTTTATAATGTAATAAAGAAGTAAGATTCACGAATAAATTAAATTACATTTTTATGTAATGAGATAAGAGAATTTGCATCGTGAATTAAAAAGTTACATTTTATGTAATTAGAAATGAGGATTTGCATTGTAAATTAAGAATTACACTTTTATATGTAACTAGAAATTTGAGAATTCGCATGATACGGAAAATTATATTCTTATGTAATTAAAAGACGTGAAATTCGCATCGCATATACAATGCAATTATTTACATTCTCTTATGTAAATAAAAAGAATAAAATTTAGAAAATATATTATTTACATTTTCTTATGTAAGTAAAAAGAATAAAAATTGAAAATGCAATTATTTACATTCTCTTATGTAAATAAAAAGAGTAGAATTTAGAAAATACATTTATTTACATTTCCTTGTGTAAATAAAAGAATAGAATTGGAAAATGCGATTATTTACATTCTCTTATGTAAATAAAAAGAATAAAATTTAGAAATATATTATTTACATTTTCTTATGTAAGTAAAAAGAATGAAATTTGAAATTACAATTATTTATGTTTTCTTATGTAATAAGAAGAATGGAATTTAGAAATACACATATTTACATTCCCTATTGTAAATGAAAAAGAACAAAATAATGTGAATCCTTTTATTTACATTTTCTATTGTAAATGAAAAAGAACAAAATAATGTGAATCCTTTTATTTACGTTTTCTATTGTAAAGAAAAAGAACAAAATTGTGTGAACCATTTTATTTACATTTTCTATTGTAAAGAAAAAGTAAAAAGAGAGTTATATTTCTTATTTGCATTTTTAGATGCAAATAAAGCATAGAAAGAAAATTATACTTTTATTTGTCATTGTTTTGTTAAATAAAAGTAAAAGAGTTAAAAAGACATTTTATTTACCATTGTTTTGTTAAATAAAAGTACAAGATATAAAAGAACATTTTTATTAACATTGTTTTGTCAAATAAAAAGACAAATACAAGAGATACACTTTTATTTGTGTTTTATGTACAAATAAAAGTACAAGATTAGAAATACACTTTTATCTACATTGTATTTGTTGAAATAGAATTGCTAACAAAATGAGTGTATCACTTTACTCATCTTTGTTGAAAACAGAAATTATGTGAAAATATAAGAATCACTTTTATTTGCATAATATACAGTAGAATTTATACGCAAATATAAAATCCAATTTTTATTTGCAAAACTTGCATTAGAATTTATATTCTAATATACAATTGTATTGTTGGTCAAAATATACACTGAAAAGTATTGTTAAGAAACTTCATACAAATAAAGAATAATGGAATTTATATTCCATTTGTCATCCGCAATAAAGCTATATAAATAAATTACTGTTTATGTGACTTTAGAAGTATATAGGGAAGTCATACGAGTAAAATATATTTTACTCGATATAAGTGACATGTTTAGTGAAATTGAAATTGGTTAAACCTATTAACCAATTTTGTATTTATTTATTTATATGAACTGTTGTTGGCTGAAAACCCCACACGGGTATTGGGACGATACTTGACTGACACAAATTCCAATGTTTAATTATATGTCTATCGATTGATCGACAGACCGCGATGAGCGTTATTGTTTCATTTTAATGCTCACACAGTTGACATTGTCACTTTGGTTGTTAATGGATGGATTGAGGATTATTTCCTGTTATTACCCTATACATGAAATGTATGAAACCCATATGACCCAAATTATATGGTACATTGTTAAGTCGCATTCCAATGCAGAATTTCTTTTTAATAAAGAATTTTTATATAATAAAAGGATTTTTGTAAAATAAAAGATTTTGTATTATAAAGAATATTTTACATTCAGAATCTTTTAAATATAGAATATTTTATTGATTATTTCAAAATATGTTTTTTTTTATATAGTAATGAATTAATATCTTTAGGATAAACCTTTTATTTAAGATTATTAGATCTTAACAGTTATGTTTGGTGATTGATATGTGAATTGGATTTGCAGTGGACGATGTTTTAAATAACATTTATCCTTTAATCCAATTTACATTGAAATTACTATTTGAAATTTATAAATCTATTTTATAAATTTAAAAGAAGATTTTCTAAAATCAGACTTCTCCAAATTAATATATTAAATTGGAATTAAGTGGAAATTCGATTGATAATAATCGAGATGGGCTTCTGTAAAAGAAGACCGACATTATATATGGAATTTAAGAGGCTTTGCCGTTATTCCATTTATAATATTAGTCCGATACAGAAATTTATAACGATTATTTGTTGATTTGATTTCTGTAGAAATTCCATATTTTGGAAATTGGTTTTGGGTTTATCGTGAACTGTGTTTTAAATGACACTAGTTCTTAAACCCAATTTAAGACAAGATTGGCTTATTAAAATTAATAATCTTGTAATAATGATTTTTGTATTAGAAATCAAAATTGGAATGTTAATAAATATTTTTAGAAAGATGAAAAAATGTAATTTATTTTATCTTTGATAAAATTAATGAGAACCTTTTACAAAAATAATAATTTTTATTTAAAAGGATATTCAAAGTTGGAATGCGGCGTATGGTTGGTTTTAATTACAAATACGCGAGTTATTCAGAAAGAACTGGTCTAACCCATTCTGAATAATCATCACGACGATCAAGAGTCGAAGATGAAGACGGTGACTGAAGACCTGAGAACTTCACATCGTTTGGTTGATGATGACCGATATCTTGAATTGGGACTGATCCCCCAAGGTTAGGGAGGAGATCCTTACCGATTCGAGACACTCTAGCAATGCCCCAGGATTGGTACTCTGTCCAACCCTTGGATCCTGCAGGGCCGGTCCACACTTACTTTTGTGGATTAGTTATGCCTGAACACACGTTCCCCGTCCTTTTGGACCTATACTATGGCCAGTGGCGACCGCATAAACCCGAGGCCTCGAAAATCCAACAACCACAATGAATAAATGCCAGCGCTGGTAGGTCCCTGGCACCACTCTAGCTAGAAAGCAACGTGTGCACTCCCTGCGTTCCCTTCTCCCGTTTTAGACTCTACCGGGCTGTGAGGCTCGCGAAGTCACGATATACACAAAGCTATGCCTAAATAGACTGTGCTTTGATCATCAACCACAAGGCCTGCTTTTCAACAAAAGCCTTGATTATTGCATCTTAGTATGCCACATTGTCAGTCCATACTATACCATTGATTTCTACCAATATATAACCTCTAAGATCGTACGTCTCAGAGAAGAGTGTTAACCACCAAACAGATATATATTAAGAGAGATCAACGAATATAGTATAAAGGACTACAACGTCAGACATACATTCCATTTATAAACTTATGCCCTGGGTCTGAGCGAAAGTCAAATCCGTACAAATCAACACTTCGTCCGAACGGCCACCACTGAAGCCCTTTCAAGGTAGCTACTCCTCTCATGGGTCTCAGTCGCAACACATCCATTCGATGTGAAGATCGTCGGTCTTCAATCACCGTCTTTAAATCTTCGACTTAGAACGTCATATAATCATTTGAAATGAGATTGAACTCGGTCTTTTCAAATGATTCTCGCATATATATAATTTGAAATCCTTTCGTATCATTATTGGTATTTAATAACGACCTATCGCTACTTTTATTTATATAAAAATAGCTTAAATTAATTTAACGACGCTTCGGGTTAATGGGCGACCCTAGCGCTGTTTTCAACCAAATTTGATTTACACATATCTTGAAATCTAACCGTTGGATTTTGACGAAGTCTATATCGTTGGAAAGATCTTCCCAAAGTGGTCCTAACGGTTCCAGTTTTGGGAAAATCCGACGGTCGGATCTTTCGGTATAACTGTTTAAAGTTACGATTGCCGATACGCAAACTACCGCGCGCGTTTCGTTTAATTTATAATTTATATATATATATACATATATAATAAATATAAATCGTTTGGCGATTTCAACTATGATCGTGTATTCTTTTATCGCATCTAAAATGACGATAAAATATTTCTTGTTTTATTTTACTACCTTTCTTATTTTATTTACTCTAATTATAAATAAATTATGCTTTATATATCCTTTTAATTTATTTCCTATTTATTTACCTAAATGTAAATAAATGTTTTTCTATTCTTTTCCTTATTTATTTACCTAAATGTAAATAAATATTTCTCTACTTCTTTTATCTTATTTATTTACATTATTTAAAAATAAATGTTTCTAATTCCTTTTCTTATTTATTTACACTATTTGTAAATAAATGTTTACCTTTACTTTTACTATATTTATTTACACTAATTATAAATAAATGTACCTTTTCCTTTTATCTTATTTATTTACATAAAAAATGTAAATAAATATTATTCACATAATTATTCTTTTAATCCTTTTTATTTACATAAGAAAATGTAAATAATCCTTATTCACATATTTGTTCTTAAAATCTTAATCACATAGAAATGTAATTTTATTACAATGTAAAACCTATATATATATATATATATATATATATATATTACTTACATTGGAAATGTACTTTTATTAAATCCTTTATTTACATTTGACAAATGTAAATTTCTTTGTTTCTTTTCTTTACATTGAAAAGTGTAATTCTTAAATTCTTTTCTAATTACATTGAAAAATGTAGTTCTTTAATCCTTTTTCTAATATTTCTTTTTAACATAAAAGAATATCTTATGTTAATTCTTTTCTAACCTTTCTTTTTACTATTTACCTAGAAAATGTAAATAATTACTATTTACAAATTGGTTCTTTTTATTTACATAAGAAAATGTAAATAAATCCTTTTCATATAATTATTTTTTTTTACTCCTTTTAATTACATAGGAAAATGTAAATAAATTCTTATTCACATATTTGTTCATTATATTCTATTTATTCTTAATTACATAAAATGTAATTTTATTTCTTATAATCATAATTACATAAAATGTAATTTTCTTTACAGTGTAAAATATATTCTTTTAATTACATATATAAAAAAAATGTAATTTATTCAATCTCTTATTTATCTAATGTAAATATATGTTTTCCTTTGTCTGCATTTTATTTATCTGAAGTAATTTACATATATAAAATGTAAATTTAGAAAATTAATATATATGCTTTAACCTCTCACATTGGATAGGTATTGTTGTGACTACTGGACAACCGGGCGGGTCCGGGCAGATTTACATCACAACTCAATCCAACCTCGGGTTTAAGCATTCTTTTTCTTTATATTGAAAAATGTAATTCTTTTTATTCCTTTCTAAAAAAAATATAATTCTTAAATTCTTATCTTACTATTTCATTAATTCTATTTAAACAAAATGGATATTTTGTTTCTCACATTTTCTATTTACCTAAATGTTTATTTTTACATAAAGCATATTTTTGTCCGCAAACTCTAATGCGACAAAATAATAATTTAACTAATGTATGTTATTGCATAAAGCATATTTTTTGTCCGCAAACCCTAATGCGACAAAAATAACAATTTAACTATGTTTATTTTTACATAAAGCATATTTTTGTCCGCAAACTCTAATGCGACAAAAATAACAATTTGTCTATGTTTATTTTTACATAAAGCATATTTTTGTCCGCAAACTCTAATGCGACAAAAATAATAATTTGACTATGTTTATTTTTACATAAAGCATATTTTTGTCCGCAAACTCTAATGCGACAAAAAATAATAATTTGACTATGTTTATTTTTACATAAAGCATATTTTTGTCCGCAAACTCTAATGCGACAAAAATAGCAATTCAATCTATATATGTTTTTACATAAAATATATTTTTGTGCGCAAACTCTAATGCGACAAAAATAATAATTTAACTAATGTATGTTATTGCATAAAGCATATATATTTTTTTACATAATGTATGTTAATGCGACAAAAATAATGTATGTTAATGCGACAAAGTTCGCAAACTCTAATGCGACAAAAATAGCAATTCAATCTATATATGTTTTTACATAAAATATATTTTTGTGCGCAAACTCTAATGCGACAAAAATAATAATTTATTTATATTTTGAATGCTAATATATGATTCATTGCAATTATGCAACATGACGATGACTTTTATGTCGTCTCAACTAAATTAAACACGACGGTGATTTTAGCGTCATAACATTCAAAATAATACATTGATGTTTTGGTGTCACAACATACAAAATAACACACTTATGGCTTTGGCGTCATAACATACAAATTAACACACTTATGGTTTTGGTGTATTTTATTTTTTTTATTTTTTTATCTTTTTTTTTTTTTTTGATGAATCACAATAACGGTCCCAACTTCACTTTTATTTGCAAATGGAAATGAAGATTTAAATTCACATTTTATTTATTCATAAAAGTAAAGGTTAAACTTACATTCTATTATGTTAACAAAAGCAACATAAAATTGGTATTTTGACTTTATCAACAAAAGAAAATATAAAAGTTGGTCTTTTTATTTTTAACAAGAGAAACATAAAAAGTGGTCTTTTACTTTGTTAATCAAAAGAAACATAAAAAGTTGTTCTTTTTATTTTTAAAACAAAGACATAAAAAGTTATTCTTTTTATTTTTACAAACGAATTATGTAAAAATGTTCTTTTGCTTCAACAAACAAATTAAGTAAAAATGTCCTTTGTTTTGTAAACAAATTTGTCCCTTTTAATTTTGACAACAAAATAATGTTAAAATTATCCTTTTTGTTTTACAACAAAAATAATGTAAAAATTGTTCCTTTTTGTTTTACAACAAAAATAAGTAAAAAAAAAATGTCTTTTTTGTTTAACAAACAAAAATAAACAAACAAGATTTTTCATTTAATTTGTATACAAAATTTAAGATTAAATTTTAATAGAAAATAAAAATAAAATAAAGAGGGGAACTTTATTATGAACTACATCACAAATTTCAGATCTAGATAAAGTAGTCATCACAGACATCACCACATATTTCAGCAATAATTATATACAGACATCATCACATCGCAGATCAGTAAATCACAATATACAATCACAATCTCAGCATTTCAATCACCACATAATTAAATTAAAATAATTAATTATCTAAATAAAAGAAGGATTCTCACCTTGTTTTTAATAAAATTAAACCTCGTTTAATTTTACCAAAAATCCCAACTGCTATTGTTCTTGTCTATCAGTTCTGAAATTTTCCTCAAAAATCAACTTGTTCAGAATAACGTCTAGTCAGTGCCATCGCGAAGTATTTTTCGACTCGAGTCCAACGCACTTGAAATCGTCCAATTCCTTCTTCATGTTCTGGAAACGGAGGCCGCCACTTCGAGACACCCACAACCTCTAGTGCTTCAAATTCCGACCAGCACAGTGGACGAGGAGGTGATCGGAGGGCGGGGCCTGGTCGGCCTTGGAGGGGGAGTAATGGAGGATTCCGCCATCGTTTCTTTTTTTTTCGATTTTGATTGAGGCGACTGAAGAATAATTTGGAGAATTTGGGTTTGGAGAAATAAGGTGTAGGAGGTACTTATATAGATTAATTAATTATTCAATTAGTCAATTAAGGCCCGTAAAACCCCTTGTCCAATTTTAACATATTTAAATAATAACCTTTGTGTTATTATTCATATCAATTTTTTTTAGTTCTTTATATAAAAATGCTATAGTGGATAGAGAAGGGATTTACAAAGAAAAGGAAAAAAAACAAATAAAGAAAAAGGAAGATGAGAAATAAGGAGCAAGGAATTAATGCTGCATTGCTTTTCCATTTAAAACCATGAATGCATTTCCTTTGTTGCCTTGCACCTTTGAAAATTATATTGCCAAAATTTGATTCTAGAAATAATATTCCATTTGTCATTAATGCCAAAGGAAGGAATAAGAAGAAAGATTTTGAATTAGAAAACGTATCTGTAGGAACATGCATGAATTAAAAACAAAAGAAAATTAATGCACACTAACCGCCGCTGTGCCTCCTCCTTGCAGCCGCACCTCCTCCAACTCCCGGTGAAGATAGCCCTCTCGTAGCTCTTCAATCTCCCGCAAACCGTTCGTAAAACCGTCGACTACAGCTCCCAAAATCCGCATTCAAAGTTTTGAACAATTCTGAAAATTAAGGTATGATTATTTCAGATTTTGTCACGCTTTGTAGCGTCGCTGTGTCAGTTGTTAAAGGGCTGAATTTTGATTTTTCATTTGAACTTGTATTTGAATCATTTCAGATCCGAAATCGTTTTGAATACAAACACAAGACCTGATCAAAATTGACAATCCATTTCAGATCCGGCCTAGGTGAGAATTTATTTTTATTTAAATTTAATTAATTTAATTACTATTATTATTATTATGGCGTTGTGTGAAATTGAAAGTCAAACACAATTGAATTTGCGATGAAATGTTGCCATGTGATGGATTCAAATTGTTGTGATGCTATGATTGTAGATCCATTATGTTTATTCATAGATCTGTTAATTTTAAACATAGATCGGTAGGAAAAATTAGATTTTTCCTCGTTTAAATTTGTTGAAGTATGCCTTGTGGATATGAATCATATATAAATCTATCATCATATACGTCGTTATGCAATTCACATTATTTTAACGTGAATTAAAGTAGGAAATTCGCATCGTCGTGAAATTTACATCGTTATGCAATTTACATTATTTTTGTTGTGAATTAAAGTAGGAAGATTTACATTTTTATATGATTATTTTAAAATGTAAAATTGAACGATGAAAATAAAAAGACGATCTTTTTATATTTAAAATAAAAAGACAATCTTTTTATATTGAAAACAAAAAGATGAAATTCTGACGATGAAAATAAAAAGACGATCTTTTTTATATTTAAAATAAAAAGACAATCTTTTTATATTGAAAAGGAAAAGATGAAATTTTGACGATAGGAGTAAAAAGACGATCTTTTTATATTTAAAATAAAGAAGTTATTATTCTTACATTGTGAAACATAAAAAGATGATATTTTTACATTGTACATAAAAAAAGGATGTTTTTTACATTGTATGAAATAAAACATATTTTATTATGGAATTTATGAGTGAATTTCCACAGCATGAAATAAATAACATTTTTATACATAATTTATGAATGATTTTTCATTGCATGAAATAAATAACATTTTTATATGTAATTTATGAATGATTTTTCATCGTATGTAATAAATAACATTTTTATATGTATTTATGAATGAATTCACACCGTATGAAATAAATTACATTTTTGTATGTTATTTATGAATGAATTTCCACCGTATGAATAAAATTACATTTTTATACGTGATTAAAAAGGTGAATTAACTTTGCATAACAAAAGTTACATTTTTATATGTAATTTATATATGAATTTGCACCGTATGACAAAAATTGCATTTTTCTACGATATAAAAATGTAAATTTACATTGCATGATTTAAATTACATTTTTCAATGTAATTTAGAGATGAAAAATAACGGTAGAATGAAAATTACATTTTTACATGTAATTAAAATGTGAATTTGCACTGTAGGATAAAAACTACATTTTTAGATGTAGTTTAAATATGAATTTATGTCGTATGATAGGAATTACATTTTTCTATGTAATTAAAATATGAATTCCCATCGCATAATAAAGATTACATTTTTCTATGTAATTTAGATGTGAATTAGAACGATAAAATAAAAATGACATTTTTCTATGTAATTTATATATGAGTAATAACGGTATGATAAAAATTATATTTTTCAATGAAATTAAAATATGAATTTGTATTGTATTATGAAAATTACATTTCTTTATGTAATTGGGACATGAATATATAATGTAAAATAAAAATTACATTTTTTTATAATGTAATAAAGAAGTAAGATTCACGAATAAATTAAATTACATTTTTATGTAATGAGATAAGAGAATTTGCATCGTGAATTAAAAAGTTATATTTTATGTAAATAGAAATGAGGATTTGCATTGTAAATTAAGAATTACACTTTTGTATATAACTAGAAATTTGAGAATTCGCATGATATGGAAAATTACATTCTTATGTAATTAAAAGACGTGAAATTCGTATCGTATATACAATGCAATTATTTACATTCTCTTATGTAAATAAAAAGAATAAAATTTAGAAAATATATTATTTACATTTTCTTATGTAAGTAAAAAGAATAGAAATTGAAAATGCAATTATTTACATTCTCTTATGTAAATAAAAAGAGTAGAATTTAGAAAATACATTTATTTACATTTCCTTGTGTAAATAAAAGAATAGAATTGGAAAACGCGATTATTTACATTCTCTTATGTAAATAAAAAGAATAAAATTTAGAAATATATTATTTACATTTTCTTACATAAGTAAAAAGAATGAAATTTGAAATTACAATTATTTACATTTTCTTATGTAATAAGAAGAATGGAATTTAGAAATACACATATTTACATTCCCTATTGTAAATGAAAAAGAATAAAATAATGTGAATCCTTTTATTTACATTTTCTATTGTAAATGAAAAAGAACAAAATAATGTGAATCCTTTTATTTACATTTTCTATTGTAAAGAAAAAGAACAAAATTGTGTGAACCATTTTATTTACATTTTCTATTGTAAAGAAAAAGTAAAAAGAGAGTTATATTTCTTATTTGCATTTTTAGATGCAAATAAAGCATAGAAAGAAAATTATACTTTTATTTGTCGTTGTTTTGTTAAATAAAAGTAAAAGAGTTAAAAAGACATTTTATTTACCATTGTTTTGTTAAATAAAAGTACAAGATATAAAAGAACATTTTTATTAACATTGTTTTGTCAAATAAAAAGACAAATACATGAGATACACTTTTATTTGTGTTTTATGTACAAATAAAAGTACAAGATTAGAAATACACTTTTATCTACACTGTATTTGTTGAAATAGAATTGCTAACAAAATGAGTGTATCACTTTGCTCATCTTTGTTGAAAACAGAAATTATGTGAAAATATAAGAATCACTTTTATTTGCATAATATACAGTAGAATTTATACGCAAATATAAAATCCAATTTTTATTTGCAAAACTTGCATTAGAATTTATATTCTAATATACAATTGTATTATTGGTCAAAATATACACTGAAAAGTATTGTTAAGAAACTTCATACAAATGAAGAATAATGGAATTTATATTCCATTTGTCATCCGCAATAAAGCTATATAAATAAATTACTGTTTATGTGACTTTAGAAGTATATAGGGAAGTCATACGAGTAAAATATATTTTACTCGATATAAGTGACATGTTTAGTGAAATTGAAATTGGTTAAACCTATTAACCAATTATGTATTTTTTTATTTATATGAACTGTTGTTGGCTGAAAACCCCACATGGGTATTGGGACGATACTTGACTGACACAAATCCCAATGTTTAATTATATATCTATCGATTGATCGACAGACTGCGATGAGTGTTATTGTTTCATTTTAATGCTCACACAGTTGACATTGTCACTTTGGTTGTTAATGGATGGATTGTGGATTATTTCCTGTTATTACCCTATACATGAAATGTATGAAACCCATATGACCCAAATTATATGGTACATGGTTGAGTCGCATTCCAATGCAGAATTTCTTTTTAATAAAGAATTTTTATATAATAAAAGGATTTTTGTAAAATAAAAGATTTTGTATTATAAAGAATATTTTACATTCAGAATCTTTTAAATATAGAATATTTTATTGATTATTTCAAAATATGTTTTTTTTATATAGTAATGAATTAATATCTTTAGGATAAACCTTTTATTTAAGATTATTAGATCTTAACAATTATGTTTGGTGATTGATATGTGAATTGGATTTGCAGTGGATGATGTTTTAAATAACATTTATCCTTTAATCCAATTTACATTGAAATTACTATTTGAAATTTATAAATCTATTTTATAAATTTAAAAGAAGATTTTCTAAAATCAGACTTCTCCAAATTAATATATTAAATTGGAATTAAGTGGAAATTCGATTGATAATAATCGAGATAGGCTTCTATAAAAGAAGACCGACATTATATATGGAATTTAAGAGGCTTTGCCGTTATTCCATTTATAATATTAGTCCGATACAGAAATTTATAACGATTATTTGTTGATTTGATTTCTATAGAAATTCCATATTTTGGAAATTGGTTTTGGGTTTATTGTGAACTGTGTTTTAAATGACACTAGTTCTTTAACCCAATTTAAGACAAGATTGGCTTATTAAAATTAATAATCTTGTAATAATGATTTTTGTATTAGAAATCAAAATTGGAATATTAATAAATCTTTTTAGAAAGATTAAAAAATGTAATTTATTTTATCTTTGATAAAATTAATGAGAACCTTTTAACATAAATAATAATTTTTATTTAAAAGGATATTCAAAGTTGGAATGCGACGTATGGTTGGTTTTAATTACAAATACGCGAGTTATTCAGAAAGGCCGGGTCTAACCCATTCTGAATAATCATCACGACGATCAAGATTCGAAGATAAAGACGGTGACTGAAGACCTGAGAACTTCACATCGTTTGGTTGATGATGACCAATATCTTGAATTGGGACTGATCCCCCAAGGCAAGGTAAAAAGTAATGATCTTCCAGACGTACGGGAGATCGACGGATACGTTGTTTCGTTCAGACCCAGAACGGACTTGTAAATGGATAGCATGCCTGACATTGAAATTTATTTCATGTAATTAAATCGGTTCTTATTTAATATATAAATGCATGGTGGCAGAGGATTTATTCTCTTGCTTAACACCCTTTTGTATGTTAAATAATTACCGATCGCATGATATGAGTTGTTGATGTGGTATGCCAAGTTGCACTTGATCAAGGCTTATTGTTGCAAAGCAGAGCCTTGTGGTTGATGATCAAAGCACAGTCTATTAAGGCATAGCTTTGTGTATATCGTGACTTCGCGAGCCTCACAACCCGGTAGAGTCTAAAACGGGAGAAGAGAACGCAGGGAGTGCACACGTTTCTTTCTAGCTAGAGTGGTGCCAGGGACCTACTAGCGCTGGCATTTATTCATTGTGGTTGTTGGAATTTTCGAGGCCTCGGTTTATGCGGTCGCCACTGGCCGTATTATAGGTCCAAAAGGACCGGGGAACGTGTGTTCAGGCATTTCTAATCCACAAAAGTAAGTGTGGACCGGCCCTGCAGGATCCAAGGGTTGGATAGAGTACCAATCCTGGGGCATTTGCTAGAGTGTCTCGAATCGGTAAGGATCTCCTCCCTAGCCTTGACTCAGATGGAGACCCAAATTTCCAATACGACATCACGCGGTTTTGATTGTATACCTATATATGGCGACATAGTGGGATGGGGCACTCATGCCGTCTAGGATTGATACATTTACTTTGATGTATTTCAAATTGGTTGCACACTATTATTATATAATACCGTGTTTATCGTATCAAGCATCTTTTGATCATTATAAGGTAAAACCCTATCCTTCGGTTTGCGTTGCATTGCGTGATGGGACTTGGGTCTTATAATGGTTTCATTTTTCTAAAAAGCATTGCGTTATTTTGACGATTTACTTTAGTCATGCACTGGCAATCCATAGGAGAAAACCTGTTCCGCGTAAGTGGCGTGGTCCTGTGATTAGCCTTATTATATTTTATAGGTTAGGTAGAATTCTCACACCAGTCCCATGACTGACCTGTAGTTTGTCCACTGGCAAACTCGGGTGCCCATATTTTCCACACGGGCAGTCGAGTAGCTATTTTTGCAGATATATTAAACAGGATTCTGGGTTGAAGCTTAAAGCTGTGTCCAGAGATAGAGAGCCTTCCGCTGTGTTCTTCCGTTGCAGTATATTACATTTTTTGTATTTATTTTCCGCTGTAATTATATTCCAATGTACTCTGATATGTATATTCTGTACTCTGATGTAACATTTATTATAGTGTTAAAAAATCTTCTGTTATCTGTTGTAATGTGTTGTATGCCCAAAGTTAAAGTATTCGTAGGTTTCCACTTTTTGGATCAGACCTGTGTGGTTTATGGTCGATCCAAAGGGCGGGGATTTGTGGGTCTTTACATCGGTCCTTGTTTGGCATGCCTGGTAATAGCATGCAGCATGATGGGGGGGTTCTCGCTTCGCGGTTTGGTGGCGAACGGGAGACTCTTACCCCCACATGTCCCTTTTTAGGGTTGCTAGGCTGCGGCCGGGGGATCCCGAAAGAGTCGTCGTAAAACAAGGTGTCTGGAGTACAATTGTAAGCCACGGTGGGTTTTACCTGCTGTACTGGAGGATGAAGGGATAGTTGCAAAGCCTATCGGATTTCGCGGTATCTTAAATCAACTAATTGATTGATGGTTGTGTCGTGTGAATCTGAATTCAATTAATAAAATTATTAAACAATTAAAGAATGAAAATTAAATTAGTTAAATAAACAACTTTAGCTTCATTTCCTTTTCGAGGACGAAAAGATTTTAGGTGGGGGAGATTGTAACAACCTACAAATTCTGAACCAATTTAAAAAATTTATTTTAGAAAATTTTAATGAATTTTGAAAATCTAAAGTGATTTATTTTAAATAATAATGGCTAGAATTCATTTTAATCGAAGTTAAAACGAATAAATTTAATTTATATAAAAAATGAGTTAGAAATGGCGCGGTAGTTTGAAAATTTGATTTTGAACTTTAACTGAATGTACAAGACTAAAAATAAATCAGAATTGAGTAAAACCAGAAATATTTAAATCTATTTAACCTTATCTTTCTAACGAATCAGAAAAATTGAAATTTCATAGTGGAAATCAAAAGTTATGGCCAATTCAATTTTTAGAAAGGTCGCTGTATAATTCTATATATATAATATATATAGGGCCTGAAAGGCTACTTTTCACATATGAAGGAATTTTGACTGGAAACAACTTCCATTGAGTTCGAAATGACGTTTCTGCATTGAAAAACAGTAAACACTTATATATTTTGAGTTTCGGAAATTATTTGTTTAAAAATGTATTTTTAGTATTAAATATATTGGCCTTGAAAATATTCGTTTTTCAAACGACCTCCGTTTTCGACGAAACTACTTTTGTTGGAGCCGGAATGTCAAATTATTGCTAGATTTCAATTTTCAGAATTTTCCGAACTAATATGTGAGCGTGGCAAAAGAAAATGTGTTTTGACTATTTACACTTAAATTTAAACGACTTGAAAAAGGCCATTTTTAAAAAGTCTCAGAATTCGATGAAAATAATTTTATTGGATTAGTATCGTCATAAGAAAGCTAAAAATATTTTTTTTAGAAATTTCGGAGGTCGTATGTTGGCCCGGCATATTTTAATGTACGGTCAATATTTAATTAATTAATTTTTAATGCAATTTTAAATAAAAATCGTGCATATTTTGGAATTAGGCAACGGGACCTATCCCATTGCGTTCAGAAGGTGTCAAAACCTTAAGAACGACAATAAGCAGGCCCAAATCAGAGAAAGTCCTAAAATCCACCTTTTAAGCACAATTTTCGAGATTTAATATTAAAATATTATTAAAATATTCAGGCCGAAACCCTAACCCTAATTTCAGCCGCCACCTAAACCGAAGGCCAGAGTTTCTCCAATTTCAAACGCTCATAACTTTTGATCCGCTCAACGAAAATCGACAAACTTGGTACCAAATCGAAGCTTTCAGAGAGATCTTTCAATCTATACGGACAAGATGTGTTTTAGTGGAGCGGATTTCGCGAATTTGAGGCACAAAGTGCCGCCGTTCGCGGCGTTCTGGGGCCCACCAGAGACCACCGATTTGCGTGCAACTCTCGGCGTGGGCGCGACACACGTAGGCCGTCGGAGAGGCGGAGTCTGATCTGGTCCTAGACCCTCGGATTGGAGCGTGCGCAGAAGGGTAGAAGGCGATGTATGGGTTCGGCTGTAGCAACATGCGACGAGGAAGAAGGTCTCCTTTTTTATTATTTTATTAATAAAATATTTAATTTATCCGACCTTTAAAAATCAATATCTCTTTCATACGAGGTCCGATTGACGAACCGTCAGTTGCGTTGGACTCGTCTTTCCGAGAGCTTCGCGACGGCTTAGACCAGAGCTGATTCCGAGACAGTCGAATTTTCAGCCAAAATTCAATGTGAGAATTCAAATTTTTATTATTTAATTAATTATTAATTTATTTTCTTGCTTTAAAATAATTGTGTGATGATGTTAATTCAGATCTGGATTGTTATGTATTGTATGAATCGTTGATTGTGGCTTGTAATATGTTTGTTGTTCATGTTGTACTAGATTCGCTTTAAAATTTCATATTTTATTGAATTTAATTTGCATTTAGAAGATTTAATCTAAATTCAATTTTAAATCATATTTATTTCAGACCCAGTTGTAAAAATTTATTTTATGTTATTAAAACATAATTTCTGTTTTTCTGAAATGAACAATAGAATTGAAACGACAAATAAAAACTCATTTTTATTTGTTGATATTACCATAAGAATTTGAACGACGAACAAAAGCTTATTTTATTTGTTGATATTACAATAGAATTTGATCGACAAATAAAAACTCATTTTTATTTGTTAATATTACTATAAGATTTGAACAACAAATAAATACTTATTTTTATTTGTTGATTTTACAATAAAAATTAAACGACAAATAAAAACTCCTTTTTTATTTGTTGACATTGAAATGCAAATTGGACGACGAATAAAATCTCATTTTTTTTATTTGTTCATATTACAACATAGATTGTTTAACAAATAAAATCTTAATTTTATTTGTTTACATAACAACAGAATTTGGTCAATGAATAAAACATATTTTTATTTTGTTTACTTTACATTAGAATGTAAACAACGAATAAAACTTTATTTTTATTTATTTGCTTTGCAATAGAAATTGAACGACAAATAAAACATTATTTTTATTTTTTTATATTAAAACAAAAATGGGTTAACAAATAAAATCTTATTTTTATTTGTTTACCTTTCAACAGAATTTGGACGACAAATAAAATATTATTTTTATTTGTCTATTTACAATAGAATTTGAACAATGAATAAAATATATTTTTATTTGTTTACATTAAAAAGAATGGATTAAGAAGATTATATTTTTAACGTGCACTGTTTTCATTGAAAAGAGTGGATTAAAAAGCATATATTTTAATAAGAAATTGTTTCATAATTAAAATTACAGTTTTCTATGTAATGAAAGGGTGAATTGTTACTATATGATTAAAATTACATTTTTCTATGTGATGAAAATGTGAATTTGTACCATATGATCAAAATTACATTTTTCTATGTAATTAAAACGGGAATTTGTACTGTATGATTAAAATTGCATTTTTCTTTGTAATTAAGACATGGATTTACATCGCATAATAGAAATTACATTTTTCTATGTAATTTATATATGAATTTACATCGCATAATAGAAATGACATTTTTATATGAAATTAGAGCATGAATGTGCATTGTAGGATAAAAAATACATTTTTTACATGAAATTAAGATATTAGAATAAAAATTACATTTTTAATGTAATTAAAATATGAATTTACACTGTATGATAAAAATTACATTTTTATATGTAATTTAGAGGTGAATTTACATCGTATGATAGAATTTACATTTGTCTATGTAAATAAAATATGAATTTACATGGTAAATTAAAAATATACATTTTTGTTAATTAAAAATGATTAAACCAAAAACATACATTTTTGGTTATTCAAAAGAGTTAAACAAAATAATCATTTTTGGTCATTAAAAAGAGTTACATCAAAATATACATTTTTGGGCATTGAGTAGGATTACATTTTATTGTAACATTGTTTATAATAAAACGGTCTTTTATTTGTGTTCTTAAACACAAATAAAGAAAAAGTACATTTTTATTTGTGTTCCCCAACGCATATATAATATGATTTTTAAGTGGCGCATTTTTATTTGCATTTTTCAATGCAAATATAACTTGAAAACAAAAGTTCACATTTTGTTTACATACCACAATGCAAACAATACATGGAAAAAAAAATTGTTTGCATGCTACAATGCAAACGAAACGTAGAAAATAGAAATACATTTTTTTATTTGCATTCTTTCATGCAAATAAAACAAGAAGATAAATATTACATTTTTTTGTTTGCAACTTTAGTTGCAAACAAACAAGAAAATGAGAATTACATTTTTGGTTTGCAAATTTAGATGCAAACAAATTTATTTAAAGACAAAGGTTACATTTTTGTTGCATGTTTTAAATGCGAACAAAGCATTAAAATTAATGTTACATTTTTATTTATTTATTTACTTCACTTGATGTAAGTAAACATAAAATAAGGAGTTGTTCTTTTATTTACATTTCTTGATGTAAATAAAACTAGAAATTAAATATTACATTTTTATTTGCATTACTCAACGCAAATAAACAGGAGAATAAAATATACAGTTTCATTTGCAATACTTAATGCAAACAAATTATGAAATGAATTGAAATAAAAGATTTTATTTTATCGTCGCTTTTATTTCCATAAATGGACGTAACATAAAGATTTCATTTGTTCATTGTTTTCAAATAAAAAGATTGTACATTTAAAATTTACATTTTTTTATCTAATTTATATTTCAATAAATAGAAATAAAGAGTACATTTTTATTGACATTTTACATGCGGTAAAAATAATAGAAATAAAAGAGACATTTTTATCGTGTGTTATATATTGTGTATTACACTGCCATAGACAAGTTACCGGACTTGTTTATGTAATTGGGTCGATCATTTTCACACATCGCCCATGTGCACAAATGAATTTATTATTTGTTTGTTGGCTGAAACCCCACACGGGTGTTGGGATGAAAATGAACATACACTAATCCCAATATTTAGTTGTATGTTGATCGTTAGATCGACAGGCTGCGATGAGCGTTATTGTTTAATTTTAACGCTTACACAGTAGAAATTACACTTTGGATGAATTGATGATTATCTATTTTATTGTCATATGTATGATGTGTGTGAAATCCATAGAATCCAAAATTATATGATAAATGATTGAGTCGCTTTTCGATTCCGGTGTTCTTTTAAATAATAATATTCTTACGTTAGAAATTCTTTTTATATAAAGAATATATTTTAATATAAAAATATATTTTTAATCAAGTATATGTTAAAACAAAGAATATTTGTAAAAGATAAAGATTTGTAATATAAAGAATACTTCTCATTTAGAGTCTTTATATAAAGAATATTTTTATGATTATTTTAAAATATGTTTTTAAAAGATTGCTAGTATTTGCAATTATATTTTGTGATATGAAATAAATTGAGATGTGAAGTGGATTTATCGTGGACGATGTTTTAAACGACATTTTTCCTTTAATCCAATTTACAATGAAATTATTATTTGGAACTTATGAATCTATTTTATAGATTTAAAAAGGGCATTTTCTAAAAATCAAGTTTTCAATGTAATGTATTAAATAGGAATTAAGTGGAAATTCGATTGGTAATAATCGAAATGGGCTTCTGTAAAAGAAGACCGATATTATATGTGGAATTTAAGAGGCTTTGCCGTTATTCCATTTATATTATTAGTCCGATACAGAAATCTATATCGATTATGTATTGATTTGATTTCTGTGAAATTCCATATTTTTGGAAATGGATTTACAGATTTTATTTTCAGAATTTTATCTTTCATAAAATTAATGAGAATCTTTCAAAACGAATATCTTACTAAAAGAATACTCGAATTTGGAATGTGACGAAATATGTGATTTTCCAATATTTGTTTTTAATCCCAAAATACGTGAGTTATTCAGAAAGACCGGGTTTAACCCATTCAGAACAATCATCACGACGATCAAGAGTCGAAGATGAAGACGGTGATTGAAGACCAACGGTTATCACATCGTTGGGATGATGATGATTAGTATCTTGAATTGGGATTGGCCTTCCAAGGCAAGGTATTTGGTGATGGTCATCCAAACGCATTTGGAGATCGACGGGACGTTGTTTCGCTCAGACCCAGAGCGGACTTGTAAATGGATTGCGTGTCTGACATTGTATTCCTTTCTACTGTATTTGTTGAACGCTACTGATTATATATTTATGTTTGGTGGTGAAGAATTTATTCTTTACTTATCACCCTTCTCTAAGACGTATGAGCTTAGAGGATATATATATATTGGTAGATGATCAATAATATGGTAGGGTGTGACAATGTGACATGCTAAGATGCAAATGATCAAGGCTTTGTTGAAAAGCAGGCCTTGTGGTTGATGATCAAAGCACAGCCTCCTTAGGCATAGCTTTGTGTATATCGTGACTTCGCGAGCCTCACACCCCGGTATGAGTCAAAAACGGGATATGGACCGTAGTGAGTGCACACGTTTCTTTCTAGCTAGGAGTGGTGTTTGGGCTTTAACACGGCCCGGCATTTTACTTATGTGGATTTGGATTGAGGTACCTCGGGTTTTTATAGGCCGGAAGTGGTCATATTATAGGTCCAAAGGGACCGAGAAACGTGTGTTCAGGCATAACTAATCCACTACCGTTAGGTAGGGACCGGCCCTACCGCATCCAAGGGTTCACTGCGGGGGATCCTGAGGCATTTTCTAGAGTGTCTCGAATCGGAAGAGGACGATCCCTAGGCTCGATCTCAAGATGGAAACCCAATTCCCAATGCGCCCTTGCGGTTTTGATTATATAATTAGTACGGCGACATAGTATATGGTACCTATGCCGTCTAGGATTGATATTATATTTGAATGTTTTAAATATATATATATATATATACACACACACTACTAAAAATATCGTTTTAACGTATCAAGCATCTTTTGACCATTATAAGGTAAAACCCTATCCTCTGGTGTGCGTTGCATTGTGTGATGGGACCTGGGTCTTATAATGGTTTCATTTTTCTAAAAAAGCATTACGTTATTTGACGATTTACTTTATTTATGCACTGGCAATCCAATTGAGTAAACCCGTTCCGCGTTAGCGGCGTGGTCCTGTGATTAGCCTACTTATTAGATAGGTTAAGTTAAGAATTCTCACACCAGTCCCACGACTGACCTGTAGTTTGTTTCACTTTGCAAACTCGGGTGCCCTCTTTCCACACGGGCAGTCGAGTAGCTTTTTGCAGATATAGTTTAGCAGGATTCTGGATTGAAGTCTGAAGCTGGGTCCAGAATATTGATGGCCTTCCGCTGAGATTAGTTCCGCTACAATGTATTTAATTTATTGTAAATGTATCTTCCGCTGCATTATTTATTGATGTACTCTGATGTAACATTTATTATTGATGTTATAAAAGTCTGTGTTGTTGTTCTGATGTGTTGTATGCCCAAAGTTAACGTACGTTGGTTTTGAATGGTCTTGATCGATCTTGCGATCGATTGGGATCGGGCGAAAAGCCGAGTCGTTACACCAAAAATCATAGATCTAAAAGGTGTGAACTTGCATGTATGAACATAGTTTTACACCCAACTTGCCTAGGTAATTATCACAAACTTACATACACTATGTATGTCGTCAACCTAAACATAAAGGTGTCATGTTGCATAACTATGGATCCAATAAAAGGTGTTAACCTGAGTAAACTATGGATCAACATAAAGGTGTAAACTTGCATAACTATGCATGTCGTAGTTTCAACATAAAAATGTCAACTTGAATATGGATCTAAACTTTAAAGATGTGAACTTGTATATATGTGAATCCAATTATCACTTAAACTTGCATATCAACATAATACTTATACGAACTAGCGTATGTTCCACATCCATATTCGCATAAAAACTGAAGTTATAAACCTAGGTGATTGGATTATAAAAAGGGATTCATTAACACAAGTTTACATCATGAACTACTAGCATATATTTTAGATCCAAATTTACATAACATCATATAACTCGCATACAACTTGCGTGATCCTATTAACTTGCATAACATCATATGTACAACTTGCATAATCATATTAACTTGCATAACATCATATATGAAACTTGCATAATCATATTAACTTGCATAACATCATATATGAAACTCGCGTAATCATATTAACTTGCATAACATCATATATGAAACTTGCATAATCATATTAACTTGCATAATCATATTAATCTTGCATAACATCATACATGAAACTTGCATAACATCATATATAAAACTTGCATAATATCATATAATATGAATAAAGTTAACATACATGATTAAACATATGAATTAGATTCACAATCACAACTTATAATCCAACGTGTATCACATCATAATTAATTTAGCAATTATTTTGTTAAAGTGATCAAACTCACTATTCAACGAAGTTCTGGAATTTATTAGCTTCCCTTTGTTGTAGTTGAATTAGCTTTCCTTTGAAGAAGATTTGTTGTTAGGGTTGAATAGAACTAATTTGATTTGTTGTTCTTCCTCTCTAATTGGTGGCGGCTGCTCTAGGGTTCAAGACGACAACATGACAGCCATTGTAACACCCCACCTCCGCCAAGGTAACTCTTGCAAGTACATTGACTTTGGAGGGGCGTTAAACAAGGTAAGCACGCATGCAGATATCACAAGACAGAACATATAAGTAAAACAGAGTAGTAAAGCAGCGGATAAAACTATCATTTCAAAACCATAGTTAACTTACAACAAAGTACTTAGTCATTATTTTCCAACACACAAAGTCTAGGTAAAAGAATAAACTGAAAAACTGAAATACATAAAGTACTATCCCCAAAATAAAGTGATAAACCATAGCTAGCTCAATGTCCAAAACCGTACATGAGAAAATCCAATAAGCAAGCTGTAAAGATCCAAGCTAAGCTCCAATGTTCCCACCCTGAGGACCTGAGGGGGGGGGGGGAAACGGAAGAAAAGAGGCGAAAGAAAACAGGTCAGTCAAAAAGACTGGTAAGCCCTACTACTATCTGTCTAAGAACTAGTAAAGTTAACTGGCATGAGAAGATGAGATGAACATAAGGATAACAACATACTGGCATGATGATTAACTAACAAGATAGATAAAGGTGTCATCGCATGATCAAGGTTAAGTTTGCACCACGGGTATACTAGCATTCTAACATGTCAAGTAAAAACAAGAATTGATCCCTTGGCCCAAGCTTGGCCCAATATCATGAGGTGACCTAAATCAAGGTCCAACTACACGGTCTAGTTGATCGGCTCCCTACAAGCCTAACTCGTCAAGTGTCGGTGTCATACGGCCCAAACATGCAATGTAGTTAAACTGCGCTAGGTCCACCCTAGGGTGTATCAAGTCCTAGGGTGTCAACCTCGGACACCAATCAAGTATGCACAGTCTAGATCTACTGGTACCCGTGCCTGATTTTCCAACTCCGGACTAAGTGCACGACCATAGTCCGCCTGGACCCACACCGGCGTACCTACTCGGCCGTAGTTTTGGTCGCTTACATGTCAGCCCAGTAATCGTGCCCCACCCTAGCCTAGTCCTAGGGTCTTATGATACTATCAAGAGGGTTACTGCTGCAAAGGACCACGCAACTAGGGTTTCCTTAACGGGTTAAATGTGGTTAACCCGATCCAAACGTGGATTAAATTGGTTAAGTGTACCCAAGATCCATGACTTAGCCCCGATTAACCCATCAAGCCCAAATTGATTAAGCATTAAGTGGACCATGACTTAACCCTAATCAGGAGGCTTTAATTAATTAACTTAATGTGCTTTAACCTCTCACATTAGACTTTGTTGTGGTTACTAGTTAAGCCGGGCGGGTCCGGGTAGCTTTACACCACAACTTGGTCTAACCTCGGGTTCGAGCACAACATAACCAACTTCTCACATTGGGTCTTATTGTTTGTAGCCACTAGTTAAGCCGGGCGGGTCCGGGTAGATTTATGCTACAAACTCAACCCAACCTCGAGTTGGCCACACTCATATTTTCTAAGTGTCATGTCCATTATGTTTCCAAAACATAATTACAAGTTAACATATCACGTTATGTTATAAAAACCAAGTTTTTGTCATAATGTTAACCAACCCCAACGTAACCCCATCGTTTACATAATCGCAACAACGCATAAAGGGTAAAATAGGGAACTTGGCATAATCATGACAAAAAGGTGTTGAAGCCACAAGTTTAACATGGTGGCATATGAAATGTACATATGTTCATATACTTGCATATTGCATCATTAGACTTCAAAAGCATGCATAAAACCAAACTTAGCATATGAGTGATACATGGTGATAAATGACATGTAGAAGTTGCTAGAAGTTTGCATTTAGCCTCACATGCAAGTTATCATAAGGGATATGATAACTTTCATGTTGCCAAAATGCAACCATTAATATAAATCTTGGAGCTTTATGCTCACAACATCAAGTTTAACTTGCATAACATGATAACATGATCAACCCAAACTTGCATAACATCGCAACATGTGTCATACATAATGATTAAACCAACTTGCATAATGATCATCCAAACTTGCATATAATGATCAACCAAACTTGCATATAATGATCAACCAAATTTGCATATAATGATCAACCAAACTTGCATATCATAATGATCAACCCCAAACTTGCATCATTCATTTAACTTTAGAGTTCAATAAAAAGAAAGTAGAAAAGGGCTTACAATGCTATGAAGACACAAATAAATAGTTATTATAAAGATTGAGATGAAGCCCTTATGCAATCACTAAAAAGACCCAAATATGAATGCTCCAATGAAAAACCCTTGAGCCAAATCAATAAAAACCCTTGCTTTGAAATAGAAATG
Organism: Allium sativum; assembly: GCA_030737875.1. Classification (NCBI taxonomy): domain Eukaryota; kingdom Viridiplantae; phylum Streptophyta; class Magnoliopsida; order Asparagales; family Amaryllidaceae; genus Allium; species Allium sativum. Next base: position 93,300,098 of record CM060916.1, on the reverse strand, counting down.
TTGCAACTTGACTTGAATGCAAGCTAAGAACACTCATACAAGTTTGAAAGCACTTGTATGAACTCACAATCTCTCATAGAAATAGACTTAGGAATTTTAGCATGAGAGTGGAGGCCATGAGAGGAACCAATTTGACATAGTTTAGTTGTAGGATTGAATAATAGTGATTTAGGCTAGGTTTAGGGGTCTTTTTATAGGGGATTAGGATAGTATTAGCCATAGGATTAACCCTAGATTCAATCCAAGCCGTTAAATCCCGTCATAAGCCTCCAGAACAGGTCAAAACAGCCAAATGGGTGCACCAGGCTGCCTGGGCCGACCAGGCAGGTCGACACCCAGGTCGACCCTGGGGTCGACTCCCCAGTCGACCTGGGGGGGGGGAGGTCGACTCCCCAGTCGACCCCCTGGGTCTGGCGGGAATTTTCCCGCCACTTCTGATTTCTCTGAAATTTGAATCTGTTTTGAATTTGAATTTTCCGTGAAACTTCGCGAGGCCATATCTTGGTCATACGGACTCCGATTTTCGAAAACTCGGACTCTATTTCGCGTATTTTTCCGAGACGAACACAATGGAACAGCCCGTTTCCCTTGATTCAGATTTTATAGTTTAATTCTGCCTTGATTTATGTTATAACATGTTATTCAAAAATACGGGTTGTTACATTCTCCCCTCCTTAAAGGATTTCGTCCCCGAAATCTCCAAGTTAGGAAGAACGTATCCTACCATCCATCATCCATCTACTCAAAACATCATCCACGTGCAGTCATTGTCCTTAAAGGATTCTAAATGTTGTATGATCATATGCAAAGGTGTGTGTATATGTACTTATCTAATGCGAAAATCAGGAGGTTACTGATTCAGTAAACCCCCTTAATGCAAAATATGTTAGTGAAATGAGTCCATATGTATGCAAATTCCTAACATAATTCATAATCTCTACATGAGTGCACATAACATTCATCCATATGCAACATCCACGTGATAGCATAACAAGTTTCATCCATGAATAAGTATAAGCACTCATGCATATGCAACATGAAAGTGTGTGAGCCGATCTTAGTGCCTAATGTGTATCATGCATCCACGAGTATCCGCGTGCAAACACTTGCAACCACTTGCAACCATCAAGCATAACATGTTTCAAATACATGTTTCATCCAAAGGGTTTCTACCTAAGGTCCTCATAACATGATTAACGAGATAACTAGATTAACAAGATAAACATGGATAGCAAAAGAGAGATGTATTAAGAAAAGAGATCGAGAATGTACCCTCAAAAAGGAATGGATAAAGCCCACGCATCTTCTCCTCGGTTTCCCAAGTTGCATCTTCCTCGGCTTCACCCCACTGAACTTTCACCAACTTGACCTCTCGATTCCTTAACTTCTTGATCTCTGTTCCCAAAATACGAATCAGAGCTTTTCTCAAGGTTGCTTCTTTCTCTACCTCAATGTCTTCAAGAATGCTTGGTTCAACCACCTCAGCGGACTCATGTAGGCACTTTCGGAGATGCGAGACATGAAAGACATTATGCACTCCGGCTAGCTTTTCGGGCAATTCCACCTTATAGGCCATCTTTCCAATTCTTTCTATGATAGGGAAGGGTCCTACGAACCTTGGTGCCAGCTTCCCAACTGCTCCAAAACGTACTACATTTCGCAAAGGAGAAACCTTCACGAAAACCATGTCTCCCACTTCGAATTCCAAATCTGCCCTTCGTCTGTCAGCATAGGATTTCTGTCTGTCTTGGGCCGCTTTCATCCGTCTTCTCACTAATTCAACTTTCTCGGATGTGTCCCGTATCATATCGGGCCCAAGTATAAGTCTATCTGTTGTCTCCCACCAACAAGATGGTTGTAACACCCCGAAAATTCTATAACTATGAAATTAACAAATTAAAGTATAATCAAATTCAAATCAAAGAACCAAGGGAAACGGGATACGCCATTGCGTTCATCTCGGAAAAATACGCGAAATAGAGTCCGAGTTTTCGAAAAACGGAGTTCGTATGAAGAAGATATGGCCTTCGGAAGTTTTGAATTAAATTTAAAAATTCAAACAGAATTAAATAATTAAATATTCCGAAGTGGGGCCCATTGGGCCAGGGTGGAAGAACACCCGCCTGGGCCACCCAGTCGACAGGGCTGTCGACAGGGGTATCGACCTGGTCGAGCCCAGTCAACCTGGCTGGCCAGGTCGGTGTGTGGTCGAATTTCTGTGGTCTGCTTTGTCATTAGGGCTAGGTGGCGGGTTTTTATTGGTCTCTCTTCCTAATGAATGGCTATGATCAATCCTAGCAACATCAATGGTCCTAATCAATTCCTAACCTCTATATAAACAACCATAGACTAAACCCTAATCTATTCATTCAAAATAAGATTATAGCCGCCATGTTGCTGAGGAACGACAAAGATTAGCCGCCGACTAGAGAGAGGATTAGGAAGAAAGTTCTAAAGCCTAAAGCAATTCAAAGCAACCTAAAGCTAATCAATTCAACAAAGGAATCGTGTCTCTTAATTAGAGAATTCGCCGCAACCATTGTAAGTAGAGTATTACTTTGGTATAAATAAACAACTGTGTTGATGTGTATGCTTGAATTGTGGCAATGGAAGTAATTCATGTTTGTGCAAAATTATGTTATTCATTATAAAGAACTACATGCGGTAGTTCTATGCAAATATACGTTTGGAATATTGCGCAAATTATGTAATCTATGTTGAAGCTACATGTATGTAGTTGAGTGAAATTTATGCAGGTTTGGGGCTTTGTTATTATGTCGTCATGATGTATACTTTGTGCATAAATCGTTTTGCAAGCAATTGAGACAAGTTTGGTTGTTATAGTTCATATGAAACTATGTTGGAATTTTGACACCATAATCCATGTATTAAGTCATGCTTTTGCAAATTTATGGCTAGGCTATGAATGATATTTGGCATAATTGAAATCTATGTTAGTTCTATATTGTTAAATGACATATGTGAAACATGGCTAGGTTGGACTCAAAAATCCCCTTTTTGCAAGTTTAAAGCAAACACCATGATTAGGAATATTTATGCATAAGGATGTTTATACCATTGTTATGTAATTAGACTTAAATCATGATTAAGTTGAACTATGCCTTTTGTGCTAGTAACAAAGTATCCCTTTGTAAACATGTAGAAACCTTATGAACATGACTTGTTTATGTTTATGCTAGAAATATTTATGCCATGCTTATGTTTGACATTATGCTATGTTTATGCTAGCAGTATTTATGTCATGCTTATGTTTGACATTAGGCCTAAATAAGAATATAGGTTCATGTTGTAGTTAAACCTATGCAAGTTCACATGCTTTGATTCATGTCACCTATGTTACCACTATGCAAGTACACCAATTTCTATTATGTATTTTCCAACGTCATATGCAAGTTCATGCGCTCACCTTCCCCTCTTTGTGTATACGCCATAAGCCTCCCCTTTTCGCATGGCTAAATTGGGCTTTAAAAGGCTAAGCCCAATATATATATAAACGGACATGTAAAACGGGGGAAAATAACGTTGGGTTAAAAATAAATTAATGAATGAAAATATAAAATAGAAGGGCCCAAATTCAAGTATGGGTTGGGCCCGTGGTTGGTGTAATCTTTACACCCTTAACTTAATAATGGGCCGCAAATATTTACATATAAATAAAGAAGAATGACAAGATATGTAAATGTAGAACATACGATGTGTTTAACCCGAGGTTGGATTGAGTTGTGATGTAAACCTGCCCGGAACCGCCCGGCTGTCCAGTAGTCACAACAATACCTATCCAATGTGGGAGGTTAAACATGGAGCCCAGCAAGGACCCGAGGTTAGACTGAGTTGTGGCGTAAGACTGCCCGGAACCAACCGGCAACAGGCAGCCACAACAATACCTGTCTAATGTGAGAGGTCAGGGCCTTAATAAGACAATTAAGGCTGAGTCAGGATTGTTAGGATTAAGTGGACTAAAAACTTAATCAAAATGGAACATGCTAAACTAAACGGACTGGTGGGGTTAGGTTAGAAACACTTAACCAACTTAGCATGTTGGCTAGAGATAGAAAACCTAGTAACGGGGGACCCTCTTCAGCAGTAACCCTAAAAGGTGTATCAGGATACCCTGAAACTAGGCAGGGTGGGGCACGATTACTGGGCTGATTGTAAGAGGTCAAAGCGACGGCGGTGGTGTAGCAGTGTAGGTTCTAACGGAGTGCGGGCGTGCACACACTCCGGCGCAGAAAAATAAGGCACTGGACACCAGTAGCATACCTGTGCACTCTAAGGTTGTGTCGGGTTGCCACTATGGGACTTGATACACCCCATGGCGGGACCAGCATAGGTAACTACAGACATCGGGGGCCGTAAGACACATGTAACTATGCGAGTAGGAGCCGATCATCATTAAATGGATCACATCACCCTGATTATGGGGTGCAAATTGGAAACTAGTTTATATGGGTTCAGAGATCAACATGGGGTACGATAGTATATTCGACCCTAGATAATTTAACCAAGTTCATAGTGTTGCCCACTTCCTGTTTTACTTATCATACCCAGTTCTTTATTCATAGACAAAGTAGTACTAGACTTACTCAGGCTTTATGTCTGACTCTATTTTTCTTTCGTCTTCTTTCTTCCGTTTCCCCCCCAGGTCCTCAGGGAGGGAACACAGCAGCTTGACCTACCTCAACATCCAGCTTGAAGAAGAGAAATGTATTGCTTGGACTTTCCTGTTTTGAACTATGGCTTTGGACAATCCACTATGGGGCTTTTGCAGTTTATCTATGTTTTATTTATGCTTCTTTAAAAATAATGTACCCAAGACAGATTATGAAAGTGTTATGTTATGTTTTTGGAAAGGATGTTGTTGTAACACGTATTTGACTTGATGGAATAAAGTTTGTTGTTCTTCCGCTGTTTACAAATATGTGTTCTTATATCTGTCTTGTATATCTGTGACTTGTACTTATAAACCTCCACCAAAATTAGGGCATTCCCTTTGAGAGTGACCCTAACGGAGGTGGGGTGTTTCACTTGGTATCAGAGCACAGGTTTACCGGATAAGATAAAAAGTTTTGAAAAATCATTTTCAAAAAGAAAATTTAAAGAAGCATTTTTAAAAGAAAAATATTATTTTATTTTAAAAAGGCAAAGTCCACTCCCCAAAGCCGTAGGTACTATCTCTTATCCTTCTTTTTGAATCTATCCTTTTTGTTTCAGCATGTCCCAAGATCTTAACTTGCCGGAAGGGGTGCCCATACCTGGTTGGTTTAGACGTTTCTTAGAAGCAAGGGCCACTCAGCCAGGTCTTACCGTTCCTCCTCCTCCAGCTGAAGGAAACCATCCAGCTGCAGCAGCACCTTTTCCTCCACCTCCTCCTCGGGGAAACAATTTTGCTAAGATATGTAAAGATTTTAAAGCTATGGGAGGAAGGGATTTCCATGGAACTGAGTCATTCGTGGCAGCCAGAAATTGGCTGAAAGAAACTGAAGACCTATTCACCATCTTTGAGGTAGAGGATAGACAAAAAGTACAGTTAGCAGTGTGGCTATTGAAGGGTGAGGCTTCCTACTGGTGGGAAGTCACTAATGCTGAAAGACCAGTGGAGACATGGGAGGACTTTAGGGCAAGGTTTGAGACTAAATTTCTCTCAGATGCGGAAAGAAGTTTGCAGTTGGAAAAATTCTTATTTCTTAAGCAAGGGGACAAGACAGTCAGAGAATATGTGAATCAGTTTGATGAGCTGGCTAGGTTTGGACTTGACCTAGTCAACACCCCGCACAAGAAGGCTCTCCGTTTCGTCAAAGGGTTAAATGAGCCATTACACAGCTTGGCCATGACCCATATACCCATGGGAGCCACGTATGAAAGATTGGTGCAAATGGCATTGCTGAATGAAGAGGATAAGGGCAAGAAGGAGACAAAGGCAGAAAGCTCTCAAGGGAAGGAAGAGGGTTTGCAGCCTAAGAAGACAGACTTTAAGAAGGGCGGAAAGGGCAACAAAGAGAAGAGGAAGTGCAATTTCTGTGGCAAAGTGGGGCACTTAGTAAAGGACTGCCGGAAGAAGAAGGCCAAGGAGAATGGTGGGTGCTTTTCGTGCGGTCAGACAGGCCACAGGGCTAAGGACTGCCCAAAGAAACGAGGACAGGGGCAGGGCGCTGGATCCACCCCAGGGGCACAGGTTCATGTGCTAGAAGCGCCACCATTGCAACAGCGAGGTATAAATACTTCTGTAGAAAGTGTAGTTTATCTTTATGATCACCCCGTTCGCACTTTGTTTGATTCTGGCGCATCACACTCCTTTATCTCGTCTGCTTTAGTAGAATCTCTGCACCTAAAAACTAGTATGGTAGAGGACCCCTTAATTGTTTCAAACCCAATTGGGGGCCCAGCTCATTTGTCTATGATCTGTCTGGATTTGAAAATTTCTATCCTAAGTGTTGAATTTCAATGTAGTGCCTTTGTTTTGGGCTTTTCGGGGTATGGTTTGATTTTGGGTATGGATTGGCTATCCAGTAATGGGGCCATCCTTGATTGTGAGAAAAGGGTTGTTAGGCTCCTAACCCAGCTCGGTAATACTTTGGAAATTTCTTGTAATCCCTCGTATGCGGTTATGCTTAGTTATCTTGAATCGCTAGATGCCTCTGTTGAAAATTTGAAATCAGTTAGAGTGGTCCGGGAATATCCGGATGTCTTCGAAGAGGTGAAGGGCTTGCCTCCGAAGCGGGAAATAGACTTCCGCATATATCTTGTAGATAATGCAAAGCCCGTTGCGTTGCCCGTTAGACATACGGCTCCACGAGAAAGGAAAGAGCTCAGTAAACAGATTAAAGAGCTTCTAGAAAAGGGGTTCATTAGGAGGAGCATTTCGGAATGGGGCGCTCCAGTGGTGTTCGCTACAAAGGCGGATGGTTCACTCCGTCTATGTGTTGACTATAGGGAGCTCAACAAGCTAACGAAAAAGAATAGGCACCCTCTCCCTAGAATTGACGATTTATTTGACCAGCTTGTAGGAGCGTCTGTTTTCTCCCAACTCGATTTAGCAACCGGTTTTCATCAGCTAAGGGTGGCTGAAGATAGCATCGATAAAACGGCGTTCAGAACCCCAGACGGCTTCTTTGAATGGCTTGTCATGCCTTTTGGCTTGACAAATGCACCTGCGTACTTCGTGGACCTGATAAGTAGGGTATTTAGAGATTTCCTCAACAAATTCGTAGTGGTCTTCGTAGATGATATCCTTATCTTCTCAAAGAGTGAAGAGGAACATGCTCAACACTTAAGGGCAATCATGGAAACTTTGCGAGTCCATCAACTAAAAGCCAAATTCTCCAAATGCCACTTTTGGAGAGAAGAGGTGAGGTTCCTTGGGCACATAGTATCCAAACAAGGGTTAGCAGTGGACCCTGCGAAGGTAGTGGCGGTACAGGATTGGAAGACACCAAGGAATGCAACTGAGGTCCGAAGCTTTCTAGGACTAGCAGGTTTCTATCGAAAGTTCATAAGGGATTTCGCGAAAATCTCAGCTCCGCTCACGAAATTGACTAAGAAGAATCTAGTGTTCAATTGGGATTTGGATTGCGAGTTTGCTTTCCAACGACTAAAAAGGGCTCTCACAACAGCCCCAGTTTTGACGCTGCCAGATGGGAGCAAGATGTTCACTGTTTATACGGATGCATGTGGGACAGGGCTAGGCGCCGTCTTAATGCAAGAAGGAAGGGTAGTAGCTTATGGCGGGAGGCAGTTGAAGGTGCACGAAAAGAACTACCCAACCCACGATCTTGAGTTAGCCGCCATCGTCTTTGCACTCAAGTCTTGGCGACACTATCTCCTAGGTGAGAAGTTCGAACTTTACACTGACCATAAATCGTTGAAATATCTTTTCTCGCAGAAAGATCTTAACTTGAGGCAACAAAGGTGGATGGAGTTTCTTGCCTCGTACGATTTCGAAATCTCCTACACTCCGGGCAAAGGCAACGTAGTAGCAGACGCGTTGAGCCGAAAGAAATTGACCCTAAGCCCGTTGTTTGTTGAAAGACAAAGCCTAGAGTTTATAGCCAGCTTCGACTTTAGGCCCTCCTCCGATTTCGTACCGGGCTTGCTTGCATCTCTCGAAGTGCGCCCAACTTTAGTGGATTCAGTAGGGACAGCACAGCGCGAAGACCCTCAGCTTGTGGAAATAATTGAGAGGCTAATTAGGGGTGAGACTTCAAGTCACCTCAACAGATACTCCATCGACGATAAGGGTTTGCTAAGGCGAGACGGAAGACTATGCGTCCCACAGACAAACGATTTAATAAAGAAGGTTCTAGAGGAAGCACATCACTCCAAGATGACGATACACCCAGGCGGAGATAAAATGTACAAAGACATAAAAAGAACTTTCTTCTGGAACGGCATGAAAAAGGACGTGGCAGAGTTCGTTTCTAAATGTATGGTGTGCCAACAGGTTAAGGCGGAACAGAAAAAGCCTGGCGGACTACTACATCCTCTGGAGGTCCCGCAGTGGAAGTGGGATAGCATCTCAATGGACTTCATCGATGGGCTGCCTAGGTCTAGGAGAGGCAACACTAGTATTTGGGTAATAGTGGATAGGCTTACTAAAAGCGCCCACTTTTTACCTGTCAAAAGTAAGAGAACTGCCTCATCCCTGGCATCACTTTACCTCAAGGAAATCGTTCGACTCCATGGAATACCGTCTAGCATCGTTAGTGACCGAGACCCCATCTTCACCAGCGAGTTTTGGCGGAGTCTGCAAGAAGCAGTAGGAACACAGTTATGCTTGAGCACAGCCTATCATCCCCAAACCGACGGCCAAACAGAGAGAGTAAACAGAGTTTTGGAAGACCTTTTAAGGCTATGCATCCTCGACTTCGGAGGGACATGGGAAGACCACCTTCCTTTGGTGGAATTTGCCTACAACAACAGCTATCAAGCAACCATCGGAATGGCGCCCTTCGAAGCTTTATATGGAAGACCGTGCCGATCGCCCACTTGTTGGTGGGAGTCTACTGATAAGCTCATACTTGGACCAGATATGATCCGAGAGACCTCAGAGAAAGTAGACTTAATACGAAGAAGGATGAAGACGGCCCAAGACAGACAAAAGTCCTATGCCGACAAGAGGAGGACCGACCTTGAATTCGAAGTTGGAGACAGAGTTTTTCTCAAGGTATCACCACTAAGAAACGTTGTTCGTTTTGGAACCACAGGAAAGCTAGCGCCAAGATTCGTCGGGCCATTCCCTATTATCGAGAAGATTGGGAAAATGGCCTATAGATTAGAGCTACCCGAGAAGTTGGCTGGAGTCCACAACGTTTTTCACGTTTCACATCTCCGAAAATGTCTGCATGAGTCAGCTGAAGTGGTAGAGCCAAATATCCTCGAAGAGGCCGAAGTGGAGCGCGAAGCAACCATAAGGAGAGTTCCAACCCGCATATTAGGAACGGAAGTGAGAAAGCTACGCAACCGTGAAGTCAAGCTCGTCAAAGTCCAGTGGAGCGACGCCGAGGGAGACGCGACTTGGGAAACTGAAGCTAGAATCCGTACAGCCTACCCTTTTCTGTTCGAGGGTACATCCTTGATCTTTCTCTTTCCTTAAGTTGCGTTTTTATCTATCTTTTAGGTATATTTCCTCGACCTTATCTTTTAGGTAGAAACTCTTTGGATGGAAACATGTAGTTGAAACATGTTATGTATGAATGGTTGCAAGTGGTTGCAAGTGATTGCTAGTGGTTGCTCGTGGTTGCATATACACACACAATCTAGGGTTTTAGATCGGCTCAGTCACTTCATATTGCATATGCATATATGTTTGTATTCGTATATGGTTGAACTTTAATGTGATGTCATGTGGATGTTATATTTGTATTGAATGATTGTGCACTCATGTAGAATCAAGAATAGGAAAATTTGCATACATAATGGATTCATGGCACTTACATAATTCGCATTAAGGAGGTCAACTGAATCAGTAGACCGCCTGATTTTGCATTAGATAAGTTCATATACACACACTTCGCATATGATCATGAAGCATTAGAAGTCTTTTAAGGACAATGGATGCTCGTGTTTGATGGATGAGTAGATGGATGATTGGATGGTAGGATATACATTCCTCCTAACTTGAAGATTTCGGGGACGAAATCCTTTTAAGTGGGGGAGAATGTAACACCCCGAAAATTCTATAACTGTGAAATTAACAAATTAAAGTATAATCAAATTCAAATCAAAGAACCAAGGGAAACGGGATACGCCATTGCGTTCGTCTCGGAAAAATACGCGAAATAGAGTCCGAGTTTTCGAAAAACGGAGTTCGTATGAAGAAGATATGGCCTTCGGAAGTTTTGAATTAAATTTAAAAATTCAAACAGAATTAAATAATTAAATATTCCTAAGTGGGGCCCATTGGGCCAGGGTGGAAGAACACCCGCCTGGGCCACCCAGGTCGACTGGGCTGTCGACCTGGGCTACCCATGTCGACAGGGCTGTCGACAGCCCTGTCGACAGGGGTATCAACCTGGTCGAGCCCAGTCAACCTGGCTGGCCAGGTCGGTGTGTGGTCGAATTTCTGTGGTTTGCTTTGTCATTAGGGCTAGGTGGCGGGTTTTTATTGGTCTCTCTTCCTAATGAATGGCTATGATCAATCCTAGCAACATCAATGGTCCTAATCAATTCCTAACCTCTATATAAACAACCCTAGACTAAACCCTAATCTATTCATTCAAAATAAGATTATAGCCGCCATGTTGCTGAGGAACGACAAAGATTAGCCGCCGACTAGAGAGAGGATTAGGAAGAAAGTTCTAAAGCCTAAAGCAATTCAAAGCAACCTAAAGCTAATCAATTCAACAAAGGAATCGTGTCTCTTAATTAGAGAATTCGCCGCAACCATTGTAAGTAGAGTATTACTTTGGTATAAATAAACAACCGTGTTGATGTGTATGCTTGAATTGTGGCAATGGAAGTAATTCATGTTTGTGCAAAATTATGTTATTCATTATAAAGAACTACATGCGGTAGTTCTATGCAAATATACGTTTGGAATATTGCGCAAATTATGTAATCTATGTTGAAGCTACATGTATGTAGTTGAGTGAAATTTATGCAGGTTTGGGGCTTTGTTATTATGTCGTCATGATGTATACTTTGTGCATAAATCGTTTTGCAAGCAATTGAGACAAGTTTGGTTGTTATAGTTCATATGAAACTATGTTGGAATTTTGACACCATAATCCATGTATTAAGTCATGCTTTTGCAAATTTATGGCTAGGCTATGAATGATATTTGGCATAATTGAAATCTATGTTAGTTCTATATTGTTAAATGACATATGTGAAACATGGCTAGGTTGGACTCAAAAATCCCCTTTTTGCAAGTTTAAAGCAAACACCATGATTAGGAATATTTATGCATAAGGATGTTTATACCATTGTTATGTAATTAGACTTAAATCATGATTAAGTTGAACTATGCCTTTTGTGCTAGTAACAAAGTATCCCTTTGTAAACATGTAGAAACCTTATGAACATGACTTGTTTATGTTTATGCTAGAAATATTTATGCCATGCTTATGTTTGACATTATGCCATGTTTATGCTAGCAGTATTTATGCCATGCTTATGTTTGACATTAGGCCTAAATAAGAATATAGGTTCATGTTGTAGTTAAACCTATGCAAGTTCACATGCTTTGATTCATGTCACCTATGTTACCACTATGCAAGTACACCAATTTCTATTATGTATTTTCCAACGTCATATGCAAGTTCATGCGCTCACCTTCCCCTCTTTGTGTATACGCCATAAGCCTCCCCTTTTCGCATGGCTAAATTGGGCTTTAAAAGGCTAAGCCCAATATATATATAAACGGACGTGTAAAACGGGGGAAAATAACGTTGGGTTAAAAATAAATTAATGAATGAAAATAAAAAATAGAAGGGCCCAAATTCAAGTATGGGTTGGGCCCGTGGTTGGTGTAATCTTTACACCCTTAACTTAATAATGGGCCGCAAATATTTACATATAAATAAAGAAGAATGACAAGATATGTAAATGTAGAACATACGATGTGTTTAACCCGAGGTTGGATTGAGTTGTGATGTAAACCTGCCCGGAACCGCCCGGCTGTCCAGTAGTCACAACAATACCTATCCAATGTGGGAGGTTAAACATGGAGCCCAGCAAGGACCCGAGGTTAGACTGAGTTGTGGCGTAAGACTGCCCGGAACCAACCGGCAACAGGCAGCCACAACAATACCTGTCTAATGTGAGAGGTCAGGGCCTTAATAAGACAATTAAGGCTGAGTCAGGATTGTTAGGATTAAGTGGACTAAAAACTTAATCAAAATGGAACATGCTAAACTAAACGGACTGGTGGGGTTAGGTTAGAAACACTTAACCAACTTAGCATGTTGGCTAGAGATAGAAAACCTAGTAACGGGGGACCATTTTAAGCAGTAACCTTAAAAGGTGTATCAGGATACCCTGAAACTAGGCAGGGTGGGGCACGATTACTGGGCTGATTGTAAGAGGTCAAAGCGACGGCGGTGGTGTAGCAGTGTAGGTTCTAACGGAGTGCGGGTGTGCACACACTCCGGCGCAGAAAAATAAGGCACTGGACACCAGTAGCATACCTGTGCACTCTAAGGTTGTGTCGGGTTGCCACTATGGGACTTGATACACCCCATGGCGGGACCAGCATAGGTAACTACAGACATCGGGGGCCGTAAGACACATGTAACTATGCGAGTAGGAGCCGATCATCATTAAATGGATCACATCACCCTGATTATGGGGTGCAAATTGGAAACTAGTTTATATGGGTTCAGAGATCAACATGGGGTACGATAGTATATTCGACCCTAGATAATTTAACCAAGTTCATAATGTTGCCCACTTCCTGTTTTACTTATCATACCCAGTTCTTTATTCATAGACAAAGTAGTACTAGACTTACTCAGGCTTTATGTCTGACTCTATTTTTCTTTCGTCTTCTTTCTTCCGTTTCCCCCCCCCTAGGTCCTCAGGGAGGGAACACAGCAGCTTGACCTACCTCAACATCCAGCTTGAAGAAGAGAAATGTATTGCTTGGACTTTCCTGTTTTGAACTATGGCTTTGGACAATCCACTATGGGGCTTTTGCAGTTTATCTATGTTTTATTTATGCTTCTTTAAAAATAATGTACTCAAGACAGATTATGAAAGTGTTATGTTATGTTTTTGGAAAGGATGTTGTTGTAACACGTATTTGACTTGATGAAATAAAGTTTGTTGTTCTTCCGCTGTTTACAAATATGTGTTCTTATATCTGTCTTGTATATCTGTGACTTGTACTTATAAACCTCCACCAAAATTAGGGCATTCCCTTTGAGAGTGACCCTAACGGAGGTGGGGTGTTTCAATGGTGACCTACACGGCCTCCCATACAAAGCTTCAAATGGTGCCATCCCTATGCTGGCTTGATAGCTATTATTATAAGCAAACTCTACCAGAGGAAGGTGCTCTTCCCAAGTACCACCGAAGTCGAGAACACATAGCCTCAAGAGGTCTTCTAGCACTCTATTCACCCTTTCGGTTTGGCCATCCGTCTGGGGGTGATAGGCTGTACTCATATTCAATCGTGTACCCATTGCTTCTTGCAAACTGTTCCAGAACCGGCTAGTGAAAATTGGGTCACGAGCGCTAACTATGCTAGAAGGAACTCCATGCAACCGCACTATCTCTCGAAGATAAATAGATGCCAGCCCTGATGCGGTCATCTTGCTCTTTACTGGGAGGAAGTGAGCACTCTTCGTAAGTCTGTCAACTATGACCCATATGCTTGTGTTCCGTCTCCTTGACCTAGGCAATCCATCCACAAAATCCATAGAAATACTCTCCCACTTCCATTGCGGGACCTCCAATGGATGTAATAGCCCACCTGGTTTCTTTGACTCGGCTTTCACTTGTTGGCACACCATGCACTTTGAAACATACTCTGCCACATCTTTCTTCATTCCATCCCAAAAGAAAATACGCTTCATATCCCTATACATCTTGTCTCCTCCAGGATGTATAGTCATCTTCGAGTGATGCGCTTCTTCAAGAACTCTATGGATTAAATCTCCCACTCGAGGGACACATAATCTCCCATCACGCCTTAGCCATCCTTTATCATCAATAGCATATCTGGCAAGGTGACTAGACGTCTCACCACGAATCAACTTATCCATGACCTCGACTATTTGCGGATCTTCCTTCTGTGAAGCCCCAACTGGATCAAGAAGTGTGGGTCTAAGCTCAAGGGATGCTAAAGAACCCGTCATCGACTCAACAACCATCGTGAAATCAAAGGTCGCCAAGAATTCTAAGTTCTTCATCTCAATGAACAAGGGGCTCAAAGTCAATCTACTTCTGCTTAGTGCATCCGCCACAACATTACCCTTGCCAGGGGTATAAGCTATCTCGAAGTCATAAGATGCCAAGAATTCCATCCACCTTTGCTGCCTTAGATTCAGATCTTTTTGCGAGAAGAGGTACTTGAGTGACTTGTGATCAGTATACAACTCAAACCTTTTGCCTAGAAGATAGTGGCGCCAGGATTTGAGTGCAAAGACGATCGCTGCTAACTCCAAATCGTGAGTGGGATAGTTCTTCTCATGAACTTTAAGTTGCCTACCCCCATAACATATCACTCTTCCCTCTTGCATTAGAACAGCACCTAACCCCGTGCCACATGCATCTGTGTACACGGTAAACATCTTACCACTATCGGGTAATGCCAAAACTGGAGCTGAGGTAAGGGCTCTCTTGAGCCTTTGAAAAGCAAGCTCACACTCCAAGTCCCAAGCAAAGACTAAGTTCTTCTTCGTCAACTTAGTAAGAGGGGCCGAAATCTTAGCGAAGTCCCTGATGAACTTCCTATAGTAACCCGCCAGACCGAGAAAGCTTCTTACTTCGGTTGCATTCCTAGGAGTCTTCCAATCTTGAACCACAACCACCTTCGCGGGATCCACCGCTATGCCTTGCTTAGAAACTATATGTCCAAGAAATCGAACTTCCTCTCTCCAAAAATGACATTTGGAGAACTTGGCTTTCAACTGATGCGCCCTAAGCGTATCCATCACTTCCTTGAGATGCCTTGCATGCTCTTCCTCATCCTTTGAGAAGATCAGAATGTCATCCACGAAGACAACAACAAACTTGTTGAGGAACTCCCTGAACACCCTATTCATCAAATCTACGAAGTAGGCGGGTGCATTAGTCAAACCGAATGGCATGACAAGCCATTCAAAGAATCCATCTAGAGTCCTAAACGCAGTTTTATCAATGCTATCCTCAGCTACTCTAAGCTGATGGAATCCGGAGTCTAGATCGAGCTGAGAAAAAACAGAAGCACCTACAAGCTGGTCAAAGAGATCATCAATTCTCGGTAACGGGTGCCTATTCTTCTTTGTCAGCTTGTTCAACTCTCGATAATCAACACATAGGCGAAGCGAGCCATCCGCCTTAGTAGCGAATACCACCGGAGCACCCCATTCAGAAATGCTTCGCCTAATAAAATTCTTCTCAAGCAATTCCTTGATTTTCTTACTGAGCTCCCTTCTCTCACGAGGGGCCATGTGCCTAACGGGCAATGATACTGGCTTGGGATTATCAACTAGATAAATGCGGAAATCTATCTCTCGTTTAGGGGGTAACCCCTTAACTTCTTCAAAGACATCAGGATAGTCTCGGACCACCCTTACAGATTGCAGATCATCGATGGACGAGTCGAGAGATTCAAGATAACATAACATGACGGGACCTCTAGGGTTACAAGAAATTTCTAGGGTATTACCGAGGCGAGTCAGGAGCCTCACCACCCTATGCTCACAATCGAGGATGGCTCCATAATTGGACAACCAATCCATGCCCAAGATCAACCCATATCCCGTGAATCCAAGAACATAAGCATTACACGTGAATTCTATGGCCAAGATAGAAATTTTCATATCCACACAAATCATAGATAGATGGGCGGAACCCCCAACTGGATTTGAAACAAAAACGGGATCCTCAACTAAGCTAGTACTTAGGTGCAAACTTTCAACAATGTCAGAAGAAATAAAACTATGCGATGCGCCAGAATCAAATAAGGTGCAAACAGGATAATCAGAAATATAAACAAGACTTTCTACAGAAATACTACCTCGGTCCTGAACTGGAGCAGCAGTGAGAGCATGCACTTGCCCTCCAGAAGGTCCTGCACGCTGATTCTGCCCTTGCTTCTTGGGGCAATCCTTGCTAAAATGTCCGGCCTCTCCACAATGAAAGCATCCGCCCAACTTCCTCTTTTTCTTCCTACAGTCTTTAGTTATGTGCCCAACAATCCCACAGTAATTGCATTTTCTTGGATCCTTTGCCTTGGCCTTGTTGCCCTTGTTGTTCTTGTTGTTTTTGTTGTTCTGATTGCTCTGATTTCCTCCCCACTTGGAGTCTGTCTTCTTGGCTTGAGTCTCACTAGCCTTGTCTTCCTTTTTGCTATTCTTATCGTCTCCTTGAAGCAATGCCATGTCTACTAGTCCCTCAAAAGTGGCCCCCATGGGTATATGAGATAGGGCTAAACCTTATAGTGGCTCGTTCAACCCTCGTGCAAAGCGTAAAGCCTTCTTCTGGGGAGTATTAATCATGTCCACACCAAATCGGGCGAGCTTGTTAAACTCATTCACGTACTCCCTCACTGTCGTGTCCCCTTGCTTCAAAGATATGAACTTCTCTAATTGCAGATTCGCCTCAGCTGATGATAGAAACTTAAGCCCAAATCTTGTCCTAAAGTCGGCCCAAGTCTCTATAGGCCTCGTAGCATTGGTGACCTCCCACCAATAAGCAGCTTCTTCTTTAAATAACCATGCTGCCAATAAAACCTTTCTATGATCTTGCACATCAAAGATGGCGAAGAGATCTTCAGTTTCTTTCAACCAATTTCTTGCCTCCACAAAAGTCTCCGTTCCAATAAAGTTCTTGCCACCCATTGTCTTAAAGTCTTTGCAAATCTTAGCGAAATCTGCTTGCGGATTCTGAGGAGGAGGAGGAGGAGGAACCTCAGTTATGTTGGGGGTATTTGCTGGGCCCACATCGTTGGCCTTAGCTTCCAAGTACCTCCGGAACCATCCGGGAATGGTCACTCCCTCGGGAAGGTTAAGATCGGCCATACTGAAAAAGAAAAAGATAGATAGATTCAGAACGAAGAAACGAAGGATAGTGCTATGGATTTTGGGGAATAGCCTTTTAAAATAACTAGACTTTTCTTGGAAAATACTTAATTGGTTTTGAAAATAGTTTTTCAAAAGGTAAGTTTTAAAAACACTTTTGCTCAAATCTTGTAAACCTTATGCTCTGATACCAAATGTAACACCCCACCTCCGCCAAGGTAACTCTTGCAAGTACATTGACTTTGGAGGGGCGTTAAACAAGGTAAGCATGCATGCAGATATCACAAGACATAACATATAAGTAAAACAGAGTAGTAAAGCAGCGGATAAAACTATCATTTCAAAACCATAGTTAACTTACAACAAAGTACTTAGTCATTATTTTCCAACACACAAAGTCTAGGTAAAAGCATAAACTGAAAAACTGAAATACATAAAGTACTATCCCCAAAATAAAGTGATAAACCATAGCTAGCTCAATGTCCAAAACCGTACATGAGCAAATCCAGTAAGCAAGCTGTAAAGATCCAAGCTAAGCTCCAATGTTCCCACCCTGAGGACCTGAGGGGGGGGAACGGAAGAAAAGAGGCAAAAGAAAACAGGTCAGTCAAAAAGACTGGTAAGCCCTACTACTATATGTCTAAGAACTAGTAAAGTTAACTGGCATGAGAAGCTGAGATGAACATAAGGATAACAACATACTGGCAT
Source organism: Allium sativum (assembly GCA_030737875.1). Lineage (NCBI taxonomy): Eukaryota > Viridiplantae > Streptophyta > Magnoliopsida > Asparagales > Amaryllidaceae > Allium > Allium sativum. Next base: position 93,282,207 of record CM060916.1, on the reverse strand, counting down.
GATGATTAACTAACAAGATAGATAAAGGTGTCATCGCATGATCAAGGTTAAGTTTGCACCACGGGTGTACTAGCATTCTAACATGTCAAGTAAAAACAAGAATTGATCCCTTGGCACAAGCTTGGCCCAATATCATAAGGTGACCTAAATCAAGGTCCAACTACACGGTCTAGTTGATCGGCTCCCTACAAACCTAACTCGTCAAGTGTCGGTGTCATACGGCCCAAACATGCAATGTAGTTAAACTGCGCTTGGTCCACCCTAGGGTGTATCAAGTCCTAGGGTGTCAACCTCGGACACCAATCAAATATGCACAGTCTAGATCTACTGGTACCCATGCCTGATTTTCCAACTCCGGACTAAGTGCACGACCATAGTCCGCCTGGACCCACACCGGCGTACCTACTCGGCCGTCGTTTTGGTCGCTTACATGTCAGCCCAGTAATCGTGCCCCACCCTAGCCTAGTCCTAGGGTCTTATGATACTATCAAGATGGTTACTGCTGCAAAGGACCACGCAACTAGGGTTTCCTTAACGGGTTAAATGTGGTTAACCCGATCCAAACGTGGATTAAATTGGTTAAGTGTACCCAAGATCCATGACTTAACCCCGATTAACCCATCAAGCCCAAATTGATTAAGCATTAAGTGGACCATGACTTAACCCTAATCAGGAGGCTTTAATTAATTAACTTAATGTGCTTTAACCTCTCACATTAGACATTGTTGTGGTTACTAGTTAAGCCGGGCGGGTCCGGGTAGCTTTACACCACAACTTGGTCTAACCTCGGGTTCGAGCACAACATGACCAACTTCTCACATTGGGTCTTATTGTTTGTAGCCACTAGTTAAGCCGGGCGGGTCCGGGTAGATTTATGCTACAAACTCAACCAAACCTCGAGTTGGCCACACTCATATTTTCTAAGTGTCATGTCCATTATGTTTCCAAAACATAATTACAAGTTAACATATCACGTTATGTTATTAAAACCATGTTTTTGTCATAATGTTACCCAACCCCAACGTAACCCCATCGTTTACATAATCGCAACAACGCATAAAGGGTAAAATAAGGAACTTGGCATAATCATGACAAAAAGGTGTTGAAGCCACAAGTTTAACATGGTGGAATATGAAATGTACATATGTTCATATACTTGCATATTGCATCATTAGGCTTCAAAAGCATGCATAAAACCAAACTTAGCATATGAGTGATACATGGTGATAAATGACATGTAGAAGTTGCTAGAAGTTCGCATATAGCCTCACATGCAAGTTATCATAAGGGATATGATAACTTTCATGTTGCCAAAATGCAACCTTTAATATAAAGCTTGGAGCTTTATGCTCACAACATCAAGTTTAACTTGCATAACATGATAACATGATCAACCCAAACTTGCATAACATCGCAACATGTGTCATACATAATGATTAAACCAACTTGCATAATGATCATCCAAACTTGCATATAATGATCAACCAAACTTGCATATAATGATCAACCAAACTTGCATATCATAATGATCAACCCCAAACTTGCATCATTCATTTAACTTTAGAGTTCAATAAAAAGAAAGTAGAAAAGGGCTTACAATGCTATGAAGACACAAATAAATAGTTATTATAAAGATTGAGACGAAGCCCTTATGCAATCACCAAAAAGACCCAAATATGAATGCTCCAATGAAAAACCCTTGAGCCAAATCAATAAAAACCCTTGCTTTGAAATAGAAATGTTGCAACTTGACTTGAATGCAAGCTAAGAACACTCATACAAGTTTGAAAGCACTTGTATGAACTCACAATCTCTCATAGAAATAGACTTAGGAATTTTAGCATGAGAGTGGAGGCCATGAGAGGAACCAATTTGACATAGTTTAGTTGTAGGATTGAATAATGGTGATTTAGGCTAGGTTTAGGGGTCTTTTTATAGGGGATTAGGATAGTATTAGCCATAGGATTAACCCTAGATTCAATCCAAGCCATTAAATCCCGTCACAAGCCTCCAAAACGGGTCAAAACAGCCAAATGGGTGCACCAGGCTGCCTGGGCCGACCGGGCAGGTCGACACCCAGGTCGACCCTGGGGTCGACTCCCCAGTCGACCCCCAGGTTGACCCCCCTGGGTTTGGCGGGAATTTTCCCGCCACTTCTGATTTCTCTGAAATTTGAATCTGTTTTGAATTTGAATTTTCCGTGAAACTTCGCGAGGCCGTATCTTGGTCATACGGACTCCGATTTTCAAAAACTCAGACTCTATTTCGCGTATTTTTCCGAGACGAACGCAATGGAACACCCCGTTTCCCTTGATTCAGATTTTACAGTTTAATTCTTCCTTGATTTGTGTTATAACATGTTATTCAAAAATACGGGTTGTTACAGCCATAGTTTTAGTTTTAATTTTGATTTAGGGTTTGAGTCTGTGGGTCTTTTTATAGAGTTTTGAATTTATATACAGCCGTCAGATCACTCTAGAATCCATCCAGGCCTTAGAAACCAAGTAATGATGTCAACAGACCAACCAGAAATCGCCACCTAAGCCCTAAAACATAAAATTTCATCATAAACCATTTAGGGCCGACGAGACCAATTCCAAACCTCCTGAGTCGACCCTGGGGTCGACCCAGCGGGTCTTGGGTCGACCCATAAAATAGGACGGTTTGGTGTATTGCCTTCCCACTTCTGCAGTTTTGAATTTTTTTCTTAAATTTTAGGTTGAATTTTATTTTATTTTTATAAATATATCTATATATATTTCTATCTTCCTAATTAATCATTTTCACACTAAACTACTTTTTGAACCGCGTTCACACTAAGCCGCTTTTTAGCCATTCCCCTAAAACAAAAATATGACGACCCAATCCCGTTCAGACGGAGACAAGTGTAATCTTCGGAATATAACACAGAAACAGATAATAGCAGAACAGAATCAAATAAATACACCAGATAATGAACAATAGAATATACTGGATAAAAGTAATCATCAGAGTTACACAGTATACATGATCTTACTTAGTACAAATACAGTTCAGCTATACATAAATGTCTACAGCGGAAAACAAACAAAATATGTACAATAGGAGCTGAACAGCATAAAAAGAGATAAATGATAGAATCCATCTTCAGCTCCATCTATCCAGAAAGAACCAGCTAAACCTGAATACAAGGCTGCCCGTGTAGAAAAAGGGGCACCCGAGTTTGAGAGTGAAACAAACTACGAGTCAGTCATGGGACTGGTATGAGAAATCCACTCAACACATATATAATTGGCTAATCACAGGACCACGCCACTTTCGTGGAACGGGTTTACTCCATTGGATTTCCAGTGCTTTAAATCAAATCTTCCTTTTAAACAACGCAATGCATTTTATAAAAATGAAGCCGTTATAAGACTCAGTTCCCATCACACAATGCAACGCAAACCGTAGGATAGAGTTTTTAACTTATAACGGCCAAAGCATGCTTGATACGAATAAAACAATGGCATTTGATATTATTGCTAGTGTTTATATGTTTTGAAAACAATTTCAAATCATAACTATCAATCATAGGCGGCATTAATGCCCCAGACCACTATGTCGCCATATATATAGGTATATAATCAAAACCGCATAGTCACGTATTTGGAAATTGGATTTCCGTCATGAACCAAGGCAAAAGATAGTCCTTACCGAATTCGAGACGCTCTAGCCCGTGTCTCAGGCAAGCACGCAGGCAAGCCTTGGATCGTCAGGGCCGGTCCACCGATGTGGATTATTATGCCTGAACAATACGTCTCCCCGCCCTTTGGGGCGTAAATGAGCCAACGAATGGCTCCATCGGACCCGGATCGTCCGATCTAACTGAGGCGCCTCGCAACAGCAACAACCACATAGGTGAAAAGTATATAAATGTCAGGGCTGGTAGGTCACTGACACCACCCTAGCTAGAAAGAAACGCATACCCTCCCTGAGGTCCTTCTCCCGTTTCTGGTTCATACCGAGGTGTGAGGCTCACGATTTCACGTTATACACAAAGCTACGCCACACAGGCGGTGCTTTGATCATCACCACAAGACTTTGCTTTTCAACAGAAGTCCTGATCATTTGCTACTTAGGCATGCCACACTAGCAATTCATGCCATGCGACTGATGTCCATCGATATACAACCTCTGAGCTCGTGCGTCTCTGAGAAGGGCGTTAAGCAAAAGAATAAATTCTCCGCCGCCAAACAGATGTATATTTAAAAGAGATCAATCGACACAGAATAAAATCCAATGTCAGACACACTATCCATTTACAAGTCCCTTCTGGGTCTGAACGAAACCGGAGGCACCAAATACCTCGCAAAGCCATCGATCACCACGTACGTCGGGAGGATCACCACTCATTATCCATATTTCGGGATGCCTCCCAATCAGGACCTCGGTTACCATCCAAACGAGGTGAAGATCTCCGGTCTTCGACCACCGTCTTCATCTTCGAATATCAATCGTCGGTCAATTATTTGAAATGAGAACTAACTCGGCCTTTTCAAATAATTCACGTATATTTAGAATTTCAAATCAATTTATTTCAATGGTTAAATCATTCGACAACACCAATTTTGTTCTTTAATGTAATTTTCACACCAAACACATTCAACCATAAAATACCACATAAATCGAGCAAATTCAGTTTATTTCCATTCCATATCGTTTATGATATTCTATAACGATTTATCGCTATTTTTATTTATTTTAAAATAGCCAATTTATTCAAAACGACGCTTCGGGTCATATCGTGGCCGTGGCGCTGTTTTTCTTCAGATTTGATTTACACATATCTGAAAATCTAACCATTGGATCTTCACAAAATTTACATCATAAGAAATGTCTTTTCAAAACGAATCCAACGGTTTCAGTTTCAGGAAAATCCGACAGTCGGGTCTCCCGGTACAATCGTTTGAAGTTTCGATTTCAAAATACGAACTGCAGCGTCATTATTCGATTAAATATATTTATATTTATATTTATATATATATATATATATATATATAATCGTTTCTGGCGCTGTTTTTCTTCAGATTTGAATTAAATATTCCAGACAATCCAACCGTTGGATTTTAACAAAGTTGGTGCCGTTGGAAAGATTTTTCCAAGGCGAACCCAACGGTTGTGATTTCAGGAAAATCCGATGGTCGGATCTCCCGGTATAATCGTTTGAAATCACGGTTTCAAAATGCGAACTGCACGGCCACGTTTCGTTTTAATTTTATTTATATTTATATATTTATATAAGTATAGTTCATTCAAAAATTCCTATATCGTTTGCACTTCAAATATTTCACTAACGCCTTTAAATTTTGGAAAATTACGCCATAACCTCCTTTGTACGGGAGGGGCTGGGAAAATTCCCAAATAGCCACACGGGCATCTCATGTCAAAAAGAAAAAGGAAAAGCCAAGCGGCTAGCCAACAGGCTCATAAAATCATCACCCAAACAAAACAGTAAATGTGTACCTATTTGTCGGGCACAAAATTTTATTCCTCTTCTCTAGCCCCTTTGCTATAACCTGTTCAATAAGTATGCATGTACATATATACAGTTCTTATCACTTATCATTTTCTATTCAACTTCATATTTGATTCCATTTGGTTTAAAAACACCATTCATTCTAATGTTACATGTATAGGCAAAAATCATATCATTAGCTAATTAATGAATATTTTAACTCATATATATTTATTTGAACGAGTGGCTATTTTTAACACTTCACATTTCAACAATTCGTGTATATAATAAAAATGTGATATTTATTGTAAAAAAATTCATTTCAAAACACTATTATTTTATATAGTTTATATAGGTGATAAAAATAGGATTTTTGTTATAAAACAATTTCTTTTAAAACAAGAATATTTTACATAGTCCATATAGTCGATAAAAGGTGATTTTTATTATCAAACAATTTATTTCAAAATATGAATACCATTCAACACATGAATTTCTAATCAACGAACGAATATCGATTCACAACATGAAGGTTTTCTATAGTTTCTATATATAGATAAAAATGTGATTTTTATATTTGAAACGCGAATACCATTCAACACATGAATTTCTAATCAACGAATGAATATCGATTCAACACATGAAGGTTTTCTATTCAATGAATAAATATAGTTTAGGCAATTGAAAATAATTCAAACACATGAATATTATTCAAAATTTCGGCAGCATAATGGCAGGGTAGTTAAAACCGGGACCGTCCCTAGTACGGCTCCTCGCTCTACCTTAAAACCTCGCGGTTTTTGACAATGGGGATCATGCATCTAGTTCGCACGCAGGCGGCATGTTTTATTTATTTCATTTCCACAAACTAATCCTATGTGGTTTCAACCAAATATTTCTCAACCACAAATGGGTATTTTTCAACCACCATCAATCAATATCAAGCACAAACAATCCCAAACAACCATTCGCTATCAGTCAATTTTCACATCAATCACAATCAATAAATATCGTCCATGGTTTGTGGACGAGGGGCGTATATATATATATATATATATATATTTATATATAGCAATTCACTTCTATTTCAACACATATACAATTTGTACAACGCATATATAACTTATACATCGAACATACAACTTATACAACGCTTATACAAGAGGTGTATAGCGCTTATATAACTCATACATCGACTATATAATTTATACATCGTCGTTTTCCATATCGTTTATAAATTAGAAATCTCACATTGGGTTCCACTCCACCAAAAATAGTAGAAGGCTCAGAAAAATATGCGGTCTCCTCTAAAATGTAGAAGGCGTCCCCACGAGTCCACTGTCTCTTGTTTCACTGAATTTCGTTAACACAGCAAAAAGATATGATTTTTACAGTGAAATCACAAATGGTAGCGCTTAGAAGTGCTATAATATTGTTGAAATTATAATAAGCCGTTACCTCCACGAAATCTTCAAAACTAGGTCGGATCTTTTCTCGAAATCCACGCAGCTTGGTGATGATCGGCCCCTGCCACCTTGTAGTGCTCCGAGAGGCGCACAGATCAACGGGGGTTTGGTGGCACTCGGCGGCGGATCTGGCGAGGTACGGCGGCGCGAAGTCGGCGACTTCGAGGGCGTGAATCTCGAGGTACAGCTGACGAGGGGTGGCGTGGGAGGTATAGATTTGAAGCCCTCGACGAGTACTACAAAAGCTTCAACTGGGTCGGGGTCTATTACTGCGTGGATTGGTCGGAAAATGAAGGGGAAGCGGAGAACCCCTTTCCGTCGTCGATCGAGTTACGGGGGGAGAGAAAACGCGATAATTTTTTTTTATAAAGAAATTTTCCTATTGGCCAAGGTTATAATAAATTCAAAAATTCGGGTTTTCTTAGACGAACTCGAAATCTGTGACGATCCCAAAACCCCGTGACACGGTGTTATTGATAATCATTGGAACATAACACATTAATCATCATTAGCAGATCACAGATAATAGCATAAATAGAAAATAGAATAATTTACACACATACGACAGCGGAATCATATAAATATCATCACATCAGAGAAGCATAGTACAGGATACAACTTAGTGCATAATGATACATAATCAGTCACCATCTCCTGAGGCGGAATCATACATAAAGAGTACACAAAAGAAATACCAGTCAACATCGCCAATGGCGGAATCATAATATAGATACAATAATGGCGGAGAAAATCCAAGTCAGCACGGTGTAGTCAAGCCTCGCCATGAGCCAAAAGGTGCGTCAGAAACCTGTAACTAGGCTGCCCGTGTGAAAATGAGGGCACCCGAGTTTGTAAGGTGAAACAAACTACGAGTCAGTCATGGGACTGGTATGAGAAATCTACTCAACTTATTAACAACAATAATAAGGCAAATCAGAGGACCACGCCACTTTCGCGGAACGGGTTTACTCCAATGAGTGCTAGTGCATGAAATAAAATAAATAATTAAACCAACGCAATGCTTTTTATAAAATGAAGCCATTATAAGACTCAGGTCCCATAACACAATGCAATGCAAGCCAGAGGATAGAGTTTTTACCTTATAATAGCCAAAAATGCTTCATACGAATAAAACAAAAGTGTTTGATATTATTACTAGTGCATATATGTTTCAAAAGCAAATTCAATCATAAATATCAATCCTAGACGGCATGGGTACCATATATCATGTCGCCATACTTGTAATACAATCATATTCGCATATTTCGTATTGGAAATTGGATTCCTTCATGAGTCGAGGCAAGGGGCAAGCTCCTCTTCGATTCGAGACACTCTAGCAAATGCCTCGGGACCGCACACAGCAATCCCCTGGATCCTCCAAGGCCGGTCCTCTCTTACTTTTGAGGATTGGCAATTCCTGAACACACGTTTCCCGGTCCTTACAGACCTATAATTGAGGCGCCTCGTATTCCAACAACCACACAGGTGAAAAGTAAATATAAATGTAAGGGCTGGGAGGTCACTGACACCACCATAGCTAGAAAGAAACGTCGTGCACTCCTTGGGTCCTTCTCCCGTTTTTGACTCATACCGGGGTGTGAGGCTCGCGAATTCACGTTATGCACAAAGCTACGTCACACAGACCATGCTTTGATCATCAACCACAAGACTTTGCTTTGCAACAGAAGCCTTGATCATATGCCACTTAGGCGTGCCACACAGGCAATCCACTCCATGCGACTGATTTCTGTCAATACATAACCTCTGAGCTCGTACGTCTCAGAGAAGGGCGTTAAGCAAGAGAATAAATTCTCCGCCGCCAAACAGATATATATTTAACAGAGGTCAATCAATACAGAACAAAATCCAATGTCAGACACACAGTCCATTTACAAGTCCGTTCTGGGTCTGAACGAAACCGGAGGCACCAATTCCTCGCATATCCGTACAATCAACAGTATGTTCGGACGGCTACTACTTCAATTCCTTCATGTTAGCTACTCCAATCACGAGTATCAGTAGCGCCCATCCATCCAATGTGGAGATCGTCGGTCTTCAGCCGTCTTCGACTCTTCGACTTCTCAACGTCGATCGATTATTTGAAATGAGATAAACTCGGCCTTTTCAAATAACCCACGTATATTTATATTTTCAAATCAGTTAATCACATGGTTGGACTATTCAACATTCACATTTCAGTTATTTAGTTATAATTTTCATGTCAAATACATTCAACCATCACATATCAAGCAAACACAACAAAATTGGTTTATCTCCACTCTATATCGTCTATAGTATTTTACAACGATATATCGCCATTTTTATTTAATTTAAAACGGCCATATTTAATTAAACGACGATTCGGGTCGTGTCGATGCACTGGCGCTGCTTTTCACTAATTTTGTTTTACACATATCTGAAAATCTAACCGTTGGATCTTCACAAATTTTACATCATTAGGAACGTCATTTCAAAACGAATCCAACGGTTTCAGTTTTGGAAAAATCCGACGGTCGGATCTTCCACACTAGCCATTTGAAGTTACGATTTCAATTTACGAACTGCAGCGTCGTTATTCGATTTAATTTAATTATATTTATATATATATATATATAATCGTTTCTGGCGCTGTTTTTCTTCAGTTTTGAATTAAACATTCCAGACAATCCAACCGTCGGATCTTCACAAAGTTGTTGCCGTTGGAAAGATATTTCCAAGGCGAACCCAACGGTTGCGGTTTCGGGAAAATCCAAGGGTCGGATTTCCCGCACTAGTCGTTTGAAATCACGGTTTCAAAACACGAACTGCACGGCCATGTTTCGTTTTAATTCTATTTATATTCATATATTTATATAAATATATTTCATTCAAAAATTCCTATATCGTTTCCACTTCAATTATTTCACTAACGCCTTTAAATTTCGGAAAATTTCGCCATAACCTCCTTTGTACCGGAGGGTCTGGGAAAATTCCCAAATAGCCACACGGGCGTCTTATATCAAAAAGAAAAAGAAAAAGCCAAGCGGCTAGCCAACAGGCTCATAAAATCATTACCCAAACAAAGCAGTAAATGTGTACCTATTTGTCGAGCACAAAATTTTATTTCTCTTCTCTAGCCCCTTTTCTTTAACCTGTTCAATAGATATGCATGTACATATATACAATTTCTAACACTTATCATTTTCCATTCAATTTCATATTTGATTTGCTTTGGTTTAAAAACACCATTCATTCTAATGTTGCATGCATAGGCTAAAATCATATCATTAGCTAATTAATGTATATTTCAACTCATGCACGTTTATTTGAACAAGTGGCTATTTTTAACACTTCACATTTCAAAGATGATAATTTTGGCGAACTAAAATATATTTCAACACATGACTATTTTATTTAGTTCCTATGCATGTTAAATATAATATTTCTTTCACAAATATTTATTTCAACGTCCGCATATCTTTAGCATATCACACATATGATAAAAATGATATTTTTATCATTTAAAATATTTATTCGACAAATAGATGTTTCAACACTTCATAGTTTCAATAAAAATGTAATTTTTATTGTTTGATCCTTTTATTCAACACATGAACTTTTCCACTACACACACTTCTCAACAAATGAGTATTTCCACACATTGACATTTTATTTATGTTGTTCATATTAGAAAGATGGGATTTTTATTGTCGAAACTATTTATATAAAGCGAATATTTTTCCTACTTCATATATATATAAAAATGTGATTTTTATCGTTTAAACACTTCATTCATTCACAAATGAATTTAATTTTCACACAACACTTTCAACACATGAACATTTTCCACACATGGATATAGTTTCAACATATGGCTTTAATTTCAACGCATGAAAATTATTTTAACATATGAAAATAATTCTAACACACAAAGATTATTCAAAATTTCGGCAGCATAACGGCAGGGTAGTTAAACCGGCACCGTCCCTAGTACGGCTCCTCACTCTACCTTAATACCTCGCGGTTTTTGACAATGGGGATTCATGCATCTAATTCACACGCAGGCGGCATGTTTATTTTTATTTCCACAAATATTTCCAATTCATTTCAATCACCAATGGGCATTTTTCAACCACCACCAAACAATATCAACCACAAACAATTATTCAACCATTCGTATTTTCCATCCAATATTTCACACCAATTCACAACAATAAATATCGTCCATGGTTTGTGGACGAGGGGAGTATATATATAATATATAATAGCTATATTTCACTTGCATTTCAACACATATATAAATTATTCTATGCATGTAAAATTCATACTTCGCTTATATAGCTTACACTACGTATGTACATGAGGTATACAACACGTATGTAATTTATATTTCGCTAATATAAATTATACACGACATTTTCCATTCAATTTCACGTTAATTTAGATTTCTCACATTGGTTTTCGGAGCACTAAAAATCGATACGATGTCAGAAAAATCCGCGGCTTCTTCTATTGCGTAGAGAGCTTCCTTACGGTCCCGATGTTTCCTGTTTCATCAAATTTCGTCAACACACCAAAAAGATATGATTTTTCAAAGTGTAAAGATCAAAGAAAAACTCACTTTCACGAAGCTTCAAAACTAGGTTTACAGTTTTCGCGAGAATCGAGGCACGAGGGGACGATCGGCGAGTTGGACGTGGAAGAGGGAAGAGAGGGCTTCCTGTCGGTGGTGGTTTGGTGGCGTTCGGTGGTCTAGATCGGCGGCGGCGGCGGTGGAAAGGTCGGGACTTTGGGGCTTCGATTCGGGCGGCACAGGCGACGAGGGGTGGCGGTGGTCAGTCGGATTTGAAGAGGGGACGGAGGCGCGTCGAGGGGTGGCGGTGGCGAAGGCTGTAGGCGGCGGTAGCGGCGGCGATCGGGGCTGGAAGGTTGGGAGCTCGGGTCGCCATTCGTTCGAGGGGGTTTTCTTTTTTTTTTATTTTTAAAATTTATGAATGGAAAATTCTGATTGGCCGAGGACTATATTAAATTTTTAAATAGTGTTTTCTCAAACGAACTCCTTTTTAAACCCAACGACTGTCGCCCCTAGCTAAATACCCCCATTCCGGACACAATGGGATACGTTTCGCTGGCCAATTCGACTGTTATAGTCAGTTATTTTTCAAATTAAAGTATAAAACATTTAATTTTTACCTCTGAACGCACATTTCAATTTGCCAGGGCCACAAACTGATTCGAAAAATTCCAGAAAAATAAATCTAGCTATGTTTTGACGCTACGGTCCCAACAAAACTAGTTTCGTCGAATTTTGAGGTCGTTTGAAAAATGGCCATTTTCTGGTCGATCCAATTTAACAGAAATTGACCCATCACATTTTCCTTTGCCACGCTCACATACTAGCTTCAAAAATTATGAAATTTGAAACCTAGCAATAGTTTGACATCCCGGACCCAACAAAAGTGGTTTCGTCGAATTCCGAGGTCGTATGCAAAATATCAATTTTCCAGGGCTATATATTCTATATACCGACCCTTCTGAAAATTCATTCGGCCATAACTTTTGAATCCCGTTATGAAACTTCGATTTTTCAGATTCGTTAGAAAGGTATTGAATAACAGATTTAAATATTTTTGGTTTCACTAAAATCCGTTATATTTTCCACCCTGCACAGTCAGTCAAAGTTTGAATTCAAATTTTCCAACCGACTCACTATTTCTAGTTCACTATTTTATTGAAATATTCTATTTCAATTGTTCAAATCCCTTTGAAAGCACCATTTTAAAAATTTTAAATTGGATCGTATTTTCCGGGTTATTACAAAATCAAACCCAACGACTGCCATCCTTGGCGTTTTACCCCCATTCCGAACACAATGGGATATGTTTCATAGGCCCATTCGACTGTTTCAGTGAGTTTTCCTTCAAATTAAAATATAAAATATTCAATATTTAATTTGAACGAGCATTTCAATTTGCCAGGGTCACAAACTGATTCGAAAAATTCAAGAAAAATAAATCTAGCTATGTTTTGATGATACGATCCCAACAAAACTAGTTTCGTCGAATTCTGGGACCGTTTGCAAAAAGGCCCATTCCTGGTCGATCCAATTTAACTGTAATTGACCAAAACACATTTTCTTTTGCCACGCTCACATAATAGCTTCAAAAATTATGAAATTTGAAACCTAGCAATAACTTCCCATCCTGGATCCAACAAAAGTGGTTTCGTCGAATTCCGAGGTCGTATGCAAAATGGCCAATTTCACGGGCTATATAAATTCCACAGCGACCTTTCTGAAAATTCATTCGGCCATAACTTTTGCTTTCCGTTATGAAAATTCGATTTCTCAGATTCGTTAGAAAGTATTCACTAACAGATTTAAATATTTTTGGTTTCACTAAAATCCGTTTTGTTTTGCACCCGGTACAGTCCGACAAAGTTTGAATTCAATTTTTGAAACTGCAACGCCTTTTCAAGCCTTATTTATAATTAGAATTTATTATATTCGTTTTCAATTGTCGATTCAAACTCACTTTTCATTGCTATTATTTAAAATATTTATTTTAAATATTTAAAATCCATTATTTCAGCCAATTAAAAAAAAAAAATTTGGTTCAGATTTTCTGGGTCTTTACAAAAAATATGGCGTTGGCGGGTATCGAACTTTGTACCTCTTGTATGCAAGTTACATGTTCCAACCAAATGAGCTACTAAGTCTTTTGCTTACAAACCTTAGAACAATGTTAAACATTTATTCTTTAATTTAGTTAATTCGATTATTCAAAAATCCGGGGTGTTACATTCTCCCCTCCTTAAAGGATTTCGCCCCTGAAATCTCCAAGTTAAGGAGAATGCATATCCTAACATCCAAACAACCATCTACTCAACCATCAAACACAGGCATCATTTGTCCTTATATAATTTCTAATGATGTATGAACATATGCAAAAAGTGCGTGTATATGTTCCTTATCTAATGCAAAATCAGGCGGTCTACTGATTCGGTTGACCTTCTTAATGCAAACCATGATTGTGTAATTCATCCATTATGTATGCGAAAGAACCCTATCGATACATATTATTTCTACATGTGTGCACAACCATTCACTAAAATGCAGCATCCATATGATAGCACAACCATTATACATCCATTAGCTTAAATATGCACACACATTTATATGCAATATGCAATATGAAGTGACTGATCTGATCTAGTGCCTAAAATGTGTATATATGCATCCACGATCAACCACTAGCAAACACTTGCATCCACATGCATCCATCATGCATAACATGTCTCAAACACATGTTTCAATCATAGGACTACCCTATCTAAAGGTCAAAGGTACTAACGAGAGGACATACTAAAGATAAGATAAGATAAGTATAAGGTAAGCGATAAAGGAGAAACTAAAAGACATACCCTCGAAAAGAAAAGGGTATAATGAATGCATCTTCTCTTCCGTCTCCCAAGTAGCGTTGCCTTCATCATCTCCCCATTGCACTTTGACTAGCTTGACCTCTCGATTCCTCAACTTCTTAACCTCCGACCCAAGAATGCACGTAGGAGCTCGCTGAATCGTCGCATCACGCTCTATCTCCACCTCTCTAAGCAAGATCGGCTCTACCACTTCTGCGGCCTCGTGCAAGCACTTCCTCAAATGTGACACATGGAATATATCGTGTATGCCACTAAGTCTCTCGGGCAACTCCACTCTATACGCAATCTGCCCAATCCTCTCCTTAATAGGAAACGGCCCTACGAACCTTGGTGCTAACTTCCCAATGGACCCAAAGAGAACGACGTTCCGTAATGCAGACATCTTAACAAAGACCATGTCCCCAATATCAAACTCAAGATCTATCCTCCTCTTGTCCGCATAAGATTTCTGCCTATCTTGCGCCGTCTTCATCCTCCTTCGAATCAAATCGATCTTTTCCGAAGTCTCTCTAATCATATCGGGCCCAAGTAAGATCTTATCTGTAGTTTCCCACCAACATGTAGGTGAACGACAAGGCCTTCCATAAAGAGCTTCGAAAGGTGCCATGCCAATGCTAGACTAAAAGCTATTAATATACGCGAACTCCACCAACGGAAGACGCTCTTCACATGTACCTCTCGGTCTGGTCGTCCGTTTGAGGATGATATGCGGTGCTCAAACATAACTGAGTCCCTACCGCCTCTTGCAAGCTCTTCCAAAATTCGCTAGTAAAGATAGGATCACGGTCGCTCACTATGCTAGAAGGAACACTGTGCAAACGAACTATTTCTCGAATGTATACGGAGGCTAACCATGGAGCAGTCCTCTTCCTCTTCACAGGAATGAAATGGGAACTCTTAGTAAGTCTGTCTACCACTACCCAAATCCCCGTGTTACCCTTCCTTGATATCGGTAATTCGTCAACAAAATCCATCGAGACGCTTTCCCACTTCCATTGTGGGACCTCCAATGGTGTAGTAATCCACCGAGCTTCTTTTACTCTGCTTTTACTTGTTGGCACACCAAGCATCTAGCGACAAACTCTGCCACATCCCTCTTCATACCGGCCCAAAAGAAAACTCGCTTCATGTCTTTATAAATCTTGTCCCCGCCGGGATGAATGGTGATCTTCGAACGATGTGCATCATCAAGAATAGCCTTCCTCAAGCTCTTATCCTGTGATACACAAAGTCTATCGTCCCTACGCAACCAACCCTTATCATCTAGGGTATACCTACTTAGGTGGCTTGATGACTTCCCTCTTATGAGCTTCTCTACTAACTCCATCAACTGTGGGTCATCACGCTGTGCCTCTCCAACCCGTCCCAAAAGCGTAGGTCTGACCTCAAGGACGCTAGCAAACTGGGTACAAAATCAATGGATGGTCTAAAGTCAAAGGTAGAGATAAACTCTAAGCTACGTCGCTCGACAAACAAAGGACTCAATGTCAACTTTTTCCTACTCAAGGCATCCGCCACAACGTTACCCTTGTCAGGGGTATATGCTATCTCGAAATCGTAGGACGCCAAGAACTCCATCCACCTTTGTTGCCTCAGGTTTAGATCTTTCTGAGAGAACAAGTACTTTAGTGACTTATGGTTTGCAAGCAACTCAAACTTCTCACTAAGCAAATAATGACACCAAGACTTGAGTGCAAAAACTATGGTAGCCAATTCTGAGTCGTGGGTAGGGTAATTCTTCTCATGGACTTTCGACTGCCTTGCACCATAACATATCACCCTTCCCTAGAGACCACATGCCCTAAAATCCTCACTTCTTTCCTCCAAAATTGGTATTTTGGAGAACTTAGCTTTAAGCTGGTGCGCTTGTAGGGTCCCTAAGCTTTCCCTAAGATGTAGGGCATGCTCTTCTCTACTTCTAGAGAAAACCAGGATATTATCCCATGCAAAATCGTCACAATTATCCATCTCTCACACAGACAATCCTAGTCGAACTCGACATCCCCCAAGTGCAAGCCCCAAAGGCCTAAACCAATATCAGACAAACACCCAAGGGATACCTCCTTCGAATTCAGACGACCTACATGAGATGATACTAGTAAGACGGCCAACCAATTGAGCATTTGACTGACTCTGGCTGTCCTTGCCAGTCTTGCTCCAAAACCACCGTTGATCACATAACTGGCATTGCTTAATCTACTAAGCACATACGAAAACTTATTTCGCGCCTCTGGGTAGACCCCGCACTTTATCAAAGACGTCTCCATACTCACGGACCACACAAACAGACTCCCAATCATCGTTGGATGCATCAGAAGATTCTAGGCAGCTAAGCATCACTGAACCCCTAGGGTCACAAGAAATATGAGGGTCTTTCCATAATGAATCAATAGTCTAACTACCCTCCTTTCACAATCTAGGATGGCACCCCGCCTGGCTAGCCAATCGACCCCTAGAATCAAACTATAGCCCGTGAAACCAAGGATGAAGGCATTGCATTCAAATCCAACGCCCAAGATAGACACTCTCAAATACTGACAAACCATTGAAGGATGAGCCGAACCACCAACATGATTTGAGACTAGGATGGGATCCTTAACTAGACTAGTATTTAGGTGCAGTGTTTCAACTAATGAAGCAGATACTAACGAGTATGAAGCGCTAGAATCAAACAAAGTTCAAACAGGATGATAAAGAAAACCAAATTTCAACCTAGACAGTCCTACCCCCACCAGGTATACTAGCCGTGAGGGAATACAACTACCCTCCAGAAGATCCTGTACTTTGTCCTTGCCTCTTTGGACAATCCTAAGGTGTCCTATTTCTCCAAAACAACTAGCCTTCTTCTTCACATTCTCCATTCGTGACCTCCCACCAAGATGAGGTTTCGTCCGTCGTTAACCAAACAGCTATTTGAACCTTCCTCCCATTGTCTATCTTAAAGGTACCAACAAGCCCTCCACTTCCTTGCATTAACTTCTAGCCCGACAAACGTCTAAGTCACTTGAAGTGGTTTTACGTCCTTCGTACGGAAGTCCTTATTTATCTTAGAAAAAGCATCTATACGCGGAGGGGGGGGGGACTCAAAAAGAGAAAGAGGAAGAGATTCAAAACAGAGAATCGAAGGAAGGATATATGGCTCTTGGGGATTATATTCTTAAAATAAACCATTCTTTCAAAAAATATTCTTCTACAAACATATTTCTGAAAGTATTCTTTATAAAAATGCTTTTGAAAAATTGTTTTTCAAAATATCTTATCTGTTCTGGTAACCTTCAACTCTG
The DNA here is from genome assembly GCA_030737875.1 of Allium sativum. Lineage (NCBI taxonomy): Eukaryota > Viridiplantae > Streptophyta > Magnoliopsida > Asparagales > Amaryllidaceae > Allium > Allium sativum. Next base: position 93,264,562 of record CM060916.1, on the reverse strand, counting down.
ATACCACGGGTAACACCCCACGTCCATTAATGTCACTCGCAAAGGGAATGCCTTAATTTCCATGGAGCATTTTAAGTGAATATAGAACAGAAAATCACAACAAGACAGATATAAAGCAGTACATGAAAATTTAAAACTTTATTTGTTGTAGTAGAAAGTAAATATGTTTGGTTACATCATCAAAAACCATAAACCAAAGTCAAGTACATAATATCCATCTTGATAAAACAAAGTACATAATCCCACTACTACAAATAGCCATAAAGAAAATGATAGGCTGAATTTTACTTCAGCAATCCAAATCCAAGTGCTCCCAAAGAGATCCCAATCAAGCTCCACTAGTACTAGTCCCACCCTTAGAACCTTGGGGGCGGGGGGGAGAAGAAAAGAGGTGGAAACAAAGGGGGTCAGACATAAAGACTGGAGATTCTGATAACTCTAACAACATAATTATTAACGCAATATGATAAGATATATGCCGGAGAATAAGGTAATGACTGTGTGAACCACATGGGTATGGCAAGGCAATCAAGAGAAACAGAGATAATGTTAATGGCGCTTCCTAATCAATATAGGATAATTACCATACTCTACCGTACCGTACTGTACCGTACTGTACTAACACTAACTGCACCCCTACTAGTCACTCTAGAAATTTGATCCCTCTTGGCTAAATAGAACGATGATAGCTTCGTGTACTACTAGATGTACCCACTATCCTCCATGTTTGACTGTATATCTCTAGTTGCTATCATAGGTACCCAGCGTGTACCTATCCCCACTAGATGTACCCCTTCACTAAGTAATAATGGTAATTCCATGTACTCCTAGCTGACGTCATAGGTGCCGCATGCTCCTATCTCCACTAGGTGTACCCCCTCAATAATTATTAATAATAGTGGTAACTTCGTGTACCCCTAGCTGACTACATAGGTGCCGTCTGCTCCTATCTCCACTAGGTGTACCCACTACCCTGCCTCATTTGATTGGCTCTCTAACTTGTAGATACCCGTGCAGGTCCCACAGTGGGGTGTATCACTCCCCAATATGGCAACCTTATACACGTAAGGAATGCCCGGCTTATAACTACACGATGCAACAACATCTTACCTACCAGCTCAGACCCACGCACGCACGTGACCCCATTGGACTTGCGTTGCCACCGCTAACCTGTTTTGGCCTCTAACAATCAGACCCAGCAGGCTTGTCCCGTCCTCGACTTGGGTCGAGCTCACAAAGATACTTAATGGGCTACTGGACTAAAAAGGCCCCCTTCCATGCTTGATACAAGCTTTACAACTAGGCTTGGTCCCCTCTAGTACATCCCACTTAACCCCCTTCATGTCCACTTACATGTTTTAAATTTGGTTAAGGGTTTCTATTAGTAATTCCACAAGCCACCCAAGGCACCCACTTAACCCCTATGTCCCACTTACATGTTTTACCTTGGTTAAGTGTTACTAGTCGTATTTCCTCATGCCACCCAAGGCACCCACTTAACCCCCATGTTCCACCACATGTTTTACTTTGGTTAAGTGTTTCTTAATTTATTACTACCGTAACCCCTGTAGGACCTCTCACATTAGACTGGCATTTGTGGCTGCTGGATTTGCCGGGCAGGTCCGGGAAGTCTTACACCACAAACGAGCCTAACCTTGTGTCCATACAATTGTTACGCATTTAGTTTGGGCCTTTGAACTCTCACATTGGGCTTCCATTTGTGGCTGCTGGATTTGCCGGGCGGGTCCAGGCAGTCTTACACCACAGATGAGTCCAACCTCGTGTCTTAGGCAATTAATTATACATAATTAATTTTCCCCAAATTTGAATTACTTTCCCTATTCAAATTTCCATATTTATTTATGTCCATAATTTATCACCTAAATTATGCTCATCTATTTATGGTATATAAATTATACCAATTTCATCACTAATTAATTTTATTCCTTAAAATTAATTATATGCCTTTTTAGGCCATTACACGCCAAACTCACAATATGTGTGTATCCACTATTATCCCCATCGTACCCTTGTCATTCGTTCGCTTAACATGACATATACATATCAGACTAGCAAATAGTCTAATACTTAAAAAGAAGGGAATAAACATCACAAAGTCACATACACACAATAATAGATCTAATTTGCATCTAACTTGCAATTAAGAATTACAACATACTTGCATAGTCTTTATATTATCAAGGATCCAAAAATCATAGATCAAAAAGGTGTGAACTTGCATGTATGAACATAGTTTTACACCCAACTAGCCTAGTAATTATCACAAACTTACATAAACTATGTATGCCATCAACCTAAACATAAAGGTGTCATCTTGCATAACTATGGATCCAATAAAAGGTGTTAACCTGAGTAAACTATGGATCCACATAAAGGTGTAAACTTGCATAACTATGCATGTCATAGTATCAACATAAAAATGTCAACTTGAATATGGATCTAAACTTTAAAGATGTGAACTTATATATATGTGAATCCAATTATCACTTAAACTTGCATATGAACATAATACTTATACGAACTAGCATATGTTCCACATCCATATTCGCATAAAAACTGATGTTATAAACCTAGCTGATTGGATTATAAAAAGGGATTCATTGACACAAGTTATCATCATGAACTACTAGCATATATTTTAGATCCAAACTTACATAACATCATATAACTCGCATACAACTTGCGTGATCCTATTAACTTGCATAACATCATATGTACAACTTGCATAATCATATTAACTTGCATAATATCATATATGAAACTTGCATAATCATATTAACTTGCATAACATCATATATAAAGCTTGCATAATCATATTAACTTGCATAACATCATATATGAAACTTGCATAATCATATTAATTTGCATAATCATATTAATCTTGCATAACATCATACATGAAACTTGCATAACATCATATATAAAACTTGCATAACATCATATAATATGAATCAAGTTAACATACATGATTAAACATATGAATTAGATTCACAACCACAACTTATAATCCAACGTATATCACATCATAATTAATTTAGCAATTATTTTGTTAAAGTGATCAAACTCACTATTCAACGAAGTTCTGGAATTTATTAGCGTCCCTTTGTTGTAGTTGAATTAGCTTTCCTTTGAAGAAGATTCGTTGTTAGGGTTGAATAGAACTGATTTGATTTGCTGTTCTTCCTCTCTAATTGGTGGCGGCTGCTCTAGAGTTCAAGACGACAGCATAACGACCATAATTTTAGTTTTAATTTTGATTTAGGGTTTGAGTCTGTGGGTCTTTTTGTAGAGTTTTGAATTTATTTACAGCCGTCAGATCACTCTAGAATCCATCTAGGCCTTAGAAACCAAGTAATGATGTCAACAGACCAACCAGAAATCATCACCTAAGTCCTAAAACATAAAATTTCATCATAGACCATTTAGGGCCGACGTGACCAATTCCAAACCTCCTGAGTCGACCCTGGGGTCGACCCATAAAATAGGTCGGCTTGGTGTTTTGCCTTCCCGCATCCGCTGTTTTGAATTTTTTTCTTAAAATTTAGGTTGAATTTTATTTTATTTTTATAAATATATCTATATATATTTCTATCTTCCTAATTAACCAATTTTACACTAAACTACTTTTTGAACCGCGTTCACACTAAGCCGCTTTTTAGCAATTCCCCTAAAACAAAAATATGGCGTTGGCAGGGATCGAACTCTGTACCTCTTGTATGCAAGTCACATGTTCCAACCAAATGAGCTACTAAGTCTTTTGCTTACAAACCTTAGAACAATGCTAAACATTTATTCTTTAATTTAGTTAATTCGATTATTCAAAAATCCGGGGTGTTACAGTTTTAGTTCTCACACCAGTCACATGACTGACCTGGAGTTTATTGTTTTAACCTGAACTCTGGGTGCCCTTATTTTTTTACACGGGCAGCTAGTAGTTGGGTTTTGCTGATTTATATTCACAGGATCCAGGTTTACAGATGGAATAATACTCAGAAAGCTCTGTATCCGTGTATTTCTTTAAGTTGTGTGTTGTATTATTTTTTCGCTGCTATGTATTTAAATGTAATTTAAATCTCTGACATTTTTCAAATGTGTAATATTTATTCATACTCTGTATATTCTTATATTCAGATGGAATTGTTGTAATAAACAATGATATTTTCTTCTGTTTGCATTCTGATTCGTCCTGTCCTCAAAGCAATCCGTGCTTTCCTTCACGGTGAAGTTAGGGTCATTACAATAAACCACAATTACTAATCAATTGAAATAGGTCTCGTCAAGTTTATAGCTCGTTTGACCATCCGTTTTATTTTTTGTTGCGCTTTCGCTTAATTTCAATGGGTTGTCCTGGTATGCTTTTTTTCATACACTACATACTAACTCCAAAAATTATGAAATTTGGCATTTTACCATTTTTCAATGTTCTCGATCTATTAAAATTGATTTCATCAAATTTCCAGATCATTCGAAATTTTTTCCTTTTTAAGATATTGAAATAGCTTTAAATTATCGAATTTTTAAAATTAACCATAAATCTTCGTAAAATTAATTATTAATTTGGTTTCAAAATTTCAGGTCGTTACTATCACCCTCCCCCCCCCCCACGACTTAAAAGAATTTCATCCCCAAAATTGGATGGAAGTAAAGACGAAACAGAAATACTAAAACAGAGATAAGTTTACCTTATGGAAGAGATATCCACTCTGCACCTAGGATAAGCTGTTCTGATGTTATCCTCTATTTCCCATGTATAGTCTCTTGGATCTCCACTATACTTTGACCAGCCTCGCTCTTTTATTTCTCAAATCTTTTATTTCCTTGCCAATTATCATAATCGGCTCTCTTTGAACTACTAGATTTGGGGTGATTTCCAAGTACTCTTATGCATCTTCTTCAACAATTAAATCAGGATCATGTACTTATATCTTGGAGGTGAGAAACGTGAAATACAATACGCACTCCGGATAGCCAATTTGGTAGTTGGATCCTATAAACCAGAGTTCCAATCCTTTCCAATATCGGGAATGAACCATTGTATTTGGGTGATAATTTCATTGTCTTCCAAAATTAGATAACTCCTCATAATGGAGAAACTTTCAAGAATATTTGATCGCCAACTGCAAATTCCAAATCTCTTCTTCTAGAATATGCATAACTCTTCTATTGGCTTTGAACTTCCTTCAACCTTTTCTTAATGGAGTCTACCTTATATGTAGCTTCACGGATCATATTTAGGCCTAACATAAGTAGATTCCCATACTCTATCTAACACGTAGGAGATCTGCAAGGTCAACCATATAATGCTTCAAATGGTGACATCTTGAGACTTCCTTGGAAGCTGCTGTTATACGAGAACTCTACAAGATGTAAGTGATATTCCCATGATCCTTTGAAATCAAGGATACAAGCTCGTAACAAATCTTCTAAAACTATATTCACTCTTTCAGTATGACCATCTGCGGGAGTGGTAAGCAGTGCTAAGGTTCAACTTTATCCCCAACTCTGAATGAAAAGCCTCCCTGAACTTACTAGTGAAGATCGGATCTCGACCACCAATAATGTTGCTGGGTATGTCATTCAGTATATCCTTCATATACAATTGAGCAAGTCTCTCAGCTGTTATATTTTCTTTCACTGGAAGAAAATGGGCACTCTTCATCAAACGAACTACTACAACCCAACTACTTTGATTACCTTTCTTAGTTCTAGGAAAAACGTCAATGAAATCCATCGATATATGTTCCCACTTCCATTTAGGTATTTCCAATGGTTGAAGTAACCTAGCGACCTTCTGCTGATTACTTTTGACTTGTTGGCAAGTTGGACACCTGTTAACATATATCGAGATTTCTCTCTTCATAGACTTCCACCAAAATGTGTGCTTCATATCACGATACATCTTATGTACACCTGGATGGATACTAAGTTTGGACTTATGGCACTCATCCATTACTTCTCTATTGAGCTCCGAAATATCTGGAACACAAATCCGACCTTTCAATATTCAAAACTCCTTTATATCTACTTGGAAGTTCAAAACTTCTCCCTCTTTGATTCTTTTGCTAATCTTCTGAAAAAACTCATCATCTTTCTGTTCTGTAGGGATCTTCTCAATTAGTGAGGGTGCGACAACCAAATTAGCAACTATGGTATTCTTTCTACGGTGTGCATCTGCTGCGACATTTGCTTTTGCGAGAGTGTGCATAATATTTAGATCGTATGCTGCTAGAAACTCCAACCAACGTTGTTGCCTCATATTCAAATCCTTTTGGGTGAACAAATCTTCAATGACTTATGATCCATATAGAGTTCAAACTTCACACCCAACAGGTAGTGCCTCCAAATTTTCAAGGCAAACACCACAGCTAACAACATCACGTCATGAGTGGCATACCTCTTTTCATGCGGTTTCAATTGTCGAATTGCATAAGCAATGACCTACATCTTTGCATCAATACCGCCCCAATTCCTTCTACAGAAACATCAGTATAGATAGTTAAATCTTGATTGCCATCTATAATCGTTAACACCAGGTAGTGGTTAGCCTTTTCTTCAATTCTTGGAAAGCTTCTTCACATTCAAGAGTCCAGTTAAACTAGGTATGCTTCTTAATCAACATCGTCAAAGGATAAGGCATCTTTGAAAAATCACTCATGAACTTCCTATAATAACTGGCTAATCCAAGAAAACTTCTAACTTCTATAGAGGCCCTTGGTTTTTTACATTCTTGGATGACAGCAATCTTACTTGGATCTACTGAGGTTTCTTCCTTCAATACCAAATGCCCAAGAAACTTCACTTCTTCATTCAAGAACTGGCATTTGGAAAATTTGGCCTTCAATATATTTCTTCTTAGAATCTCCAACTCTTGTTCCAAATGTTTTGCGTGCCCTTCCTTTGTCTTAAAGAAGATAAGGATATCATCAATAAAGACTAGCACAAACTTGTTCAATACCTCTCGGAACACCCGGTTCATCAAGTCTACGAAGTAAGCAGGGGCATTGTACAGTCCGAAAGGCATTACTAACCATTCATAAAATGTAATAACCCGGAAAATACGAGCCAATTTAAAATTTTTAAATTGGTGATTTCAAAAGAATTTGAACAATTGAAATAGAAAATTTCAATAAAATAGTGAATTAGAAATAGTGAGTCAGTTTGAAAATTTAAATTCAAACTTTGACCGACTGTGCAGCGTGGAGAATATAACGGATTTTAGTGAAACCAAAAATATTTAAATCTGTTTATCAATACCTTTCTAAGGAATCTGAAAAATCGAAGTTTCATAACGAGAATCAAAAGTTATGGCCGAATGAATTTTCAGAATGGTCGCTATATAGAATATATAGCCCTGGAAAATTGATATTTTGCATACGACCTCGGAATTCGACGAAACCACTTTTGTTAGGTCCGGGATGTCAAACTATTTCTAGGTTTCAAATTTCATAATTTTTGAAGCTAGTATGTGAGCTTGGCAAAAGAAAATGTGTTTGGTCAATTTCTATTAAATTGGATCGACCAGAAAATGGCCATTTTTCAAACGATCTCAGAATTCGACGAAACTAGTTTTCATTGGACCGTAGCGTCAAAACATAGCTAGATTTATTTTTCTGGAATTTTTTGAATCAGTTTGTGGCCCTGGCAAATTGAAATGTACGTTCAAAGTTAAAAATTAAATGTTTTATACTTTAATTTGAAAAATAACCGACTGTAACAGTCGAATTGGCTAATGAAACATATCCCATTGTGTCCGGAATGGGGGTATTTAGCTAGGGGCGACAGTCGTTGGGTTTGAAAAGGAGTTCGTTTGAGAAAACACTATTTAAAAAAAAATTTAAACCATCGACCAATCATATTTCTCCATTCATTATTTAAAAAAACCCAAAATCAACGGCAAAACCCGCTCCCCCCTTCCAGGCCCGATCGTCGCCGCTTCCAGCCTCTGCCACCACCGCCGTTCGCTTCGCCTTCGCCCCCTCGTCAGATCCGACCCCAGCTCGACCACCCCCGACCCCTCCTCCGCCTGAATCGAGGCTACAAAGCCCCGACCTTCCCAGCACCGCCGCCGACGATCCCGACCACCGAACGCCACCAAACCACCACCGACAGGAAGCCCTCTCTTCCCTTTTCCACATCCAACTCGCCGATCATCCCCTCGTGCCTCGGTTCTCGCGAAAACTGTGAACCTAGTTTTGAACCATCATGAAGATGAGTTCTTTTTGATGTTTACACTTTGAAAAATCATATCTTTTTGGTGTGTTGACGAAACTCGATGAAACAGGAAACATCGGGACCGCAAGGAAGCTCTCTACCACATAGAAGAAGCCGCGGATTTTTCTGAGTCATCTACGATTTTTAGCACTCCGCAAACCAAAGTGAGAAATATAAATTAATATGATTTTGAATGGAAAATGTCATGTATAAATTATATGAGCGAAATATAAATTACATACGTGTTGTATACCTCATGTACATGCGTAGTGTAAGCTATATAAGCGAAGTATGAATTTTACATGCATAGAATAATTGATATATGTGTTGAAAAGCAAGTGAAAATAGCAATTATATATATATTATATATATATATATATATATATATATATACTCCCCTGGTCCATAAACCATGGACGATATTTATTGTTGTGAATTGGTGTGAAATATTGGGTGAAAAATACGTATGGTTGAATAATTGTTTGTGGTTGATATTGTTTGGTTGTGGTTGAAAAATACCCATTGGTGATTGAAATGAATTGGAAATATTTGTGAAAATAAAAATAAAACATGCCGCCTGCGTGTGAATTAGATGCATGAATCCCCATTGTCAAAAACTGCGAGGTTTTAAGGTAGAGCGAGGAGCCGTACTAGGGACGGTGCCGGTTTAACTACCCTGCCGTTATGCTGCCGAAATTTTGAATAATCTTTATGTGTTAGAATAATTTTCATATGTTGAAATTATTTTCATACGTTGAAATTAAAGTCATATGTTTAAACTATCCATGTGTGGAAATGTTCATGTGTTGAAAAGTGTTGTGTGAAAATTAAATTCATTTGTGAATGAATGAAGTGTTTAAACAATAAAAATCACATTTTTATAATATATATGAAGTATTAAAAATAGTCGCCTTATATAAATAATTTCAACAATAAAAATTCCATCTTTCTAATATGAACAACATAAATAAAATATCCATGTGTGGAAATGCTCATGAGTTGAGAAGTGTGTGTAGTGGAAAAGTTCATGTGTTGAATAAAAAGATCGAACAATAAAAATTACATTTTTAATTGAAACTATGAAGTGTTGAAAACATCCATTTGTCGAATAAATAATTTAAATGATAAAAATATCATTTCTATCATATATGTGATGTGCTAGAGACATGCAGACGTTGAAATAAATATTTGTGAATGGAATATTATTTTTAACATGCATAGGAACTAAATAAAATAGTCATGTGTTGAAATCTATTTTAGTTCGCCAAAATTATCATCTTTGAAATGTGAAGTGTTAGAAATAGCCACTTGTTCAAATAAATGTGCATGAGTTGAAATATACATTAATTAGCTAATGATATGATTTTAGCCTATGCATGCAACATTAGAATGAATTGTGTTTTTAAACCAAAGTAAATCAAATATGAAGTTGAACGGAAAATGATAAGTGATAAAAATTGTATATATGTACATGCATATTTATTGAACAGGTTATAGCAAAGGGGCTAGAGAAGAGGAACAAAATTTTGTGCCCGACAAATAGGTACACATTTACTGTTTTGTTTGGGTGATGATTTTATGAGCCTGTTGGCTAGCGGCTTGGCTTTTTCTTTTTCTTTTTGATATGAGACGCCCGTGTGGCTGTTTGGGAATTTTCCCAGCCCCTCCCGTACAAAGGAGGTTATAGCGAAATTTTCCAAAATTTAAAGGTGTTAGTGAAATAATTGAAGTGAAAACGATATAGGAATTTTTGAATGAACTATATTTATATAAATATAAATAAAATTAAAATGAAATGTGGCCGTGCAGTTCGTGTTTTGAAACCGTGATTTCAAACGACTAGTGCGGGAAATCCGACCATTGGATTTTCCCGAAACCGCAACCGTTGTGTTCGCCTTGGAAATACCTTTCCAACGGCACCAACTTTGTGAAGATCCGACGGTTGGATTGTCTGGAATGTTTAATTCAAATCTGAAGAAAAACAGCGCCAGAAATGATTATATTTTTATATATATATAAATATAATCAAAATAAATCGAATAACGACGCTGCAGTTCGTAAATTGAAATCGTAACTTCAAATGGCTAGTGTGGAAGATCCGACCGTCGGATTTTCCCGAAACTGAAACCGTTGAATTCGTTTTGAAATGACCTTCCTAATGATATAAAATTTGTGAAGATCCAATGGTTAGATTTTCAGATATGGGTGAAACAAAATTAGTGAAAAGCAGCGCCAGTGCATCGACACGACCTGAATCGTCGTTTAATTAAATATGGCCGTTTTAAATTAAATAAAAATGGCGATATATCGTTATAAAATACTATAGACGATATAGAGTGGAAATAAACCAATTTTGTTGTGTTTGCTTGATATGTGATGGTTGAATGTATTTGACATGAAAATTATAACTAAATAACTGAAATGTGAATGTTGAATAGTCCAACCATGCGAATAATTGATTTGAAAATCTAAATATACGTGGGTTATTTGAAAAGGCCGAGGTTATCTCATTTCAAATAATCGATCGATGTTGAGAAGTCGAAGAGTGGAATATGGTTGAAGACCGACGATCTTCACATTGGATGGATGGGCGCTACTGATTCTCGTGATTGGAGTAGCTACCATGAAGGAACTGAAGTAGTAGTCGTCCAAACATACTGTTGATTGTACGGATATGCGAGGAATTGGTGCCTCTGGTTTCGTTCAGACCCAGAACGGACTTGTAAATGGACTGTGTGTCTGACATTGGATTTTGTTCTGTGTTGATTGATCTCTGTTAAATATATATATGTTTGGCGGCGGAGAATTTATTCTCTTGCTTAACGCCCTTCTCTGAGACGTATGAGCTCAGAGGTTATGTATTGATAGAAATCTGTCGCATGGAGTGGATTGTCTGTGTGGCACGCCTAAGTGGCATATGATCAAGGCTTCTGTTGCAAAGCAAAGTCTTGTGGTTGATGATCAAAGCATGGTCCGTGTGACGTAGCTTGGTGTATAACGTGAATTCGTGAGCCTCACACCCCGGTATGAGTCAAAAACGGGAGAAGGACCCAAGGAGTGCACGACGTTTCTTTCTAGCTATGGTGGTGTCAGTGACCTCCCAGCCCTGACATTTATATCTACTTTTCACCTGTGTGGTTGTTGGAGTACGAGGCGCCTCGATTATAGGTCTGTAAGGACCGGGAAACGTGTGTTCAGGAATAACTAATCCTCAAAAGTAAGAGAGGACCGGCCTTGGAGGATCCAGGGATTGTTGTGTGCGGTCCCGAGGCATTTGCTAGAGTGTCTCGAATCGGAGAGGAGCTTGCCCCTTGCCTCGACTCATGAAGGAATCCAATTTCCAATACGAAATATGCGGACGTGATTGTATTACTAGTACGGCGACATAGTGGTATGGGTCATTTATGCCGCCTATGATTGATATTTATGATTGAAATCGCTTTTGAAATATATATACACTAGTAATAATATCAAACACTTCTGTTTTATACGTATGAAGCATTTTTGGCCATTATAAGGTAAAAACTCTATCCTCCGGCTTGCGTTGCATTGTGTGTTGGGACCTGAGTCTTATAATGGCTTCATTTTATTAAAAGCATTGCGATGATTTAATCATTTACTTTATTTCATGCACTAGCGCTCATTGGAGTAAACCCGTTCCGCGAAAGTGGCGTGGTCCTTTGATTTGCCTTATTATTGTTGTTAATAAGTTAAGTAGATTTCTCATACCAGTCCCATGACTGACTCGTAGTTTGTTTCACCTTGCAAACTCGGGTGCCCTCCTTTTTACATGGGCAGCCTAGTTACAGGTTTCTAACGCACTTTTGGCTCATGGCGAGGCTTGACTACACCGTGCTGACTTGGATTTTCCCCGCCATTATTGTATCTATATTATGATTCCTCCATTGGCGATGTAGACTGATATTATTTTGTGTACTCTTTATGTATGATTCCGCCTCAGGCGATGGTTACTGACTATGTATCATTATGCACTAAGTTGTATCATGTACTGTGCTTCTCTGATGTGATGATATTTATATGATTCCGCTGTCATATGTGTGTAAATTATTCTATATTATGTTTATGCTATTATCTGTGATCTGCTAATGATGATTAATGTGTTATATTCCAATGATTATTCTTAACACCGTGTCACGGGGTTTTGGGATCGTCACATTCTAGTCCACTAAAAGTTGTTAAAGGAACGCACTCTTCTACAACCCTTAACTGATGAAACCTGTAGCTAGGTCCATATTAGAGAATACTCGAGCTCCATTCAAGCGATCTAGTAAAACATCAATGCGAGGAAGCGGGTACTTATTCTTAAGAGTTTGCTTGTTGAGGTCTCTATAGTCCACACATAATCTGAGGGCACCGTCAGACATCAATCCCTTCCATAAAATCCTACATAATCTGAGGGCACCGTCAGACATAATCTGAGGGCACCGTAATGATGATTATTTTTGTCTCCCCAACTCGAGAAACTAGGTCTAATCAATCCCTTCCATAAAAGCTGATGAATTTGATTATCAACTCTTCTTTCTCCTTTATCGACATTCTCTGAATTGGATGCACAACTAGCATCACATTCAGAACTAAATCAATCCTGAAGTCAATCTCCCTTTGTGGAGGAAGACTCTTTACTTCTTCGAATACATCCAGATATTTTTTAACAACTGGGATGGTTTCTAAAGCAATGGGGGAAACACCGAGAGCAGACCAAAATTCATTCCTATCAGAATTTGGATATTCGCATGGTATTGTTATAAATTTTCCAAACTTGGTTTTTGTTCTCATGATTCTTTCAGCGCATTTAACATATGCATCATATTTAGTTAACCAATCCAAACCAAGTATAACACCAAACTAATTGAAATCCGTTATAATCAATTCTATGGGACCCATAATGGGAATAAGAGATAGGCACTCTATAGTATAGACAAAAGTCGATAGAGCCTTCTGTCGGATATTTAATGCAAATGGGTTCTACAAGACAATTGAAGTCTAGAACTAATTTCCTAGCCAAATTACTCGAGATACAACTACGTGACGCACCAGTATCAAGGAATAATTTAACCAGAATATCCTTAATGGTAAGCGTAACTTCTAGAACATCTGTGTAACAACCTGCAATTTCTGAACCAATTTAAAAATTTTATTTTAGAAATTTTAATGGAATTTTAAAGTTAAAATAATTTATTTTAAATAATAACAACAAAATTTTTATTTTAAATCGAAGATAGAACGAATGTATTTATTTTAATTATAAAAGGAGTTTAAAATAGTGCGGTAGTTTGAAAATTTGAATTTGAACTTTGACTAACTGTACAGGATGCAAAATAAATCGGATTTTAGTGAAACCAAAAATATTAGAATCTATTTAAAAATATCTTTCCAACGAATCTGAAAATTTTAAATTTTATAGCGGGAATCAAAAGTTAGGCCCAATTTAATTTTCAGAATAGTCGCCGTAGAATTTATATATATATATATATTAATATTAAAAATAACCATTTTTCAAATGACCTCCGTTTTTTACGAAACCACTTTTGTTGGATCCGGAATGTCAAATTACTGCTAGGTTTCAATTTTCATAATTTTTCGAATTAATATGCGAGCGTGACAAAAAAAAGTGTTTTGTCAATTTCGGTCAAATTTAATCGACTTGAAAATGGTCATTTTTCAAACAGTCTCTAAATTCGATGAAATTAGTTTTGTTAGTACCGTACCATCAAAACAAAGCTAGAAATAATTTTTCTGTAATTTTTAGAGTCCGTATGTGGCCCCGGTTAATTTAATCGTACAATCAAATTAAATAATTAAATGTTTTATATTCTAAATTAAAGAAAAGTGGGTCGAGATATCAAACGGGCTGACGAGACCTAACCCATTGTGTCTGTAATAGGGTATTTGGTTAGGGGAGGCATTCACTAGGCTGGATTTGGAGTTAGTGGGTATTAACGGGTTATTTTGTGAATGAATGAATGAATTAGTATAATATTATACAAATAACCATATTGTGGAAACCCTAATTCTGCTTTTCAGAGCCGCCACTTCAGGAATGAACGCACAAAATACTCCTGATTTCTTCCTTATCATTCTTTAAATCTAAACAACGAATTTCAGAAATTCCAAAACCAAATGAAAGAGCAGTTCAAGCTCTATGTAATGTATAGGGTCCGGCGAGTGGGCCCTAACTCCTAAGGTGGCTTGCGTGAAGGGCTTTGGAATTGTGGTGGCTGATTGTCGTCAAGTGGAGCGAGGTGCGGTGCGCGAGGAGAGAGAAACGACATGTGTATGGGTTCTTTGTTACGGTCTTGTACAGGAAGAGGTGACGATGAGAAAGGTGATTAAGGGAGTAATTAGAAAATTAATTAATAATTAATTTTCTAATTAATATAATCAAATGATCTGAAACAACCCGAAATCCCCCTTATGGGAAATCCCGGATTGAGTTGAAGACAACGCAGATCAGAACACAAATAGAAGAACATTTCATTGTTAATTACAACAATTCCATCATAATACAATAAGCTCAATATTCCACTTCAACAAACAACCCGAAGTTTCAGGACGGAACAAGACTTGCTTTAGCGGCTGATCTGTAAGCACTTTGATAGAATGGGCTTGAAAATACAGCCTGAGCTTCTTTGAGGCGATGAGCAAACAATATGCTAGTTTCTCCAGCTTGGGATAATTCAACTCCGCTAAGTCTTTTGCTGATGTAATACACAGGTCGCTGAATCTTTGAATCCTCTCGCACCAAGGCTGCACTCAAAGTATGAATAAATATTACATAGAAAATATTAGAGATTTAAATTACATTACATAGCAACGGAAAAATAATACAATACACAACTGAAAGTAATACACGGATACAGAGCTTTCCGAGTATCGTTCCAGCTGTAAATCAAGATCCTGTGAGTATAAACCTGCAAAACCAAAACTACTAGCCGCCCGTGTCAAAATAAGGGAACCCAGAGTTTAGGTTGAAACAATAAACTCCAGGTCTGTCATGTGACTAGTGTGAGAACTAAAACAGTTATTAATATTTATTTTAAAGTTAGGTAAATCAAGGGACCACACCGTATAACACGGAACGGGTTTCCTCCCAAGAACACCAGTGCATAAAACAATAGCGCAATGCTAAATAAAGAACAATGAAGCTATTATAAGACCAGGTCCCATCACACAATGCAACGCAAGCCAGAGGATAAGGTTTTTACCTTATAATAGCCAAAGAATGCTTGATATGCTAAATTTCATGTTTTATTATTACAATAAGTGTATAGTGTCAAAACAATTTCAATCATAAGTATCAATCATAGACGGCATAAGTGCCCCATACCACTATGTTGCCATATATAGGTGTACAATCAAAACCGCACGGTGTCGTATTTGGAAATTGGATTTCCATCTATGAACTAAGGCAAGGGATCGTCCTCTACCGAATTCGAGACGCTCTAGCCCGCCCTTCAGGAACAACCGCAACTGCCCCTTGGATCGTCAGGGCCGGTCCACCAATGTGGATTATTATGCATGAACACTACGTTTCCCCGCCCTTTGGGGGCGTAAATGAGCCATATGACTCCATCGTCTCCACACAGTCACCGATATATCCGAGGCTCCTCGCAACAGCAACAACCACATAGGTGAAAATAATAAACATGTCAGGGCTGGTAGGTCACTGACACCACCCAAGCTAGAAGGAAACGAATGCCCTCCCTGAGGTCCTCTCCCATTTCTGATTCACAACCGGGGTGTGAGGCTCGAGAATCAATGCTACACAAAGCTATGCCATACAGGCCGTGCTTTGATCATCAACACAAGACTCTGCTTTTCAACAAAAGCTTTGATCATTTTCCACTTAGGCTTGCCATACAGGCAATTCAGTCCATGTGATTGATATCCATCAATATATAACCCTTGAGCTCGTACGTCTATGAGAAGGGCGTTAAGCAAGATAATAAATTCTCCACTGCCAAACAGATACATATTTAATAGAAATCAATCACACAGAATAAAATCCAATGTCAAACACACAGTCCATTTAAAAGTTAGTTCTGGGTCTGAATGAAACCGGAGGCACCTTGTACCTCGCATATCCATCGATCTCCAAGTACATCTGGACGATCACCAACAGATTCCCTCCTCTTGGGTGTACAGCCCAATCAAGATCATCAGTAATCACCCAAATGATGTGAAGACCTCCGGTCTTCGACCACCATCTTCATCCTCGACACCACGTCGAATCAGTTATTCAGAATGGGATAAACCCGGTCTTTCTGAATAACTCGCGTATATAATAAACAAGTGTTACACAAACACAACATACGCCTCATTCCAATTCAGAATATTCTTTTATTCAAATATTCTTATACTTTCGGAAAGGTTCCCATTAATTTTATCAAAGATAAATTCTTTAAATTTATTCCTTAATCTCTTTTTGAATATCAATTCAAATTAGTCGGGATTAGCGAACTACACCGAAGTAATCATTTATTTTATTTCCCAATCCGAATCTATTCATCCCATGAAGTAAAACTGGTCATACTTCATATCTAACACCATAGTGTTATCGGTAAATTCAATTACCATTTCACGTTCGAATCTAGTTAAAGATTTAATTATCGCCTGGAGCAAAACAGGTTATACTCCATTCCCGATCATTTCAATTTAATTAAAGATTCATTAAAACTCCAATTAGTTTTAATCTTCCCAAAAATCAATATTAATGATTGCTTAATTTGGGAAATCATATCCTGTCTTTAACTGGGTTAAAGAACTAATGTCATTTAAAACACCGTTCACTATAAACCCAAAATCACATTCCATTCCAATTCAATTATTGAAACTTCGGGTTACTTTCAAAACCCTTTCAAATCCAATTTATTTATTTCAAAAATAAATAAATTATTATTCTAGTTCAAAACTAGTTCATTTCGATAAAAATATATTTTTATCTTTTCAAATTTGGAATTTTTCAGCTCAATTCTTCATAAATCATTTATTATGATTTTACACAAATTATTACTATTTTTAATAATCTTATCAAGGCCCGTACAGTCGAATTCCATCAACGACCATCGAACTGCACTTATAACGACCTTTTCCAAATTTGATTTCGACATAATTCCAAATCCAACCGTTAGATTTCTAATTTATAATATTCGTTAGAAAACTCTTTTCGATATGAACCCAACGGTTCCGTTTTTAGGATAATCCGACGGTCGGATCTCCCGTAATATCCATTCGAAGCCGATGGTCAAAATTCGCGAACTGCCGCGGCGCAGCGCTTTCTATTCAAGCCATTATATATATTTCGTCGATTCCCTTTCCAAACGTATTTTATAAATCGTTTTAAATTCGTTTTCGAAACGATTTCAACTTCATATTCAATTTCGAATCAAAATTGAATATTCCACATCATCGATATATAATTGATAATATTTTCAAAACGTTATATTTCGAAATCACTTTCTTTCTTATATTCATTATAAAAATGAATAAAATCGATATAAATATCGTTCACGTCAAAATGGCGTCAATCTAATCAACACGGCTTTTATTCCACACATGAATGTTTATTCTATTCAACACATGAATATTTATTCTATTCAACAAATGAATATTTATTCTATTCAACACATGAATTTATATTATTCAACACATGATTTTTTATTCTATTCAACACATGAATTTATTTCTATTCAACACATGAATTTATTTCTATTCAACACATGAATTTATTTTCTATTCAGCACATGAATTTATTCTATTCAACACATGAATTTATTTTTATAATACTCCTTATTTTCCAAAATGGAATGAGGCCCAATCAATTACCATATAAGGTTAATTATATGGATTTTCTACAACACATGTATATAATAGCAATGATAAATCATCAACCATCATCCAGAGTGCACCACACAACTACATAAACATTAAATATCAATAATTAATTCTTACACAGTCTGTCAACCCATCGATTGACATACAACTAAACAATCGGGATTAGTGTACGTCAAATATCATCCCAATACCCGTGTGGGGTTTCACATCAACAAACACAGATTTTTATTTGTGCAGTTGGGCGATGTGTAAAATTTATCGTCTCAATCATTATCAATCAAATCGGTGTACATAAACAAATCGTTCGATTTGTAAATGAATATTTATTTTACTTCAACACATGAATATATATTTTACTTCAACACATGAATATATATTTTATTTCAACACATGAATATATATTTTACTTCAACACATGAATATATATTTTATTTCAGCACATGAATATATATTTTATTTCAACACCTGAATATATATTTTACTTCAACGCATGAATATATATTTTATTTCAACACATGAATATATATTTTATTTCAACACATGAATATATATTTTACTTCAATACATGAATATATATTTTATTTCACAACACAAACAATCAAACAAGCATACAAGTCATCCATGGTCTGTGGACGACGTGTGTCAGGTGATGCTAAGCACCGTCTGCATCCTAGTATATATTTCAAACTAGAAATAGAAAGAAACGTGAGGAGTTCTCACCGTTTAGCTAAACCAATTCACCACGGCTCTTCTAATGTAGAGAATCTCCGCTGCTCGCCTTTTGTCCCTTTCGTTGTCCGTAGCCACTACATATATAAAAATCACATTTTTATATTGTTGCTATGTATATAAAAAAAAAATCACATTTCTATAATCACTCGATATGGATAAAAATCACATTTTTATACAGTTACTATATAGATAAAATTCTATTTTTATACCGCTAGTAATATAATAAAAATTATATTTTTATTACTCTACATAAATAAAAATCATATTTTTATTCTTCCTATGATATTAAAATCATATTTTTTTCATCCTATGATATAAAAATCATATTTTTATTATCTCTACTGTATAAAAATCATATTTTTATTATCATTACTATATAAAAATCATATTTTTATTATCTCTACTATATAAAAATCATATTTTTATTATCTCTACTATTTAAAAATCATATTTTTATTATCTCTACTATATCAAAATAATATTTTTATTATCTCTACTATATAAAAATAATATTTTTATTTCCATTTCCACATGTAAAAATTCTATTTTTACTTCACCATTTCTTTTCTAGTTTATAAATCAATTCTTTTTACAAGCTATATATGTATAAAATCCTACATTTATTCACTATACGTATAAATAAAAATTCTATTTTTATTTGTAAAAATCACATCTTTATTTACATATAGGAATTAAAAATAAAAATAAAACTTACATTTGATGTCGAAGTGGCGGAGAAGGCTCGGGGTGATGATGGTGGTCAACGGCAGGACTCACGGTGGTGTGGTGGGTTGTTTTGTTCGGTTTAAGGTGGTTTCGGGGTGGTGGCGGGTCTGAACGTGGACTGGAGGAAGGAGGAGGCCGAGGGGGGTTTGTTGGTGGTAGCAGGAGGCGGCGGCGGTTCCTCGCACGGTGGGGCTCAGATTGAAGGGGGAATGGGGAGAGAGGGAGAGGAGAGTTCGACAGAAGGGACTGGAGGAGGTTGGAGGTGGCGCGGCCTAGCTGGAGAGGCGGCGCGAGGCACGAGACTGGAGGGCAACGATCATCGACGGCGGCTAGGGCTTGAAGCGCGTTTTTTTCTTTCTGTCCTAATTTTCGCATCGGGGAGAGAGAAATGAGAGTAAAAAGGGGGGCTGCTATATTATATTATATAATAATTTAATTTTAATTTTTAAATCCATAAAGGTTGACTTTTCATTCGGACTCAGAATCAAACTCAACGACTATCGCCCCTAGCTAATTACCCATATTCCGAACACAATGGGATATGTATCGAAAGCCAGTTCGATCGTTTCGGTCAGTTTCCATTCAGATTAAAATACAAATCTATATATATTCAATTTGAACGCACATTTCATTTTACCGGGGCCACATACGGACTCTGAAAATTCCCAAAAAATATTTCCTAGCTTCGTATTGACAATACAGTCCTTATGAAACTAATTTCATCAAATTCTGAGACCATTTGAAAAATGGCAATTTTCTGGTCGATCGATTTTGACTGAAATTGACAAAACACGTTTTACTTCGCGACGCTCACATATTGATGCAGAAAATAACGAATTTTGAAACCTAGCAATAATTTGACATCACGGATCCAACAAAAGTGGTTTCATCGAAAACCGAGATCATTTGCAAAAGTTCCATTTTTAAGGGCCAAAATTCCATAGCGACTATTCTGAATTTTCAACTGGGCATATCTTTTGATTCCCGCAATGAAATTTAGATTTTTTGGATTCATTGGAAATATATTCGCAATTAGAATCTAATATTTTTGGTTTCACCAAAATCCAGTTTATTTTGAATCCTGTACATTCATTTGAAGTTTGAAATCAAATTTTCAAACTACCGCGCCATTTTCAATTCCTTTTATCATTATAAATAATTATTTATATTCTAACGACGATTCAATTAAATATATATGTTCGACTTCTATTCAAAATAAATTTCTCGTCGTTATTATTTAAAATAATTCATTTTAAATATTCAAAATTCACTAAAATTTCCAAAATAAAAATTTTAAATTGGCCCGGATTTCCGGGTTATTACAATCTCCCCCACTTAAAACATTTCGTCCCCGAAAAGGAACGAAGCCGAAAGTTGTTTCACCAACCAACTCAACTTTCACTATTTTCCATTACGGCTTAAGTTCTTCAACTTTTCAGTTTCTAAGAACTTTTCAAAATTTTCAAAAATTTGGCTAACACCCTAAATTTTCGAAAAATTTCGCCATAACCTCCCCTGCACCGGGAGCTTCCGGATATTTCAAAAAGCCTCCCATGGCCCTCACCAATCCAAAAAGAAAAAGAAACAACCAAGCGGCTAGCCAATCGGCTCATAAAATTATCCAAACCCAATAAATTTGTAAACATGTACCTATTTGTCGGGCAAACAATTTTATTCTTCTGCTCTAGCTTCCTTGCTATGATCTGTTCAATGTAAGTACATATATATGCATGCAAATGCGACTAATTTTCAATACAATACACTATTTGGTTTAATTTGGCTAAAGGTTCAACATTTTAATTAGTCAAACAATAATCAAACAACACAACCAGCAACCAATTAGTTGATTAACGTTTCAAATTCATAATTTTGATACATAGTCAAAAATATCACTTTTGATGCCAATTCACAACAATAAGCCCTATCTAGTTTTGGTTCTCACACCAATCAATTGGAAATATATAGAAATCGTACTTTCGTCACTCGAACATAAATTCTGATTATGAAGCTTCAATCATCAGAACCATCTCCGGGCGACTAGAGTGTGATTCTATATCTATCCTGTATATTTAAACTTTGAATACCCATGGATCAGACGTATATGCAAAATCTTTATATACTGGATTGTCCAAATTCAATACAAATAAATATTCAAATACATTGAATAAAGTTTAAATTTTCAAAACAAAATTCGTTTTCATTTTAAAAATATACTCTTAACACTTGTTCTAGGATACTACTGATCCCATCTCTAACGAGACATTCTTACGGGATATTACTAATCCAATCTCTGATGAATCCTTTCGTATGTTTCTAATGTGTCTTGTTCTCAAGCTTTGTAAACAAAAGCTCTAATACCACGAAGAAGCAACCCGAAATCCCCCTTACGGGAAATCCCGGATTGAGTTAAAGTAAAGGCAGATCAGAATACAAACAGAAGAACATTTCATTGTTAATTACAACAATTCCATCAGAATACAAGAATATACAGAGTATGAATAAATATTACACAGAAAATATCAGCGATTTAAATTACATTACGTAGCAGCGGAAATATAATACAATACACAACTGAAAGTAATACACGGATACAGAGCTTTCCGAGTATCGTTCCAGGTGTAAATCAGGATCCTGTGAATATAAATTTGCAAAACCAAAACTACTAGCTGCCAGTGTCAAAATAAGGGCACCAAGAGTTTAGGTTAAAACAATAAACTCCAGGTCATCATGTGACTGGTGTGAGAACTAAAACAGTTATTAATCTTTATTTTAAAGTTAGGTAAATCAAGGGACCACACCGTATATGTAATAACCCGGAAAATTTGAACCAATTTTAAAATTGGTTATCACCAAAGAATTTGAATAATTGAAATAACATATTTCAATAAAATAAAGAATTGGGTGCAGTAAGGCAGTTTGAAATTTTGAATACAAACTTTGTCTGACTGTACCGGGTGGAAAATATAACGGATTTTAGCGAAACTGAAAATATTTAAATCTGTTTATGAATACCTTTCTAACGAATCTGAAAAATCGAAGTTTCATAGCGGGAATCAAAAGTTATGGCCAAATGAATTTTCAGAAAGGTCGCTATATAGCATATATAGCCCTTGAAAATAGATATTTTGCATACGACCTCGGAATTCGACGAAACCACTTTTGTTGGGTCCGAGATGTCAAACTATTGCTAGGTTTCAAATTTCATAATTTTTGAAGCGAGTATGTGAGCGAAGCAAAAGAAAATGTGATTGGTCAATTTTTGTTAAAATGGCTCGACCTAAAAATGGCCATTTTTCAAACGAGCTCAGAATTCGACGAAACTGGTTTTGTTGGGACCGCATCATCAAAACAAAGCTAGATTTATTTTTCGGGAATATTTCGATTCAGTTTGTGGCCCTGGCAAATGGAAATGTACGTTCAAATTAAATATTGAATGTTTTATATTTTAATTTGAAAAATAACTGACTGTAACAATCGAATTGGCCAACGAAACATATCCCATTGTGTCCGGAATGGGGGTATTTAGCTAGGGTCGACAGTCATTGGGTTTGATTTTGAGTTCGTTTGTAAAAACACTATTTAAAATTTCCTATAAATCATCGACCAATAGGATTTTTTCTTTCCAAAAAAAAAATATAAATAAAAAAACAACGGAAAACCCTAGCCGCCTTTTACTCTAGACGATTCACGTTGCTCCGACCTTCCCTCCCTCTTTCCCGCCGCCACAGGCGAAGCCAGGCCGCGCCACCACCACCATTCGAAAGCCCTTCGCCCCCCTTCACATCCGACCTAGCTTCGCCACCATCAGAAGCGCCGCCATCGAGTTCTGACGCTCCGAAGTGGGCGCGTTTAAGCCGCCGCCTAGGGCCCATCTCGACGTTGAACTAGAAGAGACTGGTGGCGCCGGAAAGCCCTTCCCTCCCTCGTCGACGTCCAACAATCTGATCGACCTATCGAGCAACGAATCGAGCGAAAAATCAAAACCTAAATTTGAGCAGGTTTGAAAACTAACGGGTTATTTAATTTTGAACTGTTTTTACACTATAAAGCGTTGCAAAACTTTGAAAAATAATATCTTTTTCGTTCGTTAACGAAATTTGATGAAATAGGAGACATCGTGACCGCAAGGAGGCTCTCTACCATCTAGTAGAAGCCGCAGATTTTTCTGATCTTCCTACGATTTTTAGCACTGCAAAAACCAATGTGAGGAATCTAAACTAAATTGTGTAAATGAAATCGTGTTGTATAAATTATATAAACGAAGTGGAAATTATATACGCATTGTATACCTCATGTACATGTGTTGTATAAGCTATATTAGCGATGTATAAATTATACAAGCGTTGAATGAAACATATATGCTTTGAATTGTGATGAAATGCAAGTGAATTATAGAAATAATATATATATATATATATATACTCCACTCGTCCACAGACCATGGACGATATTTATTGCTTGTGATTGACATGATATTATATGGTATGACGAATGGTTGGAAATAATTGTTTGTGGTTGATATTGTGGTTGAAAAATACCTTTGTGGTTGAAAAATACCTTTGTGGTTGGAAAATACCCTCTTGTGGTTGAAACAAATTAGAATAGGATTGTGGAATTGAAAATAAAACATGCCGCCTGCGTGCGAACTAGATGCATGATCCCCATTGTCAAAAACCGCGAGGTTTTAAGGTAGAGCGAGGAGCCGTAATAGGGATGGTCCCGGTTTTAACTACCTTGCCGTTATGCTGCCGAATTTTTTTGAAATATTCATGAGTTAGAATAATTTTCATTCGTTGAAATAAATTACATATATTGACACCAATATTCATGTGTTGAGTTGAAATTCATTCGTTGAATCGAAATTCATGTGTTGAATATTATTCGAATTTAAATAAATAGCTTTAGCGATAAAAATCACATTTATATATATATATACAAACTATAGAGAATATTCATGTGTTGAGTTGAAATTCATTCGTTGAATCGAAATTCAAGTGTTGAATATTATTTGAATTTAAACAAATAGCTTTAGCGATAAAAATCACATTTTTATATATATACAAACTATAGAGGATATTCATGTGTTGAATTGAAATTCATTCGTTGAATTGAAATTCATGTGTTGAATGTTATCGTATTTTAAAATAAAATGAATAGACAATAAAAACTACATTTTTGTTGTGAATATGAAGTGTTAAAAACATTCACGTGTTGAATAAATATTTTTGATGATAAAAATATTTCTTTTATCATGTATACGCTTTGATAAAAATACACACGTGTTGAAATAAATAATAATTTGCTAGAAATGTTATTATTAGCTTTGTTCTGCATATATATACATGTGTTGAATAGGGGAAAATGGATTAGCTGTAGAGTAAAGAAATTATTTGCGTGCCCGACAAATAGGTAAGCCTTGATAAGTTGGCTGCGCAATTTTATTTTTATATCAACTCCTGTGAATGCCATTGGATGCGGAGTGCTGGTTATTCTGTGTGAAATAATAAACATCGCCATAGGATAGTAACAATTAATTTTGAACTACACTACATGGCATACTTCTTGACGATAGGCATACTTTATCATATTCCACATAAGCAATTGGAGCTTGTGTGACGAGGTGGAAGGTTTACCATACGAGCGAGAGGCTTGTATGGCGATGACTATATACTATAGGTCAAACTGATGACTGATATGGACTATATAAAATATAACGATAAATTTCCAGATTAATAAAAACCCCACACGGGTCTGGAGTTGACAATAATCACGTCTCTCTAGTTATTAGATACGGCACATGGACTATTTATTTCCACACAGAGCGGGGTGACGAGAATTTATTCTCTGGAGTTATTATCTATACACGCTCCCCCGTAAACACCAGAATATATCACTATAAATATGTGGATGCTTTTTAGGATTTATTGGGTACCTAACACGGCCCAATAAATTTCCAAAACCCTCCTCGTACAAAGGAGGTTATGGCGAAATTTTTCGAAATATTAAGGGGTTAGTGAAATATTTGAAGTGAAAACGAAGTTGAAATTAATGAATATACTATATTTGAAATTATAGAATGAACTATATTTATATATATAAATATAAATATAATTAAAAGGAATCGAAGCCGTGTAGTTTGTGTTTCAGAATCGTAATTTGAAACGATTAGTACGAGAAATCCGACCATCGGATTTTCCCGAAACCGCAACCGCTGGGTTTGCCTTGAAAATATCTTTCCAACGCCACCAACCTTGTAAAAATCCAACGGTTGGATTGTCTGGAATGTTTAATTCAAATCTGAAGAAAAACAGCGCCAGAATCATTTATATTTATATATAAATATAAATATAATTAAATTAAATCGAATAACGACGCTGCAGTTCGAATTTTGAAACCGTAACTTCGAACGACTAGTGTGGAAGATCCGACCGTCGGATTTTCACGAAACTAGAACCGTTGGGTTCGCTTTGGGAATACCTTCCCACTGATATAGACTTCGTAGAAATCCAACGGTTAGATTTTCCGATATGTGTAAAACAAATTAGAGGAAAAACATCGCCAATGCCACGGCACGACCTGAAACGTCGTTAAATTGAATATGGCCATTTTTAAATAAATAAAAATGGCGAAAGATCGTTATAAAATATTATAAGCAACATAGATTGGAAATAAACCAATTTGGCTTGATTTGTTTGATATTTGATGGCTGTATGTGTTTGACACGAAAATAACACTAAAGAACTGAAATATGGATGTCGAATAATATAACCATGGAAAGAATTGATTTAAATTCTAATTACGTGTATTATTTGAAAAGGCCGAGCTAACCCTCATTTCAAATAATTAATCGAGCGATTCGAATAGGAAAATACAAAGACGATTCAAGACTGACGATCTTCGTATCGGTTGGATGGGCGCTGCCGAGGTTCCTGACTGGAGTAGCTACCGTGAAGGAGCGGAAGTAGTAGCCGTCTGAACGTATGTGTTGATTGTACGGATATACGAGGAATTTGATGCCCCCGGTTTCGTTCAGACCCAGAACGGACTTGTAAATGGACTGTGTGTCTGACATTGGATTTTGTTCTGTACTGATTGATCTCTGTTAAATATATATCTATTTGGCGGCGGAGAATTTATTCTTTTGCTTAACGCCATTCTTTGAGACGTACGAGATCAGAGGTTATATATCGGTGGAAATCAGTCGTATGGAGTGGACTGCCTATGTGGCATGCCAAGATGCTGTGATCAAGGCTTCTGTTGCAAAGCAAAGTTTTGTGGATGATGATCAAAGCACGGTCTACGTTGTCTGGCTTTGTGTATTGCGTGGATTCGCGAGCCTCACACCTCGGTATGAGTTAAAAAGGGATACAGACTGCAGGGAGAGCACGACGTTTCTTTCTAGCTATGGTGGTGTCAGTAACTTACCAGCCCTGACATTTATATCTATTTTTCACCTATGTGGTTGTTGGAATGCGAGGCGCCTTGATTATAGGTCTGTAAGGACCGGGAAACGTGTGTTCAGGAATTGCCAATCCTCAAACGTTAGAGAGGACCGGCCCTGAAGCATCCAGGGTTACCCAGAGTGTGTAGTCCTGAGGCATTTGGTAGAATGTCTCGAAGCGGAGAGGAGCTTTCCCCTTGCCTCGAATCATGATGGAAATCCAATTTCCAAAACGAGATAACGGATTCGATTGTAACTTATATATGGTGACATAGTGGCATGGGACGCTCATGTCGCCTATGATTGATATTTATGATGCTATTCGTTTTTGAAACATATATGCACTAGTAATAATATCAAATGATTTTGCTTTACACGTATTAAGCATATTTGGCCATTATAAGGTAAAACTCTATCCTCCGGCTTGCGTTGCATTGTATGATGGGACTTGAGTCTTATAATGGCTTCATTCTTTTTAAAAGCATTGCGTTGTTTTAAAGAATTTACTTTGTTTTAAATGCACTAGCAATCACTGGAGTAAACCCGTTCTGCGAAAGTGGCGTGGTCTTATGATTTGCTTATTACCGTTGTTTAACTGTTAAATAGATTTCTCATACCAGTCCCCATGACTGACTCGTTGTTTGTTTCACTTTGCAAACACGGGTGCCCTTATTTTCACATGGGCAGCCTAGTTCATAGGTGACAGGTTGTTTTGGCTCTGCACTGTTGCATAGAGTGCATTTTGGCTCATGGCGAGGCTGACTTCACAGAGATGACTTTGACATTTTCCGCCATTATTGTACTTATATTATGATTCCGCCACCGGCGATGCAGACTGCTTTACTTTCAGTATTTATTATCGTATGTATATGTACCGCCTTCGGCGATGTAGACTGATACCCTTATTATGTCTCATTGCATGTATGTATTCCGCTTCTGGCGATGATGACTGATCACTCCCCTTTCATTTACTAAGTTATATCCTACGTTGTGCTATTCTGATGTTGTTACATGTTGTGATTCCGCTGTCATATCCATGTAAAATTATTCTATTTATTGTTTTTGCTATTATCTATTATCTGCTATGATGATTGATGTGTTATATCCCAATGATTATCCTTAATACCGCCCCTCGGATTTTGGGATCGTCACAGTTGGTATCAAAGCTTTGGTTAACCTTAGTTCCGGGATCTAACACATTGAACACCTCGTCAGAATAGAATCAGTAGTGTTCTAAGGCGAGTAGCTCATTAGAGATAGGATTAGCAATGTCCTAGAATGAGCTAAGCATATTAGCAAAACAATTTGATCAGTACATCATTTCCTTTCCTTATGTTCCCCTGCTTTATCATATATGAAAATTATCAAATCTGTGAGCTTGACTCTTTTCTTGCTTATACAGTACTCTCTCTGATGGCTACATGAGCAGCAGCAGCTAGAGGAGGCCGTGGAGGCCGAGCAGGAGTAGCAGGAGGACGGGGGAATATCCCCGTAGTTGAGGAAGGCCCTATTATTCAACCACCAACACCCCAGGACTTTGAGCTAGACAGAGTAGCGAAGAGGTAGGAACCTGGGGGGAAAACCCTTTTCTGGCCTTGGTACAGTGACAGAGGCTATAGCTTGGTTGAAGCCCTGTGAAAAGATCTTCGAAGGCATGGGATTGGGAACCAACAACAAAGCACGATTAGGTATTTGGCTCCTACAAGAGGAAGCAGAGTTGTGGTGGGATGCCATCACCTCAGAAGATGCAGCAGGTACTTTCAGGACCTGGGAGCAATTCAAGACCATGTTAAACGAGAAGTTTGTACCTGAGCAGGCCTTAGAGAGGATGCGAGAGTAGTTTGCTAATCTCCACCAGGGAGATCTCTCTATCCAGGATTACCTCAATAAATTCACCCAGTTGTCGCGCTACGCTCCAGAGCTTATTATGACTAACAAAGCTAAGAACAAGAGGTTTATATTTGGACTAAAGCGCAAGTACCATGACAGAGCCATGAGCAACATCAAACTCTCCTTCTCAGAATTGGTAGAAATGGTTTGCAATTATGAAGATATGGATGAAAGACACGCTAACCAAGACCGCACCAAAAGCCAAGCTGGAAATAAGCGCAAGGCTTCAGCAGATCAGCCCGAGTCTAGCATTACAGCGGCCGCTATTCAGAAACCTGGAAAGATACCGAAGGGAAATTGCTACAACTGCGGGAAGCCAGGACATTTTTCTAATGTGTGCAAAGCCCTGAAGAAGCCAAAGGAAAATCCAGACCACAGCTCAGCCGAATGCTACAACTCCCATAAGAAAGGGCACTATAGCAGGAACCGTCCTCTGAAGCAGAATGCACAAGTGGCTCATGTGTATGACGGGGAGACCCCGCCAGCTACCACCGATGATCAGGTAAGCCCGACATCTTGGGAGGTACCCTTACCATTAAAAATATTCTTGTTTCTGTACTTTTTGATACTGGTGCATCAAGTAGCTTCATTTCTGGTAACACTGTTCACAAGTTAAAATTGAAACAAAGGAAGCTTAAAGAACCGATTAAAGTTCAAAACCCGATAGGAGGTTCTGTTAGTCTCAGTTCATTTTGTAGAGTGCATGTCTCATATTTTTGCTACAAGTTCTCTTTTGATTTGATCATCATGGACCTTTCCGAATTCGATATTATTCTGGGACTTGATTGGTTGACAAAATATAAGGCCGAAGTTAGTTGTGCCGAACGAATCGTTAAAGTCAAAACGAGGCTTGGACCTATATATATAGCATGTCACGGTTCAGAAATTAATAGAAAAGAATTTTGGTCTTCTTTGGAAGTTACTCCCCCTTCATTAGAAAAGATACCGGTTGTCAAAAACTATGCGGATGTGTTTTAAGAAGTAGAAAACTTACCGCCGCAAAGAGAGATTGAATTCAGAATAGATCTAATTCCTAACGCCCGACCAGTAGTACATCCAATTAGAAGAATGGCCCCGAAAGAAAAAGAAGAGTTAGGTAGTCAAACCCGAGAATTGCTTTGGAAAGGTCTGAACAGACCGAGCTTTTCAGCTTGGGGAGCAGCAGTAGTATTTGTCCCGAAATTAGACGGTACTCTAAGATTATGTGTTGATTACCGAGATCTCAATAAGCAGACATTGAAGAACAAATATCATTTGCCATGTATAGATGATCTGTTAGATCAATTAAATGGGGCAACAGTATTCTCCAGAATGGACCTAGCTACAGGTTTCCACCAATTACGTATAGCAGAAGACTGTGTTCCTTTGACAGCCTTCAGGGGTCCCGATTTATTCTACGAATGGTTAGTAATGTCGTTCGGCTTGTGTAACGCTCCGGCATACTTCGTCGATCTTATGAACAGAGTGTTCCATGGTGTATTAAATAAATTTGTTCTAGTCTTCATCGATGACATTTTAATATACTCCAAGTCGGAAGGCGAGCATGCAAGGCATTTAGAACAAGTGTTTAAAATTCTAAGGAGAAATGTCTTGAAAGCTAAATTTTCTAAGTGTGTCTTCTGGCAGGATGAAGTTAAGTTCCTAGGCCATGTCGTATCAAAGGAGGGGATTGCTGTAGATCCAAGAAAAATTATAGCGATTCAGAACTGGAAACAACCTACTACCCCCACAGAAGTTCGAAGTTTCCTTGGATTAGCTAGTTACTATCGGAAATTCGTTCAGGATTTTTCAAAGATATCAGGTGTATTGACAAAGCTTACAAAGAAGCATGAGAAATTCAAATGGACTCCCGAATGTGAAGAAGCTTTCCAGGAGCTGAAACTGAAGTTGACAACTGCTCCAGTGTTGACAATTATATAAGGCAACCAAGACTTGACTGTATGGACAGACGCTTCTATTAGAGGGCTAGGCACAGTATTAATGCAAAAAGGCCAAGTGGTCGCTTATGCCAACCGTCAGCTGAAGCCGCATGAAAGAAACTATGCAACTCATGATCTTGAGTTATTAGCTATCATGTTTGCTTTAAGAATCTGGAGGCATTATTTACTGGGCGAGAAGTTCGAACTATTTACTGATCATTAATCATTGAAATATCTATTCACTCAGAAAGATCTAAACTTGAGGCAACAGCGTTGGTTAGAATTCCTTGCAGCATACGATTTTGAGATTCTATACACTCCAGGGAAAGCCAATGTTGTAGCAGATGCGCTCAGCAGAAAGAATGAAATCATCGCCAGTTTTATCATTACTTCTTCCTTAGAAGATAAGATTACTATTCTACAGAAAGACGATGAATTTATTAAAAGGATTAGCCAGCGAATCCGAGAAGGAAAACCCTCAGATTTTAGCCTAGATATCCAAGGGGTCCTAAGATTACGAGGGAGAATTTGTGTGCCAGAAATTCCTGAGCTTAGAAGAGAAATACTTGACGAGTGCCACAAGTCCAAATTAAGTATCCATCCCGGTGTGAGCAAAATGTATAACGATATCAAACGCACATTCTGGTGGAAGGCTTTGAAAAGGGATATTTCATTATATGTTAGCAGATGCTCCACTTGTCAGCTAGTTAAGAGCGATCAGCAGAAATTGGCTGGATTATTACAACCATTAGAAATTCCAGGATGGAAGTGGGAACAAATTTCGATGGATTTCATTGATGGCTTGCCTCGAACTAAGAAAGGAAACGACAGTATATGGGTAATCGTAGATCGCTTCACGAAGACTGCCCATTTCATACCTTTCCGATCCAACAGAACGGCTCAAAGTTTAGCATAGATTTACTTCAAAGAAATAGTTAAACTACATGGAGTGCCGCTCAATATAGTCAGTGATAGAGATCCCCTATTTACTAGCAAATTCTGGGAAGCATTCCAGACAGAATTTGGAACCAAATTGAATCTAAGCACCGCATATCACACTCAAACAGACGGCCAAACTGAGCGGGTGAATAGAATTCTAGAAGATTTACTACGGGCTTGCGTTATCGATTTTGGAGGCTCATGGGAAGATCACTTAGATTTAGCCGAATTCTCTTATAACAATAGCTATCAAGAAAGTTTGGGAATGTCTCCATTTGAAGCGTTATACGGTAGACCGTGCAGATCTCCAGCATGTTTGGTAGAACCTGGCAATAGACTTGTGTTAGGGCCCGATATGATTCGAGAAGCATCGGATAAAGTCGATTTCATTAAGAAGCGATTGAAAACCGCACAAAGCCGACTGAAAAGGTATGCTGATGCGAGAAGAAGAGACTTATCATTTGCCGTTGGCGATTATGTTTATTTAAGAGTTTCTCCAATGCAGGGAGTAATCAGATTCGGCAAAACTGGGAAGTTGGCACCGAGATTTATTGGTCCCTTTCCTATACTTGAACGGATTGGAACTCTGGCTTATAGGGTTCAATTACCTGATTGGTAGCCTGGTGTACATGACGTGTTCCACGTGTCTCAACTCAGAAAACATGTTCATGATCCAGATCTTGTTGTAGAAGAAGCAGCGCAACAGGATATAGACATAACTCCAGAATTAGCGCTCAGAAGAGATCCATTAAAGATAGTTGGCAAAGAAACTAGAGAGCTAAGGAGCAAAAAGATTCATTTAGTCAAAGTGCAGTGGAGTAGTGATCTTAGAGACTGTACTTGGGAGACGGAGGACAGCATTAAACAAGCCTACCCCAAATGCACAGTAGACATCTCTGACTAACTCCGGTGCAAGGTACCTTTACAATACTTTGCATTTACATTTTGTTTCCTACTTTACTGTTATTTCCTTTTCGAGGACGAAAAGTTTTAAGTGGGGGAGATTGTAATAACCCGGAAAATGTGAACCAATTTAAATTTTTTAAAATTGGTTATTACCAAAGAATTTGAATAATTGAAATAACATATTTCAATAAAATAAAGAATTGGGTGTAGTAAGGCAGTTCGAAATTTTGAATACAAACTTTGTCTGACTGTACCGGGTGGAAAATATAACGGATTTTAGCGAAACTGAAAATATTTAAATCTGTTTATGAATACATTTCTAACGAATCTGAAAAATCGAAGTTTCATAGCGGGAATCAAAAGATATGGCCAAATGAATTTTCAGAAAGGTCGCTATATAGCATATATAACCCTTGAAAATAGATATTTTTGCATACGACCTCGGAATTCGACGAAACCACTTTTGTTGGGTCCGGGATGTCAAACTATTGCTAGGTTTCAAATTTCATATTTTTTGAACCTAGTATGTGAGGGGGGCAAAAGAAAATGTGATTGGTCAATTTCTGTTAAAATGGGTCGACCTAAAATGGCCATTTTTCAAACGAGCTCAGAATTCGACGAAACTAGTTTTGTTGGGAACGTATCGTCAAAACAAAGCTAGATTTAATTTTCGGGAATTTTTCGATTCAGTTTGTGGCCCTGGCAAATGGAAATGTACGTTCAAATTAAATATTTAATGTTTTATATTTTAATTTGAAAAATAACTGACTGTAACAGTCGAATTAGCCAACAAAACATAACCCATTGTGTCCGGAATGGGGGTATTTAGCTAGGGTCGATAGTCGTTGGGTTTGATTTCGAGTTCGTTTGTAAAAACACTATTTAAAATTTCCTATAAATCCTCGGCCAATAGGATTTTTTCTTTCAAAAAAAAAACTACAGAAAACCCTAGCCGCCTTTTGCTCTGGACGATTCATGTTGCTCCGACCTTCCCTCCCTCTTTCCCGCCGCCACAGGCGAAGCCAGGCCGCGCCACCACCAACATTCGAAAGCCCCTTCGCCCCCCTTCACATCCGACCCAGCTTCGCCACCATCAGAAGCGCCGCCATCGAGATATGACACTCCGAAGTGGGCGCATTTAAGCCGCCGCCCAGGGCCCATCTCGACGTCGAACTGAAAGAGACTGGTGGCGCCGGAAAGACCTTCCCTCCCTCGTTGACGTCCAACAATCTGATCGACCTATCGAGCAACGAATCGAGCGAAAAATAAAAACCTAAATTTGAGCAGGTTTGAAAACTAACGGGTTATTTAATTTTGAACTGTTTTTACACTATAAAGCGTTGCAAAACTTTGAAAAATAATTCTTTTTCGTTCGTTAATGAAATTTGATGAAACAGGAGACACTGTGACCGCAAGGAGGCTCTCTACCATCTAGTAGAAGCCGCGGATTTTTCTGATCTTCCTAAGATTTTTAGCACTGCAAAAACCAATGTGAGGAATCTAAACTAAATTGTGTGAATGAAATCATGTTGTATAAATTATATAAGCGAAGTGTAAATTATATACGCATTGTATACCTCATGTACATGTGTTGTATAAGTTATATTAGCGATGTATAAATTATACAAGCGTTAAATGAAACTTATATGCTTTGAATTGTGATGAAATGCAAGTGAATTATAGAAATAATATATATATATACACTCCCCTCGTCCACAGACCATGGATGATATTTATTGCTTGTGATTGACGTGATATTATATGGTATGACGAATGGTTGGAAATAACTGTTTGTGGTTGATATTGTGGTTGAAAAATACCTTTGTGGTTGAAAAATACCTTTGTGGTTAGAAAATACCCTCTTGTGGTTGAAACAAATTAGAATAGGATTGTGGAATTGAAAATAAAACATGCCGCATGCGTGCGAACTAGATGCATGATCCCCATTGTCAAAAGTCGCGAGGTTTTAAGGTAGAGCGAGGAGCCGTACTAGGGACGGTCCCGGTTTTAACTACCCTGCCATTATGCTGCCGAAATTTTCTGAAATATTCATGAGTTAGAATAATTTTCATTCGTTGAAATATATTACATATATTGACACCAATATTCATGTGTTGAGTTGAAATTCATTCGTTGAATCGAAATTCATGTGTTGAATATTATTTGAATTTAAACAAATAGCTTTAGCGATAGAAATCACATTTTTATATACATACAACTATAGAGAATATTCATGTGAATTTAAAAAAATAGCTTTAGCGATAAAAATCACATTTTTATATATATACAAACTATAGACAATATTCATGTGTTGAGTTGAAATTCATTCGTTGAATCGAAATTCATGTGTTGAATATTATTTGAATTTAAACAAATAGCTTTAGCGATAAAAATCACATTTATATATATATATATATATACAAACTATAGAGGATATTCATGTGTTGAATTGAAATTCATTCGTTGAATTGAAATTCATGTGTTGAATGTTATCGTATTTTAAAATAAAATGAATAGACAATAAAAACTACATTATTGTTGTGAATATGAAGTGTTAAAAACATTCACGTGTTGAATAAATATTTTTGATGATAAAAATATTTCTTTTATCATGTATACGCTTTGATAAAAATACACACGTGATGAAATAAATAATAGTTTGCTAGAAATGTTATTATTAGCTTTGTTCTGCATATATATACATGTGTTGAACAGGGGGAAATGGATTAGCTGTAGAGTAAAGAAATTATTTGTGTGCCCGACAAATAGGTAAGCCTTGATGAGTTGGCTGCGCAATTTTATTTTTATATCAACTCCTGTGAATGCCATTGGATGCGGAGTGCTGGTTATTCTGTGTGAAATAATAAACATCGCCATAGGATAGTAACAATTAATTTTGAACTACACTACATGGCATACTTCTTGACGATAGGCATACTTCATCATATTCCACATAAGCAATTGGAGCTTGTGTGGCAAGGTGGAAGGTTTACCATACGAGCGAGAGGCTTGTTTGGCGATGACTATATACTACAGGTCGAACTGATGACTGATATGGACTATATAAAATATAACGATAAATTGACAGATTAATAAAAACCCCACACGGGTCTGGAGTTGACAATAATCACGTCTCTCTAGTTATTAGATACGACACACGGACTATTTCCACACGGAGCGG
Source organism: Allium sativum (assembly GCA_030737875.1). Classification (NCBI taxonomy): domain Eukaryota; kingdom Viridiplantae; phylum Streptophyta; class Magnoliopsida; order Asparagales; family Amaryllidaceae; genus Allium; species Allium sativum. The sequence goes on along the minus strand of CM060916.1, from coordinate 93,228,741 downwards.
GGTGACGAGAATTTATTCTCTGGAGGTATTATCTATACACGCTCCCCCGTAAACACCAGAATATATCACTATAAATATGTGGATGCTTTTTAGGATTTATTGGGTACCTAACACGGCCCAATAAATTTCCATACCCCTCCCCGTACAAAGGAGGTTATGGCGAAATTTTTTGAAATATTAAGACGTTAGTGAAATATTTGAAGTGAAAACGAAGTTGAAATTAATGAATAAACTATATTTGAAATTATAGAATGAACTATATTTATATATATAAATATAATTAAAAGGAATCGAAGCCGTGCAGTTCGTGTTTCGGAATCGTAATTTGAAACGATTAGTACGAGAAATCCGACCATCGGATTTTCCCGAAACCGTAACCGCTGGGTTCGCCTTGGAAATATCTTTCCAACGGCACCAACCTTGTAAAAATCCAACGGTTGGATTGTCTGGAATGTTTAACTCAATTCTGAAGAAAAACAGCGCCAGAATCGTTTATATTTATATATAAATATAAATATAATTAAATTAAATCGAATAACGACGCTGCAGTTCGAATTTTGAAAACGTAACTTCAAATGACTAGTGTGGAAGATCCGACCGTCGGATTTTAACGAAACTAGAACCGTTGGGTTCGCTTTGGGAATACCTTCCCACTAATATAGACTTCGTAGAAATCCAACGGTTAGATTTTCCGGTATGTGTAAAACAAATTAGAGGAAAAACATCGCCAATGCCACGGCAAGACCTGAAACGTCATTAAATTGAATATGGCCATTTTTAAATAAATAAAAATGGCGAAAGATCGTTATAAAATATTATAAGCAACATAGATTGGAAATAAACCAATTTGGCTTGATTTGTTTGATATTTGATGGCTGTATGTGTTTGACACGAAAATAACACTAAAGAACTGAAATATGGATGTCAAATAATATAACCATGGAAAGAATTGATTTAAATTCTAATTACGTGAATTATTTGAAAAGGCCGAGCTAACCCTCATTTCAAATAATTAATCGAGCGATTCGAATTGGAAAATACAAAGACGATTCAAGACCGACGATCTTCGTATCGGTTGGATGGGCGCTGCCGAGGTTCCTGACTGAAGTAGCTACCGAGAAGGAACGGAAGTAGTAGCCGTCTGAACGTATGTGTTGATTGTACGGATATACGAGGAATTTGACGCCTCCGGTTTCGTTCAGACCCAGAACGGACTTGTAAATGGACTGTGTGTCTGACATTGGTTTTGTTCTGTACTGATTGATCTCTGTTAAATATATATCTGTTTGGCGGTGGAGAATTTATTCTTTTGCTTAACGCCCTTCTCTGAGACGTACGAGCTCAGAGGTTATATATCGATGGAAATCAGTCGTATGGAGTGGACTGCCTATGTGGCATGCCAAGATGCTGTGATCAAGGCTTCTGTTGCAAAGCAAAGTCTTGTGGATGATGATCAAAGCACGATCTACGTGGCCTGGCTTTGTGTATTGCGTGGATTCGCGAGCCTCACACCTCGGTATGAGTTAAAAACGGGATACGGACTGCAGGGAGAGCACGACGTTTCTTTCTAGTTATGGTGGTGTCAGTGACTTACCAGCCCTGACATTTATATCTATTTTTCACCTATGTGGTTGTTGGAATGCGAGGCGCTTCGATTATAGGTCTGTAAGGACCGGGAAACGTGTGTTCAGGAATTGCCATTCCTCAAACGTAAGAGAGGACCGGCCCTGAAGCATCCAGGGTTACCCAGAGTGTGTAGTCTTGAGGCATTTGCTAGAATGTCTCGAAGCAGAGAGGATCTTTCCCCTTGCCTCGACTCATAACGGAAATCCAATTTCCAATATGAGATAACGAATTCGATTGTAACTTATATATGGTGACATAGTGGCATGGGACGCTCATGTCGCCTATGATTGATATTTATGATGCTATTCGTTTTTGAAACATATATGCACTAGTAATAATATCAAATGATTTTGATTTACACGTATTAAGGATATTTGGCCATTATAAGGTAAAACTCTATCCTTTGGCTTGCGTTGCATTGTATGATGGGACTTGAGTCTTATAATGGCTTCATTCTTTTTAAAAGCATTGCGTTGTTTTAAAGAATTTACTTTGTTTTAAATGCACTAGCAATCACTGGAGTAAACCCGTTCTGCGAAAGTGGCGTGGTCTTATGACTTGCTTATTACCGTTGTTTAACTGTTAAATAGATTTCTCATACCAGTCCCCATGACTGACTCGTTGTTTGTTTCACTTTGCAAACGCGGGTGCCCTTATTTTCACACGGGCAGCCTAGTTCACAGGTGATAGGTTGTTTTGGCTCTGCACTGTTGCATAGAGTGCATTTTGGCTCATGGCGAGGGTGACTTCACAGAGATGACTTTGACATTTTCCGCCATTATTGTACTTATATTATGATTCCGCCACCGGCGATGCAGACTGCTTTACTTTCAGTATTTATTATCGTACATATATGTACCACCTTCGGCGATGTAGACTGATATCCTTATTATGTCTCACTGCATGTATGTATTCCGCCTCTGGCGATGATGACTGATCACTCCCCTTTCATTTACTAAGTTATATCCTACTCTGTGCTATTCTGATGTTGTTACATGTTGTGATTCCGCTATCATATCCATGTAAAATTATTCTATTTATTGTTTTTGCTATTATCTGTTCTCTGCTATGATGATTGATGTGTTATATCCCAATGATTATCCTTAATACCGCCCCTCGGATTTTGGGATCGTCACAGTATAACACGGAACGGGTTTCCTCCCAAGAACACCAGTGCATAAAACAACATCGCAATGCTAAATAAAGAACAATGAAGCTATTATAAGACCTAGGTCCTATCACACAATGCAACACAAGCCGGAGGATAGGGTTTTTACCTTATAATATCCAAAGAATGCTTGAAATGCTAAATTTCATTTTTATTATTACTATAAGTGTACAGTCTCAAAACAATTTCAATCATAAGTATTAATCATAGACGACATAAGTGTCCCATACCACTATGTCGCCATATATAGGTATACAATCAAAACCGCACGGTGTCGTATTTGGAACTTGGATTTCCATTTGTGAACCGAGGCAAGGGATCGTCCTCTATCAAATTCGAGATGCTCTAGCCCGCCCCTTAGGAACAGCCGCAACTGCCTCTTGGATCGTTAGGGCCAGTGCACGGATGTGGATTATTATGCCTGAACACTACGTTTCCTCCCCCCTTTGGGGGCGTAAATGAGCCATATGACTCTGTCGGCTCCACACAGTCACTGATATATCCGAGGCGCCTCGCAACAGCAACAACCACACAGGTGAAAATAATATAAATGTCAGGGCTGGTAGGTCACTGAAACCACCCTAGCTAGAAGGAAACGCATCCCCTCCCTGAGGTCCTCTCCCGTTTCTGGTTCACAACCGGGGTGTGAGGCTTGCGAATCAATGCTACATAAAGCTATGCCACACAGGACGTGCTTTGATCATCAACCACAAGACTCTGCTTTTCAACAAAAGCCTTGATCATTTGCCACTTAGGCATGCCACACAGGCAATTCACTCCATGAGATTGATATCCATCAATATATAACCCCCGAGCTCGTACGTCTCAGAGAAGGGCGTTAAGCAAGAGAATAAATTCTCTACCGCCAAACAAATATATATTTAATAGAAATCAATCACACAGAATAAAATCCAATGTCAGACACACAGTCCACTTACAAGTTTGTTTTGGGTCTGAACGAAACCGGAGGCACCTTGTACCTCGCATATCCGTCGATCTGCAAGTACGTCTGAACGATCACTAATTGATTCCCTCCTCTTGGGTGTACAGCCCAATCAAGATCATCAGTAATCACCCAAACGATGTGAAGACCTCCGGTCTTCGACCACTGTCTTCATCGTCGACACCACGTCGAATCAATTATTCAGAATGAGATAAACCCGGTCTTTCTGAATAACTCGCGTATATAATAAACAAGTGTTACACAAATTACACAACATATGCCTCATTCCAATTTAGAATATTCTTTTATTCAAATATTCTTATACTTTGGGAAAGGTTCCCATTAAATTTATCAAAGATAAATTCTTTAAATTTATTCTTTAATCTTCTTTTGAATATCAATTCAAATTAGTTGGGATTAGCGAACCACACGAAGTAATCATTAATTTTATTTCCTAATCCCAACCTACTCATCCCATGAAGTAAAACTGGTCATACTTCATATCTAACACCACGGTGTTATCGGTAAATTCAATTACCATTTCACGTTCAATTCTAGTTAAAGATTGAACTATCGCCTGGAGCAAAACTGGTGATACTCCATTCCCGATAATTTCAATAAATTAAAGATTCATTAAAACTTCATTTAGTTTTAATCTTCCCAAAAATCAATATTAATGATTGCTTAACTTGGGAAATCATATCTTGTCTTTAACTGGGTTAAAGAACCAATGTCATTTAAAACACCGTTCACTATAAACTCAAAATCACATTCCATTCCAATTCAATTATTGAAACTTCGGGTTACTTTTAATACCCTTCCAAATCCAATTTATTTATTTCAAAAATAAATAAATTATTGTTCTATTTCAAAACTAGTTCATTTCGATAAAAATCTATTTTTATCTTTTCAAATTTGGAATTTTTCATCTCAATTCTTCACAAATCATTTATTATGATTTTACACAAATTATTACTATTTTTAATAATTTTATCAAGGCCCGTACAGTTGGATTCCATCAACGGCCATCGAACTGCACTTACAGCGACCTTTTCCAAATTTGATTTGGACATAATTCCAAATCTAACCATTAGATTTCAAATTTCTAATATTTGTTAGAAAGCTCTTTTTGATACGAACCCAACGGTTCCAGTTTTAGGAGAATCCGATGGTCCGATCTCCCGTAATATCCATTTGAAGCCAATGGTTGAAATTCGCGAACTGCTGTGGCGCAGCGCGTTCTATTCAGGCCATTATATACATATAATATAAATATTATATATATTTCATCGATTCCCTTTCAAAACGTATTTTATAAATCATTTTAAATTCATTTTCGAAACGATTTCAACTTCATATTCAATTTCGAATCAAAATTGAATATTCCACATCATCGATATACAATTGATAATATTTTCAAAATGTTATATTTTGAAATCACTTTCTTTCTTATATTCATTATTAAAATGAATAAAATCGATATAAATATCGTTCACGTCAAAATAGCGTCAATCTAATCAACACGGCTTTTTTTCAACACATGAATGTTTATTCTATTCAACACATGAATATTTATTCTATTCAACACATGAATATTTATTCTATTCAACGCATGAATTTTTATTATTCAATACATGAATTTTTATTCTATTCAGCACATGAATTTTTATTTTATTCAACACATGAATTTATTTCTATTCAACACATGAATTTATTTCCATTCAACACATGAATTTATTTCCATTCAACACATGAATTTATTTTCCATTCAACACATGAGTTTATTTTCTATTCAACACACGAATGTTTATTCTATTCAACACATGAATTTATTTTTATGATATTCCTTATTTTCCAAATCGGAATGAGGCCCAATCAATTACCATAAAAGGTTAATTATATGGATTTTCTACAACACATGTATATAATAGCAACGATAATCATCTACCATCATCCAGAGTGCACCACACAACTGCACAAGCATTAAATATCAATAATTAACGCTTACACAGTCTGTCAACCCATCGACTGACATACAACCAAACAATCGGGACTAGTGTACCTCAAATATCATCCCAATACCCGTGTGGGGTTTCACATCAACAAACACAGATTTTTATTTGTGCAGTTGGGCGATGTGTAAAATTTATCGTCCCAATCAGTATCAGTCAAATCGGTGTACATAAACAAATCGTTCGATTTGTAAATGAATATTTATTTTACTTCAACACATGAATATATATTTTACTTCAACACATGAATATATATTTTACTTCAACACATGAATATATATTTTATTTCAACACATGAATATATATTTTATTTCAACACATGAATATATATTTTACTTTAACACATGAATATATATTTTATTTCACAACACAAACAATCACACAAGCATACAAGTCGTCCATGGTCTGTGGACGACGGGTGTCAGGTGCTGCTAAGCACCGTCTGCATCCTAGTATATATTTCAATCTGGAAATAGAAACAAAAGAGAGGAGTTCTCATCGACTAGCTAAACCAATTCACTGCGGCTCTTCTAATGTAGAGAATCTTCGCCGCTCTCCTTTTGTCCCTTTTGTTGTCCGTAGCCACTACATATATAAAAATCACATTTTTATATTGTTCCTATGTATATAAAAAAATCACATTTCTATAATCACTATATATGGATAAAAATCACATTTTTATACCACTACTATAAAGATAAAATTCTATTTTTATACCGCTAGTAATATAATAAAAATTATATTTTTATTACTCTACATAAATAAAAATCATATTTTTATTCTTCCTATGATATAAAAATCATATTTTTATTATCTCTACTATATAAAAATCATATTTTTATTATCTCTACTATATAAAAATCATATTTTTATTATCTCTAGTATATAAAAATAATATTTTTAATTCCACTTCCACATGCAAAAATTCTATTTTTACTTCACTATTTCTTTTCTAGTTTAAAAATCAATTCTTTTCACAAGCTATATATGTATTAAAAATCCTACTTTTATTCGCTATACATATAAATAAAAATCCTATTTTTATTTGTAAAAATCACATCTTTATTTACATATAGGAATTAAAAATAAAAATAAAACTTACATTTGATGTCGGAGTCGCGGAGAAGGCTCGGGGTGATGATGGTGGTCGACGGCAGGACTCACGGTGGTGTGTTGGGCTATTTTGGTCAGTTTAAGGTAGTTTTGGGGTGGTGGCGGGTCTGAACGTGGACTGGAGGAAGGAGGAGGCCGAGGGGGGGTATGTTGGTGGTAGCAGGACGCGGCGGCGGCTCCTCGTACGGTGGGGCTCGGATTGGAGGGGGAATGGGGGGGAGAGAGAAGAGAGTTCGACGGAGTAGACTGGAGGGGGTTGGAGGTGGCGCGGCGTAGATGGAGAGGCGGCACGCGGCACGAGACGGGGGGGGGGGGGCAACGATCATCGACGGCGGCTAGGGCATGAAGCGCTTTTTTTTCTTTCCTAATTTTCACATCGAGGAGAGAGAAATGAGAGTAAAAAAGGGGGATATTATATTATATTATATAATAATTTAATTTTAATTTTTAAATCCATAAAGGTTGACTTTTCATTCGGACTCAGAATCAAACTCAACGTTTGTCGCCCCCAGCTAATTACCCCTATTACGAACATAATAGGATATGTATCGAAAGCCAGTTCGATCGTTTCTATTAGTTTCCATTCAAGTTAAAATATAAATCTATATATATTCAATTTGAACACACGTTTCATTTTACCGAAGCCACATACGGACTCTAAAAATTCCCAAAAAATATTTCCTTGCTTCATATTGACGATACAGTCCTAACGAAACTAATTTCATCAAATTCTGAGACCGTTTGAATAATGGCCATTTTCTGGTCGATCGAAATTGACTGAAATTGACAAAACACGTTTTACTATGCCACGCTCACATATTGATTCAGAAAATAATGAATTTTGAAACCTAGCAATAATTTGACATCACAGATCCAACAAAAGTGGTTTCGTCAAAAACCGAGGTCTTTTGCAAAAGTTCCATTTTTAAGGGCCAGAATTCCATAGCGACTATTCTGAATTTTCAATTGGGCATATCTTTTGGTTCCCGCTATGAAATTTTGATTTTTCTGATTCGTTGGAAAGATATTCTCAATTAGAATCTAATTTTTTTTGTTTCACCAAAATCCGGTTTATTTTGAATCCTGTACAATCATTTGAAATTTGAAATCGAATTTTCAAACTACTGCGTCATTTTCAATTCCTTTTATAATTATAAATAATTATTTATATTCTAACGACGATTCAATTAAATATATACATTCGTCTTCTATTCAAAATAAATTTCTCATCGTTATTATTTAAAATAATTCATTTTAAATATTCAAAATTCACTAAAATTGCCAAAATAAAAAATTTAAATTGGCCCGGATTTCCGGGTTATTACGTGATCAAATTGCTATAACTTTGTCATATTAAATTAGAATCAAATGAAATCAGTTGCATTGGACTTGTGTTGACCAGATCTATGCGATGGAACAGACCAGATCTGAAACAGTGCACTTTGAAAATTCAGACAGAACACAATGTGAGATTTCTTTTTAAAATTAAAATAATTATTATTTCGTTGGAAAAATTTACATATGCTGCCAATATTCGATGTTGTGTATTGTAAGTGATATAAATTGTTTGATATTGTTTGTTGGATCTAATTGGAAATATTAGAATTGATTATACAATAAAAATATTCTTTTATTGTATATGTTAATAATAGAAATTTGTTGTGTAAATAAAATTCTCTTTTTTATTTATACACATGAAACATAGAATTTGTATACAAATGAATTATCCTTTTTATTTGTCATGTTAATAATGTTAGAAATTAAATTTGTCAATATATATGTCCCTCATGTTAGAAATCAAATTTGTCAATACATATGTCATTAATGTTAGAAATCTTATTTTGCCATAAATATGTCATTATAATTAGAATTGACTTATTAGAAGAAAAAAAAATTATGTTAGAATTGACATATTAGAATAAAAATAACTATTATGTTAGAATTGACATATTAGAATAACTTTTATGTTAGAATTGACATATTAGAATAACTTTTATTTTAGAATTGGCTTATTGGAATAAAATATCTTTTATGTTAGAATTTTCATATTAGTTTAAAAATATCATCTATGTTAGAATCATGCCATGTTAATAGAAATACCATTTTGTTATGAAATGTTACCTTAAATTAAAAATACCATTTTGTTATGAATTGTTACCTTAAATTAAAAATACCATCTTGTTATGAAATGTTACCTTAAAAAAAATACCATTTTGTTATAAAATGTTACATCAAAATAAAGATACTAGTTTGTTATAGAATGTTGCATTTGAAACATGTAGAACTTGTCATGTTAATAAGAAGAGTCATTTTTATTTGGAATGTTATATTATATTAAAAGAATCATTTTTATTTGAGATATTATATTAGATTAAAAGAGTCATTTTTATTTGAAATGTTATATTAGATTAAAGATGCCATTTTTACCAAAAATGTTACATTAGGTAAAAATAATATTTTTGTTAGGAAGTGTTGAGTTAGATAAAATTAACATTTTGGTCATGTTAGATAAAATTAACATTTTTGTCATCTTATAAAAAATTAACATTTTTTGTCATGTATTGTCAGGTTAGATAAAATAAACATTTTTGTTATAAATTGTTTTGTGTAGACAAAAATAACATTTTCAGTTAGAATATGTTGTGTAAACAAAAATAACATTTTCGGTTAGAATATGTTGTGTAAACAAAAATAACATTTTCCGTTAGAATATGTTGTGTAAACAAAAATAACATTTTCCGTTAGAATATGTTGTGTAAACAAAAATAACATTTTCGGTTAGAATATGTTGGGTAAACAAAAATATCATTTTGGTTAGAATATGTAATGTAAATAAAATCAACATTTTGTTAGAAATACGTTATGTAAAACTAAATAACATTTTTAGCATAAAATGTTGCAATATAAAAGATATAACATTTCAGTATAAAATGTTGCATTAGAAAGATATAACATTTTGTAATAAAAATATTGCATTAGAAATGAAACCACATTTTGTTATCAAAATGTTGCGTTAGAAATAAAATCATATTTTGTTATAAAGGGTTGCATTAAAATAAAAATCACATTTTGTTGTAGAAGGTTTCATTTGAATACAATTGTCATTTTAGTAAAAATGTTACGTTAGAACAAAATTGTCATTTTAGTCAAAATGTTATATTAGATTAAAAATGCCATTTTTGTCAAAAAGGGTGAAGTTAGAATAAAAATAACATTTTTGTTAGAAATGACTTGTTAGAATAAAAATAACATTTTTGTTTAGGATCATGCTATGAAATAAAAATGTCATTTATTAGAATTGTCATGTTAATATAAAATGTCATTTGTGTTAGAATTGAAATGTCATTTATGTTAGAATTGGAAATGTCATTTTACCAGAAATGCCATGTTGATATAAAAATGACATTTTATTAGAAAATTGGTCATAAGTTCAAATATGATTTGGGCCAGATTAAAACATTTTCATTATAATGTTAATATTAATATGACAGTTGAAGTTTAATTATAAATATTTATTTAAAATTTAAGCAGTGAAAATAGGTTAATTAATTAACCGATGATTTACTTAGATGAACTGTTGTTGCTTAAAAACCCCACGCGGGTATTGGGATGATAACTGTCATACACTAGTCCCAATATTTAGTTGTATGTCAATTGATAGATTGACAGTCTACGATGAGCGTTATTTATTTATTTATTTTAATGCTCACACAGTTATGAATTTCACTCTAGATGTGAATGGATGGTTTAATGATTATTTATCATTGCTTTTATACACATATGCAATGTGTGAAATCCGTATAACCGAATTTACATGGTAATTGATTGAGCCGCGTTCCAATTTAGAATATTTTAAATAAAACAATATTTTAAAATAAAGAACACCTTTATATAAAGAATATTTTAAAGTAAATAATCTTGTAAATAAAGAATATTTTAAAATAATGAATATTTTAGAATAGTATTCAATGAAAAATAAAAATATTGAAATATGAAGCCGTGTTATGTAGAAATGCCATTTTTAACCCAAACGGGTTGATCGATCAATTTTATTCATTTTATAATAAATATCGAAAAAGTAGTGATTTCAAAATATAATATTTTGAAAATATAAATATTTTAATATGATAAAAATATAGAATATTCAATTTTTATTTAAAGTTGAAATGAAGTTAAAATCATTTTAAAACAAATTTATAAATATGTTTAATATAAAAATCAAAGATTATATATATATACATATATATAATGGCCTGAATAGAGCGCGCCGCGCAACGATCGTTCGTGAACTTCGACCATTAACTTCAAATTGGTGTAACGGGGGATCCGACCATTGGATTCTTCTAAAACCGGAACCGTTGGGCTCGTATCGAAAAATCTTTCCTATGAATATAAGACTTTTGAAATCTAACGGTTAGATTTGGAATTATGTCCAAATCAATTTTAGAAAAGGTCGTCGTAAGTGCAATTAGGTGGCCATTATTGAAAACTAACTGTATATGTCTAAATAAAATTATTAAAAATATGGAGAAATTATGTAAAATCATAATAAATGATTTGAAAATAATTTGGGTGAAAAATTCCAATTTTGTAAAGATAAAAATATATTTTTATCGAAATGAACTAGTTATTAACTAGAATAAATTTTTAAATTAAGATTTAATGAAGTTTTTTAATTAATTAATATTTAATTGGAAATTAATTAAATAAATTAGATTTTTGGGTTTGTCGTGATTGATGTCTTAAATAACACTGTTTTCAAACCCCGTCTGAAAAGAATAAATCTTTTAATTAAGACTATTAGAGGTTTCCAATTATATTTAGAGATTCGAATAAAATGAAATGTAAATTGGGTTTATTATGGATTGTGTTTTTAAACGACATTTTTTTCTTTAACCCAATTAATAGTGAAAATTTAATTTGGAATTTATAAATCTTTTATTAAGATTTAGATATAAATTTTCCAAAAGTAAAGTTTTCCAATTTAATATGTTAAATTGGAATTGAATGGAATTCGATTTAATAATAATCGAGATGAGCATCTGTAAAAGAAGACCGTCAATATATATGGAATTTAAAAGGCTTTGTTGTTATTCCACTTATATTATTGGTATGATACAGAAATTTATGTCGATTATATATTGATTCGATTTCTGTGAAAAAATCCATATTTAATGGAAGATGATTTTGGGTTTATCGTGAACAATGTTTTTAAATGGCATTCGTTCTTTAACCCAGTTAAGGATAAGATTTATTTCTTAAATTTGAAGAATCATAAAGTAATGATTTTTGTTATTAAAACCAAATTGGAATTTTAATGAGTCTTTAAAAAGAAGATGAATGAATTTAAAGAATTTATCTTTGATAAAATTAATAGGAACCTTTCCCCAATAATGTGAATATTTTATTTAAAAGAATATGCTGAATTGGAATGAGGCGCTTGATGTGTTTTTATAGCACTTTATTATTGATTATAAAATATGCAAGTTATTCGGAAAGTGAGACGACCCGAACTTCCCCGTGAAGGAAAACACGGATAGAATTGAGGACAACACACAAAAGGACGCATACGGAAGAACATTTCATTGTTATTACAACAATTCCATCAGATACAAGAATATACAGAGTATAAATGAATAAATTACATTCAATAAATATCAGAGATTACAATAAAGTACATATCAGCGGAAAATAATACAAAATCACAACTAGAAGTGATACACGGATACAGAGCTTTCCGAGCATCGTTCCAGCTGTAAATCAGGACCCTGTGAATATAAATCTGCAAAACCAAAACTACTAGCTGCCCGTGCGGAAAATAGGGGCACCCAGAGTTTAGGTTAAAACAATAAACTCCAGGTCAGTCATGTGACTGGTGTGAGAACTAAAACAGTTATTCTTTATTGGTTTTCAAAGTAAGGTAAATCAAGGGACCACGCCGTATAACACGGAACGGGTTTCCTCCCAAGAATACCAGTGCATAAAACAACAGCGCAATGCTAAATAAAGAAAGATGAAGCTGTTATAAGACCCAGGTCCCATCACACAATGCAACGCAAGCCGGAGGATAGGGTTTTCCCTTATAACAGCCAAAGCATGCTTGATACGTTTAAAACAAATCATTTGATACTATTTTAGGTGCATAGTGTCAAAACAATTTCAATCATAAATATCAATCATAGACGGCATGGGTACCATATATCATGTCGCCATACTAGTTCTACAATTAAAACCGCAATACACGTATTGGAAATTGGATTTCCATCATGAGCCGAGGCAAGGGGCAAGCTCCTCTCCGCGTTCGAGACACTCTAGCAATGCCTCAGGACCGCACACAGCAATCCCCTGGATCCTCCAAGGCCGGTCCTCTCTTACTTTTGAGGATTGGCAATTCCTGAACACACGTTTCCCGGTCCTTACAGACCTATATCCGAGGCGCCTCGTATCCAACAACCACACAGGTGAAAAGTATATAAATGTCAGGGCTGGTAGGTCACTGACACCACCCTAGCTAGAAAGAAACGTCATGCACTCCTTGGGTCCGTCTCCCGTTTTTGACTCATACCGAGGTGTGAGGCTCGCGAATTCACGCTACACACAAAGCTACGCCACACAGGCCGTGCTTTGATCATCACCACAAGACTTTGCTTTTCAACAGAAGCCTTGATCAATTGCCACTTACGCATGCCACACAGGCAATTCACTCCATGCGTTTGATATCCATCAATATATAACCCCTGAGCTCGTACGTCTCAGAGAAGGGCGTTAAGCAAGAGAATAAATTCTCCGCCGCCAAACAGATATATATTTAATAGAGATCAATCACACGGACTAAAATCCAATGTCGGACACACAGTCCATTTACAAGTCCGTTCTGGGTCTGAACGAAACCGGAGGCACTTTCCTCGCATATCCATCGATCTCCAAGTACGTCTGGACGATCACCGACTGTTTCCCTCATCTCGGGTGTACAGCCCAATCAAGATCATCAGTAATCACCCAAACGATGTGAAGACTTCCGGTCTTCAACCACCGTCTTCATCTTCGACATCTCGTCGAATCGGTTATTCAGAATGGGTATAAACCCGGCCTTTCTGAATAACCCACGTATATGATAAACAAATGTTACACAAACACAGCAAACGCCTCATTCCAATTCAGAATATTCTTTTATTCACAAAATCACATTCTTAGGGAAATGTTCCCATTAATTTTATCCAAGATAAATTCTTCTAAATTTATTCTTTAATCCTCCTTTGGATATCATTTCAAACTAGTCGGGATTAGCGAACCACACCGAAGTAATTATTTGTTTTATTTCTCAATCCCAACCTATATATCCCATGGAGCAAAACTGGTGATACTCCATATCTAACACCACGGTGTTATCGGTAAAATTAATTACCATTTCACGTTCAAATCTAATTAAAGATTTAACTATCGCTTTGGAGCAAAACTGGTGACACTCCACTCTCGATCACTTTTCAAATTTGATAATTTAAATTATCAATTCACATTTTTAATCTAATTAAAGATTCATTAAAACTCCACTTAGTTTTAATCTTCACAAAAAAAAAAAAAAATCAATATTCTGCCTTTAACTGGGTTAAAGAACCAATGTCATCAAAAACACGATTCACGACAAACCAAATCACATTTGATATTAAATACAAGGCTCTGAATAGAAAATATATCGGCTTATATTCAATATCAAATTCTGAAACCAACAAATATCGTATTGGAAATAACGATATAAAATATCTTTCAAATCCCCATAACAATATTTGTATAGTCACGAAATCCAACATCGAAATATCCCGAAGATAATTTCGATTCAGCTCCAGTCCAATCCACGTATTGGAAATTATCGATTATTTTCAAAATCACTTTCAAATTCAATTTATTTATTTTAAAAATAAATTGATTTCAATTCTAGTTCAAAACTAGTTCATTTCGATAAAAATCTATTTTTATCTTTTCAAATGTGGAATTTTCCAGCCCAAATCTTTCCAATTCACATATTATAATTTTACACAAATTATAGATATTTTTAATAATTTTATCAAGGCCCGTACAGTCGATTTCCAACAACGGCCATCGAACTGCACTTACAGCGACCTTTTTCGAATTTGATTTGGACATAATTCCAAATCCAACCGTTAGATTTCAAATTTCTAATATTCATTGGAAAGTTCTTTTCGATACGAACCCAACGGTTCCGGTTTTAGGAGAATCCGACGGTCGGATCTCCCGCAATGTCCGTTTGAAATAAATGGTCGAAATTCACGAACTACCGCGGCGCGGCGCGTTCTATTCAGGCCATTATATATATAATATATATATTATATATTTATTTCGTCGATTTCCTTTTTAAAACGAATTTTATAAATCGTTTTAACTTCGTTTCAAAAACCATTTCAACTTTCTTTTCAATTCAAATTTTAATTCAACTTGAATTCATTTCAATTCACTTTCAATTCAATTTGAATTCGTTTTCAATTCAATTCATTTCGAAATCGTTTTCAATTCAATTCATTTCGAAATCGTTTTCAATTCAATTCATTTCGAAATCGTTTTCAATTCAATTCATTTCGAAATCGTTTTCAATTCAATTCATTTCGAAATCGTTTTCAATTCAATTCATTTCGAAATCGTTTTCAATTCAATTCATTCCTATTTTATTCAAATTCAAATTCACTTCCTATTCAATTCGAATTTTAATCTAATTCAATTGAATTTCATTTCAAAATATTTAGTTTTGAAATCACTTTTCAATATTCGTTGTAAAACGAATAAAATCGATATAAATATCGTTCACGTCAAAATAGCGCATCGCTAATCCACACGGCTTTATATATTTCAAAAACTTCTATTCAATTCAACACATGAACCTATATTTCTTTCAACACACGACTAATCTCAACACATGAGTACTGTCAACACATCACTATTTTTATTATGTGAAATATTTTATAAAACTATGGTATCTATCGTTTGATTTTCAATTAGACTTCTACTGGGAAGTAGTTCTAATTTTAAATGTGATAAAGATGTAATTTTGATTATATAAAATATTTCACTCAACACATGAACAGTTTCAACACATGATCATCGTCAACACATGACTATTTTTATATTCAACACATGAATTTTCTTTTATAATATTCCTTATTTTCCCAATTGGAATGAGGCCCAATCAATCACCATATAATGTTAATTATATGGATTCCATACAACACATGTATATAATAGCATGGAAAAATAATCAATCATCAACCAAAGTGCACTACACTGTATAAGCATCAAATATAGACATCTGACGCTTACAACAGCCTGTCAATCAATCGATCGACATATTCAATCAATCAGGATGAGTGAACTTCAAATTTCATCCCAACACCCGTGTGGGGTTTCAAACAATCAAACACAGATTTTATTTGTGCAGTTGGACGATGTGTAAAATTTATCGACCCAATCAATATCAGTCAAATCAGTGTATATAAACAAATCGGCCGATTTGTTTATAAATATTTTATTTATTCACTTTCACGTTAAAAACTATATTTTTAACGATAAAATATTCTATTTCAACACTTGAATTTCTATTCATTTCATTTACACAATAAAAATGATATTTTTATTTTTCTAACATATTTTAGAAAATTTCGGCGGCATAACGGCACGATACTAGAAACGGGACAAGGCCTAGCCTTATCCCCGGTCTAGTGAAGGCCCACGCCATTCACACATCAATCAAATCACTTTCGTTATGCAAACCACAAAATTTGGAGTAAGAGTCTAACCTAGTCTTACTCCTTCGCCTTATAACGGCGCACGTCTAATCCTAACCAATTTATCGATTCGATTTTTCACACCACAAACCACATTCAAACCAATATCTCAATCAATCACCAAACATCCAAACAAACAAGTCCATGGTATGTGGACGGGTGTCGGGTGCTTCTAATAAGCACCGTCTGCATCCTAGTATATATATATCTCTAGAAAAAGAGAATTAAGAGTGAGAAGTTCTCACCGAAAGCTATCCAAGCTCCACGGCACTTCCTTTGCAGAAGTCTTCATCGCTATCGCATCTTCGCTATCTTCTTTGCCCGTAGCCACTACATATATAAAAATCACATATTTTTATATTTCGTTGTCTTTGAAATAAAAATCACATTTTTATTTATTCACTTTCAATTTAAAAATCATATTTCTATAATCACTTCATATATTTAAAAATCGAATTTTTACTATGCTATTCAATATATAAAAATCATATTTCCTTACCGCTAATATATAGAAAAAAAAAATTCTATTTTTACATCGTTATTCTATATATAAAGATCTCGCCTTTTCAACTATAAAGATTTCATCTTTATAAAAATCAGCATTTTATTTCGACGTATAGAAAATAAAAATCAGATTTTTATTTTGCTACATATACAAAGATGATATTTGTATAGTTCCTACTATGCAAAGATCATATTTTTATTATATCTATATAGTAAAGATTATATTTTTAATACTTT
This sequence comes from Allium sativum, assembly GCA_030737875.1. Lineage (NCBI taxonomy): Eukaryota > Viridiplantae > Streptophyta > Magnoliopsida > Asparagales > Amaryllidaceae > Allium > Allium sativum. The sequence continues at coordinate 93,211,347 of CM060916.1, read as the reverse complement.
AAAAATATAAAAATCGTATTTTTAATTCTTCAAAAATATAAAAATCATATTCTAAAAACAAAGATTATAATTTTAATACTTCTATATAGTAAAGATTATATTTTTAATACTTTAAAAATATAAAAATCATATTTTTAACTCTCTACATACACGAAAATCATATTTTGACATCACCTATATAGTAAAGACTATATTTTTAATACTTTAAAAATATAAAAATCATATTTTTAATACTTTAAAAATATAAAAATCACATTTTTAATATTTCTATTAACTAAAAATCTCGTTTTTAATATTATAAAAATTCAGTCTTTCCCTAAATAAAAATTAAGTTTTTTAACTAACTAAAAATTCAGTTTTAAAGTAATAAAAAAAATCAGTTTTTAAAATAAACAAAAATCAGTTTTATATTTCTAGAAAAAATCAGTTTTATATTCTATTTGTATAAAATAAAATAAAAACAAATAACTAAATAAATAATAAAAAAAAAACGACTTACAGGGGGGGGTTTGGGCGTTCGGTGGTCGTCGGCAAGAAGAGGACGGAGAGGAGCGAGACTGGAGGGGGTGCGGATGGTGCAGCGACGAGTGAAGGAGGGGCTAGGGTTCACGGTGGCGCTAGGGGGGGTTCGCGGCTCGAATCGGAAGAAAGGGGAGGGGGAAGAGGCGATGGGGAGGAGATGGGGAAAGAAGAAGAGGGGGCGACGGATGGAGGGGGGTGGCGGAGTCGTAGGGGGAGGCGGCGCCAGGAACGGTGGCGTGCGGCGGGATCGAGGGGGTTTTTATTTTTTTATTTTCTTCTTTTTTTTCTTCTGGTAAATGAATCGGGGGGGGGGGGGGGGGGGAAAGAATAATAATATATATAATTAATTTATTTTATTTATTTATTTTCAAATAAAGTTGACTTTTACATCCGACGTCTAAACGGGGTCCACCGCCTGTCGTCCATAGCGTTTCACCCCCATTCCGAACACAATGGGATATGTATCGTAGGTTGATTCGGCTGTTACAATCAGTTTCCGTTAAATTTACATTTAAATCACTATATTGAATTTTAAACGTACATTTCAAATTACCGGGGTCACATACTAACTAGAAAAATTCCAGAAAAATATTTTCTAGCTTCATATTGACGATACGGTCCTAACAAAACTAGTTTCGTCGAATTCTGAGACCGTATGAAAAATGGCCAATTTCCAGTCGATTAAAATCAACTGAAACTGGTCAAACGCGTTTTCCTTTGCCACGCTCACATATTGATTCGAAAAATTATGAAATTTGAAACCTAGCAATAATTTGACACCACGGACCCAACAAAACTGGTTTCGTCGAAATCCGAGGTCATTTGCAAAATGTCCATTTTTAAGGGCCTGAATTCCATAGCGACTATTCAGAATTTTCAACTGGACATATCTCTCAATTTTTAAAGTGAAATCTCAGTTTCTTACATCCGTTAGAAAGATATTATCAATTAGATCCTAATGTTTTTGGTTTCACTAAAATCCGGTTTCTTTTGCACCCGGTACATTCAATTGAAGTTTGAAATCGAATTATCGAACTACCGCGCCATTTTCAATTCTATTTATAATTATATATAAATATTTATATTCTAACGACGACGCGTATAATATATACGTCGAATTATATTCAAAATAAATTTTCTCGTCGATTTTATTTAAAATAATTCATTTTAAATAATTAAAATTCGCCAAAATTGCCAAAATAAAAATTTTAAACTGGCCCAGATTTTCGGGTTGTTACAATCTCCCCCACTTAAAACTTTTCGTCCCCGAAAAGGAACAAAAGTCGAAAGTGGTTTGATTATTCAACGCTACGCTCGGTCTGGCTCGCATTCTCCAACTTTTCAGTTTCTGAGAATTTTCAAAATTTCAAAAATTTGGCTAACACCCTAAATTTTCGAAAAATTTCGCCATAACCTCCCCTGCAATGGGAGCATCGGGGAATTTCAAATAGCTTCCCCGGTCCTTCAGATCTCAAAAAGAAAAAGAAAAAGCCAAGCGGCTAGCCAATAGGCTCACAAAATCATCATCACCCAAACAAAACAGGAAATTATGTAGTAAACATGTACCTATTTGTCGGGCAAACAAATTTTATTCTTCGGCTCTAGCCTCCTTGCTATGACCTGTTCAAAGATATATATGTATATGCAAGCAAATGCGACCAATTTTCAATATAATTCAAGATTCGGTTCAATTAGACTAAATGGTTCAAAATTGTCAAACAAATAAACAAACAACACAAACATCAATCAATTAGTGAATTAGAGTTTCAAATTCATAATTTGATATATATATATAAAAAATCATGTTTTGATGCCAAATCACAACAATGTATTCTAGCTATATAAGTTTTGGTTCTCACACCAGTCTAATGGAAATATATAGAAGTCACACCTTCGAAATTCGAATATGAATACTGATGATGATGCACCATCATCAGAATCATCCCCGGATGTCTAGAATGTGATTCTATATCTACCCAGTATATTAAAACTTCGAATATACGTTCATGACGCGTATACGCGAAATCTATATATACTCGATTGTCCATATTCAATATAGATAAATATTCAAATACGTATAAAACGATTTAAATTTCAAAACAAAATTTGTTTTCATTTGAAAAATATACTCTTCACCCTCGTTCTAGGATACTACTGATCCTATCTCTAACGAGTCATTCTAATTGGATATTACTAATCCAATATCTGATGAATTCTTTCGTATGGTTCTAATGTGTCTTGTTCTCGAGCTCTGTAAACCAAAGCTCTGATACCAAACTGAGACGACCCGAACTTCCCCGTGAAGGAAAACACGGATAGAATTGAGGACAACACACAAAAGGACGCATACGGAAGAACATTTCATTGTTATTACAACAATTCCATCAGATACAAGAATATACAGAGTATAAATGAATAAATTACATTCAATAAATATCAGAGATTACAATAAAGTACATATCAGCGGAAAATAATACAAAATCACAACTAGAAGTGATACACGGATACAGAGCTTTCCGAGCATCGTTCCAGCTGTAAATCAGGACCCTGTGAATATAAATCTGCAAAACCAAAACTACTAGCTGCCCGTGCGGAAAATAGGGGCACCCAGAGTTTAGGTTAAAACAATAAACTCCAGGTCAGTCATGTGACTGGTGTGAGAACTAAAACAGTTATTCTTTATTGGTTTTCAAAGTAAGGTAAATCAAGGGACCACGCCGTATAACACGGAATGGGTTTCCTCCCAAGAATACCAGTGCATAAAACAACAGCGCAATGCTAAATAAAGAAAGATGAAGCTGTTATAAGACCCAGGTCCCATCACACAATGCAACGCAAGCCGGAGGATAGGGTTTTCCCTTATAACAGCCAAAGCATGCTTGATACGTTTAAAACAAATCATTTGATACTATTTTAGGTGCATAGTGTCAAAACAATTTCAATCATAAATATCAATCATAGACGGCATGGGTACCATATATCATGTCGCCATACTAGTTCTACAATTAAAACCGCAATACACGTATTGGAAATTGGATTTCCGTCATGAGCCGAGGCAAGGGGCAAGCTCCTCTCCGCGTTCGAGACACTCTAGCAATGCCTCAGGACCGCACACAGCAATCCCCTGGATCCTCCAAGGCCGGTCCTCTCTTACTTTTGAGGATTGGCAATTCCTGAACACACGTTTCCCGGTCCTTACAGACCTATATCCGAGGCGCCTCGTATCCAACAACCACACAGGTGAAAAGTATATAAATGTCAGGGCTGGTAGGTCACTGACACCACCCTAGCTAGAAAGAAACGTCATGCACTCCTTGGGTCCGTCTCCCGTTTTTGACTCATACCGAGGTGTGAGGCTCGCGAATTCACGCTACACACAAAGCTACGCCACACAGGCCGTGCTTTGATCATCACCACAAGACTTTGCTTTTCAACAGAAGCCTTGATCAATTGCCACTTACGCATGCCACACAGGCAATTCACTCCATGCGTTTGATATCCATCAATATATAACCCCTGAGCTCGTACGTCTCAGAGAAGGGCGTTAAGCAAGAGAATAAATTCTCCGCCGCCAAACAGATATATATTTAATAGAGATCAATCACACGGACTAAAATCCAATGTCGGACACACAGTCCATTTACAAGTCCGTTCTGGGTCTGAACGAAACCGGAGGCACTTTCCTCGCATATCCATCGATCTCCAAGTACGTCTGGACGATCACCGACTGTTTCCCTCATCTCGGGTGTACAGCCCAATCAAGATCATCAGTAATCACCCAAACGATGTGAAGACTTCCGGTCTTCAACCACCGTCTTCATCTTCGACATCTCGTCGAATCGGTTATTCAGAATGGGTATAAACCCGGCCTTTCTGAATAACCCACGTATATGATAAACAAATGTTACACAAACACAGCAAACGCCTCATTCCAATTCAGAATATTCTTTTATTCACAAAATCACATTCTTAGGGAAATGTTCCCATTAATTTTATCCAAGATAAATTCTTCTAAATTTATTCTTTAATCCTCCTTTGGATATCATTTCAAACTAGTCGGGATTAGCGAACCACACCGAAGTAATTATTTGTTTTATTTCTCAATCCCAACCTATATATCCCATGGAGCAAAACTGGTGATACTCCATATCTAACACCACGGTGTTATCGGTAAAATTAATTACCATTTCACGTTCAAATCTAATTAAAGATTTAACTATCGCTTTGGAGCAAAACTGGTGACACTCCACTCTCGATCACTTTTCAAATTTGATAATTTAAATTATCAATTCACATTTTTAATCTAATTAAAGATTCATTAAAACTCCACTTAGTTTTAATCTTCACAAAAAAAAAAAAAAAAAATCAATATTCTGCCTTTAACTGGGTTAAAGAACCAATGTCATCAAAAACACGATTCACGACAAACCAAATCACATTTGATATTAAATACAAGGCTCTGAATAGAAAATATATCGGCTTATATTCAATATCAAATTCTGAAACCAACAAATATCGTATTGGAAATAACGATATAAAATATCTTTCAAATCCCCATAACAATATTTGTATAGTCACGAAATCCAACATCGAAATATCCCGAAGATAATTTCGATTCAGCTCCAGTCCAATCCACGTATTGGAAATTATCGATTATTTTCAAAATCACTTTCAAATTCAATTTATTTATTTTAAAAATAAATTGATTTCAATTCTAGTTCAAAACTAGTTCATTTCGATAAAAATCTATTTTTATCTTTTCAAATGTGGAATTTTCCAGCCCAAATCTTTCCAATTCACATATTATAATTTTACACAAATTATAGATATTTTTAATAATTTTATCAAGGCCCGTACAGTCGATTTCCAACAACGGCCATCGAACTGCACTTACAGCGACCTTTTTCGAATTTGATTTGGACATAATTCCAAATCCAACCGTTAGATTTCTAATTTCTAATATTCATTGGAAAGTTCTTTTCGATACGAACCCAACGGTTCCGGTTTTAGGAGAATCCGACGGTCGGATCTCCCGCAATGTCCGTTTGAAATAAATGGTCGAAATTCACGAACTACCGCGGCGCGGCGCGTTCTATTCAGGCCATTATATATATAATATATATATTATATATTTATTTCGTCGATTTCCTTTTTAAAACGAATTTTATAAATCGTTTTAACTTCGTTTCAAAAACCATTTCAACTTTCTTTTCAATTCAAATTTTAATTCAACTTGAATTCATTTCAATTCACTTTCAATTCAATTTGAATTCGTTTTCAATTCAATTCATTTCGAAATCGTTTTCAATTCAATTCATTTCGAAATCGTTTTCAATTCAATTCATTTCGAAATCGTTTTCAATTCAATTCATTTCGAAATCGTTTTCAATTCAATTCATTTCGAAATCGTTTTCAATTCAATTCATTTCGAAATCGTTTTCAATTCAATTCATTCCTATTTTATTCAAATTCAAATTCACTTCCTATTCAATTCGAATTTTAATCTAATTCAATTGAATTTCATTTCAAAATATTTAGTTTTGAAATCACTTTTCAATATTCGTTGTAAAACGAATAAAATCGATATAAATATCGTTCACGTCAAAATAGCGCATCGCTAATCCACACGGCTTTATATATTTCAAAAACTTCTATTCAATTCAACACATGAACCTATATTTCTTTCAACACACGACTAATCTCAACACATGAGTACTGTCAACACATCACTATTTTTATTATGTGAAATATTTTATAAAACTATGGTATCTATCGTTTGATTTTCAATTAGACTTCTACTGGGAAGTAGTTCTAATTTTAAATGTGATAAAGATGTAATTTTGATTATATAAAATATTTCACTCAACACATGAACAGTTTCAACACATGATCATCGTCAACACATGACTATTTTTATATTCAACACATGAATTTTCTTTTATAATATTCCTTATTTTCCCAATTGGAATGAGGCCCAATCAATCACCATATAATGTTAATTATATGGATTCCATACAACACATGTATATAATAGCATGGAAAAATAATCAATCATCAACCAAAGTGCACTACACTGTATAAGCATCAAATATAGACATCTGACGCTTACAACAGCCTGTCAATCAATCGATCGACATATTCAATCAATCAGGATGAGTGAACTTCAAATTTCATCCCAACACCCGTGTGGGGTTTCAAACAATCAAACACAGATTTTATTTGTGCAGTTGGACGATGTGTAAAATTTATCGACCCAATCAATATCAGTCAAATCAGTGTATATAAACAAATCGGCCGATTTGTTTATAAATATTTTATTTATTCACTTTCACGTTAAAAACTATATTTTTAACGATAAAATATTCTATTTCAACACTTGAATTTCTATTCATTTCATTTACACAATAAAAATGATATTTTTATTTTTCTAACATATTTTAGAAAATTTCGGCGGCATAACGGCACGATACTAGAAACGGGACAAGGCCTAGCCTTATCCCCGGTCTAGTGAAGGCCCACGCCATTCACACATCAATCAAATCACTTTCGTTATGCAAACCACAAAATTTGGAGTAAGAGTCTAACCTAGTCTTACTCCTTCGCCTTATAACGGCGCACGTCTAATCCTAACCAATTTATCGATTCGATTTTTCACACCACAAACCACATTCAAACCAATATCTCAATCAATCACCAAACATCCAAACAAACAAGTCCATGGTATGTGGACGGGTGTCGGGTGCTTCTAATAAGCACCGTCTGCATCCTAGTATATATATATCTCTAGAAAAAGAGAATTAAGAGTGAGAAGTTCTCACCGAAAGCTATCCAAGCTCCACGGCACTTCCTTTGCAGAAGTCTTCATCGCTATCGCATCTTCGCTATCTTCTTTGCCCGTAGCCACTACATATATAAAAATCACATATTTTTATATTTCGTTGTCTTTGAAATAAAAATCACATTTTTATTTATTCACTTTCAATTTAAAAATCATATTTCTATAATCACTTCATATATTTAAAAATCGAATTTTTACTATGCTATTCAATATATAAAAATCATATTTCCTTACCGCTAATATATAGAAAAAAAAAATTCTATTTTTACATCGTTATTCTATATATAAAGATCTCGCCTTTTCAACTATAAAGATTTCATCTTTATAAAAATCAGCATTTTATTTCGACGTATAGAAAATAAAAATCAGATTTTTATTTTGCTACATATACAAAGATGATATTTGTATAGTTCCTACTATGCAAAGATCATATTTTTATTATATCTATATAGTAAAGATTATATTTTTAATACTTTAAAAATATAAAAATCGTATTTTTAATTCTTCAAAAATATAAAAATCATATTCTAAAAACAAAGATTATAATTTTAATACTTCTATATAGTAAAGATTATATTTTTAATACTTTAAAAATATAAAAATCATATTTTTAACTCTCTACATACACGAAAATCATATTTTGACATCACCTATATAGTAAAGACTATATTTTTAATACTTTAAAAATATAAAAATCATATTTTTAATACTTTAAAAATATAAAAATCACATTTTTAATATTTCTATTAACTAAAAATCTCGTTTTTAATATTATAAAAATTCAGTCTTTCCCTAAATAAAAATTAAGTTTTTTAACTAACTAAAAATTCAGTTTTAAAGTAATAAAAAAAATCAGTTTTTAAAATAAACAAAAATCAGTTTTATATTTCTAGAAAAAATCAGTTTTATATTCTATTTGTATAAAATAAAATAAAAACAAATAACTAAATAAATAATAAAAAAAAAAACGACTTACAGGGGGGGGTTTGGGCGTTCGGTGGTCGTCGGCAAGAAGAGGACGGAGAGGAGCGAGACTGGAGGGGGTGCGGATGGTGCAGCGACGAGTGAAGGAGGGGCTAGGGTTCACGGTGGCGCTAGGGGGGGTTCGCGGCTCGAATCGGAAGAAAGGGGAGGGGGAAGAGGCGATGGGGAGGAGATGGGGAAAGAAGAAGAGGGGGCGACGGATGGAGGGGGGTGGCGGAGTCGTAGGGGGAGGCGGCGCCAGGAACGGTGGCGTGCGGCGGGATCGAGGGGGTTTTTATTTTTTTATTTTCTTCTTTTTTTTCTTCTGGTAAATGAATCGGGGGGGGGGGGGGGGGGGGAAAGAATAATAATATATATAATTAATTTATTTTATTTATTTATTTTCAAATAAAGTTGACTTTTACATCCGACGTCTAAACGGGGTCCACCGCCTGTCGTCCATAGCGTTTCACCCCCATTCCGAACACAATGGGATATGTATCGTAGGTTGATTCGGCTGTTACAATCAGTTTCCGTTAAATTTACATTTAAATCACTATATTGAATTTTAAACGTACATTTCAAATTACCGGGGTCACATACTAACTAGAAAAATTCCAGAAAAATATTTTCTAGCTTCATATTGACGATACGGTCCTAACAAAACTAGTTTCGTCGAATTCTGAGACCGTATGAAAAATGGCCAATTTCCAGTCGATTAAAATCAACTGAAACTGGTCAAACGCGTTTTCCTTTGCCACGCTCACATATTGATTCGAAAAATTATGAAATTTGAAACCTAGCAATAATTTGACACCACGGACCCAACAAAACTGGTTTCGTCGAAATCCGAGGTCATTTGCAAAATGTCCATTTTTAAGGGCCTGAATTCCATAGCGACTATTCAGAATTTTCAACTGGACATATCTCTCAATTTTTAAAGTGAAATCTCAGTTTCTTACATCCGTTAGAAAGATATTATCAATTAGATCCTAATGTTTTTGGTTTCACTAAAATCCGGTTTGTTTTGCACCCGGTACATTCAATTGAAGTTTGAAATCGAATTATCGAACTACCGCGCCATTTTCAATTCTATTTATAATTATATATAAATATTTATATTCTAACGACGACGCGTATAATATATACGTCGAATTATATTCAAAATAAATTTTCTCGTCGATTTTATTTAAAATAATTCATTTTAAATAATTAAAATTCGCCAAAATTGCCAAAATAAAAATTTTAAACTGGCCCAGATTTTCGGGTTGTTACAGAAAGACCGGGTTTAATGCATTCTGAATAATTACTATGACGATTAAAAGTCGAAGATGAAGATGGTGGTTGAAGACCAGAGATCTTCACATCGTTTGGATGATTACTGATGTCTTGATTGGGTGACCACCCAAGACAAGGTAATAAGTGGTGATCGTCTAAACGTACTCGGAGATTGACCGGATATGCGAGCACCTCACTCCTGTATTGGACATATGGGACGAGGAATAAGGTATCTCGGGTTTCGTTCAGACCCAAAACGGACTTGTAAATGGATGGTATGTCTGACGTTGTATTCCTTTATGCTGTTTTCATTGATCTCTACTAAATATATATCCGTTTGTAGCAGAGAATTTATTCTCTTGCATAGCACCCTTCTCTGAGACATACGATTCACATTTATAAAACCCTACGTATATGTTTAATTTATAGTTATAACTGATTCACATTTATAAAACCTGGCTTAGTTAGATTTTGAATCAATTGATTTTTCGATTTTATATCTTCTTCAATGCAAATCCGAATGACAATTTTGGTTATAATTAGAAACGTACCTTTATGGTATATTTGAATAATTTGGATTCCAGTTTTATAGACAACCAATTGTTAATAAGAAATCTGAATATAAACATTGTGCTCAGGATAACTAATTATTATATTCTTGTGAAACTAATTTAAGTTTTTGCATTACTGTAAAAGTTGCTAGTATCGCAGTATCATCAAATATTTTTGCATTATTTCATATGGATATGAGTAAGGTTTTATTGGAAAGAAGTGAAGTTGTTGTGAATAATGAACATGCTGGTAATGAATTTCTTAAATTGTGTTCTACTATCCTGGATTTTTAGCGATTGAATAATTTATATATTTCATTATTTAAATGGTGGTTTGATAATTTAGATGACGTAAATTAAATAATTTAAAATATTTAACTAGTATAAATAGTGGAATAATAAATTTAATTTCTGAAATAGTCGGAAATAGTTGATTTGGCAATATTGTGTCTATTGGGTAATTGTAAGGAATTTAATTGAGTTTAGATTCTAGTTTCAATAACGAATTTATTATTAGTATGGCGTTCAAACATATAAATTATAATATATTTTAAAATGATTTCGTACCGTCATGGTAGTTCGTAATTTTACGTTTTGAAATTTTATTGAGTATAGAGGATTCACTAAGTCGGGTTACTTTGAAACAAGAAAAGTCTGAATATGTTGAATTATAATTTCCCATTGGAAGTGAAAAATTGAGATTTCTTCTCATAGATTGTGAGTTATGTCCAAATAAAAATTTTAGTAAGTCGCTATGGAATTATTTATAAATTATAACATTTTATTTATGTTATAAAAGTATTTTTATATAAATTAAATACTGATTTTACTTGGATTTCAAAATGTCGAGTTATAAATCCAAACGTGTTCATTTTGAAGCTATATAATATTATAATTGGATGTATACAATAATAGTAGTTTATTATTATTAAATTGAACTATTTTGGAATGTAATTTATATTTTTATTCGATTTATATTATATCGATCAAATATGGAATTTAAGAATAGCTAATTTTCAAACGACCTCCGTTGTAACATACTGACATTCCCATACCCTTTTGAGTTGACAGTCATAACTCACATCCAACCCAAATTGCATACAAAAGCAGATAGTTATTAGAAAGAAATTAGAGGGTGAGAAAAGAAAGAAATATAAGAATAGACGGAGAAGAATCAACACAACACAGAGTCTCACGTCATAGTGGAACAAAGTATAATATAAAAATGAATCTTTATTGAGAGCTTTAAATAAAACTTATAATCATTAGAGTACATCACACATCTGGATAATTATAATAATCTGTCCTCTTATACAATCACACAGCGGAATATATAATAGCATACATCTGAACTCTTCCATCTCGTCTCTTCTTAATAACCAATAACCTGAACCTGTATAGCTCGGACTAACCCGAGCATTACAAACACTGGGTCAGTCTAGTGAACTAGAGTGAGAAAAACACACTAAGTTTAAAGGCATCACACAACTTGATTTTAGCATCAAAATTTTTTCGAAAGAAAAGGATAATCGTAAGACCAAATACACACATAAATACAGACGGTTTTTCCTTACGATAACCCAGTACACTTTTGAAAACAATATTATTCTGATATTATGATAGTGTCTAAATACAAATAAATAGAATCTAGCGGAACGCTTACATCTCACGCTCTACGTATATAGTATACAATCAAAACCATGGGCGCTTACTGGAGAACAGATTTCCTGGCAAGGTATGGGACCACCTTCTCGACAATGCACCTCTGGAGATGAATACATTGGGGTTCAATGTGACGACCCCAAATCCCGTACAGACGGAGACAAGGGTTATCTTTGGAATATAACACAGAAACAGATAATAGCAGAACAAAATTAAATAAATACACCAGATAATGAACAATAGAATATACTGGATAAAAGTAATCATCAGAGTTACACAGTATACAAGATCTTACTTAGTACAAATACAGTTCAGCTATACATAAATGTCTGCAGCGGAAACAAACAAAATATGTACAATAGGAGCTGAGCAGCATAAAAAGAGATAAATGATAGAATCCATCTTCAGCTCCAGCTATCTAGAACGAACCAGCTAAACCTGAATACAAGGCTGCCCGGATAGAAAAAGGGGCACCCGAGTTTGAAAGTGAAACAAACTACGAGTCAGTCATGGGACTGGTATGAGAAATCTACTCAACACATATATAATTTGGCTAATCACAGGACCACGCCACTTTCGTGGAACGGGTTTACTCCATTGGATTGCCAGTGCTTTAAAAAAAATCTTTATTTTAAACATCGCTATGCTTTTTATAAAAATGAAGCCGGTATAAGACTCAGTTCCCATCACACAATGCAACGCAAACCGGAGGATAGAGTTTTTACCTTATAACGGCCAAAATATGCTTGATACGAATAAAACAAAGGCATTTGATATCATTGCTGGTGTTTATATGTTTTGAAAACAATTTCAAATCATAACTATCAATCATAGACAGCATGGGTACCATATATCATGTCGCCATATATATATATACAATCAAAACCACACGATGTCGTATTTGGAAATTGGATTCCCGTCCTAAACCAAGGCAAAAGATAGTCCTTACCGAATTCGAGACGCTCTAGCCCGCCCCTCAGGACCCAAACTCAGGTGAGCCCTTGGATCGTCAGGGTCGGTCCACCGATGTGGATTAAAATTCCTGAACTTTGCGTTTCCCCACCCTTTGGGGTGTAAATGAGCCAACGAATGGCTCCATCGGACCCGGATCGTCCGATTTAACCGAGGCGCCTCGCAACAGCAACAACCACACAGGTGAAAAGTATATAAATGTCAGGGCTGGTAGGTCACTGACACCACCCTAGCTAGAAAGAAATGCATGCCCTCCCTGAGGTCCTTCTCCCGTTTCTGGTTCATATCGGGGTGTGAGGCTCGCGAATTCACATTATACACAAAGCTACGCCACACAGGCGGTGCTTTGATCATCACCACAAGACTTTGCTTTTCAACAGAAGCCCTGATCACTACATCTTAGCATGCCACACAGGCAATTCATGCCATGCGACTGATGTCCACCGATATACAACCTCTGAGCTAGTGTGTTTCAGAGAAGGGCGTTAAGCAAAAGAATAAATTCTCCGTCGCCAAACAGATGTATATTTAACAGAGATCAGTCAACACAGAATAAAATCCAATGTCAGAGACACAGTCCATTTACAAGTCCGTTCTGGGTCTGAACGAAACCGGACGCACTAAATACCCCGCAAACCCATCGATCACCACGTACGTCTGGACGATCACCACTCATTATTCATATTTCGGGATGCCTCCCAATCAGGACCTCGGTTACCATCCAAACGAGGTGAAGATCTCCGATCTTCGACCACCGTCTTCATTTTTGTCTTTCAATCGTCGGTCAATTATTTGAAATGAGGATTAACTCGGCCTTTTCAAATAATTAACGTATATTTAGAATTTCAAATCACTTTACTTCAATGGTTAAATTATTCGAACACCAATTTTGTTCTTTAAGGTAATTTTCACCCCAAACACATTCAACCATCAAATACCACATAAATCGAGCAAATTCAGTTTATTTCCATTCCATATCGTTTATGGTATTTTATAATGATTTATCGCTATTTTTATTTACTTTAAAATAGCTAATTTATTCAAAACGACGCTTCGGGCCATAACGCGGCCGTGGCGCTGTTTATCTTCCGATTTGATTTACACATATCTGAAAATCTAACCGTTGGATCTTCGCAAAATTTACATCATTTGAAAGGTCTTTTCAAAATGAATCCAACGGTTCCAGTTTCGGGAAAAATCCGACGGTCGGATCTCCCGGTACAATCGTTTGAAGTTTCGATTTCAAAATACGAACTACAGCGTCGTTATTCGATTAATTATAATTATATATATATATATATATAAATATAATCGATTCTGGCGGTGTTTTTCTTTAGATTTGAATTAAACATTCCAGACAATCCAACCATTGGATTTTTTCAAAGTTGGTGCCGTTGGAAAGATTATTCCAAGGCGAACCCAACGGTTGCGGTTTCAGGAAAATCCGATGGTCGGATCTCCCGGTACAATCGTTTGAAGTCACGGTTTCAAAATACGAACTGCACGACCACGTTTCGTTTTAATTTTATTTATATATATATGTTTATATAAATATAGTTCATTCAACAATTTCAATATTGTTTTCACTTCAAATATTTCACTAACGCCTTTAAATTTTGGAAAATTTCGCCATAACCTCCTTTGTACGGGAGGGGCTGGGAAAATTCCCAAATAGCCACACGGGCGTCTCATGTCAAAAAGAAAAAGCCAAGCGGCTAGCCAACAGGCTCATAAAATCATCACCCAAACAAAACAGTAAATGTGTACCTATTTGTCGGGCACAAAATTTTATTTCTCTTCTCTAGCCCCTTCGATATAACCTGTTCAATAAATATGCATGTACATATATAGTTCTTATCACTTCTCATTTTCCATTCAACTTCATATTTGATTCCATTTGGTTTAAAAACACCATTCATTCTAATGTTGCATGTATAGGCAAAAATCATATCATTAGATAATTAATGAATATTTCAACTCATATATATTTATTTGAACGAGTGGCTATTTTTAACACTTCACATTTCAACAATTCGTGTATATAATAAAAATGTGATTTTTTTATTGTTAAACAATTCATTTCAAAACACTATTATTTTATATAGTTTATATAGGTAATAAAATTAGGATTTTTATTATAAAACAATTTCATTTAAAACGAGATTATTTTACATAGTCCATATAGTTGATAAAAAGGTGATTTTTATTTTGAAACAATTTATTTAAAATTATGAATACCATTCAACACATGAATTTCTAATCAACGAATGAATATCGATTCAACACATGAAGGTTTTCTATAGTTTCTATATATAGATAAAAATGTGATTTTTATATTTAAAACACGAATACCATTCAACACATGAATTTCTACTCAACGAATGAATATCGATTCAACACATGAAGGTTTTCTATAGTTTCTATATATAGATAAAAATGTGATTTTTATATTTAAAACACGAATACCATTCAACACATGAATTTCTACTCAACGAATGAATATCGATTCAACACATGAAGGTTTTCTATAGTTTCTATATATAGATAAAAATGTGATTTTTATATTTAAAACACGAATACCATTCAACCCATGAATTTCTACTCAACGAATGAATATCGATTCAACACATGAAGGTTTTCTATTCAATGAATAAATATAGTTTCAGCAAATGAAAATAATTCAAACACATGAATATTATTCAAAATTTCGGCAGCATAACGACAGGGTAGTTAAAACCGGGACCGTCCCTAGTACGGCTCCTCGCTCTACCTTAAAACCTCGCGGTTTTTGACAATGGGGATCATGCATCTAGTTCGCACACAGGCGGCATGTATATATTTATTTCATTTCCACAAACTAATCCTATGTGGTTTCAACCAAATATTTCTCAACCACAAATGGGTATTTTTCAACTACAATCAATCAATATCAACCACAAACAATCCCAAACAATCATTCGCTATCAATCAATTTTCACACCAATCACAATCAATAAATATCGTCCATGGTTTGTGGACGAGGGGCGTATATATATATATATATTAATATATAGCAATTCACTTCTATTTCAACACATATATAATTTTTACAACGCATATATAACTTATACATCGAACATACAACTTATACAACGCTTATACAAGAAGTGTACAACGCTTATATAACTCATACATCGACTATATAATTTATACATCGTCGTTTTCCATATTGTTTACAAATTAGAAATCTCACTTTGGGTTCCACTCCACCAAAAATAGCAGAAGGCTCAGAAAAATATGCGGTCTCTTCTAAAATGTAGAAGGCGTCCACACGGTCACGATGTTTCCTGTTTCATCGAATTTCGTTAACGAACGAAAAAGATATGATTTTTCAAAGTTTGCAATGGTTTTAAACTGTTAAAATCAGTTTTAAATTAAACAGCCGATTTCCTTTCAAAATCTTCAAAACTAGGTCATGGATTTGCGCGCAAACGGTGGGGCTTGGGGGCGATCGGCCTATGCCACGCTAACGGCCTTGGAGGGGCGCACGTGCGCCTGAAGTGGGGTCCACTTCGGTGGTCACCTCTGGCCTCGGCGGAGCTTAAAAGGTAGCGACTATGGGGCTTCGATTCGGGAGAAATACTGCACGATAATTGGAGAAGTTTATACGGATGTGTAGAGGAGATGGAGAGCTCCAAAAGTTGAACTGGAGCAGGGTGTGTTGGAGCGTGGTTTGGTCGAAAAATGGCTAGGAAGATGGGAGTAGTGGCCGTCGTCGATCGCAGGTCGGGGAGAGAGAAATTCCGCATTTTACTTTTTTTTTTTAATTCTGATTGGCCGGTGGGTTTTAAAGGTGGTTTTTTGACGCGACCACCAATTGAAACCCAACGACTGTCGTCCCTAGCGTTTTACCCCCATTACGAACACAATGGGATATGTTTCGAAGGCCCATTCGACTGCTTCAGTCAGTTTTCCTTCAGATTGAAGTATAAAACATTCAATATTTAATTTGAACGTACATTTCAATTTGCCAGGGCCACAAACTGATTCGAAAAATTCCAGAAAAATAAATCTGGCTATGTTTTGACGATACGGTCCCAACAAAACTAGTTCCGTCGAATTCTGAAACCGTTTGCAAAAAGGCCCATTTCTGGTCGATCCAATTTAACTCCAATTGATCAAAACACGTTTTCCTTTGCCACACTCACATATTAGCTTCAAAAATTATGAAATTTGAAACCTAGCAATAACTTCACATCCCGGATCCAACAAAAGTGGATTCGTCGAATTCCGAGGTCGTATGCAAAATGGCCAATTTCACGGGCTATATAAATTCCATAGCGACCTTTCTGAAAATTTATTCGGCCATAACTTTTGCTTTCCGCTATGAAAATTCGATTTTTCAGATTTGTTAGAAAGGTTTTCACTAACAGATTTAAAAATTTTTGGTTTCACTAAAATCTGTTTTGTTTTGCACCCGGTACAGTCCGACAAAGTTTGAATTCAATTTTTGAAACTACAGCGCCATTTCAGGCCTTGTTTATAATTATAATTAATTATATTCGTTTTCAATTGTCGATTCAAACTCACATTTCATTGCTATAATTTAAAATATTTATTTTAAATATTTAAAATCCATTATTTTAGCCAATTTAAAAAATTTAAATTGGTTCAGATTTTCTGGGTCGTTAAAATCTCCCCCACTTAAAACTTTTCGTCCCCGAAAAGGAACAAAGTCGAAAGTGGTTTGATAAATCTACAATCACACAACATAACAAACAAATCCAATTGTTTTCAACTTTTCAAAATCCTACAAATCAATTCCTATACTCTTTTTTTTTTAAACATTCAGACTATAGAATTTAAAAGTGCACATCCATGGAAAGAAAATAACAACAGAGTAGAGAATTAAATGGTAATGCAAAGTAGGGTAAATGTACCTTGCACCAGAGTCAATCAGAGATATCCACTCGGCATCTAGGATAAGCTTTCTGAATGCTCTCCTCAGTTTCCCAAGTACAATCTCGTGGATCTCCACTCCATTGCACTTTGACTAAGTGAACCTTCTTGTTCCTCAGCTCTTTGGTTTCTTTGCCGATAATCTTTAGCGGCTCTCTCCTCACAGCTAATTCTGGAGTAATTTCAATATCCTGTTGAGCTGCTTCTTCCACGATCAAGTCTGGATCATGAACGTGCTTTCGAAGTTGAGATATGTGAAATACATCATGAACTCCAGGCAACCAATCAAGCAATTCGACCCTATAAGAGAGAGTCCCGATCCGTTCCAGAATAGGAAACGGACCTATGAATTTGGGCGCCAACTTTCCAGTTTTATTGAACTGGATAACTCCTCTCATCGGCGATACTTTCAAATATACATAGTCGCCAACAACAAAGGATATATCTCTTCTTTTCTATCTGCATAGCTCTTTTGTCGGCTTTGAGCAGCGAGTAATCGCTTTTTGATAAAATCGACTTTGTCGGCAGCTTCTCGAATCATATCAGGACCCAACACAAGTCTATTTCTGGGCTCGACCCAACAAGAAGGAGATCGACACGGTCTACCATACAATGCTTCGAATGACGACATTGTCAGGCTCGCCTGGTAGCTGTTGTTATATGATAATTCAGCCAAATGCAGATGGTCTTCCCATGATCCACCGAAGTCTATAACACAAGCCCAGAATAGGTCTTCTAAAATACGATTCACCCTCTCAGTCTGACCGTCTGTCTGAGGATGATAGGCAGTGCTCAAGTTCAACTTCGTTCCCAGTTCGACTTGAAATGCTTCCCAGAAATTGCTAGTGAATATTGTATCTCTATCACTGACTATACCGAGCGGCACTCCATGTAGTCTAACTATTTCCTTGAAGTACATCTGCGCCAGACTCTGAGCAGTTCTGTTTGATCTTACAGGTATAAAATGGGCGGTCTTCGTGAAGCGATCTACGATCACCTAAATACTGTCATTCCCTTTTCTGGTTCTGGGCAAACCATTAATGAAATCCATAGAAATATGTTCCCACTTCCAACCAGGAACTTCTAGTGGTTGTAACAATCCAACCAATTTCTGTTGGTCGCTTTTGACTAGTTGGCCAGTAGGGCATCGGCTAACATATAGAGAAATGTCCCTTTTCATCGACTTCCACCAGAAAGTGCGTTTAATGTCATTGTACATTTTGCTTACTCCCGGATGGATACTAAGTTTTGACTTATGGCATTCATCCAGTACTTCCTTTTGAAGCTCAGGAATGTTAGGGACACAGATTCGACCTTTGAGCCTTAGAACCTCATCATTATCAACTTGAAAACTCGAGGGTTTGCCTTTTTTAATTATCTCTCTGATCTTCTGAATGAAGTGATCATCCTTTTGAAGAGCAGATATTTTATCTAGCAATGAAGTCGTGATAATAAAACTGGCGATCATCTCATTCTTTCAGCTTAACGCATCGGCCACGACATTGGCTTTCCCTGGAGTATATATAATTTCAAAGTCATATGCTGCAAGAAACTCCAGCCAACGTTGCTGCCTCAGATTCAAGTCCTTCTGTGTGAATAGATACTTTAACGATTGATGATCTGTAAACAGTTCAAATCTCTCACCCAGAAGATAGTGTCTCCAGATTTTCAAGGCGAATAATATGGCCAATAACTCAAGATCATGAGTGACATAGTTTTTCTCGTGCGGCTTCAGTTGACGGCTAGCATAAGCAATCACTTGACCCCTTTGCATTAACACTGCGCCAAGGCCTTCTCTAGAAGCATCAGTCCAGAATTTTAAATCTTGATTGCCATCGATGATGGTTAACACTGGAGCAGTCGTTAGTCTTAATTTTAGCTCTTCGAAAGCCTCCTCACTTTCTGGAGTCCACTTGAATTTAGAATGCTTCTTTGTAAGCTTCGTTAAATGACCAGATATCTTCGAAAGTTTTTAACGAACTTCCGGTAATAGCTAGCCAATCCGAGAAAACTGCGGACTTCAGTGGGGGTGCTAGGCTGCTTCCAGTTCTGAATAGCTGTGATTTTACTTGGATCCACAGCGATTCCTTCTTTCGATACGAGATGGCCTAGAAATTTTACTTCATCTTGCCAGAATATACATTTGGAAAACTTTGCTTTCAATACATTCCTTCTGAGGATTTCTAACACTTGTTCCAAATGTTTTTCATGCTCGGCCTTCGATTTAGAGAAGATTAGAATATCATCAATAAAAAGCAGAACAAATTTATTCAATACTCCTCTGAATACTCTGTTCATTAGATCGACGAAGTAAGCGGGAGCGTTACATAAGCCGAATTGCATTACTAACCAATCGTAGAATAGGTCGGGACCTCTGAATGCTGTCATTGGAACACACTCTTCGGCAATTCGAAGTTGATGGAAGCCTGTAGCTAGGTCCATTCATGAAAATACTTGTGCTCCATTTAGTCAATCCAACAAATCATCAATCCGCGGCAATGGATATTTGTTCTTTATTGTCTGCTTGTTCAGATCACAATTATCCACACATAGACGTAGAGTACCGTCAGATTTCGGGACAAACACCACTGCTGCACCCTCAATCAGAGAAACTAGGCCTGATCAGACCTTTCCATACTAGCTGTCGTGTTTGATTGTCTAATTCCTCTTTCTCTTTCAAGGACATCCTTCGAATAGCGTGAACTACTGGCCTCGCATTCGGAATCAAAGCAATCTTGAAATCTATTTCTCTCTGCGGAGGTAAGCGAACAACTTCTTCGAACACATCTGCATAGTTTTTGACGATAGGGATATCTTTCACTAGATCGGGAATATTATCTGTGATTTGAGGGACATTTTCTATTTGGGCTGGAGAAACGTTCAAAGCTGCCCAGAAGTCTTTTCTATTAGCATTCTGACCTTCACAGGGAATGGTTATATAGTCACCTGATTTAATCTTCACCTTTACGACTCTGTCGGCGCATTTAACTTCAGCTTCATATTTGGTCAACCAGTCTAACACCAAGATAAGATCAAACTCTTTAAAATTCATGACGACTGCGATGGTAGGAAACCGATAACGAGAGAAAGAAACCGGCACTCCACAAACCCAACTGAGATCAATGGAACCTCCAACCGGATTTTGGACAGTCATTGGTTCCTTGAGCTTTTTCAAATTCAAATCCAGTTTCTTAGCTGCATCTTTGTCAATGAAACTTCGTGACGCGCCTGTGTCAAACAGTACTTTGACTGGAATGTTTTTGACAGTAAGCGTGCCCTCTAAAACATCGGCCCTTTCTTGACTAGCTGAGGGCTCCGAAGTTTCTGCTACTTCATTTACCTGTACTATTTCAGATTTTTGAGATAGCGGGCAGTTTTTTGCAATATGCCCAGCCTGATGGCACTTATGGCATCCTCTTCCCTCAGGAACCTTCTTACTGGGTTCAAATCCTCTCTTTGTTCGTTTGTTCCAAGATTTGCAACTTATCGCCAAATGTCCTTTTCTATTACAGCTTGAGCACGTGGCGGTCGTTGTTGGTTCTCTCCCAGATCTGGCCCTTTTTCTCTTGGCAATGGGCTTCTCATTGACCTTAGACCTCGTACTGGCTTCAGGAATATTAGTTTCCGACTCTTCTTTGTCGCTACAACAGACTTCTTCTCCGTCGCGCAACATTCCTTTCTTATGGAGATCTTCATACTGATAAGCCATATAAATCAGTTATGAGAAAGGAAGTTTTACATTCCTCAGTACACTATTCTGATATCTCCTTTGCAGGCCATGAATAAATCTCAGATTTTTCCTCTATGGATCTTGAATCAGATGAGGAGCAAAGTGAGCAAGTTCGTTGAATTTCTTATGATATTCTGGGATGGTCATATCACCTTGTATTAGATAAGAAAATTCATCACATAATCGCTCTGTCGCTTCAAGAGGAGTAAATCTTTCTAGGAAAATCACTTTGAATCTGTCCCAGGTGATATCACCCTCTGGATTATCTTTGATGATTGTTTCCCACCAGATTAAAGCTTCTTCTTTGAGCGCCCAAGATGCTACTAACCGTTTCTGGTCATCTCTCAGCTGGATGCGCTCAATTATTCTTTCGACAGAACTCATCCAAGCTTGAGTCTGAATTATAGATTCACAGCCTGAGAACTGTGCTCCGTTCAGATTTCGATATCTCTTTAATAGAGCCTCAAGATCGGGTTCTGCATTTCTCCGGTTTCTGACACTCATTTTCTAGTACTTCTGCAAATGGCAGATCAAGTGTCAGGTCATAGAAAAGGTATTTCAAAATATAGAGACAAATACTTCAATGTAAATGTGTCTACCGAGGTGTATCCCATTCTGCTTTACTCATACTAGGATATTACTGATCCTATCTGTATAGAGTTACCCATCCTAGAACACTACTGGTTCTATTTCTGACGAGTTCGTTCAAATGTTATATTCCAGAACTAAGCTTAACCAGAGCTCTGATACCACGTTGTGACGACCCCAAATCCCGTACAGACGGAGACAAGGGTTATCTTTGGAATATAACACAGAAACAGATAATAGCAGAACAAAATTAAATAAATACACCAGATAATGAACAATAGAATATACTGGATAAAAGTAATCATCAGAGTTACACAGTATACAGGATCTTACTTAGTACAAATACAGTTCAGCTATACGTAAATGTCTGCAGCGGAAACAAACAAAATATGTACAATAGGAGCTGAACAGCATAAAAAGAGATAAATGATAGAATCCATCTTCAGCTCCAGCTATCCCGAACGAACCAGCTAAACCTGAATACAAGGCTGCCCGTGTAGAAAAAGGGGCACCCGAGTTTGAAAGTGAAACAAACTACGAGTCAGTCATGGGACTGGTATGAGAAATCTACTCAACACATATATAATTTGGCTAATCACAGGACCACGCCACTTTCGTGGAACGGATTTACTCCATTGGATTGCCAGTGCTTTAAAACAAATCTTTATTTTAAACATCGCTATGCTTTTTATAATAATGAAGCCGGTATAAGACTCAGTTCCCATCACACAATGCAACGCAAACCAGAGGATAGAGTTTTTACCTTATAACGGCCAAAATATGCTTGATACGAATAAAACAAAGGCATTTGATATTATTGTTGGTGTTTATGTGTTTTGAAAACAATTTCAAATCATATCTATCAATCATAGACAGCATGGGCACCATATATCATGTCGCCATATATATATATACAATCAAAACCGCACGATGTCATATTTGGAAATTGGATTCCCGTCCTGAACCAAGGCAAAAGATAGTCCTTACCGAATTCGAGACGCTCTAGCCCGCCCCTCAGGACCCAGACTTAGGTGGGCCCTTGGATCGTCAGGGCCGGTCCACCGATGTGGATTAAAATTCCTGAACACTGCGTTTCCTCACCCTTTGGGGTGTAAATGAGCCAACGAATGGCTCCATCGGACCCGGATCGTCCGATTTAACCGAGGCGCCTCGCAACAGCAACAACCACACAGGTGAAAAGTATATAAATGTCAGGGCTGGTAGGTCACTGACACCACCCTGGCTAGAAAGAAACGCATGCCCTCCCTGAGGTCCTTCTCCCGTTTCTGGTTCATACCGGGGTGTGAGGCTCGCGAATTCACATTATACACAAAGCTACGCCACACAGGCGGTGCTTTGATCATCACCACAAGACCTTGCTTTTCAACAGAAGCCCTGATCACTGCATCTTAGCATGCCACAAAGGCAATTCATGCCATGCGACTGATGTCCACCGATATACAACCTCTGAGCTCGTGCGTTTCAGAGAAGGGCGTTAAGCAAAAGAATAAATTCTCCGACGCCAAACAAATGTATATTTAACAGAGATCAATCAACACAGAATAAAATCCAATGTCAGACACAGTCCATTTACAAGTCCGTTATGGGTCTGAACGAAACCGGAGGCACTAAATACCCCGCAAACCCATCGATCACCACGTACGTCTGAACGATCACCACTCATTATCCATATTTCGGGATGCCTCCCAATCAGGACCTCGGTTACCATCCAAACGAGGTGAAGATCTCCGGTCTTCGACCACCGTCTTCATTTTTGACTTTCAATCGTCGGTCAATTATTTGAAATGAGGATTAACTCGGCCTTTCAAATAATTCACGTATATTTAGAATTTCAAATCACTTTACTTCAATAGTTAAATTATTCGAACACCAATTTTGTTCTTTAAGGTAATTTTCACCCCAAACACATTCAACCATCAAATACCACATAAATCGAGAAAATTCAGTTTATTTCCATTCCATATCGTTTATGGTATTTTATAATGATTTATCGCTATTTTTATTTATTTTAAAATAGCCAATTTATTCAAATCGACGCTTCGGGCCATAACGCGGCCGTGGCGCTATTTTTCTTCCGATTTGATTTACACATATCTGAAAATATAACCGTTGGATCTTCACAAAATTTACATCATTATAAAGGTCTTTTCAAAACGAATCCAACGATTCCAGTTTCGGGAAAATCCGACGGTCTGATCTCCCGGTACAATCGTTTGAAGTTTCGATTTCAAAATACAAATTGCAGGGTCGTTATTCGATTAATTATAAATATATTTATATATATATAAATATAATCGATTCTGGCGCTGTTTTTCTTCAGATTTGAATTAAACATTCCAGACAATCCAGCCATTGGATTTTTTTCAAAGTTGGTGCCGTTGGAAAGATTATTCCAAGGCGAACACAACGATTGTGGTTTCAAGAAAATCCGATGGTCGGATCTCCCGGTACAATCGTTTGAAGTCACGGTTTCAAAATACGAACTACACGGCCACGTTTCGTTTTAATTTTATTTATATTTATATATTTATATAAATATAGTTCATTCAACAATTTCAATATCGTTTTCACTTCAAATATTTCACTAACGCCTTTAAATTTTGGAAAATTTCGCCATAAACTCCTTTATACGGGAGGGGCTGGGAAAATTCCCAAATAGCCACACGGGCGTCTCATGTCAAAAAGAAAAAGAAAAAGCCAAGCGGCTAGCCAACAGGCTCATAAAATCATCACCCAAACAAAACAGTAAATGTGTACCTATTTGTCGGGCACAAAATTTTATTCCTCTTCTCTAGCGCCTTCGCTATAACCTGTTCAATAAATATGCATGTACATATATATAGTTCTTATCACTTCTCATTTTCCATTCAACTTCATATTTGATTCCATTTGGTTTAAAAACACCATTCATTCTAATGTTGCATGTATAGGCAAAAATCATATCATTAGCTAATTAATGAATATTTCAACTCATATATATTTATTTGAACGAGTGGCTATTTTTAACACTTAACATTTCAACAATTCGTGTATATAATAAAAATGTGATTTTTTTATTGTTAAACAATTCATTTCAAAACACTATTATTTTATATAGTTTATATAGGTAATAAAATTAGTATTTTTATTATAAAACAATTTCATTTAAAACGAGATTATTTTACATAGTCCATATAGTTGATAAAAAGGTGATTTTTATTGTGAAGCAATTTATTTCAAGATATGAATACCATTCAACACATGAATTTCTAATCAACGAATGAATATCGATTCAACACATGAAGGTTTTCTATAGTTTCTATATATAGATAAAAATGTGATTTTTATATTTAAAACACGAATACCATTCAACACATGAATTTCTATTCAACGAATGAATATCGATTCAACACATGAAGGTTTTCTATAGTTTCTGTGTATAGATAAAAATGTGATTTTTATATTTAAAACACGAATACCATTCAACACATGAATTTCTACTCAACGAATGAATATCGATTCAACACATGAAGGTTTTCTATAGTTTCTATATATAGATAAAAATGTGATTTTTATATTTAAAACACGAATACCATTCAACACATGAATTTCTACTCAACGAATGAATATCGATTCAACACATGAAGGTTTTCTATTCAATGAATAAATATAGTTTCAGCAAATGAAAATAATTCAAATACATGAATATTATTCAAAATTTCGGCAGCATAACGGCAGGGTAGTCAAAACCGGGACCGTCCCTAGTACGGCTCCTCGCTCTACCTTAAAACCTCGCGGTTTTTGACAATGGGGATCATGCATCTAGTTCGCACACAGGCGGCATGTATATATTTATTTCATTTCCACAAACTAATCCTATGTGGTTTTAACCAAATATTTCTCAACCACAAATGGGTATTTTTCAACCACAATCAATCAATATCAACCACAAACAATCCCAAACAATCATTCGCTATCAATCAATTTTCACACCAATCACAATCAATAAATATCGTCCGTGGTTTGTGGACGAGGGGCGTATATATATATATATATATATATATATATATATATATATATATATATATATATAGCAATTCACTTCTATTTCAACACATATATAATTTTTACAACGCATATATAACTTATACATCGAACATACAACTTATACAACGCTTATACAAGAAGTGTACAACGCTTATATAACTCATTCATCGACTATATAATTTATACATCGTCGTTTTCCATATTGTTTACAAATTAGAAATCTCACTTTGGGTTCCACTCCACCAAAAATAGCAGAAGGCTCAGAAAAATATGCGGTCTCTTCTAAAATGTAGAAGGCGTCCACACGGTCACGATGTTTCCTGTTTCATCGAATTTCGTTAACGAACGAAAAAGATATGATTTTTCAAAGTTTGCAACGGTTTTAAACTGTTAAAATCAGTTTTAAATTAAACAGCCGATTACCTTTCAAAATCTTCAAAACTAGGTCATGGATTTGCGCACAAATGGTGGGGCTTGGGGGCGATCGGCCTATGCCACGCTGACGGCCTTGGAGGGGCGCACGTGCGCCTGAAGTGGGGTTCACTTCGGTGGTCACCTCTGGCCTCGGCGGAGCTTAAAAGGTAGCGACTTTGGGGCTTCGATTCGGGAGAAATACTGCACAATAATTGGAGAAGTTTATATGGATGTGTAGAGGAGATGGAGAGCTTCAAAAAGTTGAATTGGAGCAGGGTGTGTTTGAGCGTGGTTTGGTCGGAAAATGGCTGGGAAGATGGGAGCAGTGGCCGTCGTCGAACGCAGGTCGGGGAGAGAGAAATTCCGCGTTTTCCTTTTTTTTTAATTCTGATTGGCCGGTGGGTTTTAAAGGGGGTTTTCGGACGCGACCACCAATTGAAACCCAACGACTGTCGTCCCCAGCGTTTTACCCCCATTCCGAACACAATGGGATATGTTTTGAAGGCCCATTCGACTGCTTCAGTCAGTTTTCCTTCAGATTGAAGTATAAAACATTCAATATTTAATTTGAACGTACATTTCAATTTGCCAAGGCCACAAACTGATTCGAAATATTCCAGAAAAAATAAATCTGGCTATGTTTTGACGATACGGTCCCAACAAAACTAGTTCCGTCGAATTCTGAGACCGTTTGCAAAAAGGCCCATTTCTGGTCGATCCAATTTAACTCCAATTGATCAAAACACGTTTTCCTTTGCCACGCTCACATATTAGCTTCAAAAATTATGAAATTTGAAACCTAGCAATAACTTCACATCCCAGATCCAACAAAAGTGGATTCGTCGAATTCCGAGGTCGTATGCAAAATGGCTAATTTCACGGGCTATATAAATTCCATAGCGACCTTTCTGAAAATTCATTCGGCCATAACTTTTGCTTTCCGCTATGAAAATTCGATTTTTCAGATTTGTTTGAAAGGTATTCACTAACAGATTTAAATATTTTTGGTTTCGCTAAAATCCGTTTTGTTTTGCACCCGGTACAGTCCGACAAAGTTTGAATTCAATTTTTGAAACTACAGCGCCATTTCAGGCCTTGTTTATAATTATAATTAATTATATTCGTTTTCAATTGTCGATTCAAACTCACCTTTCATTGCTATTATTTAAAATATTTATTTTAAATATTTAAAATCCATTATTTTAGCAAATTTAAAAATTTTAAATTGGTTCAGATTTTCTGGGTCGTTACATTCAACAAGAACATTTTGCAACCCAGGCTAAACATGACCGGCCCCTCATTTTCCTGGCAAGGTTTGGGACCACCTTCCCAATAATGTACCTCTGGAGATGAATACACTGGGTTTCAACAAGAACATTTTGCAACCCAGGCTAAACATGATCGGCCCCTCACTTTCTCTTGAGAGTACCAAATATATCATTACCACGAGTGGGGGCCAGCCAACCGAACTGATATCATACATACAAAAAATAAAAAGGGACGGGCATTTGATTTCACCAGATCAGTTAATGATATACCCTTTTATGGGTGCGACCCACATAGCCATGCGACCTACCCGATTTTATGCCATTCCCGGCTGATGAGGCTAGAGGTAAAAATCTTTTTAGAACATC
This sequence comes from Allium sativum, assembly GCA_030737875.1. Classification (NCBI taxonomy): domain Eukaryota; kingdom Viridiplantae; phylum Streptophyta; class Magnoliopsida; order Asparagales; family Amaryllidaceae; genus Allium; species Allium sativum. Next base: position 93,183,210 of record CM060916.1, on the reverse strand, counting down.
TGGTCACCATTCACTTTGAATGCCACATTGTCATATCTTCTAGATAATCACTTATTGACGTCCACAAAAATACCCTAGTTGGGAGCTAACCAATTATAGTACGTTTGAAGAAATCAATGTACGTGACCCCGTTGGAAATACTCTATTAGATATTCATCCATATAAGTCATCCAGGAACAGGATGAACCAAAGGCACTTCCTACTGCATCCAATATAGGAATCACCCCATGGATCAGCAGCGAGAAGTCCTTGCAATCCACAGATTCGAATCACGACAGAATCATTGCCAAATATATATATATATACATATATATATATATATATGTATATATATAGGGATCGGCTAGAGAAATTCAACAGTAGATCCTTTGCTCATAAAGAATTACGGTCTTCAACTGCTTCATCTCGATTAGCACCTTCCATATATTCGTATTTATTGGTCAAAATGGTTTTCGAATATAAATTCGATCCTGGTCTTTCCTTTTCAACACACGTTGGGTCTGGTTTTGATAGTCGGTTATTAAACTATCAAAATAAAAAATAAAAAAAACCCAAATAGATCCATTGGTTTAGTACACAGCGTCACTTGGCCTTTAAAGATAATTTATTGGTTGTAATACCAAAAATAATATATTAATTTTATTATATTAATATTCTCGAATCCTTCATTTTAATACTTCAAAAAATATCTCAAAATCATATTCAATTTTCCTTCAACTATCGTCAAAATATTGCTAAAAACATTATTTATTATTTAACATTGGGAAATCGATCCAAATTATCATTCTTAAAACAAATGTTACGAAAACCCCTTTTCGTTTCGTTATTTGAAAACCATAATCGCCACTTATCTTTTTAGAACAACGCATCCTAAATTTCATCTCTTTGTTTAGGAAATATCATTATATTTACACAAAATTCCTTTTATTATTTCTTTACTATAGAAATATCATTTCATATTCTCAAACCAGCCCTTATTAAATTCCTTTACTTTGGAATCCCAATATATGTATATTTCCAACTTCTTCAAATAACACTACATTATTATTTCACAATATAATTCACTTCTAATATTTTCGTCATTACAACTAATACATCCTTCGATAATCCTGAAGTCGTTCAAGTTGGGGTATTTTAATTACTTCTCAGACCTTGATCAACAACGTTCTTATCTTAAGATAAATATGAGTTGTAATTCAAAAACCCATATTCATTCTAATACCGACCAATACCAATTCACTATTTTATTAAAATGTGGTCTTATAAAACCTTCTTACTTTCGAAATCTCCCTTTTTATATATACTTTTATTACTAATTCATTAATTTAGTAAATGATAAATAAAACATCAACCTTTAAAATTTAACTTCATTAAATTATTTATTTTATTATCTAAATTCTTATTACAAATTGTATTACCAAAACTTTTACCAAATTCAATCGAAAGAATTTTTTTTCCTAAAACTTTTAATTATTTCCTTTGGGCAAATCTTATTTCAAATCCCATTCATTTCACTTAGTGTCATCATTAGGTAACGTTAATTTGAAATTAACACTGAAATTAACACTTTAATTTCACATCTCTCTTTATAAACTCGTTTACACAACTCTGGTTTAATATAAAACCCTTTTCATCTCGATTCCCTTTACTTAATCCAATTATTAAGTAACATTTAATTTAAGCTTACTGTATTCGCTTAAAATCACTTTATACATCATTCACCAATTTTTGTTTAAATAAAAACTGTTCATAGGCTTCCATAGAAATTCAATTATATTTCATTACCACTTCGATTACTTATTTTACTGAACTTCATTTAAATAAGTAATTCCTTATTTTAAAATTTACTTTATAATTAACTGAAATACATATCCAATTTCCTTTTCAGTTCTTATTAAATAAAACTCCATTCGCTAAATTATTTGTAATGACCCACGGATTTTCGACCCTGAAAATCGACACAAAACACCATGTCGAACATTCAAGTATCGGAAATACCAGAACGTTAATAGAGAGAAATTAGAGGGTGAGATAAGTAAGAAAGAAATATTAGAATAGAAGTGTAATAACCCGGAAATCCGAGCCAATTTAAAAATTTTATTTTGGCAATTTTAGCGAATTTTGATTATTTAAAATGAATTATTTTAAATAATGACAACGAGAAATTCATTTTGAATAGGATTAGAAAGAAATATTTATTTGAATCATCATTAGAATATAAATATTTATTTATATATATAAAAGGAATTGAAAATGGCGAGGTAGTTCGATAATTCGATTTCAATTTTCAAATGGATGTACAGGATTCAAAATAAACCGAATTTTAGCGAAACCAAAAATATTTGATACCATTTGAGAATATCTTTCCAATGAATCCGAAAAATCGAAGTTTCATAGTGGGGATTAAAAGTTATGTCCAGTTGAAATTTCAGAATAGCCGCTATGGAATTCTGGCCCTTAAAATGGAAATTTTGCAAACGACCTCGGTTTTCGACGAAACCACTTTTGTTGGATCTGTGATGTCAAGTTATTGCTAGGTTTCAAAATTCGTAATTTTTCGAATCAATATGTGAGCGTGACAAAGGAAAACGTGTTTGCCAGTTTCAGTTGATTTCAATCGACTGGAAAATGGCCATTTTTCAAACGGTCTCAGAAGTTGACGAAATTTGTTTTGTTAGGACCGTATCGTTAATACGAAGCTAGTAAATATTTTTCGGGAATTTTTAGAGTTAGTATGTGACCCCGTTAAATTGTAATGCGCGTTCAAATTCAATATATAGAGTTATATTTTGATTTTGAAGAAAACTGATCGAAACGATTGAATCAGCCTACGATACATATCCCATTTTGTTTGGAATGGGGGTAATTAGGTAAGGACGACAGGCAGTGGATCTCGTTTAGAGGTCGAAAATAAAAGTTGCTTTTTAGAAAATTTAACAATAAAATATATATATTTACTTATATAATAGCCCCTCCCTCTCTCTTTCTTCCTTCAGTTCTAATCGAAACGAAATAAAAAAAACGACGGACGGGGAGGAAGTCATCGCCGCTGCCACCAGGGGGAGCCGCCCCTCCGACGAACTTCCCAACCACCCTCTGACCTCCTCGCGCCCCCTCCCTCCTCTCGAAAACCGCACCTCTCGAAAACCGCACCTCTCGAAAACCGCATCCCACACCCCATCGACTTCGATGCCGACCCCCCTCGCCTTGCCGCCAGCGTTTCCCTCTTCTTCTGATTCAGTTAGCAAACTCCACCCCTCCCCTTTCTTCTTCAATTGCTAAGGTGTTTTTTTACTTATCTATTTAGTTTAAATAAATTTTGTCATTAAATAAAAATCAGTTTTAAATAGGATTGAATTTATAAAATCAGTTTTGTTATGTGTTTAAAGGCAGGAGGGAAAAGATAAGATTTCAATTATAGACAAAGTTTCGATTTTTACGTAGGCAAAGTTGTGATTATTAAAAAGAATAAAGATTATATTTTTAGATGAGATTAAAAAGAATAAAGATTGTATTTTTATATAGGATTCATGTGAATCAAGATTAGATTTTTTTTATAGTGTATTCATCGATTTAAAAATATGATTTTTACATATGGAAATTTGAAATAAAAATTTGATCTTTATATATGTAGGGAAATAAAAATCTGATTTTTTTAGTATATATATGTTGAAATAAAAATGGGATTTTTATAGCGATGATATAAAAATTCGATCTTTATATGAGAAGTAGAAATATAAAAATATAATTTTATGTTGAAAGAAGCGTTGTAAAAATATATGAAGTAAAAATAAATCTATGAAGTAAAAATAAAAATATGATTTTTATTTATTGAAATGAGGTGATAAAAATATAATTTTTATTATGAACAACGGGGCAAGGAATACATTAGAATTTCAAACAGATCCAGACGGTTCAGCAGTTCAAAAGTAAAGCACGACGGAGTGGAACCCTTGGTGAGAACTCCTCACTTTTAATCTTGTTTTCTAGTTAAAATATATACTAGGACGCAGACGGTGTTTAGTAGCACCCGACACCCGTCGTCCACAGACCATGGATGAATTGTTTATTTGGTTGCTGTGTTGTGAAATTTGATTGTGTGATGTGAAATGAAATAAAATATTTTATAGTGAAAATATTTTATAGTTAAAAATATAATTTTAACGTGTATATAAAATGAATATTTATAAACAAATCGACTTTTTGTTTATATACACTGATTTGACTGATATTGATTGGGACGATAAATTTTACACATCGCCCAACTGCACAAATAAAATCTGTGTGTGTTGATTTGAAACCCCACACGGGTATTGGGATGATATTTGACGTACACTATTCCCGATTGTTTAGTTATATGTCAATCGAAGGGTTAACAGACTGTATAAGCGTTAATTATTTATATTCAATGCTTATGCAGTTGTGTGGGGCACTCTGGATGATGGTTGATGATTTATTGTTGCTGTTATATACATGTGTTGTAGGGAATCCATATAATTAACGTTATATGGTAATTGATTGGGCCTCATTCCAGTTTGGAAAATAAGAAATATATATTCATGTGTTGAATAGAAAAATAAATATTCATGTGTTGTATATTCATGTGTTGAATAGAAAAATAAATATTCATGTGCTGAATAGAAAAATGAAAATTCATGTGTTGAAGAAAATATTCATTTGTTGAATAGAATAATGAAGTTGTTAAAATATATATAAAAGCTGTGTTGATTAGATTGACGCCATTTTGACGTGAACGATATTTATATCGATTTTATTCATTTTTATGATGAATATAGAAAAGAAAGTGATTTCAAAATATAACGTTTTGAAAATATTATCATTTATATATCGATGATGTGGAATATTCAATTTTGATTAGATATTGAATATGCAGTTGAAATCGTTTCGAAAACGAATTTAAAATGATTTATAAAATACGTTTTGAAAGGAAATCGACGAAATATTATATATATATATTATATATATATATTTAATGGCCTGAATAGAACGCGCCGCACCACGGCAGTTCGCGAATTTCGACCATTGACTTCGAGTGGACGTTGCGGGAGATCCGACCGTCGGATTCTCCTAAAACCGGAACCTTGGGTTGGTATCGAAAAGAGCTTTCTAACGAATATTAGAGATTTGAAATATAATGGTTGGATTTGGAATTATGTCCAAATAAAATTTGGAAAAGGTCGCTGTAAGTGCAGTTCGACGGCCATTGATGGAAATCGACTATACGGGCCTTGATAAAATTATTAAAAATAGTAATAATTTGTGTAAAATCATAAGAAATGATTTGGGAAGAATTGGGATAAAAAAATCCATATTTGAAAAGATAAAAGTAGATTTTTATCGAAATGAACTAGTTTTGAACTAGAATAATAATTTATCTATTTTTAAAATAAATGAATTGGATTTGAAATGGTTTTAAAAATAACCAAAATTTCCAATAATTGAATCGGAATGGATTTGAATCGAAATCATCCTCGGAATAGTTCGATGTCGGATTTCGTGATTATAAAATGTTGTTATGGAAATGTGAAAGATATATTTATATCGTTATTTCCAATACGATATTTGTTGGTTTCAGAATTTGATATTGAATATAAGCCGATATATTTTCTATTCAGAGCCTTGTGTTTAATATCAAATGGGATTTTGGGTTGTCATGAATGGTATCTTTATATATATTAAATGGCCTGAATAGAACGCACCGCGTCGTGGTAGTTCGCGAATTTCGACCATTGACTTCGAGTGGACATTGCGGGAGATCCAACAGTCGGATTCTCCTAAAACCGGAACCGTTGTGTTTGAATTGAAAAGAGCTTTCTAACGATTATTAGAGATTTGAAATCTAACGGTTGGATTTGGAATTGTGTCCAAATCAAATTTGGAAAAGGTCGGTGTAAGCGCAGTTCGATGGCCGTTGATGGGAATCGACTGTATGGGCCTTGATAAAATTATTAAAAATAGTAATAATTTGTGTAAAATCATAGGAAATGATTTGGGAAGAATTGGGATGAAAATCTCCATATTTGGAAAGATAAAAGTAGATTTATATCGAAATGAACTAGTTTTGAACTAGAATAATAATTTATCTATTTTTAAAATAAATAAATTGGATTTGAAATGGTTTTGAAAATAACCACAATTTCCAATAATTGAATTGGAATGGATTTGAATCGAAATCATCCTCGGAATAGTTCGATGTTGGATTTCGTGATTATACAGATCTTGTTATGGAAATTTGAAAGATATATTTATATCGTTATTTCCAATGGGATATTTGTTGGTTTCAGAATTTGATATTGAATATAAGCCGATATATTTTCTATTCAGTGCCTTGTTTTTAATATCAAATGGGATTTTGGGTTGTCGTGAACGGTATCTTTAATAATACCGTTCTTAAACCCAAATGGAGTTAAGAAAATTAAGAACTAACTGGGGATCAGTTAAGTTGGATGGTTTCTTGGAAATTGATCTGATGTTGGTTTCGGCCTTCGGGGTTAATATTTAGGGAACTGTCCTCTTACTAATTTACGGTTAGGGACTGATTGAAACGTGATGTGATTTTCGGGTTTATCGTGAACCGTGTTTTAAATGACATCGGTTCTTTAACCCAGTTAAAGATTAAAACTAAGTGGAGTTTTAATGAATTTTTAATGAGATTGAAAAGATCGAGAATGGAGTATCACCAGTTTTGCTCCCGGTGATAGTGAAATCTTTAATTAGATTTTGACGTGAAATGGTAATTGAATTTACCGATAACACCGTGGTGTTAGATATGAAGTATGACTAGTTTTACTTCATGGGATGAATAGGTGGGGATAGGGGAAATAAAGTACATGATTACTTCGGTGTGGTTCGCTAATCCTGACTAGTTTGAATTGATATTCAAAGGAAGATTAAAGAATAAATTTAAAAGAATTTATCTTTGATAAAATTAATGGGAACCTTTCCCTAAGAATGTGAAATTTAGAAACTAACTGTACGTTAGCTAAGTTGAATGGTTTCTTGGATATTGATCTGATGTTGGTTTCGGCCTTCGAGGTTAATATTTAGGGAATTATTCTCTTGCTAATTTACGGTTAGTGACTGATGAATTGGAATGAGACGTATGTTTGTTTGTGTAACACTTATTTATTATATACGCGAGTTATTCAGAAAGACCGGGTTTATCCCATTCTGAATAACTGATTCGACGTGGCATCGAGGATGAAGACGGCGGTTGAAGACCGGAGGTCTTCACCTCGTTTGGATAATTACTGATGATCTTGTTTGGGCCGTACACCCAAGAGGAGGGAATCAGTTAGTGATCGTCCAGACGTACTTGGAGATCGATGGATATGCGAGGTACTAGGTGCCTCTGGCTTCGTTCAGACCCAGAACGAACTTGTAAATGGACTGTGTGTCTGACATTGGATTTTATTCTGTGTGATTGATTTCTATTAAATATATATCTGTTTGGCGGCGAAGAATTTATTCTCTTGCTTAACGCCCTTCTCTGAGACGTACGAGCTCAGAGGATATATATTGATGGATATCAAACACATGGAGTGAATTGCCTGTGTGGCATGCCTAAGTGGCAATATGGTCAAGGCTTCTGTTGAAAAGCAGAATCTTGTGGCTGATGATCAAAGCACGGCCTGTGTGGCATAACTTTGTGTAGCGTTGATTTGGGAGCCTCACACCCCGGTAGTGGACCAGAAACGGGAGAGGCCCTCAGGGAGGACATGCGTTTCCTTCTAGCTAGAAGTGGCGTCAGTCGTTTTACATGCCCAGACGAGTTTGACTTATGTGGTTGTTGCTGTTGCAAGGCGCCTCGGATAGATCGGTGACTATGTGAAGCCGATGGAGTCATTTGTTGACTCATTGACACCCTAAAGGGTGGGGAAACGCAGTGTTCAGGCATTTTAATCCACATCGGTGGACCGGCCCTGACGATCCAAAGTTCACTCGAGCTCTGACCTGAGATACAGGCTAGAGCCTCTCGAATCGGTTGAGGACTATCTTTTGCCATGGTTCACAGATGGAAATCCAATTTCCAATACGAAACTGTGGATTTGATTTGTAACTTATGTATGGCGACATAGTGGCATGGGACGCTCATGTCGCCTATGATTGCTATTTATGATTGTATATAAAATCAAAAACTAACTGGAAATGAGCTAAGATGGGTGGTTTCCTGTGTATTGGTCTGATGTTGGTTTCGGACGTTGGGGCTAATACTTAGGGAATCGTTCTCTTACTAATTTACGGTTGGAGTCTGATTAAGAATCAAAAGATGAAATTTAGCGTATCAAGCATACTTTGTCTATTATAAGGTAAAAACCCTATCCTCCGGCTTGCGTTGCACTGTGAGATGGGACCTGGGTCTTATAATAGCTTCATTTTTCTTTATTTAGCATTGCGCTGTTGTTCTATGCACTGGTATTCATGGGAGGAAACCCGTTCTGTGTTATACGGCGTGGTCCCTTGGTTTTCCGAACTTTAAAGTAAAGATTAATAACTGTTTTAGTTCTCACACCAGTCCCATGACTAACCTGGTGTTTATTGTTTTAACCTAATCTCTGGGTGCCCTTATTTTGACATGGGCGGCTAGTAGTTTTGGTTTTGCAGATTTATGTTCACAGGATCTTGATTTACAGCTGGAACGATACTCCGAAAGCTTTGTATCCGTGTATTACTTCTAGTTGTGTATTGTACTATTCTCCGCTGCGATGTATTTAAATGTAATTTAAATCTCTGATATTTTCTGTGTAATATTGATTCATACTCTGTATATTCGTGTATTCTGATGGAATTGTTGTAATTAACAATGAAATGTTCTTCTGTTTGCGTTCTTTTGTGTGTTGCCCTCATAGTATCCGCTCTTTCCTTACCGGGGAAGTTACGGGTCCTTACAAGAAGAAGAAGAACCAACATAACATAGTGTCTCACATCGCAGCGGAACAAAATATAATATGAAATAGATCTTTACTTAGAGCTTTAAAAAAGATATATACTTGCAATCATTAGAGTACATCAACACAATTGGATAGTTATAATATTATGTCATCATATACAATACACAGCAGAATAACAACCATACGTCTGGACATCTCCAGCTTGTCTCCTCAATGCATTCGATAACCTGAACCTGTACAACCCGGTCTAACCCGAGCATTACAAACGAAGGATCAGTTTGGTGAACCAGAGTGAGAAAAACACACGAAGTTTAAAGGTATCACACAAGTTGATTTTAGGGTAAAAATCTTTTCAAAAGAAAAGGATAATCATAAGACCAAATCCACACATAAATACGGATAGTTTTTACCTTACGATAACCCAAAACGTTTTGAAATCAGTATCTTCTCTGATATTATGATAGTGTTTAAATACAAATAAATATCAATCTAGCAGAACGCTTGCATCTCACGCTCTACATGTATAGTATACAATCAAAACTACGGGCACTTATTGGAGAATGGATTTCCTGGCAAGGTATGGGACCACCTTCCCGATAATGTACCTCTGGAGATGAATACATTAGGGTTCAACAAGAACATCTTGCAACCCAGGTTAAACCTTATCGGCCTCTCACTTCGCTTAAGAGTACCGAATATATCATTACCACGGTTGGGGGCTAGCCAACCGAATCGACAGCATACATATAAAAATAAAGGGACAACCAAAGGCATTTGATTTCACCAGATCAGGTAATGATATACCCTTTTGATGGGTGGGATCAACATAGCCATGCAACCTACCCGATTTTATGCCATTTCCCTGTTGATAAGGCTAGAGGTTAAGCTTTGTCCTCCAGAACAGCACATCTCCATCCACTTTGAATGCCACATTATCAGATCTGCTAGATATCACTAATTGATGTCTACAAAAATACTCTGTAACTAACAGAAGTACGTTTGTAAAAGTCAATGTTCGTGATTCCTATGAAATACTCTGTCAGACATTCGTCTATACAAGTCATCCAGGAATAGGATGAACCGAAGGCACTCTCCTACCACATCCTTGAGTTACCCTATGGATCAGTAGTGAGTAGTCCTTGCAATCTGAAAAGATTACAATCACGAAAGAACCACTCTCGAAATACCTCTGGGAGCCAACCAGAGAGATTTGACAAGTAATACTTTCGCTCATGAAGATCCACGGTCTTTAATTACTCCATCTGTAACAACCCATAATTTTAAATATTAACGTTAACAATTTAAAGAATACTTAATTTCAAATTTGGGAATTAAGGGAAATGGGTTGCACCATTGCGTTCGTCTCTGAATTCTGCTTGAGATAGCGTCTGAGTTTGTGTGAATTGGACTTCGTATGAAGAAGTTATGGCCTTCCGAAGTTTCAGAAATTAGTTAAATTAAAAACAGCTTCAGGTTCAAAAAAAAAAGGGACCAGGTCGACCCGGGGGTCGACCCTAGTGTCGACCTCCCCCAATACAGGTCGACCTTAGGGTCAACTTGGGGATCGACCTGCCCCCCCCCCCCCCTCCGAGCAGATATGAAAGAGGACGATTTTGTGACTCATTGCTGAGTCATTAGGGCTGAGGTGTCATTCTATCATGACTGGATGGTCTTTATTGATTCTAGGTTAATATAACTACTCTTAATTAATTAATCATCTATAAAAATACCCTAGAACCCCTAACCCTAATCATACAAATTCATAACAAGAGCCACCATGCCGTCAGTGGAGAACCTAGAGTAGCCGCTATACACTTTCAAACCTAAAGCAAGATAGAGGATTGAATCAAAATCAAATCAAATCTAAATAACAACTAAGTCTACATCAAAGGCGAGCAATCTAATTTCAGAATACAGATCCAAGAAAGACAAGACTTTTCTTTTAATTGTGAGTATGATAGTTTTCACAAGATAATTCGTTAATTTAATTATGATAAGATATAAGTGGGATCACAAGAATATGATTTTGAATCATGTGGTGTAAATTATATGTATGTTTGTGGTATTGAATCATATGTCAGTTCTTATGTGAGTTTTATGCAAGTTGGATCATATGTTAGTTCTTATGTGAATTTTATGCAAGTTGATCATATGTAAATTCTTATGTGAATTTTATGCAAGTTGGATCATATGTTAGTTCTTATGTGAATCCTATGCAAGTTGAATCATATATCTTATGCAAGTTTGTGGTGAATGGATCATATATTCTCATATGAATCTTATGCAAGTTAGGTTATTAAAATATATGTGAAACATGTATATGCATAAGCTAGTTTATGTGACATTTATCTATATGATTAGATCAATATGCAAGTTCATACCTTTATGTTTAGATCCATAAGCAATATTTTATCTTTATGTTTAGATCTATATGCAAGACTACATTTTTATGTTTAGATCCATATGCAAGTTCACACCTTTATGTTTGGATCTATATTAGTACATAAGTTATGCAAGTTTATGTCCATCACCTATGCTAGTTTTGTATCATATGCTAGTTTGAATGAAATTCATATGCAAGTTATTGGCTATGTAATTTTATGTCATGATCCTTAGATCTATCTTATGTGTTATGTGATGTTGTTTTTCTTTTTATGAGTTAGATTATTTGCGAGTCTAACATATGTCATATGAAAGCGTACGAATAGCATGGGGATGATGGGATAATATTGAATAGACATAAAATTGTGAATTGGCATAAATGGCCTTAAAAAGGCATATAATTAATTTAAGACATTAATTGGCATAATTGGTATTTATGGACATAATTTTAAGAGATAATTATGGACATAAATAAATTTGGAATTTCTTGACAAATTTGAATAGGGATATTAATTTAATTTGGGGTTAAATAAAGATGTGTAATAACAAAACGGCTAAGACACGAGGTTAGACTCTTTTGTGGTGTAAGACTGCCCGGACCCGCCTGGCAAATCCAGCAGCCACAAATGTCAGTTTAATGTGAGAGGTCAAAAGAACGAATTAAATGCGCAACAGTTGTAAAGACACGAGGTTAGGCTCGTTTGCGGTATAAGACTGCCCGGACCCTCCCAGCAAATCCAGCAACCGCAAATGCCAGTCTAACATGGGAGGTATTTACAAGGTTACGATTCTAATGAATTAAGTAACACTTAACCAGATAAACATGTGGTGGGACATGGGGGGTTAAGTGGGTGACTTGGGTGGCATGGAAATTAAGTGGGTGCCTTGGATGGCATGTGAAATACGATTAGGTGCCTTAATAATTAATTAATGCTGATTAAAGACAAATATGATTGACAAACAGAAGTTTGGTTGAGTGAGTGATTCTCTGAGTAACAATCTGATGTTGATTTCGGTCTTCGGGGTTAGTACTTAGGGAGTTATTCTCTTAACCAATATATCTGTGAACTAAGATGTACTTAATCATAAACTAAGTAACACATGGTAAGTGGATAGGGTTAAGACCAGCTTAACCAATAATATATAAGTGGGTGGGGTTAAGACAAGCTTAACCAATAACACATGTTGATTTGTTAAGTGGATGACATGGGGGACATGTGGGATATAATTATAAACACTTAACCAAGTTGAAAACATGTAAGCAGACATGAATAAGAAGGGGTTAAGTGGGGACCAAGCATAGGTGGAAAGCTTGCGTGGGGACCCTTTTCAAACCAGTAACACATTTAGTATCTTTGTGAGCTCGACCCAAGTCAAGGATTGATTGTAAGAGGTCAAAATGGGTTAGCGGTGGCAACCCTAGTCCAACGGGGTCATGTGTGTGCGTGGGCCCGGGATGGTAGGTAAGACGTTGTTGCATCATGCAGATATAAGCCGTGCATCTTTAGTGGTATCGGGTTGCCACTTTGGGGAGTGAAACACCCCACTATGGGACCAGCACGGGTATCTACGAGTTTTGGAGCCGATCGAATGGGGAAGGTAATGGGTACGACTAACAGAGATAGGAGCAGACGACACCTATAAAAACAGCTAGGAGTATAACTACCATATTATGAATAAACATTTTAATTAGAATGGGGAGGGTAGGGGGTATGACTAGCGGAGATAGGGGCAGACGACACCTATGAAGACAGCTAGGAGTACATGAAACTACCATTAATATTATTTTGTTCGGTGGTCGGGATCAACTTATAGGGTAACTAGTAATGGTGCTGTGTAATTAGCATTGGTGCAGTATAGTAATTATCCTATTGTGATTAGGAACGAGATTAACGCCAGAATATTCCTCTTATTTGCTTTGTCATGCCCACTTGTTTCATGGTCATATCTTATCTTACCAGTTTATGCCTTATCCTTGTTACTTTAATAATTATATTGTTAAAGTTATTATACTCGCCAGACTTTATGTCTGACCCCCCTTGTTTTCTCCTCTTTTCTTCCTTCCCCACCCCCCCAAAGTTCTCAGGGTGGGACTAGTACTAGTGGAGCTTGATCTTAGATCTCTTTTTCTCTCTTTTGAAAGTGCTTGGATTGCTGAAGGTAAAGTTCAGCTCATCTCTTTTATGGCTACTTGGGTTGGGGTTTATGCTTTTTATTTTATGTACTCTGAAACAATTTGTCAAGATGGATATTAAGTGTACTTGGTTTATGAAGTTGTTGTAATCAAACTATTTCTCCGCTGCAATAAAAGTTGTTTTAAAATTTTCAAGTATAATTATTTATATCTGTCTTGTTATATTCTGTTCTATACACTAAATACGCTCCGTGGAAGTTAATGCATTCCCTTTGTGAGTGATATTAATGGACGTGGGGTGTTACACCATCTTTAATCAGTATCTTCCACGTATTTGCTGGTTTGGAATGGTTTTCAAATATAAATTTGATTCCTAGCTCTCCATACCAACAATCGTATTGACAGTCGGTTATTTAACTATCATATAAATAATCAGGTGAATGAAATGAGTTTACTAATACACTCCTTGGCAATTTGTTAATTAACATCTGTTAATTTTATTCTTAAAATCTTCCAATATTTGGAGTTTATCTTTTATATCTTATTATAAATAAGAATACACTTAAAAATCGTTTCATTCACTTATAAAGAAACGACCCGAACTTCCCTGGTAAGGAAAGCCCGGATAGTTTGAGAACAAGCCACATCGGAACGCAGACATAAGAACATTTCATTGTATATTACAACAATTCCTACAAATTACAAGAATATACAGAGTAAGAATAAATATTACACAGAAAATATCAGAGATTTAAATTACATTTAAATAGATCACAGCGGAAAAATAATACAACACACAACTAGAAGTAATACACGGATACAGAGCTTTCCCAGTATCGTCCCAGCTGTAAATCAGGATCCTGTGAATATAAATCTGCAAAACCAAAACTACTAGCTGCCCATGTCAAAATAAGGGCACCAAGAGTTTAGGTTAAAACAATAAAATCCAGGTCAGTCATGGGACTGGTGTGAGAACTAAAATAGTTATTAATCTTTATTTTAAAGTTTGGTAAATCAAGGGACCACGCCGTATAACACGGAACGGGTTTCCACCCGAGAACACCAGTGCATAAAACAACAGCGCAGTGCTAAATGAAGAACAATAAAGCTATTATAAGACCCAGGTCCCATCACACAATGAAACACAAACCGGAGGACAATAAAGCTATTATAAGACCCAGGTCCCATCACACAATGAAACACAAACCGGAGGATAGAGTTTTACCATGGGACTGGTGTGAGAACTAAAATAGTTATTAATCTTTATTTTAAAGTTTGGTAAATCGAGGGACCACGCCGTATAACACGGAGCGGGTTTCCTCTCGAGAACACCAGTGCATAAAACAACAGCGCAGTGCTAAATGAAGAACAATAAAGCTATTATAAGACCCAGGTCCCATCACACAATGAAACACAAACCGGAGGATAGAGTTTTACCTTATAATAGCCAAAAAATGCTTGATACGCTAAATTTCATGTTTTAATTCTTAATCAGACCCCAACCGTAAATCAGTAAGAGAACGATTCCCTAAGTATCAACCCTGAAGGCCGAAACCAACATCAAACTAATACCCAAGAAACCACCCATCTTAGCTCGTTTCTGATTTTATATACAATCATAAATATCAATCATAGACGGCATGAGCGCCCCATCCCACTTTGTCGCCATATATAGGATGATTACAAATAAAATCGAAACGTCACGTATTGGAAGTCGGATTTCCATCTGTGAACTGAGGCAAAAGATAGTCCTCTACCGATTCGAGACGCTCTAGCCTGCCCCTCAGGAACAGAACGCATCGTCCCTTGGATCGTCAGGGCCGGTCCATCGATGTGGACTAAAATGCCTGAACCTGCGTTTCCCCAACCTTTGGGGTGTCAATCAGTCAACAAATGACTCCATCGGCTTCACATAGTCACCGATATATCCGAGGCGCCTCGCAACAGCAACAACCACATAAGTCAAACTTGTCAGGCCGTGTAAAACCACTGACGCTACTTCTAGCTAGAAGGAAATGCATGTCCTCCCTGAGGTCCTTCTCCCGTTTTTGGTTCACAACCGGGTGTGAGGCTCGCGAATCAACGTTACACAAAGCTATGCCACACAGGCTGTGCTTTGATCATCCACCACAAGACTCTGCTTTTCAACAGAAGCCTTGATCATTTGCATCTTAGCATGCCACAGAGGCAAACCACTCCATGCAACCGATATCCATCAATCACACAGAATGATATCCAATGTCAGACACACAGTCCATTTACAAGTCCGTTCTGGGTCTGAACGAAACCGGAGGAACCTTATTCCTCGCATATCCATCGATCTTTAAGTACGTCTGGACGATCACCAACTGATTCTCTCCTCTTGGGTGTACATCCCAATCAAGATCATCAGTAATCACCCAAACGACGTGAAGACCTTCGGTCTTCAACCACCGTCTTCATCTTCGACTGATCGTCGAATCAGTTATTCAGAATGGGATAAACCCGGTCTTTCTGAATAACCCGCGTATATAATAAACAAATGTTACACAAACACAATATACGCCTCATTCCAATTCATCAGTCACTAACCGTAAATTAGCAAGAGAATAATTCCCCAAACATTAAACCCGAAGGCCGAAACCAACATCAGATCAATACCTAGGAAACCATTCGTCTTAGCTAACCTATAGTTAGATTCTAAATTTCACTTTCTTAGGGAAAGGTTCCCATTAATTTTATCAAAGATAAATTCTTTTAAATTTATTCTTTAATCTTCTTTTGAATATCAATTCAAACTAGTCGGGATTAGCGAACCACACCGAAGTGATCAATTATTTTATTTCCCAATCCCAACCTATTCATCCCATGAAGTAAAACTGGTCATACTTCATATCTAACACCACGGTGTTATCAGCAAATTCAATTACCATTTCACGTTAAAATCTAATTAAAGATTTAACTATTTCCTGGAGCAAAACTGGTTATACTCCATCCTCGATCTTTTCAATCTAATTAAAGATTCATTAAAACTCCACTTAGTTTTAATCTTTAACTGGGTTAAAGAATCAATGTCATTTAAAACACAGTTCACGATAAACCCAAAATCGCATCACATTTCAATCAGTCCCTAACCGCAAATTAGCAAGTGAGCAATTCCTTAAGTATTAACCCCGAAGGCCGAAACCAACATCAGATCAATATCCCAGAAACCATTCAACTTAACTAATCTCCAGTTAGTTTCTGATTTTCTTAACTCCTTTGGGTCTAAGAAAAACATTATTGAAGATACCGTTCACGACAACCCAAAATCACATTCCATTAATTATCAGGTTAAAGAACAAGTGTTATTTAAAACACTGTTCACGATAAACCCAAAAATCAATACCAACTCAATTCCAATTAAATATTATTTAATTGGTACACTTCATTAAATCTAAATAAAAAGATTTAATATTTTTCTCAACTGGGCTTAGGAACAGTGTTAATGAAGACACCATTCACGACAAACCCAAATCACATTTGATATTAAATACAAGGCCCTGAATAGAAAATATATTGGCTTATATTCAATATCAAATTCTACGACCAACAAATATCGTGTTGGAAATAGCAATATCTATATATCTTCCAAATTTCCATAACGCTATCTGTATAATCACGAAATCCAACATCGAAATAATCCAAAGACAATTTCGATTCAAATCCATTCCAATTCAATTATTGGAAATTCTGGTTATTATCAAAACCATTTCAAATCCAATTTATTTATTTTAAAAATAAACAAATTATTATTCTAGTTCAAAACTAGTTCATTTCGATAAAAATCTACTTTTATCTTTTCAAATATGGAGTTTTTCATCCCAATTCTTCACAAATCATTTCTTATGATTTTACACAAATTATTGATATTTTTAATAATTTTATCAAGGCCCGTACAGTCGATTTCCATCAACGGCCATCGAACTGCACTTACAGCGACCTTTTTCCCAATTTGATTTGGACATAATTCCAAATCCAACCGTTATATTTCAAATCTCTAATATCCTTAGAAATCTTTTTTCGATACGAACCCAACGGTTCTGGTATTAGGAGAATCCGACGGTCGGATCTCCCGTAATGTCCGTTCGAAGTCAATGGTCGAAATTCACGAACTACCGCGGCATGGCGCGTTCTATTCAGCCCATTATATAATATATATATATATATATATATATATTTCGTCCTTTTAAAACGTATTTGATAAATCGTTTTAAATTCGTTTTCGAAACGATTTCAACTTCATTTCAAATTCAAATCAAAATTGAATTTTTCCTTATAAATTCATTTTAAATTCATTTCAAATTGATATCAATTCAAATCGATTTTTAATTCAATTTCAGTTCGTTTCCAATTCAATTCAATTTCAATTCGAATACATTTCCAATTCGAATTCATTTCAAATGGATTTCCATTCAATTTCAATTCGATTCGAATTCATTTTATTTTCAACTCAATTCGAATCCTAATTCGTTTCAATTAAATTTAATTCGAATTTCATTTCAAAATATTCGATTTTGAAATTACTTTTTAATATTCATTATAAAAACGAATATAATCGATATAAATATCGTTCGCGTCAAAATAGCGCATATCTAATCAACACGGCTTTATATATTTCTATTTCAAATATTCTATTCAAATATTTCGTTTCAAATATTTCTTCTCAAATATTTTATTCAAATATTTCTCTTCAAATATTCTATTTCAAAACTGGAATGAGGCCCAATCAATTACCATATAATGTTAATTATATGGATTTTCTACAACACATGTATAAAATAACAACGATAATAATCAACCATCATCCAGAGTGCACCACATAACTGCATAAGCATTAAATATAAATAATTAACGCTTACACAGTCTGTCAACCCATCGATTGACATACAACTAAACAAACGAGACTAGTGTACGTCAAATATCATCCCAATACCCGTGTGTGGTTTCAAATCAACACACATAGATTTTATTTGTGCAGTTGGGCGATGTGTAAAATTTATCGTCCCAATCAATATCTGTCAAATCAGTGTATATATACAAATCGTTGATTTGTTTATAAGTATTTATTTTGTACATACATTAAAAATTATATTTTTAACTATAAAATATTTTCCACTATAAAATATTTTATTTCATTCCACATCACACAATCAAATTTCACAACATAGCAACCAAACAAACAAGTCATCCGTGGTCTGTGGATGACGGGTGTCGGGTGCTACTAAACACCGTCTACATCCTAGTATATATTTCGAACTAGAAATAAATTAAAGGTGAGGAATTCTCATCGAGGGTTCCACTCCGCCGTTTCATTTCTGAATTTCTGAATGGCTTGGATTTGCCCAAATTCAACGCAACCCTTTACACGCTGTTCATAGTAAAAATCACATTTTCATTATCACTACATGTACATAAAAATCTTGTTTTTATTTCCACTTCATATATATAAAAATCGAATTTTTACCTTTACAACTCTATAAATAAAAATCACATTTTTATTCTATTCTATAATATATAAAAAACTGATTTTTACACCGTTAAAAATCCAATCTTTCTTCAATTAGAAATCTTATCTTTAAGTGTTTAAAAATCTCATCTTTTCCAATTTTAAAATCAAAGCTTTTCATATCTAAAAATCAAAGCTTTTCTATATTTTAAAAATCATGTTTTCATTCGTGTAAAAAATCAAATCTTTTACCATATAAAAATCATTTCTTTTACCATATAAAAATCATTTCTTTTACCATATAAAAATCATTTCTAAAATAAAAGAATAAAAATAAATATCACCACTTATAGCGAAGCGGGGGAAATGGTGACGCAGGGTGGTGTAGGCCGGAGGCGGGATTTAGGTGGCGGGGTTGTTGGTGGTCGACGTTGGGGTGAAGGGCCAGTAGGGGCTGCGTCGGTTGTGGGGTTAGGTCATAGGGGTTTCTTCGATTTTCTAGAATGGAGGAAGGGGCGGAAAAAAAGGGAGGATCGGAGGTGAAGGGAGGGACCGGCGGTGGAGGGGGAAGGCGCGCAAGGCCTAGGTATGGCGTGTTCAACGGCGACGGGTGGTGGAGGACCGATCTCCTTTTCTTTTCTCTTTTTTATTATTTTCCTCTGAATGAAATCAATCGGGGGGGTATGAGTGATAAAGAGAGAGAGTTTTTTTAAATTTTAAAAAGGTATTTTTTATTTTGACCTCGAAATAATGCCCACCGACTGTCGTCCATATCTAATTACCCTCATTCCGAACACAATGGGATACATATCGTAAGCTGATTCGATCATTTCCACAAGTTTTCGTCAAAATCAAAATATAAATCTATATATTGAATTTGAACGCGCATTACAATTTACCGGGGTCACATACTAACTAGAAAAATTCTCGAAAAATATTTTCTAGCTCGTATTGACGATACGGTCCTAACAAAACTAATTTCGTCAAATTCTAAGACCGTTTGAAAAATGGCCATTTTCCAGTCGATTAAAATCAACTGAAACTGGTCAAACGCGTTTTCCTTTGCCACGCTCAAATATTGATTCGAAAAATTACGTATTTTGGAATATAGAAATAACTAGACATCACGGATCCAACAAAAGTGGTTTTGTCAAAAACCAAGGTCGTTTGCAAAATTTCCATTTTTAAGGGCCTGAATTCCATAACGACTATTCTGAAATTTCAACTGGACATATCTTTTGATTCCCGCTATGAAATTTCAATTTTTCGGATTCTTTGGAAAGATGTTCTTAATTAGATTCAATTATTTTTGGTTTCGTTAAAATCCTGTTTATTTTGAACCTGTACATTCATTTGAATTTTGAAATCGAATTACCGAACTACCACGCCATTTCTATTTCCTTTTATAATTATAAATAATTATTTATATTCTAACGATGATTCAAATAAATATATACGTTCGAATTCTATTCAAAATAAATTTCTCGTCGTTAATATTTAAAATAATTCATTTTAAATATTCAAAATTCTGTAAAATTGCCAAAATAAAATTTTTAAATTGGCTCGGATTTCCGGGTTATTACATATAACTTTTCGAATATAGTTTTTCAATGTTCTTTACGGAAATCATAACTTATGTTTCCCTCAATTTCTCTCATTTATAAACTAATACCATTCTTGGATAATCATGAAGTCATTCAAGTTGGGGTATTTTATTTACCTCTCAGACCATGACCAACAACATTCATATCTTCAGAATAAATAGAAGTTTATTAACCACACGTTGAAAACCTTATTTAAATCTCAACATCCTTTACTTAATTAATTATATTATACTTCTCTGTTAATCTTTAGTAATCCCTTATAATATTACTCCTGCTTTGATTCTATTAAAAATAGAATCCTTTATAATTTTTTTTTCAAAACTTGTTTGCAATACTATATTTGTTTTAAATCATATATAACTCTCTTTATCAAGTCTAATATAAATATCTTTGCAAATCTTATATAAATATCTTTATAAATCTAACAATAATATCATTTACAATCTTTATAATTGTCATTTCATACGAATCCTTTTTATCAAAAGAATTCATTTATCATATGCAACAAACGTTACAAATTTCATTTCAAAACTTCCTAATTTCTTATATTATAACTTTTTCAAATCATTCCGACAGCTTATGCATTGTCTAAAATCACATAGCGATATTTTTGACGAACTTCAATTTATAAATCAAATAGTGCAATTTATTATTTGTAATAACTTTTACAAAATTCATTTTCCAAATCTCTTACTTTATTTGCAAACCCCATTGTAAATTATTTACAACACATATTCGTTGCCTTTTCCAGATTATTTTATTCAGCTTAAACTCCCAACTCTGCTGAACATTCCGAACTTCGGAATATCACATTCTGAACATCGGAATACATCTCACTTCGTTATTTCATATCATTTCCCAATTTCTAAATTCCCTTTTTCTAACTTCAAATATTCAGTAAATATTTGATTTAATCTATTAGATTCGCTTAAAATTCTTTTTATAGCTTCGTTATAAAAACGCCGTTTTTATATAAAACCCGTTCATAAGCTCCGTTCACATTTCGATTAGATTCATTTCGACTTCGATCACCCTTTAAATGAATTTCAATTAAACAGTAATCTCTTAAATTATTGTAAATTAAAATAATATTTTACTTCAATCATTAACTACAGTATCAGTAGTTAATTTCTTTATTAACTAGAATAAATAATAAATTCCCTTTTAAAATCTTACTAAAATTAAAACAAATATTCATTCAACTATTTTATTAAATTAATTTAATAATCAATCCCAGCGTTTGACTTAGTCTACTCAATACACTATTAATTCGTCAATCGATCCCAATTAGTTCTCACTTCAAAATAATTAATAATATAATTAATTTAAATAATTCTATTTAATTGTTAAAAAAACAATTATCCAATTCTTAACCGTTGGGTTAAGTTCTGCCCATTTGCTTATAAATCTGATTAATATCAGATTTTACTTTATAATATCATTTAATAATAACTTATAAATTTAAACAATAAACAATAAATATTTATTTCCTTTTAACAAAATTTTATTCAAAATAATAGATTTAAAAATCTATTTTTGGTTATAAAATAAATTTTATAACTTTATTACTATCGATTCACTTGACAGTAAATCCATAGTTGAAAAACAATTGATTTATAGGCCATATACTGCCAATTACTCAACTAATACTACTCATTGATTTTAAAAAAATAAATTGTTGAATTTCAATTCAGCTTCAATGATCAAATCAATCATTCGAACGGATGGGTTTAAACAGTTCATATAATGAAAATAAATAATGTTAAATATATTTGAGGAATCCCGTTGGATCCCTCCAGCCTGTTCTTCCCTGTATACGAATATGTTATCCCACATAAATCCAATCAATTCAGTTTAACTGGTACAATAGTGAATAATAGCCACTTAACAAACGCCAATTTATTTAACATTAACAAACAATTCATTAATTTAACACGTTTATTTTATAAACGTGACCAACAAGGTAAGTTACCTTAGTTGGGTCCAATCGTTAAAATAACGATTTGGTTTTTCACTAGAATTAAACAACTGTTTAATTTCATCGGTTCAATCAATATATAAAAATATATATTATTAAAAAAGAAATAAACACTCAACCATTAGCAACCATAACACACAATTATAAAAACACAACTTATATAAAATATAAGTGGGAAAAACTGAGTGAGTTAAACTCACCTTGATCTGGTTTATTTCTGAAGTGGTTAGGTTACGTTGCAATTAAATTAAACAAATCGTTTAATTCATCTATGAATTCCAGTCGTCTTCATTTCTGCCTAAACAGTTCCATAAAGTTGCTCCCGTCGATACAGTTCAAACGTATCTTGAATTATTCAATTCTGTTAATATATGTGCAAGTTATGAATATTCACAGTTAATATAATTAAATTATAATTATATACCCAATTTCTATAATTAACCAAATTAATTGCGTTATATTCTTTGTAACGGTCGATCCTTTTTGACTTAGAAATACTAGTCCCATCTTATTAGAAATAACAATAAAATTCCTTAATTAAATTTTGACTTCACTAATCAGTTATTAATAATAATTAACTAACTATAAAACTAATTTCTAATCACTTAATAAAATTAAATTCTTAACCCAGGTTTAAATAGGTTAATTACATTTAAAATGTCTAAACACTGATTCTTTCTTTGCTTTTTAAAACTAGCCCAAGTCTGTTGGAATTAATAGTCGAATTTCTTAATTAAATTTTTACTAACCACTCATTAATTATATTTAATTAATTACCTAATAACCATATAATAACTAATTATGTTTATTACTTCGTTTATTTTCTTCAGGCCGATCCTTTTAACTTCTCCAGGCCTTCATTTAATTTCCGCTTTGTATACCCAAATATCATGCATGTTGGGAACAATTCCTCCATTCGTTCTGGAGGAAACATCTTCAATCTGCATCGTTTAAATTACGATTACCTAACTAATCTATGGATTAATTAACAACTAAATATAATTAATTGATTGATAATCAGCCCATATGTAATGGCCCGGAAATTTCGATGCTCGAATTTTCGACAATAATACATAAACCCGTATCACTTGCCAAAAAACCAAGTATCGAACCCCTGACTGTTAATAGAAAGAAGTTAGAGGGTGAGAAAAGAAAGAAAGAAATGTTAGAATAGAAGAAAGAAGAAGAACACATCAGAATCTCACAGCGGAACGAATAAATATAATATCTCAAATCTCTTTACAAAAAGAAACTGTATAGATACATACCAATCATCAGAGTACATCATATATCAGACACAGCGGAAATACACTTTGAATAACTAACGGTGAAGCCTCCTGCATCCAGATCCTGGAAAATTCCAAGCGAAACTTGACCTATAAATATACTCGGTCTGGCCCGAGCACATTTGACCGGGTCAGTCTGGAATACTATCAGTGATAAGTTCATAACACAAAAAACTTGTTTAACTTTGGAAATCATTTGGAATAGAAGGATAATAGTAAGACCAGTCCACACATAAACACGGATGGTTTTTACCTTACTATAACCCAAACATCTTTGAAATCAATATATTTTCTGATATTATCATAGTGTCCATCAATCCACAATAAATAACCAAGTAGCAGAACGCTTGCATCTCACGCTCTACATATATAGTATACAATCAAAAACCGTGGGCGCTTATTGGAAATTGGATTCCGACTATGACAAGGTATGGGACCACCTGCCGATAGTGTATCTCTAGAGGCGAATACACTGGGTTCAACAAGAACGTCTTGCAACCCGGCCCTCACATGATCGACCACTCATTTCGCTTGAGTGCATCGAATGTATATCACCGACGGTGGTAGCTAGTCACCGTCTCCAGACATGGGGCAACATCGATAGATTTAAGAAGCAAAAGGAATTTCTCTAGATAGGTGATCATACATCCTAATGGGAGAGACCCACATAGCCATGCTGCCTGCCCGATTTCTGTCATTTCCCAGTTGATGAGGCTTGAGGCTACGCTTGACCATCACATCAAATTCACTTTGAATGCCACATCGTCAGATCCATCGAAATCATGAATTGACGCCAACAACAATACATTATGTGTCAGCCAAAGAAGTTTCCTTCTCTGCCTCAACTCTTGGTATAGTTGAGGAAATCAATATACGTGACCGTTCTAGAAATACTCTATCAGACACTCATCCATACAAGTCATCCAGGAACAGGATGAACCGAAGGTACTCTCCTACTACATCCAATAGGAATCACCCCAAGGATCAGTAGCGAGAAGTCCTTGCAATCCACAGATTTCAACCATGACCGAACCCTAGTATATCTCTGCGTCGACTCAGAGATTGTTAGTGGTTCTTCCACTTATGAAGATCTATTGTCTTCAATGCTCCATCTTTATTGTCTTCACGCTCAACGTGATCACACAGTTGATTCAAAGTGGTTTTGGGTATAGTTCCCATCCCGGTCTCTTCGAAAACAACTCATCAAAAGGTATAGCTCATTTGATAGTCGGTTGTTTATCTATCAAATCACATCAGTGATATTAAGTCCACTGGCAGCTCAGGTTATTTATTTAAAACTATTTCGTTAAAATATTTCCATCGATTCTAGTAATCGATTCCATGAATTATATCATAACCAACTTCCTTAGTTTATTACTTCGAAAACAATTATCGATACTCACTTTCAAATAGCGAAGTTACTTTTATCTCTCTTGTTCGGACATATTCTTATATTTCATAAACACACCTTTATTTCTCCTCAGTTTGGAAACACCAATTTCATCTTTCTTAAACACTCCTTGGAATTCTCTTATTTTTAAATATTGTTATCGCTTCCTAACTCCTTTCAGTTTCATTGAACACTGGAAATACCATTTCATCTATACTTTAACTAAAAAGGTATAATTTCAATAAAAACAAGGTCTATTGATTTATTTCTTTTGAATAATTGCGCTTACCAAAATATATTATTAATTACTTCAAAAATAGAGTTATCTTTCTAATTATACGTCCAATCACACTTCGGGTCTGACCCAAATAATACAAGGCTTAATTTGAGTCAATTGGTTTTACTTATATTCCTAAATCCTTACACATTTCCAATTTCGATATTTTCCAACTAAATCGTTCACATCATCCTCTACCATTGCAAACAACATCGTCTTTTGATAATAGTGACATCGTCCAAGTTGGGGTATTTTAATTACCTCTCAGACCTTGGTCGATCCCGTTCTTATCTCCAGACATAGAAGTCTGCAACTCAAAACATTTATCCCACTTCTATTTTCACTTATCCCAGTTTTGGTAAACCATTTGCTTTCATTCGAAAACCCTTTTCACACATTAATTCCCACTCTTTACTTAGGTAACTTCCTCGATGAATCTTATTGGCTATTTGAACCAACTATGGTATTATAACCCCCTCCTTCCATTGGAAATTTCCTTTGACTCTCTTTACTTAATTAACTAATTAAGTAAATATTCCAAATTCACTTTCAGCCTCATTCTAATAAACTTAGTTAATTAGGTACATCTCTATTTGAACTCTCGTATTCTCTTACGAGTCATTTTTACAAACCTTGTTTGTGAACTCGGATTAAAATCCTTTTATATAACTCTACCCAAAACTTAGTTAACTTTATATCCCTTTGGATCACTTTCTAATTTAATTCATCATTTAAATTAATCACTTTGATTATCATTATTTAAAATGATAATTTACTTTAGCATTAACTACTTTAGTCGTAGTTAATTTCTTTATACTTAGGAATAAAATAATAAATCTTTAATTAACTAGAAATAGATAATTGACCCTTTAAAAGATCATTAAATTATAATTTATTTAATTAATGATAATTAACTTAATAATTATAGTTAATCAAAGATTAACTGAATTAAACAACCTTCGATAAGTTTAAACGAATAGTTGAAAACCATCGATTCGATTAACTAAAACCAAATCCTCCAATTGTCAGCTTTGATTTTGTGACGATCCCAAAACCCCGTGACACGGTGTTAAGGATAATCATTGGAATATAACACATTAATCATCATTAGCAGATTACAGATAATAGCATAATAGAATAATTTACACACATATGACAGCGGAATCATATAGATATCATCACATGAGAGAAGCACAGTACAGGATACAACTTAGTGCATAGTGATACATAATCAGTCACCATCGCCTGAGGCAGAATCATACATAAAGAGTACACAAAAGAAATATTAGTCTACATCGCCAATGGCGGAATCATAATATAGATACAATAATGGCGGAGAAAATCCAAGTCAGCACGGTGTAGTCAAGCCTCGCCATGAGTCAAAAGGTGCGTCAGAATCCTGTAACTAGGCTGCCCGTGTGAAATTGAGGGCACCCGAGTTTGCAAGGTGAAACAAACTACGAGTCAGTCATGGGACTGGTATGAGAAATCTACTTAACTTATTAACAACAATAATGAGGCAAATCAAAGGACCACGCCACTTTCGCGGAACGGGTTTACTCCAATGAGTGCTAGTGCAAGAAATAAAGTAAACGATTAAATCAACGCAATGCTTTTTATAAAGTGAAGCCATTATAAGACTCAGGTCCCATCACACAATGCAACGCAAGCCGGAGGATAGAGTTTTACCTTATAATGACCAAAAATGCTTCATACGAATAAAACAAAAGTGCTTGATATTATTACCAGTGTATATATGTTTCAGAAGCAAATTCAATCATAAATATCAATCCTAGGCGGCATAGCTACCATCTACTATGTCGCCATACTAGTAATACAATCACGTCCGCATATTTCGTATTGGAAATTGGATTCCTTTATGAGTCGAGGCAAGGGGCAAGCTCCTCTCCGTTCGAGACACTCTAGCAAATGCCTCGGGACCGCACACAGCAATCCCCTGGATCCTCCAAGGCCGGTCCTCTCTTACTTTTGAGGATTAATTATTCCTGAACACACGTTTCCTGGTCCTTACAGACCTATAATCGAGGCGCCTCGTATTCCAACAACCACACAGGTGAAAAGTAGATATAAATGTCAGGGCTGGGAGGTCACTGACACTACCATAGCTAGAAAAAAACGTCATGCACTCCTTGGGTCCTTCTCCCGTTTTTGACTCATACCGGGGTGTGAGGCTTACGAATTCACGTTATACACAAAGCTACGTCACACAGACCATGCTTTGATCATCAACCACAAGACTTTGCTTTGCAACAGAAGCCTTGATCATATGCCACTTAAGCGTGCCACACAGGCAATCCACTCCATGCGACTGATTTCTATCAATATATAACCTCTGAGCTCGTATGTCTCAGAGAAGGGCGTTAAGCAAGAGAATAAATTCTCCGCTGCCAAACAGATATATATTTAATAGAGATCAATTAACATAGAACAAAATCCAATGTCAGACACACAGTCCATTTACATGTCCGTTCTGGGTCTGAACGAAACCGGAGGCACCAATTCCTCGCATATCCGTACAATCAACAGTATGTTTGGACGGCTACTACTTCAGTTCCTTCATGGTAGCTACTCCAATCACGAGCATCAGTAGCGCCCATCCATCCAATGTGAAGATCGTCGGTTTTCAACCGCCTTCCACTCTTCGACTTCTCAACGTCGATCGATTAATTGAAATGAGATAAACTGGGCCTTTTCAAATAATCCACGTATATTTAGATTTTCAAATCAATTTATCACATGGTTGGACTATTCAACATTCACATTTCAGTTCTTTAGTTATAATTTTCATGTCAAATACATTCAACCATCACATATCAAGCAGACACAACAAAATGGGTTTTATTTCCACTTTATATCATCTATTGTATTTTATAACGATATATCGCCGTTTTTAATTAATTTAAAACGGCCATATCTAATTAAACGACGTTTCGGGTCGTGTCGATGCACTGGCGCTGCTTTTCACTAATTTTGTTTTACACATATCTGGAAATCTAACCGTTGGATCTTCACAAATTTTATATCATTAGGAAGGTCACTTCAAAACGAATCCAACGGTTTCAGTTTTGAGAAAATCCAACGGTCGGATCTTCCACACTAGCCAATTGAAGTTACGATTTCAATTTACGAACTACAGCGCCGTTATTCGATTTAATTCAATTATATTTATATATATATATAAATATAATCGTTTCTGGCGCTGTTTTTCTTTAGATTTGAATTAAACATTCCAGACAATCCAACCGTCGGATCTTCACAAAGTTGGTGCCGTTGGAAAGATATTTCCAAGGCGAACCCAACGGTTGCGGTTTCGAGAAAATCCAATGGCCGGATTTCCCGCACTAGTCGTTTGAAATCGCGGTTTCAAAACACGAACTGCACGGCCACGTTTCGTTTTAATTTTATTTATATTTATATAAATATAGATCATTCAAAAATTCCTATATCGTTTCTACTTCAATTATTTCACCAACGCCTTTAAATTTCGGAAAATTTCGCCATAACCTCCTTTGTGCGGGAGGGTCTGGGAAAATTCCCAAATAGCCACACAGGCGTCTCATATCAAAAAGAAAAAGAAAAAGCCAAGCGACTAGCCAACAGGCTCATAAAATCATCACCCAAACAAAACAAAAAATGTGTACCTATTTGTCGGGCACAAAATTTTGTTCCTCTTCTCTAGCCCCTTTTCTATAACCTGTTCAATAGATATGCATGTACATATATACAATTTTTGTCACTTATCTTTTTCCATTCAACTTCATATTTGATTTACTTTGGTTTAAAAACACCATTCATTCTAATGTTGCATGCATAGGCTAAAATCATATCATTAGCTAATTAATGTATATTTCGACTCATGCACATTTATTTGAACAAGTGGCTTTTTTTAACACTTCACATTTCAAAGATGATAATTTTGGCGAATTAAATAGATTTCAACACATGACTATTTTATTTAGTACCTATGCATGTTAAAAATAATATTTCTTCACAAATATTTATTTCAACGTCTGCATATCTTTAGCATATCACATATATGATAAAAATGATATTTTTATCATTTAAAATATTTATTCGACAAATGGATAATTTCAACACTTCATAGTTTCAATAAAAATGTAATTTTTATTGTTCGATCTTTTTATTCAACACATGGACTTTTCCACTACACACACTTCTCAACAAATGAGCATTTCCACACATGGACATTTTATTTATGTTGTTCATATTAGAAAGATGGAATTTTTATTGTTGAAACTATTTATATAAGGCGAATATTTTTCATACTTCATATATATATATATATATATAAAAAATGTGATTTTTATTGTTTAAACACTTCATTCATTCACAAATGAATTTAATTTTCACACAACACTTTTCAACACATGAACATTTCCACACAGGGATATAGTTTCAACATATGACTTTAATTTCAACGCATGAAAATAATTTCAACATATGAAAATAATTTCAACATATGAAAATAATTCTAACACACAAAGATTATTCAAAATTTCGGCAGCATAACGGCAGGGTAGTTAAAACCGGCACCGTCCCTAGTACGGCTCCTCGCTCTACCTTAAAACCTCGCGGTTTTTGACAATGGGGATTCATGCATCTAATTCGCACGCAGGCGGCATGTTTTATTTTTATTTCCACAAATATTTCCAATTCATTTCAATCACCAATGGGTATTTTTCAACCACAACCAAACAATATCAATCACAAACAATTATTCAACCATTAGCATTTTCCATCCAATATTTCACACCAATTCACAACTATAAATATCGTCCATGGTTTGTGGACGAGGGGAGTATGTATATATATATATATATAATATATATATTTCACTTGCATTTCAACACATATATCAATTTTTCTATGCATGTAAAATTCATACTTCGCTTATATAGCTTACACTACGCATGTACAGGAGGTATACAACACGTATGTAATTTATATTTCGCTAATATAATTTACACACGACATTTTCCATTCAAATTTATTTATTTTAGATTTCTCACCTTGGTTTTCGGAGTGCTAAAAATCGTAGATGACTCAGAAAAATCCGCGGCTTCTTCTATTAGGTAGAGAGCTTCCTTGCGGTCCTGATGTTTCCTGTTTCATCGAATTTCGTCAACACACCAAAAAGATATGATTTTTCATAGTGCAAACATCAAAAAGATCTCACCTTTCACGAAGGTTCAAAACTAGGTTTGCTGTTTTCGCGAGAACCGGGGCACGAGGGGATGACCGGCGAGTTGGATGTGGAAGAGCTTCGAGAGGGCTACAGGCACGCGGTTGTTTGGTGGCGTTCGGTGGTCTGGATCGGCGGCGGCGGTTTAAAGGTCGGAACTTTGGAGGGGGATATCTCGACGTAGAAGCAATGATACGGGGAGCTCCTTATTTGGATTTGAAGAGGGGAAGGAGAACTACAAAAAGTTGAATTGGGGGAGGGGCTGATTTGGGCTGTGGCGATCGGAAATCGCCAGGGAAGGGGGGGAGCTTTTCCGTCGTTGATGTCAGGGTCGGGGGGGGGGGGGGGGGGGTTTCTGATATTATTATTTTTTATTTATGAATGGAGAAATATGATTGACCGATGGTTTTACTAAATTTTTAAATAGTGTTTTCTCAAACGAACTCCTTTTCAAACCCAACGACTGTCGCCCATAGCTAAATACCCCCATCCCGGACACAATGGGATATGTTTCGTTGGCCAATTCGACGGTTACAGTCAGTTATTTTTCAAATTAAAGTATAAAACATTTAATTTTTAACTTTGAACGTACATTTCAATTTGCCAGGGCCACAAACTAATTCGAAAAATTCCAGAAAAATAAATCTAGCTATGTTTTGATGCTACGGTCCCAACAAAACTAGTTTCGTCTAATTCTGAGATCGTTTGAAAAATGGCCATTTTCTGGTCGATCCAATTTAACAGAAATTGACCAAACGCATTTTCTTTTGCCACGCTCACATACTAGCATCAAAAATTATGAAATTTGAAACCTAGCAATAATTTGACATACCGGACCCAACAAAAGTGGTTTCGTCGAATTCCGAGGTCGTATGCAAAATATCAATTTTCCAGGGCTATATATTCTATATAGCGGCCATTCTGAAAATTCATTCGGCCTTAACTTTTGATTCCCGTTATGAAACTTCGATTTTTCAGATTCGTTAGAAAGGTATTGACTAACAGATTTAGATATTTTTGGTTTCGCTAAAATCCGTTATATTTTCCACCCTGCACGGTCAGTCAAAGTTTGAATTCAAATTTTCAAACTGACTCACTATTTCTAATTCACTCTTTTATTGAAATATTCAATTTCAATTGTTCAAATTCCTTTGAAATTACCAATTTAAATTTTTTAAATTGGCTCGTATTTTCCGGGTTATTATAGATTTGAACAGTCCCTTTCGTCGACTGTCAACATCATTTAATCCTTAACTGACCTTTATTCACCATTTTCCCCTTTTAAATTAATTAATAACTTACTTAATTTAAAAATATCATTTAATTGCTTTATAAAAACCATTATTCAATTTTTACCAATACGTGTATTGGTTTCTGTCCTTCTAACACAATATTTCATAATATAAAATATTTAATCCAATTCTTGATAGCCTGATTATAAATATAAATATATATTTATAAATTTCATTTTAATTAACTCGTATAAATCAGTTTAAATCCCATTTCAGTAATAAAATTAAATTTATAACTTTTAACTTCGTCAGTTCGCCCCGCGGCAAAACGACGTCATCTGATGGAATTTACACCATCACTGCCAATGACTTAATGAATCCTATCAATTGACTAAAACCACAACACAACCAGCATTTATCCAATCTGAACAGGTTTTATATTGTTTTGGGTGTCAATCCATATAGATGAAAAAAATATGATCAACAATTAAAATAAATTTGAGGAATTCGATTTGATTCCTCCTATCTGTCCTTCTCTACATCACTCAGCACATACGAAAAAGTTTTCGTTAGTATAACACATTAAAATGACAAATAAATATGGTCAACCATTCAAACAAAACCAATAACAACCATAGCATCTAATCAACCAAATTTAACCGATATGTTAAATTATACGGATTTATCACATCACAGTAGTCCAGAGAAGTGTGAGAATTAACTCACCAGTGGGTACGGTTGACTGTGGACGTGTTTGTTATTTTTAATTTGCAACGGACGTCCAAAATTTGCTGAAATTTCAACAACGTCAGATCAGTGCCTAGTCAGTGCCATCGTCTAGGTCTCGTCCCTGCGATCCCAACGGATCCAGTTTTATCAAATTTCGTTAACGTACGCAAAAGATATCGCAGTTCGAAGTTTAAATAAATTTAACAAGTTTTAATTAATTTAATAAATAAAAATTTAAACCTTTAACTAACTCACAACGTCACTGCCACGTCATCCTACCCTAGTCTCCGCGTCACACGTTCACTTCCACCCAAGAAGAAAAACCCGATCTTCCTTCCATCGTGAAAAGCTTGGCCACATCCTTCCAGCGCCGGCGCCAATACAGTCCACCGGAGCTCCCACCGATCACACCCCCAGAACCGCCTATCAGAGACTGCCCATCGCCAGCAGACCTGTTTGCGAACAAATTATACAATTGTAAACAACTGTAAAATCTGTTCGTCTTTCCTAAACAACAAGGATTGTTGTAGAGGGTGTCGAACTCTGGGACCAAAAGTATTTTAATTAATAAATCCAGTCAAGTTATTCCAGTATTTTGATTGGTTGAAAACACAGAAAATAACAGTAATTAAATAAAAAGAGAGATTTATATAATAAGAGAAAACAATTAGGGGATAATGACATAGATTAGATCCACACACATCAATAGCCAACAAATAAATATAATCTAATTCATGTTTCTGTCACAAACACGAATCAACGATAAATAGATTCTTAAAAACAAATAAGTAAATAGCGACAAGCATAGCCTATGCAATAGCTGAGCTCTTAAACAACCATAGACTATCAGGACAGATTCACAAATTAATTTCTAAAACCCTAAAATTTGATCTAAATCTGATAATTGTTAGATCGAACACGAATATACCCTGTGAAGGAGCATAGCTCTTAAACGACACAGAATATGAAGGTTCATATCTAACCCTTTATTCAGATCCAGATCTACATGTATACAGTCCTCATCTATTAGCTATGTGATTCATGTTGAATCATATCTGTTAGCGTCATCACCCCCTAATCAAAGGGGATTAGCTAGACATAGCTAAAGAAGAAGAGAAACATAAATTAAATAACATGAACATAAATAAAACTAAAACTAAAACTAAATAGAACAGAGGAAGAATGATTTTATTCCAAGAAGAGAATTACAGAATAAAACCCAATGTGTTTTACAATGAATGAGATACAATGTATTTATAGCTGATATTACAAAGACTACTTGGCAAATTCCACAATGTGGGACTAAAGAATTAGCCCAAATGACACATAAGCTAGTGTGAACGAGGTTGTAGAGTAAGAGGCCTTGTAAGTGAGCCAGTGTGAACGCGTACAGTGCATGAAGGAGAAGCCTTGCAAAGGAGCTAATGTGAACGCAGTATGAGTAATCATTGAGCCAAATCTTCTCTATTTGCAACCGTTCTTTAAGCTTTACACTCTTCAAGCTTTAGTAATTTCAAACTCTACTCTTTTTAAGAAAATTCTTCATGCTTTATCCATCAAATGCTCTAAACCATGCTTTTTATCAACAATCTGAAAACACAGCTATAAATA
The DNA here is from genome assembly GCA_030737875.1 of Allium sativum. Taxonomy (NCBI): domain Eukaryota; kingdom Viridiplantae; phylum Streptophyta; class Magnoliopsida; order Asparagales; family Amaryllidaceae; genus Allium; species Allium sativum. The sequence goes on along the minus strand of CM060916.1, from coordinate 93,148,984 downwards.
CAAAATATCAATTATTTTAAAGGGAAAATAAGATAAATAAGCGGATAAAATATACACATTTACGTGTATATCAAATGCCCCCACACTTATCTTTTTATTCCTCCTCGAATAAACTAAACTAAGATATGTCACACTTTCGTAGGAAACACGATTGCATTTAGCGTATGCAACAAGCCGTTAACCCCCTAGGTGTCCCTAGTAGGACGAGTGTTGTCTCGTGAGGGTTTTCAGCGGATACTACCCACAAAATCCAAAGCATCTTATGTACGCGGATTAATCAAACAATATACTTAAGGTCTTTCATATTCCAAGGACTTTACCTGACTTCAATAATAACGGTTCAATCCCAAATTGTCCATCCCATTGTTGGTGCAAAAAACGAATAAAATTTTTCAAGCTGAATCGTAATTCCTTGATAACACTGTAATTGTCTTGAAGGTTAAGAGCGTAGTGTCAACCAAAGTTCTACACATCGACAATGTGCACCCAATCATTTCTTTATTCTTTTTTTTTCTCTTTTTTTTTCTTTTTTTAATAATTTTGCACCAATGTAACTGTAATGTATTGGATATGAGTTATGCATAGATGAAGGAAAATTTTTGTAAGTTCTAAAAATATTCTAGATAAGAGGGCAAGTGTATTAGTTGAATTTCAAGCTACAAAAGATAAAGTAATACTAAGACACATATGGACATTTTGTTTCCTTTCATCTCCTCAACTACAATCCTTGCTTCTAAGTATGGTATGATAGATGTGGATGGAATGGAATTGGATGCTTCATAGTCAGGAATGATGAAGACTATTTTATTCAGAGAGACTCTCTCTTTATTTCATTTTTTTTCTATTCTTTTTATTTCTTTTTCTTTTTTTTCTTTTGCATGATGAATGATGAATGGAGATGGAATGATGACGTACATGATTTCATTTGATTCCTCCTCTACTACCAACACTTCATGAAAGGAAAGTTTTATGCCCTAGTTACTCTACTTCTATAACCTTAATTCAACACACAAGTCTGGATTGATGTTATACAAAAAGCTGAAAGGAATGATAAGCAAAGTTTCGTAAGATAGATAACCCATATAAAATAAGATGTGGTATATGGTTATCCTACCGTAAAACAAGTACGGAGTGGGTGGTGTAATATTGGTATAAAAAGTGACGTTTTTGACCTTTAAACAAAGGTTCTTGAGTATACCAATATAAGATAAACTTGTCGAAACATGGCTGTAAATCGACTAAAACTTGGGTTTGAATAATGTGGGGTATCGAAGAAGAACGCTACAATGAGTCATTTCTCCTTAACTGGGCCAAGTGGATTTTAGAACTTACGACTTTGAAAATTTGAGTGAAAAGAAAATATTATGCATGAAAACGAACTCAGAAAATCCAATGTATGTGCAAAATCATTATTATTTGACTTCCTTTTTTTTGATTATTTTTGCTTGCACGTTCTAACATGTATAACAAAGGTTGACACGCTTACTCCAGAACACGACTAACGTCTGCACAGTCTCAAGCTAGCATCTTAAAAAGACACATTACGATTCAATGAATAAATAATGTTCATTCTCATCGCCCAACAATTCAACTTATCAAACAAGAACCAAGGTGTTATTTATGAATTTTAAGTTAATCCTTGTTCAATGAATGACCTACTTCATAAAATTTGATTGCTGATATAATGTAAATTCCCCCCACACTTGAGTGTGACTGTGTCCTCACAGTCGTTAATCAGACATATCTTAGTGAAAGGAAAAATAAAATAAGAGACTATTTACATATGTACAAAAGAGGGTTAGTGCGTCTTACCGAATGTAATGTGGCTCATGGAGGACCATGAGCTCTTCCTCTTGGTTGGGTATTGGTTCCAAGTAAGATTTAAGGCATTGACCATTGACCTTAAAGGATGATCCATCAGTTGGATTCTCAATTTCTACAGCACCATACGGAAAAGCAGTCCGTACAGTGTAAGGTCCTGTCCATCTAGATTTTAGCTTACCCGGAAATAGATGCAGTTTTGAGTCATACAACAGAACTTTTTGACCTGGTATGAAAGTTTTACGTAAAATTGATTTATCATGAAATTTTTTTGTTCTGTCCTTGTAAATTCGTTCATTTTCATAGGCATCATTTCGAATTTCATTAAGTTGAAGCTTCCTATGTTCTCCTGCTTGCTCTAAATCAAGATTCAAAGTTTTTATTGCCCATAACGCCCTATGTTCTAGTTCAACTGGCAAGTGACATGGCTTACCAAAAATCAACCGATAAGGGGACATACCCAATTTTGTTTTGAAAGCGGTGCGGTAAGCCCAAAGAGCATCGGTTAACTTTTGGGACCAATCTTTACGATTTCGATTCACAGTTTTCTCAAGAATTTGTTTAATCTGCCCATTCGATACTTCAACTTGCCCACAAGTTTGAGGATGGTAAGGAGTAGATAACTTGTGGGTTATCGAATACTTTCTCATGAGAGCTTCAAAAGAACGATTACAAAAGTGTGTACCATTATCATTGATTATTGTGCGAGGTGTGCCAAACCTAGAAAAGATGTTTTCTTTCAAGAAGCGCACAACAACCTTGTTATCGTTTGTTTTGCATGGAATAGCTTCGACCCATTTGGAAACATAATCGACAGCTAAGAGGATGTACAGGTTCCCAAAAGAATTAGGGAAGGGTCCCATGAATTCTATACCCCACACATCAAAAATTTCGACCTCTAGAATGGGGTTTAGGGGCATCATATTCCGTTTAGAAATTTTCCCTAAGAATTGACATCGGTCACAAGTTTTGCAAAATTCGTACGCGTCTTTGAAAAGGGTGGGCAAGTAGAAACCCGATTGGAGAACCTTTTCGGCTGTCTTTTTGGGACCGAAGTGACCACCGCATGCTTGGTCATGACAGAAAGAGAGGACACTGTGAATTTCAGTGTCAGGAACACATCTTCGAATGATTTGGTCGGGACAATACTTGAAAAGATAGGGGTCGTCCCAATAAAAATGTTTCACTTGGGAAAAGAATTTGTGTTTATCCTGCTTAGACCAAAAAGAAGGGATCTTCTTGGTGACTAAGTAGTTGACAATGTCAGCAAACCAAGGATTAGTGGATAGAGAAAACAGCTGTTCATCAAGGAAATTCTCATTGATCGGAAGAGAAGAAGACGGGGCATTTGGAAGACGAGACAAGTGGTCTGCAATAACGTTGTCGGATCATTTTTTATCCTTAATGGTAAGGTCAAATTCTTGAAGTAGAAGGATCCAACGAATGAGACGAGCCTTAGTATCCTTTTTAGAGAAAAGATACCTAAGTGCAGAATGATCGGTATAAATCGTGATGTGTGAGCCAACTAGATAAGGCCTGAATTTTTCTAGAGCAAAAACAACTGCCAAAAGTTCTTTTTCAGTGGTCGTATAATTGATTTGGGCATCGTTCAAAGTCTTACTCGCATAGTAAATGACGTGAAGAATCTTATCGATACGTTGTCCTAGGACAGCGCCCACAGCGAAATTCGAGGCGTCACACATGATTTCAAAAGGAAGCTTCCAATTAGGAGAGCAAATGATCAAGGCAGAGACAAGTTCATTTTTAAGACGCTCAAAAGATGAAATGCAGTCAGAATTGAAATCGAAAGGGGCATCCTTACCAAGAAGATTGGTCAAAGGTCGAGTGATTTTGCTAAAATCTTTTATAAAGCGATGGTAAAAACCAGCATGACCTAAAAAGGATCGGATGTCCTTAACAGATTTGGGAATGGGAAGATTCGAGATAACTTCGATTTTAGCTTTTTCTACTTCAATTCCTTTATTAGAGATGACATGTCCTAAAACAATGCCATGTTTGACCATGAAGTGACACTTTTCCCAATTAAGCGTTAAGTGTTTATCTTTGCAACGGTTAAGAACAAGATCCATGTGATGTAAACACTCAGTGTAGGAATCCCCGAAGATGGAAAAATAATCCATGAACACTTCCAAAAATCGCTCGATCATATCAGAAAAAATGCTAATCATGCACCTCTGAAAGGTTGCAGGTACATTACAGAGACCAAAAGGCATACGTCGGTACGCAAATGTACCAAATGGACACGTGAAAGTGGTTTTCTCTTGGTCCTCAGGAGCGATAGGGATTTGATTATATCCCGAGTACCCGTCAAGGAAACAATAGTACTCGTGACCGGCTAGTCGTTCTAACATTTGATCGATAAATGGCAGAGGGAAATGATCTTTTCGTGTTACAGCGTTAAATTTCCTATAGTCAATGCAAACACGCCAACCAGTCTGGGTGCGGGTTGGGATAAGCTCGTTAGTTTCATTTTGAACCACGGTAATCCCTGATTTCTTAGGTACAACATGAATCGGACTAACCCATTGACTATCGGAAATCGGGTAGATGATTCCATTGTCAAGGCATTTAAGGATTTCAGCCCGAACTGCTTCTTTCATGATGGGGTTTAGTCGACGTTGGGGATCACGAGTGGGTTTGGCATCATTTATAAGGTGGATTCGATGTTTGACAATCAAAGGACTAATCCCCTTAATATCATCCATGGACCAACCAATTGCTTCCTTATTTTTTTTAAGGATGGGAAGGAGCAATTGTTCCTGCTCTAAAATAAGGTCAGAAGCGATAATGACAGGAAAAGTTTCATTGTCTCCTAAGTAAGCGTACTTAAGATGACTGGGCAGCACTTTGAGGTCAGATTTTGGGGGCTACTCAACCGAAGAAATTGGTTGAGGGATAGACTCATTTGTGAGAGGCTCGACAGGAATCGAATCAGAGACATTTTCGGGAGTATCTTGAAATAAAGTTTCGTAATTTGATTCAATTTCGTTATTCAGATGGTCGAGCTCAGATTCATTATCGCGGACAGCATGAATTTCAGAAAACTGGTCCACATAAGAGTTAGGAGAGTTTTCAGTTCTGAAGATGTTTAGCTCGACAGTCATGTTACCGAAAGAAAGTTTCATAGACCCATTTCTACAGTTGATGAGAGCATTAGAGGTTGCTAAGAAGGGTCGTCCTAGAATCAAAGGGATCTGGTTTGCAGGATTGCTAACCTGTTGAGTTTCTAAGACAATGAAATCAACTGGAAAGATGAATTCGCCAATTTTGATCAACACATCCTCGATTTCGCCCATAGGTTTCTTAATTGAACGGTCAGCAAGCTGAAGGGTAACCTTGGTGGGTTTCAGTTCTCCTAGCCCTAATTGGCGATAGACGGAATATGGAAGCAAGTTAACAGTAGCACCTAAGTCTAGCAGGCATCTATCGATTTTCTTGTCCCCAATAGTACATGATATTGTGGGGCAGCCAGGATCTTTGTATTTCACTGGCATCGATTGGGACAAGACTTCGCTTAGAGTTGCCGCTAGAAACACTTTCTTAGGTACATGTGTATGACGTTTTTGAGTGCACATATCTTTTAGAAATTTTGCATATTGTGGAACTTGTTGTATAATATCTAAAAGAGGAATGTTCACTTTAACTTGCTTAAATATTTCAAGGATTTTTTTTAGCTGATCCGTATTTTTCCTAGGTCGGAGTCTATGAGGAAATGGAGCAGACAACTCAGTAGGTTGGGCTACTTGAGTTTGAGGATGGTCCTTGTCAGAAATTGGCTCAATGTTTTGATCTGAGTTGGTCGAATTTTCGATAGGGTTTGGAAGATCGTCCGGTAAAGCATTTGGGTTGACCACATGGTTGTCAATCTTTTTGCCGAATCTAAGAGTCGTGACCGCATTCAAGTGACTAACGTTTGAATCTTGAATGATGTGAATTTGGTTGGAGTTACGATTTTGACGGTTGGGGTTTGGAATGGGTTGACTCGGGAAAGTGCCTCTTTCCCGTTCGCTCACCGAAGTGGCTAACTGACTCATTTGCATTTCAAGTTTAGCGATTGATTGACTCGTGTTTTGCATGTGCGAAGTCAATAAATTTTGAAGATTGGTATTTGATTGGATATTTTGAGTAGTCGCTTTAGTCAATTCTTCGAGAGTTTTCTCCAGTGATGTCAATCGTTTGTCGTCTTGGGGAACAAAAGATTGTTGCGCTTGGTTTTGAGAAGGTGGCACAGGATGTTGGAATTGAGTTTGTTGAATGGGAGGTTTCGAAGGATTATTCGAAAATGATTGAAAAGGAGGTCGAACCGCACTCAGATTTGCATTGTTTTGGGTCTAAGAGAAGTTAGGATGGTTTCTCCAACCTGGATTGTACGTTGGGGAGAATGGGTCATTCCTAGCTTTGTTAAATGCGTTGAGTTGTTCCAATGAATGTGGGCATTGATCAGATATGTGGTTAGGATCGTTACATTTGTAACATGAGGTCTGAGATGCTTGAGCTTGATTTATTTGAGTTGATGAAAGGACATTATCGAATTTGGATATCATCGCGTCTATTTTTGCTTCTAAGGCTACTGATGATCCTACCGAATGAGCGTTAGAACGGGAATAAATCGATTTCTCGTTAGATCTTTCCCATTGAGCTGATTTTTCGGCCAAATTTTCGAGAAATTGCCAAGCGGCATTGTGATCTTGGGCTAGAAAATTTCCTTGGCACATTGATTCGAGCATGGTTCGAGAGTTATTTTCAAGTCCATCGTATAAAATTTGACAAAGAGTCCATTTTTCGAAATTGTGATGTGGACATTTGACTAGAAGCTCTTTAAATCTTTCAAAATATTTTGCAAAGGATTCACCCCCAAATTGACCATTTCATTTCGAATTTTGGATGTTTTCCCAGAGGGTAAAATTTCTTTAGAAAAATGGTTACAAATTCACCCCAAGTTCCAATCGTATTTGAAGGCAAGCTATACAACCATTTCTCAGCATAATCGGTAAGTGCAAATGGAATTAACCTAAGTTTGATTCCATCGTCACTTAATTGTTGAAATTTCATGGTTGCACAAACTTGTTCAAATTTGGTCAAGAAAATATAAGAATCATCACATTCTAAATTGCCGAACTTTGGAAGAGTATATATGTGATTCGAATGAATTTCAAAGTGGTTACCCGTTGGGGCGGGCAATATGATGCAAGAAGGAATAGAAACCCGATCGGGGAAGTATCTATCCATAAGAGATCGAGGGGGAATTTCTTCGGCCATGGTTAAAGAAATGTTTGTTCGAACTAAACGATTGTCTGAAGGATCACGAGTCCAATGACGCATGCACTAGCGAGAAGAATAAGGGAAAACGAGAAAAAACAAATCTGAGAAGCGAATTTTTTTTTTACAAAACGAGAATTATTTTGAATTATTATTTTTTTTGAGAAAAAGAATTAGACACGAAAGTTTTTTTTAAATGAACCTAATGCAATTTACAATTTCTAGAATTATATAATGATGGTTTGATTTATTTCAACAAAAGACTTCTCAACCAGTTAATGGACAGGAGTTATCGGTGCACTAGGAATCACCCTAGCAATGCAGCCGAAGGTTTAAGTACCTTCAGAGGAACAACCGATATAATATTTACGAATCACCGTAATATTTATAAACAGTTATTACTCTACCGTAGTCTAGACACCGAGAAATAATCCGTTAGAACTAAACCAAATTGTAAAAATATAATGAAGTCCTTAGAAAATAAAAACAAAACTAAGATGAATGCAATTTTTTTTTTAATCAGTCACAGAATGAACAGTCACAGAACAGTCAATTGCAGAGATAAATAATTTTTTTTTTACAAGCAAGTCGATGCCCTGCAGAAGAGTTTTACAAGCAATGTCTATATTTTTTTTATTTGCAGCAGCGGTCCCTGTAGAGATAGAAAATACTCACCTTGATCGGCAGTCCGTCCAGTGCAATTGAGTTGCGCTAGCGCGTTCACACCCCACTTGGTGTGCAACCGCTCCAACCCTGAATCGTCCGCTGCTTTCTGTTGTTGTCCCCTTCTATTAATTGCTTGACTGCGCTGCGGCACGGGTTCGGGCTCCTGTTTTCAAAAAAAAAATTCTCAAACCTTTTTTTTTGCAAAAAAAAAAAAAACAGTGGACAAGGGATCAAATAAATAAAATTGAACTTTTACAAATTAAGGCCTGCAAGCAAAAATTATAGCACTTGAAATTAGCAAGCTCAACAACACTCAGTCCTGAAAAGCTTAATAACAGGCAACCTTATCGAAATCAAATAAGGCCAAAACTTCCTACCATCTTTCTCAAAGAACAAAGCCGATTTTTTTATTATAAATTCGAGCAAAACCTTGGAATTCGAACAACAGCACGCAAATAAATCTAAAATCTCAGCATCCAATTCAACGAAATCGAAACTCAAACAAATCATGAGAGCTAAAAACTTCAGCGACTTATTCAGAGCTTTGGTTCGATTTCAGATTTCTGAGGAAGGCTTCGAAGTTTTCTGAATCTTTTCGGACTTCAATGATTTGGATCTGAAAGGGGTTAGCTCGGTTTGAATTGTTGCTGCGGGTTTAGTGAAATTAACTTGGGGTTTTTGGAGATTGGCAGTGGGAATTTCCTAGGGAGGTTTGGCGAAGTCTGCTGTGTGAAAGAGGGTGGAGGTGAATATTGGGTTTTTGCGTTGAACGGTGAGGTGAATCTTTTTTTTTTAGAAGAAGAGGATTGTGAATGTTATAGACAGTGTACGTCGGAACCAGATGAAGTTGGTGAGTAGTTTGTGATTGGAGGCGATTGTTTTGTGAATTGTATGAACGGTGGTGGAAGTTTGTGGAGAAGATGGAAGGATTTGCGGGGCTAGAAGGTAGTGGTGGTGCAGGCTTTTGTTGGAGAAGGGAGGTGTAAGAGCTGGTGTTAACAGCTGGTATGAGGTGAATGCAGTGTTGTTGATCCGGGAGTTTGTGATGGAGTTGGCAACACAGGCAGTTTTAGCAGAGGATGTGGGTATGAAGCGAGGTAGTCTGTTGGGATAACTGGATTTATGGTGAATGTGTGATGTTTGCTGGGTGGCGAAATGGGAGTTGTTGGGATGATGAGGGTGCTCGGTAGGAGGCAGAAGTTACACCAGCAATGGGTGCGACGCTGGCTTTGTTGTATGTGGTTTTCGTGAATAGGGTATTTGCTGGTGTTAGGGGTAATTGGACAGCGTGTGGATGTATGATGAAGGAGGGTGGTACACTTGCTGTAGTGGTGTTTTTTCGAAGTGTGGGAAGAGGTGATGAACAAAGTGGTGATAAGTGATATGCAGGAGGTGAAAGCAGTGGTTTGTGGTCGGAGTTATGTAACTGTGGTGATCGTGGCAAAATATTTGGGCAGAGGGGTTCTTGACAAGACGTGAAAGATGTTATGAAGTAGTGGGTTATTGGGCAAGACGGTGGGATTAAAGATGTTAATGATGCTGGACAGAGAAAAACAAATTGTAAATTAAAAAGGAATTGTTTTTTTTTTGTAAATAGAATAAGGAAAAGAGGAAAAACCTTGTAAAAGGGAAAGAAATAAATAAGAAAAAAGGAAAGAAATTTGTTTTTTTGTTTTTTTTTAATTGTAAAAGAAGATAACAATGAAACGGAAGAGAAATTAGAAGGTTAAAAGGGGAAAGAAATCAAACCGAAAATGAAACAAAAGGCAAGCATTTTTTTTTTCTTTTGGTAGAAAGATTACAGTATCATTGACTAACACCAAATCAAACCAATCAAGATTTTTTTTCTTTTTTCTATCTATGCTAGAAAACAAAAGAAACAAAATAAAACAAAAAATATTTTTTGTGTTTTTTTTAAATAAAATAAAATAAAATTAACCCGAAGGATCTACGAATTTAAATTATTTTGGTCCCCGGCAACGGCGCCAAAATTTGTTTGCGAACAAATTATACAATTGTAAACAACTGTAAAATCCGTTCGTCTTTCCTAAACAAAAGGATTGTTGTACAGGGTGTCGAACTCTGGGACCAAAAGTATTTTAATTAATAAATCCAGTCAAGTTATTCCAGTATTTTGATTGGTTGAAAACACAGAAAATAACAGCAATTAAATAAAAAGAGAGATTTATATAATAAGAGAAAACAATTAGGGGATAATGACATAGATTAGATCCACACCCATCAATAGCCAACAAATAAATATAATCTAATTCATGTTTCTGTCACAAACACGAATCAACGATAAATAGATTCTTAGAAACAAATAAGTAAATAGCGACAAGCATAGCCTATGCAGGAGCTGAGCTCTTAAACAACCATAGACTATCAGGACAGATTAACAAATTAATTTCTAAAACCCTAAAATTAGATCTAAATCTGATAATTGTTAGATCGAACACGAATATACCCTGTGAAGAAGCATAGCTCTTAAACGACACAGAATATGAAGGTTCATATCTAACCCTTTATTCAGATCCAGATCTACATGTATACAGTCCTCATCTATTGGCTATGTGATTCATGTTGAATCATATCTGTTAGCGTCATCACCCCCTAATCAAAGGGGATTAGCTAGACATAGCTAAAGAAGAAGAGAAACATAAATTAAATAACATGAACATAAATAAAACGAAAACTAAATAGAACAGAGGAAGAATGATTTTATTCCAAGAAGAGAATTACAAAATAAAACCCAATGTGTTTTACAATGAATGAGATACAATGTATTTATAGCTGATATTACAAAGACTACTTGGCAAATTCCACAATGTGGGACTAAAGAATTAGCCCAAATGACACATAAGCTAGTGTGAACGGGGTTGTAGAGTAAGAGGCCTTGTAAGTGAGCCAGTGTGAACGCGTACAGTGCATGAAGGAGAAGTCTTGCAAAGGAGCTAATGTGAACGTAGTATGAGTAATCATTGAGCCAAATCTTCTCTATTTGCAAACGTTCTTTAAGCTTTACACTCTTCAAGCTTTAGTAATTTCAAACTTCACTCTTTTTAAGCAAATTCTTCATGCTTTATCCATCAAATGCTCTAAACCATGCTTTTTATCAACAATCTGAAAACACAGCTATAAATACAAAATATCAATTATTTTAAAGGGAAAATAAGATAAATAAGCGGATAAAATATACACATTTACGTGTATATCATGCTTTATCAAAGACCCCCCATCGCCAGCAGACCCGCCACCCATTCTTCATGCTTTATTAGAGACCCCCCATCGCCAGCAGACCCGCCACCCACCTCCGCCCCTAATCGCCAGAAATCAGGTTTCCCCAATTTCGGTTTATCCCCCAAATTCGCCAACGTCGATCAGCTATGGACGCCTCCACCACCACAAAACTGACCGCTGCACCTCGACCTTCCATTCCCCTCAGACCTCCGCCACCACAAACCCCCCAGCACGCCGGAAACAGCGCAACTCCGACCATCATAAGTAAAGCGAACCCAAAAAAAACCACCTTCGATCATCTTCGATTTCATGTCACCACAGGACCTTTCAGGTACCACGACCAAAGCCAAAAACGAAGGCCTCCCTGTCCTCTACAACGTTGCCTTCGACCCCCCTATCGATCGTCAGCTAAAACTCCGTCAAAACCGCCAAAAACGAAAATTGTTTCTCACCGTCCATCGCGAATTCCGGCCACCACCATGCTCAGATCAACCTGGAATTTTGTGTGCAGGTAGCTAACGTCCCGATCTACAACTTCCCCTCAGGTTCCCCTAGCAAAACCCTCACGGATTGGAAGATATAATTCATTTTGTAACTGGGGTTTATTTGCAAAATTGATGGAGGAATTTTCTGGTTGGCTGAAAATTTGATGAGGGAAGGGTTTATATAAGGGAATTTTATTATATTTTAAGTTGATGTGATGTTTGACAACGACCAACGATTTTTATTTCATGTCTATCGCTATTTTGAATACTGTTTATTTACTCATGCGGTCACATATAAGTCCGTTCGCGACACAACTGGACGGCATAATATAATTTGACGATACGGTCCTAACGAATCTTGTTTCGTCGAATTCCGTGCTCGTATGCTCAAACAGCATTTGTTTACGTTCAAATAGTCGCTTTTATCTTGCATTTTATTCTGCCACGCTCACAGAATAACCCCAATTGACGTACGGTTTGAAAATCTAGCAATAGTTCGTCATTACGGTCCCAACAAAATTTGTTTCGTCGAAAACAGAGATCATTTGAAGAAAGTCCCTTTTAAATGGTCCAATTTGAATTAAAATAAATAAATTTTAAAATACTTCAATATAATATAATAAAAATACCGTGATTGATCATACACGACCAGAATCTGATATATTATCAAAGAAACATATCCCGGGTTGAATTCCAAGCAATATCGATATATAAATATTTTAAAACCGTTATTTTATATAAATGCAGCGCTATATATTAAAGGAAATTCCTGGCGCTGCTTTTCTGAGAATTTGATTTGGACATAAAACAAAATCTACACGACGAAAACTCGATTTTTCTCTGCCCTTGGAAAGATATTGTCTAACCGGTCCTGACGTTTCTTGTTTCGAGGAAATCTGACTTATTTTGAACCCGGTACGACCCATTGAAGTTCAAACCGCCAAAATGCGAACTGCCGCGCCGCTGTAGCTCGTTATTTAATTAAATTATAAACTATACGCGCGACAGTCATCAAACAGGCGATATCGTCGATATATTCTCAACATAGACGATATTGACCCACTATATCTCGCCGATATACGTTATACTGCGAATTCAACAAATTCCCGATATCTTGGAATTAAAAATATTATTTTATTTATTTATTATTTAAATTAAATATTCAAAAATAACTAAACTCCCTTATTTAAATCCAAACTGGTATTTAAATAAATTAAAATAATCGGTCAGAAAATGCGGGTTGTTACATTCCTTCCCCCTTAAAATAATTTCATCCTCGAAATTGCCAAGGCAGAAAGAATGGTACAGCACTGTTATATTTACCAAAAATGTTTAATTAAACATAGCTTTATTTTCCATGATTAATTTAAATTGGTTTTAATCCAATAAATTTCAAATAACCCAACTTTCCTGTAACGAAAAGGAATTTCGCTCGATCCGAATCAGGCGCTAAACCCACCCAGACCGTTCGAAACGCCTGATTGTTTGAGTACACGACAAATTAGAATGCAGACGGAAGAACATTTCATTGTATATTACAACAATACCATCATATTACAAGAATATACAGAGTATAAATGAATATTACACAGAAATATCAGAGATTTAAATTACATTTAAATACATAGCAGCGGAAAATAATACAATACACAACTGAAGGAGATATACAGATACAAAGCTTTCCGGATATCATTCCAACTGTAAACCAGGATCCTGTGAATATAAATCTGCAAAACCAAAACTACTAGCTGCCCATGCCGAAAATAAGGGCACCCAAAGTTTAGGTTAAAACAATAAACTCCAGGTCAGTCATGGGACTTGTGTGAGAACTAAAACAATTATTTAAAACTTTACTTTAAATCAGATATATCAAGGGACCACGCCGTATAACACGGAACGGGTTTCCTTCCAAGAATACCAATGCATATAACAAAACAACGCAATGCTTTTTGGAAAAATGAAGCTATTATAAGACCCAGGTCCTATCACACAATGCAACGCAAGCCGGGGGATAGGGTTTTCCCTTATAATAGCCAAACATGCTTAGTACGTTTAAAATAAATCATTTGATACTATTATAAGTGCATATTGTATAAAACAACTTCAAATCATAAGTATCAATCATAGACGGCATGGGTACCATATATCATGTCGCCATACTAGTTCTACAATCAAAACCGCAAAGTCACGTATTTGGAAATTGGATTTTCGTCTGTGAACCGAGGCAAAAGATAGTGCTCTACCGATTCGAGACGCTCTAGTCCGTGTCTCAGGTCACAGCTCGAGTGACCTTTGGATCGTCAGGGTCGGTCCACCGATGTGGATTAAAATGCCTGAACACTGTGTTTCCCCACCCTTTAGGGTGTCAGTGATCCAACAAATGACTCCATCGTACCCGGATCGTTCGATTAAACCGAGGCGCCTCGCAACAGCAACAACCACATAAGTCAAACTCGTCAGGGCGTGTAAAACCACTGATGCCACTTCTAACTAGAAGGAAACACATGCCCTCCCTGAGGTCATCTCCTGTTTTTGGTTCACAACCGGGGTGTGAGGCTCGCGAATTCACGTTACACAAAGCTATGCCACACAGGCGGTGCTTTGATCATCAACCACAAGACTTTGCTTTTCAACAGAAGCCTCGATCAATTGCCACACAGGCAATTCACTCCTTGCGTTTGATATCCATCAATATATAACCCCTGAGCTCGTACGTCTCAGAGAAGGGCGTTAAGCAAGAGAATAAATCCTCCGCCGCCAAACAGATATATATTTAATAGAAATCAATCACACAGACTAAAATCCAATGTCAGACACACAGTCCATTTACAAGTTCGTTCTGGGTCTGAACGAAACCGGAGGCACCTAGTACCCCGCATATCCATCGATCTCCAAGTACGTCTGAACGATCACCAACTGATTCCCTCCTTTTGGGTGTACGACCCAATCAAGATCATCAGTAATTATCCAAACGACGTGAAGACCTCCGGTCTTCAACCACTGTCTTCACTTTCGACTTATCGTTGTGTTAGTTATTCAGAATGTGATGAACCCGGTCTTTCCGAATAACTCGCGTATATAATAAACAAGTGTTACACCAACACAACATACGCCTCATTCCAATTCATCAGTCACTAACCGTAAATTAATCAAGAGAATAATCCCCCAAATATTAACCCCGAAGGCCGAAACCAACATCAGATCAATACCCAGGAAATCACTCTGCTTAGCCAACCTACAGCTAGTTTCCAAATTTCACATTCTCAGGGAAAGGTTCCCATTAATTTTATCAAAGATAAATTCTTTTAAATTTATTCTTTAATCATCCTTTTGATTATCACTTCAAACTAGTCGGGATTAGCGAACCACAACGAAGTAATCATTTATTTTATTTCCCAATCCCAACCTATTCATCCCATGAAGTAAAACTGGTAATACTTCATATCTAACACCACGGTGTTATCGGTAAATCCAATTACCATTTCACGTTCAAATCTAATTAAAGATTTAACTATCGCCTGGAGCAAAACTGGTGATACTCCATTCTCGATCATTTCAATCTAATTAAAGATTCATTAAAACTCCGCTTAGTTTTAATCTGTAACTGGGTTAAAGAGTCCATGTCATTTAAAATACGGTTCACGATAAACCCAAAATCACATCACATTTCAATTTGTCCATAACTGTAAATTAGCAAGTGAGTAATTCCCTAAGTATTAACCCCGAGGGCCGAAACCAACATCAGATCAATACCCCAGAAACCATTCAACCTAACTAATCTCCAGTTAGTTTCTGATTTTCTTAACTCCTTTGGGTCTAAGAACAGTATTATTGAAGATACCGTTCACGACAACCCAAAATCACATTCCATTGATTATCGGGTTAAAGAGCAAGTCTTATTTAAAACATTGTTCACGATAAACCCAAAAATCAATACCAATTCAATTCCAATTAAATATTATTTAATTGGTACAGCTCATTAAATCTAAATAAAAAGATTTAATATTTTCTCGTCTGGGCTTAAGTACAGTGTTAATGAAGACACCATTCACGACAAACCCAAATCACATTTGATATTAAACACAAGGCTCTGAATAGAAAATATACCGGCTTATGTTCAATATTAAATTCTACGACCAACAAATATCGTATTGGAAATAACGATATAAATATATCTTTCAAATTTCCATAACAATATCTGCATAATCACGAAATCCAACATCGAAATATTCTAAAGACAATTTCGATTCAAATCCATTCCAGTATAATTATTGGAAATTCTGGTTATTTTCAAAACCATTTCAAATCCAATTTATTTAAAAATAAATAGAATTATAATTCTTGTTCAAAACTAGTTCATTTCGATAAAAATCTATTTTTATCTTTTCAAATATGGAGTTTTTCATCCTAATTCTTCAAAAATCATTTCTTATGATTTTACACATATTATTGATATTTTTAATAATTTTATCAAGGCCCGTACAGTCGATTTCCATCAACGGCCATCGAACTACACTTACAACGACCTTTTCTAAATTTTATTTGGACATAATTCCAAATCCAACCGTTAATTTCTAATTTCTAATATTCATTAGAAAGCACTTTTCGATACGAACCCAACGGTTCCAGTTTTAGGAGAATCCGACGGTCGGATCTCCCGTAATATCCGTTCGAAGTCAATGGTCAAAATTCGCGAACTGCCGCGGCACGGCGCTTTCTATTCAGGCCATTATATTATATATATAATATATACTTCGTCGATTTCCCTTTAAAACGTATTTTATAAATCGTTTTAAATTCGTTTTCAAAACGATTTCAACTTCCTTTTCAAATTCAAATCAAAATTGAATTTTCCCTTACAAATTCGTTTTAAATTCATTTCAAATTGATTTTCAGTTCAATTTCAATACGTTTTAAATTCAATTCAAAACGATTTCAAACTAATTCGAATTTCAATTCTATTCAGTTTAATTCGAATTTCATTTCAATTCAATTTAATTCGAATTTCAATTCCTTTCAAAATATCAGATTTTGAAATCACTTTCGATATTCATTGTAAAATGAATAAAATCGATATAAATATCATTCACGTTAAAATGGCGTCAATCTACTCAACACGGCTTCATATATTCTATTTTCAAATATTCTATTTCAAATATTTCTATTCAAATATTTCTTTTTCAAATATTTCTATTCAAATATTTCCTTTCAAATATTTCTTTTTCAAAACTGGAATGAGGCCCAATCAATTACCATATAATGTTAATTATATGGATTTTCTACAACACATGTATAACATAACAACGATGAATAATCGACCATCATCCAAAGTGTATTCTACACTGTATAAGCATCAAATATAAATATTTAACGCTTATGACAGTCTGTCAATCAATCGATCGACATACAACTAATTACTGGGATTAGTGTATGTCATATATCACCCCAATACCCGTGTGGGGTTTTCAAACAATCAAACACATATTTTATTTATGCAGTTGGGCGATGTGTAAAATTTACCCTCCCAAACAATATCAGTCAAACGTGTGTATATAAACAAATTGTCGATTTGTTTATAAATTTCATTTTAAATACACGTTAAAAAATTTATTTTTAACTATAAAATATTTAAACTATATAAATATTTTATTCCATTTCACATCACATCACACAATCAACTACACATCAAAATCAAACAAACAAGCATACAAGCCATCCATGGTCTGTGGACGACGGGTGTCGGGTGCTACTAAACACCGTCTACATCCTAGTATATATTTCAAACTAGAAATAAAAATAAAGGTGAGGAGTTCTCACAGACTAGCTAATCCAAACACCACGACTCTTCTTATGTCGGAAAATCTCGCCATGCCCGCCTTTTGTTACTTTCGTTGCCCGTACTCACTACATGTATAAAAATCGAATTTTTACTTCGCTATTCAATATATAAAAATCAAATTTTTAGTTTGCTATTCAATATATAAAAATCAAATTTTTTACTTTGCTATTCAATATATAAAAATCAAATTTTTACGTTGCTATTCAATATATAAAAATCGAATTTTTACTTTGCTATTCAATATATAAAAATCGAATTTTTACTTTGCTATTCAATATATAAAAATTATGATTTTTCCTTTCTATATTATAAAAATCCCACCTTCCATTTATATAAAAATCCTACCTTTATCATGCTAAAAATCAAATCTTTATTTTCAAATTCATATTTTTACGATAAAAATCATATTTTTATTATAAAAATCATCTCTTTATTCTATTTTAAAAACAATACTAATTATATAAATTGATTTTAATCCTCGTTTAAAACCAATTACATTAATTAAATAAATAAAAATAAATAGAAGGAAGACTTACAGTGGAAAGTTTGGGAGAGGAGAGGGCTGCCGGGGTTCGTCGGAGGTTGGGTGCTCTCGGTGGTCGGGGTCTGGACGAGGTGGCGGGCTTGCGGATTTAGGGCTACGGGGGTTTCACGGTGCTGGGATTCGATGGTGGAGGGGCGAGGCGTTTGAGGGTGGGGTGTTGCCGGAGATGGCGAGGGGGGCGAACGCCTAGCGACGGTGGCGGCGTGGGCAGCTCAGAGGGGCGCGTCGAGGTTCCTCCGTCGGTTTTGATTTTTTTTTATATCTTAGTTTCGATCTGTACAATGGAAAAAGGGGGGATGGTTGACCGGCTAAAGAGAAAAAAAAGGGGGGTGGAAGCTTTGTATATAATTTTATTATTTTATAACTATTTTATTTTATCCAAAAAGTAACTTTTTAATACGAACTCCAAACGAGACCCACCGACTGCCGCCCCTAGCTAATTACCCCTATTCCGGACACAATGGGATATGCCATGTAAGCCAATTCGATCGTTTCGATCTGTTTTCGTCAAAATCAAAATATAACTCTATATATTGAATTTGATCGCACATTTCAATTTACTGGGGTCACATACTAACTAGAAAAATTCCAGAAAAATATTTTCTAGCTTCGTATTGATGATACGGTCCTAACAAAACTAATTTCGTCAAATACTAAGACCGTCTGAAACATGGCCATTTTCCAGTCGATTAAAATCAATTGAAAACTGGTCAAACGTGTTTTCCTTTACCACACTCACATATTGATTCAAAAAATTATGAAATTTGAAACCTAGCAATAATTTGACATCGCGGGTCCAACAAAAGTAGTTTCGTCGAAATCCGAGGTCGTTTGCAAAATGGCCATTTTTAAGGGTCGAAATTCCATAGCGACTATTCTGAAATTTCAACTGGACATATCTTTTGATCCCCGTTATGAAATTTCAATTTTTCGGATTCGTTGGAAAGATATTCTCAATTAGATTCAAATATTTTTGGTTTCACTAAAATCCGGTTTATTTTGAATCCTGTACATCCATTTGAAATTTGAAATCGAATTATCGAACTACCGCGCCATTTTCAATTCCTTTTATAATTTAAAATAAATATTTATATTCTAACAACGATCTATATAAATATATACTTTCTTATTCTATTCAAATTAAATTTCTCGATGATATTATTTAAAATAATTCATTTTAAATATTCAAAATTCGCTAAAATTGCCAATTTAAAAATTTTAAATTGGCTCGCATTTCCGGGTTATTACAATTCCAAAAATCTTTGAAAAATTCTAACTCCTTAAATTTTAGAAAAAATTCGGCAGAGTCTCCCCTTCACGGAGGGACATCTGCAATATTGCAGGTTCAACAAATATGTATTCATCGACTCTCAAGTTCGGAAAAATCAAAAATCAAACCCCAAAAACCAAACAAAAATCCAAAAATTTATATTTTGCGTAGGCGTACCTTTTTGCAGGCATTATCAAGCAAAAATTTTAATTTATAGCAAATACGCAATCCAATTCTATCCTCTAAAGCTGTCTCATACTTGTACTTAACTGCATTCACCAGGTAAGTACCAATATATAATATAACTTTTCAATGATATACATGCGAGTACATAAAGTCCTAGATCAACACTTTGATCCTTACTGGGTTAAATCCTTCGGGTTTCAAATCACCCTTGTTATACCAACTTTATTTTTACTTAACCCACTTAATTTATTCAACTTTTTAATTCAACTATTGCTAAATTATATACAAGCCATCCAACAATCAAACAATAACCAAGCAAACAAAACTGAACAACCCAACCAAAACATTTTGATTCAACATTACTATTCCTTGTTTGTTTTCACTTTGGTTTCACATATTCCCATATCACTTGGTTCATATCCACTTTGATTTCTTATTCGTTTGTTGGTTCGATTATCAAATTCCAAAGGTATTTTATTTAACTACAACACCCTATATCCAATTCTGATTTAACTCGACTTATCCAAGGTAAGTCGTATCCCACCTTTAGTTTTAACTCCATCCAAACCCATCCAACAAATCAAATACTTCAATAATTCGATAAGATAATTCTTTATCTATACAATAGATAATTTGGGTAAAATTATTTCATTTACCCTATTTCCAAAAATATTTAAAATAGTTTATATTCAAATACAAATACGCGCTCTCAACATATACACTCAACTCAATCTAGGGTATTACTGACCCCATCTCTATTGAGTTACACCACAGAGCCAAGGTTATCACTAAACCAATAGCTCTGATACCACTGTAACGACCCGGAAATTTCGATGCTCGAATTTTCGACAATAATACATAAACCCGTATCACTTGCCAAAAACCCAAGTATCGAACCCCTGACTGTTAATAGAAAGAAGTTAGAGGGTGAGAAAAGAAAGAAATGTTAGAATAGAAGAAAGAAGAAGAACACTTCAGAATCTCACAGCGGAACGAATAAATATAATATCTCAAATCTCTTTACAAAAAGAAACTGTATAGATACATACCAATCATCAGAGTACATCATATATCAGACACAGCGGAAATACACTTTGAATAACTAACGGTGAAGCCTCCTGCTTCCAGCTCCTGGAAAATTCCAAGCGAAACTTGACCTATAAATATACTCGGTCTGACCCGAGCACATTTGATTTAAAACAAAATTCACCGGGTCAGTCTGGAATACTATCAGTGATAAATTCATAACACAAACAACTTGTTTAACTTTGGAAATCCTTTTGAAATAAAAGGATAATAGTAAGACCAGTCCACACATAAACACAGATGGTTTTTACCTTACTATAACCCAAACATCTTTGAAATCAATATATTTTCTGATATTATCATAGTGTCTATCAATCCACAAATAAATAACCAAGTAGCAGAACGCTTGCATCTCACGCTCTACATATATAGTATATAACCAAAAACCGCGGGCACTTATTGGAAATTGGATTCCGACTATGACAAGGTATGGGACCACCTGCCGATAGTGTATCTCTAGAGGCGAATACACTGGGTTCAACAAGAACGTCTTGCAACCCGGCCCTCACATGACCGACCACTCATTTCGCTTGAGTGTATCGAATGTATATCACCGACGGTGGTAGCTAGTCACTATCTCCCGATATGGGACAGCATCGATAGATTTAAGAAGCAAAAGGAATTTCTCTAGATAGGTGATCATACACCCTAAAGGGAGCGACCCACATAGCCATGCTGCCTACCCGATTTCTGTCATTTCCCGGTTGATGAGGCTTGAGGCTACGCTTGACCGTCACATCAAATTCACTTTGAATGCCACATCGTCAGATCCATCGAAATCATGAATTGACGCCAACAACAATACATTATGTGTCAGCCAAAGAAGTTTCCTTCTCTGCCTCCACTCTTGGTATAGTTGAGGAAATCAATATACGTGACCGTTCTGGAAATACTCTGTCAGACACTCGTCCAAACAAGTCATCCAGGAACAGGATGAACCGAAGGTACTCTCCTACTGCATCCAATAGGAATCACCCCAAGGATCAGTAGCGAGAAGTCCTTGCAATCCATAGATTTCAACCATGACCGAACCCCAGTATATCTCTGCGTCGACTCAGCGATTGTTAGTGGTTCTTCGACTTATGAAGATCTATGGTCTTCAATGCTCCATCTTTAACGTCTTCATGCTCAACGTGATCACACAGTTGATTCGAAGTGGTTTTGGGTCTAGTTCCCATCCCGGTCTCTTCGAAAACAACTCGTCAAAAGGTATAGCTCATTTGATAGTCGGTTGTTTAACTATCAAATCACATCAGTGATATTAAGTCTATTGGCAGCTCAAGTTATTTATTTAAAACTATTTCGTTAAAATATTTCCATCGATTCTAGTAATCGATTCCATGAATTATATTATAACCAACTTCCCTAGTTTATTACTTCGAAAACAATTATCGATACTCACTTTTGAATAGCGAAGTTACTTTTATCTCTCTTGTTCGGACATATTCTTATATTTCATAAACACACCTTTATTTCTCCTTAGTTTGGAAACACAAATTTCATCTTTCTTAAACACTCCTTGGAATTCTCTTATTTTTAAATATTGTTATCGCTTCATAACTCCTTTCAGTTTCATTGAACACTGGAAATACCATTTCATCTATACTTTAACTAAAAAGGTATAATTTCAATTAAAAAATGGTCTATTGATTTATTTCTTTTGAATAATTGCGCTTACCAAAATATATTATTAATTACTTCAGAAATAGAGTTATCTTTCTAATTATACGTCCAATCACACTTCTGGTCTGACCCAAATAATACAAGGCTTAATTTGAGTCAATTGGTTTTACTTATATTTCTAAATCCTTACACATTTCCAATTTCGATATTTTCCAACTAAATCGTTCACATCATCCTCTACCATTGCAAACAATATCGTCTTTTGATAATTGTGACATCGTCCAAGTCGGGGTATTTTAATTACCTCTCAGACCTTGGTCGATCTGGTTCTTATCTCCAGACACAGAAGTCTGCAACTCAAAACATTTATCCCACTTCTATTCTCACTTATCCCAATTTTGGTAAATCATTTCTTTCATTCGAAAACCCTTTTCACACATTAATTCCCACTCTTTACTTAGGTAACTTCCTCGACGAATCTTATTGGCTATTTGAACCAACTATGTTATTATAACCCTCTCCTTCCATTGGAAATTTCCTTTGACTCTCTTTACTTAACTAATTAATTAAGTAAATAATTCAAATTCACTTTAACCTCATTCTAATAAACTTAGTTAATTAGGTACATCTCTATTTGAAACTCTCGTATTCTCTTACGAGTCATTTTTACAAACCTTGTTTGTAAACTCGGATTAAAATCCTTTTATATAACTCTACCCAAAACTTAGTTAACTTTATATCCATTTGGATCATTTCTAATTTAATTCATCATTTAAATTAATCACTTTGATTATCATTATTTAAAATTATAATTTACTTTAGCATTAACTACTTTAGTCGTAGTTAATTTCTTTATACTTAGGAATAAAATAATAAATCTTTAATTAACTAGAAATAGATAATTGACCCTTTAAAAGATCATTAAATTATAATTTACTTCATTAATGATAATTAACTTAATAATTATAGTTAATCAAAGATTAACTGAATTAAACAACCTGCGATAAGTTTAAACGAATAGTTGAAAACCATCGATTCGATTAACTAAAACCTCCTCCAATTGTCATCTTTGATTTGAACAGTCCCTTTCGTCGACTGTCAACATCAGTTAATCCTTAACTGACCTTTATTCACCATTTTCCCCTTTTAAATTAATTAATAACTTACTTAATTTAAAAATATCATTTAATTGCTTTATAAAAACCATTATTCAATTTTTACCAATACGTGTATTGGTTTCTGTCCTTTTGACACAATATTTCATAATATAAAATATTTAATCCAATTCTTGATAGCCTGATTATAAATATAAATATATATGTATAAATTTCATTTTAATTAACTCGTATAAATCAGTTTAAATCCCATTTCAGTTATAAAATTAAATTTATAACTTTTAACTTCGTCAGTTCGCCCCGCGGCAAAACGACGTCATCTGATGGAATTTACACCATCACTGCCAATGACTTAATGAATCCTATCAATTGACTAAAACCACAACCCAACCAGCATTTATCCAATCCGAACAGGGTTTATATTGTTTTGGGTGTCAATCCGTATAGATGAAAAAAATATGATCAACAATTAAAATAAATTTGAGGAATTCAATTTGATTCCTCCTACATGTCCTTCTTTACATCACTTAGCACATACGAAAAAGTTTTCGTTAGTATAACACATTAAAATGACAAATAAATACGGTTAACCATTCAAACAAAACCAATAGCAATCATAGCATCCAATCAACCAAATTTAACCGATATGTTAAATTATATGGATTTATCACATCACAGTAGTCCAGAGAAGTGTGAGAATTAACTCACCAGTGGATACGGTTGACTGTGGACGTGTTTGTTCTTTTTAATTTGCAACGGACATCCAAAATTTGCTGAAATTTCAACAGTGTCAGATCAGTGCCTAGTCAGTGCCATCGTCTAGGTCTCGTCCCTGCGATCCCAACGGATCCAGTTTTATCAAATTTTGTTAATGTACGCAAAAGATATCGCAGTTCGAAGTTTAAATAATTTTAACGAGTTTTAATTAATTAAATAAATAAAAATTTAAACCTTTAATTAACTCGCCACGTCACTGCCATGTCAGCCTACCCTAGTCACCGCGTCACACGTTCACTTCCACCCAAGAAGAAAAACCCGATCTTCCTTCCATCGTGAAAAGCTTGGCCACATCCTTCCACCGCCGGAGCTAATACAGTCCACTGGAGCTCCGACCGATCACATCCCCAGAACCGCCTATCAGAGACCCCCCAAAGACAGCAGACCCGCCACCCAGCTCCGCCCCTAATCGCCAGAAATCAGATTTCCCCAATTTCCGTTTATCCCCCAAATTCGCCACCGTCGATCGGCTATGGACGCCTCCACCACCACGAAACTGACCGCTGCGCCTCGACCTTCCGTTCCCCTCAGACCTCAGCCACCACAAACCTCCCAGCACGCCGGAAACAGCCCAACTCCGACCATCATAAGTAAAGCGAACCCAAAAAAATACCACCTCCGATCATCTTCGATTTCCCGTCACCACAGGCCCTTTCAGGTACCCCGACCAAAGACAATAACGAAGGCCTCCCTGTCCTCTACAACTTTGCCTTCGACCCCCCTATCGATCGTCAGCTAAAACTCCGTCAAAACCCCGAAAAATGAAAACTGTTTCTCACCGTCCATCGCGAATTCCGGCCACCACCATGCTACGATCACCCTGGAATTTTATGTGCAGCTAGCTAACATCCCGATCTACAACTTCCCCTCAGGTTCCCCTAGCAAAACCCTCACGGATTGGAAGATATAATTCATTTTGTAACGGGGGTTTATTTGCAAAATTGATGGAGGAATTTTCTGGTTGGCTGAAAATTTGATGAGGGAAGGGTTTATATAAGGGAATTTTATTATATTTTAAGTTGATGTGATGTTTGACAATGACCAACGATTTTTATTTCGTGTCTATCGCTATTTTGAATACTGTTTATTGATCCATGCGGTCACATACAAGCTCCGTTCGCGACGCAACTGGACGGCATAATATAATTTGACGATACGGTCCTAACGAATCTTGTTTCGTCGAATTATGTGCTCGTATGCTCAAACAGCATTTGTTTACGTTCAAATAGTCGCTTTTATCTTGCATTTTATTCTGCCACGCTCACAGAATAACCCCGATTGACGTGCAGTTTGAAAATCTAGCAATAGTTCGTCATTACGGTCCCAAAAAAATTTGTTTCGTCGAAAACAGAGATCGTTTGAAGAAAGTCCCTTTTAAACGGCCCAATTTGAATTAAAATAAATAAATTTTAAAATACTTCAATATAATATAATCAAAATATCGCGATTGGTCATACATGACCAGAATCTGATATATTATCAAGGAGAAATATCTCGGGTTCAATTCCAAGCCAAATCGATATATAAAATATTTTAAAACCGTTATTTTATATAAGTGCAGCGCTATATATTAAAGGAAATTCCTGGCGCTGTTTTTCTGAGAATTTGATTTGGACATAAAACAAAATCTACACGACGAAAACTCGATTTTTCTCTGCCCTTGGAAAGATATTATCTAACCGGTCCTGGCGTTTCTTATTTCGAGGAAATCCGACTTATTTTGAACCCGGTACGACCCATTGAAGTTCAAAACGCCTAAACGCGAACTACCGCACCGCTGCAGCTCGTTATTTAATTAAATTATAAACTATATGTGCGACGATCATCAAACAGGCGATATCGTCGATATATTCTCAACATAGACGATATTGACCCTCTATATCTCGCCGATATACGTTATACTGCGAATTCAACAAATTCTCGATATCTTGGAATTAAAAATATTATTTTATTTATTTATTATTTAAATTAAATATTCAAAAATAATTAAACTCCCTTATTTAAATCCAAACTAGTATTTAAATAAATTAAAATAATCGGTCAGAAAATGCGGGTCGTTACACCATACATTCGTTCCTCTTGTTCAGCATCGCACAAAAGCCTTAGCTGCACCAACCTTCCACTCGTCGTGCCACCAGAAGATGACCAACCTCCGAACAGACTTCATCAGGAGCATCGTCGTAGCCTACTCCACTTACAACCAAAGCAGTGTCTCCCCATACCTCTTCTAATGCCCGCAATTGATCCCCGACGGTTACAGCTTTACACCCCAATTTCGGTCACATTAGCACCTTAGGACCGAACACCTCCGTTCAGTATATAGCGCTTGATGAGCTTTGCTGTTGTAACCACCCGGAAAATCTGAGCCAATTTAAAAATTTTATTTTGGCAACTTTAATGAATTTTGAATATTTAAAATGATTTATTTTAAATAATAACGATGAGAAATTTATTTTGAATAGAATTAGAATGTATATATTTATTTGAATCGACGTTAGAATATAAATATTTATTTTTAATTATAAAAGGAATTGGAAATGGCGTGGTAGTTTGAAAATTCGATTTCAAATTTCAAATGAACATACAGGATCCAAAATAAACCAGATTTTAGAGAAACCAAAAATATTAGATTCTATTTGAAAATATATTTCCAACAAATCTGAAAAATTGAAATTTCATAGCAGGAATAAAAAGTTATGCCCAACTGAAAATTCAAAATAGTCACTATGGAATTTTGGCCCTTAAAAATGGAAATTTTGCAAACGACCTCTGTTTTCGACGAAACCACTTTTGTTGGGTCCATGATGTCAAGTTATTGCTAGATTTCGAAATTCATAATTTTCTGAATCAATATGTTAGCTTGGCGAAGTTAAACATGTTTTGACAGTTTCAGTCAATTTGGATCGACCAGAAAATGGCCATTTTTCAAATGGTCTCCAAACTTGATGAAATTAGTTTTGTTAGGATCGTATCGTCAATACAAAGCTAGAAAATATTTTTATGGAATTTTCATGGTCCGTATGCGACCCCGATAAATTGAAATGTACATTTAAAATTAAATATATTGATTCATATTTTAATTTCAGCGAAAACTGATCGAAACAGAAAACTGGCTTACGATACATATCCCATTGTTTTCGGAATGGGCGTTATTAGCTTGGGACGACAGTCGGTGGGTTTGATTTTGAATTCAAAATAAAAAGGTGCTTTTTGAAATTAAAAAAAATAATATATATGTATATCACCCTCTTACCTCTCTCTTTGTAATAACCCGGAAATCTGAGCCAATTTATAATTTTTATTTTGGCAATTTTGATGAATTTTGAATATTTAAATTGAATTATTTTAAATAAAAACGACGAGAAAATTATTTTGAATAGAGTTAGAACATATATATTTATATAGATCGTCGTTTGAATATAAATATTTATTTTAAATTATAAAAGGAATTGAAAATGGCGCAGTAGTTTGAAAATTCAATTTCAAATTTCAATTGAACATACAGAATTCAAAATAAATAGGATTTTGGTGAAACCTAAAATATTAGAATCTATTTTAGAATATTTTTCCAACGAATCCGAAAAATTGAAATTTCATAGCGGGAATCAAAAGATATGCCCATTTGAAAATTCAAAATAGTCGCTATGGAATTCTAGCCCTTAAAAATGGCCATTTTGCAAACGACCTCGGTTTTCGACGAAACCACTTTCGTTGGATACGCGATGTCAAGTTATTGCTAGTTTCAAAATTCGTAATTTTCTGAATCAATATGGGAGCGTGGTGAAGTTAAACGTGTTTTGACAGTTTCAGTCAATTTCGATCGACCAGAAAATAGCCATTTTTCAAACGTTCTCAGAATTTGACGAAATTAGTTTTGTTAGGACCGTATCGTCAGTACGAAGCTAGAAAATATTTTTCGGGAATTTTTAGAGTCCGTATGTGGCCCCGGTAAATTGAAATGGGCGTTCAAATTCAATCTATAGAGTTATATTTTGATTTTGACGAAAACTGATCGAAACTGCCGAATTGGCTTACGAAACATATCCCATTGTGTTCAAAATGGGGGTCAGTAGCTAGGGAAGACAGTCGTTGGGTCTCGTTTCGAGTTCGAATGAAAAGTCAACTTTTTATTGAAAATTAAATTAAATAAAATTAATATATATACCCCTTCCCCAAATTAAAACCCTCGTTCACAAATAAACCTGCTCCTCTTTCATCTAACGCCCGCCGTCCCTTCCAGCAGATGCCGCCTCCACCATCGCGCCTCCCCAGGCGGCGGGCACCATCTCTGACCCTCTTCGACGGCCGCTACCCCTCTTTCGTCTCTCCTCCTCCCCCATTCGAACCCTGTAAACCCGTGAAGCCCCAAAAGCCACGCCCTGGCCAAATTTAACCTCACCGCCACCTGCACAGCCCTGCGCCGCCCAGTCAATCGCCTTCCCATCTCCACGTGCACAGAGACCCCCCTCCTTCCTCAGTCCCGTCGCGCCCCCACCCCTTTTGATCGATTTCTCCCCTTCGACAGCCAACGCCAACCTCCTTCCACCTCCGCAAGCCTCCTTGATTACCCAAAACCTCATGTGAGTTTTTTTTACAAATTTTTATTTATATATGTTAATAAAATATGATTTTTATTATGTATAACGTATAAAAATGTGATCTTTTATATGTGTATAGCGTTAGAATATAAAAATATGACTTTTATATAGTAGAATAAAAATTTGATTTTTATATACATGACAACATTATAAAGAAACAATTTTAATTATAAAGGTTGCAATATAAGGATTCGATTTTTATTATGAAGTTATTGTTATAAAAAATCGATTTTTATATATGTGAAGTGGAAATAAAAATAATATTTTTATGTACATGTAGTGATAACAAAAATGTGATTTTTACTATAAACAGCGTGTAAAGGATTGCGCTGAATTTCGGGGAAATCCAAGCCATTCAGAAATTCAGAAATGAAACGGTGGAGTGGAACCCTCGGTGAGAACTTCTCACTTTTAAATTTGTTTTCTAGTTAAAATATATACTAGGTTGCAGACGGTGCTTGGCAGCACCCGACACCCGTCGTCCACAGATCATGGATGACTTGGATGTGTGATTGTTTGTGTTGTGAAATTTGACTGTTGATTGTGATGTGAAATAAAATATATATTCTTGTGTCGAAATAAAATATATATTCATGTGTTGAAAAAAAAAATATATTCATGTGTTGAAATAAAATATATAGTCGTGTGTTGAAATAAAATATATATTCATGTGTTGAAATAAAATATATATTCACGTGTTGAAATAAAATATATATTCATGTGTTGAAATAAAATATATATTCATATGTTGAAATAAACGAAATATTCATTTACAAATCGAACGATTTGTTTATGAACACCGATTTGGCTGATATTGATTGGGACGATAAATTTTACACATTGCCCAACTGCAAAAATAAAATCTGTGTTTGATTGTTTGAAAATCCACACGGGTATTGGGATGATATTTGACATACACTAATACCGATTGTTTAGTTGTATGTCAATCGATGGGTTGACAGACTATGTAAGCATTAATTATTTATATTTAATGCATATGCAGTTGTGTGGTGCACTATGGATGTTGGTTGATGATTTATCGTTGCTGTTATATACATGTGTTGTAGGGAATCCATATAATTAACTTTATATGGTAATTGATTGGGCCTCATTCCAATTTGGAAAATTAGAAATAAATATTCATGTGTTGAATAGAAATAAATATTCATGTGTTGAATAGAAATATAAATTCATGTGTTGAGTAGAAATATAAATTCATGTGTTGAATAGAAATATATATTCATGTGTTGAGTAGAAATATAAATTCATGTATTGAATAGAAATATATATATATTCATGTGTTGAATAGAAGAATAAATATTCATGTGTTGAATAGAAATATAAATTCATGTGTTGAACAGAAAAATAAATATTCATGTGTTGAATAGAAATATAAATTCATGTGTTGAATAGAAATATATATTCATGTGTCGAATAGAAATATAAATTCATATGTTGAATAAAATAGATATTCACGTGTTAAATAAAAATATATATACATGTGTTGAAGAAAATATTCATTTGCTGAATAGAATAACGAAGTTATTAAAATATATAAAGCCGTGTTGGTTAGATATGCGCCATTTTGATGTGAATGATATTTATATCGATTTTATTTATTTTTATAATGAATATAGAAAAGGTTGTGATTTCAAAATATAATGTTTTGAAAACCATATCATTTATATATCGATGATATGGAATATTCAATTTTTATTAGGAATTGAATATGAAGTTGAAATCGTTTTGAAAACGAAGTTAAAACGATTTATAAAATACGTTTTAAAAGGAAACCGATGAAATATATATAATATATTTATATTATACATATTATGGCCTGAATAGAATGCGCCGCGCTGCGGCAGTTCACGAATTTCGACCATTGACTTCGAATTGACGTTGCGGGAGATCCGACTATCGGATTCTCCTAAAACCAGAACTGTTGGGTTCGTATCGAAAAGAGCTTTCTAACGAATATTAGAAATTAGAAATCTAATGGTTGGATTTGGAATTATGTCCAAATCAAATTTGGAAAAGGTCGCTGTAAGTGCAGTTCGATGGCCGTTGATGGAAATCGACTGTACGGGCCTTGATAAAATTATTGAAAATAGTAATAATTTGTGTAAAATCATAAGAAATGATTTGTGAAGAATTGAGATGAAAAATTCCAAACTTGAAAAGATAAAAATTGATTTTTATCGAAATGAACTAGTTTTGAACTAGAATAATAATTTATTTATTTTTAAATAAATAAATTGGATTTGAAAGGGTTTTAAAAGTAACCAGAAGTTTCAACAATGGAATTGGAATGGAACTGATTTTTGGGTTTATCCTGAACCGTGTTTTAAAGGACATTGGTTCTTTAACCCAGTTAAAGATAGGATATGGTTTCCCAAGTTAAACAATCACTGATATGATTTTTGGGAAGATTAAAACTAAGTGGAGTTTTAATGAATCTT
Organism: Allium sativum; assembly: GCA_030737875.1. Classification (NCBI taxonomy): domain Eukaryota; kingdom Viridiplantae; phylum Streptophyta; class Magnoliopsida; order Asparagales; family Amaryllidaceae; genus Allium; species Allium sativum. The sequence goes on along the minus strand of CM060916.1, from coordinate 93,117,995 downwards.
TAATTAGATTGAAATAATCGAGAATGGAGTATCACCAGTTTTGCTCCAGGTGATAGTTAAATCTTTAATTAGATTTTAACATGAAACGGTAATTGAATTTACAGATAACACCGTGGTGTTAGATATGAAGTATTACCAGTTTTACTTCATGGGATGAATAGGTTGGGATTGGGAAATAAAATAAATGATTACTTCAGTGTGGTTCGCTAATCCCGACTAATTTCAATTGATATTCAAAGGAAGAATAAAGAATAAATTTAAAGAATTTATCTTTGATAAAATTAATGGGAACCTTTCCCAAAGTATAAGAATATTTGAATAAAAGAATATTCTGAATTGGAATGAGGCGTATGTTGTGTTTGTGTGACACTTGTTTAGTTGAATATTCAGAATAGTCGCTATGGAATTCTGGCCCTTAAAAATGGCCATTTTGCAAAAGACCTCAGTTTTTGAGAAACCACTTTTGTTGGATCCGCGATGTCGAGTTATTGCTAGGTTTCAAAATTTGTAATTTTCTGAATCAATATGTGAGCATGGCGAAGTTAAACGTGTTTTAACAGTTTCAGTCAATTTCAATCGACCAAAAAATTGCCGTGTTTCAAACGGTCTCAGAATTTGATGAAATTAGTTTTGTTAGGATCGTATCGCCAATACGAAGCTAGAAAATATTTTTCGGGAATTTTAGAGTCCATCTGTGGCCTCGGTAAATTGAAATGTGTGTTCAAATTTAATATATAGAGTTATATTTCGATTTTGACAAAAACTGATCGAAACGGCCGAATTGGCTTACGAAACGTATCCCATTGTGTTCAAAATGGGGGTAGTTAGCTAGGGAAGACAGTCGTTGGGTCTCGTTTCGAGTTCGAAAAAAAGTTAACTTTTTATTGAAAATTAAATTAATATATATATATACCCCTTCACCAAATTAAAACCCTCGTTCACAAATGAACCCGCTCCTCTTTCATCTAACGCCCGCCGCCCCTTCCAGCAGACGTCGCCCCCACCATCGCACCTCCCCAGGCGGCACGCACAATCTCCGACCCCCTCGAACGGCCGCTACCCGTCGTTCCTCTCTCCTCCTCCCCCATTCGAACCCTACAAGCCCGTGAAGCCCCAAAAAGCCATGCTCCGGCCAAATTTAACCCCACCGCCACCTGCACAGCCCTGCGCCGCCCAATCAATCGCATCCCCATCTCCACGTGCGCAGAAACCCCCCTCCTTCCCCAGTCCCGTCGCGCCCCCACCCCCTTTTGATCGATTTCTCCCCTTCGACAACCAGCGCCAACCTCCTTCCACCTCCCGCAAGCCTCCTTCGTCACCCAACCACTCATGTGAGTTTTTATTACAAATTTTTATTTATATATGTTATTAAAAATACGATTTTTATTATGTGTAACGTGTAAAAATGTGATCTTTTATATGTGTATAGTGTTAGAATGTAAAAATATGACTTTATATATATAGTAGAATAAAAATTTGATTTTTATGTAAATGACAACATTATAAAGAAACGATTTTTATTATAAAGGTTGCAATATAAGGATTCGATTTTTATTATGAAGTTAGTGTTATAAAAATTCGATTTTTATATATGTGAAGTGGAAATAAAAATATGATTTTTATGTACATGTAGTGATAATAAAAAAAATGTGATTTTTACTATGAACAGCGTGTAAAGGATTGTGTTGAATTTCGGGCAAATCCAAGCCATTCAGAAATTTATAAATGAAACAGTGGAGTGGAACCCTCGGTGAGAACTTCTCACTTTTAAATGTGATTTTTACTATGAACAACGTGTAAAGGATTGTGTTGAATTTCGGGCAAATCCAAGCCATTCAGAAATTTAGAAATGAAACAGTGGAGTGGAACCCTCGGTGAGAACTTCTCACTTTTAAATTTGTTTTCTAGTTAAAATATATACTAGGATGCAGATGGTGCTTAGCAGCACCCGACACCCGTCGTCCACAGGCCATGGATGACTTGTATGTGTGATTGTTTGTGTCGTGAAATTTGACTGCTGACTGTGATGTGAAATAAAATATATATTCATGTGTTGAAATAAAATATATATTCCTGTGTTGAAATAAAATATATATTCATGTGTTGAAATAAAATATATACTCATGTGTTGAAATAAAATATATATTCCTGTGTTGAAATAAAATATATATTCATATGTTGAAATAAAAGAAATATTCATTTACAAATTGAACGATTTGTTTATGTACACCGATTTGACTGATATTGATTGAGATGATAAATTTTACACATTGCCCAACTGCACAAATAAAATCTGTGTTTGATTGTTTGAAACCCCACACGGGTAATGGGATGATATTTGACATACACTTATCCTGATTGTTTAGTTGTATGTCAATCGATGGGTTAACAGACTGTGTAAGCGTTAATTATTTATATTTAATGCTTATGCAGTTGTGTGGTGCACTATGGATGATATTTGATGATTTATCGTTGCTGTTATATACATGTGTTGTAGGGAATCCATATAATTTACGTTATATGGTAATTGATTGGGCCTCATTCCAATTTGGAAAATAAGAAATAAATATTCATGTGTTGAATAGAAATAAATATTCATGTGTTGAATAGAAATATAAATTCATGTGTTGAATAGAAATATAAATTCATGTGTTGAATAGAAATATATATATTCATGTGTTGAATAGAAGAATAAATATTCATATGTTGAATAGAAATATAAATTCATGTGTTGAATAGAAAAATAAATATTCATGTGTTGAATAGAAATATAAATTCATGTGTTGAATAGAAATATATATTCATGTCTCCAGCAGAAATATAAATTCATGTGTTGAATAAAATAGATATTCATGTGTTGAATAAAAATATATATACACGTGTTGAAGAAAATATTCATTTGTTGAATAGAATAACGAAATTATTGAAATATATAAAGTCGTGTTGGTTAGATATGCGCGATTTTGACGTGACCGATATTTATATCGATTTTATTCATATTTATAATGAATGTAGAAAAGGAAGTGATTTCAAAATATAACGTTTTGAAAATATTATCATTTATGTATCGATGATATGGAATATTCAATTTTGATTAGGAATTGAATACGAAGTTGAAATCTTTTAAAAACGAAGTTAAAACAATTTATAAAATACGTTTTAAAAGGAAATCGATGAAATATATATAATATATTTATATTATGTATAAAGGCCTGAATAGAACGCGCCGCGCTGCGGCAGTTCACGAATTTCGACCCTTGACTTCGAATTGACGTTGCGGGAGATCCAAGAGTCGGATTCTCCTTAAATCGTAACCGTTGGTTTTTATCGAAAAGAGCTTTCTAACGAATATTAGAAATTAGAAATCTAACGGTTGGATTTGGAATTATGTCTGAATCAAATTTGGAAAAGGTCGTTGTTAGTGTAGTTCGAGTGCCGTTGATGGAAATCGACTATACGGCCTTGATAAAATTATTAAAAATAGTAATAATTTGTGTAAAATCATAAGAAATGATTTGTGAAGAATTGAGATGAAAATTCCAAATTTGAAAAGATAAAAATAGATTTTTATCGAAATGAACTAGTTTTGAACTAGAATAATAATTTATTTATTTTTAAATAAATAAACTGGATTTGAAAGGGTTTTAAAAGTAACCAGAAGTTTCAGTAATTGAATTGGAATGGAATTGTTTTAAGTTTATCGTGAACCGTGTTTTAAAGGACATTGGTTCTTTAACCCAGTTAAAGACAGGACATGGTTTCCCAAGTTAAACAATCACTGATATGCTTTTTGGGAAGATTAAAACTAAGTGGAGTTTTAATGAATCTTTAATTAGATTGAAATAATCGAGAATGGAGTATCACCTGTTTTGCTCCAGGCGATAGTTAAATCTTTAATTAGATTTGAACGTGAAATGGTAATTGAATTTACTGATAACACCGTGATGTTAGATATGAAGTATTACCAGTTTTACTTCATGGGATGAATAGGTTGGGATTGGGAAATAAAATAAATGATTACTTCAGTGTGGTTCACTAATCCCGACTAATTTGAATTGATATTCAAAGGAAGATTAAAGAATAAATTTAAAGAATTCATCTTTGATAAAATTAATAGGAACCTTTCCCAAAGTATAAGAATATTTGAATTAAAAAATATTCTGAATTGGAATGAGGCATATGTTGTGTTTGTGTTACACTTGTTTATTATATACGTGAGTTATTCAGAAAGACCGGGTTTATCCCATTCTGAATAACTGATTCGACGTGGTGTCGAGGATGAAGACAGTGGTCGAAGACCAGACGTATTCACATCATTTGGGTGATTACTGATGATCTTGATTGGGCTGTACAACCAAAAGGAGGGAATCAGTTGGTGATCGTCCAGACGTACTTGGAGATCGATGGATATGCGAGGTACAAGGTGCCTCTGGTTTCGTTCAGACCCAGAATGAACTTGTAAATGGACTGTGTTTCTGACATTGAATTTTATTCTGTGTGATTGAATTCTATTAAATATATATCTGTTTGGCGGCGGAGAATTTATTCTCTTGCTTAACGCCCTTCTCTGAGACATACGAGCTTAGGGGTTATATATTGATGGATATCAATCGCATGGAGTGAATTGCCTGTGTGGCATACCTAAGTGGCAAATGATCAAGGCTTTTTTTGAAAACAGAGCCTTGTGGTTGATGATCAAAGCACGACCTGTGTGGCATAGCTTTGTGTAGCGTTAATTCGCGAGCCTCACATCGCGGTTGTGTACCAGAAACGTGAGAGGACATCAGGGAGGGAATGCGTTTCCTTCTAGCTAGGGTGGTGTCAGTGACCTACCAGTCCTGACATTTATTTTATTTTCACCTGTGTGGTTGTTGCTGTTGCGAGGCGCCTCAGATAAATCGGTGACTGTGTGGAGCCGATGGAGTCATTTGGCTCATTTATGCCCCAAAGGGCGGGGAAACGTAGTGTTCAGGCATAATAATCCACATCGTGGACCGGCCCTGACGATCCAAGGCTTGTCTGCGTGCTTGCCTGAGGCTCGAGATAGCGAGTCTCGAATCGGTAGAGGACGATCCCTGGCCTCGGTTCATAGATGGAAATCCAATTGCCAAATACGTGACTTTGCGGATTTATTTGTAGAGCCTAGTATGGCGACATGATATATGGTGCCCATGCCGTCTTTGATTGATATTTATGATTGAATTTCTTTTGACAAAATACACATAGAATAGTATCAAATGATTTGTTTTTAACGTACCAAGTATGTTTGGCTATTATATGGGGAAACCCTATCCTCCGGCTTTTGTTGCATTGTGTGATGGGACCTGGGTCTTATAATAGCTTCATCTTTTCAAAAAGCATTGCGTTGTTTTGTTATATGCACTGGTATTCTTGGGAGGAAACCTGTTCCGTGTTATACAGCATGGTCCCTTGACATATCTGATTTAAAGTAAAGCTTTAAATAACTGTTTTAGTTCTCACACCAGTCACATGACTGACCTGGAGTTTATTGTTTTAACCTAAACTCTGGGTGCCATTATTTTCCGCATGAGCAGCTAGTAGTTTTGGTTTTGCAGATTTATATTCATAGGAACCTGGTTTATAACTGGAATGATATCCGGAAAGCTCTGTATCCGTATATCTCTTTCAGTTGTGTTTTGTATTATTTTTCCGCTGCGATGTATTTAAATGTAATTTAAATCTCTGATATTTTGTGATGTATAATATTTATTCATACTCTATATATTCTTTTATTCTGATGTAATTGTTGTAATATACAATGAAATGTTCTTCTGTTTGCGTTCCGATGTGGTTGGTTATCACTTCAATCCGGGCTTTCCTTACCAGGGAAGTTCGGGTCGTAACACTCCTCCCCCTTCAGTTATTCGCAATCGAAAAAAAAGAAAAAAAACTAATGAACAAATCGCGCCACCGCACCCTTCTCCTGTGCCGCCGTCGAGCGCGCTCACCTCCCTCCTCGATACCTCCCCCGCTGCCAAATCGAACAACCCCAAATTGCCATCATCGTTCACCGTAGGTCCGCCTCCCATCGTGAGGAGAAGCCTCGTCGACCCCCTCTCATTCATCGTAGAACCCCCACGGCTGCCATCCCCCTGCAAACCACGCACCGACCTGAAAGCTCCGTCCTCACCAAGCTTCGGTGCAACATCCCCTGACCCTCCTCCAACCGTTAATTGTGAGTCTTTATTTTATTTTCAGTTTTTAAAGCAGGAAAAAAAATATGATTTTTAAATCATACAAAAAACCCAAATTTTTAATTATATAAAGGATTGATTTTTAAGTTAATAAAATTAGCTTTTTATGATAAAGAAGATAATATTTTTAACATAGTAAAGATAATATTTTTAAATATGAGAAGGTTTGATTTTTATATTTATGATAGAAAGATAAAGGTAAGATTTTTATTTATACAATAAGAGTAATAAAAATATGATTTTTATATTATAGAAATAATAAAAATATGATTTTTATAATATATAGATAATAAAAATTTGACCTTTAAGTATGTAGCGATAGGATAAAAATACGACTTTTGTATATGAAGTAACGATATAAAAATGTGATTTTTATCATATATGTAGCAAAGTAAAAATATGATTTTTATCGTTTGAATGGCAATGTAAAAATGTGATTTTTATATATTCATTAGAGATAGAAAGATTTGATTTTTATCTATATAGTAACGGCATAAAAATGTGATTTTTATCTATGTAGCGTTGTTATAAAAATATAAATTTTAACGTAGGTATACTACATAAATCGACAATCAAAGCACGGTGTTGTGGAACCCAAGGTGAGAACTTCTCACTTTAATTTATTTTTCTAGTTGAAATATATACTAGGATGCAGACTGTGCTTAGCAGCACCAGACACCCGTCGTCCACAGACCATGGATGACTTGTTGTTTGTTTGATTGTGTTGTGAAATTTTATTGTGTTGTGCGGAATGGAATAAATAAAATATTCTTGTGTTGAAATAAAATATTTTATCATTAAAAATAAAAAAAATTAACGCGTATATGAATAAAATAAATATCCATAAGCAAATTAGATGATTTGTTTATGTACACACATTTGACTTATATTGATTGGGATGATACATTTTACACATCGCCCAACTACACAAATAAAATTCATTATTTGTTGATTGAAACCCCACACGGGTATTGGGATGATATATGACATACACTAGCCCCAATAATTAGTTGTATGTCGATCGATTGATTGACAGGCTGTATAAGCGTTGAATATTTATATTTGATACTTATGCAGTGTAGAATGCAGTTTGGATGATGGTTGAGTGTGTTTGACTATTGTTGTGTACATATGTGCAGGAAATCTATATAAATCAAACTATATGGCAATTGACTATGTCTGATTCTAGTTTAGAAAGAATGAATATTTTGAAATAATGATTATTTTAAAATGACGAATATTTTAAAATAATATTCGATAAAAGATCAAAATTTTATTTTGATGTCCGATTTGGGATGGACACGAATATATTTGAATATATAAAGCCGTGTTGATTAGATTGACGCCATTTTGACGTGAATGATATTTATATCGATTTTATTCATTTTATAATGAATATCGAAAAGGAATTGATTTCAAAATATAATTTTTGGAAAATATTATCATTTATATATCGATGATATAGAATATTCAATTTTGATTGGAAATTGAATATGAAGTTGAAATCGTTTTGAAAACGAATTTAAAACGACTTATAAAATACATTTTAAATGGAAATCGACGAAATACATATTATATATATTATATATATAATATAATGGCCTGAATAGAACACGCCGCACTGCGGCAGTTCGTGAATTTCGATCATTGACTTCGAACAGACATTACGGGAGATCCGACCGTCGGATTCTCCTAATATCGGAACCGTTGGGTTCGTATTAAAAAGTTCTTTCTAACGAATATTAGAGATTTTAAATCTAATGGTTGGATTTGGAATTATGTCCAAATCAAATTTGGAAAAGGTCGTTGTAAGTGCAGTTCGATGGCCGTTAATGGAAATCGACTGTACGGGTCTTGATAAAGTGCAAAATCATAAGAAATGATTTGGAAAGAATTGGAATGAAAAATTCCATATTTGAAAAGATAAAAATAGATTTTTATCGAAATGAACTAGTTTTGAACTAGAATTATAATCCCATTATTTTTAAAATAAATAAATTGGATTTGAAATGGTTTTAAAAATAACCAGAATTTCCAATATATAAATTGGAAATGGATTTGAAATCGAAACTGTCTTTGGAATATTTCGATGTTGGATTTCATGATTATACATATATCGTTATGGAAATTTGAAAGATATATTTATATCTTTATTTCCAATAGGATATTTGGTCATTATGCTATTTGTTATTGAATATAAGCCGATATATTTTCTATTCAGAGCCTTGTATTTAATATCAAATGGGATTTGGGTTTGTCGTGAATGGTGTCTTCATTAACACTGTTCTTAAACCCAGTTGAGAAAATATTAAATCTTTTTATTTAGATTTAATGAAGTATACCAATTAACTGATATTTAATTGGGATTGAGTTGAAATTGGTCTTTGGGTTTATCGCGAACGGTGTTTTAAATAATACTTGTTCTTTAACCCGATTAACAATGGAATAAGATTTTGGGTTGTCGTGAATGGTATCTTTAATAATACTGTTCTTAGACCCAATGGAGTTAAGAAAATCAGAAACTAACTAGAGATTGGTTAAGTTGAATGGTTTCCTGGGTATTGATCTGATGTTGGTTTCGGCCTTCAGGGTCAATACTTAGGGAATTGTTCACTTGCTAATTCACGGTTAAAGGCTGATGGAATGGAATGTGATTTTTGGTTTATCGTGAACCGTGTTTTAAAGGACATTGGTTCTTTAACCTAGTTAAAGATAGGAATAAGATTTTGGGTTGTCGTGAATGGTATCTTTAATAATACTGTTCTTAGACCTAATGGAGTTAAGAAAATCAGAAACTAACTGGAGATTAGTTAAGTTGAATGGTTTCCTGGTCGTTGATCTGATGTTGGTTTCGGCCTTCGGGGTTAATACTTAGGGAATTGTTCACTTGCTAATTTACGGTTAAAGGCTGATGGAATGAAATGTGATTTTGGGTTTATCGTGAACCGTATTTTAAATGACATTGGTTCTTTAACCCAGTTAAAGGCAGAATATGATTTCCCAACTTAAACAATTGTTAATATTGATTTCTAGGAAGATTAAAACCAAGTAAAGTTTTAATGCATCTTTAATTAGATTGATATAATATCCAAAGGAAGATTAAAGAATAAATTTAAGGAATTTATCTTTGATAAAATTAATGGGAACCTTTCCCAAAGTATATGAATATTTGGATAAAGAAATATTCTGGATTAGAATGATGCGTATGTTGTGTTTTTATAGCACTTGTTTATTATATACGCGAGTTATTCAGAAAGAACGGGTTTATCCCATTCTGAATAACTGATTCGACGAAGTGTCGAGGATGAAGACGGTGGTTGAAGACCGGAGGTCTCCACATCATTTGGATGATTACTGATGTCTTGATTGGGTTGTACACCCAAGGAGAGGTAAGAAGTTGTAATCGTCCAGACGTACTTGGAGATCAACAGATATGCAAGGGCCTCTCCCCTGTATTGGACAAATGGGGGAGGAATAAGGTGCCTACAGTTTCATTCAAACCTAGAACGAACTTGTAAATGGATGTGTGTCTGACATCGGATTTCATTCTGTGTGATTGATAGACATCGGTTACATAGCGTGGATTGCCTATGTGGCGTGCTGAGATGCAAATGATCAAGGCTTCTGTTGAAAAGCAGAGTCTTGTGGTTGATGATCATTGCACGACCTTTGTGGCATAGCTTTGTGTAGCGTTAATTCGCGAGCCTCACACCCCGGTGTGAACCAGAAACGGGAGGTGGACCTCAAGGAAATGGACATATGCTGGTTTCTAGCTAGGAGTGGTGTTTTGGGTTTTACACGCCTGGACATTTTACTTATGTGGATGATGGATTGCGAGGCGCCTCGGTTATATCGGTCGATCCGGGGCCGATGGAGTCATTTGGCTCATTTATGCCCCATAGGGCAGACTGCATATCATTTACGGTATTTTTAATCCACTCCGTGTGGACCGGCCCTGGCGATCCAAGGTGCAGTTGCGGCTGTTCCTGCAGCTCGGGAAAGACAGTCTTGAAGCGGTAAGGACGATCCCTGGCCTTGGTTCATAGATGGAAATCCAACTTCCAATACGACCTTTTACGATTTTAATTGTAAACCTATATATGGCGACATACTGGTATGGGGCACTTATGCCGTCTATGATTGATACTTATAATTGAAATCGTTTTGACAATATACACTTATAGTAATAATAAAACATGAAATTTTACGTACCAAGCATTCTTGGCCATTACAAGGTAAAAAATCTATCCTTCGGCTTGTGTCGCATTGTGTGATGGGAGCTGAGTCTTATAATAGCTTCATTGTTCTTTACTTAGCATTGCGCTGTTGTTTTTATGCACCGGTATTCTTGGGAGGAAACCCATTCCTGTTATACGGCGTGGTCCCTGGATTTACCTAACTTTAAAATAAACATTAATAAATGTTTTTAGTTCTCACACCAATCACATGGTTGAACTGGAGTTTGTTGTTTTAACCTAAACTCTGGGTGCCCCTATGTAACGACCCGCATTCTACGCATCATAGGATCGTAGGATATTTATTTCTTTCACATACGAAGTCGTATGGTCATGTAACTTTGGGAGACGACTATTGGGGTCATTTCCCATGTTCATGATTTTTCCCGATTTTTAAATGACCATTTTACCCCTAGTTAGCACTGTTTTGGCCATAACTTTTGACTGGAAATGAATTTTGACCTGAAACCACTTCCATTGGCTTCGGATGATGGTTTCTCTTTCCGTAGAGTGGTCACATTAGCCAAACGGACTTACCGTTTGGGAGATATGGCTGAAACAAGTTTCAGATGGTGAAAAACAGCTTAATTGGGCTTAACCGGGTGATTAGCAGCTAAGCCCAAGGGGAATTTCGGGTTCAGTGGTATGTAGGGGCTGATTAGGGTTAGAAAACATTTCTTTAGACATTTTCCAGCCGCCACTTTCATTCCTCTTGACCTAGCCATGGCCTCCATTCTCTAAATCTCTCTAAAACACCCAAAAATCACTTTCTAATTGAAGATTAGGCTTAACAAACATTAAATTAAGAAGAAAAAGCACCAAAGCAAGGTTGGAGCTGCTGTGTAAGATTGGGAACAACGCCAAATCAGAGAATATTTCAGTTTTGGGGTTTTAGTTGTGGCCAAGGTGAGTGATAGCATCATTTTGACACTAATTACAGTTAATTAAGGGTAATTAGTGAAGATTAGCGAATTTATACACTAATAAATTCTGGAAAAATGCTTAGAAATTCTTAAATAATATTTTATGCCTCTGATAGAAAGTTTAGACGATTTGATTAAGTTTTACTAAGTATGTGCTTGAACATGATTAAGAAGGATTTTGGGAAAATATGAGGTTTTAGTCATTTTTGATCCCTTTTGATTCGTTTGAATTGTTGTTTGCTGTTTGTGGTTGCTATTACATGTTGCTATGACTTTATGGTATGTTTTATGATTGATTAGAATTGTTAAATTGGTCGAAAACGTCGTCGAATGGCGTAGACAAGTTGTTGGAAAAAGTTGCAGAAAGCTGTGCAGAGCTTCGGATCGGATGGATGAGGGCTCGGATCGGATATGTGAACTGGGCAAGGAAATCCGACCCGAACCGGAGTTTGGCACATAGAAGACTTGGCAAAAAGGAAGGCCGTTTACTTAGAGTTGGAGTGGACAAGGGGATCGGATCGGAGTAAGCTGGGGAGCGGAGCGGATCGGACTGAAGTAAGGCGAAGTGATCGGATCGGATCGGATCGGATCGGCGTAGATGGGAACGAGGGAGCTGATCGGAGAAGGAGCATGAGTTGGAAGGAGGATAGCAACCCGACCCGACCCGGAGGAGGACATCGACCCGACCCGGGGTGAAGTACCCGACCCGAACCGAATGAAGAGATGACCACCGACCCGAACCGAATGGAAAGATGACAAGGAAGGAGGACCGACCCGAACCGATGAAGGTGATGACTCCCGACCCGAACCGATGAAGGTGATGACTCCCGACCCGAACCGATAAAGGTGATGACTACCGAACCGAACCGAATTCTAGAACTGCTACTGCACGACAACTTTTCTGAAGACCCACTCCAATTCGATCAGACCCGAGATGCAAAGGAAGTCCAAATGAGAAGTTAGAGCTCAGGATTCAGATGGGAATCAACGAGTTCGCTTCATGGTTGGGCTTTGCTGCGGGACGCGTGCCAAGGAGTTATCGACGTCTATAGCTTTGGACCACTATGGTAGGAGGTACGAAGGCGGATTCAGGGCCATTATGGCATCGGTAGAACCAAGGGCTACGACCAATGAAGTGGGTCATTGAAATGTTTGGTCATGACTCCAAGTGTTTGGCTTGGTCATAGCAGGGTTTCTACAAGACGGGATTCGTCGTTACCTCAGTTTGTCTAGTGTTCCAAAGTGGTAGATGTCGTACGCTTTACGCACTGAGTGAGAGATGTGAGGATGGTTGCTATGGATGATTTGTTTGCTATCATTGTGACATGCACACCCCACCCCGTATTCTTACACTATTTATTTGACACCTTGGAGTATTGTACGGTATGTGGTACTAACTCTTTGGTTGCAGGTCCAGGTTCAGGTATGGTTTAGTATACCTGTTATTACTCTGTTTAGATGCTTATCGCTCATACCAGGCTTTATGTCTGACCCAGAGTTTTATGTCTCCTCTTATTACTCTGGGTGCTCACACGAGCAGACTAGAGACAGGTTAGCTGGTGATGCACGGGTAGATGATCCGGAGACGAGCAGGAGGCTTCCACGTACTATATACATAATATTCTCCCTGTGTTGTTGAAGATCACTGCTTGGGCATTGTTGGTGTATCTTCTACTTTAGCTTTCTTTTGTTTAGAGACAGTAAATTTGGAAAATTGTAATAAGCTGTATTTGGATTTCCGCTGCTTTGAGATTGATGTTGGTTTTTCAGCTTATGCACTGTCTCGCCTGTTTTATGTCAAGTATGTTATTATTATATTTTATCCCATGCGCTGTGAGACATTCTACAGGTTCCTTGATTAGTTCATCCTCTTCTTTCCTTTCTTTGGCGACCGTTCCGTGCTAGTCGGGCATGTGTACAGCGCAATTCTGGAGGAAATGCAGGCTGGTGCGGGACGGGCTGTCACACTTGGTATCAGAGCTCTAGGTTGCGTAGTTAACCTAGGGAATCTATCAGGGAGAGATAATACACGTATACGAGAGAGCGTATTTGTGATTACTTTGGTTTTAAAAAGCTATATATATATACTATTAGTGGTATAAGGATGAAGTCGTACTGCACTAGCACCACTATGGAGTCGTTAATCGTTTCCTTTTTCAGATTGACGATGAGCCGATATACTAGAGGTGCTGGTAGGGGAGCCAACAATGGGAATGCTGCTGACATGAGGACGATGTTTACTGACCTCATGAGAGAGATGCTTAGAGATGTACAGAGGGCAGCTCCCAATGGTGGAAATGGTGGTGGTCCAATAGTGCAGGCGCCAAGAGTCGACTTCGCCAAGCTGAATAAGGATTATACTAGTCTTGGTGGGAAGCCGTTTCACGGAACGGAGTCGGCCACGGATGTTCAAGATTGGTTGGATAGTTGCGAACGCATCTTCGAGGATTTGGGTATCGAGGATGCGATGAAGAGAAAGCTATCGTCCCGTCAGCTGCAAGGGCGGGCAATGAATTGGTGGAATGCTATAAAGGCAGCTACTCCCGAAGACCAGATTACTTGGGAGCAATTTAAGGCTCGCTTTAGTGAGAAGTTCATTCCAGCTGCTCAGAAGTCAATGTTGTTTAAGAAATTCTTGGAGCTCAAGCAGAATGGCAGGGCTGTCTCGGAATATATTGCTGAATTTGACACTTTGTCAAAATATGGGTTATCTCTCATTGATACTGCCGAGAAAAAGAATGAGAAATTCATAACTGGTTTGGATCAGTACTTGGGGGAAAAACTTATTAACCACATCGATGAGACGTTTGAATCGATTGTGGGGAAAGCATTAAGATCGGAAAGTCTCTACCCTAAGCCGAAGACTGAGGTTGCATCCGCAGATGAGCCAAAGCCACAAGCAAATGGTGAAAGCATATGCCCTTAATGCTATTCCTTCTTCGTCGAATGCCCCAACTGCGGCGGAGAAGGGAAAGAATGTTTTCATTCAAGGTATGCTTTCTGTTTATGATGTTCCTGTTAGAGTTTTGTTTGATACCGGAGCTTCCAGTTCTTTCATATCTAGTGACCTGGTAGATAGGTTGGGATTGGAGCCCGAGATTGTCGATAGACCTTTAGTAGTGACGAACCCGATTGGTGGTTCTACTAGCCTTAGCATGATTTGTCGTAATGTGGTCTTATCGAGTCATGGATGCATGTTTGTTTGTGATTGCTTTGTTTTGGGCTTTACTGGGTTTGGCATTATTTTGGGAATAGATTGGCTCCAAAGATACGGGGTGGTGGTAGACTGTGAGGGCTTGTTGGTGACAGCTAGAGCGGATGATGGGCGGAGGATAGTGTTTGGTGGTCTACCCAGTAAGGGGGTATTGGCTAGTTTTCTAAACTCCCTCGACATTCCGCATAGTGAGTTGTCAGGTTTGCCCGTGGTTGGCCAGTATCCGGATGTTTTCGAAGAAGTGACCGGACTTCCACCACACAGAGAGATTGAGTTTCGTATTGATTTGATAAAGGATGCCAGACCTATAGTGATGCCACTTCGTCGTATGGCACCAAGGGAGCAGCGAGAGCTCGAGGTGCAAGTCAGCAATCTTTTGAAGAAGGGATTTATCAGAAGGAGTGTTTCTGAATGGGGAGCACCAGTTGTGTTTGCTACCAAGGCGGATGGTTCCCTTCGTTTGTGTGTAGACTACCGCGAGTTGAATAAAGTGACGAGGAAGAATAAGTATCCTCTACCGCGGATAGATGATTTGTTCGATCAGTTGAGTGGCGCGAGAATATTTTCTCAGTTGGATCTCGCGACCGGTTTCCATCAGCTTAGAGTGGAAGCTGAGAGTATAGCTAAAACGGCATTCCGAACGCCGTCTGGATTTTATGAATGGTTGGTTATGCCATTTGGGTTGACTAATGCCCCGACATATTTTGTGGATCTTATGAATAGGGTATTCAGGGATCAGTTGAATAAGTTTGTCCTTGTGTTCGTTGATGATATTTTGGTCTATTCGAGGACAGAGGAAGAACACAAGGAACATTTAAGAGTAGCAATGGAGGTGTTGAGAAAACACCAATTGAAAGCAAAGTTTTCTAAGTGTCACTTCTGGAAGAGGGAAGTGAGGTTCTTGGGCCATGTTGTATCAGAGAATGGTATTGCCGTGGACCCAGCAAAGGTGGCTACGGTACAAGATTGGCCTACGCCCAAGAATGCAACAGATGTAAGAAGTTTCTTGGGATTAGCTGGATATTATCGTAAGTTTATCCAAGGTTTCTCCAAGATAGCAGCACCATTGACCCAGTTGACCAAGAAGAATCAAGCTTTTGTCTGGGATGAAAGGTGCGAGAATGCATTTAAAAACCTAAAGGACAAGTTGACAAGCGCACCAGTGTTAGTCATTCCTAAGGGGGATGAAGAGATGACGGTATACACGGATGCCTGTGGTACCGGACTGGGTGCTGTATTGATGCAAGGCGGTAGGGTTGTAGCTTACGCAAGTCGGCAGTTGAAACCGCACGAGAGAAGATACCCTACCCATGATTTAGAATTGGCAGCAATCGTGTTCGCGTTAAAGATGTGGAGACACTATCTCTTGGGAGAAAGATTTGAGCTGTTTACAGATCATAAGTCGTTAAAGTATCTCTTCTCTCAGAAAGATCTGAATCTCCGTCAGCAGAGATGGTTGGAGTTCTTAGCTTCCTATGATTTTGACATCGCATACACACCAGGAAAGGGCAATGCGGTGGCTGACGCATTGAGTAGAAGACATGCCAGCTTAGGGGCTATGTTCCTTGAATGGAAGCAACTGGAGTTTATCGCGGGGTTTGATTTCAGACCAAAGTGCGAATTGGATCCAGAAATGTTAGCAAGTTTAACGATCAGACCCACTTTGATTGAACGGATCGGCTCTAGTCAGAGGGACGATCCTAACCTATTGGAAATCATCTCCAAGTTAGAGATGGGTATCGATGAGGAGATGAACAAGTATGGGCTTGATCGAGATGGATGGCTTAGGAAGAATGGAAAGCTTGTTGTACCCAATGTCAATGGATTGAGAGATGAAGTGCTTAGAGAATGTCATCACTCAAAGCTGACTATACACCCCGGTGGTAACAAGATGTATCGAGATATGAAGCAGACTTACCACAGGGAAGGAATGAAAAGAGACGTTGGGAAGTTTATATCCAAGTGCATGAATTTCCAGCTAGTTAAAGCCGAGCAAAAGAAGCCTAGTGGGTTGTTACAGCCCTTAGAAATTCCCGAATGGAAATGGGAGCAAGTCTCGATGGATTTCATCGATGGATTACCAAGGACTAGATCGGGATATGACAGCATTTGGGTAATTGCAGATCGACTGACTAAAAGTGCAAGGTTTATACCAGTCAAATCGACCAGAACGGCAGCTAAGTTAGCAGAATTGTATATGAAGTGGGTAGTGAGATTTCATGGAGTACCTAAAAGCATTGTGAGCGACCGAGACCCGTTGTTCACTAGTGGGTTTTGGAAGAGCTTACAAGAGGCTCTAGGGTCAGAATTACATCTCAGTACCGCATATCATCCTCAGACCGACGGTCAGACGGAAAGGGTGAATCGTATTTTGGAAGATCTCTTGAGAGCATGTATATTGGATTTTGGTGGATCATGGGATGACCATTTGCATCTAGTAGAGTTTGCATATAATAATAGTTACCAATCCAGTATCGGTATGGCTCCGTTTGAAGCTTTGTACGGAAGACCGTGTAACTCACCATCATGTTGGATAGAGACTGGCGAGAAGTTTATGCTTGGACCAGATGTGGTGAGGGAAACTTCAGATAAGATCAAGATCATTCAACAACGAATGAAGGCAGCCCAAGATAGGCAGAAGAGTTATGCTGATAAGAGGAGAAGAGACTTAAAATTCTCCGTGGGTGACTTGGTGTTTGTCAAGATTTCTCCGTTGAAGAGCGTAATACGATTTGGCAGGAGAGGCAAATTAGCACCAAGATTTGTTGGTCCATTCCCTGTTCTTGAACTAGTCGGGAATTTGGCATATAGAATTGACTTACCGGAGAAGATGGCGGGAGTTCATAACGTATTTCATGTTTCCCAACTAAGGAAGTTCGTCCACGACTCAGATATGACTATTTCACCTGATCAGTTGGAGGACTTCGAAGTAGAACCCGAGGCGGTTGGGAACCGCAAGCCGGCCCATATTGTCGAACACGACATGAAGCAACTTCGAAGGAAGGCGGTGAAGCTAGTCAAGGTACAGTGGAGCGAGGACGAGAATGATTGTACTTGGGAAATAGAGGAGGACATAAGGAAGAAGTATCGAGAACTCTTTGCCTGGTAAGATTTTGGCTTCGATTTAGTTTTCCGCATGCTAGGATAGGCTTGTTTGCTTGTTTTACATATTTGATTGTTGTATGTGGTTGTTGGGCATGCGGGATCCTTTGTATGTTTTGGGTTAAGGAATTTCGAGGACGAAATTTCTTAAGGGGGGGAGAGTGTAACGACCCGCATTCTACGCATCATAGGATCGTAGGATATTTATTTCTTTCACATACGAAGTCGTATGGTCATGTAACTTTGGGAGACGACTATTGGGGTCATTTCCCATGTTCATGATTTTTCCCGATTTTTAAATGACCATTTTACCCCTAGTAAGCACTGTTTTGGCCATAACTTTTGACTGGAAATGAATTTTGACCTGAAACCACTTCCATTGGCTTCGGATGATGGTTTCTCTTTCCGTAGAGTGGTCACATTAGCCAAACGGACTTACCGTTTGGGAGATATGGCTGAAACAAGTTTCAGATGGTGAAAAACAGCTTAATTGGGCTTATCCGGGTGATTAGCAGCTAAGCCCAAGGGGAATTTCGGGTTCAGTGGTATGTAGGGGCTGATTAGGGTTAGAAAACATTTCTTTAGACATTTTCCAGCCGCCACTTTCATTCCTCTTGACCTAGCCATGGCCTCCATTCTCTAAATCTCTCTAAAACACCCAAAAATCACTTTCTAATTGAAGATTAGGCTTAACAAACATTAAATTAAGAAGAAAAAGCACCAAAGCAAGGTTGGAGCTGCTGTGTAAGATTGGGAACAGCGCCAAATCAGAGAATATTTCAGTTTTGGGGTTTTAGTTGTGGCCAAGGTGAGTGATAGCATCATTTTGACACTAATTACAGTTAATTAAGGGTAATTAGTGAAGATTAGCGAATTTATACACTAATAAATTCTGGAAAAATGCTTAGAAATTCTTAAATAATATTTTATTCCTCTGATAGAAAGTTTAGACGATTTGATTAAGTTTTACTAAGTATGTGCTTGAACATGATTAAGAAGGATTTTGGGAAAATATGAGGTTTTAGTCATTTTTGATCCCTTTTGATTCATTTGAATTGTTGTTTGCTGTTTGTGGTTGCTATTACATGTTGCTATGACTTTATGGTATGTTTTATGATTGATTAGAATTGTTAAATTGGTCGAAAACGTCGTCGAATGGCGTAGACAAGTTGCTGGAAAAAGTTGCAGAAAGCTGTGCAGAGCTTCGGATCGGATCGGATGAGGGCTTGGATCGGATATGTGAACTGGGCAAGGAAATCCGACCCGAACCGGAGTTTGGCACATAGAAGACTTGGCAAAAAGGAAGGCCGTTTACTTAGAGTTGGAGTGGACAAGGGGATCGGATCGGAGTAAGCTGGGGAGCGGAGCGGATCGGACTGAAGTAAGGCGAAGTGATCGGATCGGATCGGCGTAGATGGGAACGAGGGAGCTGATCGGAGAAGGAGCATGAGTTGGAAGGAGGATAGCAACCCGACCCGACCCGGAGGAGGACACCGACCCGACCCGGGGTGAAGTACCCGACCCGAACCGAATGAAGAGATGACCACCGACCCGAACCGAATGGAAAGATGACAAGGAAGGAGGACCGACCCGAACCGATGAAGGTGATGACTCCCGACCCGAACCGATGAAGGTGATGACTCCCGACCCGAACCGATAAAGGTGATGACTACCGAACCGAACCGAATTCTAGAACTGCTACTGCACGACAACTTTTCTGAAGACCCACTCCAATTCGATCAGACCCGAGATGCAAAGGAAGTCCAAATGAGAAGTTAGAGCTCAGGATTCAGATGGGAATCAACGAGTTCGCTTCATGGTTGGGCTTTGCTGCGGGACGCGTGCCAAGGAGTTATCGACGTCTATAGCTTTGGACCACTATGGTAGGAGGTACGAAGGCGGATTCAGGGCCATTATGGCATCGGTAGAACCAAGGGCTACGACCAATGAAGTGGGTCATTGAAATGTTTGGTCATGACTCCAAGTGTTTGGCTTGGTCATAGCAGGGTTTCTACAAGACGGGATTCGTCGTTACCTCAGTTTGTCTAGTGTTCCAAAGTGGTAGATGTCGTACGCTTTACGCACTGAGTGAGAGATGTGAGGATGGTTGCTATGGATGATTTGTTTGCTATCATTGTGACATGCACACCCCACCCCGTATTCTTACACTATTTATTTGACACCTTGGAGTATTGTACGGTATGTGGTACTAACTCTTTGGTTGCAGGTCCAGGTTCAGGTATGGTTTAGTATACCTGTTATTACTCTGTTTAGATGCTTATCGCTCATACCAGGCTTTATGTCTGACCCAGAGTTTTATGTCTCCTCTTATTACTCTGGGTGCTCACACGAGCAGACTAGAGACATGTTAGCTGGTGATGCACGGGTAGATGATCCGGAGACGAGCAGGAGGCTTCCACGTACTATATACATAATATTCTCCCTGTGTTGTTGAAGATCACTGCTTGGGCATTGTTGGTGTATCTTCTACTTTAGCTTTCTTTTGTTTAGAGACAGTAAATTTGGAAAATTGTAATAAGCTGTATTTGGATTTCCGCTGCTTTGAGATTGATGTTGGTTTTAGTTATCAGCTTATGCACTGTCTCGCCTGTTTTATGTCAAGTATGTTATTATTATATTTTATCCCATGCGTTGTGAGACATTCTACAGGTTCCTTGATTAGTTCATCCTCTTCTTTCCTTTCTTTGGCGACCGTTCCGTGCTAGTCGGGCATGTGTACAGCGCAATTCTGGAGGAAATGCAGGCTGGTGCGGGACGGGCTGTCACACCCTATTTCTACACGGGCAGCAAGTAGTTTTGGTTTTGCAGATTTATATTCACAGGGTCCTGATTTACAGTTGGAACGATATCCAGAAAACTTTGTGTCCGTTTATCTCTTTCAGTTATGTTTTGTATTATTTTCCGATGCATTGTAATTTGTAAATCTCTGATGTCTAGTAAATGTGTAATATTTATTCATACTCTGTTAAGTTCTTGTATTCTGATGAAATTGTTGTTATAAGCAATGGA
The DNA here is from genome assembly GCA_030737875.1 of Allium sativum. NCBI lineage: Eukaryota > Viridiplantae > Streptophyta > Magnoliopsida > Asparagales > Amaryllidaceae > Allium > Allium sativum. The sequence continues at coordinate 93,097,276 of CM060916.1, read as the reverse complement.
ATGTTCTTCTGTTCTGATTGGTTTTGTTCTCAATTCAATCCGTGCTTTCCTTTACAGGGAAGTTCAGTTCGTCTCATTTTGGTATCAAAGCTCTAGTTTACAGAGCTCGAGAAAAAGACACGTTAGAACCATACGAAAGAATTCATCAGAGATTGGATTAGTAAAATCCAATAAGAATGACTCGTTAGAGAAGGGATCAGTAGTATCCTAGAACGAGTGTGAAGAGTATATTTTTAAAATGAAAACAAATTTTGTTTTGAAAATTAAACCCTTTTATACATATTTGAATATTTATTTGTATTGAATTTGAACAATCCAACATATAAAGATTTTGCATATACGCCTTGCAAACGTATATTCGAAGTCTCAAATATACTGGATAGATATAGAATCACGCCCTAGTCGCCCGGACAAGATTCTGGTGATGCCCGGGCATCATCAGTAATTTTGTTCAAGTTTCGAAAGTGGGATTTCTATATGATTCCAATTGACTGGTGTGAGAACCAAAACTAGATAGGGCTTATTGTTGTGATTTGGCATCAAAAATCTGATTTTTTGGACTATGTATCAAAATTATGAGTTAGAAACGTTAATCAACTAATTGATTGCTGATTGTTGACTGCGTTATGTGATTATTCATTTAAACCAACATATGTAAGAAAAGTAAATTTGGGCCAAATTGAACCAAATATTGAACTGTATTGAAAATTGTTTGAAATTGCATACATGCACATGTATATACATTGAATAGGTCGTAGCAGGGAAGCTAAGCAGAGGAATAAAATTGTTTTTCCGACAAATAGGTACATGTTCATTGTATTTCTTAGGGTTTTTGATGATTTTTTGAGCCGCTTGGCTGTTTCTTTTTCTTTTTGGATTGGAGAGGCCTGTATGGCAATTTCAGGATTTTCCAGCTGCTCCCGTGCAAGGGAGGTTATGGCGAAATTTTTCGAAAATTTAGGGTGTTAGGCAAATTATTGAAAAATTTGAAACATTCTTAGAAACTGAAAAGTTGAAGAACTTAATCCATAATGAAAATAATGAAAGTTAAGTTGGTTAGTAAAACAACTTTCTGCTCCGTTCCTTTTCGGGGACGAAAAGTTTTTAAGTGGGGGAGATTGTAACAACCCGGAAAATCTTAGCCAATTTAAAATATTTATTTTGGCAATTTTGATGAATTTTGAATAATTAAAATGATTTATTTTAAATAATAACGATGAGTAATTTATTTTTAATAGAATTAGAACATATACATTTATTTGAATCGAAGCTAGAATATAAATATTTATTTTTAATTATAAAAGTAATTGGAAATTGCGCGGTAGTTTCAAAATTCGATTTCAAATTTCAAATGAACGTACAAGATTCAAAATAAACCAGATTTTAGCAAAACCAAAAATATTAGTATCTATTTGAAAATATTTTTCCAACAAATCCGAAAAATTGAAATTTCTTAGCGGGAATAAAAAGTTATGCCCAATTGAAAATTCAGAATAGTCGCTATGGAATTTTGGCCCTTAAAAATGGAAATTTTGTAAACGATCTCCATTTTCGATGAAACCACTTTTGCTGGATCCGGGATGTCAAGTTATTGCTAGATTACAAAATTCATAATTTTCTAAATCAATATGTGAGCATGGCGAAGTAAAACGTGTTTTGACAGTTTCAATCAATTTGGATCAACCAGAAAATGGCCATTTTTCAAACGGTCTTCAAATTTGACGAAATCAGTTTTGTTAGGACCATATCTTTAATACCAAGCTAGAAAATATTTTTCTAGAATGTCCAGAGTCCGTATGTGACCCAGATAAATTGAAATGTACGTTTAAAATTAAATATAATGGTTTATATTTTAATTTCAGCGAAAACTGATCGAAACAGAAAAACTGGCTTATGATACACATCCCATTGTGTTCGGAATGGGGGTTATTAGCTGGGGACGCAGTCGGTAGGTTTGATTTCGAGTTCAAAATAAAATGGTGGTTTTTGAAATTAAAAATAATATATATATATATATCTCCCTGTTATCTCTCTCCTCCCCCTTCAAGTATTCACAATCAAAAAAAAAAGAAAAAACCTAACAAACAAATCGCGCCACTGCACCCCTCTCTTGCGCCGCCACCAGGTACGCTTACCTCCCTCCTCGATCCCTCCCCCGCTGCCAAATCGAACCACCCCAAATCACCATCGTCGCTCACCGCGGGTCCGCCTCCCACCGCGAGCAGAAGCCTCATCGACCCCCCCTTATTCATTGCAGAACCCCACGGCCTCCATCCCCCTACCAACCATGCACCGACCTGAAAGCTCCGCCCTCACCAAGCTCCGATGCAGCATCCCCCGACCCTCCTCCAACCGTTAACTGGGAGTGTTTATTTTATTTTCAGTTTTTAAAGCAGGAAAAAAATACAATTTTTAAATCGTATAAAAAACCCTAATTTTTAGTTATATAAAGGATTGATTTTTAAGTTAAGAAAATTTGCTTTTTATGATAAAGAAGATAATATTTTTAACGTAGTAAAGATAATATTTTTAACATAGTAAAGATAATATTTTTAAATATGAGTAGGTTTGATTTTTATATTTATGATAGAAAGATAAAGGTACAATTTTTACTTATACAATAGGAGTAATAAAAATATGATTTTTATATTATAGAAATAATAAAAATATGATTTTTATAATATATTGATAATAAAAATTTAATCTTTATGTATGTAGCGATAGGATAAAAATACGATTTTTATATATGAAGCGACGATATAAAATGTGATTATTATCATATATTTAGCAAAGTAAAAAAATGATTTTATCGTTTGAATGGCAATGTAAAAATGTGATTTTTATATATTCATTAGCGATAGAAAGATTTGATTTTTATCTATATAGTAACGGCAAAAAAATGTGATTTTTATCTATGTAGCGTTGTTATAAAAATATAATTTTTAACGTAGGTATACTACATAAATCGAAAATCAAAGCACGGCGGAGTGGAAACCAAGGTGAGAACTTCTCACTTTAATTTATTTTTCTAGTTGAAATATATACTAGGATGCAGACGGTGCTTAGCAGCACCCGACACCCGTCGTCTACATACCATGGATGACTTGTTTGTTTGATTGATTATGTTGTGAAATTTTATTATGTGGGGTGGAGTGGAATAAATAAAATATTCTTATGTTGAAATAAAATATTTTATCATTAAAAATATAATTTTTAACGCATATATGAATAAAATAAATATCCATAAACAAATCGGATGATTTGTTTATGTACACACATTTGACTGGTATTGATTGGGACGATAAATTTTACACATTGCTCAACTACACAAATAAAATTCATTATTTGTTGATTGAAACCCCACATGGGTATTGGGATAATATATGACAAACACTAGCCCCAATAATTAGCTGTATGTCGATCGGTTGATTGACAGGCTGTATAAACGTTTAATATTTATATTTGATACTTTTGCGGTGTAGAATGCACTTTGGATGATGGTTGACTGTGTTTGATTATTATTGTGTACATGTGTGCATGAAATCCATATAAATCAAATTATATGGTAATTGACTGTGTGTGATTCCAGTTCAGAAAGAATGAATATTTTGAAATAACGATTATTTTAAAATGACAAATATTTTAAAATAATATTCAGTAAAAGAACAAAATTTGATTTTGATGTCCGATTTGGGATGTGCATGAATATATTCGAATATATAAAGCCATGTTGATTGGATTGATGCCATTTTGACGGGAATGATATTTATATCGATTTTATTCATTTTATAATGAATATCGAAAAGGAATTGATTTCAAAATATAATGTTTTGAAAATATTATCATTTACATATCGATGATATAGAATATTTAATTTTGATTGGAAATTGAATATGAAGTTGAAATCGTTTTGAAAATGAATTTAAAACGATTTATAAAATACATTTTAAATGGAAATCGATGAAATATATATTATATATATAATATAATGGCCAGAATAAAACGCGCCGCGCTGCTGCAGTTCGTGAATTTTGACCATTGACTTCGAACGGACATTACGGGAGATCCGACTATCGGATTCTCCTAAACCCGGAACCGTTGGGTTCGTATCAAAAAGAGCTTTCTAACGAATGTTAGAGATTTGAAATCTAACAGCTGGATTTGGAATTATATCCAAATTAAATTTGGAAAAGGTGATTGTAAGTGTAGTTCGATGGCCATTTATGGAAATCGACTGTACGGGCCTTGATAAAGTTATTAAAAATATCGATAATTCATGTAAAACCATAAGAAATGATTTGGAAAGAATTGGGATGAAAAATTCCATATTTGAAAAGATAAAAATAGATTTTTATCGAAATGAACTTGTTTTGAACTAGAATTATAATCCCATTGTTTTTAAAATAAATAAATTGGATTTGAAATGGTTTTAAAAATAACCAGAATTTCCAACATATAAATAGGAAATGGATTTGAAATCGAAACTGTCTTTGGAATATTTCAATGTTGGATTACGTGATTATAAAGATAATGTTATGGAAATTTGAAAGATATATTTATATCTTTATTTCCAATAGGATATTTGTTGGTTATGGTATTTGATATTGAATATAAGTCGATATATTTTCTATTCAGAGCCTTGTATTTAATATCAAATGGGATTTGGGTTTGTCGTGAATGGTGTCTTCATTAACACTGTTCTTAAACCCAGTTGAGAAAGGATTAAATCTTTTTATTTAGATTTAATGAAGTATACTAATTAATTGACATTTAATTGGGATGGAATTGAAATTGTTCTTTGGGTTTATCGTGAACGGTGTTTTATATAACACTTATTCTTTAACCCGATTAATAATGGAATATGATTTTGGGTTGTCGTGAATGGTATCTTTAATAATACTATTCTTAGACCCGATGGAGTTAAGAAAATCAGAAACTAACTGGAGATTAGTTAAGTTAAATGGTTTCCTGGGTATTGATCTGATGTTGGTTTCGGCCTTCGGGGTCAATACTTAGGGAATTGTTCACATGCTAATTCACGGTTAAAGGCTGATGGAATGGAATGTGATTTTGGGTTTATCGTGAACCGTGTTTTAAAGGACATTGGTTCTTTAACCTAGTTAAAGACAGGAGTAAGATTTTAGGTTGTCATGAATGGTATCTTTAATAATACTGTTCTTAGACCTAATGGAGTTAAGAAAATCAGAAACTAACAGGAGATTAGTTAAGTTGAATGGTTTCCTGGGTATTGATCTAATGCTGGTTTCGGCCTTCGGGGTTAATACTTAGGGAATTGTTCACTTGCTAATTTACGGTTAAAGGCTGATGGAATGGAATGTGATTTTTCGTTTATCGTGAGCCGTGTTTTAAATGACATTGGTTCTTTAACCCAGTTAAAGGCAGGATATGATTTCCCAAGATTAAACAATCGTTAATATTGACTTCTGGGAAGATTAAAACCGAGGGGAGTTTTAATGCATCTTTAATTAAATTGATTTGATATCCAAAGGAAGATTAAAGAATAAATTTAAAGAATTTATCTTTGATAAAATTAATGGGAACTTTTCCCAAAGTATAAGAATATTTGGATAAAGAAATATTTTGGATTGGAATGAGGCGTATGTTGTGTTTTTATAGCACTTGTTAATTATATACGCGAGTTACACAGAAAGACCGGATTTATCCCATTCCGAATAACTGATTAGACAAAGTGTCAAGGATGAAGACGGTGGTTGTAGACCGTAGGTCTTCACATCGTTTGGATGATTACTGATGTCTTGATTGGGCTGTACACACAAGGCGATGTAGTAAGCAGTGATCATCTAGACGTACTTGGACATCGAAGGATATGCGAGGGCCTCTCCCTTGTATTGGACATATGGGGAGGAATAAGGTGCCTCCGGTTTCATTTAGCCCCAGAACGAACTTGTAAATGGATGTGTGTCTGACATCGGATTTCATTCTGTTTGATTGACAGACATCGGTGGCGTAGCGTGGATTGCCTGTGTGGCATGCTGAGATGCAAATGATCAAGGCTTCTATTGAAAAGCAGGGTCTTATGTTTGATGATCAAAGCATGACCTTTATGCCACAGTTTTGTGTAGCGTTAATTCGCGAGCCTCACACCCCAGTGTGAACAAAAAACGGGAGGAGGACTAAGACGACCCAAAACCCCGTACTGACGGTGGCAAGGGTAATCCTTGGAATATAACATAGATACAGATAATAGCAGAACAGAATTAAATAAATACACCAGATAATGTACAAATAATACACTGAATTAACGTAATCATCAGAGTTACACAGTATACAGGATCATACTTAGAACAAATACAGTTCAGCTATACATAAATGTCTATAGTGGAAACAAACATAATATGTACAATAGGAGCTGAATAGCATAAAAAGAGATAAATGATAGAATCCATCTTCAGCTCCAGCTATCCATAGAAAGCCAGCTAAACCTGAATACAAGGCTGCCCATGTAGAAAAAGGGGCACACGAGTTTGAAAGTGAAACAAACTACGAGTCAGTCATGGGACTAGTATGAGAAATCTACTCAACACATTTATAATATTGCTAATCACAGGACCACGCCATTTTCGTGGAACGGGTTTACTCCATTGGATTGCCAGTGCTTTAAAACAAATCATTCTTTTGGACATCGCAATGCTTTTTATAAAAATGAAGCCATTATAAGACTCAGTTCCCATTACACAATGCAACGCAAACCAGAGGATAGAGTTTTACCTTATAACGGCCAAAATATGCTTGATACGAATAAAACAAAAGCATTTAATATTATTACTAGTGTTTATATGTTTCAAAAACAATTTCAATCATAACTATCAATCATATACGGCATTAATGCCCCATACCACTATGTCGCCATATATAGGTATACAATCAAAACCGCACAGTCACGTATTTGGAAATTGGATTTCCGTTATGAACCAAGGCAAAAGATAGTCCTTACCGAATTCGAGACGATCTAGCCCATGTCTCAGGCGAGCGCGCAGGCAAGCCTTGGATCGTAAGAGCCGGTCCACCGAGGTGGATTATTATGCCTGAACAATACGTTTCCCCGCCCTTTGGGGCGTAAATGAGCAAACGAATGACTCCATCGGACCCGGATCGTCCGATCTAACCGAGGCGCCTCGCAACAGCAACAACCACATAAGTCAAACTCGTCAGGGCGTGTAAAACCATTGACGCCACTCCTAGCTAGAAGGAAACGCATGCCCTCCCTGAGGTCCTGCTCCTGTTTCTGGTTCATACCGGGGTGTGAAGCTCGCGATTTCACGTTATACACAAAGTTACGCCACACAGGCGGTGCTTTGATCATCACCACAAGACTTTGCTTTTCAACAGAAGCCCTGATCACTGCATCTTAGCAAGCCCCACAGGAAATTCACACCATGCAATTGATAGCTATCAATCACACAGAATAAATTCCAATGTCAGACACACTGTTCATTTGCAAGTCCGTTCTGGGTCTGAACGAAACCGGAGGCACTATATACCTCGCAAACCCATCGATCACCACGTACGTCTGGACGATCACCACTCATTATCCATATTTCGGGATGCCTCCCAATCAAGACCTCGGTTACCATCTAAACGAGGTGAAGATCTCCGGTCTTCAACCACCGTCTTCATCTTCGACTTCTTATCGTCGATACAGTTATTCAGAATGGGATAAACTCGGTCTTTCTGAGCAACTCGCGTATATAATAAACAAGTGCAACACTAACATACACACGCATCATTTCAATTCATTAGTCACTAACCGTCAATCAGTAAGAGAACGATCTCCTAAATATTAACCCCGAAGGCCGAAACCAACATTAGATCAATACCCAAGAAACCATTCGACTTAGCCAAACTTCAGTTAGTTTCTAAATTTCACATCCATATTGTTTACAATATTTTATAACGATTTATCGCTATTTTTATTTATTCTAATATAGCCAATTTATTCAAAACGACGCTTCGGGCCATAACGCGACCGTGGAGCTGTTTTTCTTCAGATTTGATTTACAAACATCTGAAAATCTAACAGTTGGATCTTCACAAAATTTACATCATTAGAAAGATCTTTTCAAAACGAATCCAATGGTTCCAGTTTCGGGAAAATCCGACGGTCGGATCTCCCGGTATAATCGTTTGAAGTTTCGATTTCAAAATACGAACTACAGCGTCGTTATTCGATTATATATAATTATATTTATATAAATATATAAATATAATTGATTCTGGCGCTGTTTTTCTTAAGATTTGAATTAAACATTCCAGACAATCCAACCGTTGGATTTTTACAAAGTTGGTGTCGTTGGAAAGATATTTCAAAAGCGAACCCAACGGTTGTGATTTCGGGAAAATCCGATGGTCGGATCTCCCGCACTAATCGTTTGAAATCACGGTTTCAAAATACGAACTGCAGCTTCGTTATTCGATATATTTCGATTCTATTTATATATATATATATCGATTCTTCGATTTCAAAACTATATTCTTTTCATACATTTGATAAAAATGATATTTTTATCTAACTTCTTCTATTACGACACTTCACTATTTTTAACAATTCATTTATATAATAAAAATGTGATTTTTATTATAAAACAATTCATTTCAAAACACGATTATTTTCTATAGTTCATATGGGTGATAAAATAGGATTTTTATTATAAAACTATTTATTTCAAAGCACGACTATTTTATATAGTTCATATAGATGACAAAAATATGATTTTTATTATAAAACAATTTATTTCAAAACACAACTATTTTATATAGTTCATATAGATGAAAAAATATGATTTTTATTATAAAACAATTTATTTCAAAATATGAATACCACTCAACACATGAATTTCAATTCAATGAATGAATTTCGATTCAACACATGAAGGTTTTCTATAGTTTGTATATATAGATAAAAAGGTGATTTTTATATTTAAAACACGAATACCATTCAACACATGAATTTCTATCCAATGAATGAATATCGATTCAACACATGAAGGTTTTCTATAGTTTGTATATATATGTATAAAAAGGTGATTTTTATATTTAAAACCACGAATACCATTCAACACATGAATTTCTATTCAACGAATGAATTTCGATTCAACACATGAAGGTTTTCTATAGTTTGTATATATATATATATAAAGGTGATTTTTATATTTAAAACATGAATACCATTCAACACATGAATTTCTATTCAATGAATGAGTTTCAATTCAACACATGAAGGTTTTCTATTCAACGAATAAATATAGTTTCAATCAAATGAAAATAATTCAAACACATGAATATTATTCAAAATTTCGGCAACATAATGGCAGGGTAGTTAAAACCGGGACCGTCCCTAGTGCGGCTCCTCGCTCTACCTTAAAACCTCGAGGTTTTTGACAATGGGGATTCATGCATCTAGTTCGCACGCAGGCGGCATATATATTCATTTCATTTCCACAAACTAATCCTATGTGGTTTCAACCAAATATTTCTCAACCACAAACGGGTATTTTTCAACCACAATCAATCAATATCAACCACAAACAATTCCAATCGACCATTCGCTAGCAATCAATTTTCACACCAATCACAACCAATAAACATCGTCCATGGTTTGTGGACGAGGGGCGTATATATATACATATACATATACATATATATATAGCAATTCACTTCTATTTCAACACGTATCTAATTTTTACAACGCATATACAACTTATATATCGAACGTACAACTTATACAACGCTTATACAAGAGGTGTACAATGCTTATATAACTCATACATCGACTATATAATTTATACATCGTCGTTTTCCATATCGTTTATAAATTATAAATCTCACATTGGGTTCCACTCCACCAAAAATAGCAGAAGGCTCAGAAAAATATGCGGTCATTTCTAGAATGCAGAGGACGTCCTCACGGTCCCGGTGTCTCCTGTTTCATCGAATTTCGTCAACACATGAAAAAGATATGATTTTTCCAAGCTTGGAACACTATAAAGTGTTTAAATCATATAAAGAAATCACCTTCATCGTTGGTTCAAACAAGGGTTTGAATTTTTCGTGAAATCCGAGCGATATTGGGATGATCGGAGGTGATGACGTGGAAGAGGGAGGAGAGGGGAGTCGGCGCAGGGTGGTTTGGTGATGATCGGTGGTCGGAATCACCTGTGGCGACTGTGGGAAGTTGGCGACTTGTTGGCCTCGATTCTGGCGATGGAGGTGACGGGGGAGGTCGAGCTTGGGTCGGATTTGAAGAGGAGGAGGAGGCGCTTCGAGTCTGAGTGGTGTCGCGGCTTGAAGATGGCCGTGGCGGCGGCGATGTGATCAGAAAGGGGCGAAGTCGAGAGTCGTCGATTAGGGGGGTTTCAGAAGAAAGAACGGGGAGAGAGAAGGATGATGTGTCGAGATGTGATTGGAACAGGGTTTTATATTAAATTTTTAATTTAATTATTTCCAAAAATGCCCTTTTCTCCCACGAACTACAATTCCAGCCCAACGACTGTCGTCCCAAGCGTTTTACCCCCATTCCGAGCACAATGGGATGTGTTTCATAGGCCCATTCAACTGTTTCAGTCAGTTTTCCTTCAATTTAAAATATAAAACATTCAATATTTGATTTGAACGTACATTTCAATTTGCCAGGGCCACAAACTGATTCGAAAAATTCCAGAAAAATAAATCTGGCTATGTTTTGACGATACGGTCCCAACAAAACTAGTTTCGTTGAATTCCGAGACCGTTTGCAAAAAGGCCCATTTCTGGTCGATCCAATTTAACTTTAATTGACCAAAACACGTTTTCCTTTTCCACGCTTACATACTAGCTTCAAAAATTATGAAATTTGAAACCTAGCATAAACTTCACATCCCGGATCCAACAAAAGTGGTTTTGTCGAATTCCGAGGTCGTTTGCAAAATGGCCAATTTCATGGGCTATATAAATTCCATAGCGATCTTTCTGAAAATTCATTTGGCCATAACTTTTGCTTTCCGCTATGAAACTTCGATTTTTCAGGTTCATTAGAAAGGTATTCACTAACAAATTTAAATATTTTTGGTTTCACTCAAATCCGTTTTGTTTTGCACCTGGTACAGTCCGACAAAGTTTGAATACAATTTTTGAAACTGCAGCGCCATTTCAGGCCTTGTTTATAATTAGAATTTATTATATTCGTTTTCAAATGTCGATTCAAACTCACTTTACATTACTATTATTTAAAATATTTATTTTAAATATTTAAAATCCACTATTTTAGCCAATTTAAAATTTTTAAATTGGTTCAGATTTTCCGGGTCGTTACAATCTCCCCCACTTAAAACTTTTCGCCCCCGAAAAGGAACAAAGTCGAAAGTGGTTTGATTAATCAACTCTACGTTCAATCTGGCTTCCATTCTCCAACTTTTCAGTTTCTGTGAATTTTCAAATTCTTCAAAAATTTGGCTAAAACCCGGAATTTTCGAAAAATTTCGCCATAACCTCCTTTGTACGGGGAGAGGTTTGGAAATTTATTGGGCCGTATTAGGTACCCAATAAATCCTAATAAGCATACACATATTTATAGTGATATATTCTGGTGTTTACAGGGGAGCGTGTATAGATAATAATCCAGAGAATAAATTCTCGTCACCCTATCAAAGCCTGAGGGAGTGTGTACTTTAAATGCTCCAGAGGATAAATCCTCGTCACCTCGTCCCATGTGGGAAATAAATAGTCAGTGTGCTGTATCTAATAACTAGAGTGACGTAATTATTGTCAACTCTAGACCCGTGTGGGGTTTTTATTCATTTGGCAATTTAAATAGTCCATATCAGTCATCAGTTCAACCTATAAAATATAGTCATCGCCATACAAGCCTCTCGCTCGTATGGTAAATCTTCCACCTCGTCACACAAGCTCCAAATGCTTATGTGGTATATGATGAAGTATGTCTATCTTCAGAAGTATGCCATGTAATGTAGTTCAAAATTAATTGTTACTATCCTATGGCGACGTTTATTATTACACATAGAATAACCAGCACTCTGCATCCAATGGCATTCACGGGAGTTGATATAATAATATTTCGCATCCAACTCATTAAGGTTTACCTATTTGTCGGGCACGCAAATAAAATCTTTACTCAACAGCTAATCCATTTACCTGTTCAAACATATATAATGCACAAGTATATATATTTCTATCTATTTTTAAATCATTTCAATGTGTGATTTAAGTGAATAAATTCCACTATTATCCTCTTATTAATTAAATTAACTATCGTTTCTATAGTTTAATTAATCCAATTTACTATCACACAACACAAACAACAATCAAATTGTTTTTAACTTTTCAAAAATATACTAATCAATTTCTATACTCTTTTAAAATCATTCAGACTATAGAATTAACAATGCACATCCATGGAAAGAAAATAACAACAGAGTAGAGAACTAATTGGTAATGCAAAGTATGGTAAATGTACCTTGCACCGGAGTTAATCAGAGATATCCACTCGGCATCTAGGATAGGCTTTCTGAATGCTCTCCTCAATTTCCCAAGTACAATCTCGTGGATCTGCACTACATTGCACTTTGACTAAGTGAACCTTCTTGTTCCTCAGTTCTTTGGTTTCTTTGCCAATGATCTTGAGCGGCTCTCTTCTCACAGCTAATTCGGGAGTAATTTCAATATCTTGTTGAGCTGCTTCTTCCACGATCAAGTCTGGATCATGAACGGGCTTTCGAAGTTGAGATATATGAAATACATCATGCACCCCAGGCAACCAATCTGGCAATTTAACACTGTAAGCGAGAGTTCTGATCCATTCTAGAATAGAAAACGGACCAATGAATTTGGGCGCCAACTTCCCAGTTTTACCGAACCAGATAACTCCTCTCATCGGCGATACTTTCAAATATACATAGTTGCCAACAGCAAATGATATATCTCTTCTTCTCCTATCGGCATAGCTCTTTTGTCGGCTTTGAGCAGCGAGTAATTGTTTCTTGATAAAATCGACTTTGTCGGCAGCTTCTCGGATCATATCAGGCCCCAACACAAGTCTATTACCGGGTTCGAGCCAACAAGCAGGAGACTGGCATGGTCTACCATATAATGCTTCGAATGGCGACATTGTTAGGCTCGCCTGGTAGCTGTTATTATATGAGAATTCAGCCAAATGCAAATGGTCTTCCCATGATCCACCGAAATCTAGAACACAAGCCCGCAATAGATCTTCAAAAATACGATTCACCCTCTCAGTCTGACCGTCTGTCTGAGGATGATAAGCGGTGCTCAAGTTCAGCTTCGTTCCCAGCTCTACCTGAAATGCCTCCCAGAATTTACTAGTAAATATTGTATCTCTATCACTGACTATACTGAGCGGCACTCTATGTAGTCTAACTATTTCCTTGAAATATATCTGCGCCAGACTCTGAGCAGTTCTGTTTGATCTGACAGGTATGAAATAGGCGGTCTTCGTGAAGCGATCTATGATCAACCAAATACTGTCATTCCCTTTTCTGGTTCTGGGCAGACCATCTATGAAGTCCATGGAAATATGTTCCCACTTCCAACCAGGGACGTCTAGCGGTTGCAATAATCCAGCTAGTTTCTGCTGGTCACTTTTGACTAGCTGGAAAGTAGGGCATCGGCTAACATATATTCAAACGTCTCTTTTCATAGCCTTCCACCAGAATGTTCGCTTGATATCATTGTACATTTTGGCCACACCGGGATGGATACTCAGCTTGGACTTGTGAGACTCGTCTAACACTTCCCTTTTTAACTCTGGGATGTCAGGAACACAAACCCTTCCTTTCAACCTCAGGATCTCGTCGTTATATATTTGAAAACACGAGGGTTTACCTTTCTGAATCCTTTTGATCATGTCCTTAATAAAGTTATCCTCCTTCTGAAGAATAGATATTTTGTCAATCAAGGATGCCGTAATAATAAAGCTGGCGATCATTACATTTTTTCGACTCAGCGCATCGGCCACGACAATGGCTTTCCCTAGAGTGTATATAATCTCAAAGTCGTATGCTGCAAGGAATTCTAGCCAACGTTGCTGCCTCAGATTCAAGTCTTTCTGAGTGAACAAATACTTCAATGACTGATGGTCTGTATACAGTTCAAATCTCTCACCCAGAAGATAATGTCTCCAGATTTTCAAAGCGAATACTATAGCCAACAACTCAAGATCATGAGTGATGTAGTTTTTCTCGTGCGGCTTCAACTGACGGCTAGCATAAGCGATCACTTGACCTCTTTGCATTAACACTGCGCCAAGGCCTTCTCTAGAAGCATCCGTCCAGACTTTCAAATCCTGATTGTCGTCGATGATGGTTAACACTAGAGCTGTCTTTAATCTTAACTTTAGCTCTTCAAAAGCCTCTTCACTTTCTGGAGTCCATTTGAATTTAGAGTGCTTCTTTGTAAGCTTCGTTAAGTGACCAGATATCTTCGAAAAGTTTTTAACGAACTTTAGGTAATAACTAGCCAATCCGAGAAAACTGCGGACTTCTGTAGGGGTACTGGGCTGTTTCCAATTCTGAATAGCTGTGATTTTACTTGGATCCATAGCAATTCCTTCTTTCGATACAACGTGGCCCAGAAATTTGACTTCTTCTTGCCAGAATATACATTTGGAAAACTTTGCTTTCAACACATTCTTTCTGAGAATTTCTAACACTTGTTCCAAATGTTTTTCGTGCTCGCTTTCTGACTTAGAGAAGATAAGGATATCATCAATGAAAACCAGAACAAATTTATTCAAAACCCCTTTGAACACTCTATTCATCAGATTGACGAAGTAAGCTGGAGCGTTACATAAGCCGAACGGCATTACTAACCACTCATAGAATAAGTCGGGACCTCTGAATGTTGTCATTGGAACACACTGTTCGGCAATTCGAAGTTGATGGAAGCCTGTAGCTAGATCCATCCTTGAAAATACTTGTGCTCCATTCAGACGATCCAATAAATCATCGATTCGCAGCAATGGATATTTGTTATTTATTTTCTGTTTGTTCAAATCATGATAATCCATACATAGCCGTAGAGTACCGTCAGATTTTGGGACAAACACCACTGCTACTCCCCAATCAGAGAAACTAGGCCTGATCAGACCCTTCCATACGAGCTGTCGTGTTTGATTGTCAAGTTCTTCTTTCTCTTTCAAGGACATTCTTCGAATAGCGTGAACTACCGGCCTTGCATTCGGAATCAAAGCAATCTTGAAATCTATTTCTCTTTGCGGGGGTAGGCGAACAACTTCTTCGAACACATCCGCATAGTTCTTGACGACAGGAATATCTTTCACTAGGTCGGGAATATTCTCTGTGATCTCAGGGATATTTTCTATTTGGGATAGAGAAACATCGAGAGCTGCCCAGAAGTCTTTTCTATTAGCATTCTGACCTTCACAGGGAATGGTTATATAATCACCTGATTTGATCTTCGCCTTTACAACTCTGTCGGCGCGTTTAACTTCAGCTTCATATTTGGTCAACCAGTCTAACCCCAAGATAAGATCAAACTCTTTAAAATTCATGATGACCGCGATGGTAGGAAACCGATAACGAGAAAAAGAAACCGGCACTCCACAAACCTAACTGAGATCAATGGAACCCCCAACCGGATTCTGGACAGTCATTGGTTCCTTGAGCTTTTCCAAATTCAAATCCAGTTTCCTAGCTGCATTCTTTGCAACAAAGCTTCGCGACGCGCCGGTGTCAAACAGTACTTTAACTGGGATATCTTTGACAGTTAGCGTGCCTTCTAAAACATCTGGCCTTTCCTGAATAGACGAGCATGCAGGAACTTCTGCCACTTCATTTACCTGAGCCTCTTTGGTCTTTTTTAACAGCCAGCAATCTCGCTTTATATGACCGGACTAATGACAAAGATTGCACTCTCGAGTCACAGGAAACTTGTTCTTGGATTTAGATTCATTCTTCTTTCGCTTTTTCGAGGGTTTGCAATTCCCCTGAAAATGCCCTGGCTTATGGCAGTTGTTGCATATGGCAGTCGTTGCTGGTCCTTTTTCAGATTTAGCCCTTCTCCTTTTGTCCTTGGGCTTCTTGCTCACCTTAGACATCGTACTGGCCTCAAGACGATCAGTTTCAGTCTCAATTTTATTAATAGAGCTGACTTCCTCTTCGTAACGCAACATACCTTTCTTGTCGAGATCTTCGTACTGGTAACCATGTATATCATTTCAGAGAAAGGGAGCTTAACATTCCTTATTATACTATTCTGATATTTCCTTTGCAGGCCATGAATAAATCTCAGATTCTTCCTCTATGGATCTTGAATCAGATGAGGAGCAAAGTGAGAAAGTTCGTTGAATTTCTTATGATATTCTGGGATGGTCATATCACCTTGTATCAGATAAGAAAATTCATCACATAATCGCTCGGTTGCTTCGGGAGGAGTAAATCTTTCTAGGAAAATCACTTTGAATCTGTCCCAGGTGATATCTCCTTCTGGATTATCTTTAATAACTGAATCCCACCAAAACAAAGCTTCTTCTTTGAGTACCCAAGATGCCAGTAATCTTTTCTGGTCGTCTCTCAGCTGTAAACCCTTAAAGATTTTCTCTGCAGAACGGATCCAATCTTGTGTTTCCATGATGGACTCTTTGCCTAAAATGGCGATCCTCCCAGATTTCGAAATCTCTTGAATAGAACTTCTATATCTGATTCTGGCTGCGGGAGCACAACTGGCTCAGTAGCTGGTCGAGCCATACGATTATTTCTTTTGTTCCTGTCACTCATTTTCTAGTACGTCTGCAATTAGCAGACAAAGTGTCAGGTCAACAAAAAAGATATTTCAAAATATAGAGACAAATACTTCAATGTAAATGTGTCTACTGGGGTGTATTTCATTCTGCTTTACTTATACTAGGATATTAATGATCCTATCTGTATAGAGTTACCCATCCTAGAACACTACTGGTTCTATTTCTGACGAGTTCGTTCATATGTTATATTCCAGAACTAAGCTTAACCAAAGCTCTGATACCAAATGAGACGACCCCAAACCCCTTACTGACGACGGCAAGGGTAATCCTTGGAATATAACACGGAAACAGATAATAGCAGAACAGAATTAAATAAATACACCAGATAATGCACAAATAATACACTGAATTAACGTAATCATCAGAGTTACACAGTATACAGGATCATACTTAGAACAAATACGGTTCAGCTATACATAAATGTCTACAGTGGAAACAAACATAATATGTACAATAGGAGCTGAACAGCATAAAAAGAGATAAATGATAGAAACCATCTTCAGCTCCAGCTATCCAGAGAAAGCTAGCTAAACCTGAATACAAGGCTGCCCGTGTAGAAAAAGGGGCACCCGAGTTTGAAAAAGAAACAAACTACGAGTCAGTCATGGGACTGGTATGAGAAATCTACTCAACACATTTATAATATGGCTAATCACAGGACCACGCCGCTTTCATGGAACGGGTTTACTCCATTGGATTGCCAGTGCTTTAAAACAAATCATTCTTTTGGACATCGCAATGCTTTTTATAAAAATGAAGCCATTATAAGACTCAGTTCCCATCACACAATGCAACGCAAACCGGAGGATAGAGTTTTACCTTATAATGGCCAAAATATGCTTGATACGAATAAAACAAAAGCATTAAATATTATTACTAGTGTTTATATGTTTCAAAAACAATTTCAATCATAACTATCAATCATAGACGACACTAATGCCCCATACCACTACGTCGCCATATATAGGTATACAATCAAAACCGCACAGTCACGTATTTGGAAATTGGATTTCCGTCATGAACCAAGGCAAAAGATAGTCCTTACCGAATTCGAGACAATCTAGCCCATGTCTCAGGCGAGCGCGCAGGCAAGCGTTGGATCGTCAGGGCCGGTCCACCGAGGTGGATTATTATGCCTGAACAATACGTTTCCCCGCCATTTGGGGCGTAACTGAGCCAACGAATGACTCCATCGGACCCGGATCGTCCGATCTAACCGAGGCGCCTCGCAACAGCAACAACCACATAAGTCAAACTCGTCAGGGCATGTAAAACCACTGACGCCACTCCTAGCTAGAAGGAAACGCATGCCCTCCCTGAGGTCCTGCTCCCGTTTCTGGTTCATACCGGGGTGTGAGGCTCGCAATTTCACGTTATACATAAAGCTACACCACACAGGCGGTGCTTTGATCATCACCACAAGACTTTGCTTTTCAACAGAAGCCCTGATCATTGCATCTTAGCATGCCCCATAGGCAATTCACACCATGCAACTGATAGCTATCAACCACACAGAATAAATTCTAATGTCAGACACACTGTCCATTTGCAAGTCCGTTCTGGGTCTGAACGAAACCGGAGGCACTATATACCTCGCAAACTCATCGGTCACCACGTACATCTAGACGATCACCACTCATTATCCATATTTCGGGATGCCTCCCAATCAGGACCTCGGTTACCATCCAAACGAGGTGAAGATCTCCGGTCTTCAACCACCGTCTTCATCTTCGACTTCTTATCGTCGATACAGTTATTCAGAATGGGATAAACCCGGTCTTTCCGAGCAACTCGCGTATATAATAAACAAGTGCAACACTAACATACACATGCATCATTTCAATTCATTAGTCACTAAGCCGTCAATCAATAAGAGAACAATTTCTCAAATATTAAACCTGAAGGCCGAAACCAACATCAGATCAATACCCAAGAAACCATTCGACTTAGCCAAACTTCAGTTAGTTTCTAAATTTCACATCCATATTGTTTACAATATTTTATAACGATTTATCGCTATTTTTATTTATTTTAAAATAGCCAATTTATTCAAAACGATGCTTCGGGCTATAACGCGACCGTGGCGCTGTTTTTCTTCAGATTTGATTTACACACATCTGAAAATCTAACCGTTGGATCTTCACAAAATTTACATCATTAGAAAGATCTTTTCAAAACGAATCCAACGGTTCCAGTTTCGGGAAAATCCGACGGTCGGATCTCCCGGTATAATCGTTTGAAGTTTCGATTTCAAAATACGAACTGCAGCGTCGTTATTCGATTATATATAATTATATTTATATATATATATATATATATATATAATCGATTCTGGCGCTGTTTTTCTTCAGATTTGAATTAAACATTCCAGACAATCCAACCGTTGGATTTTTACAAAGTTGGTGTCGTAGGAAAGATATTTCCAAAGCGAACCCAACGGTTGTGATTTCGGGAAAATCCGATGGACGGATCTCCCGCACTAATCGTTTGAAATCACGGTTTCAAAATACGAACTGCAACTTCGTTATTCGATAAATTTCGATTCCATTTATATATATATATATATATATATATATATATATATATTGATTCTTCGATTTCAAAACTATATTCTTTTCATACATTTGATAAAAATGATATTTTTATCTAACTGTCTTCTATTTCAACACTTCACTATTTTTAACAATTCATTTATATAATAAAAATGTGATTTTTATTATAAAACAATTCATCTCTAAACACGATTATTTTCTATAGTTCATATAGGTGATAAAATAGGATTTTTATTATAAAACCATTTATTTCAAAACACGACAATTTTATATAGTTCATATGGATGATAAAAATATGATTTTTATTATAAAACAATTTATTTCAAAACACGACTATTTTATATAGTTCGTATAGATGATAAAAATATGATTTTTATTATAAAACAATTTATTTCAAAATATGAATACCACTCAACACATGAATTTCAATTCAACGAATGAATTTCGATTCAACACATGAAGGTTTTCTATAGTTTGTATATATAGATAAAAAGGTGATTTTTATATTTAAAACACGAATACCATTCAACTCATGAATTTCTATCCAACGAATGAATATCGATTCAACACATGAAGGTTTTCTATAGTTTGTATATATATATGTATAAAAAGGTGATTTTTATATTTAAAAACACGAATACCATTCAACACATGAATTTCAATTCAACGAGTGAATTTCGATTCAACACATGAAGGTTTTCTATAGTTTGTATATATATATATATATATATAAAGGTGATTTTTATATTTAAAACACGAATACCATTCAACACATGAATTTCTATTCAACGAATGAGTTTCAATTCAACACATGAAGGTTATCTATTCAAAGAATAAATATAGTTTCAATCAAATGAAAATAATTCAAACACATGAATATTATTCAAAATTTCGGCAGCATAACGGTAGGGTAGTTAAAACCGGGACCGTCCCTAGTACGTCTCCTCGCTCTACCTTAAAACCTCGCGTTTTTTGACAATGGGGATTCATGCATCTAGTTCGCACGCAGGCGGCATGTATATTTATTTCATTTCCACAAACTAATCCTTTGTGGTTTCAACCAAATATTTCTCAACCACAAACGGGTATTTTTCAACCACAATCAATCAATATCAACCACAAACAATTCCAATCGACCATTCGCTATCAATCAATTTTCACACCAATCACAACCAATAAATATCGTCCATGGTTTGTGGACGAGGGGCGTATATATATATATAGCATTTCACTTCTATTTCAACAAATATATAATTTTTACAATGCATATACCACTTATATATCGAAAGTACAACTTATACAACGCTTATACAAGTGGTGTACAACGCTTATATAACTCATACATCGACTATATAATTTATACATCGTCGTTTTCCATATCGTTTATAAATTAGAAATCTCACATTGGGTTCCACTCCACCAAAAATAGCAGAAGGCTCAGAAAAATATGCGGTCTCTTCTAGAAAGTAGAGGACGTCCTCACGGTCCCGGTGTCTCCTGTTTCATCGAATTTCGTCAACACATGAAAAAGATATGATTTTTCAAAGCTTGGAACACTATAAAGTGTTTAAATCATATAAAGAAATCACCTTCATCGTTGGTTCAAACAAGGGTTTGAATTTTTCGCGAAATCCGAGCGATATTGGGATGATCGGAGGTGATGACGTGGAAGAGGGAGGAGAGGGGAGTCGGCGCAGGGTGGTTTGGTGATGATCGGTGGTCGGAATCACCTATGGCGACGGTGGGAAGTTGGCGACTTCTTGGCCTCGATTCTAGCGATGGGGGTGACGGGGGAGGTCGAGCTTGGGTCGGATTTGAAGAGGAGGAGGAGGCGCTTCGAGTCCGAGTTGTGGCGCGGCTTGAAGATGGCCGTGGCGGCGGCGATGTGGTCAGAAAGGGGCGAAGTCGAGAGTCGTCAATCAGTGGGGTTTCAGAAGAAAGAACGGGGAGAGAGAAGGATGATGTGTCGAGATGTGATTGGGCTAGGGTTTTATATTAAATTTTTAATTTAATTATTTCAAAAAATGCCCTTTTCTCCCACGAACTCCAATTCCAGCCCAACGACTGTCGTCCCTAGCGTTTTACCCCCATTCTGAACACATTGGGATGTGTTTCATAGGCCCATTCAACAGTTTCAGTCAGTTTTCCTTCAATTTAAAATATAAAACATTCAATATTTGATTTGAACGTACATTTCAATTTGCCAGGGCCACAAACTGATTCGAAAAATTCCAGAAAAAAAAATCTGGCTATGTTTTGACGATACGGTCCCAAAAAAACTAGTTTCATCGAATTCTGAGACCGTTTGCAAAAAGGCCCATTTCTGGTCGATCCAATTTAACTGTAATTGACCAAAACACGTTTTCCTTTGCCACGCTTACATACTTGCTTCAAAAATTATGAAATTTGTAACCTAGCATTAACTTCACATCCCGGATCCAACAAAAGTGGTTTCATCGAATTCCGAGGTCGTTTGCAAAATGGCCAATTTCACGGGCTATATAAATTCCATAACGACCTTTATAAAAATTCATTTGGCCATAACTTTTGCTTTCCGCTATGAAACTTCGATTTTTCAGATTTGTTAGAAAGGTATTCACTAACAGATTTAAATATTTTTGGTTTCACTCAAATCCGTTTTGTTTTGCACCCGGTACAGTCCGACAAATTTTGAATTCAATTTTTGAAACTGTAGCTCCATTTCAGGCCTTGTTTATAATTAGAATTAATTATATTCGTTTTCAAACGTCGATTCAAACTCACTTTTCATTACTATTATTTAAAATATTTATTTTAAATATTTAAAATCCACTATTTTAGCCAATTTAAAATTTTTAATTGGTTCAGATTTTCCAGGTCGTTATAAGGGCCTCAGGGAAATGGACATATGCTGGTTTCTAGCTAGGAGTTGCGTTTTGTGTTTTACACGCCCGGACATTTTACTTATGTGGATGATGGATTGCGAGCTGCCTCGGTTATATCGGTCGATCCGGGGCCGATGGAGTCATTTGGCTCATTTACGCCCCATAGGGCAGACTAGCATATCCTTTACGGTATTTTTTATCCACTCCGTGTGGAGCGGCCCTGACGATCCAAGGTGTAGTTGCGGTTTTTCCTGAGGCTTGGACTGGACAATCTCGAAGCGGTAAGGATGATCCCTTTCCTTGGTTCACTGATGGAAATCCAACTTCCAATATGACATTTTGCGGTTTTAATTGTAAACCTATATATGGCGACATAGTGATATGGGGCACTGATGTCATCTATGATTCATACTTATGATTGAAATCGTTTTGACACTATACACTTATAGTAATAATAAAACATGAAATTTTACGTACCAAACATTCTTGGCTATTATAAGTTAAAAACTCTATCCTTCGGCTTATGTTGCATTATGTGATGGGACCTAATATTATAGTAGCTTCATTGTTCTTAACATTGCGCTATTGTTTTTATGCACTGGTATTCTTGGGAGGAGACCCGTTCCGTGTTATACGGCGTGGTCCCTAGAATTACCTAACTTTAAAATAAAGATTAATAACTGTTTTTAGTTCTCACACCAATCACATGATTGACCTGGAGTTTATTGTTTTAACCTAAACTCTGGGTGCCCCTATTTCCGCATGGGTGGCTAGTAGTTTTGGTTTTGCAGATTTATATTCACAGGATCCTGATTTACAGCTGGAACAATATCCAGAAAGCTCTGTATCTGTTTATATCTTTCAGTTATGTTTTGTATTAATTTCCGCTGCATTGTAACTTGTAAATCTATGATGCTTAGTAAATGTGTAATATTTATTCATACTTTGTTATATTCTTGTATTCTGATGAAATTGTTGTAATAAGCAATGAAATGTTCTTTTGTTTGTTTTTTGATTGGTTTTGTTCTCAATTCAATCCTGGCTTTCCTTCACGGGGAAGTTCGGGTCATCTCAGCTGTTGAGGATTATAAATTTAGATGAACGAATTTACATAAATTAAAAGGGGAAATTGGCGAATTTTGGTTTGTTAGTTTTAGGAGGCGAGTGTCCAAGGAGCTTTGACCATACCTCATTATTTTGACCTCAATCTTTAGGGTTATGCACAGCTATTTATAATGAAATGGGACCAAAATAATATTTAGATATTATCATGAACTTACACATAAGATATCACCTCATTACACTCACATACAATCTCCGATTTTGACCAAAAAAAGTGATCCTAGCATAAAAAAATATTTTGGACCCAATAGGATAGGTTTCGTCGAATTCCGAGGTCATTTGTGAAAAGTCCTTTATAAATATCGATGAACAATCAAGCGTTTAAAATTCCTATAATTACAAAAAAAAAAATCCAAAAAAAATATGAGACCTTGACATTTTACTAGACCTCTTCCTAACGGATCGAATGAATGTTGTTTTGTTAAAGTTGGATTTTGTTTGGCTAGTCGTTTATTCGTTTAAAGTTACCCCTGTCTAAATTGTATAAACAATTAAATAAAAACAGAGGCGTTTATCGTTGCCATGGTCAAACCATAAGTCCGATTGACACGAAATTTGATTTTCTTACAATAATTTATTAATACGAATCCAACGGCACACATTTCGTCGCATTCTGAGATTGTTTCTCGGTACGCTACTTTTATATGCACCCCATGCCATTTTGGACACCAAATTACACGGTTTCCAAAAATTACAAACTTATATCTATCCTGGCTCTAAACGTCGATACGAATTCAATGGAATTGGGTTCGTGGTTATTTCGATCGACTTCTCAAGTTACACTCAAATATCTATTTATTAAATTAAATTAATTTAATTGCACGCTATATAACATGACTGTGCATTTACGGCTGCCATTGTCACATACGACATTGGTCTGCCATGCAATTTGATACCATATAATAATTTAACATTACGGTTCCAATGAAAATGATTTCATCGAAAACGGACTCAGTTTGCAAAATCGCTATTTTAAAGGCTTATATAATATTAATTAAATTTCCAAATAATTCAGTAAAATAATAATAAAGTATTATTAATGTAAATACCCAACTGGGAATATCATATAGCTTCAAATATAAATTATACAACTCAATATCATATATTTTGAGTTAAACGATGCCAAAATATATTAAACTCTTTTAAATATATTAAATAAATGCTATAATTTAATAACGATTTCTGTAGCGACTATTTTAAACTTTCATTTGGACATAACTAACAATTTATAACACAAAATCTGGATTTTTCTCCATCATATGAAAACTATACTCAACAAGATTGCAACGTTTCTTGTTTCACAGAAATCCGACTTATATCTGATCATGTACACTCAATTAAAGTTCAAAATTCAATATTACGAACCGCAGTGCCATTTTGAGCTCGTTTTAATTTAAATATAAATTAAACATTCAAACTTCGTTTTAAATAAACGAATTCAATATTAAATCCATAAATATTCCAAATATAATATTTAAAATAGTAAATTAAATTAAATATTTGATAACCAATAATACGGGACATTATAATCTTCCCCCCTAAATGAATTTCGTCGCCGAAATTACTAAGGTGAAAAGAATGTTACAAACCCATTAACTTCTCTGAAATCCAAATTATTTCAAAACGGAAAATAATTTATCATGGTAAAATATAATTTTCAAAAATATTTAAAATTTTCTAACACCTTAAATTCCTGGAAAAATTCAGCAAAGTCTTCCCAGCACAGAGTGACATATGTGATATTACAGGAACAAATAATATATATACGTCAGCCCACACGGTCGAAAAACAAAAATCAGAAACAAAAATCTTATATTTTCGCGTAGGCGTACCTTTTACGAGGGCTATTGAGCATAATACACAATTTACATTCAATTTACGCAACCAAAATCAATCTCAAACACTTATGTCACCTGTACTTATCTCAGATGATCATGTAAGTAACAATTACATGAAATTTAAATAACATTTCATTAATTGACTAGTATAACCACACCAATCTCTAAAATAAACATGAAATATCAATTCACTTGCAAATGCAGTTTCATCCCAGTTTAAAATTCTGTTATTTTATCCTTTAGTTTATAGTTCATTCAACTTCATTAAATTGTTGATTATTTCTATCCAAACAATCTAACATCCAACAACAAACAATTCACAATCAACAACCAATACACAACCAAATCAATTGAATTTACATTCAATATTAATATTTATTTTGGTATAACATATTTTAACATCAATTGGTTAATATTCGATTGATTTCTATTTATTATTATTAATTCAATTTTCACATTCTATTTTACTTTATTTTAAAATCATTTCTTACTTTAATTCCACTTAGCCAAGTTAAGTTTTACTTTCAAATCCAATTAACTAACTGAATTTTCTACCCAAATTATGATTCACTCAATCTTATTTACTGATCTCATATTCAGATTCTCTTTTGGGTATACAAAACCAATTCGGATTTTAATCTAATTTGAATTTAATTCAAATCGACCAAACACGACATTTATCTCAAAAATGTGAGAAAATTATTTCTTTTCTATACAAAAATAGAATTTGGTTAAAATTATTTCATTTACCCTCTTTGCGAAACAATATTGTGTAATAACCCAGAAAATCAGAACCAATTTATATTTTTTATTTTGGCAATTTTAATGAATTTTCAATATTTAAAATGATTTATTTTAAATAATAATGACTATAAATTTATTTTTGAATAGAATTTGAATATATAATTTATTTTAATTATATAACGAGCCTGAAATGGCGCTGTAGTTTGAAAATTTGATTTTGAATTTCAATTGAATGTATAGAATTCATTTTAAATCAGAATTGGATTAAACCAGGAATATTTGAATCTGATTAACGATATCTTTCTAACGGATGTAAGAAACTAAGATCTCATTTTAAAAGTTGAAAGATATGTCCAGTTTAAAATTCAAAAAAGTTACTGTGGAATTTATATATATTTTAATATAGTGAATATTAGGCTCACATCCCTATTTTGAAACTTAATTAGGCTCACATCCGGTCATAAACTTATTGTAAATTAGGTCCCTATTTTTTGAAAAGTCATAAAAAAATATAAAAAAATCACGTAAATTCGTATTTAAATAAAACATGTAAACACTAAAAAATTCAGAACAAAAAACCATAAACGAAGGCTTCAAAAATCTAAAAAACCAAAAAAAAAAACGAAATTTCCAGTTAAATGCATAATAGTATGCACATATATCACTTTCCTGCATACATCCGTGCATATTTTTCACTACATACATCTTCGTTGATTTTTATTCATGCAAATAAATGCATACGTGTGCGCAAAAATTTCAAATACTTGCATACATTTGTGCAGGTTTATTTTCAGATTTTAATCTGAAAACAGCTTACAGAAAAGTTGCATACATATATGCAATTATCAGTAATAATTGCATAAATGTATGCAACTATTTTTTTTGATTTCCGTAGATTCCTGACATTATTTCCATATTTTAGAAATTTTTTTTTATGAACGTACGCACATTTTTAAAAAAAAAATACAAAAAGGCGGAAAAAATAAAATAGGGGGCGGGTTTAAAAAATTTCAGAACTTTGTTTTTTTTTATAAATTAGGTCCCTACTTTTTATCCTATAAAAATGTTGCACACATGTGTGCATTTTTTTGAGAAATTTGCACATTTGGATGTAAATAAAAATGAACTGAAATATTAAGTTAAATCTATCCGCTGGAAGAACTGCAGTTAATTGCATATATGCATGCAATAAAATCAAAAAGGTGCATAATATTATGCATTTAACTGCAGTTTTTTCTGTTTTTTTGCTGTTTTCTTCTTTCTGACATTATTTTTGTTGTTTTTTGAACTGAATTTTTTTTATAATGCGTAATATATTTTATTACTAATTTACGAATTTTTTTATTTTTTTTAATTATTATTTTATAAGTTTTGAAAACAGGGACTTAATTTACAATAAGTTTATGACCGGTTTTTTTTTTATATTTTGAAACTTAGGGACCTCTAAAAATCGCACCCTTTAATATAATATGCAGGCCTTAAAAATAGCCATTTTGCAAACGACCTCTGTTTTCGACGAAACCACTTTTGTTGGATTCGGGATGTCAAATTATTGCTAGGTTTCAAAATTCAAAATTTTTGAAATCAATATGGGAGCGTGGCGAAGTTAAACGTGTTTTGACAGGTTCAGTCAATTTGGATCGACCAGAAAATGGCCATTTTTCAAACGGTCTTCAAATTTGACGAAATTAGTTTTGTTAGGACCGTATCGTCAATACGAAGCTAGAAATAATTTTTCTAGAATTTTTAGAGTTAGTAATGTGGCCTCGTAAATTAAATTGTATGTTCAAATTCAATATATATTGATTTATATTTCGAATTTGATAAAAATTGATCATAACGGTCGACTTAGCTCACCGGACATATCCCATTGCGTTCGGAATGGGGGTATTACACTAGGGGCGAAATTCATTGGATCTCGGTTGGAGTTCGGAGCTAAAGTCAACCTTTTAGAAATAAATAAATAAAATATAATTATTTAATTTGCATATACCCCACCTCCAATCAGTTTCTTCGACCAGAACTCAAAAGAACCCGACCCTTTTCAAAACCTGTTGCCCTCCTCCATCCACCGCCGCTCCACGTCGCGCCCCCCTTGACCAGCGCGCCTCCTCCATCAAGACCCCTCACCTCCGACGTCCTCTCTCATCACCCCCCTCCGTTGAAACCCGTGATGATCCAAACCCGCAAATCGATAAAGGAAACCCGCCGCCCCTTTTTCAGCGCGCCACCGCCTAGATGGGACCCGTGCTTCCCTCCTCCGACCAGCCCCCCCAAACTTCAACTATAAGTTTATTTTATTTATTTTAATTTATTAAGAAAAATCCGATTAATATAGATATGATTAGCAAACAAAAATCTGAAATATATAGAGAAGCATTGTTTTGAAAATTGTTTTATAAATAGGTAGCACGACATTAAAAATGTAATCTTTAGGTGAATTAGCGTTGTAAATATATAAAAATATGATTTTTATATATGTATGATAATAATAATATGATTTTTATATATGAATAATAATAAAAATATGATTTTTATACATGTATGATAATAAAGATTTGATTTTTAATGCTATAAAAGATTAGATTTTTTTAACAGTATAAAGATTTGATTTGTAGAAGTAAAAAGATTTGATTTTAGATATATAAAAATATGATTTTTAGTTGAATAAAAATATGATTTTAAGTTATATAAAAATCAGATCTTTACATAGATAAAGATATGATTTTTAGATTAGATAAAAACGTGATTTTTATGCGAACTATATAAGCATAAAAATGTGATTTTTAATTATATAAATAGTGATGTTAAAAACATGATTTTTAAGATATACCGCGTGAAACAGATCTCGTTGGAAACCCATCGAAAATTTTCTACATATGAAGAGTCATGATGTTTGGTTAAGCTTATAGGTGAGAACTTCTCACTTTAAATTTATATTTTAGTTAAAAATATAAAGTAGGATGCAGACGGTGCTTAGCAACATCCGACACCGTCGTCCACAGACCATGGATGGCTTGTTTCTTTGATTGATTGTATTGTGAAAATTGATTGTGTGTTGTGGAATGGAATAAAATATTTTATAGTTAGAAATATACTTTTTAATGCGTATATGGATAAAATAAATATTTATGAACAAATTGGATGATTTGTTTATGTGCACTGATTTGACTGATATCGATTGGGACGATAAACTTTACACATCGCCCAACTGCACAAATAAAATTCATTATTTGTTTATTTAAACCCCATACGGGTATTGGGACGATATATGACATACACTAGTTCCAATAATTAGCAGTATGTCGATCGATTGATTGACAGGCTGTTGTAAGCATTAAATATTTATATTTGATGCCTATGCAGTGTAGAATGCACTCTGGATGATGGTTGACTGTGTTTTTTTGTTGTTATTCACATTTGTTGTATGAAATCCATATAATGACATTATATGATAATTGACTGTGTTTGATTCCTGTTCAGAAAGAATGAATATTTTGAAATAAAGATTATTTTAAAATAATGAATATTTTTAAATTAATATTCAGTAAAAGATCAAAATTTGATTTTGATGTCCGATTTGGGATGGACACGAATATATTTAAATATATAAAGCCGTGTTGATTAGATTGACGCCATTTTGACGTGAAATATATTCATATCGATTTTATTCATTTTTATAATGAATATCGGAAAGAAATTGATTTCAAATTATAAAGTTTTGAAAATACTATCATTTATATATCGATGATATGGAATATTCAATTTTGATTTGAAATTGAATATGAAGTTGAAATCGTTTTGAAAACGAATTTAAAACAATTTATAAAATACGTTAAATTGAAGTCGACGAAATATATATATATAATATATATATACACACACAGATATATATATATATATAATGGCTTGAGAAGAATGCACCGCGCTGCGGCAGTTCGCGAATTTCGACCATTGACTTTGAATGGACATTACGGGAGATCTGACCATCGGATTCTCCTAAAACCGGAGCCGTTGGGTTCGTATCGAAAAGAGCTTTCTAATGAATATTAGAGATTTGAAATCTAATGGTTGGATTTGGAATTATGTCCAAATAAAATTTGGAAAAGGTCATTGTAAGTATAGTTCAATGGCCGTGTATGGAAATCGGTTGTACAAGCCTTGATAAATTATTAAAACTAATCAATATTTTGTGTAAAATCATAATAAATGATTTGGAAAGAATTGGGATGAAAAATCCCATATTCGAAAAGGTAAAAATATTTTTTTGTTAAAATGAACTAGTTTTGAACTATAATTAAAAATCCAATATTTTAAATAAATAAATTGGATTTTAAATGGTTAAAAAAATAACCAGGATTTCCAAAATATGAATTGTAATGGAATTAAATCGAAATTACCATCGGAATATTTTGATATTTGATTCCGTGATTATACAGATATTGTGGAGGAATTTGGAAGATATAGATATATCGTTATTCCAATACGATATTTATTGATTTCAGAATTTGAGATTGAATATAAGCCGATATATTTTCTACTCAGAGCCTTGTATTTATTATCAAATTGGATTTTGGGTTTGTCGTGAATGGTGTCTTCATTAACACTATTCTTGAACCAGTTGAGAAATAAGATTTAATAAAGTATACCAATTAATTGATATTTAATTGGAATGGAATTGAAATTGGTCTTTGGGTTTATCGTGAACGGTGTTTTAAGTAACACTTGTACTTTAACCTGTTTAACAATGGAATAAGATTTTGGGTTGCCGTGAATGGTATTTTTAAGAATACTGTTCTTAGACTCAATGGAGTTAAGAAAATCGGAAACTAACTGGAGATTAGTTAAGTTGAATGGTTTCCTGGGTATTGATCTGATGTTGGTTTTGGCCTTCGCGGTTAATACTTAGAAAAATTTTCACTTGCTAATTTACGGTTAAAGGCTGATGGAATGGAATGTGATTTTGGTTTTATCGTGAACCTTGTTTTAAACGACATTGGTTCTTTAACCCAGTTAAAGATAAGAATAATATTTTGGGTTGTCATGAATGGTATCTTTAATAATACTTCTCTTAGACCCAATGGAGTTAAGAAAATCAGAAATTAACTGGAGATTAGTTAAGTTGAATGGTTTCCTAGGTATTGATCTGATGTTGGTTTCGACCTTCGGGGTTAATACTTAGGGAATTGTTCACTTGCTAATTTACGGTTAAAGGCTAATGGAATGGAATGTGATTTTGGGTTTATCGTGAACCATGTTTTAAATGACATTGGTTCTTTAACACAGTTAAAGACAGGATATGATTTCCCAAGTTAAACAATCGTTAAAATTGATTTTTGGGAAGATTAAAACCAAGTGGAGTTTAATGCATCTTTAATTAGATTGAAATGATGTCCAAAGGAAGATTAAAGAATAAATTTAAAGAATTTATCTTTGATAAAATTAATGGGAACCTTTCCCAAAGTATAAGAATATTTGAATAAAGGAATATTTTAGATTGGAATGAGGCGTATGTTGTGTTTTTATGGCACTTGTTTATTATATACGCGAGTTATTCGGAAAGGCCGGGTTTATCCCATTCTAAATAACTGATTCGATGATGTGTCAAGGATGAAGACGGTGGTTGAAGACCGGAGGTCTTCACATTGTTTGGATGATTACTGATGTCTTAATTGGGTTGTACAACCAAGACAATGTAATAACTTGTGATCGTCCAGACGTACTTGGAGATCGACCGAATATGCGAGGACCTCTCCTCTGTATTGGACATATGGGGGAGGAATAAGGTACCTCCGGTTTCGTTCAGATCCAGAACAAACTTGTAAATGGATGTATGTCTGACATTGGATTTCATTCTGTGTGACTGATATACATCGGTTCCATAGGGTGAATTGCTTGTGTGGCATACTGAGATATAAATGATCAAGGCTTCTGTTGAAAAGCAGGCTCTTGTGGTTGATGATCAAAGCACGGCTTTAATATAGCGTTGCTTTGTGTAGCGTTAATTCGCGAGCTTCACACCCAGTGTGGACCAGAAACGGGGGAGGACTTCAGGGAGGACATGCGTTTCTTTCTAGCTAGGAGTGGTGTCAGCGTTTTGCATGCCCTGACATTTTACTTATGTGGATGATGGATAGCGAGGCGCCTCGGTTATATCGGTCGTTCCAGGGCCAATAGTTTGGTCGGGATATGACCAGTTTACGCCCCATAAGGCGGGGAAACGCATTGTTCAAGCATTTTAATCCATACCATATGGACCGGCCATGACGATCCAAGGGCCCACCTGAGTCTGGGTCTTGAGGCTCGGGCTAGACAGTCTCGAAGTGTTAAGGAAGATCCCTTGCCTTGGTTCACAAATGGAAATCCAACTTCCAATACGTGACATTTGCGGTTTTGATTGTAGAGCCTAGTATTGACGACATGATATAAGGTATCCATGCCATCTAGGATTGATACATTTATATTTGAAGTTGTTTTAAACACTATGCACTTATAATAGTATCAAAAGATTTTTTTTAACATACCAAGCATGTTTAGCTATTATAAGGGAAAACCCTATCCCCCAGCTTACATTGCATTGTGTGATAGGACCTGGGTCTTATAATAGCATCATTTTTCCAAAAAGCATTGCGCTGTTTTGTTATATGCACTGGTATCCTTGGGAGGAAACTAGTTCTATGTTATACGGCGTGGTCCCTTCATATATCTAATTTAAAGTAAAGTTCTAAATAACTATTTTAGTTCTCACACCAGTCACATGACTGACTTGGAGTTTATTTTTTTAACCTAATCTCTGGGTGCCCCTATTTTCCACGGGCAGCTAGTAGTTTTGGTTTTGCAGATTTATAATCACGGGATCCTGGTTTATAGCTGGGATGATATTCGGAATGCTCTGTATCTGTATATTCTTTCATTTGTGTTTTTTATTATTTTCCGGTGCATTGTAACTTGTAAATCTCTGATATTAATCGAATGTGTAATATTTATTCATACTCTGTATATTCTTGTATTCGGATGAAATTGTTGTAATAGGCAATGAAGAGTTCTTCTGTTTATGTCCTAATTTGTCATGTTCTCAATGCAATCCGGGCTTTCCTTCACGGGGAAGTTTGGGCCATTTCATTTTGGTATCAGAGCCTTGGTTTACAGAGCTCGAGAACAAGGCACATTAGAACCAAATGAAAGAATTCATCAGAGATTGGATTAGTAATATCCAATAGGAATGGCTCGTTAGAGATGGGATCAGTAGTATCCCAGAACGAGTGTGAAGAGTGTTATTTTTAAAATAAAAGTAAAAAAATTGTTTTGAAAATTATATTCAATTATATGTATTTGAGTATTTTATTTAAATTGATTTGGACAATCGAGTATATAAGATTCTGCATATACGCGTCATGAACGTATATACGAAGTTTCAATATACTGGATAGATATTGAATTACACTCTACTCGCCCGGAGATGATTCTGATGATTACTCGAGTATCATCAGAATATATGTTCGAGTTTCGAAAAGTGGGATATCTATATATTTCCAATTGACTGGTGTGAGAACCAAAACTTAGATAGGGCTATTGTTGTGAATTGGCATCAAAAATGTGATTTTCGACTATGTATTAAAATTATATGTTTGAAAAGATAATCCACTAATCGATTGTTGATTGTTGATCGTATAGTGTGCTTTTTCATTTAAACCAATATGTAAATGAATAGGAAAATTTAACCAAATTGAATCGAACATTGAATTGAACTGAAGATTTACTGCATTTGCATATATGTACATGTATATACATTGAACAAGTCATAGCAAGGAGGCTAGAGAAGAGGAATAAAATTGTTTACTTGACAAATAGGTACATGTTTATTATATTTCTTGGGTTTGGATGATTTTATGAGCCGATTGGCTAGCCTCTTGGCTTTTTCTTTTTGAGATGAGAGGGCCTGTTTGGCTGTAACAGCCCGGGTGTTCGCGATCTTGAGTAACTGACATAAACTAAATGTTGACTATTCAAGCATCAGAAATACCGGATAGTCCACGAAAGAAATTAGAGGGTGAGGATAGATA
Organism: Allium sativum; assembly: GCA_030737875.1. NCBI lineage: Eukaryota > Viridiplantae > Streptophyta > Magnoliopsida > Asparagales > Amaryllidaceae > Allium > Allium sativum. The sequence continues at coordinate 93,063,280 of CM060916.1, read as the reverse complement.
AAATATAAACTTAAAATAGAAGAAGAAGAACATACAACATCAGAGTAAACACGAATCTCACAGCGGAACGAATAAATATATTTCATAACATAACTTTGAAATAAAACAGTATCTATATACAATACCATTATTAGAGTATAACACTTACAACACAGCGGAAATAACAATCTATATAATCCTGAAGCCTCTTGCTCCAGCTCTTCAAGTATCTGCAAATCCCGACTACTTGACTGCCCGTACAAAATTGGGCACCCAAGAGTTTAGGGAAAACAAAACAAAATAAACTCTGGGTCAGTCATGTGACTGGTGTGAGTAAACTCAAATCATTTGATTTAACTTTCAAAAATCCTTTTGAACCAAAAGATAATCGTAAGACCGATCCACACATAAACACTGATGGTTTTTACCTTACGACAACCCAAATATTTTTCTAAAACGATACTTGTTTGATATTATAATAATGTCTAGATCAAGTAAATAGAAATCTAACAGAAACGCTTTCATCTCATGTTCTACATATGTAAGATACAATCAAAACCACGGGCTCTTATTGGGGAATGGATTACAACTATGACAAGGTATGGATCCGCCTTCCGATAAGTGTACTCTAGAAGCGATACACTGGAGTTCAACAAGAACATCTTGCAACTTGACCACACATGACCGACCATTCATTTCGATTGAATGTTCCGAATATATTATCACCTTACGGTTAGTAAACCAACATAACCATTCCCGGGAGATATATAATTGAAAGAAGTAACATATATGAATATTCTCTAGATGATGATAATATACCATACTTGGGTGCGACCCACTTAGCCATGCCGCCTGCCCGATTTCTGTCATTTCCCAGTTGATGAGGCTTGAGGTCATAACATATCTTTTAATAGATCACTCCTTCATTTACTTTGAATGTAACATCGTCATACCCGTCAAATCATAAATTGATTTCCCCAAAAGTACCATGGGTATAAGCTAAGAGAAAACGAATTCCTCCGCCACCAACGTAAATACGTTTGAAACGATCAACTTACGTGATCTACTAGATATACTCTTTCAGACGTTCATCCATTCAAGTTGTCCTGGGATTGGAGAATCCGAAGGCACTATTATGTAAATAGTACAACTCTTGCATAACTCTGTCTTCAATTATCTTCATCATATTTGATTCGCGATGCTAATGCCACACAGAGTGGTTTTTAGATAATTTATCTGATCCCGGTATCTTCATATTGACATCGAAAATGGTCAAAAACTTTGATAGTCGGTGATTTAACTATCAAAGGAAAAACATGTGTGCAAACAACGATATTATTTCCAGATGGTAATTCAATCAATCAATCATCAATCAACATTTATTCATTTCCCCATTTCTCATTCCACATATTCATCAAATCCTTATTTTCTAATTTTAGAAAATATACATTATTAACTTTGGAACACGTTTCCATTTCTGATTCACGCATCACTATCTTTTTACATATATCAGTCTCTAATTGTAAACTAGTAAGAGAACAACCCCCTACGTATTAACCCCGAAGGTTGAAACCAACATCAGATCGATACCCAGAAAGTCATTCAGCTCAACTAATTTCTAATCAGTTTCTAATTCTAGTAATTCCCTTTAAATTCCTAATTCATACCCCAAATTCCTTTGTGATATCTTATTTGCAAATATTTACTTTAATCAATATCATGTTACACCCGTGTGCAAAGCACAGGTCTGAACCTTCCTAATGTAAAATTCTCATTTTATAAAACTCTATTCATTTTCCAAATATTTCCCTTTTATAATTCTATTTACTTTCTAAATAAATATTCCTTTTATAAAATTCTGTTTATTTTTTAAATATTTCCTTTGATGAAAATTATATTTATTTTCTAAATAAATATTTCTTTTTCAATATAACATTGAAAATTTCCTTTTTAACATTCCAGTATTCCTTATGGTATTTAACGTACCATATAACAATGATTGGTATCATTCAAACATACAGAATCAGCAATAGATTTCATACCACATCATATAACACAATATATAACAAATAGTAAAATAAATGTTGAGGAATCCAGTTGGATTCCTCCGACCTATTTCCCTGCATCCACAGATGTTACACAATATAATTCACATCAATTTCATTTCAATATGAAATATTCCGATAAACAGAATCAATATTTGATTAATCATATATATATATATATGATACTATATCAATATTTTCAACCAATCAATTAGCAGTTCAACCAAACAGTCAACACAGAGCAATCAATCATCATTTATCAGTTCTAAAAATACGTTATTAATAAGTGGTAGAGTTGGTGAGTTTTACTCACATTGGACAGTTATCGTTAAATAACGATTAACTATCTTTGATTCTAACGGAAAAATTATTTTGCTACAAATTGTAATGAGCTCCAATTCACTCCAAATCAGTTCCATTGGGTAGCTCTCGTCAATACGATCCCAATGGATCTTGATTCGCTGAATTCTGATCATGTATGCAAAAGTTATAACATATACAAGTTTAACCGACTATTTAAATTATATAAATCATTACTTAATTTACAATTCGGCCCAACTATTTCTACTTCAGTCTAATATTGTATTATCCCTCAGCCCAATACCCGCATCCGAAGCTTCTTTCCCCACGATTGAAAACCGGTTGTTCCTCAACGCTCAACTCCAGTAAAGTTCAACACCAACCGCACCTTCATCTCATCATGAAATACCTCGCAAATCTCATCATTAAGCTTCTCTTCAAGTTCTAGTCCTACCCAACTCGAAATGGACGAACTCGCATCACTTACACAAACCACGACAGCAATAGTACCTCACCCACGCACAGTAACTCTCGATAGAAATCTTGACAATAATCACCCAAAAAAATTTCCAAACTGAAACACTCTCGTGTACTGTAGCTCGAGATCCCAATAACCAACTCAAGCCCGATGTCCACTAGTTACTACTAACAACGTCGCCTCCGACCCATATGCTCATCGCTGACCTCAGCTTCGAGGCGCATCACCTGTCTCGGCTTGAAACAGAAGCTCTAGGTCGCTGTTCAAAGAGGAGCACCAACAAACAGAAATCGTACCCAATAAAACCATTATAGAAATTAAACTCTGATCTTCGCTAATTCAAAGAGAATACCCTTTTGATTTTAGCATTTTTATTTTATTTTCTGTTGAATTTGTGAAGCACGATTTTTGTAACACCCCACCTCTGCTAGGGTCACTCACAAAGGGAATGCACTAGTTTTGGAGGAGCGTTATCGAGGTAAACAAACACAGAATTATTACAAGACAGAACATAATAAAACAGCGGAAAATTCAAAAGCTAATTTTCATTACTTTCAAAAAGAGTCAAAACCTTTTACATCAAATAGCCAAGGTCATTATTTTCCATTACAATAAATTTTGTCTTGCATAAATAAAAAAGCATAAACTTGAAAAAGCAAAAGGAGCTTAATTCCCCAAAGGTAGCAGAAATGCAGCCATAGCATAGCTCAAGATCAAACCGTACATGAGCTGAACCGAAAGCAAGTGAAATCCAAGCTAAGTGCTAGAGTTTCCTCCCTGAGAACCAGGGGGAACGGAAGAAAAAGAGGCAAAAGAAAACGGGTCAGTCATAAAGACTGGTAAGTCCAAGTGACTTTCAGCATAAAATCAGATAAAGGTAACGTGACATGTATAAACTGAAAGTAAACATAAGGATGCTGTCAAGATGGGCAAGATAGACTAAGATAACATGATAAATCAAGTATAAATCAAGTGTAGCATCACGTATTCAAGGTTCGCTGCATCAACTGTACTAGAATCCCAAACCCATGTCTTATATAATTCATGAAATAATCCCTTGGCCCAATATCACGAAATGACCCATTTCTAGGTTCAACGAAACGATCCACTAGTCGATCGGCTCCCTACAAGTTCTATCTCGTCATGTGTCTGTGTCATACGGCCCTATCACGAAGGTAGTAACCTGTGCTAGGTCCACCATAGGGTGTATCAAGCCCTATGGTGCCAACCATCGACACGAATCAAGCATGCACAGATAAACCTACTGATACCCAATGCCTGCTTTTTCAACTCCGGACCACGTGCATGACCATAGCCCGCCTGAACCTACACTGGCATACTAACATAGCCGTCGTTCTACTCGCTTACAATCAGCCCAGTAGTACCATGATACATCTAGTGGGTTACCGCTGAAACGGACTACGTAACTAGGGTTTTCGTCCAATAGGTTAAGTGTTGTCATTTAAATTCGTGACTTAACCCTTATCAGTCTAGCATGTCAAGTTGGTTAAGTGTTGTCATTTATGTTCGGGACTTAACCCGCCTACGAATCATGTCAAATTGGCTAAGTGTTATCGTTCAAGTTCATGACTTAGACCTACGAATCATGTATCAAATTGGTTAAGTTTTGTCGACTTAACCCTATCATGTGGCATTAATTAATTAATGCACACCAACCTCTCACATCAGACCTATTGTTGTGGTCACTGGATATGCCAGGCGGTCCCGGGCAGAATTACACCACAACTCAGTCTGACCTCGGGTTTTCAAGTGCGATATGACCAACTACCCACATTGGATCCTATTATTTGCAGTAACTGGATTTTTCGGGCGGTTCCGGCCGGAATTGCACTGCAAACTCAACCCAACCTCGAGTTGGCCATTTTCAAGTTCATTCTAGTGTCATGCCCATGTTCAAATTTCATGTCATGTTCGTGTCAAGTTTCAAGGCAAGTTTCATGCACACATCTAGATTCAAGTTATAACAAAGTTCATGTCAAGTTTCATGGCGAGTTTCATACCAAGTTTCCTATAATTACCAATTTTTTCCAACGTTACCCCATCTAAATATTAGGCTAACAATCTTAGCCTAGTTTTCCGTCCGCATGATTTTTGGCATAATATTAGGCTAAAAACTTAGCCTAATTTAACGTACACAAAATTTGCATAAAGAAATTCATTAACATGAAATAGGTGTAAACTTGGCATTCTTGGCATAATCAATATGAACACCATATGTGTGTACTTGCAAAACAATCAACATGAATATCATAGGTGTAAACTTGCAATGTAGACTAAACCAACATACATATATGTGAATTTGCAACATAGACTAAATCATCTTACATATATGTGACCTTGCAAATCAATCACGAACATAATAATAAGTGTGAACTTGAAATATGACATAGGTTTAACATATACACGTAAACATGTAGATCTAACATTTGGTCACATATGTGATATGATTTCACAACCTAAAACTTGCATAACATGATAAACTACACAACTTGTCATAACGGGTTATACTCCAAGTTGATATACATATGAATGGACTTATTCATTAATTCCCAATTCAACATGATGATAAAATAGAACCACAGGCATAGATCAACATAATAAACATTGCTATATTATCAATTTATTTCCAATGCATGACCTAACTGAATAAATTGATTAAAACATCGCAGGCATAACATTATGAAGATGAAAAAGGTATGAATAATAATCTAGATTCAAGAACACGGATAGATCTAACTTAAATAGAAAAATCCCCAAAATCAAGATAGATAAAGAAAATAGGTCTGAATAGAAAATCAAGCTTAGATCCAATTTCATAGTCATAATCCGAGGCAATAACCTCATAGGTGATTAGCCACAGTTGTCCTTGTCATAGTTATAGGAAATAGTCTTATATTCATAGTCATAGGCATAGGCATAGTCTTATATTCACCGTCAAAGTCAAAGGTATAGTCTTATTTTCACCGTTATAGTCATAGGCATAGGCATAGTCTTATGTTCACAGTCACAGGCATAGTCATAGTCTTATGTTCATAGTCATTGGCGTAGTCATAGTCTTATGCCATTAACAATAGTTTCAACATCGTAGACAATATTCCCAATAGTCAAGATCCAAGAAGAAAAAAGAATAGATATGAATCATACATAAATCAATTCCAATTTAACATGCCCATATTAGATTTATAGTTTTTATCTAAAAGTAACTGGAACTTACAGATCGTGGCCTAAGAAATTTAGATACAGAAGTCAAGTCTAGAAAGTTGTCGTAGAACATTGCGGTGTCGCTGATCTATTCTCTTGAATTGTTGTAGAAGCATTGATCTTTGATTTGAATCGAGTTTGAATGCTTAAGCTTTAATTTGGAGGCATCGGCCATGGTTCAAGGGGTAAATTAGCATCATAGCAGTGTAAGAATGATTTTTATGAATTAGGCTTGGTCTTAGGATGTATTTATAGGGCTAACAACTAGTTTAGGCCCTTAGATTAACCCTAGAATCAATCTGGATCATCAAACACGTCTAAGGTTTCAAAAATTGGTTCTGGTTCAAAACAGGCCGACCAGGTCGACCTGTAAGGGGGGAGGTCGACCCCATGGTTGACTGGGGGGGGGGGGGGGTAGGTCGACCACATGGTCTACCTGACCCCCAGGTCGACCTGCCTGGGCTGAAATTTGCTGAATCTTCTACAGGCCATAACTTCTTCATCCGGACTTCGATTTTCGAAAACTCGGACTCTATTTCATGCAGAATTCCGAGACGAGCGCAATTGTGTAACCCATTTCCCTTGATTCTTATTTTAAAATTTAAATCTGCCTTGATTTTTGGTTTTAACATGTTATAAAAATTCGGGTTGTTACACCCGGCGTGCGTTGCATTGTGTGATAGGACCTGGGTCTTATAATAGCTTCATTTTTCCAAAAAACATTGCGCTATTTTGTCATATGCACTGGTATTCTTAGGAGGAAACCCATTCCGTGTTATACGGCATAGTCCTCTGATATATCTAATTTAAAGTAAAGTTTTAAATAACTATTTTAGTTCTCACACAAATCACATGACTGACCTGGAGTTTATTGTTTTATCCTAAACTCTGGGTGCCCCTGTTTTCCACGGCCAGCTGTATTTTTGGTTTTGTAGATTATATTCACAGGATCCTGGTTTACAGCTAGAATGATATTCGAAAAGCTCTGTATCCGTATATTCTTTTCAGTTGTGTTTCGTATATTTTCCGCTGCATTGTAACTTGTAAATCTCTGATATTTATCGAATGTCTAATATTTATTCATACTCTGTATATTCTTGTATTCTGATGAAATTGTTGTAATAAGCAATGAAATGTTCTTCTGTTTGTGTTCTAGTTTGTCGTGCTCTCAATGCAATCCGGGCTTTCCTTCACGGGGAAGTTCAGGTCGTTTCATATTGTATTCATTGACAGTTTAATGCTTCTCAACACTTGAATCGATCAAATAACACAGTACAAAACATTTGTATATAAAATTTCAAATACGCGCTCTCATGTATATACACTCAACTCAGTCTAGGGTATTACTGACCCCATCTCCATCGAGTTACGCCACAGAGCCAAGGTTATTACTAGACCAATAGCTCTGATACCATTATAATAACCTACGGATTTTCGACCCCGAAAATCGAAACAAAACACCATGTCGAACATTTAAGTATCGGAAACACCAGAAGGTTATTAGAGAGAAATTAGAGGGTGAGGTAAGAAACAAAGAAATATTAGAATAGAAGAAGAAGAAGAACCAACATAACATAGAGTCTCACATCGCAGCGAAACAAAATATAATATAAAATAGATTTTTACTGAGAGCTTTAATAAAATATTTACAATCATTAGAGTACATCAACACAACCGAACAGTTATAATATTCTTTCCTCATGTACAACACACAGCGAAATAACAACCATACGTCTAGACATCTCCAGCTTGTCTCCTCACTGCATTCGATAACCTAAACTTGTACAACCTGGTCTAACCCGAGCATTACAAACGAAGGGTCAGTCTGGTGAACCAGAGTGAGAAAAACACACTAAATTTAAAGGTATCACACAAGTTGATTTAAGAGCTAAAATCTTTTCGAAAGAAAAGGATAATTGTAAGACCAAATCCGCACATAAATACGGATGGTTTTTATCTTACGATAACAAAAACATTTTGAAATCAATATCTTCTCTGATATTATAATAGTGTCTAAATACAAATAAATATCAATCTAGTAGAATGCTTGCATCTCACGCTCTACATATATAGCATACAATCAAAACCACGGGCACTTATGGGAGAATGGATTTCTTGGCAAGGTATGGGACCACCTTTCCGCCAATGTACCTCTGGAGATGAATACATTGTAGTTCAATATGAACATCTTGCAACCCAGGCTAAACATGACCGACTCCTTACTTCGCTTGAGAGTACCGAATATATCATTACCATGGTTGGGCGCTAACCAAACCAATAGCATACATACAAAAATAAAGGGACAACCGAAGGCAATTGATTTCACCAGATCAGGTAATGATATACCCTTTTGATGGTTGTGACCAACATAGCCATACGACCTATGCGATTATGTGCAATTTCCCAGTTGATGAGGATAGACATTAAGCTTGTCCTTCAGAACAGCGTAGCTCCATCAACTTTGAATGCCACATTGTCAGATCCGCCAGATATCACTAATCGATGTCTGCAAAAATACTCTGCAGCTAATAGAAGTACGTTTGTAAAATTCAATTTTCGTGATTCTTAAGAAATACTCTATCAGACATTCATCTATACAAGTCATCCAGGAACATGATGAACCGAAGGAACTCTCCTACCACATCCTTGAGTTACCTTATGGATCAATAGCGAGTAGTCCTTGCAATACGAAAGATTTCAATCACGACAGAACCACTGTCGAAATACCTCTGGGAGCTAACCAGAGAGATTTGACAAATAATACTTTCACTCATGAAGATCCACGGTCTTCAATTAATCCATCTTTGATCAGTATCTTCCACGTATTTGCTGGTTCGGAATGGTTTTCGAATATAAATTCGATCCCTGACTTTTCGTACCAACAATTGTGTTGGCCAGAATTGATAGTCAGTTATTTAACTATCAAATAAATAATCATGTGAATGAAATGAGTTTACTGATTCCGTCCTTGGCATTACTTGGCCTCTCTAATTAACACCTGTTAATATTATTCTTAAAATCTTCCAATACTTGGAGTTTATCTTTTATATCTTATTATATAAGAATATTCTTAAAAATCATTTCATTTGCTTATAACTTTTCGAATATAGTTTTTCAATGTTCTTTACGGAAATCATAACTTATGTTTCCCTCAATTTCTCTCGTTTATAAACTAATACCATTCTTGGATAATCATGAAGTCGTTCAAGTTGGTTTATTTTATTTACCTCTCAGACCTTGACCAAAAACATTAATATCTTCAGAATAGACGGAAGTTTATTAACCACGTGTTTTCCTTTTAAAACCTTATTTAAATCTCAATAATGTTTACTTAATTATATAATACTTCTCTGTTAATCTTTAATAAACCTTTATAATATTACTCAAGCTTTGATTCTATTAAAAATAGAATCCTTTATAATTTTCTTCAAAACTTGTTTGCCATAGTATATTTGTTTTAAATCATATATAACTACTCTCTTTATCAAATCTAATATAAATATCTTTGGAAATATTATATAAATACCTTTATAAATCTTACAATAATATCTTATACAATCCTTATGATTGACATCTCATATGAATCATTTTTTCAAAATAATTCATTTATCATCTGAATAAACGTTACAGGTTTGATTTCAAAACTTCCTCAATTCTTGTATTATAACTTTTTCAAATCAATCCAACAAATTATGCGTTGTCTAAAATCATATAGCGATCTTTTTGGCGATCTTCAATTTATAAATCAAATAGTGCAATTTATTATTTGTAATCTTTGTTTACAAACCCCATTGTAAATTTTTAATGACACTTATATTTGTTGCCATTTTCGAATTCTTTTATTCAACTTATACTCTCAACTTTGCTTAACATTCCGAACTTTGGAATATCACATTCCGAACCTTGGAACACATCTCACTTCATTATTTCATATCATTTCCCAATTTCTAAATTCCCTTTTTCCTAACTTCAAATATTTAGTAAATATTTGATTTAAGCTATCAGATTCGCTTAAAATTCATTTTTACAACTTCGTTATAAAACTTGTTTTTATATAAAACCCGTTCATAAACTCCTTTCACATTTCGATTAGATTCATTTCAACTTCGATCACCTTTTAAATGAATTTCAATTAAAAAGTAATCTCTTAAATTATTATTAATTAAAATAATATTTTACTTCAATCATTAACTACAGTATTAGTAGTTAATTTCTTTATTAACTAGAATAAATAATAAATTGCCTTTTAAAATCTTATTAAAATTAAAACAAATATTCATTCAACTATTTTATTAAATTAAATCAAAATAAATTAATTTAATAATCAATCCCAGCGGTTGACTTAGTCAACTCAATATACGATTAATCCGTTAATCGATCCCAATTAGTTCTCACTTTAAATTAATTAATAATATAATTAATTTAATTGATTCCATTTAATTGTAAAAAAAAACAATTATCCTATTCTTAATCGTTGGGTTACGTTCTTCCCATTTGCTTATAAATCCGACTAATATCAGATTTTACTTTATAATATCATTTAATAATTACTTATAAATTTAAATAATAAATAATAAATATTTATTTTCTTTTAACAAACTTGTATTCAAAATAATAGATTTAAAAATCTATTTTTAGTTATATAATAAATTTTATAGCTTCATTTCCATCGATTCACTTGACAGTAAGTCAATATTTGAAAAACGATTGATTTATAGGCCATATACTGCCGATTACTCAATCAGTACTACCCATTGGTTTAAACAAAATAAATTGTTGAATTTCAGTTCAATGGTCAATGATCAAATCAATCATTCAAACAGATGGGTTTAAACAGTTCATATAATGAAAATAAATAATGTTAAATATATTTGAGGAATCCCGTTGGATCCCTTCAACTTTTCTTCCCTGTATCTGAATATGTTATCTCACATAAATCCGATCAATTCTATTTAACTGATATAACAGTAAATAATAGCCATTTAACAATAACCAATTCATTTAACATTAACAAACAATTCATTAATTTAACACGTTTATTTTATAAACGTGACCAACAGAGTAAGTTACCTTAGTTGGGTCCAATAGTTAAAATAACGATTTGGTTTTTCACTGGAATTAAACAACTGTTTAATTTCATCGGTTCAATCAATATATAAAAATATATATTATTAACAAACAAACAAACAGTCAACCATTAGCAACCATAACACACAATTATAAAAACCCAACTTATATAAAATATAAGTGGGAAAAACTGAGTGAGTTTAACTCACCTTGATCTGGTTTATTTCTGAAGCAGTTTGGTTACGTTACAGTTAAATTAAAAAAATCATTTAATTTATCTATAATTCCAGTCGTCTTCATTTCTGTCCAAACAGTTCCATAAAATTGCTCCCGTCGATACAGTTCCAACGTATCTTGAATTATTCAATTCTGTTAATACATGTGTAAGTTATAAATATTCACAGTTAGTATAATTAAATTATAATTAAATACCCAATTTCCATAATTAACCAAATTAATTGCGTTATATTCCTTATAACGTTTGACCTTTTTGACTTAGAAATACTAGTCCCATATAATTAGAAATAACAATAGAATTCCTTAACTAAATTTTGACTTCACTAATCATTTATTAATAATAATTAACTAACTATAAAACTAATTTCTTATCACTTAATAAAATTAAATTCTCAATGCAAGTTTAAATAGGTTAATTATGTTTAAAATGTCTAAACACGGATTCTTTCTTTGCTTTTCAAAACTAGCCCACGTTCGTTGGAAATAATAGTCGAATTTCTTAATTAAGTTTAAACTAACCACTCATTAATTATAATTAACTAATTTCCTAATTACCATATATAGTTACGTTTATTGCTTCATTTATTTTCTTCTGGCTGATCCTTTTAACTTCTCCAGGCCTTCGTTTAATTTCTGCTTTGCATACCCAAATACCACGCATGTTGGGAACAATTCCTCCATTCGTTCTGAAGGAAACATCTTCAACCTACATCATTTAAATTACGATTACCTAACTAATCTATGGATTGATTAACAATTAAATATAATTAACTGATTGAAAATCAGCCCACACATTCGTTCTTCCTGTTCAGCATCGCTCAACAGCCTCAACCGCACCAACCTTCCACTCGTCATGCCACAAGAAGATGGCGGACCTCCGATCAGACTTTATCAGGAGCATCGCTCTAGCCTACTCCACCTACAACCAAAGAAGTGACTCCCCATACCTCCTCTAACGCCCGCAGTTGATCCTGGCTGTCATAGCTTTTACACCCCAATTCCAGTCACATTAGCACCTTAGAACCGATCACCTCCGTTCAGTATGTAGAGCTTGATGAGTATAACATCCGCATTTTTATCGGTTTGTATTTGAATATTTAAAAAATATTGAATTCGTAATATAAGTGGATTTATATATTAATTAAAACGAAGTTGAACGTATAAAAATATATATTAAATATAATCAAGTGCATAATATCGCGATAGTTCGTAATTTAACGTTCTGAACTTCAATTGAGTGTACAGGACCCATTTTAAATCGGATTTATGCGAAACAAGAAACGTTGGAATCTGTTGAACTGTTTCTTTCTAACAGAAGTGAAAAAAATAAATCTTTTGTGTTATAGATTGCGAATTATATCCAAATCAAATTTCCAAATAATCGCTATAGAATTGTTTATCGACCGTAATGGTTTATTTGATATAACTAGATATCAGTTTCGAATTTAGACAAGGTTTTTTTGAGACATATTGATAATTTAATTTTAAGAATTTTACTGTAATTTTTAAATAATTAAATACGCAACTTTTTATTTATAGTATTTTGCACCCTATAACAACATTTTGCGGTTTCAAAATATGAGTTAATCTACCGATATAATTATATTTTTGGGATCATGGCACCTCGCTGGACACAACCGTGTTCTTACTTCTATCCGCAGTAGCTCGGATAAAAATGAAATGACCATAAACTTTCTTTATTCCATGCCGCTACCATTTTCTTTTCAAAGAGCATACTTAATCTCTACGCCATTCAACAGTATCCCATTACCTAAATTTCTAAGCTAAACTTGTCATACCCAATTCTTTATTGTTTCTTTACAATTATTGGAGGTCATGCTAACCATACCCTGTTTCTTGTTGTCTTCAATAAATTAAATGAACCATACTCGGATGTCCTGAAGACCATGCTGGCCACGCAAGATGTACTGATCAAAACATATATCCCTTTTTAAAGGCACTAGGTATCCTTTCTCATAGTAAGCCTAATGACATTTCGCTAGCATGTTTTTATATTATTTTTACAATCTTTTGTTTGTATCTTATATTGGAAATCAGCTCACGCATGTGGTGGTATGGCTTCATGCTTAAGTGTGAAGTTACCCTATGTTCTTAGCAGCATATTTACCTACCCTAAACTAAAAATCAAAACATACCATATGTATTAGCTGTGTAAAATCTAAACCGCTCAATCGTGAAGACCATTCACGCAGAAACATGGTCTTAAGTTTTAGCTTGCCTAACCTAAATTTGCCTATTTCTTAAGTATTAAGCTTTCACCCTCTATAAATAAACACAGTTTGTCTTGGTATTTTCTTGGGTATTCAGAAGCTTCAAACCGAAAGAATAAATGGCTTTCAAAAATCACAATAAACTCAATAATCCACTAAAATTCTTATAACCTATATATTTACGATCCTCATCTCCCTCCCTTCACTACCGTATACTTTCCTATCCATGCAACGACAAATTTTGTCGCTAGATAAACACTAGGCGGGGCAACTAGGGGGTTTGCTGGTTTCATGGGGAAGCCGGGATGTGTTGTTCGATGCGATCTCCTAGGGCGTCTTCAAATGGAACGAATGGAGGTGGACTTGGGGTAAACACGTGGATGGAAAAGGCATGTTGAGATGCGGATCTAAGGTGCATGGACGCATGGAAATTGAAAATAAAGATGGAAGTTGTTGAAGGAAATTATATATTTATACGGAGGGGAATGATACTGTTTGTCATCATTCTGGGTTATAACGCATGGAAATGAGGTGATGTAGTTGGTAGCGTCAGTGTGTGGATGGTGCTTGCGGAGAAGCTCGCATGTATTCGAGAGGATGCAAAAACGAGCTACAGGCATTCCGTTTTTGGAAGAAAGGGCGCGTTCTATTTTCGGACAATGGGAACATGTTTCTTTTTCTAGGAGATTTGGGAAAGAAAGTCGGTGGCAAGGAATAAACAAAAACGCCACTTTGTTGTCTGATTTGTGATGTGAAGATCATTCAAATTTCATCAAACTATGGGAGGAAGTCGCAACGCGTCAGATGAGATACACGTTCGGATTTGTTGAAGGGGAGAGAGACTTGTTGATGGTGTTCCACGTGAATTGGTGGAGTTAAAGTATTTAAGGTGGCCATTTTCTTGTTCGTGGAATACAGGAGTGTTGTTTCCTATCTGGCGTTTTGAAGAAGGAAGTAGAAGATGAGAAAATAATGGCACGGCATCATAGATTGTGAAGAACAGGGAGACTGATTAAATAGAAAATGCATCCGTCCCAGGTAAGAGGTATGTGCTAGACAAATGCAAAATTGATGATAGCAAGTGGAATGCGTTTTGTTTGTGGGAAGGACAAGGGTTAAAGAAGTGAAGGGAGAAGAGAAATAATGGTGGAGTTTGAAGAAATTATTGAGGATGGTATTTCCATCAAGGATGGTACTTCTGTTTTAATTTCTACTGTAAAGGAAATAGTAGTTGGTTCTTGAAAGGAACGGTATGAGGAGAATTCCGTACAGGAAGCGTTCAAGGATTGAAGGAGAAGACACTGTTCATAAGGGTTGATGCGGCAATTAAAGCACCGGGTATAATCAACTGACGCAAATCATTATTTAACGGTTAACGCGCAAATGTGAGTAAATTCACTAACTCTGATCTATTTTAAAATATTATAATTATATTTTAATATTAGTTGAATGCTGGGTGATGTATTTAAATTCATTGAAATATATACATATCGTTGCATATGTACATATCATGGATTGGATACTGATTCCATCGATTATAATATTCCCTAATATGGAATCAGTGTTAATTGTGTTGACTAACATCTGTGGATGTTGGAAACCGGTTGGAGGGATCCGACCGGATTCCTAAATATTTATATGTACTGTTTGTTTTATATATGCACTGTTTGAACCATGTTGAATGGAAATTCAACTTTATGTTTATTTAAAAAATAGATGATATCGATTAGGAAAATAGTAACAGTCGACTATAAACCCACCTTTTTGTTAAGAAGTTGATTGGCCGTCAGGCAAATCAATGAAGTTACTTATAAAAATTATATTTTTATAATTGAAGCGAAGTTTTAAATTGTAATAGAAGTTCTATTATAAACTGGTATTTTATAGTTCATTTTACAAAATGGAATATAGTAGCGTATTGCAAGTCTTGAACTATAACGATAAAATAATGTTGTTAACTAGGCTCAAGCGTGATTGTTATATCGAGATTAGTTATATAGGGAAATATGGCAGCGTATTGCAGTAGTTATAAAGGGGAATATAGCAGTGTATTACATTAGTTATAAAAGGGAAATAAAGTAGTGTTTAAAAAATATGAAAAACTAGAAAGATAGCATTATATAAAAGGGCCAGTGTTTGTGTGATGTTTGGGTGTACATTTGAATGGTGTTTGTTTTTACTTTGATAGTGAAATAACTGACTATCGAAGTGTTTGACCATCGTTGTCAATACGGAGAGACCGGTTGGATATACTATCCGTAAACCACTCCGTATAGGCATAAGTGCTGCGAATTAGATTATGCTGAAGACAATTGAAGATGGAGTGAAATGCAAGGGTCCTCCTGTTCCAGAATGGTGTTTCCTATTTGTCCAGTCCCAGAAAAACTTGTATGGACGAGTGTCTGACAGAGTATACCTAACAAATCACGTATCATTGATCTCTTAAAGGTATTACATCTGGTGGCAGAGGAATTCATTCCACTTAGCTTTTTATACCCATGATATTTTTGGAAATCGATTAGTGAATTGATGAGTTTGACGATGTGGCATTCAAAATGAATGGTGATCAGATGTTCTGAAGATAGACTTAGCCTCTAGCCTCAAAACCAGGAAGTAACCAAAGTTGTGCTAAGCAGCATAGCTAGTTGGGTCATACCCAAGCAGGGTGTATTGTCATCGATCTAGAGAAAATTCAAATTTGTTCTTCTTTTCGACTCTGTATCTTCAGATGACGGTTGGATGGCCAACAACCGTGGGTGGCAATATATTCGACACAGTCAAGCTAAATAAATGGTCAGTAATGTGTGGCCGGGTTGCAAGACGTTCTTGTTGAACCCCAGTGTATACCCTCTAGAGTACACTGATCGGTAGGTGCTCCCATACCTTGTCTTTTGGAATCCAATCTCCAATAAGCGCCCTGCGGTTTATGATTTTATACTACATATACGTGGAGCGTGAGATGCAAGCGTTCTGCTATTTGGTTATTTACTTGATTAGACATTATTGTAATATGTCTGGAGTTTGATATCAAAATATTTTGGGTTATAGTAAGGTAAAAACCATCCATGTTTAGGTGTGGGTTGGTCTTACTATTATCCTTTTGTTTCAAAAGGATTTTCAAAGTTAAACCGTATGGTTGGAATTTACTCACACCAGTCCCGTGACTGACCCAGAGTTTAGGTTGTTTGTTTTACCTAAACTCTTGGGTGCCCAAATTTGTACGGGCAGTCAAATGCTTCAGGCTTTATAGATACATTTGGAGGAGATCGAAGAAGAAGACTTCACCATTAGTATTTAGAGATTATTTCCGCTGTGATATGATTTATTATACTTTAATAATGGTATGTATATACAATACAAATTTGCATTTCAAAGTTATGTTATATAATAGATTTTATTCGTTTCGTTGTGACTTTCGTGTTTACTCTGATTCTGTTCAGTTGTGATCTTCTTTTTCTTCTATTCTATTAGTTCTATCTTTTCTATCCATCCTCTAATTTCTTTCTATTAATGATCTGAACTTTCATGCACTTTGAATTGAATATGTGGGATATTAGTCAGCTCAAATTGGTATGAATTTTCCGGCCATCACAATGAGCTTTGCTGTTGAGGATTTTAAAAATTTAGATGAATGGATTTGCAGAAATTAAAAGGGAAAATTACCGAATTTGGTTCGTTAGTTTTACGAGGCAGTTGTTCAAAGAGATTTGACCATGCCTCATTCTTTTGACCGCAATCTTTAGGGTTATGCACAGTATTTATAATGAAATGGGACCAATTTTTTTTTAATATTATCTTGAACTTACAGATGAGATATCACCTCATTACACTCACATACAATCTCTATTTTTGACAAAAAAACGTTTTCCTAACAGAAAAAAAATATTCCGGACCCAATGGGATAGGTTTCGTCGAATTCCGAGGTCGTTTGTGAAAAGTCCCTTTATAAGTATCGATGAACAATCAAGCGTTAAAAATTCCTATAATTACAAAAAAATCCAAAAAATATGAGACCTTGACATTTTACTAGACCTCTTCATAACGGATCCAGTGAATCTTGTTTCGTTAAATTTGGAGTTTGTTTGGCTATTCATTTATTAATTTAAAGTTACCCGAGTCTAAATTGTATACACAATTAAATAAAGACAGAGGCATTTATCGTTGCCATGGTCAAACCGTATGTCCGATTGACACGGAATTTGATTTTCTTATAATAATTTATTAATATGAATCCAATGGCACATAGTTCGTCGCATTCTGATCTGTTTCCCGGTACGCTATTTTTACATGCACCTTAATGCCATTTTGGATACCAAATTACATGGTCTCCAAAAATAACAAACTATATATCTATCATGGCTCTAAACGTCGATACAATTCAATGAAATTGGTTTCGTGGCCTATTTCGATCATCTGCTCAAGTTACACTCAAATATCTCTTTATTAAATTAAATTAATTTAATTGCGCGTTATATAAAATGACTGAGCATTTACGACAGTCGTTGTCACATACGACATCGGTTTGCCATGCAATTTGATACCACATAATAATTCAACGTTATGGTTCCAATGAAACTGATTTCATCGAAAAATGACTCAAGTTGCAAAATCGCTATTTTAAAGGCTTATATAATATTAATAAAATATTTATTAAATTTCCAAATAATTCAATAAAATAATAATAAATTGTTATTATCGTAAATACCCAACTGGAAATATCAAATAGCTTCAAACATAAATTATACAACTCAATATCATATATTTTTAGTTAAACGATGCCCAAAATATATTAAACTCTTTTAAATATATTAAATAAATGTTGTAATTTAATAACGATTTCCATAGCGACTATTTTAAAATTTCATTTGGACACAACTAGCAATCTATAACACGAAATCTGGATTTTTCTCCTCCACATGAAAACTATACTCAACAAGATTCCAGCGTTTATTGTTTCACAGAAATCCGACTTATATCGGATCATGTACATTCAATTTAAGTTCAAAATTCAATATTACGAACTGCAGTGCCATTGAGGAGGGTTTAAAATTTGTATTATAAAAGGAGTGTTTGGATTTATTATTGTTGAAAAACTTGCAATTTTATTGTTATTTGCAGAGGGAGTTTTTATTTCATGAAGGAGTTCACCATGCTGAAATGAAATATGGTGAGAGGCCACTTGTATTTATAACAATAGTTTTCGTGGTGGTCAAGTTGTGTATACATATTATATAATTACTAGTATCCTAGATCTGCTTATTAGGTCAGCATGTGTTAAAAGAGTTAGACTACTCCTTTGGTACTTGGTACGATTTCCTTCCTTCAATGTTAAGTAAGTAGGTAATTTAATATTTTAGACTACGTACACATATATTGATTTGTGCATGAAAGGATAGGCTAAAAAGAAGACTTAATGTCAGATTGTAGAATAGGTACAATTTTCAATGTGCATTAATGTTTAGGCTGTGTTATTTGTAGGTGCTCCATTCATTTTGATTCAATGTAGAAACTGAGTCTGGTCGTTTTCATGTACTGATGGCATGTACAGTTACAAAGCTAGGATAAGCAAGCATGGTTTTAAAATTGTTTAAACTAAAGCTGTCGTTTGCTTCACTAGGTTTGCATACCTCTTCTATTAGGATAGATACGAATTAACTGCACTGTGGTTTCGCAAGAAGAAAAATGGATGGAGATGCTTTGTTACAATTTGTAGGGTAGGTCGACAGATGCCAGAATATGCTTTATTTAATTATTACTTAGGATTTAAGAAATTTGTTTCTTAGCTTGGAAGGAGGTAAGTTTTATTATATAAATTTTTATTTTATTTGTTATGTTGAGTTTTGTATGGTTATTTAATTTCATCGTTATTTAACGTTAAACATTAAATATATGCATTGTCATCCAAAATCTACAATTACAATAATATATAACTTCAAATTTAATCAATACGGAATTATAACTCAACATTAATATTCTATTGCTAAGCGATATTCAAATATATAGAAATTCCTTTTAAATAAATTAAATAAATGTTATAATTTATAAATGATTTCCATAGAGACTATTTTAAATTTTGAAGTGGACATAACTAACAATCTACAACATGAAATTCAGATTTTTCTCTTCCATATGAAAATTACAATCAACAAGATTCCAATGTTTCTTGTTTCACAGAAATCCGAATTGTATTGGATCCTGTATATTCAATTGAAGTTCAAAACTCAATATTACGAACTACTACGCCATTTTGAGCTTGATTTATATTATATATAAATTTAATGTTCAAAGTTCATTTTAAATAAAGAATTCAATAGTAAATTCCATTAATATTCCAAAAAATATATTTAAAATAATTTAAATATTCGACTACCAGAAATGAGGGACATTACATCCGTTTTCAACGAAACTAATTTTATAAAGTTTGTAATGAATAATTATTGTAAGATTTTTTTTTGTTTAGGGTTAATTAAAGTTATTTTGGGACCATACATAATATAAACGCATATTGTTTAACCATTTGAAATTTAAAAGGAACTTTCACAAATAGAGGATTTTGACGAAACCAGTTCCATTGTGTAACGCCTGGCCCCTAGACCTATGCTAACCAAGAGCAACACTAAGTATTACTGTTGGAAAGCACGGAGAATGGGACTCGATAGGGCTAAAAGTTGTACTCATTCCCCTGAACGAACACTGACCCGAGAATTTTTAAAATTTCTCAACTTACCATTTGTGCTTAGTATAAGTTCAAAGGAATGTTACAGGAAAATTTCCCAAGTTACATAGTACAAAATATAATAGCATCAAGTTAGCACAATAATAACAGCAGAATACATAATGCATGTCATAATAGAGATGTCCAAATACATAGTCCATCATACATAATATCACTTCCCAAAATACATAATAGTGTACATACCATAATACTACACACTACTGATAGTCTGAAGCTGCATAGTCCAAAACCCCAAAATGTGGAAAAGGATAAAAGTGACGCTGTAGTCCACGCAAACCTAACCTGCCAACAATCCTCAGCCTGACCCGAGGATTGTTTTAACAAAACAAATCACACGGGTCAGACTATGTCTAGTGTGAGTGAAGTAAGTATCTATGGACATCGAATAATTTTACAAAGAAGTAAAGGTGCCACATGTATAAATCAACATGAGGCGTATGAATGTTACAATATATGAACAATTTAGCATAATCATCGCATTAATATGCCATAATCTCAAGCATCGGTATTGTATGTAAAGCAATACAATACCAAACAATTATCATATGTAAAGCAATATGATAATATATAAAAGAGTAAGATTAAAAGGAACAGGTATTGTATGTAAAGCAATACAATACCAAGCAATTATCATATGTAAAGCAATATGATAAAATAAAAAGTAAGATTAAAAGGCACAGGTATTGTATGTAAAGCAATACAATACCAAAAACAATTATCATATATAAAACAATATGATAATATAATACTGGGTTACCAAATTAACTTAGGTAATATGCCAACCTTATTCAAGTAGAATTACGGGATAAATATAATATGACTCATAAGAGATACCAAATAAACAGACGCTAGTATTGTAAAATCACAGTGGTAGAGCTCGAGCGCGCGCGGAGACATCAGCACCGTAACCTACTCATAACGCCATAATGACACCTGCGATCAACCCAGGATAACCAAGACGGTCTAAGGCGAAGGCCGTATGCTACCCGTTCACGGCACTACACGTGGCACACCCACGTCTCCATCTGATGTAGTCTGTGACCCGCCGATCGGGAATCCCGATCAAAACAACAAAATTGCCCAATGTAGCAGACCGTTTGACCTTTGGTGGACCACCGTGATTCAAGTAACGAACCAGATTCAGGTCAACCAAGATGGAGTTTTGGCCCATTGGTACAACAGAGTCCAATCTATCCCAATCCCAAAATTAAATGTATATACTATTTTGTAAATTCACGCA
Source organism: Allium sativum (assembly GCA_030737875.1). NCBI lineage: Eukaryota > Viridiplantae > Streptophyta > Magnoliopsida > Asparagales > Amaryllidaceae > Allium > Allium sativum. Next base: position 93,041,745 of record CM060916.1, on the reverse strand, counting down.
TTAAAAATTCATAGTGTTTATTACATCAAAACACTATATAAAACCAATCATGGCAACATTCATGTAAGTAAGTTTTATAAAACCTCGTATATTTTGCAGAAAGGTTAACAACGTATGTCCGTAGATGGTTACACTTCCGTTTCACTCTAATACACAAGTACCCCATAATACTTATGTATCATAGCGAAACATAAACATTGTTTAGCATGTTTAACTTGTTTGGAATTAATACAATTATTTGACCATTTAATTAATATATTAGCAAAATTTTCGTTTGTAGAAAAAAATTTGCTTTCAAAAATTTAAAACAAGAATTATCAAGCATAAAACATATAAGTAATTTTAAACAAAAGAATAACAAAAATTATAATTTTTTTTATAAAAAAAAAACTGCTCTGCTGGGCTGCACTGTGCAGCCCATGTATGGGCTGCTGCACAGCCTGTTTGGGCTGCACCATAGCCCATTCTGGGCTGCACTACAGCCCATGCTGGGCTGCTGCATGCAGCCCAGTCACGGGCTGAATGGCAGCCCGTTTTGGGCTGCCGCATGCAGCCTAGATACGGTCTGCATGGCAGCCCGTTTTGGGCTGCACTGCAGCCCGTTTTGGGATGCACACTGCAGCCCGAACGTGGCTGCACACTGCAGCCCGCACGCGGGCTGCACTGTAGCCCGTTCTGGGCTGCATGGCAGCCCAAACGGAGGCTGCTGTGCAGCCCACCCCAGGGCTGTTGTGCAGCCTGCGCCTGGGCTGCCTGTGCAGCCCAGTTCTGGGTGCACAGTGCAGCCTAGCTGCACAAGACTGCACAGCAATCCTCCCCCTCCCCTTGCTGAAATTTTCAGCAAAAAAAAATAAAAAATTCTATAACTATGAAAATGATCTTCTATGAGGCAATTATTCACATACTTTGCACACAATAAAATAATATGCATATAACACTATAAGGCATTTAAACATACGCCTTGCATGCAACAAAAATTGTATGCATGCAACCAAATTCAATTTATAATGTATTCGATTTTGTAATATTAACGCAAATCTAATTCAATTGCCCCAAACATACCAAGAATAAATCATACATGGGGGAAGAAGCTAATTTGCAAACAAAATTCCACCTTTAAGCCATTATGCATACACAATACATAATTTAGAGAGGAAAAAGGTGGAGACTTCACTCACCTCCAATGCCAAAAATGCTATTTTGAAGCCCTATAACAGCTTGCTTTTGATTGCAATCCTCTTCCTTTCCAATTCAAACAAAAATCAAAAACCCTTAAATAACAATTCATAGAAAGACAAAGAAGAAGATGGAATAGGATTAGATTTAGGGATACATACTGAGTTGGGAGCCTTCTCTTATCTTCAATTCGATATAAAAACTGGTTTGAATAGCAAAGATTAAGGATGAAAGAAAGATTTTTTTTTTATCAGTTTTCTTCACGGTAGTTTCTGAGGAGGAATAAGAAATATGTACTGTTTTAATCGGTGAATGAGATGAGAAGGATTGGCATTTTATCCCAAGGTCCCTCTCTAGAACATTCAACCAAGTTCTCCCCTTTCTTTTAATATTTCACCCCTCTTTTTTATTTTTATTTTTATTTTTCTATGCAACACAATGATTAAGTTTGGTCTCATTAGGAGATTTTTTTTACTTTCCCTTTTTATTTAATTAGATTCTAGAGAATTCATCAAAAAGCCTTTATAAAATGCATACTTATCTTATATTTTTATTTTGTTTATATTTTTTTCCTTTTAAATAAACATAAAAGTTCTTTCTCTTTCCCTTTTTTTTCCAAATGCACTCATGAAAACTAACACACACAAAAATAGTTCGTTGTCTAAACTTTTCATAAATGCAAAACTTCTTTATGTAATCATAAAAAAAACATTTTTTCTTTTCTTTTAAAATTGTTATTTAATGAAAAAAACAATAAACTTTATCATTGTTACAACAAAACGTGCAACATTTACATCAACCACATACGCAAAATACTTCATAAAACATGTATTTTCCTCTCATCCCAAAATATATATTTTGCTACTTTTTATTTATTTACTCATTATTATATTTATTTTTCCTCTAAATTACCAAAACAATTAGTTGATTCCCAATTCAATATCCCTAATAAAAGTGGGTTGTTACAGACTTCCCCCCTTACAAAAATTGCGTCCTCGCAATTTCTACAAAAGGGATACATCTGTAACAAAATTATAGATTCTACTCAAAATAGAAGGACATACCTTGCTCAAGCGCCAAAAAATTTGGGATAATGCCTCATCATTGACTCTTGTGTTTCCCAAGTGCGGTCTTTTGGATTACTTGACCACTGCACCTTAACTAAAGGAACCACTTTACTACGAAGCTTCTTCGTTTCAGAGGCAATAATACGAATTGGCACTCCAGTAAACGTCATGTTAGGAGCGATCTCAGTCTGCTGCAAATGCTTCGGCTCTATGACCTCTTCTAAGTCCCTTAAACACTTCCTCAAGTGAGACACATAGAATACGTTGTGCACACTTGATAAGTGTTCGGGTAAGGCAAATCTATAGGCAAGTTTTCCAATTCTCTCCACGATAGGATAAGGGCCAATAAATCTCGGAGCAAGCTTACCAGTCTTACTGAACCTCATTACTCCTTTTATAGGAGTAACCTTCACGAATACATGATCTCCAACACTAAACTCCAAGTCCTTTCATCGACGATCTGCATAGGACTTTTGTCTATCCTGCGCCTCTTTCATCCTTCTTCTAATTAGGTCCACCTTCTCAGAAGCTTCACGCACAATGTCGGGACCAAGCACTAACCTATCCCCAGTCTCAAGCTAGCATGAAGGAGATCTACAGGGTCTTCCATACAATGCTTCAAAAGGAGCCATACCTATACTGGACTGAAACTATTGTTATATGCAAACTCGACCAAATATAGGTGGTCCTCCCAAGACCTGCCAAAATCAAGGATACAAGAAGCAACAAATCCTCCAATATCTTGTTAACCCGCTCAGTTTGCCCATCAGACTAAGAATGATATGCTGAGCTGATATTCAACTTCGTCCCCAAAGCAGAATGCAAGCTTCTCCAAAATCCACTAGTAAACAGTGGATCCCTATCACAAACTATAGCACTAGGTACACCATGGAGACGAACAACTTCCTTCACATATAGCTTTGCCAAATAAGGAGCAGTTCTTTTTGACTTGACTGGGATAAAATGGATAGATTTAGTCAAACGATTCACCACTACCCACATGCTATCATGCCCTTGCTTTGATCTCTGCAATCCATCAATTAAGTCCATGGATACCTAAACAAAGCATTTATATTTACAGCATTACGCCAAAGGATCTAAGTATAAATAAACAATTTAGAGTCTTAATTCACTTATACCTGATCCCATTTCCGTAACGGAATCTCCAATGGCTGAAGAAGACCGCTAGGCTTTTGGTGCTCGCACTTCACCAATTGGCAGGTAATACAATTCTTCACATACTCGCCTATGTCATGCTTCATTCCTTCCCAGTAATATAGACGTTTCATGTCCATATACATTTTATTGCCACCTGGGTGAATGGTATATCGCAAACTATGGCAATCGCTCATCACCTCCTGCCTAAGACCTGCAACATTAGGTACAAAGATCCTGCCCTTCTTCCGTAAATATCTCTGAGCATCCAACTCAAATCATCAGCATCATCTCCATTCTTCAGCCAATGAATACGCTCTAAAGCAGTAGGATCTTCCGTCTGAGCATGAGGAATCCTATCCATAAGGCTCGGTCTCATAACCATATTGGCCAACATCCTTCCAGAGCTATGAGTCGGCATATTACAATAGATTCCTCTTGAAGCCAACACCTCCAAGTCTTGCCATTCAGCTATCATCATCGATACAACTGCCTGGTGCTTACGGCTAAGAGCATCTGCTACACGGTTACCTTTCCCAAGTGTATACTGAATATCAAAATCGTATGCTACCAAAAACTCCAACCATCTTTGCTGGCGCATATTCAGCTCTTTTTGAGTCTAGAGGTATTTCAAGGACTTATGGTTAGTATAAAGGATGAACCTCTCACCCATAAGATAATGTCGCCATAGCTTCAAAGCAAAAACTACATCTGCCAGCTCTAAATCATGAACAATTATCTAACCTCATTAGGTCTTAATTGTCTAGATGCATAAGCCACGACTCGTCCTTTCTGCATAATCACAGCACCCAATCCAGACCCACAAGCATCAGTATACACCACTAGATCTTGATTACCTTCTAGGATCACCAAAACTGATGCATTAGTGAGCATCTCCTTCAACTTAGAGAAAGCTTCTTCACACTTATTTGTCCACTCAAACTTTACACCCTTCTTTGTTAGCCTTGTCAAAGGAGTGACAATCTTCGAAAAATCCTTAATAAAGCGACGATAATACCCTGCTAGACCGAGGAAGCTTCGAATCTCTGTAATAGTCTCAGGCTTTTTCCAATTCTGAATTGCTTCTATCTTAGAAGGATCCACAACTAGACCAGCTTCGGATATAATATGGCCCAAGAACTTTACCTCCTTCTGCCAAAAGTGGCATTTGGAAAATTTGCTTTCAGTTTATGTTCCCTCAAAGTCTCCAAAACAATTCTCAAATGACCTTCATGCTCTTACTCAGACTTGGAATATACTAATATATCATCAATGAAGACCAAAACGAATCTATCAAGATAGCTTCTGAACACTCTATTCATCAGGTCTGCAAAGTATGCAGGAGCATTCATAAGCCCAAACGGCATTACCAACCATTCATAAGACCCATATCGAGTGCGAAAAGAAGTGAGAGGGATGCTGTCTTCCGCTACTCGCAACTGATGGAATCCAGTGGCTAAGTCAAGCTGGGAAAAGACTTTTTCTCCACTTAACTAATCAAAAAGATCATCAATACGAGGAAGTGGATACTTATTCTTTACGGTCTTCTCATTCAGCTTCCTATAATCAATGCATAAGCGGAGAGACCCGTCAGCCTTCTTTACAAAGACTGCAGCGGCTCCCCAAAGAGAGCTACTCGATCGGATGAACTGCTTCCCTTCCAACTCAGTCAGCTGCTTCCGAAGCTCCTCCATCTCAACACGAGGCATACGATTAGGAGGTCTACTGACTGGTTGGGCTCCAGGGATAAGATCTATGCGAAACTCCACAGCCCTCTTAGGCGGCAATCCGGTAACAGGCTCAAACACATCACCAAAATCCCTGACAATAGGAACTCTAGCTATCTCCTCATCTTCTCGTGACTCAATGGAATAGAGAGAACCATGAGCATTAGGGCCTTGCATATCAAGTGTTATATTAACAAGCCCTTTGAAAGAGGGGTGTTTCAAAGTAACAACTCTGTCTAAGCAAGAAAGATGAGCCTCATATCGTTCCAACCAATCCATCCCCAAAATAATATCAAAGCCAAGACACTCAAATACATGCAAGTCACATGAGAAAGGAAGTCCTCCTAAAAATAGCTCAGGGTTCTTGCACAACATTCCAAGCGTTGCGGACCCGCCAATGGGATTCGCAACCCTTAGAGATGTGGCAAGATAAACTGCATCCAAAGCATATTTATCAACTAAATCTTTAGATATAAAGGAGTGTAATGCACTAGTGTCAAGAAGTATGCAAATAAAAGTATCTCTAAATGGGATAGTACCTTCCATTACTTGTTTTCCTTTCCTTTGGCTCGGACCCGGATCTCCCTCCATGACATGAAGCTTAGCTGCTTGCTTTTTCTTTGAGAGTTGCGGACACTCGTTCCTTAGATGACCAATCTAGTGACACTCATAATACTCCCTTTGAGGATAGACATTAGCAAAGTGCCCCTTTTCACCACACTTATAGCATTCCACTCCACCCTTTTGTTGCTTTTGTCAGCCCGAAGCTTGAACCTTCTTTTGCTTCTTTTGAGAATTCTGCTTCTTCTTAGGGAAAAATGGAGCTTTCCTCTTAGGTGCATCATCATCTCTTTCACGATACAGGTCCTCGTATCTCAAAGCCAGATCAACAATCTCGTCAAAAGTAGAACGAAGCTGAGTCAAGAGCTGTTCCCTCAGCTTCCTACGAAGACCATCTACAAATTTCTGATTCTTTTTGAACTGGGTGTTGATCAAGTCTGCACCAAACTTAGAGAGGGAATTGAAGGCATTGACGTACTCCTGAACTGACATACCCCTCTTCTTAAGCTCAATAAATCTACGAGTAAGGATGGCCTTCTCTGCCTCTGGAACGAACCTCAACTCAAATCGTTCCCTAAATCTTTCCCATGTAAGCTCTTCCTCTCCCCTCTCAACATTCATAATGTCAAACCAATCAGCGGCATTGCCTTGGAGGAAGCTAGAAGCAATCTCGACCTTTTGACGGTGAGTCACACCCATATGCCCAAAAACACGCTCACAGATCTAAAGCCAGGCCTGAACTTCAACAACACCTTCTTTCCCAAGGAAAGGCTTCCCTCCAAGGCTCGCAAAGTCCTTACACATACGAGCGAAATCAGCTCTAGGAGCAGCATTAGGAGCGGGTGCGGCTTGAGGCATGTTCCGCATCAACTCCAACCATTACTCTATAGTCAAACGTGGAGGTCTTCCAGCCATCTTTCTCACTAATCTGCATAGAGTGAGATATATCATTAAGCTGGAATTAAAACAATATTCACACTAAAAGATTGGGGTTTCGGTTCAGGTATGTACAACTATTATTATATGATGGGAGTGATACTGTAAAATAAGCAGACATGTATGATGTTTCTACTGTCTTATTCTAACCCATGTTCTAAATATACTTTGTACTATGTCAAACCTGGGCTCTGATACCAACAATGTAACGCCCGGCCACTACACCCATGCTAACCAAGAGCAACACTAAGTATTACTGTCGGAAAGCACGAAGAATGGGACTCGATAGGGCTAAAAGTTGTACTCATTCCCTTGAACGAACATTGACGTGAGAATTTTTAAAATTTCTCAACTTACCATTCTTGCTCAGTATAAGTTCAAAGGAATGGTACAAGAAAATTTCCCAAGTTACATAGTACAAAATATATTAGCATCAAGCGTAGCACAATAATAACAGCAGATTACATAATACATGTCATAATAGAGATGTCCAAATACATAGTCCATCATACATAATATCACTTCCCAAAATACATAATAGTGTACATACCATAATACTACACGCTACTGATAGTCTGAAGCTGCATAGTCCAAAACCCCAAAACGTGGAAAAGGATAAAAGTGACGCTGCAGTCCACACAAACTGTAACAACCCGGAAAATCTGGGCCAGTTTAAAATTTTTATTTTGGCGATTTTAGCGAATTTTGATTATTTAAAATAGATTATTTTAAATAATATCGACGAGAAATTTGTTTTGAACATAATTCGAACGTATATATTTATACGCGTCGTCGTTAGAATATAAATATTTATATATAATCATAAATAGAATTGAAAATGGCGCGGTAGTTCGATAATTCGATTTCAAACTTCAATTGAATGTACCGGGAGCAAAACAATCCGGATTTTAGTGAAACCAAAAACATTAGGATCTAATTGACGATATCTTTCCAACGAAGTTAACAAACTGAGATTTCACTTTATAAATGATAAGATATGTCCAGTTGAAAATTCTGAATAGTCGCTATGGAATTCAGGCCCTTAAAAATGGACATTTTGTAAACGACCTCGGATTTCGACGAAACCAGTTTTGTTGGGTCCGTGATGTAAAGTTATTGCTAGGTTTCAAATTTCATAATTTTTCGAATCAATATGTGAGCGTGGCAAAGGAAAACGCGTTTGACCAGTTTCAGTTGATTTTAATCGACTGGAAATTGGCCATTTTTCCAACGGTCTCAGAATTCGACGAAACTAGTTTTGTTAGGACCGTATCGTCAATACGAAGCTAGAAAATATTTTTCTGGAATTTTTCTAGTTAGTATGTGACCCCGGTAATTTGAAATGTACGTTTAAAATTCAATATAGTGATTTAAATGTAAATTCAACGGAAACTGATTGTAACAGCCGAATCAGCTTACGATACATATCCCATTGTGTTCGGAGTGGGGGTAATTAGCTATGGACGACAGGCGGTGGGCCTCGTTTCGAGGTCGAAATAAAAAGTTACTTTTTAGAGTAATTAATTAAATAAAAAAAAAAAAAAAAAAAAATAAATAAATATATACACCTACCGTTTACACTCACTCCTCCCTCACTCCTTTCTCACTTCAGAAAAAAAAAAAAAAAAAGCCGACGGTTCCCTGCGATCGATGGAGGTCGTCGCCTCCTCCAAGACCACCGCCGCCCCGATTTCTCCCCCTTCCTCTTCTCTTCCGCGCATCCCCCCCCCCAGCTGCTCCGACGAAGGTGAAAACCCCCCCTGCTGCTCAGTTCGACGAAGACGAGACCCCCCCCCCCCGATTCGAAACCGCCGACGAACCCCCCCCTCTCTCTCTGTAAGTCCATTTTCTTTTTCTTTTTTTTTTTTTTTTTTTTTTTTTATTTACTATTTTATTTCTGTTTTTATTTTATAGATTTAAAACTGAGTTTTTTTAAAATGTAAAAACTGAAATTTTCTTTTTTCTTTTTAGTTAGTTAAAACTGAATTTTTTTTAAGTATTAAAAACAGAAATTTATATAAAATTAAAAACTGGTTTTTGAAGTAAAGGAAAAACTGATTTTTGTTTTTAATAAAAAGAAAACTAATAGAAAAAAAATATGAAAAACTGATTTTTTCTGAAAATATAAAAACTGATTAGGTTTTTTTTTTCAGAAAGTAATACTGATATTATTTTAGAAAGTAAAACTGATTTTGTTTTTAAAAGGATTAAAACTGAATTGATTTATTTTTTTATAAAGATAAAAAACTGAATTGGTTTTTATAAGCAAATAATAAACTGATTTCAAAAGCAAAAATCATATTTTTATATGTGAAAGCAAAAGTAAAAATCATATTTTTATATATTGAACTTCGATAGAAAAATGGAATTTTTATATATTGAACTTCGATAGAAAAATAGGATTTTTATATATTGAACTTCGATAGAAAAATAGGATTTTTATATATTGAACTTCGAAAGAAAAATTCGATTTTTATATATTGAACTTCGAAAGAAAAATATGATTTTTATATATTGAACATAGAAATAAAAATTCGATTTTTATATATTGAACTTCGAGTTAAAAATATAGTTTTTATATATTGAACTTCGAGTTAAAAATATAGTTTTTATATATTGAACTTCGAAATAAAAATTCGATTTCTTATATATTGAATAGCGAGGTAAAAATGTGATTTTTACATATGTAGTGAAAGCGGACAACGAAGGTGACAAAAAGGCGAAGCGACGAAGACTTCTGCAAATGAAGTGCCGTGGAGCTAGGATAGCTATATGTGAGAATTTCTCACCTTTCAATTTATTTTTCTAGTTATATATATACTAGGATGCAGACGGTGCTTAGTAGCACCCGACACCCGTCCACAGACCATGGACTTGTTTGTTTGACTGTTTGGTGATTGATTGTGATATTGGTTTGAATGTGGTTTGTGGTGTGAAAAATCGAATCGATAAATTGGTTAGGATTAGACGTGCGCCGTTATAAGGCGAAGGAGTAAGGCTAGGTTAGACCCTTACTCCAAAGTTTGTGGTTTGCATAACGAATTGATTTGATTGATGTGTGAATGGCGTGGGCCTTCACTAGACCGGGGATAAGGCTAGGCCTTGTCCCGTTTCTAGTATCGTGCCGTTATGCCGCCGAAATTTTCTAAAATAAGTTAGAAAAATAAAAATAGCATTTTATTTAACGAATGAACTGAATATAAATTCATATGTTAAAATAAAATGTGTTATCGTTAAAAATATAATTTTTAACGTGAATGTGAATAAATAAATATTCATTTACAAACCAGACGGTTTGTTTATGTACACCTATTTGAATGACGTTGATTGGGTCGATAAATTTTACACATCGCCTAACTGCACAAATAAAATATGTGTTTGATTGTTTGAAACCCCACACGGGTGTTAGGATGAAATTTGAAGTTCACTCATCCTGATTTATTAAATATGTCGATCGATTGATTGACAAGCTGCTATAAGCGTTAAATGTCTATATTTGATGCTTATACAGTGTAGTGCACTTTGGTTGATGGTTGATTATTCATCGTTGTTGATATATACATGTGTTGTAGAAAATCCATATAATTAACATTATATGGTAATTGATTGGGCCTCATTCCAGTTTCAAGAAAAATAGAAATATTTGAAATAGAAATATTTGAAATAGAAATATTTGAAATAGAAATATTTGAAATAGAAATATTTGAAATAGAAATATTTGAAATAGAAATATTTGAAATAGAATATTTGAAAATAGAAATATGTGAAGCCGTGAGGATTAGATTGACGCCATTTTGACGTGAACGATATTTATATCGATTTTATTCATTTTAAAATGAATATTGAAACGTGATTTCGAAATCGAATATTTTGAAATGAATTGAATTGAAAACGATTTCGAAATGAATTGAATTGAAAACGATTTCGAAATGAATTGAATTGAAAACGATTTCGAAATGAATTGAATTGAAAACGATTTCGAAATGAATTGAATTGAAAACGATTTCGAAATGAAATGAATTGAAAACGAATTCAAATTGAATTGAAAACGATTTCGAAATGAATTGAATTGAAAACGATTTCGAAATGAATTGAATTGAAAACGATTTCGAAATGAATTGAATTGAAAACGATTTCGAAATGAATTGAATTGAAAACGATTTCGAAATGAATTGAACTGAAAACGATTTCGAAATGAATTGAACTGAAAACGATTTCGAAATGAATTGAATTGAAAACGATTTCGAAATGAATTGAATTGAAAACGAATTCGAATTGAATTGAAAGCGAAGTGAAATAAATTCAAATTGAATTGAAATTTGAATTGAATGGAAATGGATTTTGAAACGAATTTATAAAGAAGAATTCAATTTTGATTTGAATTGAAATGGAAGTTGAAAATGTTTTTGAAACGAATTCAAAACTATTTATATAATTCGTTTTAAATAGAAATCGACGAAATATATATTATATATATTATATATAATATAATGGCCTGAATAGAACGCGCCGCGTCGCGGCAGTTCGCGAATTTCGACCATTTATTTCGAACGGACATTACGGGAGATCCGACCGTCGGATTCTCCTAAAACCGGAACCGTTGGGTTCGTATCGAAAAGAGCTTTCTAATGAATGTTAGAAATTTGAAATCTAACGGTTGGATTTGGAGATACGTCCAAATCAAATTCGAAAAAGGTCGCTGTAAGTGCAGTTCGATGGCCGTTAATGGAAATCGACTGTATGGGCCTTGATAAAATTATTAAAAATAGCAATAATGTGTGTAAAATCATAAGAAATGATTTAGAAAGAATTGGGATGAAAAACTCCATATTTGAAAAGATAAAAATGGATTTTTATCGAAATGAACTAGTTTTGAACTAGAATTATAATTCTATTTATTTTTAAATAAATAAATTGAATTCGAAAAGGGTTTTAAAAATAACCAAAATTTCCAATGATTGCATTGGAGTGGATTTGAATCGAAATTGTCTTCGGAATATTTCGATGTTGGAATTCGTGATTATACAGGTGTTGTTATGGAAATTTGAAAGATATATATTTGTATCGTTATTTCCAATACGACATTTGTTAGTCGTAGAATTCGATATTGAATATAAGCCGATATATTTTCTATTCAGAGCCTTGTATTGAATATCGAATGTGATTTGGGTTTGTCGTGAATGGTGTCTTCACTAACACTGTTCTTGAACCCAGTTGAGAAAAGATTAAATCTTTTTATTTAGATTTAATGAAGTGTACCAATTAAATGATATTTAATTGGAATTGAATTGGTATTGATTTTTGGGTTTATCGTGAACAGTGTTTTAAATAACACTTGTTCTTTAACCCGATAATTAATGGAATGTGATTTGGGTTTGTCGTGAATGGTGTCTTCACTAACACTGTCCTTGAACCCAGTTGAGAAAAGATTAAATCTTTTTATTTAGATTTAATGAAGTGTACCAATTAAATGATATTTAATTGGAATTGAATTGGTATTGATTTTTGGGTTTATCGTGAACAGTGTTTTAAATAACACTTGTTCTTTAACCCGATAATTAATGGAATGTGATTTTGGGTTTATCGTGAATCGTGTTTTTAAATGACACTGATTCTTTAACCCAGATAATGATTAAAACTAAGTGGAGTTTTAATGAATCTTTAATTAGATTGAAAAGATCGAGAATGGAGTATCACCAGTTTTGCTCCAGGCGATAGTTAAATCTTTAATTAGATTTGAACGTGAAATTTAGAAACTAACTGTCGGTTAGCCAAGCAGAATGGTTTCCTGGATATTGATCTGATGTTGGTTTCGGCCTTCGGGGTTAATATTTGGGGAATTATTCTCTTGATTAATTTACGATTAGTGACTAATGAATTGGAATGAGGCGTATGTTGTGTTTGTGTAACACTTATTTAAAATATACGCGAGTTATTCGGAAAGACCGGGTTTATCCCATTCTGAATAACTGATGCGACGATAAGTCGAAGATGAAGACGATGGTCGAAGACCGGAGGTCTTCACGTCGTTTGGGTGATAGCTGACGATCTTGATTGGGCTGTACACCCAAGAAGATGGAAACAGTTGGTGATCGTCCAGACGTACTTGGAGATCGATGGATATGCGGGGTACTAGGTGCCTCCGGTTTCGTTCAGACCCAGAACGGACTTGTAAATGGACTGTGTGTCTGACATCGGATTTCATTCTGTGTGACTGATATCGGTTGCATAGGATGGTTTGCCTGTGTGGCATGCTAAGATGCAAATGATCAAGGCTTCTGTTGAAAAGCAAAGTCTTGTGGTGATGATCAAAGCACGGCCTTTGTGGCGTAGCTTTGTGTAACGTTTACCTCGCGTGTTTCACACCAGGTATGAACCAAAAACGGGAGACGGACCTCAGGGAGGACTTGCGTTTCTTTCTAGTTAGAAGTGGCGTCAGTGGTTTTACACGCCCTGACGAGTTTGACTTATGTGGTTGTTGCTGTTGCGAGGCGCCTCGGTTATATCGGTTTCGGCCGATGCTTCTGGTCGGCTGACGGACCAGACTTACACCCCATAGGGTGGGGAAACGTAGTGTTCAGGCATTTTAATCCACATCGGTGGACCGGCCCTGACGATCCAAGGGTCGATGCGCTCTGACCCTGTGGCTCGGGCTAGAGAGTCACGAAAACGGTTGAGGACTATCTTTTGCCTCGGTTCATAGACGGAAATCCAATTTCCAAATACGTGACATTTGCGGTTTTAATTGTAATCCTATATATGGCGACATAGTGGGATGGGGCGCTTATGCCGCCTATGATTGATACTTATGATTTGAAGTTGTTTTATACACTTATAATAGTATCAAATGATTTGTTTTAAAACGTATCAAGCATTCTTTGGCTGTTATAAGGGAAAACCCTATCCTCGACTGCGTTGCATTGTGTGATGGGACCTGGGTCTTATAACAGCTTCATGTTTCTTTATTTAGCATTGCGCTGTTTGTTTTATGCACTGGTATTCTTGGGAGGAAACCCGTTCCGTGTTATACGGCGTGGTCCCTTGATTTACCTAATGATTTAAAATAAAGATTAATAACTGTTTTAGTTCTCACACCAGTCACATGACTGACCTGGAGTTTATTGTTTTAACCTAAACTCTGGGTGCCCTTATTTTGACACGGGCAGCTAGTAGTTTTGGGTTTTGCAGATTTATATTCACAGGATCCTGGTTCACAGCTGGAACGATATCCGGAAAGCTTTGTATCCGTATATCTCATTCTAGTTTGTGTATTGTATTATTTTCCGCTGCTATGTATTTAAATGTAATTTAAATCTCTGATATTTCTGTGTAATATTCGTTTATACTCTGTATATTCTTGTAATCTGATGCATTGTTGTAATATACAATGAAACGTTCTTCTGTATGCGTTCTGTTGTGGTTTGTTCTCGAACTATCCGACGCTTTCCTTTACGGGGAAGTTGCGGGTCTTTACACGTGGTATCAGAGCTTTGGTTTACAAAGCTCAGAGAACAAGGCACATTAGAACCATACGAAAGAATTCATCAGATATTGGATTAGTAATATCCAATTAGAATGGCTCGTTAGAGATGGGATCAGTAGTATCCTAGAACGAGTGTGAAGAGTATATTTTTGAAAGTGAAAACAAATTTTTGTTTTGAAAATTTAAACCGATTATTCGTATTGGATTATCTATTTATATTGATGTGGACAATCCAGTATATATAGATTTTGCGTATACGTCTGATCCGCGTGTATTCGAAGTTTTAATATATTGGATAGATATAGAATTACACTCTAATCGCCCGGAGATGATTTTGATGATGGAGCTCCATCATTAGAATTTATATTCGAGAGACGAACGTGTAATATCTATATACTTCCTATTGACTGGTGTGAGAACCAAAATTAGATAGGGCTTATTGTTGTGAATTGGCATCAAAAACATGATTTTTGTATATGTATCAAAATTATCAATTTGAAACTCTAATCCACTAATTGATTGATGTTTGTGTTGTTTGTTTATCTGTTTGATAATTTTGAACCATTTGGCCTAATTGAACCAAATATTGAATTGTATTGAAAATTGGTCGCATTTGCATGTATATACATATATATCTTTGAACAGGTCATAGCAAGGAGGCTAGAGCAAAGAATAAAATTTGTTTGCCCGACAAATAGGTACATGTTTACTACATAATTTCCTGTTTCGTTTGGGTGATGATGATTTTGTGAGCCTATTGGCTAGCCGCTTGGCTTTTTCTTTTTCTTTTTGAGATCTGAAGGACCGGGGAAGCTATTTGAAATTCCCCGATGCTCCCGGTGCAGGGGAGGTTATGGCGAAATTTTTCAAAAATTTAGGGTGTTAGCCAAATTTTTGAAATTTTAAAAATTCTCAGAAACTAAAGAGTTGGAGAATGGAAGCTAGATCGATCGTAGAGCTGAATAATCAAACCACTTTCGACTTTGTTCCTTTTCGGGGACGAAAAGTTTTAAGTGGGGGAGATTGTAACAACCCGGAAAATCTGGGCCAGTTTAAAATTTTTATTTTGGCGATTTTAGCGAATTTTGATTATTTAAAATAGATTATTTTAAATAATATCGACGAGAAATTTGTTTTGAACATAATTCGAACGTATATATTTATACGCGTCGTCGTTAGAATATAAATATTTATATATAATCATAAATAGAATTGAAAATGGCGCGGTAGTTCGATAATTCGATTTCAAACTTCAATTGAATGTACCGGGAGCAAAACAATCCGGATTTTAGTGAAACCAAAAACATTAGGATCTAATTGACGATATCTTTCCAACGAAGTTAACAAACTGAGATTTCACTTTATAAATGATAAGATATGTCCAGTTGAAAATTCTGAATAGTCGCTATGGAATTCAGGCCCTTAAAAATGGACATTTTGTAAACGACCTCGGATTTCGACGAAACCAGTTTTGTTGGGTCCGTGATGTAAAGTTATTGCTAGGTTTCAAATTTCATAATTTTTCGAATCAATATGTGAGCGTGGCAAAGGAAAACGCGTTTGACCAGTTTCAGTTGATTTTAATCGACTGGAAATTGGCCATTTTTCCAACGGTCTCAGAATTCGACGAAACTAGTTTTGTTAGGACCGTATCGTCAATACGAAGCTAGAAAATATTTTTCTGGAATTTTTCTAGTTAGTATGTGACCCCGGTAATTTGAAATGTACGTTTAAAATTCAATATAGTGATTTAAATGTAAATTCAACGGAAACTGATTGTAACAGCCGAATCAGCTTACGATACATATCCCATTGTGTTCGGAGTGGGGGTAATTAGCTATGGACGACAGGCGGTGGGCCTCGTTTCGAGGTCGAAATAAAAAGTTACTTTTTAGAGTAATTAATTAAATAAAAAAAAAAAAAAAAAAAAATAAATAAATATATACACCTACCGTTTACACTCACTCCTCCCTCACTCCTTTCTCACTTCAGAAAAAAAAAAAAAAAAAGCCGACGGTTCCCTGCGATCGATGGAGGTCGTCGCCTCCTCCAAGACCACCGCCGCCCCGATTTCTCCCCCTTCCTCTTCTCTTCCGCGCATCCCCCCCCCCAGCTGCTCCGACGAAGGTGAAAACCCCCCCTGCTGCTCAGTTCGACGAAGACGAGACCCCCCCCCCCCGATTCGAAACCGCCGACGAACCCCCCCCTCTCTCTCTGTAAGTCCATTTTCTTTTTCTTTTTTTTTTTTTTTTTTTTTTTTATTTACTATTTTATTTCTGTTTTTATTTTATAGATTTAAAACTGAGTTTTTTTAAAATGTAAAAACTGAAATTTTCTTTTTTCTTTTTAGTTAGTTAAAACTGAATTTTTTTTAAGTATTAAAAACAGAAATTTATATAAAATTAAAAACTGGTTTTTGAAGTAAAGGAAAAACTGATTTTTGTTTTTAATAAAAAGAAAACTAATAGAAAAAAAATATGAAAAACTGATTTTTTCTGAAAATATAAAAACTGATTAGGTTTTTTTTTTCAGAAAGTAATACTGATATTATTTTAGAAAGTAAAACTGATTTTGTTTTTAAAAGGATTAAAACTGAATTGATTTATTTTTTTATAAAGATAAAAAACTGAATTGGTTTTTATAAGCAAATAATAAACTGATTTCAAAAGCAAAAATCATATTTTTATATGTGAAAGCAAAAGTAAAAATCATATTTTTATATATTGAACTTCGATAGAAAAATGGAATTTTTATATATTGAACTTCGATAGAAAAATAGGATTTTTATATATTGAACTTCGATAGAAAAATAGGATTTTTATATATTGAACTTCGAAAGAAAAATTCGATTTTTATATATTGAACTTCGAAAGAAAAATATGATTTTTATATATTGAACATAGAAATAAAAATTCGATTTTTATATATTGAACTTCGAGTTAAAAATATAGTTTTTATATATTGAACTTCGAGTTAAAAATATAGTTTTTATATATTGAACTTCGAAATAAAAATTCGATTTCTTATATATTGAATAGCGAGGTAAAAATGTGATTTTTACATATGTAGTGAAAGCGGACAACGAAGGTGACAAAAAGGCGAAGCGACGAAGACTTCTGCAAATGAAGTGCCGTGGAGCTAGGATAGCTATATGTGAGAATTTCTCACCTTTCAATTTATTTTTCTAGTTATATATATACTAGGATGCAGACGGTGCTTAGTAGCACCCGACACCCGTCCACAGACCATGGACTTGTTTGTTTGACTGTTTGGTGATTGATTGTGATATTGGTTTGAATGTGGTTTGTGGTGTGAAAAATCGAATCGATAAATTGGTTAGGATTAGACGTGCGCCGTTATAAGGCGAAGGAGTAAGGCTAGGTTAGACCCTTACTCCAAAGTTTGTGGTTTGCATAACGAATTGATTTGATTGATGTGTGAATGGCGTGGGCCTTCACTAGACCGGGGATAAGGCTAGGCCTTGTCCCGTTTCTAGTATCGTGCCGTTATGCCGCCGAAATTTTCTAAAATAAGTTAGAAAAATAAAAATAGCATTTTATTTAACGAATGAACTGAATATAAATTCATATGTTAAAATAAAATGTGTTATCGTTAAAAATATAATTTTTAACGTGAATGTGAATAAATAAATATTCATTTACAAACCAGACGGTTTGTTTATGTACACCTATTTGAATGACGTTGATTGGGTCGATAAATTTTACACATCGCCTAACTGCACAAATAAAATATGTGTTTGATTGTTTGAAACCCCACACGGGTGTTAGGATGAAATTTGAAGTTCACTCATCCTGATTTATTAAATATGTCGATCGATTGATTGACAAGCTGCTATAAGCGTTAAATGTCTATATTTGATGCTTATACAGTGTAGTGCACTTTGGTTGATGGTTGATTATTCATCGTTGTTGATATATACATGTGTTGTAGAAAATCCATATAATTAACATTATATGGTAATTGATTGGGCCTCATTCCAGTTTCAAGAAAAATAGAAATATTTGAAATAGAAATATTTGAAATAGAAATATTTGAAATAGAAATATTTGAAATAGAAATATTTGAAATAGAAATATTTGAAATAGAAATATTTGAAATAGAATATTTGAAAATAGAAATATGTGAAGCCGTGAGGATTAGATTGACGCCATTTTGACGTGAACGATATTTATATCGATTTTATTCATTTTAAAATGAATATTGAAACGTGATTTCGAAATCGAATATTTTGAAATGAATTGAATTGAAAACGATTTCGAAATGAATTGAATTGAAAACGATTTCGAAATGAATTGAATTGAAAACGATTTCGAAATGAATTGAATTGAAAACGATTTCGAAATGAATTGAATTGAAAACGATTTCGAAATGAAATGAATTGAAAACGAATTCAAATTGAATTGAAAACGATTTCGAAATGAATTGAATTGAAAACGATTTCGAAATGAATTGAATTGAAAACGATTTCGAAATGAATTGAATTGAAAACGATTTCGAAATGAATTGAATTGAAAACGATTTCGAAATGAATTGAACTGAAAACGATTTCGAAATGAATTGAACTGAAAACGATTTCGAAATGAATTGAATTGAAAACGATTTCGAAATGAATTGAATTGAAAACGAATTCGAATTGAATTGAAAGCGAAGTGAAATAAATTCAAATTGAATTGAAATTTGAATTGAATGGAAATGGATTTTGAAACGAATTTATAAAGAAGAATTCAATTTTGATTTGAATTGAAATGGAAGTTGAAAATGTTTTTGAAACGAATTCAAAACTATTTATATAATTCGTTTTAAATAGAAATCGACGAAATATATATTATATATATTATATATAATATAATGGCCTGAATAGAACGCGCCGCGTCGCGGCAGTTCGCGAATTTCGACCATTTATTTCGAACGGACATTACGGGAGATCCGACCGTCGGATTCTCCTAAAACCGGAACCGTTGGGTTCGTATCGAAAAGAGCTTTCTAATGAATGTTAGAAATTTGAAATCTAACGGTTGGATTTGGAGATACGTCCAAATCAAATTCGAAAAAGGTCGCTGTAAGTGCAGTTCGATGGCCGTTAATGGAAATCGACTGTATGGGCCTTGATAAAATTATTAAAAATAGCAATAATGTGTGTAAAATCATAAGAAATGATTTAGAAAGAATTGGGATGAAAAACTCCATATTTGAAAAGATAAAAATGGATTTTTATCGAAATGAACTAGTTTTGAACTAGAATTATAATTCTATTTATTTTTAAATAAATAAATTGAATTCGAAAAGGGTTTTAAAAATAACCAAAATTTCCAATGATTGCATTGGAGTGGATTTGAATCGAAATTGTCTTCGGAATATTTCGATGTTGGAATTCGTGATTATACAGGTGTTGTTATGGAAATTTGAAAGATATATATTTGTATCGTTATTTCCAATACGACATTTGTTAGTCGTAGAATTCGATATTGAATATAAGCCGATATATTTTCTATTCAGAGCCTTGTATTGAATATCGAATGTGATTTGGGTTTGTCGTGAATGGTGTCTTCACTAACACTGTTCTTGAACCCAGTTGAGAAAAGATTAAATCTTTTTATTTAGATTTAATGAAGTGTACCAATTAAATGATATTTAATTGGAATTGAATTGGTATTGATTTTTGGGTTTATCGTGAACAGTGTTTTAAATAACACTTGTTCTTTAACCCGATAATTAATGGAATGTGATTTGGGTTTGTCGTGAATGGTGTCTTCACTAACACTGTCCTTGAACCCAGTTGAGAAAAGATTAAATCTTTTTATTTAGATTTAATGAAGTGTACCAATTAAATGATATTTAATTGGAATTGAATTGGTATTGATTTTTGGGTTTAT
The DNA here is from genome assembly GCA_030737875.1 of Allium sativum. NCBI lineage: Eukaryota > Viridiplantae > Streptophyta > Magnoliopsida > Asparagales > Amaryllidaceae > Allium > Allium sativum. The sequence goes on along the minus strand of CM060916.1, from coordinate 93,021,746 downwards.
CGTGAACAGTGTTTTAAATAACACTTGTTCTTTAACCCGATAATTAATGGAATGTGATTTTGGGTTTATCGTGAATCGTGTTTTTAAATGACACTGATTCTTTAACCCAGATAATGATTAAAACTAAGTGGAGTTTTAATGAATCTTTAATTAGATTGAAAAGATCGAGAATGGAGTATCACCAGTTTTGCTCCAGGCGATAGTTAAATCTTTAATTAGATTTGAACGTGAAATTTAGAAACTAACTGTCGGTTAGCCAAGCAGAATGGTTTCCTGGATATTGATCTGATGTTGGTTTCGGCCTTCGGGGTTAATATTTGGGGAATTATTCTCTTGATTAATTTACGATTAGTGACTAATGAATTGGAATGAGGCGTATGTTGTGTTTGTGTAACACTTATTTAAAATATACGCGAGTTATTCGGAAAGACCGGGTTTATCCCATTCTGAATAACTGATGCGACGATAAGTCGAAGATGAAGACGATGGTCGAAGACCGGAGGTCTTCACGTCGTTTGGGTGATAGCTGACGATCTTGATTGGGCTGTACACCCAAGAAGATGGAAACAGTTGGTGATCGTCCAGACGTACTTGGAGATCGATGGATATGCGGGGTACTAGGTGCCTCCGGTTTCGTTCAGACCCAGAACGGACTTGTAAATGGACTGTGTGTCTGACATCGGATTTCATTCTGTGTGACTGATATCGGTTGCATAGGATGGTTTGCCTGTGTGGCATGCTAAGATGCAAATGATCAAGGCTTCTGTTGAAAAGCAAAGTCTTGTGGTGATGATCAAAGCACGGCCTTTGTGGCGTAGCTTTGTGTAACGTTTACCTCGCGTGTTTCACACCAGGTATGAACCAAAAACGGGAGACGGACCTCAGGGAGGACTTGCGTTTCTTTCTAGTTAGAAGTGGCGTCAGTGGTTTTACACGCCCTGACGAGTTTGACTTATGTGGTTGTTGCTGTTGCGAGGCGCCTCGGTTATATCGGTTTCGGCCGATGCTTCTGGTCGGCTGACGGACCAGACTTACACCCCATAGGGTGGGGAAACGTAGTGTTCAGGCATTTTAATCCACATCGGTGGACCGGCCCTGACGATCCAAGGGTCGATGCGCTCTGACCCTGTGGCTCGGGCTAGAGAGTCACGAAAACGGTTGAGGACTATCTTTTGCCTCGGTTCATAGACGGAAATCCAATTTCCAAATACGTGACATTTGCGGTTTTAATTGTAATCCTATATATGGCGACATAGTGGGATGGGGCGCTTATGCCGCCTATGATTGATACTTATGATTTGAAGTTGTTTTATACACTTATAATAGTATCAAATGATTTGTTTTAAAACGTATCAAGCATTCTTTGGCTGTTATAAGGGAAAACCCTATCCTCGACTGCGTTGCATTGTGTGATGGGACCTGGGTCTTATAACAGCTTCATGTTTCTTTATTTAGCATTGCGCTGTTTGTTTTATGCACTGGTATTCTTGGGAGGAAACCCGTTCCGTGTTATACGGCGTGGTCCCTTGATTTACCTAATGATTTAAAATAAAGATTAATAACTGTTTTAGTTCTCACACCAGTCACATGACTGACCTGGAGTTTATTGTTTTAACCTAAACTCTGGGTGCCCTTATTTTGACACGGGCAGCTAGTAGTTTTGGGTTTTGCAGATTTATATTCACAGGATCCTGGTTCACAGCTGGAACGATATCCGGAAAGCTTTGTATCCGTATATCTCATTCTAGTTTGTGTATTGTATTATTTTCCGCTGCTATGTATTTAAATGTAATTTAAATCTCTGATATTTCTGTGTAATATTCGTTTATACTCTGTATATTCTTGTAATCTGATGCATTGTTGTAATATACAATGAAACGTTCTTCTGTATGCGTTCTGTTGTGGTTTGTTCTCGAACTATCCGACGCTTTCCTTTACGGGGAAGTTGCGGGTCTTTACACGAACCTAACCTGCCAACAATCCTCAGCTTGACCCGAGGATTGTTTTAACAAAACAGATCACACAGGTCAGATTATGTCTAGTGTGAGTGAAGTAAGTATCTATGGATGTAACACCCCACGTCCATTAATGTCACTCACGAAGGGAATGCATTAACTTCCATGGAGGTTATAAGTGAATATAGAACAGAAAAATTACAACAAGACAGATAGTAAATAATACTTGGAAATCTAAAACTTCATTTTATTGCAGCGGAAATTAAACATGTTTGTTACATCATAAAACCATAGATCATAACCAAGTATAATATCCATCTTCATAAAAACAAAATACATAATCCCATTAAATAAAGCCATTAAAAAGATAACAAGCTGGACTTTACTTCAACGGTCCAAGCTTTCCAAAGAGAGATGAAGCAAATCAATCAAACTCCACTAGAGCTGGGCCAAACCTGAGGACCTGGAGGGGGAAAAAGGATAGAAATAGAGGGGGTCAGACATAAAGTCTGGCGAGTATGATAATTCTAACAATACTATTATCAAAATAACTAGACTAAGGCATAAGCTGGAAGAAAAGTAAATGTCTATGAACTCTTAGGAAGATAAAGATAGCGTTTAAGATAACGTTAAAGATAACGGTAAAGGCACACCTAATTACTAACGAATGATTACTACACTGCACCGCACATTACTACAGTGCACCACACCAGTCACCCTATTGTTTGATCCCATTTGCTTCACACAGAAACTTTATAAATAGCCTTACGTACCCCTAGCTGACTACATAGGTGCCGTCTGCCCCTATCTCCACTAGGTGTACCCCACTACCCACTTTCGATCGGCTCCCTACTCGTAGATACCCGTGCTGGCCCCACAGTGAGGTGTATCACTCCCCTAAAGTGGCAACCCGATACAACTTGAGAATGCACGGCTTATACCTACACGATGCAACAATGTCTTACCTACCAGCCCGGGTCCACACACGCATACGAAACCCGTTGGACTTGCGTTGCCACCGCTCCCCGTTTTGGCCTCTTACAGTCGAACCCAGCATGCGTGTCCCGTCCTCGACTTGGGTCGAGCCCACAAAGATACGTTTGGGATACTGGTCGAAATGGGCCCCCACAAGCTACCCACCTAAGCTTGTCACTAGTATATCCCACTTAACCCTCTTAGTCATGTTCATTTACATGTGTGTTTGGTTAAGTCTTACTAATCGTATTTCACATGCCACTAAGGGCACCCCCTAGATTCCTCATGCCACCCAAGGCACCTACTTAACTCCCATGTCCCACCTTACATGTTTATCTGGTTAAGTATTTCTTAATTCATTCAGGCCATAACCTCATAAAGACCTCTCACATTAGACTGACATTTATGGCAGCTGGATTTGCCGGGCGGGTCCGGGCAGTCTTATGCCATAAAAGAGTCTAACCTCGTGTCTTTACAACCGTTATGCTTTAGTTTAGGCCTAGGACCTCTCACATTGGGCTGAAATTTGTGACCACTAGATTTGCCGGGCGGGTCCGGGCAGGTTTACGTCACAAACGAGTCCAACCTCAAGTCCTAAGCATTGATTAACACTTAAAATCTTTTACCCCAGTTTTAATAATTCCCTATTCAAATTATTAATTAAGTCAACTTTTAATGATGTCCATAATTGACTCAATTATGGCCATCCACTTATGGAATGCAAAATCATATCAATTGCACCCCAACTTTTATCCTTAATATTACCCCTACCCCACGTTTATACGTTCGCTTATTCAACGCATAATATAGGCTAGACTTGTATAGTCTAACACCTAGCACAAAGATAAATTATCACAACATATAGACAATTAAAATAAATCTAATCATAATAGGGGTGAAACTTGCATAAACTACACATGTTAAGGATCAAAAGGTGTCAACTTGTTAAATGTCTCGATTTACATGATATGATCATAGCCCAAATCTATACATAAACTTGCATATGGGGTTTTTAGGCAACATAATGATGGTGTGAACTAGCATAGGATATCACATATGTCATAGCATAATTCTAGATGTCATAATAGATGTCTTGGCATATGTTCATAACTTTTCTAATCAAACTATCTTGCATATGTGACTTGTCATATAGATCAACATAACCCAAACATGATGATTTAATTAATATGAACTAACTAGCATAGATGGTAACATCATGGGCTTTTTAACATGTATGATTCATCACAACTTAGCATAGAAACTTTCAACATACATAACATCATCATAGCATGATTTACAACATATAAGATATCATCATCACATAACATTGGATTTACAATATACATGATAGCAAAAGGGGTTTACAACAACATATATGATAATTCACATCATCTACTCATAATCCATTCATAACTCAACCTAATTAAAATGATAATAATCTTGTTAAGATTATCATACTCACAATTTAGAGAAGAAAAGAGAGAGTTTTGCTTTGCTTTAGGGTTGAGAGAATTAGAATTGAATTTGCTTTTCTTCTTTCTTAGTTGGCGGCGGCTCCATTGATTTCCATGGCGGCAGTATGACGGTAACTATTCTATTTTAATTAGGTTTAGGGTTAGCATTAGGATGTATTTATAGGTGTAGGAAGTTATTTAGGACCATTAGATTAACCCTGAACCATGAGAACCAATCAAATGCAAAATCTGCATTTGAGCGAATCGGCCCATGGGTTGACAGCCAAACACCCTGGATTAACCCCTAGTCGACCCAGCTCGGCTCGGGTCGACCTCAAAAATGGGCCGGTTCGGTTATTTCCCCTCCCAATTCGCTGTTTTGAACTTTTTCGCATATTTATCTATTTAATTTTTAATTTATATATATATATATATCAATATATATATATTTCTCTGCGCAACCCATTTCACTTAATTCTTTTCTAAAAATTAAGTATAATTTAATTTGTGAATTTTAATGTTATAAAATTACGGGGTGTTACAATGGACATCGAATAATTTTACAAAGAAGTAAAGTTGCCACATGTATAAATCAACATGAGGCGTATGAATGTTACAATATATGAAATATTTAGCATAATCATCGCATTAATATGCCATGATCTCTTGCATCGGTAATGTATGTAAAGCAATACAATAACAAACAATTATCATATGTAAAGCAATATGATAATATATAAAAGATTAAGATTAAAAGGCACGGGTATTGTATGTAAAGCAATACAATACCAAAAACAATTATCATATATAAAACAATATGATAATATAATACTGGGTTTCCAAATTAACTTAGGTAATATGCCAACCTTATTCAAGTAAATATAAGGGTAATAAAGAATTATGGGAACTACGGGATAAATATAATATGACTCATAACAGATACCAAATAAACAGATGCTAGTATTGTAAAATCACAGTGGTAGAGCTCGAGCACGCGCGGAGACATCAGCACCGTAACCTACTCATAACGCCATAACGACACCTGGCGATCAACCCAGGATAACCAAGATGGTCTAAGGCGAAGGCCGCATGCTACCCGTTCACGGCACTACACGTGGCACACCCACGTCTCCATCTGATGAAGTCCATGACCCGCCGACCGGGAATCCCGATCAAAAAAACCAAATTGCCTAATGTAGCAGACCGTTTGACCTTTGGTGGTACATGGGCGAAATTTATAACCACTGTGATTCAGATAGTGAACCTGAATCACGTCGACCAAGATGGAGTTTTGGCCCATTGGTACAACAGAGTCCAATATGTCCCAATCCCAAAATTAGAAGTATTTTTAATATACTATTTTGTAAATTCATGCCTTAAAAATTCATAGTGTTTATAACATCAAAACACTATATAAAACCAATCATGGCAACATTCATGCAAGTAAGTTTTATAAAACCCCGTATATTTTCCAGAAAGGTTAACAACGCATGTTCATAGATTGTTACACTTCCGTTTCGCTCTAATACACAAGTACCCCATAATACTTATGTATCATAGCAAAACATAAACATTGTTTAGCATGTTTAACTTGTTTGGAATTAATACAATTATTTGACCATTTAATTAATATATTAGAAAAATTCCGTTTGTAGAAAAAATTTTGCTTTCAAAAATTTAAAACAAGAATTATCTAGCATAAAACATATAAGTAATTTTAAACAAAAGAATAACAAAAATTATAATTTTTTTTTTAAAAAAAAAACTGCTCTACTGGGCTGCACTATGCAGCCCATGTATGGGCTGCTGCACAGCCTGTTTGGGCTGCACCGTAGCCCATTCTGGGCTGCACTGCAGCCCATGCTGGGCTTCTGCATGCAGCCCAGTCACAGGCTGCATGGCAGCCCGTTTTGGGCTGCCGCATGCAGCCCAGATACGGGCTGCATGGCAGTCCGAACGTGGCTGCACACTGCAGCCCGCACGCGGTTTGCACTACCGCCCGTTCTGGGTTGCATGGCAGCCCAAACGAAGGCTGTTGTGCAGCCCACCCCAGGGCTGCTGTGCAGCCTGCGCCTGGGTTGCCTGTGCAGCCCAGTTCTGGGTGCACAATGCAGCCTAGCTGCACAGGACTGCACAGCAGTCCTCCCCCACCCCTTGCTGAAACTATCAGCAAAAAAATATATATTCTATAACTATGAAAATGATCTTCTATGAGGCAATTATTCATATCTTTGCATGCAATAAAATTATATGCATACAACACTATAAGGCATTTAAACATACGCCGCTACAAAAATTGTATGCATGCAACCAAATTCAATTTATAATGTCTTCGATTTTGTAATATTACCGTAAATCTAATTCAATTGCCCCAAACATACCAAGAATAAATCATACATGGGGGAAGAAGCTAATTTGCAAACAAAATTCCACCTTTAATCCATTATGCATACACAATACATAATTTAGAGAGGAAAAAGGTGGAGACTTCACTCACCTCCAACGCCAAAAATGCTATTTTGAAGCCCAATAACAGCTTGCTTTTGATTGCAATCCTCTTCCTTTCCAATTCAAACAAAAATCAAAAACCCCTAAATAACAATTCATAGAAAGACTAAGAAGAAGATGGAATAGGATTAGATTTAGGGATACTTACTGAGTTGGGAACCTTCTCTTATCTTCAATTTGATATAAAAATTTGTTTGAATAGCAAAGATTAAGGATGAAAGAAAGATTATTTTTTCAGTTTTCTTCACGGTAGTTTCTGAGGAGGAATAAGAAATACGTATTGTTTTAATTGGTGAATGAGATGATAAGGATTGGCATTTTATCCCAAGGCCCCTGTCTAGAACATTCAACCAAGTTCCCCCCTTTCTTTTAATATTTCACCCCTCTTTTTTATTTTTATTTTTCTATGCAACACAATGATTAAGTTTTGTCTCATTAGGAGATTTTTTACTTTCCTTTTTATTTAATTAGATTCTAGAGAATTCATCAAAATGCCTTTATAAAATGCATACTTATCTTATATTTTTATTTTGCTTATATTTTTTTCCTATTAAATAAACATAAAAGTTCTTTCTCTTTCCCTTTTTTTCACAAATGCACTCATGAAAACTAACACACACAAAAATAGTGTGTTGTCTAAACTTCTCATAAATGCAAAACTTCTTTATGTAATCATAAAAAAAACATTTTTTTCTTTTAAAATTGTTATTTAATAAAAAAAAACTTTATCATTGTTACAACAAAACATGCAACATTTACATCAACCACATACGCAAAATACTTCATAAAACATGTATTTTCCTCTCATCCCAAAATATATGTTTTGCTACTTTTTATTTATTTACTCATTATTATATTTATTTTTCCTCTAAATTACCAAAACAATTAGTTGATTCCCAATTCAATATCCTTAATAAAAGTGGGTTGTTACAGACTCCCCCCCTTACAAAAATTGTGTCCTCGCAATTTCTACATAAGGGATACATCTGTAACAAAATTAAATATTCTACTCAAAATAGTAGGACATACCTTACTCAAGCGCCAAACAATTTGGGATAATGCCTCAGCATCGACTCTTGTGTTTCCCAAGTGCAGTCTTTTGGATTACTTAACCACTGCACCTTGACTAAAGGAACCACTTTACTACGAAGCTTCTTCATTTCAGAGGCAATAATACGAATAGGCTCTCGAGTAAATGTCATGTTAGGAGCGATCTCAGTCTGCTGCAACTGCTTCGGTTCTATGACCTCTTCCGAGTCCCTTAAACACTTCCTCAAGTGAGACACATGGAAGACATTGTGCACACTTGATAAGTGTTCGGGTAAGGCAACTCTATAGGCAAGTTTTCCAATTCGCTCCACGATAGGATAACGGCCAATAAATCTTGGTGCAAGCTTACCAGTCTTACTGAACCTCATTACTCCTTTTAAACGAGTAACCTTCACGAATACATGATCTCCAACACTAAACTCCAAGTCCTTTCTTCGACGATCTGCATAGGACTTTTGTCTATCCTGCGCCTCTTTCATCCTTCTTCTAATTAGGTCCACCTTCTCAGAAGCTTCATGCACAGTGTCGGGACCAAGCACTAACCTATCCCCGGTCTCAAGCCAGCATGAAGGAGATCTACAGGGTCTTCCATACAATGCTTCGAAAGGAGCCATACCTATACTGCGCCTCTTTTGATTGTATACTACGTATGTGGAGCATGAGATGCAAGCATTCTGCTAGATTGTTATTTACTTGATTTAGAGACTATAATAATATCAGAATAATATTGTTTTAAACATTGTTTTCAGTTATCATAAGGTAAATACCATCCGTATTTTTGTGTGGATCGGTCTTACGATCATCGCTTCTTTGAAAAGGATTTTAAATATTAAACCAAGTGGTTGGAGTTTACTTACACCAGTCCCATGACTGACCCCGAGGTCGTTTCATTTTGTATTACCTAAACTCTTGGGCATCCAAATTTGTATAGGCAGTCAAGTAGTCGTGATATTACAGATATACCTGAAGGAGCTTGGCGCAGGAGGCTTCGACATTTTATAGTTATTGTTTATTTCTGCTGTATTGTAAGTGTTGTACACTGATGGTATGTATATATAGTTACAATTCGTATTTTTCAAAGTTATGTTATATAATATACTTAATTCGTTCCGTTGTGAGGTTCGTGTTTACTCTTGTGTTGTTGTATTTATGTTCTTCTTCTTCTTATATTCTAACTTTTTTCTTTCTATTTCTCACCCTCTAACTTCCTTCTATTAATGATGTAACGGCAAGGAATTTCGCTCGATCCAAATCAGTCGTTAAACCGATCTAGACCATTCGAAACCCCTGATCATTTTGAGAACAGGACAAATTGGAATGCAGACGGAAGAACATTTCATTGCTATTACAACAATTCCATCAGATACAAGAATATACAGAGTATAATGAATAAATTACATTCGATAAATATCAGAGATTACAATAAAATACATACTAGCGGAAAAACAATATAAAACACAACTGAAAGTAATGCACGGATACAGAGCTTTCCGAGCATCGTTCCAGCTGTAAACTAGGAATACATTTCTTTTCACTTAAGAAAAATATCATTTCACAATCATTCATTGAATTGAAATGGAAGTTGAAGTGTTTTCGAAACGAATTTAAAACTATTTATAAAACTTGTTTTAAATAGAAATCGAAGAAGTATATATTATATATATATATTATATATATATTATATATATAATATAATGGCCTGAATAGAACGCGCCGCGCCGTGGCAGTTCGTGAATTTCGACCATTGATTTCGAACGGACATTACGGGAGATCCGACCGTCGGATTCTCCTGAAACCAGAACAGTTAGGTTCGTATCGAAAAGAGCTTTCTAACGAATATTAGAGATTTTAAATCTAAAGGTTGGATTTGGAATTATGTCCAAATCAAATTTGGAAAAGGTCGCTGTAAGTGCAGTTTGATGACCGTTGATCGAAATTGACTGTATGGGCCTTGATAAAATTATTAAAAATATCGATAATTTGTGTAAAATCATAAGAAATGATTTGTGAAGAATTGGGATGAAAAATTCCACATTTGAAAAGATAAAAATATATTTTTATCGAAACGAACTAGTTATTAACTCGAAAAATAATCAAATGGTTATAAATAAATAAATTGGATTGGATTTGAATTGAAATTATCTTTGGATATTTTCGATATTGGATTCCGTGATTATACAGATATCGTGATGGGAATTTGGAAGATATCGACATCGTTATTCCCGATATGATATCTGTTGGTTTCAGGATTTGATGTTGAATATAAGTCGGTACTATCTCTATTCAAAACCTTATATTTAATGTCAAATTTGATTGATTGATTGTTTGGATTGTGCTCGACCAGTTTATGAGCAGATTATGCTTTTACATTTAGCATTGGGTTGGGTCGAAAATATCTGTGTGCTAACGCCTTGTGAAACACTTCACGATTTGACGATAAGGTGTTTAGCGATGTTGTGTTCATTTCAAATTTAATGAATGATTGTGAAATGATATTTTTCTTAAGTGAAAAGAAATGTATTCCCGATTTTGGACACGGAATGTTTATAAAAATGTTTTATAAAACAAAAAGGATTTTGAGGCCCAAAAGCCGATGATTTCTAAAGTGATTTAGAAATGTATTATATGTTACATTGTGGTTCATCGCATATTCGATTAGTTGCTATTGATGATGTATCTGTTTGGTGGCGGAGAATTTATTCTCTTGCTTAACACCCTTCTTTGAGACATACGAGCTCAAAGGTTATGTGATTAATAGTGACTGATCATATGTGTGAATTACTGATGTGAAGTACTATATTTTGAAAGTACTTGTGATTATTATGTTGTGAAATTATTTTTCCTACTTCGGGATATGAAATGATTTAGTATGTGGCAAAAGATTCGGGTAACCCTGAGACTAAAAGTATGGGTGAGAGGGCGGTGTATGCTCTCCATGCGTGGGAGTTGCATCGTCGGTGTAGCCTACTCTTATGTGGGGTAGGTGCACATTTATATATCGAGTTGCGAGGTGCGTACCCTTTTCCTTGTGGATGGAGAGCACGATATTTGGTTGCATACTTGTTTGTATGCATTGTTATGTTTTGGAATTCACATTTCCAAATGAGTTGATTTGAGATCCCGAAGTGAAATCTACTTTGATATAGAAAGTTAGATAGGTATTTCAAATGATTTGAAATACGAAATCGGGAATATAATCCAAAGGAATAATTTCTGTAAATTGAATTGGATTTGGAAAATCTAAGTGTAGTATTAATCTAAGTGGGTAGATTGGGATATTGCATGTTGATTGATGCATAGTAGATCCATATACCAATATTGATTGTTGTTTATACACTAGCATTCATGGGGGTAAACCCGTTCCGTGTTAGCGGCGTGGTCGCGTGATATGCGATATTATTAAATAAGTTAATTATAACTGTTTAGAGTTTCTCACACCAGTCCCATGACTGACCTGTAGTTTGCTTTTCCCTTGCGAACTCGGGTGCCCCTATTTTCCACGCGGGCAGTCGAGTAGTTTATTTTGCAGATATATGAGCAGGATTCTGGATTGAAGCTTTAAGCTGTGTCCACTGCGTTTATCGTCTTCCGCTGTATTGATTATATTTCGATATACTCTGATATTCTATGCTCTGATGTAACATTATTATGATGTTTATAAAAGTCTTCTGTTATTTGTTCTGATATGTTGTATACCCAGAGTTATCGTATGCGGGATTCGAACGGTCTTGGTCGGTTTAGCGATCGATTAGGCCCGGGCGAAATTTGTATCGTTACAAATGATCTGGTAATTTCTTGTGCTTGGTTAGTCGATATGATATTTATATCGATAATCAGGATTAAGAAATTGTTGCATGTGTAGAAGAAGAAAGAAAAATAAGTGATACTAGATTTATCCCTCTTTATGTTTTTAATTAGTTGATCATCATGCGTTGTTCGTGGATATAAGAAATTAAGGTTGTATTATTTTTTAGTGTATACAAATTTGGTTTATTATACTAGCATAAATGCATAATGCACATTGTGTTTGAATTATTTAATCATGGTTTACTATAGTTGCACAATGCATATTCTTTATGCAATCATTATTTATCGCTATTATTATTCTGGATATCAAGCTTAGTTTAGGGTTGTTCTAAAATATATTTAGTCTGGACGAGGACCTTTCTTTATTTATTTTTTAATTTATTTTTTGAACTATTACCGCAAAGAATAATTTATTTCCTAGTAGTTCAATTCATTTGTAATGTAATCGCTTTGTTAAAGAACACTTCTGCAACCTGGGCGGTAACTAATGATTCAATTACTTATGTTGCTCGAATTTTCATTCTAATTTCTTTCTTCGCTTTTTGACTCTACCTTTTCTTTGAAAAATCATTTTTTTAGAATTTATCTATCCTTAATTGTTAATTTTGGATGTGAAATTTCTCTATCTTTTATGCTACATTACATTAGGATCGAGTTATAAGTAAATATTATCAGTACAGAAGAACCAGTATCAAACAATGGCTGTGAATCAGAAGATACACTGCCAAACAATTACGCAAGGCTAGGATCATTTGCTGATGAAATTAATAGTTTTAAAGTGTTTGATCGGGAACCAACAACAAATTTACTCCTCTTCCGGCAGCGAATGAGTATCAAAACAATTGGAATTCCATTTGTTTTTGCCTCAAAAAAACAAATAAATGAAAAAAATCAAAAATGGTAGTTGGTCAGAAATGAAAAAAGGTAATCTAAGTGTTTCTCTCTATTCGATTAACAATTAGGTAATGCAAGAACATATATTTCTAAAAAGTGAGCCAAATAAAAAAAAAAACTTGTGAGACGACCCCAAACCCTGTACTGACAATGGCAAGGGTAATCCGTGGAATATAACACATAAACAGATAATAGCAGAACAGAATTAAAAAAATACACCAGATAATGAACAATAGAATATACTGGATAAACGTAATCATCAAAGTTACACAGTATACAGGATCATACTTAGTACAAATACAGTTCAGCTATACATAAATGTCTACAGCGGAAATAAACAAAATATGTACAATAGGAGCTGAACATCATAAAAAAAGGGATAAATAACAGAATCCATCTTCAGCTCCAGCTATCCAGAAAGAACCAGCTAAACCTGAATACAAGGCTGCCCGTGCAGAAAAAGGGGCACCCGAGTTTGAAAGTGAAACAAACTACGAGTCAGTCATGGGACTGGTATGAGAAATCTACTCAACACATTCAAAATATGGCTAATCACAGGACCACGCCACTTTCGTGGAACGGGTTTACTCAATTGGATTGCCAGTGCTTTAAAAACAAATCTTTCTTCTAAACATCGCAATGCTTTTTATAAAAAATGAAGCCATTATAAGACTCGGTTCCCATCACACAATGCAACGCAAACCAGAGGATAGAGTTTTTAACTTATAAGGGCCAAAATATGCTTGATACGAATAAAACAAAAGCATTTGATATTATTGCTAGTGTTATATGTTTTGAAAAACACTTTCAAATCATAACTATCAATCATAGACGACATTAATTGTAATAACCCGGAAAATCTGGGCCAGTTTAAAAATTTTTATTTTGGCAATTTTAGCTAATTTTGAATATTTAAAATAGATTATTTTAAATAATATCGAAGAGAAATTTATTTTGAATAGAATTCGACGTATATATTATATACGTCGTCGTTAGAATATAAATATTATATATAATTATAAAAGGAATTGAAAATGGCGCGGTAGTTCGATAATTCGATTTCAAACTTAAATTGAATGTACCGGGTGCAAAATAATCCGGATTTTAGTGAAACCAAAAACATTAGGATCTAATTGTGAATATCTTTCCAACGAATCCGAAAAATCAAGATTTTATAGCGGAAATCAAAAGATATGTCCAGTTGAAAATTCTGAATAGTCGTTATGGAATTCAGGCCCTTAAAAATGGGAATTTTGCAAATGACCTCGGATTTCGTCGAAACCACTTTTGTTGGATCCGTGATGTTAAGTTATTGCTAGATTCCAAATTTCATAATTTTTTCGAATCAATATGTGAGCGTGGCAAAGGAAAACGCGTTAGACCAGTTTCAGTTGATTTTAATCGACTGGAAATTGGCCATTTTTCTAACGGTCTCAGAATTCGACGAAACTAGTTTTATTAGGACCGTATCGTCAATACGAAGCTAGAAAATATTTTTCTGCAATTTTTAGAGTTCGTATGTGACCCCGGTAAATTGAAATGCACATTCAAATTCAATATATAGAGTTATATGTTGATTTTGACGAAAACTGATCGAAACGATCAAATCAGCTTGCGATACATATCCCATTGTGTTCGGAATGGGGGTAAAACGCTATGGACGACAGGCGGTGGGCCTCGTTTCGAGGTCGAAAATAAAAGTCAACTTTTTGAATTAAATAATTAAATAAAAAAAATTATCCTTCTCTCCTTTTAGCAGCCGACCCCCCCCCGTTCATTTCAAAACGAAAAAAAAAACCTATGCCCTAATCGATCGGCACGCCGCCGTCCAGGCGTGGGCCTCGCCTCCCCATCGCCCCTCCCCTCCCCCGCCTCCTCTTCCTTCTCCGTCCTCTCGCCTAGCTCGAAACCCGCGAAGACCCTGGCCCCATCTGCAGGCGACTGCGCCTTCCCCCCTTGCCCCTCCTTCGCCTGAGCGCCGACCACAGGCCTCCTCCCCTGCGCGGAACCCCGAAGCCTTCGCCCCCCCCCCCTCTCGTTTCAGAAATCGACGAAGCCCTCCAGCAACCCTAAACCGACCTCCGCACCACCCGACGAACATCCAGTAGCCATCCCGACGTGCTGCGCCGCCCTCAGCCGACTCCGACGATGAAAACCCCCTTTTCTCCAATGCTGTAAGTTTTAATTATATTTTTATTTATAAAATCATTTTTTTTATGAATTAGTATTTATAAAATCTGAAAATAAAGTATATATGAAGATTGGATTTTGTATATCTTTTTAAAATGCAAAAGATTAGATTTTTTAAAAAGGGAAAAGATTAGATTTTTATAGTTGAAAAGCGATATTTTTATATTATAGAAAGGCTAAAAATATAATTTTTTTATAGTATAGATAATAAAAATTCGATCTTTATTATGTGGGAGATGTAAAAATATGATTTCTATATTTTTAAAGTATTAAAAATATAGTCTTTACTATATAAATGATGTAAAAATATGATTTTTGTTTATGTAGAGAAGTAAAAATATAATTTTTTACATGATAGGAATATTAGAAATACCATCTTTATATGTGTAGAAAAATAAAAATGTGATTTTTATAATGATATATTTGAAAAGGCGAAATCTTTATATAGAGAATAGCGAGGTAAAAATAGAATTTTTATCTATATAGTAGCGGTGTGAAAATGGAATTTTTATCCATATAGCGAGGTAGTAAAAATTTGATTTTTATGTATTGAATAGTATAATAAAAATTTGATTTTTATATATTGAATAGTATAATAAAAATTCGATTTTTATATATTGAATAGCGAAGTAAAAATTAGATTTTTACATATGTAATGGCTACAGCAACGAAGATGACAAAAATGCGATAACGATGAAGATTTCTATCAAAGAAGAGTCAAGATGATTGGATAGCTATCGGTGAGAATTTCTCACCTTTCAATTTCTTTTTCTAGTTATATATATATACACTAGGATGCAGACGGTGCTTAGTAGCACCCGACACAATCGTCCACAGACCATGGACTTGTTTGTTTGGTTGCATAGATTAGTTAGATGATTTGATTTGAATTTGGTTGTTTGGTGAATTTGATTGATGTGTGAATGGCGTGGGCCTTCACTAGACCGGGGATAAGGCTAGGCCTTGTCCCGTTTCTAGTATCGTGCCGTTATGCCGCCGAAATTTCCTAAAATATGTTAGAAAAATAAAAATATCATTTTCATTGTGTAAATGAACTGAATAGAAATTCATGTGTTGAAATAAAATATTTTATCGTTAAAAATATAATTTTTAACGTGGAAGTGAATAAAATAAAATATACATTTACAAACCGGACGGTTTGTTTATGTACACCTATTTGAAGGACATTGATTGGGACGATAAATTTTACGCATTGCCCAACTGCACAAATAAAATCTGTGTTTGTTGATTTGAAACCCCACACGGGTGTTGGGATGAAATTTGAAGTTCACTCAACCTGATTGATTAAATATGTCGATTGATTGATTGACAGGCTGATAAGCGTTAGATGTCTATATTTGAGGCTTATACAGTGTAGTGCACTTTGGTTGATGGTTGGTTATTTTTCAATGCTATTATATACGTGTGATGTATGAAAATCCATATAATTAACATTATATGGTAATTGATTGGGCCTCATTCCAATTTAGAAAATAAAGATTATTATAATATAAAGGTTCATGTGTTGACTGTACTCATCCGTTGAGATTAGTCATGTGTTGAACGAAATATTTTAATAAAAAAAAATTCATCTTTATCAATATAATATGAAGGTTCATGTGTTGACTGTACTCATCCGTTGATATTAGTCATGTGTTGAACGAAATATTTTAATAATAAAATTTGCATCTTTATCAATATAATATGAAGGTTCATGTGTTGACTGTACTCATCCGTTGAGACTAGTCATGTGTTGAACGAAATATTTTAATAATAAAATTTGCATCTTTATCAATATAATATGAAGGTTCATGTGTTGACTGTACTCATCCGTTGAGACTAGTCATGTGTTGAACGAAATATTTTAATAATAAAATTTGCATCTTTATCAATATAATATGAAGGTTCATGTGTTGACTGTACTCATCCGTTGAGATTAGTCATGTGTTGAATGAAATATTTGAAAACAAAATATTTGAAATAGAGATATTTGAAATAGAATATTTGAAAATAGAAATATATGAAGCCGTGTTGATTAGATTGACGCCATTTTGACGTGAACGATATTTATATCGATTTTATTCATTTTAAAATGAATATTGAAAAGTTATTTTGAAATTGAATATTTTGAAATGAAATTTGAATTAAATCGAATAGAAAATGAAACGAATTTGATTTCAATTAAATATATAACGAATTTGATTTCAATTGAATATATAACGAATTTTATTTCAATTGAATATATAACGAATTTGATTTGATTTGAATACGATTTCGAAATGAATTGAATAGAAAACGATTTCGAAATGAATTGAATAGAAAATGATTTCGAAATGAATTGAATAGAAAACGATTTCGAAATGAATTGAATAGATAACGATTTCGAAATGAATTGAATAGAAAACCAAATTGAATTCAAATTGAATAGAAAACGAATTGAATTCAAATTGAATAGAAAACGAATTTGAATTTAAATTGAATAGAAAACGAAATGAATTCGAATCGAATTAAAATCGATTTGAATTGAAATCAAATAGAAATCGAAGAAATATATATTATATATATTATATATATATATAATATAATGGCCTGAATAGAACGCGCCGCGCCGCGGTAGGTCGTGAATTTCGACCATTTATTTCAAACAGACATTACGGGAGATCCGACCGTCGGATTCTCCTAAAACCGGAACTGTTGGGTTCGTATCGAAAAGAGCTTTCTAACGAATATTAGAAATTCAAAATCTAACGGTTGGATTTGGAGATATGTTCAAATCAAATTTGGAAAAGGTCGCTGTAAGTGCAGTTCGATGGCCGTTGTTGGAAATCGACTGTACGGGCCTTGATAAAATTATTAAAAATAGTAATAATTGGTGTAAAATCATAAGAAATGATTTGAGAAAAATTGGAGTGAAAAACTCCATATTTGAAAAGATAAAAATGGATTTTTATCGAAATGAACTAGTTTTGAACTAAATTTAAAACCCAATTATTTTTAAATAAATAAATTAGATTTAAAAAGGGGTTTTAAATAATCGGAATTTCTAATATATTTGATTGGATTCGAAATGGGTTTATCGTGAACGGTGTTTTAAATAACACTAGTTCTGTAACCCGATAATAAATAGAATGTGATTTGGATTTGTCGTGAACTGTGTTTTAAATAACACTAGTTCTTTAACCCAGTAAAAGGAGTTTTAACGAATCTGCAATTAGATTGAAATGTAAATCTATAATCTAAATTATCAAATTTAGAAATGAGCGAGAATGGAGTATCACCAGTTTTGCTCCAAAGCGATAATTAAATCTTTAATTAGATTTGAACGTGAAATGGTAATTAATTTTACGGATAACACTGTGGTATTAGATATGGAGTATTACCAATTTTGCTTCATGGGATGAATAGGTTGGGATTGGGAAATAAAATAAATAATTACTTCGATGTGGTTCGCTAATCTCGACTAGTTTGAAAACCATAATTTGGTTTGAAACGACATCCAAAGGAAGATTAAAGGATAAATTTTAAAGAATTTAACTTGGATAAAATTAATGGGAACCTTTCCCAAAAGATGTGAGTATTTAAATAATAGAATATTCAGAATTGGAATGAGGCGTATGTTGTGTTTTCTGGCTTTGTTTTAACATACGCGGGTTGTTCGGAAAGTCCGGGTTTATACCCATTTTGAATAACCGATTCGACGACATGTCGAAGATGAAGACGGTGGTCGAAGACCGGAAGTCTTCACATCGTTAGGATAATTACTGACGATCCTGATTGGGCTGTACACCCAAGAGAACGGAAATAGTTGGTGGTCGTCCAGACGTACTTGGAGATCGATGGATATGCGAGGAAAGTGCCTCCGGTTTCATTCAGACCCAGAACGAACTTGTAAATGGATTGTGTGTCTGACATTGGATTTTATTCTGTGTTGATTGATTTCTGTTAAATATATATCTGTTTGGCGGCGTAGAATTTATTCCCTTGCTTAACGCCCTTCTCTGAGACGTACGAGCTTAGAGGTTATATATCGATAGATATCAATCGCATGGCATGAATTGCCTGTGTGGCATGCTGAGTTGCATGGATCAAGGCTTCTGTTGAAAAGCAAAGTCTTGTGGTTGATGATCAAAGCACAGCATTGGTGGCGTAGCTTTGTGTATAACGTGAATTCGCGAGCCTCACACCTCGGTATGAGTCAAAAACAGGATACAGATTGCAAGGAGAGCACGACGTTTCTTTCTAGCTTTGGTGGTGTCAGTGACTTACCAGCCCTGACATTTATATACTTTTCACCTATGTGGTTGTTGGATGAGGCACCTCGATTTTAGGTCTGTAAGGACCGGGAAACGTGTGTTCAGGAATTGTCAATCCTCTAACGTAAGTGAGGACCGGCCCTGAAGATCCAGGGTTGCCCAGAGTGCGTAGCCCTGAGACATTTGCTAGAGTGTCTCGAACGCGGAGAGGAGCTTGCCCCTTGCCTCGGCTCATGACGGAATCCAATTTCCAATACGTGATATTGCGGTTTTAATTGTATAACTAGTATGGCGACATAGCAGATGGCAGCTATGCCGCCTATGATTGATATTTATGATTGAAATTGTTTTGACACTATACACCTATAATAGTATCAAATAATGTGTTTTAAACGTATCAAGCATGCTTTGGCTGTTATAAGGGAAAACCCTATCCTCCGGCTTGCGTTGCATTGTGTGATGGGACCTGGGTCTTATAACAGCTTCATTTTTCTTTATTTTGCATTGCGCTGTTTGTTCTATGCGCTGGTATTCTTGTGAGGAAACCCGTTCCGTGTTATACGGCGTGGTCCCTTGATTTACCTAACTTTAAAACCAATATTAATAACTGTTTTAGTTCTCACACCAGTCACATGACTGACCTGGAGTTTATTGTTTTAACCATAACTCTGGGTGCCCCTATTTTCCGCACGGGCAGCTAGTAGTTTTGGTTTTGCAGATTTATATTCACAGGATCCTGGTTTACGGCTGGAATGATATCCGGAAAGCTCTGTATCCGTATATCACCTTCAGTTGTGCTTTGTATTATTTTCCGCTGCTATGTAATTATTGTAATCTCTGATATTTATCGAATGTAATTTATTCATTTATACTCTGTATATTCTTGTATCTAATGCATTGTTGTAATAACAATGAAATGTTCTCACGTCTGCGTTCTGTTTTGTCTTGTCCTCACAGTAATTCGTTCTTTCTCATCTCTTCGGAGACTGGGGAAGTTCGGGTCGCTTCATTTGGTATCAGAGCTTTGGTTTACAGAGCTCGAGAACAAGACACCTTAGAACCATACGAAAGAATTCATCAGATATTGGATTAGTAAAATCTAATTAGAATGACTCGTTAGAGATAGGATCAGTAGTATCCTAGAACGAGTGTGAAGAGTATATTTTTCAAATAAAAACAATTTTGTTTTGAAAATTTAAATCAATTCTACGTATTTGAATATTTATTTATTTTGAATTTGGACAATCCGATATATAAAGATTTTGCATATACGCGTCATGAACGTATATTCGAAGTTTTAATATACTGGATAGATATAGAACCGCACTCTAGTAGCCCGGAGATGTTCTGATGGTGGTTCGAAACATCATCAGCATTTATTTTCGAGTGACGAAGGTGTGATATCTATTGATTTCCATTAGGCTGGTGTGAGAACCAAAACTTACATAGATTCATTTGTTGTGAATTGGCATCAAAAACATGATTTTTGTATATATATCAAAATTATGAATTTGAAACTCTAATCCACTAATTGATTGATGTTTATGTTGTTTGTTTATTTGTTTGATAATTTTGAAACATTTATGCTTAATTGCATCAAATATTGGATTGTATTGAAAATTGGTCGCATTTGCTTGCATATACATAGACTTACATTGAACATGTCATAGCAAGGAGGCTAGAGCCGAAGAATAAAATTTGTTTGCCCGACAAATAGGTACAAGTTTACTATAATTTACTGTTTTTTTTTGGGTGATGATGATTTTATGAGCCTATTGGCTAGCCGCTTGGCTTTTTCTTTTTCTTTTTGAGATCAGAAGGCCTATATGGCAATTTCGGGAATTTCCCGTGGCTCCCGGTGCCGGGGAGGTTATGGCGAAATTTTTCGAAAATTTAGGGTGTTAGCCAAATTTTTGAAAATTTGAAAATTCTCAGAAATTGAAAAGTTGGAGAATGGAAGCCAGATCGAACGTATAGCTGATTAATCAAACCACTTTCGACTTTGTTCCTTTTCAGGAACAAAAAGTTTTAAGTGGGAGAGATTGTAATAACCCGGAAAATCTGGGCCAGTTTAAATTTTTTTATTTTGGCAATTTTAGCTAATTTTGAATATTTAAAATAGATTATTTTAAATAATATCGAAGAGAAATTTATTTTGAATAGAATTCGACGTATATATTATATACGTCGTCGTTAGAATATAAATATTATATATAATTATAAAAGGAATTGAAAATGGCGCGGTAGTTCGATAATTCGATTTCAAACTTAAATTGAATGTACCGGGTGCAAAATAATCCGGATTTTAGTGAAACCAAAAACATTAGGATCTAATTGTGAATATCTTTCCAACGAATCCGAAAAATCAAGATTTTATAGCGGAAATCAAAAGATATTTCCAGTTGAAAATTCTGAATAGTCGCTATGGAATTCAGGCCCTTAAAAATGGGAATTTTGCAAATGACCTCGGATTTTGACGAAACCACTTTTGTTGGATCCATGATGTTAAGTTATTGCTAGATTCCAAATTTCATAATTTTTTCGAATCAATATGTGAGCGTGGCAAAGGAAAACGCGTTAGACCAGTTTCAGTTGATTTTAATCGACTGGAAATTGGCCATTTTTCTAACGGTCTCAGAATTCGACGAAACTAGTTTTATTAGGACCGTATCATCAATACGAAGCTAGAAAATATTTTTCTGCAATTTTTAGAGTTCGTATATGACCCCGGTAAATTGAAATGCGCGTTCAAATTCAATATATAGAGTTATATGTTGATTTTGACGAAAACTGATCGAAACGATCAAATCAGCTTGGGATACATATCCCATTGTGTTCGGAAAGGGGGTAAAACGCTATGGACGACAGGCGGTGGGCCTCGTTTCGAGGTCGAAAATAAAAGTCAACTTTTTGAATTAAATAATTAAATAAAAATAATAATAATATATCCTTCTCTCCTTTTAGCAGCCGACCCCCCCACCCCGTTCATTTCAAAACGAAAAGAAAAAAAACCTATGCCCTAATCGATCGGCGCGCCGCCGTCCAGGCGTGGGCCTCGCCCCTCCCCTCCCCCGCCTCCTCTTCCTTCTCCGTCCTCTCGCCTAGCTCGAAACCCGCGAAGACCCTGGCCCCATCTGCAGGCGACTGCGCCTTCCCCCTTGCCCCTCCTTCACCTGTGCGCCGACCACAGGCCTCCCCCCCTGCGCGCAACCCCGAAGCCTTCGCCCCCCCCTCTCGTTTCAGAAATCGACGAAGCCCTCCAGCAACCCTAAACCGACCTCCGCACCACCCGACGAACCTCCAGCAACCATCCCGACATGCTGCGCCGCCCTCAGCCGACTCCGACGATGAAAACCCCCTTTTCTCCAATGTTGTAAGTTTTAATTATATTTTTATTTATAAAATCAGTTTTTTTTTATGAATTAGCATTTATAAAATCTGAAAATAAAGTATATATGAAGATAGGATTTTGTATATCTTTTTAAAATGCAAAAGATTAGATTTTTTTAAAAAGGGAAAAGATTAGATTTTTATAGTTGAAAAGGCGATATTTTTATATTATAGAAAGGCTAAAAATATAATTTTTATATAGTATAGATAATAAAAATTCGATCTTTATTATGTGGGAGATGTAAAAATATGATTTCTATATTTTTAAAGTATTAAAAATATAGTCTTTACTATATAAATGATGTAAAAATATGATTTTTGTTTATGTAGAGAGTAAAAATATAATTTTTTACATGATAGGAATATTAGAAATACCATCTTTATATGTGTAGAAAAATAAAAATGTGATTTTTATAATGATATATTTGAAAAGGCGAAATCTTTATATAGAGAATAGCGAGGTAAAAATAGAATTTTTATCTATATAGTAGCGGTGTGAAAATGGAATTTTTATCCATATAGCGAGGTAGTAAAAATTTGATTTTTATATATTGAATAGTATAATAAAAATTTGATTTTTATATATTGAATAGTATAATAAAAATTTGATTTTTATATATTGAATAGCGAAGTAAAAATTCGATTTTTACATATGTAGTGGCTACAGCAACGAAGATGACAAAAATGCGATAACGATGAAGATTTCTATCAAAGAAGAGTCAAGATGATTGGATAGCTATCGGTGAGAATTTCTCACCTTTCAATTTCTTTTTCTAGTTATATATATATATATACACTAGGATGCAGACGGTGCTTAGTAGCACCCGACACAATCGTCCACAGACCATGGACTTGTTTGTTTGGTTGCATAGATTAGTTAGATGATTTGATTTGAATTTGGTTGTTTGGTGAATTTTATTGATGTGTGAATGGCGTGGGCCTTCACTAGACCGGGGATAAGGCTAGGCCTTGTCCCGTTTCTAGTATCGTGCCGTTATGCCGCCGAAATTTCCTAAAATATGTTAGAAAAATAAAAATATCATTTTCATTGTGTAAATGAACTGAATAGAAATTCATGTGTTGAAATAAAATATTTTATCGTTAAAAATATAATTTTTAACGTGGAAGTGAATAAAATAAAATATACATTTACAAACCGGACGGTTTGTTTATGTACACCTATTTGAAGGACATTGATTGGGACGATAAATTTTACGCATTGCCCAACTGCACAAATAAAATCTGTGTTTGTTGATTTGAAACCCCACACGGGTGTTGGGATGAAATTTGAAGTTCACTCATCCTGATTGATTAAATATGTCGATTGATTGATTGACAGGCTGTTATAAGCGTTAGATGTCTATATTTGAGGCTTATACAGTGTAGTGCACTTTGGTTGATGGTTGGTTATTTTTCAATGCTATTATATACGTGTGATGTATGAAAATCCATATAATTAACATTATATGGTAATTGATTGGGCCTCATTCCAATTTAGAAAATAAAGATTATTATAATATAAAGGTTCATGTGTTGACTGTACTCATCCGTTGAGATTAGTCATGTGTTGAACGAAATATTTTAATAATAAAATTTGCATCTTTATCAATATAATATGAAGGTTCATGTGTTGACTGTACTCATCCGTTGAGATTAGTCATGTGTTGAACGAAATATTTTAATAATAAAATTTGCATCTTTATCAATATAATATGAAGGTTCATGTGTTGACTGTACTCATCCGTTGAGACTAGTCATGTGTTGAACGAAATATTTTAATAATAAAATTTGCATCTTTATCAATATAATATGAAGGTTCATGTGTTGACTGTACTCATCTGTTGAGACTAGTCATGTGTTGAACGAAATATTTTAATAATAAAATTTGCATCTCTATCAATATAATATGAAGGTTCATGTGTTGATTGTACTCATCCGTTGAGATTAGTCATGTGTTGAACGAAATATTTGAAAACGAAATATTTGAAATAGAGATATTTGAAATAGAATATTTGAAAATAGAAATATATGAAGCCGTATTGATTAGATTGACGCCATTTTGACGTGAACGATATTTATATCGATTTTATTTATTTTAAAATGAATATTGAAAAGTAATTTTGAAATCGAATATTTTGAATTGAAATTTGAATTAAATCGAATAGAAAATGAAACGAATTTGATTTCAATTGAATATATAACGAATTTGATTTCAATTGAATATATAATGAATTTGATTTGATTTGAATACGATTTCGAAATGAATTGAATAGAAAACGATTTCGAAATGAATTGAATAGAAAACGATTTCGAAATGAATTGAATAGAAAACGATTTCGAAATGAAGTGGATAGAAAACGATTTCGAAATGAATTGAATAGAAAACGATTTCGAAATAAATTGAATAGATAACGATTTCGAAATGAATTGAATAGAAAACCAAATTGAATTCAAATTGAATAGAAAACGAATTGAATTCAAATTGAATAGAAAACGAATTGAATTTAAATTGAATAGAAAACGAAATGAATTCGAATCGAATCGATTTGAATTGAAATTAAATAGAAATCGAAGAAATATATATTATATATATATATATAATAAAATGGCCTGAATAGAACGCGCCGCGCCGCGGCAGTTCGTGAATTTCGATCATTTATTTCAAACAGACATTACGGGAGATCCGACCGTCGGATTCTCCTAAAACCGGAACCGTTGGGTTCGTACCGAAAAGAGCTTTCTAACGAATATTAGAAATTCAAAATCTAACGGTTGGATTTGGAGATACGTCCAAATCAAATTTGGGAAAGGTCGCTGTAAGTGCAGTTCGATGGCCGTTGTCGGAAATCGACTGTACGGGCCTTGATAAAATTATTAAAAATAGTAATAATTGGTGTAAAATCATAAGAAATGATTTGAGAAAAATTGGGGTGAAAAACTCCATATTTGAAAAGATAAAAATGGATTTTTATCGAAATGAACTAGTTTTGAACTAAATTTAAAACCCAATTATTTTTAAATAAATAAATTAGATTTAAAAAGGGGTTTTAAATAATCGGAATTTCTAATATATTTGATTGGATTTGAAATGGGTTTATCGTGAACGGTGTTTTAAATAACACTAGTTCTGTAACCCGATAATAAATAGAATGTGATTTGGATTTGTCGTGAACTGTGTTTTAAACAACACTAGTTCTTTAACCCAGTAAAAGGAGTTTTAACGAATCTGCAATTAGATTGAAATGTAAATCTATAGTCTAAATTATCAAATTTAGAAATGAGCGAGAATGGAGTATCACCAGTTTTGCTCCAAAGCGATAATTAAATCTTTAATTAGATTTGAACGTGAAATGGTAATTAATTTTACCGATAACACTGTGGTATTAGATATGGAGTATTACCAATTTTGCTTCATGGGATGAATAGGTTGGGATTGGGAAATAAAATAAATAATTACTTCGATGTGGTTCGCTAATCTCGACTAGTTTGAAAACCATAATTTGGTTTGAAACGACATCCAAAGGAAGATTAAAGGATAAATTTTAAAGAATTTATCTTGGATAAAATTAATGGGAACCTTTCCCAAAAGATGTGAGTATTTAAATAATAGAATATTCAGAATTGGAATGAGGCGTATGTTGTGTTTTCTGGCTTTGTTTTAACATACGCGGGTTGTTCGGAAAGTCCGGGTTTATACCCATTCTGAATAACCGATTCGACGATATGTCGAAGATGAAGACGGTGGTCGAAGACCGGAAGTCTTCACATCGTTTGGATAATTACTGACGATCCTGATTGGGCTGTACACCCAAGAGGACGGAAATAGTTGGTGGTCGTCCAGACGTACTTGGAGATCGATGGATATGCGAGGAAAGTGCCTCCGGTTTCGTTCAGACCCAGAACGAACTTGTAAATGGATTGTGTGTCTGACATTGGATTTTATTCTGTGTTGATTGATTTCTGTTAAATATATATCTGTTTGGCGGCGGAGAATTTATTCCCTTGCTTAACGCCCTTCTCTGAGACGTACGAGCTTAGAGGTTATATATCGATAGATATCAATCGCATGGCATGAATTGCCTGTGTGGCATGTTGAGTTGCATGGATCAAGGCTTCTGTTGAAAAGCAAAGTCTTGTGGTTGATGATCAAAGCACGGCCTTGGTGGCTTAGCTTTGTGTATAACGTGAATTCGCGAGCCTCACACCTCGGTATGAGTCAAAAACGGGATACGGACTACAGGGAGAGCACGACGTTTCTTTCTAGCTTTGGTGGCGTCAGTGACTTAACAACCCTGACATTTATATACTTTTCACCTTTGTGGTTGTTGGATGAGGCGCCTCGATTTTAGGTCTATAAGGACCGGGAAACGTGTGTTCAGGAATTGCCAATCCTCTAACGTAAGTGAGGACCGACCCTGAAGATCCAGGGTTGCCCAGAGTGCGTAGTCCTGAGACATTTGCTAGAGTGTCTCGAACGCGGAGAGGAGCTTGCCCCTTGCCTTGACTCATGACGGAATCCAATTTCCAGTACGTGATATTGCAATTTTAATTGTAGAACTAGTATGGCGACATAGTAGATGGTAGCTATGCCGCCTATGATTGATATTTATGATTGAAATTGTTTTGACACTATACACCTATAATAGTATCAAATAATGTGTTTTAAACGTATCAAGTATGCTTTGGCTGTTATAAGGGAAAACCCTATCCTCCGGCTTGCGTTGCATTGTGTGATGGGACCTGGGTCTTATAACAGCTTCATTTTTCTTTATTTAGCATTGCGCTGTTTGTTCTATGCACTGGTATTCTTGGGAGGAAACCCGTTCCGTGTTATACGGCGTGGTCCCTTGATTTACCTAACTTTAAAACCAATATTAATAACTGTTTCAGTTCTCACACCAGTCACATGACTGACCTGGAGTTTATTGTTTTAACCTAAACTCTGGGTGCCCCTATTTTCCGCACGGGCAGCTAGTAGTTTTGGTTTTGCAGATTTATATTCACGGGATCCTGGTTTACGGCTGGAATGATATCCGGAAAGCTCTGTATCCGTATATCACCTTCAGTTGTGCTTTGTATTATTTTCCACTGCTATGTAATTTATTGTAATCTCTGATATTTATCGAATGTAATTTATTCATTTATACTCTGTATATTCTTGTATCTGATGCATTGTTGTAATAACAATGAAATGTTCTCCCGTCTGCGTTCTGTTTTGTCTTGTCCTCACAGTAATTCGTTCTTTCTCATCTCTTCGGAGACTGGGGAAGTTCGGGTCGCTTCATTAATGCCCCATACCACTATGTCGCCATATATAGGTATACAATCAAAACCGCACAGTCACGTATTTGGAAGTTGGGTTTCCGTCATGAACCAAGGCAAAAGATAGTCCTTACCGACTTCAAGACAATCTAGCCCATGTCTCAGGGTCAGAGCGCATCGACCCTTTGGATAGTCAGGGCCGGTCCACCGATGTGGATTATTATACCTGAACACTACGTTTCCCCGCCCTTTGGGGCGTAAACGAGCCAACGAATGACTCCATCGGACCCGGATCGTCCGATCAAACTGAGGTGCCTCGCAACAACAACAACCACATAAGTCAAACTCGTCAGGGCGTGTAAAACAACTGACGCCACTTCTAGCTAGAAAGAAACGCAGGCCCTCCCTGATGTCCTCTCCCGTTTCTGGTTCATACCGGGGTGTGAGGCTCGCGGTTTTACGTTATACACAAAGCTACACCACGCAGGCGGTGCTTTGATCATCACCACAAGAATTTGCTTTTCAACATAAGCCCTGATCACTGCATCTTAGCATGCCACACAAGCAATTCACACCGTGCAACTGATGGTTATCGATCACACAGAATAAATTCCAATGTCAGACACAATGTCCTTTTGTAAGTCCGTTCTGGGTCTGAACGAAACAGGAGGCACTAAATACCTCGCAAACCCATCGACCACCACGTACGTCTGGACGATCACCACTCATTATCCATATTTTGGGATGCCTCCCAATCAGGACCTCGGTTACCATCCAAACGAGGTGAAGATCTCTGGTCTTCGACCACCGTCTTCATCTTCAATTTCTTATCGTCGATTCAGTTATTCAGAATGTGATAAACCCGGTCTTTCTGAGCAACTCACGTATATAATAAACAAGTGCAACACTAACATGAACACGCATCATTTCAATTCATTAGTCACTAACCGTCAATCAGTAAGAGAACGATTTCCCAAATATTAACCCCGAAGGCCGAAACCAACATCAGATCAACACCCAGGAAACCATTCGACTTAGCCAACCTTCAGTTAATTTCTAAATCACATCCATATCGTTTATAATATTTTATAATGATTTATCGCTATTTTTATTTATTTTAAAATAGCCAATTTATTCAAAACGACGCTTCGGGCCATAACGCGGACGTGGCGCTATTTTTCTTCAGATTTGATTTACACATATCTGAAAATCTAACCGTTGGATCTTCACAAAATTTACATCATTAGAAAGGTCTTTTCAAAACGAGACCAACGGTTCCAGTTTCGGGAAAATCCGACGGTCGGATCTCCCGGTACAATAGTTTGATGTTTCGATTTCAAAATACGAACTTCAGCGTCGTTATTCGATTAAATATAATTATATATATATATAATCGATTCTGGCGCTGTTTTTCTTCAGATTTGAATTAAACATTCCAGATAATCCAACCGTTGGATTTTTACAAAGTTGGTGCCGTTGGAAATATTTTTCCAAAGCGAACCCAACGGTTGCAATTTCAGGAAAATCCGATGGTCGGATCTCCCGGTATAATCGTTTGAAATCATGGTTTCAAAATACGAACTGCAGCGTCGTTATTCGATATATTTTAATTCTATTTATATATATATATATCGATTCTTCGATTCCAAAGCTATATTCTTTTCATACATTTGATAAAAATGATATTTTTATCTAACTGTCTTCTATTTCAACACTTCACTATTTTTAACAATTCATTTATATAATAAAAATGTGATTTTTATTGTAAAACAATTCATTTCAAAACTCTATTATTTTATGTAGATCATATAGGTAATAAAAATAGGATTTTTGTTATAAAACGATTTATTTCAAAACAACATTATTTTATACATTTCATATTGATGTTAAAAATCGGATTTTTATTAAAAAACAATTTCTTTCAAAATATGAATACCATTCAACACATGAATTTCAATTCAACGAATGAATATCGATTCAACACATGAAGGTTTTCTATAGTTTATATATATAGATAAAAAGGTGATTTTTATATTTAAAACACGAACACCATTCAACACATGAATTTCTAATCAACGAATGAATACCGATTCAACACATAAATTTTTATATTCAACGGATAAATATAGTTTCAGCAAATGAAAATAATTCAAACATATGAATATTATTCAAAATTTCGGCAGCATAACGGCAGGGTAGTTAAAACCGGGACCGTCCCTAGTACGGCTCCTCGCTCTACCTTAAAACATCGCGGTTTTTGACAATGGGGATCATGCATCTAGTTCACACGCAGGCAGCATGTATATTTATTTCATTTCCACAAACTAATCCTATGTGGTTTCAACCAAATATTTCTCAACAACAAATGGGTATTTTTCAACCACAATCAATCAATTCCAATCACAAACAATTTCAATCAACCATTCGCTATCAATCAATTTTCACACCAATCACAACCAATAAATATCGTCCATGGTTTGTGGACGAGGGGCGTGTATATATATATATATATATATATATATATATATAGCAATTCACTTCTATTTCAACACATATATAATTTTTACAACGCATATATAACTTATACATCGAACGTACAACTTATACAATGCTTATACATGAGGTGTACAACGCTTATATAACCCATACATCGACTATATAATTTATACATCGTCGTTTTCCATATCGTTTATAAATTAGAAACCTCACATTGGGTTCCACTACACCAAAAATAGCAGAAGGCTCAGAAAAATATGTGGTCTCTTCTAGAATATAGAAGACGTCTACACGGTCACGATGTTTCCTGTTTCATCGAATTTCGTCAAGAAACGAAAAAGATATGATTTTTCAAAGTTTGCAACGGTTTAAAGGTGTTAAAACTGTTGAAAATATATATAGCCGTATACCTTTCTGAAATGTTCAAAACTAGGTCACGCGATTTCGTGAAATCCGTGAATCGATAGAACGATCGGGCTACGCAGTGTCGAAGGGGGAGGAGAGGCGCTCAGGCGCCGGGGGGAGTTGGCCAGTTCGAAGGCAGGAGGAGGGGGCGGCGGCGGTTTGAATGGCTCGACTTTCGAGCCCGAGATCTCCCCCGATACTCAACGAAAAAATCCAAACTCTATATGGATTTGAAGATCTTCTCTAGCTCTTCAAAATCTTCAACTGGAGGAGGGGCTAATTTTGCCTGGTTTGGTCGGAAAGTGGATGGGAACGGCGAGAGTGGTTTTCTCCGTCGATCGGCTGTTACGGGGAGAGAGAAAGGTTTTTATTAGCCAATCAGATTTTTTTGTTTATTTATATATTTTTAAAAATCCGAAAATACCCCTTGTCACACACGAACATCAATCCAAACCCAACGACTGTCGTCCCTAGCGTTTTACCCCCATTCTGAACACAATGGGATATGTTTCGTAGGCCCATTCGACTGTTTCAGTCAGTTTCCATTCAATTTAAAATATATGACATTCAATATTCGATTTGAACGTACATTTCAATTTGCCAGGGCCACAAACTGATTCGAAAATTTCCATAAAAATAAATCTGGCTATGTTTTGACGATACAGTCCCAACAAAACTAGTTTCGTCGAATTCTGAGACCGTTTGCAAAAAGGCCCATTTCTGGTCGATCCAATTTAACAGTATTTGATCAGAACACGTTTTCCTTTGCCACGCTCACATACTAGCTTCAAAAATTATGAAATTTGAAACCTAGCAATAACTTCACATCCCAGATCCAACAAAACTGGGTTCGTCGAATTCCGAGGTCGTATGCAAAATGGCCAATTTCACGGGCTATATAAATTCCATAGCGACCTTTATGAAAATTTATTTGGCCATAACTTTTGCTTTTCGCTATGAAAATTCTATTTTTTAGATTCGTTAGAAAGGTATTCACTAACAGATTTAAATATTTTTGGTTTCACTAAAATCCGTTTTGTTTTGCACCCGGTACAGTCCGACAAATTTCGAGTTCAATTTTTGAAATTGCAGCGCCATTTCAGGCCTTGTTTATAATTATAATTAATTATATTCATTTTCAAACGTCGATTCAAACTCAGTTTTCATTTCTATAATTTAAAATTTTTATTTTAAATATTTAAAATCCATTATTTTAGCCAATTTAAAATTTTTAAATTGGTTCAGATTTTCTGGGTCGTTACAATCTCCCCTACTTAAAACTTTTCGTCCCCGAAAAGGAACAAAGTCGAAAGTGGTTTGATTAATCAACTCTACGTTCGATCTGGCTTCAACTCTCCAACTTTTCAGTTTCTGAGAATTTTCAAATTCTTCAAAAATTTGGCTAACACCCGGAATTTTCGAAAAATTTCGCCATAACCTCCTTTGTACGGGGAGAGGTTTGGAAATTTATTGGGCCGTATTAGGTACCCGATAAATCTGTAACACCCCGTGAATTCTATAACTGTGAAACTCACAAATTAAAGTATAATTAATTTCAAATCAAAGAACTAAGGGAAACGGGATACGCCATTGCGTTCGTCTCGGAAAAATACGCGAAATAGAGTCCGAGTTTTCGAAAAATGGATATCGTATGAAGAAGTTATGGACGAACGAAGTTGGGCGAAAAACCGGAAAACGGGTCAGAATGCACTGGCGCACTTGGGAAGTGCGCCAGAACAAAAATGCAATGGCGCACCTGTGAAGTGCGCCAGTACATTTTTGACCTGGCGCACCTGCCAAGTGCGCCCAGGTCAAAAATGACCTGCTGGCCAGGTCTGGTCTAGCCCTGGCTGGCCAGGTCTGTGTTTGGCCGATTTTCAGAAGCTTGCTTTGTCATTAGGGCTAGGTGGCGGGCTCTAATTGGTCTCTCTATCTAATGAATGGCTATGATCTAACCTAGCAACATCAATGGTCCTAATCAATTCCTAACCTCTATATAAACAACCCTAGACTAAACCCTAATCTATTCATTCAAATTAAGAACATAGCCGCCATGTTGCTGAGGAACGACTAAGAGTAGCCGCCAACTAGAGAGAGAATTAGGAAGAAAGTTCTAAAGCCTAAAGCAATTCAAGCAACCTAAAGCCAATCAATTCAACATAGGAATCATATCTCTTAATTAGAGAATTCGCCGCAACCATTGTAAGTAGAGTATTACTTTGGTATGAATGGACAATTGTGTTAGTTTGTATGCTTGAATTGTGGCAATAAAGTTATTCATATGTATGCGTTCTTATCAATTTGAAATATTATATACGTTTGGATGTTTATGGATTATGTTATAAAGAACTACATGCGGTAGTTCTATGCAAGTATACGTTTGGAATATTGCGCAAATTACGTAATCTATGTTGAAGCTACATGTTTGTAGTTGATTGAAATTCATGCAAGTTTGGGGCTTTGTTATTATGCCATCGTGATGTATATTTTTGTGCATAAATCATTTTGCAAGTAATTGAAACAAGTTTGGTTATTATAGTTCATATGAAACTATGTTGGAATTTTGACACCATAATCCATGTATTAAGTCATGCTTTTGCAAACTTATGAATATGGCTAGGCTATGAATGATATTTGGCATAATTGAAATCCATCTTGTTTAAAAGAATTCTATGATGACATATGTGAGACATGTCTATGTTAGACTCAAAAAACCTTTTCTTTTTGCAAGTTTAAAGCAAATATCATGATTAGGAATAATTATGCTTAAGTATATTTATACCATCGTTATGTGATTAGACTTAAATCATGATTATGTTGAACTATGCTTTTGTGTTAGTAACAAAGTATCCCCTTTGTAAACATGTAGAAACCTTATGAACATGACTTGTTTATGTTTATGCCATGCTTATGCTAGAAGTACTTATGCCATGCTTATGTTCGACATTATGCATAAATAAGAACATAGGTTCATGTTGCAATTAAACCTATGCAAGTTCACATGCTTTGATTCATGTCACCTATGTTACCACTATGCAAGTACACCAGTTTCTATTATGTATTTCCAACGTCATATGCAAGTTCATGCGCTCACCTTCCCCTCTTTGTGTATGTAATCACGCTTTAAGCCTCCCCGTTTCGCATGGCTAAATTGGGCTTTAAAAGGCTAAGCCCAATATATATAAACGGACGTGTAAAACGGGGGAAAATAACGTTGGGTTAAAATTAATTAATGAATGAAAATATAAAATAGAAGGGCCCAAATTCAAGTATGGGTTGGGCCCGTGATTGGTGTAACCTTTACACCATTAACTTAATAATGGGCCGCAAATATTTACATATAAGAAATAAAGAAGAATGACAAAATATGTAAATGTAGAACATACGATGTGTTTAACCCGAGGTTGGATTGAGTTGTGATGTAAACCTGCCCGGAACCGCCCGGCTGTCCAGTAGTCACAACAATACCTATCCAATGTGGGAGGTTAAACATGGAGCCCAGCAAGGACCCGAGGTTAGACTGAGTTGTGGCGTAAGACTGCCCGGAACCAACCGGCAACAGGCAGCCACAACAATACCTGTCTAATGTGAGAGGTCAGGGCCTTAATAAGACAATTAAGGCTGAGTCAGGATTGTTAGGATTAAGTGAACTAAAGACTTAATCAAAATGGAACATGCTAAACTAAACGGACTGGTGGGGTTAGGTAGGAAACACTTAACCAACTTAGCATGTTGGATAGAGATAGAAAACCTAGTAACGGGGGACCCTTTTCAGCAGTAACCCTAAAAGGTGTATCAGGATACCCTGAAACTAGGCAGGGTGGGGCACGATTACTGGGCTGATTGTAAGAGGTCAAAGCGACGGCGGTGGTGTAGCAGTGTAGGTTCTAACGGAGTGCGGGCGTGCACACACTCCGGCGCAGAAAAATAAGGCACTGGACACCAGTAGCATACCTGTGCACTCTAAGGTTGTGTCGGGTTGCCACTATGGGACTTGATACACCCCATGGTGGGACCAACATAGGTAACTACGACATCGGGGGCCGTAAGACACATGTAACTATGCGAGTAGGAGCCGATCATCATAGAATGGATCACATCACCCTGATTATGGGGTGCCAGTTGGAAACTAGTTTATATGGGTTCAGAGATTAACATGGGGTACGATAGTATATTCGACCCTAGACAACTTAACCAAGTTTATAGTGCATGCCCACTTCTTGTTTATACTTATCATACACAGTTCTTTATTCATAGACAAAATAGTACTAGACTTACTCAGGCTTTATGTCTGACTCTACTTTTCTTTCGTCTTCTTTCTTCCGTTTCCCCCCCCAGGTCCTCAGGGAGGGAACACAGCAGCTTGACCAACCTTAGCATCCAGCTTGAAGAAGAGAAATGTATTGCTTGGACTTTCCTGTTTTGAACTATGGCTTTGGACAATCCACTATGGGGCTTTTGCAGTTTATCTATGTTTTATTTATGCTTCTTTAAAATAATGTACTCAAGACAGATTATGAAAGTGTTATGTTATGTTTTTGGAAAGGATGTTGTTGTAACACGTATTTGACTTCATGAAATAAAGTTTGTTGTTCTTCCGCTGTTTACAAATATGTGTTCTTATATCTATCTTGTATATCTATGACTTGTACTTATAAACCTCCACCAAAATTAGGGCATTCCCTTTGAGAGTGACCCTAACGGAGGTGGGGTGTTTCACTTGGTATCAGAGCATAGGTTTACCAGATAAGATAAAAAGTTTTGAAAATTTATTTTCAAAAAGGAAATTTAAAGAAGCATTTTTAAAAGAAAAATATTATTTTATTTCTAAAAGGCAAAGTCCACTCCCCAAAGCCATAGGTATTATCTCTTATCCTTCGTTTTGAATCTATCCTTTTTGTTTCAGCATGTCCCAAGAACTTAACTTGCCGGAAGGGGTGCCAATACCTGGTTGGTTTAGACGGTTCTTAGAAGCAAGGGCCACTCAGCCAGGTCCTACCGTTCCTCCTCCCCCGGCTGAAGGAAATCATCCAGCTGCAGCGGCACCTTTTCCTCCACCTCCTCCTCGGGGAAACACGTTTGCTAAGATATGTAAAGATTTTAAAGCTATGGGAGGAAGGGATTTCCATGGAACTGAGTCCTTCGTGGCAGCTAGAAATTGGCTGAAAGAAACGGAGGACCTATTCATCATCTTTGAGGTAGAAGATAGGCAAAAAGTACAATTGGCAGTATGGCTATTGAAGGGCGAGGCTTCCTACTGGTCGGAAGTCACTATTGCTGAAAGACCAGTGGAGACATGGGAGGACTTTAGGGCAAGGTTTGAGACCAAATTTCTCTCAGATGCGGAAAGAAGTTTGCAGTTGGAAAAATTCTTATTTCTTAAGCAAGGAGACAAGACTGTTAGATAGTATGTGAATCAGTTTGATGAGCTGGCTAGGTTTGGGCTTGACCTAGTCAATACCCCGCACAAGAAGGCTCTCCGTTTCGTCAAAGGGTTGAATGAGCCATTACACAGTTTGGCCATGACCCATATACCCATGGGAGCCACGTACGAAAGATTGGTGCAAATGGCATTGCTGAATGAAGAGGATAAGGGCAAGAAGAAAGAGGGTTTGCAGCCTAAGAAGACAGACTTTAAGAAGGGCGGGGAAGGCAACAAAGAGAAGAGGAAGTGCAATTTCTGTGGCAAAGTGGGGCACTTAGTAAAGGACTGCCGGAAAAAGAAGGCCAAGGAGAATGGTGGGTGCTTTTCTTGCGGTGAGACGGGCCACAGGGCTAAGGACTGCCCAAAGAAACGAGGACAGGGGCAGGGCGCTGGATCCACCCCAGGGGCACAGGTTCATGTGCTGGAAGCGCCACCATTGCAACAGCGAGGTATAAATACTTCTGTAGAAAGTGTAGTTTATCTTTAGGATCACCCCGTTCGCACTTTATTTGATTCTGGCACATCACACTCCTTTATCTCGTCTGCTTTAGTAGAATCTCTGCACCTAAAAACTAGTATGGTAGAGGACCCCTTAATTGTTTCAAACCCAATTGGGGGCCCAGCTCATTTGTCTATGATCTGTTTGGGATTGAAAATTTCTATTCTAAGCGTAGAATTTCAATGTAGTGCCTTTGTTTTGGGCTTTTCGGGGTATGGTTTGATTTTGGGTATGGATTGGCTATCCAGTAATGGGGCCATCCTTGATTGTGAGAAAAGGGTTGTTAGGCTCCTAACCCAGCTCGGTAATACTTTGGAAATTTCTTGTAATCCCTCGTATGCGGTTATGCTTAGTTATCTTGAATCGCTAGATGCCTCTGTAGACAATTTGCAATCTGTTAGAGTGGTCCGGGAATATCCGGATGTCTTCGAAGAGGTGAAGGGCTTGCCTCCGAAGCGGGAAATAGACTTCCGCATATATCTTGTAGATAATGCAAAGCCCGTTGCGTTGCCCGTTAGACACATGGCTCCACGAGAAAGAAAAGAGCTCAGTAAACAGATTAAAGAGCTTCTAGAAAAGGGGTTCATTAGGAGGAGCATTTCAGAATGGGGCGCTCCAGTAGTGTTCGCCACTAAGGCGGAAAGTTCATTTCGCTTATGAATGGGTTGTGGAATACCTTCTAGTAAGTTAACAAGATCCAAGATTCACTAGTGAATTTTGGAGAGCTTGCATGGGACCATGAGTACGCAGTTAGGCTTGAGCCAAGTATATTAGAAGTAGAGTAAGTGAAAGTGGAACGAGAGGCAACAGTGGAAAAGGTTCCAACTCATATTTTGGAAACAAGAATTAAGAAGCTAAGAAATTGTGAAGTTAAAGACGGACAAAGCATAATGGAGTTAAGCTCAAGGAAATGCGACTTAGAAGATCGAAGACTAGATTCGTGCATCATATCTCTTCTTAAGAGTATATCCTTGGTCCCTCTCTTCCTGTAGAGCTTACTTGCATGCTATCTTTTGTGTTTATCCTCTCGGTCCCATTCTCAATCCAATTTCTGTCGCAAACCCCATAGGGAGTATGACTCATATGTTAGTAACACATGTTGGGGCTCGAGGGTGTTCATTGGTTTGACTAAAGTTTTTGGGATACAGATTGGTCTTAGGAAGGGACTCCCTTGTGACCTAAAAGGAGTCCATCATGCTTAATTTTCTAGAATCATATATGGTGGTTGGGTTGAGTAATTCTTTGGGTGTCAGTCTGATGTTGATTTCGGTCTTCGGGGCTGATGCTTAGAGAGTTTTTCTCCTAATCAATATATATGTGGCATAGATTTCCAGTTTTGACATTGCCTAATGGGCACAAAGTTTTTATTTGCTTCTATCTTTCGACTATACCTTTAGAACAATGGCCTATAGATTAGAGCTACCCGAGAAGTTGGCCGGAGTCCACAACGTTTTTCACGTTTTACATCTCCGAAAATGTCTACATGAGTCTGCTGAAATGGTAGAGCCAAATATCCTCGAAGAGGCCGAAGTGGAACGCGAAGCAACCATAAGAAGAGTTCCAACCCGCATCTTAGGGACGGAAGTGAAGAAGCTACGCAACCGCGAAGTTAAGCTCGTCAAAGTTCAGTGGAGCGACGCCGAAGGAGACGCGACTTGGGAAACTGAAGCTAGAATACGCACTGCCTACCCTTTTCTGTTCGAGGGTACATCCTTGATCTTTCTTTTTCCTTAAGTTGCGCTTTTATCTATCTTTTTAGGTATATTTCCTCGACCTTATCTTTTAGGTAGAATCTTTTTGGATGGAAACATGTAGTTGAAACATGTTATGTATGATGGTTGCAAGTGGTTGCAAGTGATTGCTAGTGGTTGCTCGTGGTTGCATATACACACACAATCTAGGTTTTAGATCGGC
This sequence comes from Allium sativum, assembly GCA_030737875.1. Lineage (NCBI taxonomy): Eukaryota > Viridiplantae > Streptophyta > Magnoliopsida > Asparagales > Amaryllidaceae > Allium > Allium sativum. The sequence continues at coordinate 92,983,269 of CM060916.1, read as the reverse complement.
TCAGTCACTTCATATTGCATATGCATATATGTTTGCATTCGTATATGGTTGAACTTTAATGTGTTGTCATGTGGATGCTGCATTTGTATTGAATGATTGTGCACTCATGTAGAATCAAGAATAGGGAAAATTTGCATACATAATGGATTCATGGCACTTACATAATTCGCATTAAGGAGGTCAACTGAATCAGTAGACCGCCTGATTTTGCATTAGATAAGTACATGTACACACACACCTCGCATATGATCATGAAGCATTAGAAGTCTTTTAAGGACAATGGATGCTCGTGTTTGATGGATGAGTAGATGGATGATTGGATGTTAGGATATACATTCCTCCTAACTTGAAGATTTCGGGGACGAAATCCTTTTAAGTGGGGGAGAATGTAACACCCCGTGAATTCTATAACTGTGAAACTCACAAATTAAAGTATAATTAATTTCAAATCAAATAACTAAGGGAAACGGGATACGCCATTGCGTTCGTCTCGGAAAAATACGCGAAATAGAGTCCGAGTTTTCGAAAAATGGATATCGTATGAAGAAGTTATGGACGAACGAAGTTGGGCGAAAAACCGGAAAACGGGTCAGAATGCACTGGCGCACTTGGGAAGTGCGCCAGAACAAAAATGCACTGGCGCACCTGTGAAGTGCGCCAGTACATTTTTGACCTGGCGCACCTGCCAAGTGCGCCCAGGTCAAAAATGACCTGCTGGCCAGGTCTGATCTAGCCCTGGCTGGCCATGTCTGTGTTTGGCCGATTTTCAGAAGCTTGCTTTGTCATTAGGGCTAGGTGGCGGGCTCTAATTGGTCTCTCTATCTAATGAATGGCTATGATCTAACCTAGCAACATCAATGGTCCTAATCAATTCCTAACCTCTATATAAACAACCCTAGACTAAACCCTAATCTATTCATTCAAATTAAGAACATAGCCGCCATGTTGCTGAGGAACGACTAAGAGTAGCCGCCAACTAGAGAGAGAATTAGGAAGAAAGTTCTAAAGCCTAAAGCAATTCAAGCAACCTAAAGCCAATCAATTCAACATAGGAATCATATCTCTTAATTAGAGAATTCGCCGCAACCATTGTAAGTAGAGTATTACTTTGGTATGAATAGACAATTGTGTTAGTTTGTATGCTTGAATTGTGGCAATAAAGTTATTCATATGTATGCGTTCTTATCAATTTGAAATATTATATACGTTTGGATGTTTATGGATTATGTTATAAAGAACTACATGCGGTAGTTCTATGCAAGTATACGTTTGGAATATTGCGCAAATTACGTAATCTATGTTGAAGCTACATGTTTGTAGTTGATTGAAATTCATGCAAGTTTGGGGCTTTGTTATTATGCCATCATGATGTATATTTTTGTGCATAAATCATTTTGCAAGTAATTGAAACAAGTTTGGTTATTATAGTTCATATGAAACTATGTTGGAATTTTGACACCATAATCCATGTATTAAGTCATGCTTTTGCAAACTTATGAATATGGCTAGGCTATGAATGATATTTGGCATAATTGAAATCCATCTTGTTTAAAAGAATTATATGATGACATATGTGAGACATGTCTATGTTAGACTCAAAAAACCTTTTCTTTTTGCAAGTTTAAAGCAAATATCATGATTAGGAATAATTATGCATAAGTATATTTATACCATCGTTATGTGATTAGACTTAAATCATGATTATGTTGAACTATGCTTTTGTGTTAGTAACAAAGTATCCCCTTTGTAAACATGTAGAAACCTTATGAACATGACTTGTTTATGTTTATGCCATGCTTATGCTAGAAGTACTTATGCCATGCTTATGTTCGACATTATGCATAAATAAGAACATAGGTTCATGTTGCAATTAAACCTATGCAAGTTCACATGCTTTGATTCATGTCACCTATGTTACCACTATGCAAGTACACCAGTTTCTATTATGTATTTCCAACGTCATATGCAAGTTCATGCGCTCACCTTCCCCTCTTTGTGTATGTAATCACGCTTTAAGCCTCCCCTTTTCGCATGGCTAAATTGGGCTTTAAAAGGCTAAGCCCAATATATATAAACGGACGTGTAAAACGGGGGAAAATAACGTTGGGTTAAAATTAATTAATGAATGAAAATATAAAATAGAAGGGCCCAAATTCAAGTATGGGTTGGGCCCGTGATTGGTGTAACCTTTACACCATTAACTTAATAATGGGCCGCAAATATTTACATATAAGAAATAAAGAAGAATGACAAAATATGTAAATGTAGAACATACGATGTGTTTAACCCGAGGTTGGATTGAGTTGTGATGTAAACCTGCCCGGAACCGCCCGGCTGTCCAGTAGTCACAACAATACCTATCCAATGTGGGAGGTTAAACATGGAGCCCAGCAAGGACCCGAGGTTAGACTGAGTTGTGGCGTAAGACTGCCCGGAACCAACCGGCAACAGGCAGCCACAACAATACCTGTCTAATGTGAGAGGTCAGGGCCTTAATAAGACAATTAAGGCTGAGTCAGGATTGTTAGGATTAAGTGAACTAAAGACTTAATCAAAATGGAACATGCTAAACTAAACGGACTGGTGGGGTTAGGTAGGAAACACTTAACCAACTTAGCATGTTGGATAGAGATAGAAAACCTAGTAACGGGGGACCCTTTTCAGCAGTAACCCTAAAAGGTGTATCAGGATACCCTGAAACTAGGCAGGGTGGGGCACGATTACTGGGCTGATTGTAAGAGGTCAAAGCGACGGCGGTGGTGTAGCAGTGTAGGTTCTAACGGAGTGCGGGCGTGCACACACTCCGGCGCAGAAAAATAAGGCACTGGACACCAGTAGCATACCTGTGCACTCTAAGGTTGTGTCGGGTTGCCACTATGGGACTTGATACACCCCATGGTGGGACCAGCATAGGTAACTACGACATCGGGGGCCGTAAGACACATGTAACTATGCGAGTAGGAGCCGATCATCATAGAATGGATCACATCACCCTGATTATGGGGTGCCAGTTGGAAACTAGTTTATATGGGTTCAGAGATTAACATGGGGTACGATAGTATATTCGACCCTAGACAACTTAACCAAGTTTATAGTGCATGCCCACTTCTTGTTTATACTTATCATACACAGTTCTTTATTCATAGACAAAATAGTACTAGACTTACTCAGGCTTTATGTCTGACTCTACTTTTCTTTCGTCTTCTTTCTTCCGTTTCCCCCCCTCCCCCCAGGTCCTCAGGGAGGGAACACAGCAGCTTGACCAACCTTAGCATCCAGCTTGAAGAAGAGAAATGTATTGCTTGGACTTTCCTGTTTTGAACTATGGCTTTGGACAATCCACTATGGGGCTTTTGCAGTTTATCTATGTTTTATTTATGCTTCTTTAAAATAATGTACTCAAGACAGATTATGAAAGTGTTATGTTATGTTTTTGGAAAGGATGTTGTTGTAACACGTATTTGACTTCATGAAATAAAGTTTGTTGTTCTTCCGCTGTTTACAAATATGTGTTCTTATATCTGTCTTGTATATCTATGACTTGTACTTATAAACCTCCACCAAAATTAGGGCATTCCCTTTGAGAGTGACCCTAACGGAGGTGGGGTGTTTCAAAATCCTAATAAGCATACACATATTTATAGTGATATATTCTGGTATTTACAGGGGAGCGTGTATTGATAATAACTCTAGAGAATAAATTCTCGTCACCTTGTCAAAGCTTGAGGGAGTGTGTATTTTAAATGATCCAGAGGATAAATCCTCGTCACCTCGTCCCGTGTGGGAAATAAATAGTCCATGTGCCGTATCTAATAACTAGAGAGACGTGATTATTGTCAACTCCAGACCCGTGTGGGGTTTTTATTAATCTGGCAATTTTATTGTTACAATTTAAATAGTCCATATCAGTCACCATTTCAACCTGTAAAATGTAGTCATCGCCATACAAGCCTCTCGCTCGTATGGTAAATCTTCCACCTCGTCACACAAGCTCCAAATGCTTATGTGGTATATGATGAAGTATGTGTATCTTCCAGAAGTATGCCATGCAGTGTAGTTCAAAATTAATTGTTACTATCCAATGGCGATATTTATTATTTCACACAGAAAAACCAGTACTCCGCATCCAATGGCATTCGCAGGAGTTGATATAATAATATTTTGCATCCAACTCATTAAGGTTTACCTATTTGTCGGGCACGCAAATAAAATCTTTACTCAATAGCTAATCCATTTACCTGTTCAAACATATATAATACACAAGTATATATATTTCTATCTATTTTTAAATCAGTTTTATGTGTGATTTAAATGAATAAATTCTACCATTATTTCGATTATTGATTAAATTAACTATTGTTTCAATAATTCAATTAATCTAATTTACTATCACACAACACAAACAAACTCAAATTGTTTTTAACTTTTCAAAATCATACAAATCAATTTCTATATTCTTTTTAAATCATTCAGACTATAGAATTAAAAGTGCACATCCATGGAAAGAAAATAACAACAGAGTAGAGAATTAGATGGTAATGCAAAGTATGGTAAATGTACCTTGCACCGGAGTCAATCAGAGATATCCGCTCGGCATCTAGGATAAGCTTTCTGAATGCTCTCCTCGGTTTCCCAAGTACAATCTCGCGGATCTCCACTCCATTGCACTTTGACTAAGTGAACCTTCTTGTTCCTCAGCTCTTTGGTTTCTTTGCCGGTGATCTTTAGCGGCTCTCTTCTCACAGCTAACTCTGGGGTAATTACAATATCTTGTTGAGCAGCTTCCTACACGATCAACTCTGGGTCATGAACGTGCTTTCGAAGTTGAGATATGTGAAATACATCATGAACTCCAGGCAACCAATCCGGCAGTTTAACTCTATAAGTGAGCGTTCCTTCTAAAACATCGGCCCTTTCTTGACTAGCTAAGGGATCAGAAGTTTCTGTTATTCATTCACTTTAACTACTTCAGGCTTCTTTAAGAGCCAGCAATCCTTTGCAAGATGACCAGTCTGCTGGCATTGACTTCACTTCCTATTCTCTTGAAACTTCTTACCGGATTTAGACCCATCCTTTTCTCGTTTCTTGAGAGATCTGCAACTTACCGAGAGATGACCTTGCCTATTGCAGTTACTGCATACAGCAGTCGTTGCTGGTTCGTTTTCAGATCTGGCCCTTTTTCGATTGACTTTGGGCTTCTTACTGACCTCAGACATTGTACTGGCCTCAGGACGATCAGTTTCAGACTCAATTTTATTACTAGAGCTAACTTCTTCTTCGTCGCGCAACATGCCTTTCTTATGGAGATCTTCATACTGATAAGCCATATTAATCATTTCTGAAAAAGGAAGCTTCACATGCCCCATTACTTTATTCTGATATTTCCTTTGAAGCCCGTAAATAAATCTCAGATTCTTTCTCCTCGTATTCTGAATTAGATGGGGAGCAAAGTGAGAAAGTTCGTTGAATTTCTTATGATATTCTGGGATGGTCATATCTCCTTGTATCAAATAAGAAAATTCATCACATAGTCGCTCGGTTGCTTCGGGAGGAGTAAATCTTTCCAGGAAAATCACTTTGAATCTATCCCAGGTGATATCACCTTCTGGATTACCCTTAATAACTGAATCCCACCAGAACAAAGCTTCATCTTCGAGTGCCCAGGAGGCCAGTAATCTTTTCTAGTCATCCCTTAGCTTTAATGCTTCGAAGATTTTCTCAACCGAACGAATCCAAGCTTGTGTTCTCATAATAGATTCTTCACCCGAGAAGGGTTTTCCACCGAGATTTCTATATTTCTTAAATAGAGCTTCTATATCCGGGTCAGTATCACTTCTTCAGTTTCTGGCACTCATTTTCTAGTTCTTCTGCTAATTGCAGATCGAGTGTCAGGTCAACAGAAAAGATATTTCAAAATATAGAGACAAATACTTGAATGTAAATGTGTCTATCTAGGTGTTATTTCATTCTGCTACTCATACTTGGATATTACTGATCCTATCTATAATGAGTTACCCGTCCTAGAACACTACTGGTTCTATTTCTGACGAGTTCGTTAATATGTTATATTCCAGAACTAAGCTTAAACAAAGCTCTGATACCACGTTGAGACGACCCCAAACCCCGTACTGACGGTGGCAAGGGTAATCCGTAGAATATAACACAGAAACAGATAATAGCAGAACAGAATTAAATGAATACACTAGATAATGAACAATAGAATATACTGGATAAACGTAATCATCAGAGTTACACAGTATACAGGATCATACTTAGTACAAATACAGTTCAGCTATACATAAATGTCAACAGCGGAAATAAACAAAATATGTACAATAGGAGCTGAACAGCATAAAAAAAGAGATAAATAATAGAATCCATCTTCAGCTCTAGCTATCCAGAAAGAACCAGCTAAACCTGAATACAAGGCTGCCCGTGCAGAAAAAGGGGCACCCGAGTTTGAAAGTGAAACAAACTACGAGTCAGTCATGGGACTGGTATGAGAAATCTACTCAACACATTCAAAATATGGCTAATCACAGGACCACGCCACTTTCGTGGAACGGGTTTACTCCATTGGATTGCCAGTGCTTTACAAAAAAATCTTTCTTTTAAACATCGCAATGCTTTTTATAAAAATGAAGCCATTATAAGACTCAGTTCCCATCACACAATGCAATGCAAACCGGAGGATAGGGTTTTTACCTTATAACGGCCAAAATATGCTTGATACAAATAAAACAAAAGCATTTGATATTATTGCTAGTGTTATATGTTTTGAAAACACTTTCAAATCATAACTATCAATCATAGACGGCATTAGTGCCCCATACCACTATGTCGCCATATATAGGTATACAATCAAAACTGCACAGTCACGTATTTGGAAGTCGGATTTCCGTCATGAACCAAGGCAAAAGATAGTCCTTACCGACTTCGAGATATCTAGCCCATGTCTCAGGGTCAGAGCAAATCGACCCTTTGGATCGTCAGGGCCGGTCCACCGATGTGGATTATTATACCTAAACACTACGTTTCCCTGCCCTTTGGGGCGTAAACGAGCCAACGAATGACTTCATCGGACCCGGATCGTCCGATCAAACCTAGGCGCCTCGCAACAACAACAACCACATAAGTCAAACTCGTTAGGGCATGTAAAACCACTGACGCCACTTCTTGCTAGAAAGAAACGCAGGCCCTCCCTGATGTCCTCTCCCGTTTCTGGTTCATACCGGGGTGTGAGGCTCGCGATTTTACGTTATACACAAAGCTACGCCACGCAGGCGGTGCTTTGATCATCACCACAAGACTTTGCTTTTCAACAGAAGCCCTGATCACTGCATCTTAGCATGCCACACAAGCAATTCACACCGTGCAACTGATGGCTATCGATCACACAGAATAAATTCCAGTGTCAGACACACTGTCCATTTGCAAGTCCGTTCTGGGTCTGAACGAAACCGGAGGCCTAAATACCTCGCAAACCCATCGACCACCACGTACGTCTGGACGATCACCACTCATTAACCATATTTCGGGATCCCTCCCAATCAGGACCTCAGTTACCATCCAAACGAGGTGAAGATCTCCGGTCTTCGACCACCGTCTTCATCTTCGATTTCTTATCGTCGATTCAGTTATTCAGAATGGGATAAACCCGGTCTTTCTGAGCAACTCGCGTATATAATAAACTAGTGCTACACTAACATACACATGCATCATTTCAATTCATTAGTCACTAACCGTCAATCAGTAAGAGAACGATTTCCCAAGTATTAACCCCGAAGGCCGAAACCAACATAAGATCAACACCCAGGAAACCATTCGACTTAGCCAACCTTCAGTTAATTTCTAAATCACATTGATATCGTTTATAATATTTTATAACGATTTATCGCTATTTTTATTTATTTTAAAATAGCCAATTTATTCAAAACGACGCTCGGGCCATAACGCGGCCGTGGCGCTGTTTTTCTTCAAATTTGATTTACACATATTTGAAAATCTAACCGTTGGATCTTCACAAAATTTACATCATTAGAAAGGTCTTTTCAAAACGAATCCAACAGTTCCAGTTTCGGGAAAACCCGACAGTCGGATCTCCCGGTACAATCGTTTGAAGTTTCGATTTCGAAATACGAACTGCAGCGTCGTTATTCTATTAAATATATTTATATTTATATATATATATATAATCGATTCTGGCGCTGTTTTTCTTTAGATTTGAATTAAACATTCCAGACAATCCAACTGTTGGATTTTTACAAAGTGGGTGTCGTTGGAAAGATTTTTCCAAAGCGAACCCAGCGGTTGCGATTTAAGGAAAATCCGATGGTCGGATCTCCCGGTATAATCGTTTGAAATCACGGTTTCAAAATACGAACTGCAGCGTCGTTATTCGATATATTTTAATTCTATTTATATATATATATATATATAGATTCTTCGATTCCAAAGCTATATTCTTTTCATACATTTGATAAAAATGACATTTTTATCTAACTTTCTTCTATTTCAACACTTCACTATTTTTAACAATTCATTTATATAATAAAAATGTGATTTTTATTTTAAAACAATTCATTTCAAAACTCTATTATTTTATATAGATCATATAGGTAATAAAAATAGTATTTTTGTTATAAAACAATTTACTTCAAAACAAGATTATTTTATACATTTCATATTGACGTTAAAAATGGGATTTTTATTATAAAAAAATTTCTTTTAAAATATGAATACCATTCAACACATGAATTTCAATTCAACGAATGAATATCGGTTCAACACATGAAGGTTTTCTATAGCTTATATATATAGATAAAAAGGTGATTTTTATATTTAAAACACGAACACCATTCAACACATGAATTTCTAATCAATGAATGAATATCGATTCAACACATGAAGGTTTTCTATTCAACGGATAAATATAGTTTTAGCAAATGAAAATAATTCAAACACATGGATATTATTCAAAATTTCGGCAGCATAACGGCAGGGTAGTTAAAACCGGGACCGTCCCTAGTACGGCTCCTCGCTCTACCTTAAAACCTCGCGGTTTTTGACAATGGGGATCATGCATCTAGTTCGCACGCAGGCGGCATGTATATTTATTTCATTTCCACAAACTAATCCTATGTGGTTTCAACCAAATATTTCTCAACCACAAATGGGTATTTTTCAACCACAATCAATCAATTCCAATCACAAACAATTTCAATCAACCATTCGCTATCAATCAATTTTCACACCAATCACAACCAATAAATATCATCCATGGTTTGTGGACGAGGGGCGTGTATATATATATATATATATATATATATATATAGCAATTCACTTCTATTTCAACACATATATAATTTTTACAACGCATATATAACTTATACATCGAACATACAACTTATACAACGCTTATACATGAGGTGTACAACGCTTATATAACCCATACATCGACCATATACTTTATACATCGTCGTTTTCCATATCATTTATAAATTAGAAACCTCACATTGGGTTCCACTCCACCAAAAATAGTAGAAGGCTCAGAAAAATATGCGGTCTCTTCTAGAATGTAGAAGACATCCACACGGTGAAACACCCCACCTCCGTTAGGGTCACTCTCAAAGGGAATGCCCTAATTTTGGTGGAGGTTTATAAGTATAAGTCACAGATATACAAGACAGATATAAGAACACATATTTTTGAACAGTGGAAAAACAACAACAACTGTTATTTCAACAAAATGCGTGTTACACAAACCATGTCATAATTTGTCTTACAATACTTCCAAAAACATAACATCTTCATAACTGTCTTGATTACATTATTTAAAGAAGCATAAAGAAAACATAAATAAACTGCATAAGTCCCATAATTGTTGTCCAAAGCCATAGTCCAAAACAAAAAAGATCCAAGTAATACATTCTTTCTCTTCAAGCTGGATGTGAAAGCTGGTCAAGCTGCGGTATTCCTTCCCTGTGGACCTGGGGGGGGAAGCGAAAGAAAAGAAGACGAAAGAAAAGTAGAGTCAGACATAAAGCCTGAGTAAGTCTAGGACTATTCAGTCTATGAATAAAGAATTGGGCATGATAAGTATAAACTGGAAATGGGAAAGCACCATAAACTAGGTTAAGTTGTCTAGGGTCGAATATACTATTGTACCCCATATTAATCTCTATACCCATATAAACTAGTTCCCAACAGGCACCCCATAATCAGGGTGAAGTGATCCATTTCTGATGATCGGCTCCTACTCGCATAGATACATGTGTCTTACGGCCCCCGTTGTTGTAGTTACCTATGCTGGTCCCACCATGGGGTGTATCAAGTCCCGTGGTGGCGGCCCGACACAATTCTAGAATGCACAGGTATGCTACTGGTGCCCAGTCCCTTATTTTTCTACGCCGGAGTGTGTGCACGCCCGCACCCCGTTAGAACCTACACTGCTGCACCACCGCCGTCGATTTGACCTCTTATAGTCAGCCCAGTAATCTTGCCCCACCCTGCCTAGTTCAGGGTATCCTGATACACCTTGTAGGGTTACTGCTGAAAAGGGTCCCCCGCTACTAGGTTTTCTATTTCTAGCCAACATGCTAAGTTGGTTAAGTGTTTTGTAAACCTAACCCCCAATCAGTCTGTATAGTTTAGCATGTTCCATTTTGATTAAGTGTTAATTTAATTTACTTAATCCTATAAATCCTGACTCCGCTTTAATTGTCTTATTAAAGCCTCGACCTCTCACATTAGACAGGTATTGTTGTGGTTGCCTGTTGCCGGTTGGGTCCGGGCAGTCTTACGCCACAACTCAGTCTAACCTCGGGTCCTTATTGGGCTCTGTGTTTAACCACCTACATTGGATAGGTATTGTTGTGACTACTGGACAGCCGGGCGGTTCCGGGCAGGTTTACATCACAACTCAATCCAACCTCGGGTTAAACACATCGTATTTTCTACATTTACATATATTGTCTCTTTTCTTTTTATATGTAATTATTTGCGGCCCATTATTCAAATTCATCTTTATTGGGTGAAATTAATTTACACCACTTAATTGTTTTTCAAAGTCGTTGGCATGCGTCAAACATGCCAACACATATGTTTTACCTTTTAACCCAAACGTCATTACCCCCGTTTTATATGTTCGCTACAATATAACATATGTTGGGTTTAACATTTAAACCCAACTTAGCCACATGAAAAAGGGGAGGCTTAGAACATGGTTTTATATATATTCTAAGTAACATAAAAAGGGGAGTGTGTACGCATGAACTTGCAACATAGCGAACTAATTAACATAAATTAGGCACTTGTGAACATGCATTATAATAGCATGTAATCAAGGCATAAGCATACCTAAACATGAAATCATAGTTTTTGATCTATTCATATAATCATGGCATAAACATACCTAAACATGAAATCATGGTTTTTGATCTATTCATATAATCATGGCATAAATATACCTAAACATGAAATCATGGTTTTTGATCTATTCATATAATCATGGCATAAATATACCTAAACATGAAATCATGGTTTTTAAATCTATTCATGTAAACTTGTAATTGGAATGTAAATCTAACTTAATTTATGTGTTACATATATCACCATATGATTTCTATAACAACATAGGCCTAAACATGGTTTCAACTAGGCATAGCACCAAACATAGTTTAGTCATGTTCATAAAAATGCTTACTTTTGTTTCTAATACAAAAGTATGATTTGCCAATTCCAACATAGATTCATATAAACCATAGTACTTAGTCGAATCCAATCACACACTGAAAGTGATCGTAAAAGTATGTACATCATATTGGCATAATAGTGAATCATATACTTGCATGAATGCCAAATAAAATACTACAACTTATGGTTCTTAACATGAATCATATACTTGTATGAATCCCAAATAAAATACCACAACATATGGTTGTTAACTTCCAACATAAATCACATACTTGCAAATATCCAATCGTATACCACAACATTTCCAAATCGTTTAGAATCAAAGCAACATACAAATATAGATTATTATCGCCACAATTCCATTTCTCACTTTACACAAATCAAGACACAATTATTTATTCACATCGGAATAGCACTCTACTTACAACGTATGACGAATCTTCAATTCAGGAATTTGAATTCTGAATTTGGAGATGCTATCCTTTGTTGTAGGCGTTGTTTTGATTTAATTGAAATTGCTTTAAGCTTTCGAATTATCTCCTAATTGTCTCTCAATTTCTGACGGCTATTCCTAGTCTTTCCTCAGCAGCATGACGGTCTCATCTCAATTTTTGTTTGTGTGAATTAGGGTGAGTCTTAGGTCCTTTTTATAGAGTTTGTGAGTTGATTAGGACCGTCGATGGAACTTGGTGTAATAACAGCCGTTCGTTTGAAGGAGAGACCAACCAGGAGCTGACACCTAGCCCTAGTGACAAGGCAAGGTTCAGAAAATCAACCAAACACAGACCAGGCCAGCCAAGGGGACTGGGTTCGACCTAGCTCAGGGGCTAGGTCGACACGCCAGTCGACACCGTGTCGACTTGGCAGTCGACACGGGTGACCCAGGTCGACTACCCAGTCGACCTGGGTAGCCCCACGTCGACTACCCAGTCGACCTGGGTGCCTTGGGCGGGAAAATTCCCGCCCTGGCCAATCCGGCCCGATTTTGAATTTTGAATTGGTTTTTCTGAGCTGTTTTGGTCTGTTTGAATCTTAAACTGAATTCTGAAACTTCCGGAGGCCATATCTTCTTCATACGGAGTCCGTTTTACGCAAACTCGGACTCTATCTCAAGCAGAATTTCAAGACGAACGCAATGGCCTATCCCGTTTCCCTTAGTTCTTTAATTTGAAATTAGTTATACTTTAATTTGTGAATTTCACTGTTATAGAATACACGGGGTGTTACATTCTCCCCCACATAAAAGGATTTCGTCCCCGAAATCTTCAAGTTCAGGAAGAATGTACATCCTAACATCCAAACATCCATCTACTCATTCATCAAACACCAGCATTCATTGTCCTTAAAAAAACTTCTAATGCTTCATGATCATATGCGAAGTGTGTGTACATGTACTTATCTAATACAAAATCAGGTGGTCTACTGATTCAGTTGACCTCCTTAATGCAAATTATGTAAGTGTCATGAATCTATTATGTATGCAAATTATCCTATTCATGATTTTACATAAGTGCACAATCATTCATACAAATGCAACATCCATATGACAACACATTAAACTTCAACCATATACGATTGCAAACATATATTTATATGCATATGCAATATGAAGTGACTGAGCCGATCTAAAACCTAAGTCGTGTGTGTATATGCGACCACGAGCAACCACTAGCAATCACTTGCAACCACTTACAACCATCATCCATAACATGTTTCAATTACATGTTTTCATTCAAAGAGTTTCTACCTAAAGATAAGGTCGAGGAGATATTCAAAGATAGATAAAAGCGCAACTTAAGAAAAGAAAGATCAAAGATGTACCCTCGAAAAGAAAAGGGTTGGCTGCGCGTATTCTAGCTTCAGTTTCCCAAGTTGCGTCTCCCTCGGCGTTGCTCCACTGAACTTTGACGAGCTTGACTTCGCGGTTGCGTAGCTTCTTCACTTCTGTTCCTAATATGCGGGTTGGAACTTTCCTCACGGTTGCTTCGCGTTCCAATTCAGCTTCTTCTAGAATATTTGGCTCTACCACTTCAGCAGATTCATGTAGACATTTTCGGAGGTGTGAAACATGGAAAACGTTGTGAACCCCGGCCAATTTTTCGGGTAGCTCTAATCTGTAGGCCATTTTCCCAATTTTCTCAATGATAGGAAATGGCCCTACGAACCTTGGTGCTAGCTTTCCTGTGGTTCCTAAACGAACAACGTTCCTTAGCGGAGATACCTTAAGAAAGACTCTGTCCCCAACCTCAAATTCAAGGTCGGTCCTCCTCTTGTCGGCGTAGGATTTTTGTCTGTCTTGGGCTGTCTTCATCCTTCTCCGTACTAAGTCTACTTTTTCTGAAGTCTCTCGGATCATATCCGGTCCAAGTATGAGCTTGTCAGTAGACTCCCACCAACAAGTGGGCGATCGGCACGGTCTTCCATATAAGGCTTCGAAGGGCGCCATTCCGATGGTTGCTTGGTAGCTGTTGTTGTAGGCAAATTCCACCAAAGGAAGATGGTTTTCCCACGTCCCTCCGAAGTCAAGGACGCACAGTCTTAAAAGGTCCTCCAAAACTCTGTTCACTCTTTCTGTCTGGCCGTCGGTTTGGAGATGATAGGCTGTGCTTAAGCATAACTGTGTGCCTACCGCTTCTTGCAGACTCCGCCAAATCTCACTTGTGAAGATAGGGTCCCGGTCAATAACAATGCTGGATGGTATTTCATGGAGCCGAACAATTTCCTTGAGGTAAAGAGATGCAAGGGATGAGGCAGTTCTTTTACTCTTGACAGGTAAAAAGTGGGCGCTTTTAGTAAGCCTATCCACTATTACCCAAATGCTAATGTTGCCTCTTCTAGACCTAGGCAGCCCATCAATGAAGTCCATTGAGATACTATCCCACTTCCACTGCGGGACCTCTAGAGGATGGAGCAGACCGCCAGGCTTCTTCTGCACCGCCTTAATTTGTTGGCAAATCATACACTTAGAAACGAAATCTGCCACGTCCTTCTTCATGCCGCTCCAAAAGAAAGTCCTCTTTATGTCCTTGTACAATTTATCCCCGCCTGGGTGTATCGTCATCTTTGAGTGATGTGCCTCCTCGAGAACCTTCTTTACTAAATCTCTTGTCTGTGGGACGCATAGTCTTCCGTCTCGCCTTAGCCAACCCTTATCGTCGATGGAGTATCCGCTGAGGTGTCTTGAAGTGTCACCCCTAATTAGCCTATCAATCGTCTCCACAAGCTGAGGGTCTTCGCGTTGTGCTGTCCCTATTGAGTCCACTAAAGTCGGGCGTACTTCGAGAGATGCTAGCAAGCCTGGTATAAAATCGGAGGAGGGCCTAAAGTCAAAGCTGGCTATAAACTCTAGGCTTTGTCTTTCAACAAACAACGGGCTTAGGGTTAGTTTCTTTTGGCTCAACGCGTCTTCCACTATGTTGCCTTTGCCCGGAGTGTAGGAGATCTCAAAATCGTACGAGGCAAGAAACTTCATCCATCTCTGTTGCCTCAAGTTAAGATCTTTCTGCGAGAAAAGATATTTCAACGATTTATGGTCAGTGTAAAGTTCGAACTTCTCACCTAGGACATAGTGTCGCCAAGACTTGAGTGCAAAGACGTTGGCAGCTAACTCAAGATCGTGGGTCGGGTAGTTCTTTTCATGAACTTTCAATTGTCTTCTACCATAAGCTACTACCCTTCCTTCTTGCATTAAGACAGCGCCTAGCCCTGTACCACATGCATCTGTATAAACTGTGAACATCTTGCTTCCATCCGGCAACGTCAAAACTGGGGCTGTTGTAAGAGCCCTTTTTAGCCGTTGGAAAGCAAACTCGCAATCCAAGTCCCAATTGAACACTAGATTCTTCTTGGTCAGCCTTGTGACCGGAGCTGAGATTTTCGCAAAATCCCTTATGAACTTTCGATAGAAACCTGCTAGTCCTAGAAAACTTCGGACCTCACTTCTTCTCTCCAAAAGTGGCATTTGGAGAATTTGGCTTTTAGCTGATGGACTCGCAGAGTTTCCATGATTGCCCTTAGGTGCTGGGCATGCTCCTCTTCATTCTTTGAGAAGATCAAGATATCGTCTATGAAAACCACTACGAACTTGTTGAGGAAATCTCTAAAAACCCTACTCATTAGGTCCACGAAGTAAGCGGGTGCGTTTGTCAAGCCAAAAGGCATGACAAGCCATTCAAAGAAGCCGTCTGGGGTTCTGAATGTTGTCTTATCGATGCTATCTTCATCCACCCTTAGCTGATGAAAACCGGTCGCCAAATCGAGTTGGGAGAAAACAGACGCTCCTACAAGCTGATCAAACAGATCGTCAAATCTGGGGAGAGGGTCCCTATTCTTTTTCGTTAGCTTGTTGAGCTCCCTATAATCAACACACAGACGGAGTGAACCATCCGCCTTTGTAGCGAACACCACCGGAGCGCCCCATTCTGAAATGCTCCTTCTAATGAACCCCTTCTCTAAAAGTTCTTTAATCTGTTTACTGAGCTCCTTCCTTTCCCGTGGAGCCATGTGTCTAACGGGCAACGCAACGGACTTTGCATTATCTACATGATATATGCGGAAGTCTATCTCCCGCTTCGGAGGCAAGCCCTTCACCTCTTCGAAGACATCCGGATATTCTCGGACCACTCTAACCGATTGCAAATTGTCGACAGAGGCATCTAGCGATTCAAGATAACTAAGCATAACCGCATACGAGGGATTACAAGTAATTTCCAAAGTGTTACCGAGCTGGGTCATGAGCCTAACAACCCTTTTCTCATAATCAAGGATGGACCCATTACTGGATAGCCAATCCATGCCCAAAATCAAACCATATCCCGAAAAGCCCAAAACAAAGGCACTACATTTAAATTCTACGCTTAGAACAGAAATTTTCAATCCCACACAGATCATAGATAAATAAGCTGGGCCCCCAATTGGATTTGAAACAATTAAGGGGTCCTCTACCATACTAGTTTCCAGGTGCAGAGATTCTACTAAAGCAGACGAGATAAAGGAGTGTGATGCGCCAGAATCAAATAAAGTGCGAACTGGGTGATCATAAAGATAAACTACACTTTCTACAGAAGTATTTATACCTCGCTGTTGCAGAGGTGGCGTCTCTAGCACATGAACCTGTGCCCCTGAGTTGGATCAAGCCCTCTGCCCATGTCCTCGTTTCTTTGGGCAATCCTTAGCCATATGGCATGTTTCACCGCAAGAAAAGCACCCACCATTCACCTTGGCCTTCTTTTTTCCGCAATCCTTCACTAAGTGCCCCACTTTGCCACAGAAATTACACTTCCTCTTCTCTTTGTTGTCTTTCCCGCCCTTCTTAAAGTTTGTCTTCTTAGGCTGTAAACCCTCTTTCTTCCCTTGAGAGCTTTCTGCATTTGTCTCCTTCTTCTTTGGGTAGTCCCTAGCCCAGTGGCATGTCTCTCTACACTTAAAGCAAGTAGCACTCATCCTTCTTTTCTTCTTCCTGCAGTCTCCCTCCAGATGTCCAAGAATTCCGCAGAAATAACATTTCCTTTTTTCACGTTTCTTGTCATTACTGTTACGATCCTTTCTTGTTTGACTATTATTCGTCTTCTTGCTCTGGGACTCTTCCGCTTGCTGGTTCACGTAGAGGAGGAGGAGTGAAAGCTTCATCAGCTGGGGAGTAAGGTCTCCAGACATGCTGAAACAGAAAGGATAGATTCAAAACGAAGGATAAAAGATAGTACCTATGGCTTTGGGGGACTTTGCCTTTTTTTTAAAATAAAATAACATTTTATCTTTAAAAGAATGCTTCTTTAAATTTTCTTTTGAAAATAAATTTTCAAAACTTTTTATCTTATCTAGTAAACCTATGCTCTGATACCAAATGAAACACCCCCACCTCCGTTAGGGTCACTCTCAAAGGGAATGCCCTAATTTTGGTGGAGGTTTATAAGTATAAGTCACAGATACACAAGACAGATACAAGAACACATATTTTTGAACAGCGGAAAAACAACAACAACTTTTATTTCAACAAAATACGTGTTACACAAACCATGTCATAATTTGTCTTACAATACTTCCAAAAACATAACATCTTCATAACTGTCTTGATTACATTATTTAAAGAAGCATAAAGAAAACATAAATAAACTGCATAAGTCCCATAATTGCTGTCCAAAGCCATAGTCCAAAACAAAAAAGATCCAAGCAATACATTCTTTCTCTTCAAGCTGGATGTGAAAGCTGGTCAAGCTGTGGTATTCCCTCCCTGTGGACCTGGGGGGGGGAAGCGAAAGAAAAGTAGAGTCAGACATAAAGCCTAAGTAAGTCTAGGACTATTCAGTCTATGAATAAAGAACTGGGCATGATAAGTATAAACTGGAAATGGGAAAGCACTATAAACTAGGTTAAGTTGTCTAGGGTCGAATATACTATCGTATCCCATATTAATCTCTGTACCCATATAAACTAGTTCCCAACAGGCACCCCATAATCAGGGTGAAGTGATCCATTTCTGATGATCGGCTCCTACTCGCATAGTTACATGTGTCTTACGGCCCCCGTTGTTGTAGTTACCTATGCTGGTCCCACCATGAGGTGTATTAAGTCCCATGGTGGCGGCCGGACACAATTCTAGAATGCACAGGTATGCTACTGGTGCCAAGTGCCTTATTTTTCTGCGCCGGAGTGTGTGCACGCCCGCACCCTGTTAGAACCTACACTGCTGCACCACCGCCGTCGATTTTACCTCTTACAGTCAGCCCAGTAATCATGCCCCACCCTGCCTAGTTCAGGGTATCCTGATACACCTTGTAGGGTTACTACTGAAAAGGGTCCCCCGCTACTAGGTTTTCTATTTCTAGCCAACATGTTATGTTGGTTAAGTGTTTTGTAAACCTAACCCCTAATCAGTCTGTATAGTTTAGCATGTTCCATTTTGATTAAGTATTAATTTAATGTACTTAATCCTATTAATCTTGACTCAGCTTTAATTGTCTTATTAAAGCCTCGACCCCTCACATTAGACAGGTATTGTTGTGGCTGCCTGTTGCCGGTTGTGTCCGGGCAGTCTTACGCCACAACTCAGTCTAACCTCGGGTCCTTATTGGGCTCTATGTTTAACCACCCACATTGGATAGGTATTGTTGTGACTACTGGACAGCCGGGCGGTTCCAGGCAGGTTTACATCACAACTCAATCCAACCTCGGGTTAAACACATCGTATTTTCTACATTTACATATTTTGTCTCTTTTCTTTTTATATGTAAATATTTGCGGCCCATTATTCAAATTCATCTTTATTGGGTGAAATTAATTTACACCACTTAATTGTTTTTCAAAGTCGTGGGCATGCGTCAAACATGCCAACATATATGTTTTACCTTTTAACCCAAACGTCATTACCCTCGTTTTATATGTTCGCTACAATATAACATATGTTGGGTTTAACATTTAAACCCAACTTAGCCACATGAAAAAGGGGAGGCTTAGAACATGGTTTTATATATATTCTAAGTAACATAAAAAGGGGAGTGTGAACGCATGAACTTGCAACATAGCAAACTAATTAACATAAATTAGGCACTTGTGAACATGCATTGTAATAGCATGTAATCAAGGCATAAGCATACCTAAACATGAAATCGTAGTTTTTGATCTATTCATATAATCATGGCATAAACATACCTAAACATGAAATCATGGTTTTTGATCTATTCATATAATCATGGCATAAATATACCTAAACATGAAATCATGGTTTTTGATCTATTCATATAATCATGGCATAAATATACCTAAACATGAAATCATGGTTTTTAAATCTGTTCATGTAAACTTGTAATTGGAATGTAAATCTAACTTAATTTATGTGTTACATATATCACCATATGATTTCTATAACAACATAGGCCTAAACATGGTTTCAACTAGGCATTACACCAAACATAGTTTAGTCATGTTCATAAAAATGCTTACTTTTGTTTCTAATACAGAAGTATGATTTGCCAATTCCAACATAGATTCATATAAACCATAGTACTTAGTCGAATCCAATCACACACTGAAAGTGATCGTAAAAGTATGTACATCATATTGGCATAATAGTGAATCATATACTTGCATGAATGCCAAATAAATTACTACAACTTATGGTTGTTAACATGAATCATATACTTGTATGAATCCCAAATAAAATACCACAACATATGGTTGTTAACTTCCAACAAAAATCACATACTTGCAAATATCCAATCGTATACCACAACATTTCCAAATCGTTAGGATCAAAGCAACATACAAATATAGATTATTATCGCCACAATTCCATTTCTCACTTTACACAAATCAAGACACAATTGTTTATTCACATCGGAATAGCACTTTACTTACAACGTATGACGAATCTTCAATTCAGGAATCTGAATTCTGAATTTGGAGATGTTATCCTTTGTTGTAGGCGTTGTTTTGATTTAATTGACGTTGCTTTAAGCTTTCGAATTATCTCCTAATTGTCTCTCAATTTCTGACAGCTATTCCAAGTCTTTCCTCAGCAGCATGACGGTCTCATCTTCATTTTTGTTTGTGTGAATTAGGGTGAGTCTTAGGTCCTTTTTATAGAGTTTGTGAGCTGATTAGGACCGTCGATGGAGCTTGGTGTAATAATAGCCGTTCGTTTGAAGGGAGAGACCAACCAGGAGCTGACACCTAGCCCTAGTGACAAGGCGAGGCTCAGAAAATCAACCAAACACACACCAGGCCAGCCAGGGGGGCTGGGTTCGACCTAGCTCATGGGCCAGGTCGACACGTACGCCAGTCGACACCGTGTCGACTTGGCAGTCGACACGGGTGACCCAGGTCGACTACCCAGTCGACCTGGGTAGCCCCAGGTCGACTACCCAGTCGACCTGGGTGCCTTGCGTGGGAAAATTCCCGCCCTGGCCAATCCGGCCCGATTTTGAATTTTGAATTGGTTTTTCTGAGCTATTTTTGTCTGTTTGAATTTTAAACTGAATTCTGAAACTTCCGGAGGCCATATCTTCTTCATACGGAGTCCTTTTTACGCAAACTCGGACTCTATCTCAAGCAGAATTCCGAGACGAACGCAATGGCGTATCCCTTTTCCCTTAATTCTTTAATTTTAAATTAGTTATACTTTAATTTGTGAATTTCACTGTTATAGAATACACGGGGTGTTACACACGGTCACGATGTTTCCTGTTTCATCGAATTTCGTCAAGAAACGAAAAAGATACGATTTTTCAAAGTTTGCAACGGTTTAAAGGTGTTAAACCTATGTAACGACCCAGAAAATCTGTACCAATTTAAAAAATTTAAATTGGCTAAAATAATGGATTTTAAATATTTAAAATAAATATTTTAAATAATGGCAATAAAAACTGAGTTTGAATCGACGTTTGAAAACGAATATAATTAATTCTAATTATAAACAAGGCCTGAAATGGCGCTGTAGTTTCAAAAATTGAATTCAAAATTTGTCGGACTGTACCGGGTGCAAAACAAAACGGATTTGAGTGAAACCAAAAATATTTAAATCTGTTACTGAATACCTTTCTAACGAATCTGAAAAATCGAATTTTCATAGCGGAAAGCAAAAGTTATGGCCAAATGAATTTTCAGAAAGGTCGCTATGGAATTTATATAGCCCGTGAAATTGGCCATTTTGCAAATGCCCTCGGAATTCAACAAAACCACTTTTGTTGGATCCGGGATGTGAAGTTATTGCTAGGTTTCAAATTTCATAATTTTTGAAGCTAATATGTGAGTGTGGCAAAAGGAAAATGTGTTTTGGTCAATTACAGATAAATTGGATCGACCGGAAATGGGCATTTTTGCAAACGGTCTCAGAATTCGACGAAACTAGTTTTGTTGGGACCGTATCGTCAAAACATAGCTAGATTTATTTTTCTGGAATTTTTCGAATCAGTTTGTAGCCCTGGCAAATTGAAATGTACGTTCAAATCAAATATTGAATGTTATATATTTTACTTTGAAGCAAAACTGACCGAATCAGTCGAATGGGCCTTCGAAACATATCCCATTGTGTTCGGAATGGGGGTAAAACGCTAGGGACGACATTCGTTGGGTTTAGATTGGTGGTCGTGTCAGAAAGCCCCTTTAAAACTTCCCCGACCAATCAAAATTTTTATATAAAAAAGGAAATTTCTCTTTCTCCCCCCCCCCCCGATATACGGCTTAAGGCCTTCAAAACTTCCCGACTCGATTTCTCTTTCAATTCCAAATGAAATCAAGCAAACTCGGATCCATTTTGAAGCTCTAACCATCCTCTTCAAATCCATGTGAGGTTTGACAATTATCGTTCAGTATTCATCGAGTTGCGAGCCCGGGAAGTGCTCGACTTTCGAGCTCCGCCGCGGTCGACTGGAGCCACCAAAGTGGGTCCCCCTTCCGGCGTTGGTACTCCTCTCCATCCTCTTCGACGCAGCGCTCTCCGATCCTCTTCATACTTCACGGATTTGGTGAAAATCTAGACCCTAGTTTTGAACCTTGATGAAAGGTATACGGTTTATATTATTTAAACTGATTTCAACAGTTTTAAAGTGTTGCAAACTTTGAAAAATCATATCTTTATGCTTTGTGGTCGAAATTCAGTGAAACAAGAGATGGTGGACTCGTGTGGACGTCTTCTACCTTCTAGAAGAGACCGCATATTTTTCTGAGCCTTCTGCTATTTTTGGTGGAGTGGAACCCAATGTGAGATTTCTAATTTATAAACGATATGGAAAACGACGATGAATAAATTATATAGTCGATGTATGAGTTATATAAGCATTGTACACCTCTTGTATAAGCGTTGTATAAGTTGTACGTTCGATGTATAAGTTATATATGCGTTGTAAAAATTATATATGTGTTGTAATAGAAGTGAATTGCTATATATATATATATATATATATATATATATATATATATATATATATGCACACGCCCCTCGTTCACAAACCATGGACGATATTTATTGGTTGTGATTGGTGTGAAAATTGATTGATAGCGAATGGTTGATTGAAATTGTTTGTGGTTGATATTGATTGATTGTGGTTGAAAAATACCCATTTGTGGTTGAGAAATATTTGGTTGGAACCACATAGGATTAGTTTGTGGAAATGAAATAAATATATACATGCCGCATGCGTGCGAACTAGATGCATGATCCCCATTGTCAAAAACCGCGAGGTTTTAAGGTAGAGCGAGGAGCCGTACTAGCGACGGTCCCGGTTTTAACTACCCTGCCGTTATGCTGCCGAAATTTTGAATAATATTCATGTGTTTGAATTATTTTCATTTGCTGAAACTATATTTATTCGTTGAATAAAAAACCTTCATGTGTTGAATCGATATTCATTCGTTGATTAGAAATTCATGTGTTGAATGGTGTTCGTGGTTTAAATATAAAAATCACATTTTTATCTATATATAGAAACTATAAAAAAACCTTCATGTGTTGAATCGATATTCATTCGTTGATTATAAATTCATGAGTTGAATGGTGTTCGTGTTTTAAATATAAAAATCACATTTTTATCTATATATAGAAACTATAGAAAACCGTCATGTGTTGAATCGATATTCATTCGTTGAATTGAAATTCATGTGTTGAATGGTATTCATATTTTGAAATAAATTGTTTTATAATAAAAATCACCTCTTATCATCTATATGAACTATGTAAAATGACCTTTTTTTAAAAGAAATGTTTTATAATAAAAATCCTATTTTTATTACCTATATAAACTATATAAAATAATAGTGTTTTGGAAAGAAATGTTTTACAATAAAAATCACATTTTTATTATATACATAAATTGCTAAATATAGTGAAGTGTTGAAATAGAAGACAGTTTGATAAAAATATCATTTTTATCAAATGTATGAAAAGAATATAGCTTTGAAATCGAAGAATCGATATATATAAAAATAGAATTAAAATATATCGAATAACGACGCTGCAGTTCGTATTTTGAAATCGAAACTTCAAACGATTATATCGGGAGATCCGACTGTCGGATTTTCCCGAAACTGGAACCGTTGGATTCATTTTGAAAAGATCTTTCTAATGATGTAATTTTTTTGAAGATCCAACGGTTAGATTTTCAGATATGTGTAAATCAAATCTGAAGAAAAATAGCGCCACGGTCGCGTTATGGCCTGAAGCGTCGATTTGAATAAATTGGCTATTTTAAAATAAATAAAAATAGCGATAAATCATTGTAAAATATTATAAACGATATGGATGTGATTTAGAAATTAACAGAAGGTTGGCTAAGTCGAATGGTTTCCTGGGTGTTGATCTGATGTTTGTTTCGGCCTTCAGGGTTAATATTTGGGAAATCGTTCTCTTACTGATTGACGGTTAGTGACTAAAGAATTGAAATGATGTGTGTATATGTTAGTGTTGCACTTGTTTATTATATACGCGAGTTGCTCAGAAAGACCGGGTTTATCCCATTCTGAATAACTGGATCGACGATAAGAAATCGAAGATGAAGACGATGGTCGAAAACCAGAGATCTTCACCTTATTTCGATGGTAACCGAGGTCCTGATTGGGAGGCATCCTGAAATATGGATAATGAGTGGTGATCGTCCAGACGTACATGGTGATCGATGGGTTTGCGAGGTATTTAGTGCCTCCGGTTTTGTTCAGACCCAAAACGGAATTGCAAATGGACAGTGTGTATGACATTGGAATTTATTCTGTGTGATTGATAGCCATAAGTTGCACGGTGTGAATTGCCTGTGTGGCATGCTAAGATGCAGTGATCAGGGCTTCTATTGAAAAGCAAAGTCTTGTGGTGATGATCAAAGCACCGCCTGTGTGGCGTAGCTTTGTGTATAACGTGAAATTCGCGAGCCTCACACCCCGGTATGAACCAGAAACGGGAGAGGACATAAGGGAGGGCCTGCGTTTCTTTCTAGCTAGAAGTGGCGTCAGTGGTTTTACACGCCCTGACGAGTTTGACTTATGTGGTTGTTGCTGTTACGAGGCGCCTAGGTTTGATCGGACGATCCGGGTCCGATGGAGTCATTCGTTGGCTCGTTTACGCCCCAAAGGGCGGGGAAACGTAGTGTTCAGGCATAATAATCCACATCGGTGGACCGGCCCTGACGATCTAAAGGGTTGATGCGTTCTGATCCTGTGGCTCGGGCTAGAGAGTCACGAATTCGGTAAGGACTATCTTTTGCCTTGGTTCAGGACGGAAATCCAATTTCCAAATACGACATCGTGCGGTTTAGATTGTATATATATATATATATGGCGACATGATATATGGTACCCATGCCATCTATGATTGATAGTTATGATTGAAATTGTTTTTGAAATGTATAAACACTAGTAATAATATCAAATGCTTTTGTTTTATTCGTTCATTCATATTTTGACCATTATAAGGTAAAACTCTATCCTCCGGTTTGCGTTGCATTGTGTGATGGGAACTGAGTCTTATAATGACTTCATTTTTATAAAAAGCATTGCATTGTTTAAAAGAAAGATTTGTTTTAAAGCACTGGCAATCCAATGGAGTAAACCCGTTCCACGAAAGTGGCATGGTCCTATGATTAGCCATATTTTGAATGTGTTGAGTAGATTTCTCATACCAGTCCCATGACTGACTCGTAGTTTGTTTCACTTTCAAACTCGGGTGCCCTTTTTTCTACACGGGCAGCCTTGTATTCAGGTTTAGCTGGTTCTTTCTGGATAGCTGGAGCTGAAGATGGATTCTATCATTTATCTCTTTTTATGCTGTTCAGCTGCTATTGTACATATTTTGTTTGTTTCAGCTGTAGACATTTATGTATAACTGAACTGTATTTGTACTAAGTATGATCCTGTATACTGTGTAACTCTGATGATTACGTTTATCCAGTATATACTATTGTTCATTATCTGGTGTATTTATTTAATTCTATTCTGCTATTATCTATTTCTGTGTTATATTCCAAAGATAACCCTTGTCTCCGTCTGTACGGGATTTGGGGTCGTCACAAACTGTTGAAAATATATATAGCCGTATACCTTTCTGAAATGTTCAAAACTAGGTCACGCGATTTCGTGAAATCCGTGAATCGATAGAATGATCGGGCTACGCAGTGTCGAAGGGGGAGGAGAGGCGCTCAGGCGCCGGGGGGAGTCGGCCAGTTCGACGGCAGGAGGAGGGGGCGGCAGCGGTTTGAACAGCTCGACTTTCGAGCCCGAGATCTCCCCCGATACTCAACGAAAAAATCCAAACTCTATATGGATTTGAAGATCTTCTCTAGCTCTTCAAAATCTTCAACTGGAGGAGGGGCTAATTTTGCCTGGTTTGGTCAGAAAGTGGATGGGAACGGCGAGAGTGGTTTTCGCCGTCGATCGGTTGTTACGGGGAGAGAGAAAGGTTTTTATTGGCCAATCAGATTTTTTTGTTTATTTATATTATATATTTAAAAATCCGAAAATACCCCTAATCACACACGAACACCAATCCAAACCCAACGACTATCATCCCTAGCGTTTTACCCCCATTCTGAACACAATGGGATATGTTTCGTAGGCCCATTCGACTGTTTCAGTCAGTTTCCATTCAATTTAAAATATATGACATTCAATATTTGATTTGAACGTACATTTCAATTTGCCAGGGCCACAAACTGATTCGAAAAATTCCAGAAAAATAATTCTGGCTATGTTTTGACGATACGGTCCCAACAAAACTAGTTTCGTCGAATTCTGAGACCGTTTGCAAAAAGGCCCATTTCTGGTTGATCCAATTTAACTGTATTTGATCAAAACACGTTTTCCTTTGCCACGCTCACATACTAGCTTCAAAAATTATGAAATTTGAAACCTAGCAATAACTTCACATCCCGGATCCAACAAAAGTTGTTTCGTCGAATTCCGAGGTCGTATTCAAAATGGCTAATTTCACGGTCTATATAAATTCCATAGCGACCTTTCTGAAAATTCATTTGGCCATAACTTTTGCTTTCCCTATGAAAATTCGATTTTTCAGATTCGTTAGAAAGGTATTCACTAAAAGATTTAAATATTTTTGGTTTCACTAAAATCCGTTTTGTTTTGCACCCGGTACAGTTCGACAAAGTTCGAATTCAATTTTTGAAACTGCAGCGCCATTTCAGGCCTTGTTTATAATTATAATTAATTATATTCGTTTTCAAACGTCGATTCAAACTCAGTCTTCATTGCTATAATTTAAAATATTTATTTTAAATATTTAAAATCCATTATTTTAGCCAATTTAAAAATTTTAAATCGGTTCAGATTTTCTGGGTCGTTACAACTTGCTTTAACCAATGCAGCACCATTGTCATCCAGTACAATTTCTTATTTCGTCAATAGAGTTGGTCTACGTAGAATTTCGTGAAATCTATTTACTGATGCTTTGTCCTAAAGTTTTAAGTTGATATCCTTTGCTTTACTTTTATATTAATTTACTAGTGAGTGGGAGTACTCTATACTATGCTGCCTTTGCATGTATTTCTTTGCATTAGTAAACTTTCATGTTCTATATGTCAAATTATATAATGAGAGTTTCATTAAATAGTACTTTATTTTCCTTTGTCTATAACATGTAAGCTTCCGTGTTCAATTTGCGCATGCACACAGCGGGACACAGCGAAGTCGATGTGATAGTACAAAATGACTTCTATTATAATGCTTAAATTTTATTTGCATGTTTTGTTTGTTTATAATTCATGATTACAACTATGATGACCCCAAACTCCCAAGCCACAGAAGCATGGATAATCATTGGAATATAACACATTTATCACATCAGCAGATTACAGATAACAACATAACATTTTAAATCATAGAATAATACTCATCATCATAGAAGCAGAATTATAAATGTCATCAACATCAGAGTTGCACAGACACATGATACTACTTAGTACATAAGAGGTCCCAACAAATAGAAAAGAAGTCTATAACATCATCAAATATAACATAGATAAGGTGATGTCTAAATGTCCAAAATAGAGATAAAAGATAAAGATAGTCTTCGTCTTGTACCAAAAGAGCACCCATGCTAGGGTGCACATCCAGAAGAAAGCCTATTACCTATTTACTTGGCTGCCCATGTAAAAATAAGGGCACCCGAGTTTGCTAGTGAAAACAAACTATGAGTCAGTCATGGGACTGGTATGAGAAATCTTACTTAACTTATCTAATAATAAGGTTAATCATAGGACCATGCCGCTAACGCGGAACGAGTTTACTCCATTGGATTGCCAGTGCGTAAAATAAGTAAATCTTTTAAACAACACAATGCTTTTTAGAAAAATGAAACCATTATAAGACTCAAGTCCCATCACACAATGCAACGCAAACCAGAGGATAGAGTTTTACATTATAATGGTCAGACATGATTGATATCTATAAAACAATAATCATTTGATATTACTACTAATGTCTAAACAATTGAAGTAAATGTATCAATCCTAGATGGCTTAGTACCCCATCCTACTATGTCGCCATATATAGGTTTACAATCAAATATGTAATGTCGTATTGGAAATTTGGTTTCCATCATGAGTCGAGGCTTGGAATCATCCTCACCGATTTTGAGACACTCTAGCAAATGCCTTAGGACTCGGACGCTGGCGAGCTCCAGTTAGCAGTAGGGTCGGTCCACACATACTTTAGTGGATTGGTTATTCCTGAACAATACATTTCCCGATCCTATTGGACCTATCACTTGGCCAGTAGAGACCAATATCTGAAGGCCCTCACAATCCATCATCCACATAAGTAAAAATTTCTGGGCTCCATACCATAACACCACTTCGAGCTAAAAAGAAATGCATGCACTCCCTTCCGTCCTCATTCCGTTTTTGACTCATACCGGGGTGTGAGGCTCGTGAAGTAACGCTATACACAAAGCTATGCTAAATAAAGTTGTGATTTGATCATCAACCACAAGGCTCTGCTTTTCAACAAAAGCCTTGATCATTTGCATCTTAGCATGCCACATTGACAATCCACGCCATGCGACTGATGTTTATCAATATATAACCTCTAAGCTCGTATGTCTCAGAGAATGGTGTTAAGAAAGAGAATAAATCCTCCACCACCAAATAGATATATATTTAATAGAAATCAATTCACACAGAACGAAATCCAATGTCAGACACACATCCATATACAAGTCCGTTCTGGGTCTGAACGAAACCAGAGACACCTTATTTCTCGTCCCGTATGTCCAATACGGAAGAGAGGTTCTCGCATATCCGGACAATCATCAAGTACGTCTGGACAACTGCCACTTTAACCATTTACTGGGAGCTAGCCAGTGCAGGGCATTAGTAGTCGTCCATTCGATGTGAAGATCGTCGGTCTTCAACCATCGTCTTCAATGTCTTCGACTTTAAACAGTTGTATAATTATTTGAAATAAGATTTAACTCGGTCCTTTCTAATAATTCTCGAATATGTATAATTCAAATCATTTCTTATCGTTGATAATATTTTATAATGCTTTATCGCTATTTTTATTTATATGAAAATTAACCGTTTGATTCGAACGATGCTTCAGGTCATTACGCGGCCTTGGCACTGTTTTTATCCAAATTTGTATTATACGTTTCTCGAAATCTAACCGTTGGACCTTAACATATTTAATATCGTTGGAAAGATCTTTCCAAAGCGAACCCAATTGTTCCAGTTTTGGGAAAATCCGACAGTCGGATCTTTCGGTATAATCGTTTAAAGTTATGATTCCGAAACATGAACTACCGCACACGATTCGTTTTATTTTAATTTATGTTTATATATTATACATAAATATAATTCGTTCGATGATTTTAACTAACGTGTTAAAAATAATATTTTAATCAAACAAGATCATATTCTAATATATGACTCTTTTATTCTAATTTAACATGATAAAAATGTCATTTTTAATGACAAAACATGTTAAAAATAAATTTCTTTTTATTCTAATCTAACATGTTGAAAATGTCATTTCTAATAACAAAACATATTTTACATAATGTAACAACCCGAAATTTCAGAACAAATTTAAAATTTTATTTTTGATCGATTTAATGAATTTTGGATATTTAAAATGATTTATTTTAAATAATAACGACGGAAAATTTATTTTAATCGAAGTTAGAATTTAAAATTTTATATTAATTATATTACGAGCCTGAAATGGCGTGGTAGTTTGATGTTTCAGTTTTAAACTTTGAATAAATAAATAAAATTCATTATAAGTTAGAATTGGACGAAACAAGAAACGCTAGGATTGTATTGACGATATCTTTCTAATGAATATAAGAAATTGAGATTTCAGTTCAAAAATTTTAAGTTATGACAAAATTAAAATTTCAGAAAAACGCTATTGAATTTATATATATAATATATATGGCCCAAAAAGCTACTTTTCACGTACAAATAAATTTGGACTCTAAACCACATCCTTTGAGTTAAAAATGATGTTTTTGAATTAGAAATGTATAAGCACTGATGTATTTCGAGATTCAGAATTTATTTGTATAAATATACATATTTTTAATATAATATATATATATATGCCTTAAAAAGTGAAATTTTGCAAACGACCTCCGAATTCAATGAAACCACTTTCTATGGATCCGGAATATTAAATTATTACTAGATTCCAAAATTCGTAATTTTTGGAGTCAGTATGTGGTCGTAATTGATTTTACAGTGTGAAGACAGTCAATTATCTGACTTTAAAAGTTAATTATTTGTGCATACGGACTCAGAATTCAACGAGACCAGTTTCTTTGGATCTGTTGTAACACCCCGTATTTTTGTGAACGTAAAACTAACAAATTAAAGAATACTTATTTTTTAAAGTGAGAATTAAGGGAAACGGGTTATGCCATTGCGTTCTTCTTGAAATTCTGCTTGGAATAGAGTCCAAGTTTTCGTAAATCGGACTTCGTATGAGGAAGTTATGGCCCTAGGAAGTTTCAAGAATTTAAATAAATTAAAATACCTCAGATTTAAATTCAAAATTCAAACGAAAACAAAGAAGCGGGTTGGGTGGGATTTTTCCCGCCCCAGGCCAGGTGGACCAAGGGGTCAACCAGGGTTTCGACCTCCCCTATACAGGTCGACCTAGGGGTCGACCTACCCCCTCGCCTAGATCCAAATAGTGACGATTTTCTGATCTATTTTTGAGTCTTTTCTAAGTTGCTGCTGAGTCACTAGGGCATAGGTGGCAATTCTGGATAACTCTATCTAGTCTAGACGTTTGTGATTACTCTAGGATGATCTAACGGCTCACATAAATTTAAACCTCTATAAAAGCAACCCTAGTCCTCAACCTTAAATCACACAAATTTATCCCAAGGAGCCACCATGCTGTCCATGATCGTCCTAGCCTAGCCACCATTTCTTCTTCAACTAGAAAGCAAGTAGGAGCTATGAATCAAATCGAATCAAATCTAAATTAGAGAATCGATAGTCTACTTCAAGGGAGAACTATTCAGTTTTAGAAAACAGATTCCAGAAATACAAGAATCATTCTCTTTTTGTAAGTTCAAGTTACTTTCAGATGTGAATTCTTAATTGCAATTCTTGGCATGTAATAATCTGGATCTAAGTTATACTTGATTATGAGATAATCCTTTCAGATTTATCAAATCTAATCTATTAGATTTAAGCCTGCGATGTTATTCAAATCTAATCCATTAGATGTACGCCTGATGTAAGTAATCCTTTCAATTGAATCTGTGCTTGTATATGTCTTTGGGAACCATCATTGACTATGGAATTGGACCAATCATATATATCCTTGTTATTTAACGGAATCGTAATCCTGTTTAAGTTCATAATATAACTCTTGTCAAACCTATTTGTCTATGATGATTTGCGATGATATTCATATCATATCTATATGCCTGCAATGTATTCAATGCAAAACTTGTCAATTTGTCATATCAAATTTATTGGACCAATAGTTTTTATCATTATACGCCTATTCTTATGCCTCTTATGTTCCATATTGTTTCTCCGCTTATTTTATGAATCTTGAGTTGAATATCAAAATAGTACGTTACGAATGCGGGAGTAATTGGGTATAATATAAAATTTACATTATTTGGCATAATTTGTAACTTGTATTATGGCATGACTGTTAAGATGCAATTTGAGGTAATTTGACATGAATTATGGAATATGTAATTTGACATATTGAACCTAGAATTGGCATGAACGACAAAGTATTTAATTTGGCGCAAAAAAACTAGTTTTGGGCATAAGCTGTAAAATAGAATAATAAATCTAGATTGGGCATAACTGATAGTTGGAACGCCAAGCATAGTGCATATTGTGATTTTGGAGCATGACTATTATTGTAAATTTAGGGAAGATTGGGTATGGCCAATTTTGATTAATAACTTGAAATTGGAAATTTCTTGGGCATAACTTGGGAATTGGAACATGACTAGTTTTGGTGAATTTGGTAATTTACATGTAAAATCTAGATTTGGGTATATATGGTAAATGTGTAAAATAAAGATGAACATGCCTAACCCGAGGTTAGATTGAGTTGTGGTGTAAAACAGCCCGGAACCGCCCGGCACATCGAGTAACCACAACAATACCTATCTAATGTGAGAGGTTAGTGCATCATGCCTAAGAAAAACCTGAGGTAAGATTGAGTTGTGGTGTAAAACTTCCAGAAGCTGCCCGACACATCCAGTTACTGCAACAACACATATCTAATGTGAGAGGTTGGTCCATTAATAAATAAATTAATGCTAATGAACGAGACATGCTAAAAAATGACTAGGGTTAAGTAAATAGGAAACACTTAACCAGTATAGCATGATAAATGGGTAGGGTTAAGTTAACAAGAAACACTTAACCAATATAACAAGATGAATGACTAGGTTTAAGTTAATAGGAAACACTTAACCAGTATAGCATGACAAATGGGTAGGGTTAAGATAACAAGAAACACTTAACCAATATAACAAGATGAATGACTAGGGTTAAGTTAATAGGAAACACTTAACCAGTATAGCATGATAAATGGGTAGGGTTAAGTTAATAAGAAACACTTAACCAATATAACTTGATTTGTGGAAAGGTTAAGTTAAAATAAGAGGGCAACACTTAACTAATCCAAAATGATAAGTGAGGAGGGTTAAGTTAACAAGAAACACTTAACCAACATGACACGATGAATGGGAAGGGTTAAGTTAACACGAGAGGGCAACACTTAACCAATATAACTTGATTTGTGGTAGGGTTAAGTTAGCACAAGAAGGCAACACTTAACCAAAGTAACATGACAAGTAAGTGGTTTAAGTTAACTTGAATTGATTGATGACACTTAACCAATGCAACATGATGAACATGTGGGGTTAAGTTAACATGAAACACTTAACCAATCCAACACGATAAGTGAGGAGGGTTAAGTTAATAAGAAACACTTAACCAACATGACATGATGAATGGGTGGGTTAAGTTAACATGAATGGACAACACTTAACCAATATGACATAATGTGTAGGAGTGTTAAGTACATATCGGGTTGGTGGGTAATATTAGCAAATATAGGCCCACAAACCTTAACCATTAAATAAACATGCTTGAATCAGTAGGAGGGTTAAGTACATCTCGTGTAGGTGGGTAATATTAGTATATATGGCCCCACAAACTTAACCATTAAATAAACATGCTTGAATCGGTGGGAGGGTTAAGTACATCTCGTGTAGGTGGGTAATATTTGTACATATAGGCCCACAAACTTAACCAGTAGGAAACCCTAGTAACGGGGACCCATTTCAGTAGTAACCCACATTTATGTATCATGGTACCCTAAACTAGGCAGGGTAGGGCACGATTACAGGGCTGATTATAAGTGATCAAAACAACGGTAGAGGGTACATCACTGTAGGTTCCGACGATTTACGGGCGTAAACAAACTCCGGAGTGGGAAAAAGCAGGCATTGGGTACCAGTAGTTATACACTGTGCATCCTTAATCATGTCAGTTTGTTATCATAAGGACTGATACACCTTATGGTGGGACCAACACAGGGTATCTACACGCAAGAGAGGGCCGATTGACATAGACTTAAAAGAAATTAATACAAGTAGGGAGCCGATTGATAGGGTAGTAAGGGTACATCTAACATGTTCATGGCAATTAGGTAGATTGAGGTGGAATTTTCACGATAGATGTACACTTGAAGGCTACCACAATTGCGGGGATTGAATCACATTACAATATGATCATTTTATATAGATTACTAGTTAGGACACTAGTTAGGTGGTGCAGAGATATAGAAATCAGAATAACAAGGTAGTAGCGATCCAGAGAAAGAGTAGAAGCGCATTCAATTTATCTTGCCTTATCATATCTATACTAATTGTATGTTATCTTGTTATCCTTGTTCTCAAGGTATTGTCTTATATTCAGTTTATTCATGTCGTGATGCTTTTGGCAGTTTATATGCTGAAAGTCACTAGACTTACCAGACTTATGTCTGACCTAGTTTTGTTTCGCCTCTTTTCTTCCGTCCCCCCCCCCCCCCAAGATTCACAGGGAGGAAACGTTACCACTTAGCTCAATTTTCTTTCCAAGCTCGAAGATAGTCAATTTATTGCTTTGGACTCTCTCTTCCACTTCTATGGTTGGTTCATGCATTATTGGGGAATATCATTGTTATTTTTATGCTTCTTTTATATTTGGAAGTTTTTAAATCAAGCCAGAAGTTCTATGTATTACATTTAAGTATGATTGAGACAACTATTGCAAAAGCTTGACTGAACCACATTGTTTATAAAATGACTTTATTTTCTGCTGCCTTATTTGTCTGTCTTGAAATTTACCTTCATCTTTTACCTAAAATGCTCTACCGAAGTTAAGGCATTCCCTTTGTGAGTGACCATAACAGAGGTGGGGTGTTTCACTTGGTATCAGAGCTGAAGGTTACCGGATCAGATAAAAGATTTTAAAAATTATTTTCAAAACGGTTTTAAAAGAAGCATTTTCAAAAGAAATGTTTTGTTTAAAGGCATATTCCCCAAAGCCATATGAACTATCTTTTGATCCTCTGTTTGAATCCT
Source organism: Allium sativum (assembly GCA_030737875.1). Classification (NCBI taxonomy): domain Eukaryota; kingdom Viridiplantae; phylum Streptophyta; class Magnoliopsida; order Asparagales; family Amaryllidaceae; genus Allium; species Allium sativum. The sequence continues at coordinate 92,948,522 of CM060916.1, read as the reverse complement.
CGTTTCCTTCTTTCCTGAATCTCCTGGGCTCCTGGCTTTTTGGGAGGTAACCTCATCGCGGCATGGTTCCGTAGGCTCGACGAGACTACGACACCTGTCAAAGGGCGAAGAAGTGCCCAACCGCCATCCATAGTCGTAGTTGTTTCACCTACGGCTGATTCTCTTCCAAGCTTTGTAGTGTTTCTCGTGCAATGGAGGCAACGTTCGAGAGGCTTGTCAACATGGTTCACAAAGGAGGTAAAGACAAAGAGGCCAAAGGGGAAGAATCACAAACAAGGGATTGGAATATAAGAAGGGCGGAGGAAATAATAGATCCCGCAACAAGAGGAAGTGTAACAAACCGAAAATCTGGGCCAGTTTAAATTTTTTGTTTTGGCAACTTCGACGAATTTTGAAGATTTAAAATGAATTATTTGAAATAATATCGACGAGAAATTTATTTTGAGTAGAATTCGAACGTATATATTATATACGCCGTCGTTAGAATATAAATAATTATATATAATTATAGAAGGAATTGAAAATGGCGCGGTAGTTCGATAATTCGATTTCAAACTTCAATTCAATGTACCGGGTGCAAAACAATCCGGATTTTAGTGAAACCAAAAACAATAGGATCTATTTGGGAATATCTTTCCAACGAGTCCGAAAAATCGAAATTTCATAGCTGGAATCAAAAGATATGTCCAGTTGAAAATTCTGAATAGTCGCTATGGAATTCAGGCCCTTAAAAATGGGAATTTTGCAAATGACCTCGGATTTCGACGAAACCACTTTTGTTGGGTCTGTGATGTCAAATTATTCCTAGGTTTTAAATTTCATAATTTTTCGAATCAATATGTGAGCGTGGCAAAGGAAAATGCGTTTGACCAGTTTCAGTTGAATTTAATCGACTGGAAAATGGCCATTTTTCCAACGGTCTCAGAATTCGATGAAATTAGTTTTGTTAGGACCGTATCGTCAATACGAAGCTAGAAATAATTTTTCTGGATTTCTTTAGTGACTGTATGTGACCCCGGTAATTCGAAATGTACGTTTAAAATTTAATATAATGATTTAAATCTAAATCCAACGAAAACTGACCGTAATGGTCAAATTGGCCTACGTGGCATATCCCATTGTGTTCGGAATGGGGATAAAATGCTAGGGACGACAGTCGTTGGGCCTCGTTTCGTGTTAGGAAGTAAAGTCAACTTTTAAAGGGAAAATAATATTAAATTATTATATTATATATATAAAACCCCCTCCCTCTCTCTTCAGTTACGATCAAAAGAAAATAATAATTTAAAAACCCCGTAGCCCTAGTTCTCACCGCCGCTCCAGGCTGTCGTTCGCCCCCATCGCCGTCGCAAGTCCAACGCCTCCGCCGTTAGCCGATCGCCCTCCTCTCAGATCCTCCTCGAACCCCGCAGCCTCTCTCGAAACCCCAAAACGCCCCCTCCCTTGGAAACCCTAGCTCGAGCGTCGCCACCCATGGCCAGCGCCGCCTACCCGCGGCCATCAGACCCCCTCCCCCCCTCTTCCGACTGACGCGCGCCAGACGACAGCACCCCCACTCTCTTCTCTAGACTCCAACTGTGAGCTCTTTTCCTTTCCTGTTTTTTTATATACAACATTTCTTTTATTAATTCAGTTTAATTATAAATTAAATTAAAAAGAGAATTCAGATCTGATTTTTATATATCATTGTGAAAGAAAAGTCGATTATTATTATATGAAGAGATTTGATTTTTACAATGTAAACATCGCTAAAAGGAATGATTTTTACTCGCTTAAAGGAATGATTTTCACTCGCTAAAAGGAATGATTTTTACTATAAGAAAACCGTTATAAAAATTCGATTTTTATAGGTAGGATAACGCTATAAAGGTTTGATTTTTTTTTATATGAATAAAACCATATACCAGATTCGATTTTTATATTCGAAAGGCGAGATTTTATATATAGAAAATCGATTATCAAGGAAAGATTAGATTTTTAACGGTGTAAAAATTAGATTTTTATATATTCATCCAGTGAATAAAAATATGGTTTTCATTGTTAGAGAATATCGTTTTTATTGTTAAAGAATATATGGTTTTCATTGTTAAAGAATATGGTTTTCATTGTTAAATAAAATATGGTTTTCATTGCTAAAGAATAAGATTTTCATTGTTTAGGAAGTATGATTTCGTTGTTAATGATATAAAAATATAATTTTTATAATATAGAAGGAGTATAAAAATACAATTTTTATATTATAGAAAGGATAAAAATATAATCTTTATATTATAGAAAGAGTAAAAATATAATTTTTATATGTGTAGTAAGATAAAAATTCGATTTTTATATTCGTGATGTGAAAGTAAAAATTCGATTTTTATATATTGAATAGCGAAGTAAAAAATTCGATTTTTATGTATGTAGTGGCTACGGGCAACGAAAGTGATGAAAGGCGAGAACGACGAAGATTTCTACATAGGAAAAGTTGTGTTATTGGATTAGCTATCGGTGAGAACTTCTCACTCTTCAATTTCTTTTCCTAGTTATATATATATATATATATATATATAAACTAGGATGCAGACGGTGCTTAGTTGCACCCGACACCCGTCATCCACAGACCATGGATGGCTTGTTTGTTTGATTGATGTGTTGTGAAAATTGTTTGTGATGTTGATGTGAAATCGGTAATATAGATTAATGTATTGAAATAAATATTTTATCGTTAAAAATATAATTTTTAAAGTGAAAGTGAATAAATGAATATTTATAAACAAATCGACCGATTTGTTTATATACACTGATTTGACTGATATTGATTGGGATGATAAATTTTACACATCGCCCAACTGCACAAACAAAAATCTGTGTTTGTTGATTTGAAACCCCACACGGGTGTTGGGATGAAATTTGGCATACACTAATCCCAATTATTTCATTGTATGTCGATCGATTGGTCGACAGGCTGTGTAAGCATTGATTATTTATATTTGATGCTTATGCAGTTGTGTGGTGCACTTTGGATGATTGTTGATTGTTTATCGTTGCTATTATATACATGTGTTGTATGGAATCCATATAATTAACTTTATACGGTGATTGATTGGGCCTTATTCCAATTTAGAAAATAAAGGTTCATGTGTTGACTGTACTCATCTGTTGAGACTAGTCATGTGTTGAACGAAATATTTTAACAATAAAATTTACATCTTTATATTATAAAATAAAGGTTCATGTGTTGACTGTACTCATCCGATGAGATTAGTCATGTGTTGAACGAAATATTTTAATAATAAAATTTAAATCTTTATCATATAGAAAATTAGAAACTAACTGGAAAATAGATAAGATGAGTGGTCTCCTGGATGTTGATCTGATGTTGGTTTCGGCCTTCGAGGTTAATATTCAGGGAATCGTTCTCTTACTAATTTACGGTTGGAGTCTGATTTTAAATCAAACGATAGATACCATAATTTTTATAAAATATATTAAATAATAAAAAAAATCACACGTGGACAGTACTCATTCGTTGAGATTAGTCATGTGTTGACAAAAATATAGATTCACGTATTGGATAGGATAAATATTCATTTGTTGAATAGAATAACGGAATTATTGAAATATATAAAGCCGTGTTGATTAGAGATGCGCTATTTTGACGCGAACGATATTTATATCGATTATATTCGATTTTCGAATTGAATTTGAATTGAATAGAAAACGAATTGAATAGAAAACGAATTGAATTTGAATTGAATAGAAAACGAATAGAATTTGAATTGAATAGAAAAGAATTGAAATTGAATTGAATAGAAAACGAATTGAATTTGAATTGAATAGAAAATGAATTCGAATCGAATTAAAATCGATTTGAATTGAAATCAAATAGAAATGAAAGTAAAAAGGATTTACAATAAAAAAATTCAATTTTGATTTGAATTTGAAATAAAGGTTGAAATTGTCTTTGAAACGAATTCAAAACTATTTATAAAATTTGTTTTAAATAGTAATCGACGAAATATTTATTATATATATTATATATATAATATAATGGCCTGAATGGAATGCGCCGCGCTGCGGCAGTTCGTGAATTTCGGCCATTAACTTCGAACGGACATTACGGGAGATACGACCGTCGGATTCTCCTAAAACCGGAACCGTTGGGTTCATATCGAAAAGAGCTTTCTAACGAATATTAGAAATTTTAAATCTAACAGTTGGATTTGGAGATACGTCCAAATCAAATTTGGAAAAGGTCGCCTTAAGTGCAATTCGATGGCCGTTGATGCAAATCGACTGTACGGGCCTTGATAAAATTATTAAAAATATCAATAATTTGTGTAAAATCATAAGAAATGATTTGGGAAAAATTGGGATGAAAAACTCCATATTTGAAAAGATAAAAATAGATTTTTATCGAAATGAACTAGTTTTTAACTAAAATTAGAACCCATTTATTTTTAAATAAATAAATTGGATTGGAAATGGGTTTTAAATAGAATTGATTTGTGGGTTTATCGTGAAGGGTGTTTTAAATGACACTTGTTCTTTAACCCGATGATAAATAGAATGTGATTTGGGTTTGTCGTGAACTGTGTTTTGAATGACATTAGTTCTTTGACCCAGTAAAAGGAGTTTAATGAATCTGCAATTAGATTGAGATGTGAATTGATAATTTAAATTATCAAATTTAGAAAATGAGCGAGTATGGAGTATCACCAGTTTTGCTCCAAAGCGATAGTTAAATCGTTAATTAGATTTGAACGTGAAATGGTAATTAATTTTACCGATAACACAGTGGTGTTAGATATGGAGTATTACCAGTTTTGCTTCATGGGATGAATAGGTTAGGATTGGGAAATAAAATAAATAATTACTTCGATGTGGTTCGCTAATCTCGACTAGTTTGAAAAACCATAATTTGGTTTGAAATGACATCCAAAGGAAGATTAAAGGATAAATTTTAAAGAACTTATCTTGGATAAAATTAATGGGAACCTTTCCCTAAGAATGTGGAATTTAGAAACTAGCTGTAGGTTAGCTAAGAAGAATGGTTTCCTGGGTATTGATCTGATGTTGGTTTCGGCCTTCGGGGTTAATGTTTGGGAAATAGTTCTCTTGTTGATTTACGGTTAGTGACTAATGAATTGGAATGAGGCGTATGAATTGGATTACGCGGGCTGTTCGGAAAGGCCGGGTTTAAACCCATTCTGAACAACCGATTCGACGATATGTTGAAGATGAAGACGGTGGTCGAAGACCGGAAGTCTTCACATCGTTTGGGTAATTACTGATGATCCTGATTGGGCTGTACACCCAAGAGGATGGAAATAGTTGGTGGTCGTCCAGACGTACTTGGAGATCGATGGATATGCGAGGAAAGTGCCTCCGGTTTCGTTCAGACCCAGAACGAACTTGTAAATGGATTATGTGTCTAACATTGGACTTTATTCTGTGTTGATTGATCTCTATTAAATATACATCTGTTTGGAGGCGGAGAATTTATTCTCTTGCTTAACGCCTTTCTCTGAGACGTACGAGCTCAGAGGTTGTATATCGATGGACATCAGTCGCATGGCATGAATTGCCTGTGTGGCATGCTGAGTTGCATGGATCAAGGCTTCTGTTGAAAAGCAAAGTCTTGTGGTTGATGAACAAAGCACGACCTATGTGGAAGATTTGTGTATAGCGTGGATTCGCGAGCCTCACACCTCAGTATGAGTTAAAAACGGGATAAGGACTGCGGGGAGAGCACGACGTTTCTTTCTAGCTTTGGTGGTGTCAGTGACTTACCAGCCCTGACATTTATATACTTTTCACCTATGTGGTTGTTGGATGAGGCGAGGTCTGTAAGGACCGGGAAACGTGTATTCAGGCATAACTAATCCTCAAACGTAAGAGAGGACCGGCCCTGAAGATCCAGGGGTTGCCCAGAGTGTGTAGCCCTGGGACATTTGCTAGAGTGTCTCGAAAGCGGAGAGGAGCTTGCCCCTTGCCTCGACTCATGACGGAAATCCAATTTCCAATACGAGATGTTTCGGCTTTATTTGTAGAGCCTAGTATGGCGACATAGTAGCATGGGATGCTATGCCGTCTATGATTTATATTTATGATTGAAATTGTTTTGACACTATACACTTATTATAGTATCAAATGATTTGTTTTAAACGTACCAAGCATGTTTGGCTATTATAAGGGAAAACCCTATCCTCCGGCTTGCGTTGCATTGTGTGATGGGACTTGGGTCTTATAATAGCTTCATTTTTCGAAAAACCATTGCGTTGTTTATTCTATGCACTGGTATTCTTGGGAGGAAACCCGTTCCGTGCTATACGGCGTGGTCCCTTGAATTACTATCTTTTAAAGTAAAGTTTTGAATAACTATTTTAGTTCTCACACCAGTCATAGACTGACCTGGAGTTTATTGTTTTAACCTAAACTCTGGGTGCCCTTATTTGCGACAAGGGCAGCTATTAGTTTTGGTTTTGCAGATTTATATTCACAGGATCCTGGTTTACAGCTGGAATGGTATCCGAAAAGCTCTGTATCCGTATAACACCTTCAGTTGTGCTTTGTATTATTTTCCGCTGCTATGTAATTTATTTTAATCTCTGATATTTGTCGAATGTAATTTAGTCATTTATACTCTGTATATTGTTGTATTCTGATGGAATTGTTGTAATAACAATGAAATGTCCTTCCGTCTGCGCTCTGATTTGTCCTGTTCTCAAAACGATCAGGCGTTTCGAACGGTCTAGATCGGTTTAACGACTGATTCAGATCGTGCGAAATTCCTTGCCGTTACATTTGGTATCAGAGCTTTGGTTTACAGAGCTCGAGAACAAGACACATTAGAACCATACGAAAGAATTCATCAGATATTGGATTAGTAATATCCAATTAGAATGACTCGTTAGAGATAGGATCAGTAGTATCCTAGAACGAGTGTGAAGAGTATATTTTTCAAATGAAAATAAATTTGTTTCGAAAATTTAAATCGCTTTAGACGTATTTGAATATTTATTTATATTGAATTTGGACAATCCGATATATAAAGATTTTGCATATACGCGTCATGAAAGTATATTCGAAGTTTTAATATATTGGATAGATATAGAATCACATTCTAGTCGCCCGGAGATGGTACTGATAATTGTCATGACATCATCAGTATTTATGTTCGTGTTTCGAAGGTGTGATATCTATATATTTCCATCAGACTGGTGTGAGAACCAAAAACTTATATAGCTAGATTTATTGTTGTGAATTGGCATCAAAAACATGATTTTCTGTATATGTATCAAAATTATGAATTTGAAACGTTAATCCACTAATTGATTGATGGTTGTGTTGTTTGTTTATTTGTTTGGTAATTTTGCACCATTATGCCTAATTGAACCAAATATTGAACTGTATTGAAAATTGGTCGCATTTGCTTGCATATACATATACTTACATTGAACAGGTCATAGCAAGGAGACTAGAGCAGAGAATAAAATTTGTTTTCCCGACAAATAGGTACATGTTTACTATATAATTTACTATTTTGTTTGGGTGATGATGATTTTATGAGCCTATTGGCTAGCCGCTTGGCTTTTTCCTTTTGTTTTTGAGAGCAGAAGGCCTATATGGCAATTTCGGGATTTTCCCGTGGCTCCCGGTGCAAAGGAGGTTATGGCGAAATTTTTCAAAAATTTAGGGTGTTAGCCAAATTTTTGAAGAATTTGAAAATTCTCAGAAACTGAAAAGTTAGAGAATGGAAGCCAGATTGAACGTAGAGTTGATTGATCAAACCACTTTCGACTTTGTTCCTTTTCGGGGACGAAAAGTTTTAAGTGGGGGAGATTGTAACAACCCGAAAATCTGGGCCAGTTTAAAACTTTTGTTTTGGCAACTTCGACGAATTTTGAAGATTTAAAATGAATTATTTTAAATAATATCGACGAGAAATTTATTTTGAGTAGAATTCGAACGTATATATTATATACGCCGTCGTTAGAATATAAATAATTATATATAATTATAGAAGGAATTGAAAATGGCGCGGTAGTTCGATAATTCGATTTCAAACTTCAATTGAATGTACCGGGTGCAAAACAATCCGGATTTTAGTGAAACCAAAAACAATAGGATCTATTTGGGAATATCTTTCCAACGAATCCGAAAAATCAAAATTTCATAGCGGGAATGAAAAGATATGTCCAGTTGAAAATTCTGAATAGTTTTTATGGAATTCAGGCCCTTAAAAATGGGAATTTTGCAAATGACCTCGGATTTCGACGAAACCACTTTTGTTGGGTCCGTGATGTCAAATTATTGCTGGGTTTTAAATTTCATAATTTTTCGAATCAATATGTGAGCGTGGCAAAGGAAAACGCGTTTGACCAGTTTCAGTTGAATTTAATCGACTAGAAAATGGCCATTTTTCCAACGGTCTCAAAATTCGACGAAATTAGTTTTGTTAGGACCATATCGTCAATACGAAGCTAGAAATAATTTTTCTGGATTTTTTTTAGTGACTGTATGTGACCCCGGTAATTCGAAATGTACGTTTAAAATTTAATATAACGATTTAAATGTAAATCCAACGAAAACTGACCGAAATGGTCAAATTGGCCTACGTGGCATATCCCATTGTGTTCGGAATGGGGGTAAAATGCTGGGGACGATAGTCGTTGGGCCTCGTTTCGTGTTAGGAAGTAAAGTCAACTTTTAAAGGGAAAATAATATTAAATTATTATATTATATATATAAAACACCCCCACTTAACCCCCTCCCTCTCTCTTCAGTTACGAGCAAAAGAAAATAATAATTAAAAAACCCCATAGCCCTAGTTCTCGCCGCCGCTCCAGGCTGCCGTTCGCCCCCATCGCCGTCGCAAGTCCGGCGCCTCCGCCGTTAGCCGATCGCCCTCCTCTCAGATCCTCCTCAAACCCCGCAGCCTCTCTCGAAACCCCAAAACGCCCCCTCCCTTGGAAGCCCTAGCTCGAGCGTCGCCACCCATGGCCAGCGCCGCCTACCCGCGGCCATCAGACCCCCCCCCTCTTCCGACTGATGCGCGCCAAACGACAGCACCCCCCACTCTCTTCTCTAGACTCCGACTGTGAGCTCTTTTCCTTTCCTGTTTTTTTTATATACAACATTTCTTTTATTAATTCAGTTTAATTATAAATTAAATTAAAAAGAGAATTCAGATCTGATTTTTATATATCATTGTGAAAGAAAAGTCGATTATTATTATATGAAGTGGTTTGATTTTTACAATGTAAACATCGCTAAAAGGAATGATTTTTACTCGCTTAAAGGAATGATTTTTACTCGCTAAAAGGAATGATTTTTACTATAAGAAAACCGTTATAAAAATTCGATTTTTATAGATAGGATAACGCTATAAAGGTTTGAATTTTTTTTTATATGAATAAAACCATATATAAGATTCGATTTTTATATTCGAAAGGCGAGATTTTATATATAGAAAAGCGATTATCAAGGAAAGATTATATTTTTAACGGTGTAAAAATTAGATTTTTATATATTCATCCAGTGAATAAAAATATGGTTTTCATTGTTAGAGAATATCGTTTTCATTGTTAAAGAATATGTGGTTTTCATTGTTAAAGAATATGGTTTTCATTGTTAAAGAAAATATGGTTTTCATTGCTAAAGAATAAGATTTTCATTGTTTAGGAAGTATGATTTCGTTGTTAATGATATAAAAATATAATTTTTATAATATAGAAGGAGTATAAAAATATAATTTTTATATTATAGAAAGGATAAAAATATAATCTTTATATTATAGAAAGAGTAAAAATATAATTTTTATATGTGTAGTAAGATAAAAATTCGATTTTTATATACGTGATGTGAAAGTAAAAATTCGATTTTTATATTTTGAATAGCGAAGTAAAAAATTCGATTTTTATGTATGTAGTGGCTACGGGCAACGAAAGTGACGAAAGGCGAAAACGACGAAGATTTCTACATAGGAAAAGTTGTGGTATTGGATTAGCTATCGGTGAGAACTTCTCACTCTTCAATTTCTTTTCCTAGTTATATATATATATAAACTAGGATGCAGACGGTGCTTAGTAGCACCCGACACCCGTCATCCACAGACCATGGATGGCTTGTTTGTTTGATTGATGTGTTGTGAAAATTGTTTGTGATGTTGATGTGAAATCAGTAATATAGATTAATGTATTGAAATAAATATTTTATCGTTAAAAATATAATTTTTAACGTGAAAGTGAATAAATGAATATTTATAAACAAATTGACCGATTTGTTTATATACACTGATTTGACTGATATTGATTGGGATGATAAATTTTACACATCGCCCAACTGCACAAACAAAAATCTGTGTTTGTTGATTTGAAACCCCACACGGGTGTTGGGATGAAATTTGGCACTAATCCCAATTATTTCATTGTATGTCGATCGATTGGTCGACAGGCTGTGTAAGCGTCGATTATTTATATTTGATGCTTATGCAGTTGTGTGCTGCACTTTGGATGATTGTTGATTGTTTATCGTTGCCATTATATACATGTGTTGTATGGAATCCATATAATTAACTTTATATGGTGATTGATTGGGCCTCATTCCAATTTAGAAAATAAAGGTTCATTTGTTGACTGTACTCATCCGTTGAGATTAGTCATGTGTTGAACGAAATATTTTAACAATAAAATTTACATCTTTATATTATAAAATAAAGGTTCATGTGTTGACTGTACTCATCCATTGAGATTAGTCATGTGTTGAATGAAATATTTTAACAATAAAATTTACATCTTTATATTATAAAATAAAGGTTCATGTGTTGACTGTACTCATCCGTTGAGATTAGTCATGTGTTGAACGAAATATTTTAATAATAAAATTTACATCTTTATCATATAGAAAATTAGAAACTAACTGGAAAATAGATAAGATGAGTGGTCTCCTGGATGTTGATCTGATGTTGGTTTCGGCCTTCGGGGTTAATATTCAGGGAATCGTTCTCTTACTAATTTACGGTTGGAGTCTGATTTTAAATCAAACGATAGATACCATAATTTTTATAAAATATATTAAATAATAAAATAGTCACACATGGACAGTACTCATTCGTTGAGATTAGTCATGTGTTGACAAAAATATAGATTCACGTATTGGATAGGATAAATATTCATTTGTTGAATAGAATAACGGAATTATTGAAATATATAAAGCCGTGTTGATTAGAGATGCGCTATTTTGACACGAACGATATTTATATCGATTATATTCGTTTTTCAAATTGAATTTGAATTGAATAGAAAACGAATTGAATTTGAATTGAATAGAAAACGAATTGAATTTGAATTGAATAGAAAACGAATTGAATTTGAATTGAATAGAAAACGAATTGAATTTGAATTGAATAGAAAACGAATTGAATTTGAATTGAATAGAAAACGAATTCGAATCGAATTAAAATCGGTTTGAATTGAAATCAAATAGAAATGAAAGTAAAAAGGATTTACAATAAAAAAATTCAATTTTGATTTGAATTTGAAATAAAGGTTGAAATTGTCTTTGAAACGAATTCAAAACTATTTATAAAATTCATTTTAAATAGTAATCGACGAAATATATATTATATATATTATATATATAATATAATGGCCTGAATGGAATGCGTCGCGCCGCGGCAGTTCGTGAATTTCGGCCATTAACTTCGAACGGACATTACGGGAGATCCGACCGTTGGATTCTCCTAAAACCGGAACCGTTGGGTTCGTATCGAAAATATCTTTCTAACGAATATTAGAAATTTGCAATCTAACGGTTGGATTTGGAGATACGTCCAAATCAAATTTGGAAAAGGTCGTTGTAAGTGCAGTTCGATGGCCGTTGATGGAAATCGACTGTACGGGCCTTGATAAAATTAGTAAAAATATCAATAATTAATGTAAAATCATAAGAAATAATTTGGGAAAAATTGGGATGAAAAACTCCATATTTGAAAAGATAAAAATAGATTTTTATCGAAATGAACTAGTTTTGAACTAAAATTAGAACCCATTTATTTTTAAATAAATAAATTGGATTGGAAATGGGTTTTAAATAGAATTAATTTGTGGGTTTATCGTGAAGGGTGTTTTAAATGACACTTGTTCTTTAACCCGATGATAAATAGAATGTGATTTGGGTTTGTCGTGAACTATGTTTTGAATGACATTAGTTCTTTGACCTAGTAAAAGGAGTTTAATGAATCTGCAATTAGATTGAGATGTGAATTGATAATTTAAATTATCAAATTTAGAAAATGAGCGAGTATGCAGTATCACCAGTTTTGCTCATAAGCGATAGATAAATCGTTAATTAGATTTGAACGTGAAATGGTAATTAATTTTACCGATAACACCGTGGTGTTAGATATGGAGTATTACCAGTTTTGCTTCATGGGATGAATAGGTTGGGATTGGGAAATAAAATAAATAATTACTTCGATGTGGTTCGCTAATCTCGACTAGTTTGAAAAACCAAAATTTGGTTTGAAATGACATCCAAAGGAAGATTAAAGGATAAATTTTAAAGAATTTATCTTGGATAAAATTAATGGGAACCTTTCCCTAAGAATGTGGAATTTAGAAACTAGCTGTAGGTTAGCTAAGAAGAATGGTTTCCTGGGTATTGATCTGATGTTGGTTTCGGCCTTCGGGGTTAATGTTTGGGAAATAGTTCTCTTGTTGATTTACGGTTAGTGACTAATGAATTGGAATGAGGCGTATGTTGTGTTTGTGTAACATTTGTTTTAATATACGCGGGTCGTTCGGAAAGGCCAGGTTTATACCCATTCTGAATAACCGATTCGACGATATGTCGAAGATGAAGACAGTGGTCGAAGATCGGAAGTCTTCACATCGTTTGGGTAATTACTGATGATCCTGATTGGGCTGTACACCCAAGAGGATGGAAATAGTTGGTGGTCGTCCAGACGTACTTAGAGATCGATGGATATGCGAGGAAAGTGCCTCCGGTTTCGTTCAGACCCAGAACGAACTTGTAAATGGATTGTGTGTCTGACATTGGACTTTATTCTGTGTTGATTGTTCTCTATTAAATATACATCAGTTTGGCGGCGGAGAATTTATTCTCTTGCTTAATGCCCTTCTCTGAGATGTACGAGCTCAGAGGTTGTATATCGATGGACATCAGTCTCATGGCATGAATTGCCTGTGTGGCATGCTGAGTTGCATGGATCAAAGCTTCTGTTGAAAAGCAAAGTCTTGTGGTTGATGATCAAAGCACGACCTACGTGGCAGCTTTATGTATAGCGTGGATTCGCGAGCCTCACACCTCGGTATGAGTTTAAAACGGGATAAGGACTGCGGGGAGAGCACGACGTTTCTTTCTGGCTTTGGTGGTGTCAGTGACTTACCAGCCCTGACATTTATATACTTTTCACCTATGTGGTTGTTGGATGAGGCGCCTCGATTTTAGGTCTGTAAGGACCGGGAAACGTGTGTTCAGGCATAACTAATCCTCAAACGTTAGAGAGGACCATCCCTGAAGATCCAGGGGTTGCCCAGAGTGCGTAGCCCTGGGACATTTGCTAGAGTGTCTCGAAAGCGTAGAGGAGCTTGCCCCTTGCCTCGACTCGTGACGGAAATCCAATTTCCAATACGAGATGTTTCGGCTTTATTTGTAGAGCCTAGTATGGCGACATAGTAGCATGGGATGCTATGCCGTCTATGATTTATATTTATGATTGAAATTGTTTTGACACTATACACTTATTATAGTATCAAATGATTTGTTTTAAACGTACCAAGCATGTTTGGCTATTATAAGGGAAAACCCTATCCTTCGGCTTGCGTTGCATTGTGTGATGGGACTTGGGTCTTATAATAGCTTCATTTTTCGAAAAAGCATTGCGTTGTTTATTCTATGCACTGGTATTCTTGGGAGGAAACCCGTTCCGTGCTATACGGCGTGGTCCCTTGAATTACTATCTTTTAAAGTAAAGTTTTAAATAACTGTTTTACTTCTCACACCAGTCACATGACTGACCTGGAGTTTATTGTTTTAACCTAAACTCTGGGTGCCCTTATTTGCGACATGGGCAGCTATTAGTTTTGGTTTTGCAGATTTATATTCACAGGATCCTGGTTTACAGCTGGAATGATATCCGGAAAGCTCTGTATCCGTATATCACCTTCAGTTGTGCTTTGTATTATTTTCCACTGCTATGTAATTTATTGTAATCTCTGATATTTGTCTAATGTAATTTATTCATTTATACTCTGTATATTCTTGTATTCTGATGGAATTGTTGTAATAACAATGAAATGTCCTTCCGTCTGCGCTCTGATTTGTCCTGTTCTCAAAACGATCAGGGGTTTTGAACGGTCTAGATTGGTTTAACGACTGATTCGGATCGAGCGAAATTCCTTGCCGTTACAGGAAGTATCTTTTCTGCAGTACAGCGGGTCATTTATTTGAAGGAAGTAAAAGACAAGTGGTTGTTTTCAACATGGTGTGGCAGGGCATCTTATCAAGGATTGCCCGGAGGACAAGGAAGGATTTTCAGGAGGGCAAGTGCATGCTTTCACCGCCAGTGTACCTGAGAGAAAGATAGTAAAGTTTTGTTTTTCTTGATCATCCTGTTAGTACTCTTTTTTATTTTAGCGCTTCACATTCGATTGTATCTTCTTCCATAGTTGAGTCTTTCCACCTTAGTACTTGTATAGTAGAAGATCCCGTTATAGTCTCAAATCCAATTAGTGGTTCGGCTCCTTTATCTTTGGTTTGTAAGGATTTGAGAATATCTATATTAAGGATTGAGTTTAAGTATAATGCTTACGTTTTTGGTTCCATAGGCTGGATTGATTCTAGGCATGGGTTGGTTAGATAGTAATTGCAAAAGGAGGGTAGTTAGACTTTTTACTTGCCTCGGGAATACCCTCGAGATTTCGTGCGATCCTAAGGGGATCAGTTAGGCTTAGCTACCTAGAATCACTTGCTGCATCTATCGATGATTTGAGTACGCAGATGTTTTAGATTAGGTTATGGGTTTTCCCCCTAAAAACTCGAGATAGACTTTCGCATATATCTAGTTGACAATGCAAAGCCAGTTATGCGATCAACAATAGTTTTGAAGCAAGATTGGCGAGAATAGCCAGAGTCGGTTAAGTGCTCAATTGTTTGGTTGTTTTACTAGTATCATCTCACATAGATCATCCAAATTCGGAGGAGGTATTCCTTGGGTGCTTATCTGATATTGGTTTAGGCCTTTGCGGCTTGTACTTGAGGGATGTCGAGTTCGACTTTGATGGTTTGTGTGAGAAATAACTGGTTGTGGCAGGCGCCCTAAGTAAGACTGAACTTAAGAGAGGTAAAAAGTACATAGAAACCTTTAGCTTTAGACCTTTAGATTTGTGACATGATGGATAAGCTAAGTAGAGGAGAGACCTCTAATCATCTTAGTACATACACTTGGTATCATGGTTAACACCTGTTTATCTTAGAAAGATAGTTCAACTACATTGGATACCCTCTGGCATATTAAGTGATCGAGGTCCTATCTTTACTAGTGGGTTTTGGAAATGGAGGTCAAGAAGCTTCACAATCGTGAAGTTAAATTAGTTAAGGTACAGTGGAGTGAAGCTCAAGAAGATGGGACTTAGAAGACTGAAGACTAGATACGCGCAACCTACCCTTTTCTTTTTTAGGGTACATCCTTGATCTCTCTTTCCTTAAGATTATGCATGCCTGTATCTACCTTTTAAGTATATCTCCTCGAT
Source organism: Allium sativum (assembly GCA_030737875.1). Classification (NCBI taxonomy): domain Eukaryota; kingdom Viridiplantae; phylum Streptophyta; class Magnoliopsida; order Asparagales; family Amaryllidaceae; genus Allium; species Allium sativum. The sequence goes on along the minus strand of CM060916.1, from coordinate 92,932,761 downwards.
CCTATACCTTATCCCTAGGTAGAAACCAATGGATGTAAACATGTGTTTGAAACATGTTATGATTGGTGGTTGCAAGTGGTTGCTAGTGGTTGCTCGTGGATGCATATACACACATTAGGCACTAGATCGGCTCAGTCACTTTCATTTGCATATGCATGAGTGAATTTTTATATATGAATTGAAAATTGATGTGTTATCATATGGATGTCGCATTTTTATGAATGATTGTGAACTCATGTAGAAGTTATATAGTACGATTAGGAATAATTGCATACATGATGGACTCATGACACTGACATAATTCGCATTGAGGAGGTCTACTGAATCAGTAGACTAACTAATTTAGCATTAGATAAGGACATGTACACACACTATGCATATGATCATGAAAGCACTAGAAATCTTTTCATGGACAATGGACGCCTGTGATTGAATGGTTGAGTAGATGGATGTTGGACGGTAGGATATACATTCTTCCTAACTTGAAGATTTTGGGGATGAATCCTTTAAGGAGGGGAGAATGTAACACCCCGTATTTTTTGTTAACATCAAACTAACAAATTAAAGAATACTTAATTTTTAAAGTGAGAATTAATGGAAACGGGTTACGCCATTGCGTTCGTCTTGAAATTCTGCTTGGAATAGAGTCCAAGTTTTCATAAATCGGACTTCGTATGAGGAAGTTATGGCCCTCAGAAGTTTCAGGAATTTAAATAAATTAAAACAACTCAGATTTAAATTCAAAATTCAAACGAAAACAAAGAAGCGGGCTGGGCTGGATTTTTCCCACCCTAAGTCAGGTCGACTAGGGGGTCGACCTCCCCTATACAGGTCGACCTGGGGGTCGACCTACCCCGTCACCCAGATCCAAACAGTGATGATTTTATGACCTGTTCCTAAGTCTTTTCTGACATGCTGCTGAGTCACTTGTGCATAGGTGGCAATTCTGGGTAACTCTATCTATTCTGGACGGTTGTGATTGCTCCTAGGATGATCTAACGGCTCACATAAGTTTAAACCTATATAAAAGCAACCCTAGTCCTCAACCCTAAATCACACAAATTCATTCCAAGGAGCCACCATGCTGTCCATGATCGTCCTAGCCTAGCCATCATTTCTTCTTCAACTAGAAAGCAAGTTAGGAGCTACGAATCGAATCGAATCAAATCTAAATTACAGAATCGATAGTCTACTTCAAGGGAGAGCTATTCAGTTTCAGAAAACAGGTTCCAAAAATACAAGAATCGTTCTCTTTTTGTAAGTTCAAGTTACTTTCGGATGTGAATTCTTAATTGAAATTCTTGGCATGTAACAATCTAGATCTAAGCTATACTTGATTATGAGATAATCCTTTCAGATTTATCAAATCTAACCTATTAGATTTATGCCTGCGATGTTATTCAAATCTAATCCATTAGATTTATTCCTAATGTAAGTAATCCTTTCAATTGAATCTGTGCTTGTATATGCCTTTGGGAACCATTGTTGATTATGGAATCGGTCCAGTCATATCTATCCTTGTTGTTTATCGGAATCGTAAACCTGTTTAAGTTCATGATATAACTCTTGTCAAACCTATATGTCTGTGATGGTTCACGATGAAATTTATAACATATTAATATGCCTACAATGTATTCATTGCAAAACTTTTCAATTTGGCATATCAAATTTATTGAACCAATAGTTCTTATCGTTATTTGCCTATTCTTATGCCTCTTATGTTCCATATTGTTTCTCCACTTATTTTATGAATCTTAAGTTGAATCTCAAAATACATACGTTACGAATGCGGGGGTAATTGGGTATAACGTAAAATTTACATTATTTGGCATAATTTGGAACTTGTATTATGGCACGACTGTTAAGATGCAATTTGGGGTAATTTGACATGAATTATGGAATATGTAATTTGGCATATTGAACCTAGAATTGGCATGAATGACAAAGTATGTAATTTGGCATGAAAAAACTAGTTTTGGGCATAAGCTGTAAAATAAAATATTAAATCTAGATTGGGCATAACTTTTAGTTGGAACACCAAGCATAGTGTATATTTTGATTTTGGAGCATGACTATTATTGTAAATTTAGGGAAGGTTGGGTATAGCCAATTTTGATTAATAACTTGAAATTGGAATTTTGTTGGGCATAACTTGGGAATTGGAATATGACTTGTTTTGGTGAATTTGGTAATTTGCATGTAAAATCTAGATTTGGGTATATATGGTAAATGTGTAAATAAAGATGAACATGCCTAACCCGAGGTTAGATTAAGTTATTGTGTAAAACTGCCCGGAACCACCCGACACATCGAGTAACCCCAACAATACCTATCTAATGTGAGATCTTAGTGCATCATGCCTAAGAAAAACCCGAGGTTAGATTGAGTTGTGGTGTAAAACTGCCCGGAACCACCCAGAATCGACCGGCGCATCCAATAACCGCAACAACACATATCTAATGTGAGAGGTTGGTGCATTAATAAATAAATTAATGCTAATGAACAAGACATGCTAAGAAATGACTAGGGTTAAGTTAATAAGAAACACTTAAACGGTATAGCATGATAAATGGGTAGGGTTAAGTTATCAAGAAACACTTAATCAATATAACAAGATGAATGACTAGGGTTAAGTTAATAGGAAACACCTAACCAGTATAGCATGATAAATGGGTAGGGTTAAGTTAGCAAGAAATACTTAACCAATATAACAACATGAATGACTAGGGTTAAGTTAATAGGAAACACTTAACCGGTACAGCATGATAAATGGGTAGGGTTAAGTTAACAAGAAACACTTAACCAATATAACAAGATGAATGACTAGGGTTAAGTTAATAGGAAACACTTAACTAGCATAGCATGATAAATAGGTAGAGTTAAGTTAATAAGAAACACTTAACCAATATAACTTGATTTGTGGTAAGGTTAAGTTAAAACAAGAGGGCAACACTTAACCAATCCAAAATGATAAGTGAGGAGGGTTAAGTTAACAAGAAACACTTAACCAACATGACACGATGAATGGAAAGGATTAAGTTAACACGAGAGGGCAACACTTAACCAAAATAACTTGATTTGTGGTAGGGTTAAGTTAACACAAGAAGGCAACACTTAACCAAAGTAACATGACAAGTAGGTGGGTTAAGTTAACTTGAATTGATTGATGACACTTAACCAATACAACATGATGAACACATGGGGTGGGTTAAGTTAATAAGAAACACTTAACCAACATGACATGATGAATGGGTGGGTTAAGTTAACATGAATGGACAAAACTTAACCAATATGACATAATGTGTAGGAGGGTTAAGTACAAATCGGGTTAGTGGGTAATATTAGTAAATATAGGCCCACAAAACTTAACCATTAAATAAACATGTTTGATTCAGTAGGAGGGTTAAGTACATCTCGTGTAGGTGGGTAATATTAGTATATATGGGCCTGCAAACTTAACCATTAAATAAACATGCTTGAATCGGTGAGAGTGTTAAGTACATCTCGTGTAGGTGGGTAATATTTGTACATATAGGCCCACAAACTTAACCAGTAGGAAACCCTAGTAACGGAGACCCATTTCAGCAGTAACCCACATAGATGTATCATGGTACCCTAAACTAGGCAGGGTGGGGCACGATTACTGGTCTGATTATAAGCGGTCAAAACAGCAGTAGGGGTACGTCATTGTAGGTTCCGACGGTTTACGGGCGTGCACGTACTCCGGAGTGAGAAAAAGAAGGCACTGGGTACCAGTAGTTATACACTATGCATCTTGAATCGTGTCTAGTTGCTATCATAAGGATTGATACAACTTATGGTAGGACTAGCACAGGGTATCTACATGCAAGAGAGGGTCGATTGACACAGACACAAGAGAAATTAATACAAGTAGGGAGCCGATCGATAGGGTAGTAAGGGTACATCAAACATGTTCATGGCAATTAGGCAGATTGAGGTGGAATCCTCACGATAGATGTACACATGAAGGCTACTACAGTTGCGGGGATTGGGATCACATTACAATATGATCATTTTATATAGATTACTAGTTGGGACACTAGTTAGGTGGTGCAGAGATATAAAAATCAGAATAACAAGGTAGTAGCAAAGAAGAGAAAGAGTAGAAGCGCATTCAGTTTATCTTGCCTTATCATATTTATACTAATCGTATGTTATCTTGTTATTCTTGTTCTCACGGTATTGTCTTATATTCAGTTTATTCATGTCATGGTGATTTTGCTTGTTTATATGCTGAAAGTCACTAGACTTACCAGATTTATGTCTGACCTAGTTTTGTTTTGCCTTTTTTCTTCCGTTCCCCCCCTCGGGTTCACAGGGAGGAAATGTTACCACTTAGCTTAGTTTTCTTTCCAAGCTCGAAGATAGTCAATGTATTGCTTTGGACTCTCTCTTCCACTGCTATGGCTGGTTCATGCTTTATTAGGGAATATCATTGTTATTTTTATGCTTCTTTTATATTTGGAAGTTTTTAAATTAAGACAGAAGTTCTAGTATTACTTTTAAGTATGATTGAGACAACTATTGTAAAAGCTTGACTGAACCACATTGTTTATAAAATGACTTTATTTTCCGCTGCTTTATTTGTCTGTCTTGTAATTTATCTGCATCTTTTACCTAAAATGCTCCACCGAAGTTAAGGCATTCCCTTTGTGAGTGACCTTAACGGAGGTGGGGTATTTAATCTGTAATGTCAATGAGTAGTCGTGTTTCAATTTTCATCAAGGATGGAATCCATAGGTGACCACGCGGATTTTTAAATCATGAAAGGGACAAAAATTGAATAAATTTATTTGCATAAGGAGGGGAAAATATTGTAATTAAGCATAATTGTGACGACCCTAAACCTCTGTTCCACGGTGGCAAGGGTAATCTTTGGAATATAACAGATAAACAAATAACAGAAGAACAGAAATATATAAATACACTAGATAGTGTCAAATTACACTGGAAATAATAACCATCAGAGTTACACAGTATAACAGGATCATACTTAGTACAAAATACAGTTTCAGCTTTACATAAAATGTCTACAGTGGAATAAAAACATAATATGTATAACAGGAGCAGAACAACATAAAAGAAATAAGTGACAGAATCCATCTTCAGCTCCATAGCTATCTAGAGAGAGCCTGCTAAAACCTGGATACAAGGCTGCTCGTGTAAAAATAGGGCACCCGAGTTTGCAAGTGAAACAAACTACGAGTCAGTCATGGGACTGATATGAGAAATCTACTTTAACTTATTTTTACAATAAGTCGAATCATAGGACCACGCCGCTAACGCGGAACGGGTTTACTCCATTGGATTGCCAGTGCTTAAAACAAGTAAATCATTTAAACGTCGCAATTCTTTTTACAAAAATGAAGTCATTATAAGACTCAGTTCCCATCACACAATGCAACGCAAGCCGGAGCATAGAGTTATACCTTATAACGGCCAAAATATGTTTGATACGAATAAAACAAAAGCATTTGATATTATTACTAGTGTTTATATGTTTCAAAAACAATTTCAATCATAAGTATCAATCATAGACGGCATAAATGCCCCAAACCACTATGTCGCCATATATAGGTTTACAATCAAAACCGCACAATGCCGTATTTGGAAATTTGATTTCCATCATGAACCAAGGCATGGGATCGTCCTTACCGCTTCGAAACAATCTAGCCTACCATGTCCCAGGGTCAGAGCTCGAGTGACCCTTGGATCGTCAGGGCCGGTCCACACGGAGTGGATTAAAATGCCTGAACACTGCATTTCCCCGCCCTATGGGCCGTAAACTGGTCATATCTCGATCAAACCATCGGCCCCGTAATGACCAATATAACCGACGTGCCTCGCTATCCATCATCCACGTAAGTAAAATGTCCGGGCGTGTAAAACCCAAAACACCACTCCTGTAATGACCCGACTTTTTACTCTGTTTTCGCTAGTAATTAAACCAACTTAAACCATTCATAAATACGGATTGTTAGGGGCACTTACACATTTGCACAAAATAAAAACAACTTTTCCATTATCATTAAAAAAATATTACATCAGAGTAGCAAGAGGTACATAAGGGTACATCGATTACACAATGGAAAAGATACTAAACTCAGCGGAAGAATGCGAATGCTGCAAGTCATAATAGCTTCAACTAAAACCAGAATCCTACTCAAACTAACTCCAATGCTAAATCAGCGAACCAAACTACTAGGCTGCCCGTGTAAAAATTATGGGCACCCAGAGTTTAGGTAAAGGAACAATAAACTCCAGGTCAGTCATGGGACTAGTGTAAGAACTCAAAACAGTTGTTTTTAGGGTTTATTTTAAAGTTTGATAATTCACCGGACCACGCCGCTAATGCGGAACGTGTTTACTCCATGTGGATACCAGTGCATAGAAATCCGCAATGACTTTTTGAAAAATGAAGCTATCATAAGCTCGTCCCACATCACACAATGCAAGCGCACACCAGATGGACGAGTTTTTCCTTATGATAACCAAAAATGCATTTATACGTGAAAGTCCTCTTTTACTATTATATATAATATGAAAAACCTTTTCGCAAATAAATGTATTAATCCTAGCCAGCATAATGCCCCATCCCATTATACTGACAATCCGACTGGTAAATAGCAGGCTATACAATCAAAACCATACAGGCTCGCAGTGAAGATTGGGTTTCCAACATCATGGTTCCTGGTACGAAAGATCATTCGTGGGCTAACAAACTTTTTTGCACGCATTATCCCAGTACTTGCGGATAACGTCCAGACTCGGACTCCATTATACTAACCTACCATACATGAATAAGAGTACCTAACAAATAGCATCCCAGACTGGGGACTTCGCAGTACCCTTTCATCATCACATCCCGGTGCACCGAACATACGAAACGAACATAAAAATTTGACCACCAGTTTACCATTAATCCGGGGTGTGAGGTTCGTCGAGGTCACGATATACACAAAGCTACGCTTAAATAAGCCATGCTTTGATCATCCATAGCTCATCTCATAACTTAAGTATGCCACATTGTCCATTCACTATGCATCGCTGATTTTCATCAATATATAACCTCTAAGCTCATACGTCTTAGAGAAGGGTATTAAGCAAGAGAATAAATTCTCTGCCACCAAGCAGATATATATTTAACAAATATCAGTGCTACGCAGTCAATTACAATGTCAGACACACATTCCATACAAGTCCGTTCTGGGTCTGAACGAAACCACAATCCGGAATTCCTTCACATACGTTTGGGCTTCTTACCACTTAACTGATATAAAATCCATCTGCAAATGGGAGCAGCCCATTCGAGACATTCAGCAAGTCGTCCTTATGATAAGAAGGGTCTCGGTCTTTATTGTCATCTCCAATGTCTTCAATTGCTCCACAACGACGTATTATTACTTGGAATGGTTTTCAAACATACATCTGATCCCGGTCTTTCCAAATAATAAGCGTAGTTTAAAAAGCACAGTTATAGAACAACACACATGCTTTCTACCAATTTCCTTCCATCTTGGATTTTGTCAAAATTAAACTTCTTTAAACCCATTCTCAAATTATTACAAAATCCATATTTAACCTTTCTCTTTTAAAACACATCCCTTAAATCAAAGATGATTTAGCCTTAAAGCCTTAATTAATTTTCCGTTTGATAACTCGTTATCAAAATCCAGTTTCATTTGAAAATCCATGATCCATATTTCAACCATAGTTTCCAATTAAATTGATTTTCCAACATTCCATTCTTTAATCTTAACTAAAGGATTATACTTTCTTTCCAATTCCTCACTTTTAATTTCCTCAAATCAAAGATCTGATTAAATCCTCAAATTACGATATGAATTTTAATAACTGTATCTCATGGTGTTTCAAGAATGATATTATTGAAAATATGATTCACGACAAAACCCAAATCAATTGATATTAAACATAAGTTACACAGAAATTGTATCTACTTATATTAGATATCAATTCTCATAATCAACGAATACTATAAGTGGAATAACGATATAATAATATCTTCCAAATTCCTCAAATAGTATACATTTACACCATATAATTTCACATCAAATATCAGAAGATTATTTCTATCCAACTTATCCCGGTCAACTTAGGAAACTTGTATCTTAATTAAAAGATTTATCCAACTCTTTGACAATAGATCTGGATAGAAATACCATTAGCTTATACTTAATATTAATCTCAATATCCAACTCACACTATAAACGGAATAATGGTGAACTACCTTTTAAATTCCTTAAATAGTAAGAATCATCATCTACCGGATTAATATCAAACATCCGAAGATTTATCTCCAACCATATCCAATTATTTAAAATTGAAAACCCATATTAATATCAATTTAAATTCCATATAAAATATTTCTAATACTTTTAAACCTTTGAAAGTATTCCACGATTCATTACTTGTAGTACGAAAAATAGTTTACGGTTTAAAACTTCAAACTAGATTGTTTTCGAAGGAAGCATTACAATAGCATTTCAAAAGTGTTAAAAAGCGTTACAAAACAGTTATCTTAACTATTTTGATTAAAATATCGTTTATCTTAGCCAAAACTTAAACTTTACAATTCAAAACACCTTTTCACAATTTGTAATGATTTTACAATTCTTTCCATATTTTTAAAACATTAAAAAATAGCTGTTTATAGTTATGGTCAACTTTTATTCTTACGTCGATCTTTTCCAAAACGGTTTCAAACATAACTTGAAAATTATAACTTGAATTTAAAATATGCTTCCACTCATTTGAAAGTTCTTTTTAATAGGAATCAAATGTTTTTCATTTTATGGAAATCCGATTTAGATTGCAAAAATTATAAGCATTTAAAATTTGCATCTAAAATATGTAAATTGTCGTTATGCGACAAGCTCTATTTTGACCATAATAACCATTATTCCATGATACTTCAAAATATCTTAGAAAACCATTATATCCTTATATAACCCTTTTAAAATCATTTAAATATATTTTCCAAATTATTTTGGATCTAAAATTCAATTTCTATAAATTCCAATTCATTTCTAAATTAAAATAACTTCAAATTTACCTTCCCCATTCGTCGGATCGGTTAGGGATAGCCAGGGAGAGCAGGAAACTTCATTTCCAAACCCAAGCCTAGACACTATCCTCTCTGTCATCCTAGAATTTTCTGGTATTAATTTATTCATTTAAAGGACTTTAACAATATATATGAATTCATACATAAGGTCTTTTCCAATTATTAACCTTCAATTCCAATAATGATATTGCTTTAAATTATGAAGGAGATTTTTCGATCACCAATGTGATACCATAATTGTTGTGTCATAGTGTGTGGAAAACAACAACAACCATTTAAACATCTGTAGCAACCATCATCAACATGATTCAATAAATCATAATTGTGCACAAGCGTTATAACACTAACGCTTAATAGTGTGTGTTCTAAACTTCGCATCCATCATCCATCACAACAAATATCAATCATCATTAACCAATAATAATTCATCACTATATTTAAATTAGTCTAGCTACTAATTAAATATATAAACCCTGGTTAATGAGTTCTCACGTAACAGCTTTCCAAATCTTCACGGTAGGCGAGCGTAGCTGAACGAACCCTCAGACGGTATTTCCGCGCACCATCTTCTTTGCAAATATACATATAAATATATTAATCTTATCTCTTAATAAGAGGAGGAGGGCGAACTTTGGCAAGGTAGCGGTGGTGGTGATGGAGGCCGAGTTTTTAAGGAGGGAGGAGGAAACAGACTAAGCCAAAATGGCGAAAGGAAGAGGAGAGGTGAATGGATTAGGAAGCCATGGATAAGATGGGGAGAAGGATGAAAGAAACCGGAAGAAGTGAGAAATGGAGAAGGATGGTGAAAAGATGTAATAACCCGAAAATCTGGGCCAGTTTAAAATTTTTATTTTGGCAATTTTCGCGAATTTTGAATATTTAAAATGAATTATTTTAAATAATATCGACGAGAAATTTATTTTGAATAGAATTCGACGTATATATTTATATACGTCGTCGTTAGAATATAAATAATTATATATAATTATAAATAGATTTGAAAATGGCGCGGTAGTTCGATAATTCGATTTCAAACTTCAATTGAATGTACCGGGTGCAAAACAATCCGGATTTTAGTGAAACAAAAAATAATGGAATCTAATTGTGAATATCTTTCTAACGAATCCGAAAAATCAAAATTTCGTAGCGAGAATCAAAAGATATGTCCAGTTGAAAATTCTGAATAGTCGCTATGGAATTCAGGCCCTTAAAAATGGACATTTTGCAAACGACCTCGGATTTCGACGAAACCGGTTTTGTTGGGTCCGGGATGTGAAGTTATTGCTAGGTTTCAAATTTCATAATTTTTCGAATCAATATGTGAGCGTGGCAAAGGAAAACGCGTTTGACCAGTTTCAGTTGATTTTAATCGACTGGAAAATGGCCATTTTTCAAACAGCCTCAGAATTCGACGAAACTAGTTTTATTAGGACTGTATCGTCAATACGAAGTTAGAAAATATTTTTCTGCAATTTTTAAAGTTCGTATGTGACCCCGGTGATTTGAAATGTACGTTTAAAATTCAATATAATGATTTAAATGGAAATTCAACGGAAACTATTCGAGACAATCGAATCAGCTTACGATACATATCCCATTGTGTTCGGAATGGGGGTAAAAGGCTATGGACGACAGGCGGTGGGCCTCGTTTCGAGGTCGTATGTAAAAGTCAACTTTTTTCGAATAAAATAATTAATTAAAAAAAAAATAATCCTTCTCCCTTACACCTGCCCCCCCCCCCCCCCCGTTTCAATTTCATTTCAGAGAAAAAAAATAAAAAAAAGAGAGAGGGAAGAAGGGCGAAATCACCCCGTCGCTCGACCTCATCCCCACGCCGCCGCCTCCCCATCTCGGTGCGCCTCCGCTCGATCTTCCCCCCCCCCTCTTCTTCCCCCTCCCTTCTTCTTCCTTCTCCCCCTTGCCCATCCACCGACGCCTAGACCCCTCCCCAAGGCCACCGCACCCCCTTCAGCCCTGAACCGCGCCTCCCAAACCCCCCCACCCCCGAAGCACGCGATGCCTGTCCTGCCAGAGGCCGAGCCACCTTTCTCTCCCCCCTCGTGCGAGCCTCCGATAACCCAGTAAGTTTTTTTCTGATTTGAATTGCTTATATAAAACTGATTTATATAGAAATAAAATTGATTTATATAGGAAATAAAACAGATTTTTATTTTCTTATAAAAAAAGATTTGATTTTTAGTTACGGTGTAAAAATATAATTTTTATATCATAGGAATAAAAATAATATGATTTTGGTTATAGGAAAGATCAAATTTTTATTAAAGAAAAGGAGAGATTTTTATCGTATAGAATTATGATTTTTATGTAATGGAAAATGGGATTTTTCTTATGTATAAAAGTATAATCTTTAGGCGTTATAAAATAAAGATTAGATTTTTAAAATAAAGATTAGATTTTTAAAATAAAGATTAGATTTTTAAAATAAAGATTAGATTTTTAAAATAAAGATTAGATTTTTAAAATAAAGATTAGATTTTTAAAATAAAGATTAGATTTTTAAAATAAAGATTAGATTTTTAAAATAAAGATTAGATTTTTAAAATGCAAAAGATTAAATTTTTAAAATGCAAAAGAAGATATTTTTAAAAGTGAAAAGACGATATTTTAAAAAGTAAAAGTTTGATTTTTATATATTGAATAGTATAATAAAAATTCGATTTTTATATATTGAATAACGAAGTAAAAATTCGATTTTTACAAGTATGAAGCAATTATAAAAATATGATTTTTAAATTGAAGGTGAGAAAATAAAAATGTGATTTTTATTTTAAAGACATCGCAATAAAAATTCGATTTTTATATATGTAGTGGCTACGGGCAACGAAGATGACGAAGAGGCGATAGCGATGAGGATTTCTATCAATGAAGTGCCGTGGAGATTTGGATAGCTATAAGTGAGAATTTCTCACCTTTCAATTTCTTTTTCTAATTATATATATATACTAGGATGCAGACGGTGCTTAGTAGCACCCGACACAATCGTCCACAGACCATGGACTTGTTTGTTTGGTTGCATAGATTAGTTATATGATTTGATTTGAATTTGGTTGATTGGTGATTTTGATTGATGTGTGAATGGCGTGGGCCTTCACTAGACCGGGGATAAGGCTAGGCCTTGTCCCGTTTCTAGTATCGTGCCGTTATGCTGCCGAAATTTTCTAAAATAAGTTAGAAAATAAAATATCATTTTATTGAAGAAATGAACTGAATAGAAATTCATGTGTTGAAATAAAATGTTTTATCGTTAAAATATAATTTTTGACGTGAATGTGAATAAATAAATATTCATTTACAAACCGGACGGTTTGTTTATGTACACCTATTTGAAGGACATTGATTGGGTCGATAAATTTTACACATCGCCCAGTTGCACAAATAAAATCTGTGTTTGATTGTTTGAAACCCCACACGGGTGTTGGGATGAAATTTGAAGTTCACTCATCCTGATTGATTAAATATGTCGATCGATTGATTGACAGGCTGTTATAAGCGTTGAATATCTATATTTGATGCTTATGCAGTGTAGTGCACTTTGGTTGATGGTTGATTATTTTCAATGCTATTATATACATGTGTTGTATGAAAATCCATATAATTAATTTTATATGGTAATTGATTGGGCCTCATTCCAGTTTTGAAAAGGAAATATTTGAAAAAGAAATATTTGAAATAGAAATATTTGAAATAGAATATTTGAAAATAAAGGAATATATGAAGCCGTGTTGATCAGATTGACGCCATTTTGACGTGAACGATATTTATATCGATTTTAAAACGATTTCGAAATGAATTGAATTGAAAACGATTTCGAAATGAATTGAATTGAAAACGATTTCGAAATGAATTGAATTGAAAGCGATTTCGAAATGAATTGAATTGAAAACGATTTCGAAATGAATTGAATTGAAAACGATTTCGAAATGAATTGAATTGAAAACGAATTCAAATTGAATTGAAAGTGGATTGAAATGAATTCAAATTGAATTGAAAGTGGATTGAAATGAATTCAAATTGAATTGAAAGTGGATTGAAATGAATTCAAATTGAATTGAAATTTGAATTGAATAGAAATGAACTTTGAAACGAATTTATAAAGAAGAATTCAATTTTGCTTTGAATTGAAATGGAAGTTGAAATAGATTTTGAAACGAATTTTAAAACTATTTATATAATTCGTTTCGAATAGAAAATCGACGAAGTATATATTATATATATTATATATATAATATAATGGCCTGAATAGAACGCGCCGCGCCGCGACAGTTCGTGAATTTCGACCATTTATTTCAAACGGACATTGCGGGAGATCCGACCGTCGGATTCTCCTAAAACCGGAACCGTTGGGTTCGCATCGAAAAGAGCTTTCTAACGAATGTGATAAATTAGAAATCTAACGGTTGGATTTGGAATTATGTCCAAATCAAATTGGAAAAAGGTCGCTATACGTGCAGTTCGATGGCCATTGGTGGAAATCGACTGTACGGGCCTGGATAAAATTATTAAAAATAGTAATAATTTGTGTAAAATCATAAGAAATGATTTGTGAAGATTTGGGATGAAAGACTCCATATTTGAAAAGATAAAAATAGATTTTTATCGAAATGAACTAGTTTTGAACTAGAAATATAATTCTATTTATTTTTAAATAAATAAATTGAATTTGAAAAGGGTTTTAAAAATAACCAGAATTTCCAATGATTGCATTGGAGTGGATTTGAATCGAAATTGTCTTCGGGATATTTCGATGTTGGAATTCGTGATTATACAGATGTTGTTATGGGAATTTGAAAGATATACATTTATATCGTTATTTCAATACGACATTTGTTAATCGTAGAATTTGATATTGAATATAAGCCGGTATATTTTCTATTCAGAGCCTTGTATTGAATATCAAATGTGATTTGGGTTTGTCGTGAATGGTGTCTTCACTAACACTGTTCTTGAACCCAGTTGTGAAAAGATTAAATCTTTTTATTTAGATTTAATGAAGTGTACCAATTGAATGATATTTAATTGGAATTGAAGTGATATTGATTTTTGGGTTTATCGTGAACAGTGTTTTAAATAACACTCGTTCTTTAACCCGATAATTAATGGAATGTGATTTTGGGTTTATCGTGAACCGTGTTTTAAATGACACTGATTCTTTAACCCAGCCGAAGATTAAAACTAAGTGGAGTTTTAATGAATCTTTAATTAGATTGAAATGATCGAAAATGGAGTATCACCAGTTTTGCTCCAGGCGATAGTTAAATCTTTAATTAGATTTGAACTTGAAATGGTAATTGAATTTACCGATAACACTGTGGTGTTAGATATGAAGTACTACCAGTTTTACTTCATGGGATGAATAGGTTGGGATTGGGAAATAAAATAAATGATTACTTCGGTTTGGTTCGCTAATCCCGACTAGTTTGAATTGATATTCAAAGGAGATTAAAGGATAAATTTAAAGAATTTATCTTGGATAAAATTAATGGGAACTTTTTCCCAAAGTATAGGAATATTTGAATAAAAGAATATTCTGAATTGGAATGAGGCGTATGTTGTGTTTGTGTAACACTTTTATAATATATATACGCGAGTTATTCAGAAAGACCGGGTTTATCCCATTCTGAATAACTGATTCGACGTGGTGTCGAAGATGAAGACGATGGTCGAAGACCGGAAGTCTTCACGTCGTTTGGGTGATTACTGATGATCTTGATTGGGCTGTACACCCAAGAAGATGGAAACAGTTTGTGATCGTCCAGACGTGCTTGGAGATCGATGGATATGCGGGGTACTAGGTGCCTCCGGTTTCGTTCAGACCCAGAACGGACTTGTAAATGGACTGTGTGTCTGACATTGGATTTTAGTCTGTGCGTTTGATTTCTATTAAATATATATCTGTTTGGCGGCGGAGAATTTATTCTCTTGCTTAACGCCCTTCTCTGAGACGTACGAGCTCAGGGGTTATATATTGATGGATATCAAACGCATGGAGTGAATTGCCTGTGTGGCATGCCTAAGTGGCAATTGATCGAGGCTTCTGTTGAAAAGCAAAGTCTTGTGGTGATGATCAAAGCAAGGCCTGTGTGGCGTAGCTTTGTGTAACGTTGATTCGCGAGTATCACACCCGGTATGAACCAAAAACGGGAGAGGACGTCAGGGAGGGCATGCGTTTCTTTCTAGCTAGAAGTGGCGTCAGTGGTTTTACACGCCCTGACGAGTTTGACTTATGTGGTTGTTGCTGTTGCGAGGCGCCTCGGTTATATCGGTTTCGGCCGATGCATTCTGGTCGGCTGACGGACCAGACTTACACCCCATAGGGTGGGGAGACGTAGTGTTCAGGCATAATAATCCACATCGGTGGACCGGCCCTGAGGATCCAAGGGGCAGTTGCGGCTGTTCCTGAGGGGCGGGCTAGAGCGTCTCGAATCGGTTGAGGACTATCTTTTGCCTCGGTTCATAGACGGAAATCCAATTTCCAAATACGTGACATTTGCGGTTTTATTTGTAGAACCTAGTATGGTGACATAGTGGGATGGGGCGCTTATGCCGCCTATGATTGATACTTATGATTTGAAGTTGTTTTATACACTATGCACTTATAGTAGTATCAAATGATTTGTTTTAAACGTACTAAGCATTCTTTGGCTGTTATAAGGGAAAACCCTATCCTCGGCTGCGTTGCATTGTGTGATGGGACCTGGGTCTTATAACAGCTTCATTTTTCTTTATTTAGCATTGCGCTGTTTGTTTTATGCACTGGTATTCTTGGGAGGAAACCCGTTCCGTGTTATACGGCGTGGTCCCTTGATTTACCTAACTTTGAAAATAAAGATTAACAACTGTTTTAGTTCTCACACCAGTCACATGACTGACCTGGAGTTTATTGTTTTAACCTAAACTCTGGGTGCCCCTATTTTGACACGGGCAGCTAGTAGTTTTGGTTTTGCAGATTTATATTCACAAGATCCTGGTTTACAGCTGGAACGATATCCGGAAAGCTTTGTATCCGTATATCTCCTTCTAGTTGTGTATTGTATTATTTTCCGCTGCGATGTATTTAAATGTAATTTAAATCTCTGATATTTCTGTGTAATATTCATTTATACTCTGTATATTCTTGTAATCTGATGCATTGTTGTAATATACAATGAAATGTTCTTTTATATGAGTTCTGTTGTGGCTTGTTCTCGAACTATCCGACACTTTCCTTTACGGGGAAGTTACGGGTTTTCACAGTTGGTATCAGAGCTTTGGTTTACAAAGCTAGAGAACAAGACACCTTAGAACCGTACGAAAGAATTCATCAGATATTGGATTAGTAATACCCAATTAGAATGA
The DNA here is from genome assembly GCA_030737875.1 of Allium sativum. Lineage (NCBI taxonomy): Eukaryota > Viridiplantae > Streptophyta > Magnoliopsida > Asparagales > Amaryllidaceae > Allium > Allium sativum. Next base: position 92,916,299 of record CM060916.1, on the reverse strand, counting down.
CTCGTTAGAGATGGGATCAGTAGTATCCTAGAACGAGTGTGAAGAGTATATTTTTAAAATGAAAACAAAGTTTTGTTTTGGAAATATAAATCAATTATTCGTATTTGGTTATTTATTTATATTGATGTGGACAATCCAGCATATATAGATTTTGCGTATACGTCTGATCCGCGTGTATTCAAAATTTTAATATACTGGATAGATATAGATTGACACTCTAATCGCCCGGAGATGATTTTGATGATGGAGCTCCATCATTAGAATTTATGTTCGAGTGACGAAGGTGGGCTTTCTATATATTTCCTATTGACTGGTGTGAGAACCAAAATTAGATAGGGCTTATTGTTGTGATTTGGCATCAAAAATGTGATTTTTGTATATGTATCAAAATTACGAATTTGAAACTCTAATTCACTAATTGATTGATGTTTGTGTTGTTTGTTTATTTGTTTGCTAATTTTTAGCCATTTAGCCTAATTGAATCAAATATTGAATTGTATTGAAATTTGGTCGCATTTGCTTGCATATACATATACTTACATTGAACAGGTCATAGCAAGGAGGCTAGAGCAGAGAATAAAATTTGTTTGCCCGACAAATAGGTACATGTTTACTACATAATTTACTGTTTTGTTTGGGTGATGATGATTTTATGAGCCTATTGGCTAGCCGCTTGGCTTTTTCTTTTTCTTTTTGAGATCTGAAGGACCGGGGAAGCTATTTGAAATTCCCCGATGCTCCCGGTGCAGGGGAGGTTATGGCGAAATTTTTCGAAAATTTAGGGTGTTAGCCAAATTTTTGAAATTTTGAAAATTCTCAGAAACTGAAAAGTTGGAGAATGGAAGCCAGATCGAACGTAGAGTTTATTAATCAAACCACTTTCGACTTTGTTCCTTTTCGGGGACGAAAAGTTTTAAGTGGGGGAGATTGTAATAACCCGAAAATCTGGGCCAGTTTAAAATTTTTATTTTGGCAATTTTCGCGAATTTTGAATATTTAAAATGAATTATTTTAAATAATATCGACGAGAAATTTATTTTGAATAGAATTCGACGTATATATTTATATACGTCGTCGTTAGAATATAAATAATTATATATAATTATAAATAGATTTGAAAATGGCGCGGTAGTTCGATAATTCGATTTCAAACTTCAATTGAATGTACCGGGTGCAAAACAATCCGGATTTTAGTGAAACAAAAAATAATGGAATCTAATTGTGAATATCTTTCTAACGAATCCGAAAAATCAAAATTTCGTAGCGAGAATCAAAAGATATGTCCAGTTGAAAATTCTGAATAGTCGCTATGGAATTCAGGCCCTTAAAATGGACATTTTGCAACCGACCTCGGATTTCGACGAAACCTGTTTTGTTGGGTCCGGGATGTGAAGTTATTGCTAGGTTTCAAATTTCATAATTTTTCGAATCAATATGTGAGCGTGGCAAAGGAAAACGCGTTTGACCAGTTTCAGTTGATTTTAATCGACTGGAAAATGGCCATTTTTCAAACAGCCTCAGAATTCGACGAAACTAGTTTTATTAGGACTGTATCGTCAATACGAAGTTAGAAAATATTTTTCTGCAATTTTTAAAGTTCGTATGTGACCCCGGTGATTTGAAATGTACGTTTAAAATTCAATATAATGATTTAAATGGAAATTCAACGGAAACTATTCGAGACAATCGAATCAGCTTACGATACATATCCCATTGTGTTCGGAATGGGGGTAAAAGGCTATGGACGACAGGCGGTGGGCCTCGTTTCGAGGTCGTATGTAAAAGTCAACTTTTTTCGAATAAAATAATTAATTAAAAAAAAAATCCTTCTCCCTTACACCTGGCCCCCCCGTTTCAATTTCATTTCAGAGAAAAAAAATAAAAATAAAAAGAGAGGGAAGAAGGGCGAAATCACCCCGTCGCTCGACCTCATCCCCACGCCGCCGCCTCCCCATCTCGGTGCGCCTCCGCTCGATCTTCCCCCCCCCCCCTCTTCTTCCCCCTCCCTTATTCTTCCTTCTCCCCCTTGCCCATCCACCGACGCCTAGACCCCTCCCCAAGGCCACCGCACCCCCTTCAGCCCTGAACCGCGCCTCCCAAACCCCCCCCCCCCGAAGCACGCGATGCCTGTCCTGCCAGAGGCCGAGCCACCTTTCTCTCCCCCCTCCCTCGTGTGAGCCTCCGATAACCCAGTAAGTTTTTTTCTGATTTGAATTGCTTATATAAAACTGATTTATATAGAAATAAAATTGATTTATATAGGAAATAAAACAGATTTTTATTTGCTTATAAAAAAAGATTTGATTTTTAGTTACGGTGTAAAAATATAATTTTTATATCATAGGAATAAAAATAATATGATTTTGGTTATAGGAAAGACCAAATTTTTATTAAAGAAAAGGAGAGATTTTTATCGTATAGAATTATGATTTTTATGTAATGGAAAATGGGATTTTTCTTATGTATAAAAGTATAATCTTTAGGCGTTATAAAATAAAGATTAGATTTTTAAAATAAAGATTAGATTTTTAAAATAAAGATTAGATTTTTAAAATAAAGATTAGATTTTTAAAATAAAGATTAGATTTTTAAAATAAAGATTAGATTTCTAAAATAAAGATTAGATTTTTAAAATAAAGATTAGATTTTTAAAATGCAAAAGATTAAATTTTTAAAATGCAAAAGAAGATATTTTTAAAAGTGAAAAGACGATATTTTAAAAAGTAAAAGTTTGATTTTTATATATTGAATAGTATAATAAAAATTCGATTTTTATATATTGAATAACGAAGTAAAAATTCGATTTTTACAAGTATGAAGCAATTATAAAAATATGATTTTTAAATTGAAGGTGAGAAAATAAAATTGTGATTTTTATTTTAAAGACATCGCAATAAAAATTCGATTTTTATATATGTAGTGGCTACGGGCAACGAAGATGACGAAGAGGCGATAGCGATGAGGATTTCTATCAATGAAGTGCCGTGGAGATTTGGATAGCTATAAGTGAGAATTTCTCACCTTTCAATTTCTTTTTCTAATTATATATATATACTAGGATGCAGACGGTGCTTAGTAGCACCCGACACAATCGTCCACAGACCATGGACTTGTTTGTTTGGTTGCATAGATTAGTTATATGATTTGATTTGAATTTGGTTGATTGGTGATTTTGATTGATGTGTGAATGGCGTGGGCCTTCACTAGACCGGGGATAAGGCTAGGCCTTGTCCCGTTTCTAGTATCGTGCCGTTATGCTGCCGAAATTTTCTAAAATAAGTTAGAAAATAAAATATCATTTTATTGAAGAAATGAACTGAATAGAAATTCATGTGTTGAAATAAAATGTTTTATCGTTAAAATATAATTTTTGACGTGAATGTGAATAAATAAATATTCATTTACAAACCGGACGGTTTGTTTATGTACACCTATTTGAAGGACATTGATTGGGTCGATAAATTTTACACATCGCCCAGTTGCACAAATAAAATCTGTGTTTGATTGTTTGAAACCCCACACGGGTGTTGGGATGAAATTTGAAGTTCACTCATCCTGATTGATTAAATATGTCGATCGATTGATTGACAGGCTGTTATAAGCGTTGAATATCTATATTTGATGCTTATACAGCGTAGTGCACTTTGGTTGATGGTTGATTATTTTCAATGCTATTATATACATGTGTTGTATGAAAATCCATATAATTAATTTTATATGGTAATTGATTGGGCCTCATTCCAGTTTTGAAAAGGAAATATTTGAAAAAGAAATATTTGAAATAGAATATTTGAAAATAAAGGAATATATGAAGCCGTGTTGATTAGATTGACGCCATTTTGACGTGAACGATATTTATATCGATTTTAAAACGATTTCGAAATGAATTGAATTGAAAACGATTTCGAAATGAATTGAATTGAAAACGATTTCGAAATGAATTGAATTGAAAACGATTTCGAAATGAATTGAATTGAAAGCGATTTCGAAATGAATTGAATTGAAAACGATTTCGAAATGAATTGAATTGAAAACGTTTCGAAATGAATTGAATTGAAAACGAATTCAAATTGAATTGAAAGTGGATTGAAATGAATTCAAATTGAATTGAAAGTGGATTGAAATGAATTCAAATTGAATTGAAATTTGAATTGAATAGAAATGAACTTTGAAACGAATTTATAAAGAAGAATTCAATTTTGCTTTGAATTGAAATGGAAGTTGAAATAGATTTTGAAACGAATTTTAAAACTATTTATATAATTCGTTTTGAATAGAAAATCGACGAAGTATATATTATATATATTATATATATAATATAATGGCCTGAATAGAACGCGCCGCGCCGCGACAGTTCGTGAATTTCGACCATTTATTTCAAACGGACATTGCGGGAGATCCGACCGTCGGATTCTCCTAAAACCGGAACCGTTGGGTTCGCATCGAAAAGAGCTTTCTAACGAATGTGATAAATTAAAAATCTAACGGTTGGATTTGGAATTATGTCCAAATCAAATTGGAAAAAGGTCGCTATACGTGCAGTTCGATGGCCATTGGTGGAAATCGACTGTACGGGCCTGGATAAAATTATTAAAAATAGTAATAATTTGTGTAAAATCATAAGAAATGATTTGTGAAGATTTGGGATGAAAGACTCCATATTTGAAAAGATAAAAATAGATTTTTATCGAAATGAACTAGTTTTGAACTAGAAATATAATTCTATTTATTTTTAAATAAATAAATTGAATTTGAAAAGGGTTTTAAAAATAACCAGAATTTCCAATGATTGCATTGGAGTGGATTTGAATCGAAATTGTCTTCGGAATATTTCGATGTTGGAATTCGTGATTATACAGATGTTGTTATGGGAATTTGAAAGATATACATTTATATCGTTATTTCAATACGACATTTGTTAATCGTAGAATTTGATATTGAATATAAGCCGATATATTTTCTATTCAGAGCCTTGTATTGAATATCAAATGTGATTTGGGTTTGTCGTGAATGGTGTCTTCACTAACACTGTTCTTGAACCCAGTTGTGAAAAGATTAAATCTTTTTATTTAGATTTAATGAAGTGTACCAATTGAATGATATTTAATTGGAATTGAAGTGATATTGATTTTTGGGTTTATCATGAACAGTGTTTTAAATAACACTCGTTCTTTAACCCGATAATTAATGGAATGTGATTTTGGGTTTATCGTGAACCGTGTTTTAAATGACACTGATTCTTTAACCCAGCCGAAGATTAAAACTAAGTGGAGTTTTAATGAATCTTTAATTAGATTGAAATGATCGAAAATGGAGTATCACCAGTTTTGCTCCAGGCGATAGTTAAATCTTTAATTAGATTTGAACTTGAAATGGTAATTGAATTTACCGATAACACTGTGGTGTTAGATATGAAGTACTACCAGTTTTACTTCATGGGATGAATAGGTTGGGATTGGGAAATAAAATAAATGATTACTTCGGTTTGGTTCGCTAATCCCGACTAGTTTGAATTGATATTCAAAGGAGATTAAAGGATAAATTTAAAGAATTTATCTTGGATAAAATTAATGGGAACTTTTTCCCAAAGTATAGGAATATTTGAATAAAAGAATATTCTGAATTGGAATGAGGCGTATGTTGTGTTTGTGTAACACTTTTATAATATATATACGCGAGTTATTCAGAAAGACCGGGTTTATCCCATTCTGAATAACTGATTCGACGTGGTGTCGAAGATGAAGACGATGGTCGAAGACCGGAAGTCTTCACGTCGTTTGGGTGATTACTGATGATCTTGATTGGGCTGTACACCCAAGAAGATGGAAACAGTTTGTGATCGTCCAGACGTGCTTGGAGATCGATGGATATGCGGGGTACTAGGTGCCTCCGGTTTCGTTCAGACCCAGAACGGACTTGTAAATGGACTGTGTGTCTGACATTGGATTTTAGTCTGTGCGTTTGATTTCTATTAAATATATATCTGTTTGGCGGCGGAGAATTTATTCTCTTGCTTAACGCCCTTCTCTGAGACGTACGAGCTCAGGGGTTATATATTGATGGATATCAAACGCATGGAGTGAATTGCCTGTGTGGCATGCCTAAGTGGCAATTGATCGAGGCTTCTGTTGAAAAGCAAAGTCTTGTGGTGATGATCAAAGCAAGGCCTGTGTGGCGTAGCTTTGTGTAACGTTGATTCGCGAGTATCACACCCGGTATGAACCAAAAACGGGAGAGGACGTCAGGGAGGGCATGCGTTTCTTTCTAGCTAGAAGTGGCGTCAGTGGTTTTACACGCCCTGACGAGTTTGACTTATGTGGTTGTTGCTGTTGCGAGGCGCCTCGGTTATATCGGTTTCGGCCGATGCATTCTGGTCGGCTGACGGACCAGACTTACACCCCATAGGGTGGGGAGACGTAGTGTTCAGGCATAATAATCCACATCGGTGGACCGGCCCTGAGGATCCAAGGGGCAGTTGCGGCTGTTCCTGAGGGGCGGGCTAGAGCGTCTCGAATCGGTTGAGGACTATCTTTTGCCTCGGTTCATAGATGGAAATCCAATTTCCAAATACGTGACATTTGCGGTTTTATTTGTAGAACCTAGTATGGTGACATAGTGGGATGGGGCGCTTATGCCGCCTATGATTGATACTTATGATTTGAAGTTGTTTTATACACTATGCACTTATAGTAGTATCAAATGATTTGTTTTAAACGTACTAAGCATTCTTTGGCTGTTATAAGGGAAAACCCTATCCTCGGCTGCGTTGCATTGTGTGATGGGACCTGGGTCTTATAACAGCTTCATTTTTCTTTATTTAGCATTGCGCTGTTTGTTTCATGCACTGGTATTCTTGGGAGGAAACCCGTTCCGTGTTATACGGCGTGGTCCCTTGATTTACCTAACTTTGAAAATAAAGATTAACAACTGTTTTAGTTCTCACACCAGTCACATGACTGACCTGGAGTTTATTGTTTTAACCTAAACTCTGGGTGCCCCTATTTTGACACGGGCAGCTAGTAGTTTTGGTTTTGCAGATTTATATTCACAAGATCCTGGTTTACAGCTGGAACGATATCCGGAAAGCTTTGTATCCGTATATCTCCTTCTAGTTGTGTATTGTATTATTTTCCGCTGCGATGTATTTAAATGTAATTTAAATCTCTGATATTTCTGTGTAATATTCATTTATACTCTGTATATTCTTGTAATCTGATGCATTGTTGTAATATACAATGAAATGTTCTTTTATATGAGTTCTGTTGTGGCTTGTTCTCGAACTATCCGACACTTTCCTTTATGGGGAAGTTACGGGTTTTCACAAAAGAGAGGGTTAAGGTGGGTTTATATAGGAAACCTAAAGGTATAAGGAGCATACACCTTATAGGACACTTGTCCTTTCCTTATGTTTTTGATTCACGCATGTTAACACATATCCCTTAAGTGAATAAGGTGGTGACACCTCTTTAGGACACATGTTACATTCATATTAAATCATTTTGCGGCATTATTTCTAACACTTATTTTGTGTTACTAACTTGAAACACTTATTTAAGTCACAAATTTTAAACACTTATTTGTGTTGCTATGTCATTATATTTGTGTTAACAAAATTTGATTCAACAAAACATAATGACAACTCGTAATGACAAAAGTCCTGTTTTGACAAAATATATTATCAAATCTTACTTATCATATCTTTGCAATTATATTTAAATTTATATCTATCATTTAACATTTCAAAATTACCATATATATTTATGTCAAATTCAAATTCAAATTAAGTAATGAATATTCCAATTTTAATTTGGTTAAAAATTCTGGAACGTTACATTCACCCCCCTTAAAACTTTTCGTACTCGAAAACGAAATGGAATCGTAACTACTCATTCAACAAATTCAAGATTAAGATTCTTTATTCCAAAGCTCCCTGTTCTTATAATGGATATACAAGGTAAAATATTATAACAAACATATTTACGGACAACCATATCTACGTGTCCTCCAATGATAACCTCCAGTTACCTATTATATTCGATTCATCGTTTACTAGGCCAATTGCTTATACTCAACCATTTACTTCTTTCAAAAAATTTCAGAGTTATAGATTTATTCTATTAGATCTTATCTTGCGAACATAAAGGTTATTAAACTTATTCCTTTTCAGTTCCCCAAAATTACTATTTTTCTTTACATGGAAAACTCGATCATCTCAGAACTCATCTTATCAAAACGTTTTTGTTTAGATAATATCTTCTTAATATTCCCACTTTCCAAATATCCTTTAGTCAAATTGTGAAACTAAATTCATAAGGTATTCATGCTCACTTAAACAGTTCCTTTTGTTGTCACAGTATACTTTAAAACTTATCGACTGTCCAAATTCGCCGATAATTCCAGATTTTAATTCCTTATTCCTGGTTTACCTGATATAATTCTTACAACTTATCAAATTTTCTCTTTTTTATTTAATTTCATATCAATTTACCAAACAATTTCAAAAACTTATCTAAATTGGTTTAACTATATATTGATATTTTAATTGGAATCATATAGTCATCCCATTTTCGAAACTCGAAAATACATACTGATAATGCTGTAGTCATCAACAGAATCATCTTTAAGCGACTAGAGTGTGATTCTATATCTATCTAGTATACTTAAGACTTCATATATACGTTGATCAGACGTATATGCAAAATATTCTTATACTCGATAGTCCAACCTTAACATCAAATAAAATACTCAAATTCTAATTTTTAATTTCTAACCATATTGATTATTCACCTTAACAAATTTGACCCAAGTTTATCGATATTTCGAAATGTTACCCAATAATGAAATTAAATCCAAAAGGAATTTGTACTCGGGTCATTTTCCTAATAAGTTGAAGGGGCTTAATTACGATGCCATAAGAATTATTTTATGTGTAATTATAATCACAAAATGTAAACTTAACCTTAATCATTTGATTAAGTATCCAAGTTATAATTAACCATATATTTCCAAAATATGTTTCTTTCTTAAAATATAACTTTTCAAAACTCATTTCATATTTTCAAATACGCTCTCTCAAATATAATACTCCAAAATCTCATTCTAGGGCATTTCTAACCCTATCTCTAATGAGATATATTACTCCGATGGGTCTTTCCTTTTGTTCAAATGTGTCGTACCCCATTGCTTTGTATAAACCAAAGCTCTGATACCAAAAATGTAACGACCCGGCTTTTTGCCCGGTTTTCGCCAGTAATTAAACCAAATAAAATAGTTCATAAAGACGGATTATTAGGGGCACTTACACATTTTCACAAAATAAAAACAACTTTTCCATTATCATTAAAAAAATATTACATCAGAGTAACAAGAGGTACATCAAAGTACATCGATTACACATTGGAAAAGATACTAAACTCAGCGGAAGAATGCGAATGATCCAAGTCATAATAGCTTCCGCTAAAACCAGAATCCTGCTCCAACTAACTCCAAGGCTAAATCTGTGAACCAAACTACTAGGCTACCCAGGTAAAAATTATAGGCACCTAGAGTTTAGGTAAGGGAACAATAAACTCCAGGTCAGTCATAGGACTGGCGTGAGAGCTCAAAACAGTTGTTTTTAGGGTTTATTTTAAAGTTAGGTAATTCACCGGACCACACCACTAATGTGGAACGGGTTTACTCCATGTGGGTACCAGTACATAGAAATACGCAATGACTTTTTGAAAAATGAAGCTATCAAAAGCTCGTCCCACATCACACAATGCAAGCGCACACCAGATAGGCGAGTTTTGCCTTATGATAACCAAAAATGCATTGATACGTGAAAATCCTCTTTTACTTATATATATAGTGTGAAAAACCTTTTCACAAATAAATGTAGTAATCCCAACCAGCATAATGCCCCATCCTATTATACTGACAATCCTACTAGTAACCAGCGGGCTATACAATCAAAACATACGGGCTCGCAGTGGAGATGGGATTCCAACATGATGGTTCCTGGTACGAAAGATCATTCGTGGGCTCACAAACTTTCTTGCGCGCATCATCCCAGTACTCGCGGATAACGTCCAGACTCAGACTACTTTATACTAACCCACCATACATGAATCAGAGTAACCAACAAATAGCGTCCCATACTGGGGACTTCGCAGTACCCTTTCATCATCACATCCCAGTGCATCGAACATACAAAACGAACATAAAAATCTGACCACCAGTTTACCATCAATCCGGGGTGTGAGGTTCGCCGAGGTCACGATATACACAAAGCTACGCTTAAATAAGCCATGTTTTGATCATCCATAGCTCATCTCATAACTTAAGTATGCCACATTGTCCATTCACTACGCATCACTGATTTTCATCAATATATAACCTCTAAGCTCATACGTCTTAGAGAAGGGTATTAAGCAAGAGAATAAATTCTCCACCACCAAGCAGATATATATTTAACAAAGATCATTCCTACGCACTCAATTACAATGTCAGACACACACTCCATACAAGTCCGTTCTGGGTCTGAAATAAACCACAATCCAGAATTCCTTCACATATATTCGGGCTTCTTGCCACTTAACGATATAAAATCCATCTGCAAATGGGAGCGACCATTCGAGACATTTAGCAAGTCGTCCTTACGACATAATGGGTCCCGGTCTTCAATGTTGTCTCTAATGTCTTCAATTGCTCCACAACGTCGTATTATTACTTGGAATGGTTTTCAGACATACATCCGATCCTGGTCTTTCCAAATAATAAGTGCAGTTTAAAAAGACATAATTATAGAATACACAGGCTTTCTACCAATCTCCTTCCGTCTTAAATTTTTTCAAAATTAAACTTATTTAAACCCATTCTCAAATTATTACAAAATCCATATTTAACCTATCTCTTTTAAAACACATCCCTTAAATCAAAGATGATTTAGCCTTAAAGCCTTAATTAATTTTCCGTTTGATAACTCGTTATCAAAATCCAGTTTCCTTTGAAAATCCTTGATCCACATTTCAACCATAGTTTCCAATTAAATTGATTTTCCAACATTCCATTCTTTAATCTTAACTAAAAGACTATACTTTCTTTCCAATTCCTCACTTTTAATTTCCTCAAATCAAAGATCTGATTAAATCCTCAAATTACGATATGAATTTTCATAACTCAATCTCATGGGGTTTCAACAATGATATTGTTGAAAATATGATTCACGACAAAACCCAAATCAATTGATATTAAACATAAGTTACACAGAAACTGTATCTACTTATATTCGATACTCATAATCATTGAATACTATTAAGTGGAGTAACGATATAATAATATCATCCAAATTCCTCAAAGAGTGTACATTTACACCACAAAATTTCATATCAAATATCCGAAGATTATTTCTATCCAACTTATCCCAGTCAACTTAGGAAACTCGTATCTTAATTAAAAGATTTATCCAACTCTTTGACATTAGATCTGGATAGAAATACCATCAACTTATACTTAATATTAATCTCGATATCCAAATCACACTATAAGCGGAATAATGGTGAACTACCTTTTAAATTCATCAAATAGTATGAATCGTCATCTATTGGATTAATACCAAACATCCGAAGATTTATCTCCAACCATATCCAATTATTTAAAATTGAAAACCCATATTAATATCAATTTAAATTCCATATAAAATATTTCTAATACTTTTAAACCTTTGAAAATATTCCACAAATCATTACTTATAGTATGGAAAATAGTTTACGGTTTAAAACTTCAAACTAGAATGTTTTCGAAGGAAGCGTTACAATAGCATTTCAAAAGTGTTACAAAAGCGTTACAAAACAGTTATCTTAACTATTTTGATCAAAATATCATTTATCTTAGCCAAAACTTAAACTTTACAATTCAAAACACCTTTTCACAATTTGTAATGATTTTACAATTTTTTTCCATATTTTTAAAACACTAAAAATAGTTGTTTATAGTTATGGTCGACTATTGTTCTTACATCGATCTTTTCCAAAACGGTTTCAAACATAACTTGAAAAATATAACTCGAATTTAAAATCTACTTCCACTCATTTGAAAGTTCTATTTAATAGGAATCAAATGATTTTTATTTTATGGAAATCCGATTTAGATTGCAAAAGTTGTAAGTGTTTATAGTTTGCATCTAAAATACGTAAATTGCCGTTATGCAACAAGCTCTATTTTGACCATAATAACCATTATTCTATGATACTTCAAAATATCTTAGAAAACCATTATATCCTTTTATAACCCTTTTAAAATCATTTAAATTGACTATCCAAATTATTTTGGATCTAAAATTCAAATTTCATAAATTCCAATTCATTTCTAAATTCAAATAACTTCAAATTAACCTTCCCATTCGTCGGATCAGATAGGGATAGCCAGGGAGACCAGGACGTTGTGACGAGCCCAAAACCCCGTACTGATGGCGGCAAGGGTAATCTTTGGAATATAACACATAAACAGATAATAGCAGAACAGAAATATATAAATACACCAAATAATGTACAATAGAATACACTGGATAAACATAATCATCAGAGTTACACAGTATACAGAATCATACTTAGTACAAATACAATTCAGCTATACATAAATGTCTACAGCGGAAAACAAACATAATATGTACAATAGGAGCTGAACAACATAAAAAGAGATAAATGATAGAATCCATCTTCAGCTCCAGCTATCCAGGAAGAGCCTGCTAAAACCTGAATACAAGGCTGCCCGTGTAGAAAGAGGGACACCCGAGTTTGCAAGTGAAACAAACTACGAGTCAATCAAGGGACTGGTATGAGAAATCTACTTAACAAATTTATAATATGGCTAATCACAGGACCACGCCACTTTCGCGGAACGGGTTTACTCCTTTGGATTGCTAGTGCTTTACAACAAGTAAATCTTTTAAACATCGTAATGCTTTTTATAAAAATGAAGCCATTATAAGACTCAGTTCCCATCACACAATGCAACGCAAACCGGAGGATAGAGTTTTACCTTATAATGGCCAAAATATGTTTGATACGTGTAAAGTAAAATCACTTAAAATGTAAATTTTGTCGTTTAATTCTTAATCAGACTCCAACTGTAAATTAGTAAGAGGACGATTCCCTAAGTATTAACCCCGAAGGCTGAGGCCAACATCAGACCAATACCCAGGAAACCACCCATCTTAGCTCGTTTCCGGTTAGTTTCTAATTTTATATACAATCATAAATATCAACAATAGACGACATGAGCGTCCCATGCCACTATGTCGCCAAATATAGGTTTACAATCAAAACTGCACGATGTCGTATTTGGAAATTGGATTTCCATCATGAACCAAGGCAAAAGATAGTCCTTACCGACTTCGAGACTCTCTAGCCCGAGCCTCAGGGGTCAGAGCGCATCACCCCTTGGATCATCAGGGCTGGTCCACCGATGTGGATTAAAATGCCTGAACACTGCGTTTCCCCGCCCTTTGGGGCGTAAATGTGCCAACGAATGACTCCATCGGCTCCACATAGTCACTGATATATCCGAGGCGCCTCGCAACAGCAACAACCACACAGGTGAAAATAATATACATGTCAGCCAGTTTAATCACTGACACTACCTCTAGCTAGAAGTAAACGCATGTCCTCCCTGATGTCCTCTCCTGTTTATGGTTCATACATGGGTGTGAGGCTCGCAAATTAACGTTATACACAATGCTATGCCACACAGGCGGTGCTTTGATCATCAACCACAAGACTTTGCTTTTCAGCAGAAGCCTTGATCATTGCATCTTAGTATGCCACGCAGGCAATTCACACCATGCAACTGATGCCATCAATCACACAGAATGAATTCCATTGTCAGACACACAGTCCATTTACAAGTCCGTTCTGGGTCTGAACGAAACCGGAGGCATTATATACCTCGCATACCCATGATCTCCGCGTATGTCTGGACGATCACCACTCATTATCCATATTTCGGGATGCCTCCCGATCAGGACATCAGTTATCATCCAACCGAGGTGAAGATCTCCGGTCTTCAATCACCGTCTTCATCCTCGACTTCTTATCGTCGATTCAGTTATTCAGAATGGGTTAAACCCGGTCTTTCTGAGCAACTTGCGTATATAATAAACAAGTGCTACACAAACACAACATACACCTCATTCCAATTCATCATTCACTAACCGTAAATTAGTAAGAGAACGATTTCCCAAATATTAACCTCAAAGGCCGAAACCAACATCAGATCAAAACCCAGGAAACCATTCGACTTAGCTAACCTTCAGTTAGTTTATAAATTTCACATTCAACCATCAAATATCCAATAAACCGGGTGAATTCAGTTTATTTCCATTTCATATCGTTTATAATATTTTATAACGATTTATCGCTATTTTTATTTATTTAAAAATAGCCAATTTATTCAAACGACGCTTCAGGCCATAACGCGGCCGTGGCGCTGTTTTTCTTCATATTTGATTTACACATATCTTAAATCCTAGTTGTTAGATCTTCACAAATTTCATATCATTAGAAAGATCTTTTCAAAACGAATCCAACGGTTCCAGTTTTGGGAAAATCCGACGGTCGGATCTCCCGGTACATTCATTTGAAGTTTTGTTTTTAAAATACGAACTACAGTGTCGTTATTCGATTAATTTAATTATATTTATATATATAAATATAATCGATTCTGTCGCTGTTTTTCTTCAGATTTGAATTAAACATTCCAGACAATCCAACCGTTGGATTTTCTCAAAGTAGGTATCATTGGAAAGATATTTCCAAAGCGAACCCAACAGTTTCGGTTTTGGGAAAATCCGATGGTCGGATCTCCCGCACTAATCGTTTGAAATCACGGTTTCAAAACATGAACTGCAGCTTCGTTATTCGATTTATTTTAATTATATATATATATTTATATAATCTATTCTTCGATTTCAAAACCCTATTCTTTTCATACATTTGATAAAAATGATATTTTTATCCAACCAACATTTATTTCAACACTTCGCTATTTTTAACGATTCATGTATATAATAAAAATGTGATTTTTATTGTAAAGCCATTGATTTCAAAACACGACTATTTTATATAGTTCATATAGATGATAAAAATGTGATTTTTATTATAAAACAATTTATTTCAAAACACGACTATTTTATATAGTTCATATATGAGACGACCCGAACTTCCCCGTGAAGGAAAGCACGGATAGAATTGAGAACAAGACAAAATAGAACGCAGACGGAAGAACATTTCATTGCTATTACAACAATTCCATCAGATACAAGAATATACCGAGTATAAATGAATAAATTACATTCAACAAATATCAGAGATTTAAATTACATTTAAATACATCGCAGCGGAAAATAATACAAAAGCACAACTAGAAGTGATACACGGATACAGAGCTTTCCGAGCATCGTTCCAGCTGTATATCAGGAACCTGTGAATATAAATCTGCAAAACCAAAACTACTAGCTGCCCGTGCGGAAAATAGGGGCACCCAGAGTTTAGGTTAAAACAATAAACTCCAGGTCAGTCATGTGACTGGTGTGAGAACTAAAACAGTTATTAATCTTTATTTTTAAAGTTAGGTAAATCAAGGGACCACGCCGTATAACACGGAACGGGTTTCCTCCCAAGAATACCAGTGCATAAAACAAACAGCGCAATGCTAAATAAAGAAAAATGAAGCTGTTATAAGACCCAGGTCCCATCACACAATGCAACGCAAGCCGGAGGATAGGGTTTTTACCTTATAACAGCCAAAGCATGCTTGATACGTTTAAAACACATTATTTGATACTATTATAGG
Source organism: Allium sativum (assembly GCA_030737875.1). Taxonomy (NCBI): domain Eukaryota; kingdom Viridiplantae; phylum Streptophyta; class Magnoliopsida; order Asparagales; family Amaryllidaceae; genus Allium; species Allium sativum. The sequence goes on along the minus strand of CM060916.1, from coordinate 92,900,468 downwards.
TGTATAGTGTCAAAACAATTTCAATCATAAATATCAATCATAGGCGGCATGAATGACCCATACCACTATGTCGCCATACTAGGTTCTACAAATAAAACCGCACTATCACGTATTGGAAATTGGATTTCCGTCATGAGCCGAGGCAAGGAGCAAGCTCCTCTCCGATTCGAGACACTCTAGCAAATGTCCCAGGACCCCACTATGATCCTTGGATCTTCAGGGCCGGTCCTCTCTTACTTTTGAGGATTAGTTATTCCTGAACACACGTTTCCCGGTCCTTACAGACCTATATCCGAGGCGCCTCGCATTCCAACAACCACACAGGTGAAAAGTATATAAATGTCAGGGCTGGTAGGTCACTGACACCACCCTAGCTAGAAAGAAACGTCGTGCTCTCCCTACAGTCACTATCCCGTTTTTGACTCATACCGAGGTGTGAGGCTCGCGAATTCACGTTATACACAAAGCTACGCCACACAGGCCGTGCTTTGATCATCAACCACACGACTTTGCTTCTCAACAGAAGCCTTGATCAATTGCCACTTACGCATGCCACATTGGCAATTCACTCCATGCGACTGATGTCCATCGATATACAACCTCTGAGCTCGTATGTCTCAGAGAAGGGCGTTAAGCAAGAGAATAAATTCTCCGCCGCCAAACAGATGTATATTTAATAGAGATCAATCAACACAGAATAAAATCCAGTGTCAGACACACAATCCATTTACAAGTTCGTTCTGGGTCTGAACGAAACCGGAGGCACTTTCCTCGCATATCCATCCATCTCCAAGTACGTCTGGACGATCACCAACTGATTCCCTCATCCTGGGTGTACAGCCCAATCAAGATCATCAGTAATCACCCAAACGATGTGAAGACTTCCGGTCTTCAACCACCGTCTTCATCTTCGACATCTCGTCGAATCGATTATTCAGAATGGGTATAAACCCGGCCTTTATGAATAACCCACGTATATAATAAACGAATGTTACACAAACACAACAAACGCCTCAATCCAATTCAGAATATTCTTTTATTCACAAAATCACATTCTTAGGGAAATGTTCCCATTAATTTTATCCAAGATAAATTCTTCTAAATTTATTCTTTAATCCTCCTTTGGATATCATTTCAAACTAGTCGGGATTAGCGAACCACACCGAAGTAATTATTTATTTTATTTCCCAATCCCAACCTATATATCCCATGGAGAAAACTGGTAATACTCCACATCTAACACCACTGTGTTATCGGTAAAATTAATTACCATTTCACGTTCAAATCTAATTAAAGATTTAACTATCGCTTTGGAGCAAAACTGGTGGTACTCCACTCTCGATCACTTTTCAAATTTGATAATTAAAATTATCAATTCACATTTTAATCTAATTAAAGATTCATTAAAACTCCACTTAGTTTTAATCTTTCCAGAAATCGATATCTTGCCTTTAACTGGGTTAAAGAACCAATGTTATCTAAAACACGATTCACGATAAACCCAAATCACATTTGATATTGAATACAAGGCTCTGAATAGAAAATATACCGGCTTATATTCAATATCAAATTCTGAAACCAACAAATATCGTATTGGAAATAACGATATAAAATATATCTTTCAAATTCGCAAAACAATATCTGTATAGTCACGAAATCCAACATCGAAATATTCCGAAGATAATTTCGATTCAGCTCCAGTCCAATCCACGTATTGGAAATTATCGATTATTTTCAAAATCACTTTCAAATTCAATTTATTTATTTTAAAAATAAATTGATTTCAATTCTAGTTCAAAACTAGTTCATTTCGATAAAAATCTATTTTTATCTTTTCAAACGTGGAATTTTCCAGCCCAAATCTTTCCAATTCACATATTATAATTTTACACAAATTATAGATATTTTTAATAATTTTATCAAGGCACGTACAGTCGATTTCCAACAACGGCCATCGAACTGCACTTACAGCGACCTTTTTCGAATTTGATTTGGACATAATTCCAAATCCAACCGTTAGATTTCAAATTTCTAATATTCATTGGAAAGCTCTTTTCGATACGAACCCAACGGTTCCGGATTTAGGAGAATCCGACGGTCGGATCTCCCGCAATGTCCGTTTGAAATAAATGGTCGAAATTCACGAACTGCCGCGGCGCGGCGCGTTCTATTCAGGCCATTATATTATATATATAATATATAATATATATTTCGTCGATTTCCTTTTTAAAACGAATTTTATAAATCGTTTTAAATTCGTTTTCAAAACCCTTTCAACACTACATTCAATTTCAAATCGATTTGATTTCAATTCAATTCGAGTTCATTTCAATTCAATTCAAATTCTAACTCGTTTCAATTCAATTCAAATTCAAATTCAAATTCGTTTCAATTCAATTCAATTCGAATTTACTTTCTATTTGATCTAATTCGAATTCGTTTCAAATTGATTTCAATTCACTTTCAGTTCGTTTTAAATTTCAATTTCAATCTAATTCAATTTGAATTCATTTCTATTTTACTCGAATTCAAATTCACTTTCTATTCAATTCGAATCGAATTCACTTTCTATTCGATTCGAATTCATTTCAAATTGATTCAATAAAATTTCAATTTTTAATCTAATTCAATTTGAATTTCCTTTCAAAATATTAAATCTTGAAATCACTTTTCAATATTCATTATAAAACGAATAAAATCGATATAAATATCGTTCGCGTCAAAATAACGCATCTCTAATCAACACGGCTTTATATATTTCAATAAATTCGTTATTCTATTCAACAAATGAATATTTATTTCCTTCAACACATGAATTTATATTTCTTTAAACACACGACTAATCTCAACACATGAGTACTGTCAACACATCACTATTTTTGTTATGTAAAATATTTTATAAAACTATGGTATCTATCGTTTGATTTTCAATTAGACTTCTACTAGGAAGTAGTTCTAATTTTATATATGATAAAGATGTAAATTTTTATTATATAAAATATTTCACTCAACACATGAACATCGTCAACACAAGACTATTTTTATATTCAACACATGAATTTTCTTTTATAATATTCATTATTTTCCCGATTGGAATGAGGCCCAATCAATCACCATATAATGTTAATTATATGGATTCCATACAACACATGTATATAATAGCATTGAAAAATAATCAACCATCAACCAAAGTGCACTACACTGTATAAGCATCAAATATAGATATCTAACGCTTATAACAGCCTGTCAATCAATCGATCGACATATTTAATCAATCAGGATGAGTGAACATCAAATTTCATCCCAACACCCGTGTGGGGTTTCAAACAATCAAACACAGATTTTATTTGTGCAGTTGGGCGACGTGTAAAATTTATCGACCCAATCGATATCAGTCAAATCAGTGTATACAAACAAATCGGCCGATTTGTTTATAAATATTTATTTATTCACTTTCACGTTAAAAATTATATTTTTAACGACCAAACTATTTTATTTTAACACTTGAATTTCTATTCAGTTCATTTACTCAATAAAATGATATTTTTATTTTTCTAACATATTTTAGAAAATTTCGGCGGCATAACGGTACGATACTAGAAACGGGACAAGGCCTAGCCTTATCCCCGGTCTAGTGAAGGCCCACGCCATTCACACATCAATCAAATCCATTCCATTTCACCAAACAATTCAATTCAAACCCAACAACCTAACCAACTACTCAACCAAACAATTTAACAAACAAGCCATCCATGGTCTGTGGATGACGGGTGTCGGGTGCTACTAAGCACCGTCTACATCCTAGTATATATATATATATAACTAGAAAAAGAGAATTTGAGTGAGAAGTTCTCACCGAAAGCTATCCAATACCACGACTCTTCATTAATAGAAATCTTCTTCGTTATCCCATCTTCGTCATCTTCGTTGCCCGTAGTCACTATATATATAAAAATCACACATTTTTATATTTCGATGTCTTTAAAATAAAAATCACATTTTTATTTATTCACTTTCAATTTAAAAGTCATATTTTTATAATCACTTCATATATTTAAAAATCGAATTTTTACTTTGCTATTCAATATATAAAAATCATATTTCCTTACCGCTAATATATAGATAAAAATTCTATTTTTATAATGCTATTCTCTATATAAAGATTTCGCCTTTTCGAAAATATAGATTTCATCATTATAAAAATCATCACTTTACTTCAACGTATATAAAATAAAAATCAGATTTTTATTTCGCTACATATACAAAGATGATATTTTTATATTCTCTATCCTATAAAGATTATATTTTTAATACCTTAAAAATATAAAAATCATATTTTTAATATTTCTATATAGTAAAGATCACATTTTTCATCTTCTACAATATAAAAGATCATATTTTTATTATCTATATAATATGAAAATTATATTTTCAACCTTTACATACGATAAAAATTATATTTTTAACTTCCTTATCATATAAAAATCATATCTTTACCTTTCCTATCGAATAAAATTCAGTTTTTAAATTTTCCTATCGAATAAAATTCAGTTTTTAAATTTTCCTATCGAATAAAATTCAGTTTTTAAATTTAGAAAAATAAATAAAACTTGAATTTAAAACTTACATGGTTTTCAAATGGGGAGGAGGGGTCCTTGCGCTCGGTAGAGGGTTGTCGGGGTTGTCGGCTAGGGTTTCAGGCGGGAGGGGGTGCGGGCGATGCTGGGGAGGGCGCCTAAGGCGGTTGTCTTCATCGAAGGGCGGAGGGAGGAGAAGAAAGGAGGCGGCGGTAGGCAGGGCGGTGCGGTGGGTTGTGGGTGTCGCGGTTTTTACAGAGGAGCGAGGAGAGAGAGAGAGAAGCAGGCGGAGGAGAAGCAGGAAGAGGGGCGGAGGATCGGAGGGGGGGGGGGGGTCGGCGCCAGGGCGCGGCGGGCCTGGTGGCAGCGGCGGTGGCGGCTTTGGTCCCCCCGTCGTTCGCCTTTTTTTTTCTTTTTTTTTTATTTTTCGTTTCTGAATGAAAACGAGAGGGGGGGTTATATAATTTAATTAAATTTTTTTTTATTTATTTTAATTGCAAAAAGTTGACTTTTACAAACGACCTCTAAACGAGGTCCACCGCCTGTCGTCCACAGCATATTACCCCTATTCCGAACACAATGGGATATGTATCGCAGGTTGATTTGATCGTTTGAATCAGTTCCCGTTAAATTTACATTTAAATCACTATATTGAATTTTAAACGTACATTTCAAATTACCGGGGTCACATACTAACTCTAAAAATTCTCAAAAAATATTTTCTAGCTTCGTATTGACGATACAGTCCTAACAAAACTAGTTTCGTCGAATTCTGAGACCGTTAGAAAAATGGCCAATTTCCAGTCGATTAAAATCAATTGAAACCGGTCAAACGCGTTTTCCTTTGCCACGCTCACATATTGATTCGAAAAATTATGAAATTTTAAACCTAGCAATAATTTGACCCTGCGGATCCAACAAAACTGGTTTCGTCGAAATCCGAGGTCATTTGCAAAATGTCCATTTTTAAGGGCCTGAATTCCATAGCGACTATTCAGAATTTTCAACTGGACATATCTTTTGATTCTCGCTACGAAATTTTGATTTTTCGGATTCGTTGGAAAGATATTATCAATTAGATCCTAATGTTTTTGGTTTCACTAAAATCCGGATTGTTTTGCACCCGGTACATTCAATTGAAGTTTGAAATCGAATTATCGAACTACCGCGCCATTTTCAATTCCTATTTATAATTATATATAAATATTATATATTCTAACGACGACGCGTATAATATATACGTCGAATTCTATTCAAAATAAATTTCTCGTCGTTTTTATTTAAAATAATTCATTTTAAATATTCAAAATTCGCTAAAATTGCCAAAATAAAAATTTTAAACTGGCCCAGATTTTCGGGTTGTTACAATCTCCCCCACTTAAAACTTTTCGTCCCCGAAAAGGAACAAAGTCGAAAGTGGTTTGATTAATCAACTCTACGTTCGATCTGGCTTCCATTCTCCAACTCTTTAGTTTCTGAGAATTTTCAAAATTTCAAAAATTTGGCTAACACCCTAAATTTTTGAAAAATTTCGCCATAACCTCCCCTGCACCGGGAGCATCGGGGAATTTCAAATAGCTTCCCCGGTCCTTCAGATCTCAAAAAGAAAAAAGAAAAAGCCAAGCGGCTAGCCAATAGGCTCACAAAATCATCATCACCCAAACAAAACAGGAAATTATGTAGTAAACATGTACCTATTTGTCGGGCAAACAAATTTTACTCTTCGGCTCTAGCCTCCTTGCTATGACCTGTTCAATGTAAGTATATGTATATGCAAGCAAATGCGACCAATTTTCAATATAGTTCAATATTCGGTTCAATTAGGCATAAATGGTTCAAAATTAGCAAACAATTAAACAAACAACACAAACATCAATCAATTAGTGAATTAGAGTTTCAAATTCTTAATTTTGATACATATACAGAAAATCATGTTTTGATGCCAATTCACAACAATGTATTCTAACTATACAAGTTTTGGTTCTCACACCAGTCTAATGGAAATATATAGAAATCACACTTTCGAAACTCGAATATGAATACTGATGATGTGGCCACATCATCAGAATTATCCCCGGGTGTCTAGAATGTGATTATATATCTATCCAGTATATTAAAACTTCGACTATACGTTCATGACGCGTATACGCGAAATCTATATATACTCGATTGTCCATATTCAAAATAAATAAATAATCAAATACGTATAAAGCGATTTAAATTTTAAAACAATATTGTTTTCATTTGAAAAATATACTCTTCACACTCGTTCTAGGATACTACTGATCCTATCTCTAACGAGTAATTCTAATTGGATATTACTAATCCAATATCTGATGAATTCTTTCGTATGGTTCTAATGTGTCTTGTTCTCGAGCTCTGTAAACCAAAGCTCTGATACCAAAATGAGACGACCCGAACTTCCCCGTGAAGGAAAGCACGGATAGAATTGAGAACAAGACAAAATAGAACGCAGACGGAAGAACATTTCATTGCTATTACAACAATTCCATCAGATACAAGAATATACCGAGTATAAATGAATAAATTACATTCAACAAATATCAGAGATTTAAATTACATTTAAATACATCGCAGCGGAAAATAATACAAAAGCACAACTAGAAGTGATACACGGATACAGAGCTTTCCGAGCATCGTTCCAGCTGTATATCAGGAACCTGTGAATATAAATCTGCAAAACCAAAACTACTAGCTGCCCGTGCGGAAAATAGGGGCACCCAGAGTTTAGGTTAAAACAATAAACTCCAGGTCAGTCATGTGACTGGTGTGAGAACTAAAACAGTTATTAATCTTTATTTTTAAAGTTAGGTAAATCAAGGGACCACGCCGTATAACACGGAACGGGTTTCCTCCCAAGAATACCAGTGCATAAAACAAACAGCGCAATGCTAAATAAAGAAAAATGAAGCTGTTATAAGACCCAGGTCCCATCACACAATGCAACGCAAGCCGGAGGATAGGGTTTTTACCTTATAACAGCCAAAGCATGCTTGATACGTTTAAAACACATTATTTGATACTATTATAGGTGTATAGTGTCAAAACAATTTCAATCATAAATATCAATCATAGGCGGCATGAATGACCCATACCACTATGTCGCCATACTAGGTTCTACAAATAAAACCACACTATCACGTATTGGAAATTGGATTTCCGTCATGAGCCGAGGCAAGGGGCAAGCTCCTCTCCGATTCGAGACACTCTAGCAAATGTCCCAGGACCCCACTATGATCCTTGGATCTTCAGGGCCGGTCCTCTCTTACTTTTGAGGATTAGTTATTCCTGAACACACGTTTCCCGGTCCTTACTGACCTATATCCGAGGCGCCTCGCATTCCAACAACCACACAGGTGAAAAGTATATAAATGTCAGGGCTGGTAGGTCACTGACACCACCCTAGCTAGAAAGAAACGTCGTGCTCTCCCTACAGTCACTATCCCGTTTTTGACTCATACCGAGGTGTGAGGCTCGCGAATTCACGTTATACACAAAGCTACGCCACACAGGCCGTGCTTTGATCATCAACCACACGACTTTGCTTCTCAACAGAAGCCTTGATCAATTGCCACTTACGCATGCCACATTGGCAATTCACTCCATGCGACTGATGTCCATCGATATACAACCTCTGAGCTCGTATGTCTCAGAGAAGGGCGTTAAGCAAGAGAATAAATTCTCCGCCGCCAAACAGATGTATATTTAATAGAGATCAATCAACACAGAATAAAATCCAGTGTCAGTACACAATCCATTTACAAGTTCGTTCTGGGTCTGAACGAAACCGGAGGCACTTTCCTCGCATATCCATCCATCTCCAAGTACGTCTGGACGATCACCAACTGATTCCCTCATCCTGGGTGTACAGCCCAATAAAGATCATCAGTAATCACCCAAACGATGTGAAGACTTCCGGTCTTCAACCACCGTCTTCATCTTCGACATCTCGTCGAATCGATTATTCAGAATGGGTATAAACCCGGCCTTTATGAATAACCCACGTATATAATAAACGAATGTTACACAAACACAACAAACGCCTCAATCCAATTCAGAATATTCTTTTATTCACAAAATCACATTCTTAGGGAAATGTTCCCATTAATTTTATCCAAGATAAATTCTTCTAAATTTATTCTTTAATCCTCCTTTGGATATCATTTCAAACTAGTCGGGATTAGCGAACCACACCGAAGTAATTATTTATTTTATTTCCCAATCCCAACCTATATATCCCATGGAGAAAACTGGTAATACTCCACATCTAACACCACTGTGTTATCGGTAAAATTAATTACCATTTCACGTTCAAATCTAATTAAAGATTTAACTATCGCTTTAGAGCAAAACTGGTGGTACTCCACTCTCGATCACTTTTCAAATTTGATAATTAAAATTATCAATTCACATTTTAATCTAATTAAAGATTCATTAAAACTCCACTTAGTTTTAATCTTTCCAGAAATCGATATCTTGCCTTTAACTGGGTTAAAGAACCAATGTTATCTAAAACACGATTCACGATAAACCCAAATCACATTTGATATTGAATACAAGGCTCTGAATAGAAAATATACCGGCTTATATTCAATATCAAATTCTGAAACCAACAAATATCGTATTGGAAATAACGATATAAAATATATCTTTCAAATTCCCAAAACAATATCTGTATAGTCACGAAATCCAACATCGAAATATTCCGAAGATAATTTCGATTCAGCTCCAGTCCAATCCACGTATTGGAAATTATCGATTATTTTCAAAATCACTTTCAAATTCAATTTATTTATTTTAAAAATAAATTGATTTCAATTCTAGTTCAAAACTAGTTCATTTCGATAAAAATCTATTTTTATCTTTTCAAACGTGGAATTTTCCAGCCCAAATCTTTCCAATTCACATATTATAATTTTACACAAATTATAGATATTTTTAATAATTTTATCAAGGCACGTACAGTCGATTTCCAACAACGGCCATCGAACTGCACTTACAGCGACCTTTTTCGAATTTGATTTGGACATAATTCCAAATCCAACCGTTAGATTTCAAATTTCTAATATTCATTGGAAAGCTCTTTTCGATACGAACCCAACGGTTCCGGTTTTAGGAGAATCCGACGGTCGGATCTCCCGCAATGTCCGTTTGAAATAAATGGTCGAAATTCATGAACTGCCGCGGCGCGGCGCGTTCTATTCAGGCCATTATATTATATATATAATATATAATATATATTTCGTCGATTTCCTTTTTAAAACGAATTTTATAAATCGTTTTAAATTCGTTTTCAAAACCCTTTCAACACTACATTCAATTTCAAATCGATTTGATTTCAATTCAATTCGAGTTCATTTCAATTCAATTCAAATTCTAACTCGTTTCAATTCAATTCAAATTCAAATTCAAATTCGTTTCAATTCAATTCAATTCGAATTTACTTTCTATTTGATCTAATTCGAATTCGTTTCAAATTGATTTCAATTCACTTTCAGTTTGTTTTAAATTTCAATTTCAATCTAATTCAATTTGAATTCATTTCTATTTTACTCGAATTCAAATTCACTTTCTATTCAATTCGAATCGAATTCACTTTCTATTCGATTCGAATTCATTTCAAATTGATTCAATAAAATTTCAATTTTTAATCTAATTCAATTTGAATTTCCTTTCAAAATATTAAATCTTGAAATCACTTTTCAATATTCATTATAAAACGAATAAAATCGATATAAATATCGTTCGCGTCAAAATAACGCATCTCTAATCAACACGGCTTTATATATTTCAATAAATTCGTTATTCTATTCAACAAATGAATATTTATTTCCTTCAACACATGAATTTATATTTCTTTCAACACACGACTAATCTCAACACATGAGTACTGTCAATACATCACTATTTTTGTTATGTAAAATATTTTATAAAACTATGGTATCTATCGTTTGATTTTCAATTAGACTTCTACTAGGAAGTAGTTCTAATTTTAAATATGATAAAGATGTAAATTTTTATTATATAAAATATTTCACTCAACACATGAACATCGTCAACACATGACTATTTTTATATTCAACACATGAATTTTCTTTTATAATATTCATTATTTTCCCGATTGGAATGAGGCCCAATCAATCACCATATAATGTTAATTATATGGATTCCATACAACACATGTATATAATAGCATTGAAAAATAATCAACCATCAACCAAAGTGCACTACACTGTATAAGCATCAAATATAGATATCTAACGCTTATAACAGCCTGTCAATCAATCGATCGACATATTTAATCAATCAGGATGAGTGAACATCAAATTTCATCCCAACACCCGTGTGGGGTTTCAAACAATCAAACACAGATTTTATTTGTGCAGTTGGGCGACGTGTAAAATTTATCGACCCAATCGATATCAGTCAAATCAGTGTATACAAACAAATCGGCCGATTTGTTTATAAATATTTATTTATTCACTTTCACGTTAAAAATTATATTTTTAACGACCAAACTATTTTATTTTAACACTTGAATTTCTATTCAGTTCATTTACTCAATAAAATGATATTTTTATTTTTCTAACATATTTTAGAAAATTTCGGCGGCATAACGGCACGATACTAGAAACGGGACAAGGCCTAGCCTTATCCCCGGTCTAGTGAAGGCCCACGCCATTCACACATCAATCAAATCCATTCCATTTCACCAAACAATTCAATTCAAACCCAACAACCTAACCAACTACTCAACCAAACAATTTAACAAACAAGCCATCCATGGTCTGTGGATGACGGGTGTCGGGTGCTACTAAGCACCGTCTACATCCTAGTATATATATATATAACTAGAAAAAGAGAATTTGAGTGAGAAGTTCTCACCGAAAGCTATCCAATACCACGACTCTTCATTAATAGAAATCTTCTTCGTTATCCCATCTTCGTCATCTTCGTTGCCCGTAGTCACTATATATATAAAAATCACACATTTTTATATTTCGATGTCTTTAAAATAAAAATCACATTTTTATTTATTCACTTTCAATTTAAAAGTCATATTTTTATAATCACTTCATATATTTATAAATCGAATTTTTACTTTGCTATTCAATATATAAAAATCATATTTCCTTACCGCTAATATATAGATAAAAATTCTATTTTTATAACGCTATTCTCTATATAAAGATTTCGCCTTTTCGAAAATATAGATTTCATCGTTATAAAAATCATCACTTTACTTCAACGTATATAAAATAAAAATCAGATTTTTATTTCGCTACATATACAAAGATGATATTTTTATATTCTCTATCCTATAAAGATTATATTTTTAATACCTTAAAAATATAAAAATCATATTTTTAATATTTCTATATAGTAAAGATCACATTTTTCATCTTCTACAATATAAAAGATCATATTTTTATTATCTATATAATATGAAAATTATATTTTCAACCTTTACATACGATAAAAATTATATTTTTAACTTCCTTATTATATAAAAATCATATCTTTACCTTTCCTATCGAATAAAATTCAGTTTTTAAATTTTCCTATCGAATAAAATTCAGTTTTTAAATTTTCCTATCGAATAAAATTCAGTTTTTAAATTTTCCTATCGAATAAAATTCAGTTTTTAAATTTAGAAAAATAAATAAAACTTGAATTTAAAACTTACATGGTTTTCAAATGGGGAGGAGGGGTCCTTGCGCTCGGTAGAGGGTTGTCGGGGTTGTCGGCTAGGGTTTCAGGCGGGAGGGGGTGCGGGCGATGCTGGGGAGGGCGCCTGAGGCGGTTGTCTTCATCGAAGGGCGGAGGGAGGAGAAGAAAGGAGGCGGCGGCAGGCAGGGCGGTGCGGTGGGTTGTGGGTGTCGCGGTTTTTACAGAGGAGCGAGGAGAGAGAGAGAGAGAGGATCACGGGAGAGAGAAGCAGGCGGAGGAGAAGCAGGAAGAGGGGCGGAGGATCGGAGGGGGGGGGGGGGTCGGCGCCAGGGCGCGGCGGCCCTGGTGGCAGCGGCGGTGGCGGCTTTGGTCCCCCCGTCGTTCGCCTTTTTTTTTCTTTTAATTTTTATTTTTTTTTATTTTTCGTTTCTGAATGAAAACGAGAGGGGGGGTGGGGTTATATAATTTAATTAATTTTTATTTATTTATTTTAATTGCAAAAAGTTGACTTTTACAAACGACCTCTAAACGAGGTCAACCGCCTGTCGTCCACAGCATATTACCCCTATTCCGAACACAATGGGATATGTATCGCAGGTTGATTTGATCGTTTGAATCAGTTCCCGTTAAATTTACATTTAAATCACTATATTGAATTTTAAACGTACATTTCAAATTACCGGGGTCACATACTAACTCTAAAAATTCTCGAAAAATATTTTCTAGCTTCGTATTGACGATACGGTCCTAACAAAACTAGTTTCGTCGAATTCTGATGTAACGACCCGCAAATCCGTGCTATCTGAGTTGACTAAATACACCACACGTCCAACCCAAATAACACAGAAATACGAACCATTAATAGGAAGAAGTTAGAAGACGAGAAATAGGAAGAAAGAAATATTAGAATAGAAGAAAAACGAAGATCACAACTCACAGCGGAACGAATAAAATATATTATATAACATAAGCTTTGAAATACAAATCTGTTTTGTACATATACACATACCATCATCAGAGTACACATAACATTTGATTCAGCGGAAGTAACTCTAAATAACTAACGTTGAAGCCTCCTTCTTCAAGCTCCTCCAAGTGTATCTGTAAAAGCCTGAAACACTTGACTGCCCGAACAAATTTGGGCACCCAAGAGTTTAGGAAAACAAAACAAAACAAACTCTGGGTCAGTCATGGGACTGGTGTGAGTAAACTCCAACCACTTGTTTAACTTTAAAAATCCTTCCAAAAGAAAAGATAATAGTAAGACCAGCCCACACATAAACACGGACGGTTTTTACCTTACTATAACCCAAAACACTTTGATACGAAAATCCAGTAATATTATAATAATGTCTACATCAAGTAAATAACCAAATAGCAGAACGCTTGCATCTCACGCTCCACATATATAGTATAAAATCAAAAACCGCATGGCGCTTATTGGAGATTGGATTTCCAACATGACAAGGTATGGAACCACCTTCCGATGATGTATCTCTAGAGGCGAATACACCTTGGTTCAACAAGAACGTCTTGCAACCCGGCCCACACATGACCGACCACTCATTTCGCTTGAGTGTATCGAATGTATATCACCAACGGTTGGACTCAAACCACCGTTCCCGAATGGGCAGAATCGATAGATTTAGAAACAAAAGGAATTTCTCTAGATAGGTGATTATACACCCTAATGGGTGCGACCCACATAGCCATGCTGCCTGCCCGATTTTTGTCCTTTCCCGGTTGTTGAGGCCTGAGGCTACGATTACTTACCATTCCTTGATAGCACAATCACTTTGAATGCCACATTGTCAGAGCCGTTAATCACTAGTTGAGTTTGCACAAATATTCTGGATATTATGCTAAGGGATAAATCCGTTGCAACCATATACATTCATACAGACCAACCCATTTGATCATTGGAAATACTCTGTCAGACATTCGTCCATTTACGTTCGTCCTGGGATTGAACGAAACCGAAGGCACTATTTCTATTAATAGAAAAGCCCTTGCACTTTACTCCGTCTTCAATATATTCAGCATACTTGGTTCGCAACGCTTATGCCGATACGGAGTGGTTCTTTGGATAATAATCCAACCGGTCTCTCCATATTGACAACGATGGTCAAAAACTTCGATAGTCTGTGATTTAACTATCGAATAAAAACAAGTGTTCATCCAAACATATCAAACAAATCACTGGGCTCTTTAATTAATATTTCATTAATTAAATCTCTTTTCCATTTCCTTAACAATATTTGTCATCCAAATATTTCAATAATCAATCTTGGTCCTTTACGCTATTTTTGATTTCGTTTCCTTATCGAATTCTATATATATCGATATATAGATTTCTAATTGTCAAATTTCTTAAAAATATTCTAACTCCTTAAATTTCCGGAAAATTTCGCCATAACCTCCCCTGTATCGGGAGCATCGGGAAATTTCAAATAGCTTTCCCGGTCCTTCTAATCTCAAAAAGAAAAAGAAAAAGCCAAGCGGCTAGCCGATACGGCGCATAAAACCCATATATGAATTAAACATGTACCTTTTGTCGAGCACATTATTTATATACCTGCATTATCCTTGCCCCATACCTGTCTCCTGTATGTCTATACCTGTCCCATTTATTTCAACTTCGTACACTCGTTTGACTCAATTCGTTAAAGTAATTCTTTAACTAACTCTCTGCCTATCTCGCTTGTGTATTTGAATATATTTCAACACGTTTCGAATATATTTCCACTTACTTATCAATCAATTGAATTCAAATTCCAATTTTAGTTCTATATTCGATTTCGAATATATATTTACAATCCCAAATTTCACTTTTCAAAGTTCGACTTTAGTTCAAACTCGATTAACTAATTCTCCTTTGATTTAGTTAATTCTATTCAATAATCAAAAATAGGATTATTGTTTCCAAAAATCATCTTCTTCACTTCACTTGAGTTCACATTTATTTTCTAACTCAAGTCTAGATTTTTAAATGGAAATCCGGATTTTTATTTGCTTAAAAATCCCAATATTTATATATAAAATCCATTATGGTTTATAATGGTTTATGGCGCTGCTTTTCTAAAAATTTGATTTTGACATATCTCAAAATCTATACGACGAAATTCAGATTTTTCTCTTCTATCAGAAAACTATTATCAAATCGGTCCGGACGTTTCTTGTTTCGAAGAATTCCGACTTCAATTGAGTCCTGTATACTCGATTGAAGTTCGAATCGCTATTTTACGAACTGCAGCGCTGCGGCGAGTTCGTTTTATATATATTTATATATAAAAACCTTTTAAACTTCTTTAAAATGAATTCAACTCCCTTCTAATATATATATATATATAGATATATATATATTCCAAATTCCATTTGAATCTTTACATTTCAAATTCCATAGTTTTAAATCCTGTATTCAAATCCCATTTGAAATCCTTTATTCGAATTCCATTTCAAATCATTTATTCGAATTCTATTTCAAATCCTTTATTTAATTTTCACTTTAATTCAATTCCTTTTTGAATTTCTATATTTGAAATTCATACTTGAAATCCCATTTCAAATTCATACTTGAATTCAAATATCCAAACACCATTTAAATTTCTATTTGAAATTCTAAATGTTTCAGATTCCATTTCTCTTATTTGAAATTCCCAAAATTTCAAATTACATTCTTCTTTTATTTGAAATTCCATTTTTGAATTTCCTTTATTCCAATCCCATTTGAATTCTAATATTCAAACTTATTTTCAACGCCATTTGAATTTCTTCACTCAAAGTCATTTGAATTCCCTTGAATTCAAATTCCATTTCAAAATCATTTGGATTTCCTATTTTGAAATCCTATTTGAAATTCTATTTCCAATTCTACTTTGAAAATCCTATTTCAAAGTTTATTTCAAATTCTATTTTGAAATCTCATATTCAAATCTCTATTTGAATTTCTGTATTCAATTCCATGTTCAAATTCAATACTCGAATTTCTATTTCAAATCTCTATTCAAATTTCATATTTGAATTCCATTTCAAATCTCTATTCAAATTTCACATTTGAATTCTTCCTTGAAATACTATATTTCAAATTCTATTCAATTCTTCTTTGAAATTCTATATTTCAAATTCTATTTAATTCTTCTTTGAAATTCTATATTTCAAATTCTATTTTGAAATTCTACATTCAAATCTTTATTCGAATTTCTTATTCCAATTCCTTTGAATTCAAATTTTATTTTAATTTCTTGAATTCAAATTCTATTTTTCCATTCTAATTTCGTCTATTCAAATTCTATTTGAACTTCTATTTGAACTTCTAATATTCAATCTCTTCTTAAAATTCAAATATTTAAACCCCTTTTAAAATTCAAATGTTATACTCAAATTTCACTTGAGTTATATATTTAAAAATTTCATTTCACATCCTGTTTTGAAATTTCATTTCAAAATTCCAATTTCACGCTTGTATTTCTATTTCTGAATTATCAAATGACAATTCTTTTCACTTCATTTATAACTTCGTTATAAAAGAACTATTTATAAACTTCGTTTATAAAGAACTACTTGTTTTATTTTCCAAAAACAAGTTTATATTTTTATTCCATTAAAAATTCAAATTCTATTTAAAAATAGAATTTTTCCTTTTTTTTAAATCTCCAATATCCTTTCACGATATTTTTATAAATCAATATTCAAGCCCAGTGATATTTAAAACAATCAAACCATTCAAATTTCAATCATTTGATTTATAACACGTCATATATGAATATATATGAAATCAAACAAACGACAACAAACAGATAATATATTTTTGAGGAATCCAGTTGGATTCCTTCAACCTGTTTCCTGCATCCACAGATGTTAGCATATAAATAATACCCATTCTGCTTCGTGGCAGAATATCGTGGTATAGAAGGTCATCCACTAATCATAGCGTGGGGCGTATAGGGTAATCATCCGCTATGGTACCGCGGGCATCCGCTAATGAGACTGCGGGAATCCAACCAATCAATCAACCCAATATATATATATATATATAGCCTAAATAACTAATATATATAAAACAACCATAAAAACATTCACACAAGCAACAGACAATTATTTTTAATGAAATAAAAATAATTCTAAAGGTGAGTGAGATTTACTCACCTTGTCAGCCGAATATCTGATTTAAATTTCTATATCGTTGGCTTCAAATCATTCTGGTTTGACTCATACACAAACCTTCGCCTATACCAATTCAACGCACTCTGTTTGGTCGAAATCTGTTGATGTATTAAATATGTAAGCATGTTACAACATTGTATACATTTTATGTGTTAATAATCATATGATAAAATTAATTTAAATCTAATCACTATTATAAACCTTAATTTCCTATCTTAACAAAATTACTTATGAAAAGGGTATACCTTTTTTATAAGCTTAATGCAAATTTAATTAATCATTATTTGTTAATTAAAAATAAATTAAAACCATTTCACCCGGATAAAGTATTTAAGTTGATTACCTATCTTGAATAAATTCATACCTTAATCATCACTGCCCTCCTTCAAGCCATAAGCTCCACACTGTCCCGACAAACCCATTGTCGAACTCCACAGCATTTTCCCAAAATCACACCATCTAAATCACAGTCCAAACTCCTTCAGTAGCCTACACCTAAAAACTGATCTCCTCCTTACATCACAAAACTAAAAACCAACTCGTAAATGTTCTCCAATTCATCAGCGTCGACCTCTGAAATCACCTCAACTTTTCCCATTTGGTCTCCTCGGAAATCACAGTGACACAATTTAAATCGCAACCCTAAAATGGTCGTAATCCCCTTGGAAAATCCTCGAATAATGGTGACCATGAATCCTCATCTTTTTGTTGTAAACCGCAAGCTATCCGTTGACTGTCCAAGGTCAGAAAACCCCCAAACTCCATCGCAACTAACACCCGTGAACAGTATCAGCTCCAATCTTCACACGTCGACTCTTCCCTAATCTGCGACTTCACCTGAATCGTAGCATCCTTTCTCAACGTCGATGCCATCCAAATGCAACATCCTTCATCCACAAATCGCAAGCCTCACAACAAAGTCGATACTCAATCCATCTCAGAATAATCGAGCTTCACAACCCTAAAAATCAGAGATTTAATCTCCTCAACCGCCGAACCCTCAACCCTCCAGTCCACCGTTAACTTAGTCGAACTCCCCCTTGTCGCACGCCTCCCTTTGATTCGAACTTCATGGTTTCGAACGCAAATCCCTTTTCCCCCTTTTTCCCTTCTTACGGTGGGTTTTGATTTGCTATAACTGGCAAAAAGAATGAAGAGGAAAGGATTTGGTTGTTTCGGGTTTTACAAATGGAGAAATGATGAAGCTCCGAGTTGATTATATAGATGTGGTAGTAAACAATTAGTACGAGACCATTTATTTGTTGTTCAGATTTGCGTTGAAGGTTAGGGACAAAAATTGGTGCTCGAGAAGAATAATAGGTCTGCTGAATGAAACAGAGGTCGGCTGATGTAATATAGGGTGGCGCCATTAAAACTTGTCTTCCTTGATTTGATTTTGTTTAATTAAATAATAAAATATTTCACGGTCCCTTAAATCCAAAACTCTGAACCGCTTTTTCAACCCAACGACCAACGTTATAAGGTTATAACGCTAATTTGAATTCAACGAAATAGATTATACCATTTATTTTGAACGTATATTTAAAATAGCCATATTAAATCAATTTAAATTCAAAACAAATTTCAATTATCATTGTTCATATTTAAATCGTATATATACATTGATCATCTAAACTGTTTCGATTCAATTTTACCTTTGAATTAAATTGTTTAGTTTTCGTATTTTCGAAACTTATCAAATTAAATCGTATTTCGATTATTTAATCGATAATCGAATAAAATACCATTTATATTATAAATTCAATATTTAAAACTATATTAAATATTTAAAATAAATCGACGAAAAATCTGGGTCGTTACATTCTTCCCCCCTTAAAATAATTTCGTCCTCGAAATTGCTAAGTCAGGAAAAATGATACAAATCCATTACCTTTCAACAATCCACTTATGTTGAAACTCAACTCCTCATATTTCACAAATTTTAGTTCTACCAAAACATTTGGTTTCTCATTCACATGCATTCAAATTGATTCTAAATCAATTCATTCACTTGATTTATTTAACTTGTTTTAAGTTAAATTTTAATTCCAGAATTCGAATTCCCGGGTTTTTATTTCAAGTCCTTTTGAGATAATATATAAATATGAACATATATTTATAATCCTTTCAAATTCAAAATATTTGAATTTTTCAACTAAACTTGTTTTCTTTTAAACAAATTCCCAAAAAAAAAAAATTCTAAGGTAGCAATTCATCACTTAGAAACTCGGAAATGAACACTGATGATGTTGCAATCATTATCAGAATTATTTTCCAGCTACTGAAGTGAGTTCAGTGCTTTATTATTTCAAAATTCTCTAAAATGATTTTCTTTTAAATCCTTTTTAAAACAAATCTATATTATTTTAATATACTTTGAAAAATATTTTTCAACTTCCCAGGATTTTGAATTCTGAATTCTGGTTTGAATTTAATTCTAATTCATCTCATTTGTATATATTTCATTCATATACAAATTCAGTTTGGTTATAAATAACCATTTCAATTTTTATAAATCTTATCTGATTATAATGATATCAATCAACACATCCATATAATATAGTAATTTCAAAAATTATTCCTTCTATATCAAAATAGAAATTTTGGGTAAAATTATTTCATTTACCCATTTAAAACAATATCATGTCGTATTTTCTGTTCAAGTGTTTAGAAATCCCTATCGACTTCGTGGCGTCCCACGATTCGACCAGAATTCATAAACTACTCAACAGACTAGCCAACACAATATAAAACAACTTTTATATCAACTAACAAATACGCGCTCTCGTATATATACGCTCAACTCATTCTAGGGTACTGCTGACCCTATCTCTAATGAGCACATGCCACACAAGCCTAGGTGTTCGCTCAACCTAAGCTCTGATACCACTGTAACGACCCGCAAATCCGTGCTATCTGAGTTGACTAAATACACCACACGTCCAACCCAAATAACACAGAAATACGAACCATTAATAGGAAGAAGTTAGAAGACGAGAAATAGGAAGAAAGAAATATTAGAATAGAAGAAAAACGAAGATCACAACTCACAGCGGAACGAATAAAATATATTATATAACATAAGCTTTGAAATACAAATCTGTTTTGTACATATACACATACCATCATCAGAGTACACATAACATTTGATTCAGCGGAAGTAACTCTAAATAACTAACGTTGAAGCCTCCTTCTTCAAGCTCCTCCAAGTGTATCTGTAAAAGCCTGAAACACTTGACTGCCCGAACAAATTTGGGCACCCAAGAGTTTAGGAAAACAAAACAAAACAAACTCTGGGTCAGTCATGGGACTGGTGTGAGTAAACTCCAACCACTTGTTTAACTTTAAAAATCCTTCCAAAAGAAAAGATAATAGTAAGACCAGCCCACACATAAACACGGACGGTTTTTACCTTACTATAACCCAAAACACTTTGATACGAAAATCCAGTAATATTATAATAATGTCTACATCAAGTAAATAACCAAATAGCAGAACGCTTGCATCTCACGCTCCACATATATAGTATAAAATCAAAAACCGCATGGCGCTTATTGGAGATTGGATTTCCAACATGACAAGGTATGGAACCACCTTCCGATGATGTATCTCTAGAGGCGAATACACCTTGGTTCAACAAGAACGTCTTGCAACCCGGCCCACACATGACCGACCACTCATTTCGCTTGAGTGTATCGAATGTATATCACCAACGGTTGGACTCAAACCACCGTTCCCGAATGGGCAGAATCGATAGATTTAGAAACAAAAGGAATTTCTCTAGATAGGTGATTATACACCCTAATGGGTGCGACCCACATAGCCATGCTGCCTGCCCGATTTTTGTCCTTTCCCGGTTGTTGAGGCCTGAGGCTACGATTACTTACCATTCCTTGATAGCACAATCACTTTGAATGCCACATTGTCAGAGCCGTTAATCACTAGTTGAGTTTGCACAAATATTCTGGATATTATGCTAAGGGATAAATCCGTTGCAACCATATACATTCATACAGACCAACCCATTTGATCATTGGAAATACTCTGTCAGACATTCGTCCATTTACGTTCGTCCGGGGATTGAACGAAACCGAAGGCACTATTTCTATTAATAGAAAAGCCCTTGCACTTTACTCCGTCTTCAATATATTCAGCATACTTGGTTCGCAACGCTTATGCCGATACGGAGTGGTTCTTTGGATAATAATCCAACCGGTCTCTCCATATTGACAACGATGGTCAAAAACTTCGATAGTCTGTGATTTAACTATCGAATAAAAACAAGTGTTCATCCAAACATATCAAACAAATCACTGGGCTCTTTAATTAATATTTCATTAATTAAATCTCTTTTCCATTTCCTTAACAATATTTGTCATCCAAATATTTCAATAATCAATCTTGGTCCTTTACGCTATTTTTGATTTCGTTTCCTTATCGAATTCTATATATATCGATATATAGATTTCTAATTGTCAAATTTCTTAAAAATATTCTAACTCCTTAAATTTCCGGAAAATTTCGCCATAACCTCCCCTGTATCGGGAGCATCGGGAAATTTCAAATAGCTTTCCCGGTCCTTCTAATCTCAAAAAGAAAAAGAAAAAGCCAAGCGGCTAGCCGATACGGCGCATAAAACCCATATATGAATTAAACATGTACCTTTTGTCGAGCACATTATTTATATACCTGCATTATCCTTGCCCCATACCTGTCTCCTGTATGTCTATACCTGTCCCATTTATTTCAACTTCGTACACTCGTTTGACTCAATTCGTTAAAGTAATTCTTTAACTAACTCTCTGCCTATCTCGCTTGTGTATTTGAATATATTTCAACACGTTTCGAATATATTTCCACTTACTTATCAATCAATTGAATTCAAATTCCAATTTTAGTTCTATATTCGATTTCGAATATATATTTACAATCCCAAATTTCACTTTTCAAAGTTCGACTTTAGTTCAAACTCGATTAACTAATTCTCCTTTGATTTAGTTAATTCTATTCAATAATCAAAAATAGGATTATTGTTTCCAAAAATCATCTTCTTCACTTCACTTGAGTTCACATTTATTTTCTAACTCAAGTCTAGATTTTTAAATGGAAATCCGGATTTTTATTTGCTTAAAAATCCCAATATTTATATATAAAATCCATTATGGTTTATAATGGTTTATGGCGCTGCTTTTCTAAAAATTTGATTTTGACATATCTCAAAATCTATACGACGAAATTCAGATTTTTCTCTTCTATCAGAAAACTATTATCAAATCGGTCCGGACGTTTCTTGTTTCGAAGAATTCCGACTTCAATTGAGTCCTGTATACTCGATTGAAGTTCGAATCGCTATTTTACGAACTGCAGCGCTGCGGCGAGTTCATTTTATATATATTTATATATATAAACCTTTTAAACTTCTTTAAAATGAATTCAACTCCCTTCTAATATATATATATATATATAGATGTATATATATTCCAAATTCCATTTGAATCTTTACATTTCAAATTCCATAGTTTTAAATCCTGTATTCAAATCCCATTTGAAATCCTTTATTCGAATTCTATTTCAAATCATTTATTCGAATTCTATTTCAAATCCTTTATTTAATTTTCACTTTAATTCAATTCCTTTTTGAATTTCTATATTTGAAATTCATACTTGAAATCCCATTTCAAATTCATACTTGAATTCAAATATCCAAACACCATTTAAATTTCTATTTGAAATTCTAAATGTTTCAGATTCCATTTCTCTTATTTGAAATTCCCAAAATTTCAAATTACATTCTTCTTTTATTTGAAATTCCATTTTTGAATTTCCTTTATTCCAATCCCATTTGAATTCTAATATTCAAACTTATTTTCAACGCCATTTGAATTTCTTCACTCAAAGTCATTTGAATTCCCTTGAATTCAAATTCCATTTCAAAATCATTTGGATTTCCTATTTTGAAATCCTATTTGAAATTCTATTTCCAATTCTACTTTGAAAATCCTATTTCAAAGTTTATTTCAAATTCTATTTTGAAATCTCATATTCAAATCTCTATTTGAATTTCTGTATTCAATTCCATGTTCAAATTCAATACTCGAATTTCTATTTCAAATCTCTATTCAAATTTCATATTTGAATTCCATTTCAAATCTCTATTCAAATTTCACATTTGAATTCTTCCTTGAAATACTATATTTCAAATTCTATTCAATTCTTCTTTGAAATTCTATATTTCAAATTCTATTTAATTCTTCTTTGAAATTCTATATTTCAAATTCTATTTTGAAATTCTACATTCAAATCTTTATTCGAATTTCTTATTCCAATTCCTTTGAATTCAAATTTTATTTTAATTTCTTGAATTCAAATTCTATTTTTCCATTCTAATTTCGTCTATTCAAATTCTATTTGAACTTCTATTTGAACTTCTAATATTCAATCTCTTCTTAAAATTCAAATATTTAAACCCCTTTTAAAATTCAAATGTTATACTCAAATTTCATTTGAGTTATATATTTAAAAATTTCATTTCACATCCTGTTTTGAAATTTCATTTCAAAATTCCAATTTCACGCTTGTATTTCTATTTCTGAATTATCAAATGACAATTCTTTTCACTTCATTTATAACTTCGTTATAAAAGAACTATTTATAAACGTCGTTTATAAAGAACTACTTGTTTTATTTTCCAAAAACAAGTTTATATTTTTATTCCATTAAAAATTCAAATTCTATTTAAAAATAGAATTTTTCCTTTTTTTTAAATCTCCAATATCCTTTCACGATATTTTTATAAATCAATATTCAAGCCCAGTGATATTTAAAACAATCAAACCATTCAAATTTCAATCATTTGATTTATAACACGTCATATATGAATATATATGAAATCAAACAAACGACAACAAACAGATAATATATTTTTGAGGAATCCAGTTGGATTCCTTCAACCTGTTTCCTGCATCCACGGATGTTAGCATATAAATAATACCCATTCTGCTTCGTGGCAGAATATCGTGGTATAGAAGGTCATCCACTAATCATAGCGTGGGGCGTATAGGGTAATCATCCGCTATGGTACCGCGGGCATCCGCTAATGAGACTGCGGGAATCCAACCAATCAATCAACCCAATATATATATATATATATAGCCTAAATAACTAATATATATAAAACAACCATAAAAACATTCACACAAGCAACAGACAATTATTTTTAATGAAATAAAAATAATTCTAAAGGTGAGTGAGATTTACTCACCTTGTCAGCCGAATATCTGATTTAAATTTCTATATCGTTGGCTTCAAATCATTCTGGTTTGACTCATACACAAACCTTCGCCTATACCAATTCAACGCACTCTGTTTGGTCGAAATCTGTTGATGTATTAAATATGTAAGCATGTTACAACATTGTATACATTTTATGTGTTAATAATCATATGATAAAATTAATTTAAATCTAATCACTATTATAAACCTTAATTTCCTATCTTAACAAAATTACTTATGAAAAGGGTATACCTTTTTTATAAGCTTAATGCAAATTTAATTAATCATTATTTGTTAATTAAAAATAAATTAAAACCATTTCACCCGGATAAAGTATTTAAGTTGATTACCTATCTTGAATAAATTCATACCTTAATCATCACTGCCCTCCTTCAAGCCATAAGCTCCACACTGTCCCGACAAACCCATTGTCGAACTCCACAGCATTTTCCCAAAATCACACCATCTAAATCACAGTCCAAACTCCTTCAGTAGCCTACACCTAAAAACTGATCTCCTCCTTACATCACAAAACTAAAAACCAACTCGTAAATGTTCTCCAATTCATCAGCGTCGACCTCTGAAATCACCTCAACTTTTCCCATTTGGTCTCCTCGGAAATCACAGTGACACAATTTAAATCGCAACCCTAAAATGGTCGTAATCCCCTTGGAAAATCCTCGAATAATGGTGACCATGAATCCTCATCTTTTTGTTGTAAACCGCAAGCTATCCGTTGACTGTCCAAGGTCAGAAAACCCCCAAACTCCATCGCAACTAACACCCGTGAACAGTATCAGCTCCAATCTTCACACGTCGACTCTTCCCTAATCTGCGACTTCACCTGAATCGTAGCATCCTTTCTCAGCGTCGATGCCATCCAAATGCAACATCCTTCATCCACAAATCGCAAGCCTCACAACAAAGTCGATACTCAATCCATCTCAGAATAATCGAGCTTCACAACCCTAAAAATCAGAGATTTAATCTCCTCAACCGCCGAACCCTCAACCCTCCAGTCCACCGTTAACTTAGTCGAACTCCCCCTTGTCGCACGCCTCCCTTTGATTCGAACTTCATGGTTTCGAACGCAAATCCCTTTTCCCCCTTTTTCCCTTCTTACGGTGGGTTTTGATTTGCTATAACTGGCAAAAAGAATGAAGAGGAAAGGATTTGGTTGTTTCGGGTTTTACAAATGGAGAAATGATGAAGCTCCGAGTTGATTATATAGATGTGGTAGTAAACAATTAGTACGAGACCATTTATTTGTTGTTCAGATTTGCGTTGAAGGTTAGGGACAAAAATTGGTGCTCGAGAAGAATAATAGGTCTGCTGAATGAAACAGAGGTCGGCTGATGTAATATAGGGTGGCGCCATTAAAACTTGTCTTCCTTGATTTGATTTTGTTTAATTAAATAATAAAATATTTCACGGTCCCTTAAATCCAAAACTCTGAACCGCTTTTTCAACCCAACGACCGACGTTATAAGGTTATAACGCTAATTTGAATTCAACGAAATAGATTATACCATTTATTTTGAACGTATATTTAAAATAGCCATATTAAATCAATTTAAATTCAAAACAAATTTCAATTATCATTGTTCATATTTAAATCGTATATATACATTGATCATCTAAACTGTTTCGATTCAATTTTACCTTTGAATTAAATTGTTTAGTTTTCGTATTTTCGAAACTTATCAAATTAAATCGTATTTCGATTATTTAATCGCTAATCGAATAAAATACCATTTATATTATAAATTCAATATTTAAAACTATATTAAATATTTAAAATAAATCGACGAAAAATCTGGGTCGTTACATCTGAGACCGTTAGAAAAATGGCCAATTTCCAGTCGATTAAAATCAACTGAAACCGGTCAAACGCGTTTTCCTTTGCCACGCTCACATATTGATTCAAAAAATTATGAAATTTGAAACCTAGCAATAATTTGACCCTGCGGATCCAACAAAACTGGTTTCGTCGAAATCCGAGGTCATTTGCAAAATGTCCATTTTTAAGGGCCTGAATTCCATAGCGACTATTCAGAATTTTCAACTGGACATATCTTTTGATTCTCGCTACGAAATTTTGATTTTTCGGATTCGTTGGAAAGATATTATCAATTAGATCCTAATGTTTTTGGTTTCACTAAAATCCGGATTGTTTTGCACCCGATACATTCAATTGAAGTTTGAAATCGAATTATCGAACTACCGCGCCATTTTCAATTCCTATTTATAATTATATATAAATATTATATATTCTAACGACGACGCGTATAATATATACGTCGAATTCTATTCAAAATAAATTTCTCGTCGTTTTTATTTAAAACAATTCATTTTAAATATTCAAAATTCGCTAAAATTGCCAAAATAAAAATTTTAAACTGGCCCAGATTTTCGGGTTGTTACAATATATATGATAAAAATATGATTTTTATTATAAAAAAATTTATTTCAAAACACGACTATTTTATATAGCTCATATATATGATAAAAATATGATTTTTATTATAAAACAATTTATTTCAAAACACGTCTATTTTATATAGTTCATATAGATGATAAAAATATGATTTTTATTATAAAACAATTTATTTCAAAACATGAATGTCGTTCAACACATGAATTTCTATTCAACACATGAATTTCCATTCAACACAAGAATATAGTTTCAACACATGAAAATAACTCTAACACTTGAATATTATTGAAAATTTCGGCAGCATAACGGCAGGGTAGTTAAAACCGGGACCATCCCTAGTACGGCTCCTGGCTCTACCTTAAAGCCTCGCAGCTTTTGACAATGGGGATTTCATGCATCTAGTTCGCACGCAGGCGGCATGTTTATTTTTTTTTTCTTTTCCATAAACTAATCCTATGTGGTTTCAACCAAATAATTCTCAACCACAAACGGGTATTTTTCAACCACAATCAATCAATTTCAACCACAAACAATTCTAATCAACCATTCGCTATCAACCAATTTTCACACCAATCATAACCAATAAATATCGTCCATGGTTTGTGGACGAGGGGCATATATATATATAATTATATTTCACTTCTATTTCAACACATATATAATTTTTACAATGCATATATAACTTATACATCGAACGTACAACTTATACAATGCTTATACATGAGGTGTACAACGCTTATATAACTCATACATCGACTATATAATTTATACATCGTCGTTTTCCATATCGTTTATAATTCAGAAATCTCACATTGGGTTCCACTCTACCAAAAATAGAAGAAGGCTCAGAAAAATATGTGGTCTCTTCTAGAATGTAGAAGACGTCCACACGAGTCCACTGTCTCTTGTTTCACTTAATTTCGTCTAAAATCGAAAAAGATGTGATTTTTACAGTGAAATCAAAAACCGTAGCGCTTTAAAGTGCTATATAATAGTTTAAAATAATTTAAACTGTACCTCAACCGTTTTGTTCCAAACTAGGTTTTGATTTTCACGCCAATCCGTGCAACAATTCGTTGATCGGTCTTCACCACAAGGAAGAGGGAGGAGAGGCGTGTCTAACGGTGGCGGAGGCGTCAGGCTCGATCGCCTGTAGAGGTGGCGGTGGCGAGATAAAGTCTCCGACTTTGGAGGCCTGGATCTCGTGATTCACTTGACGAGAGGGGGTGCAACGACCATGAATTTGAAGCTTGAGGGGAGCTCTTCAAAAAACCCAACTGGGTCGAAGGCTATCGATGTCTGTAGGAGGAGAAAACGAGGAGAGAAGGGAAGAAGGAGTGCCGCCGATCGTTTCAGGAGGATTACGGGGAGAGAGAATATGATGTGGCCCAATGATATTTTTTTAGTATTTATAAATTTTAGAAATAAAAAAATACCCCTTATCTCATACGAACTCCAATCCAAACCCAACGACTGTCGTCCCTAGCTAAATACCCACATTCCGAACATAATGGGATATGTTTCGTACGCCCGTTCGACTGTTTTAGTCAGTTTTTCATCAAATTAAAATATAAAACATTCAATATTTGATTTGAACATACATTTCAATTTGCCGGGGCCACATACAGATTCTAAAAATTCCCGAAAAATAAATCTTGCTATGTTTTGACGATACGGTCCCAACAAAACTGGTTTCGTCGAATTCTGAGGTCGTTTGCAAAATGGCCATTTTCTGGTCGATCCAATTTAATAGAAATCGACTAAACACATTTTCCTTTGCCACGCTCACATACTAGCTACAAAAATTATGAAATTTGAAACCTAGTAATAATTTGACATCCCTGATCCAACAAAAGTGATTTTGTCGAATTCTGAGGTCGTTTGCAAAATGGCCATTTTCACGGGCTATATAAACTCTATAGCGGCCTTTCTGAAAATTCATTTGGCCATAACTTTTGCTTCCCGCTACGAAACTTCGATTTTTCAGATTCGTTTGAAAGATATTCACTAACAGATTTAAATATTTTTGGTTTCACTAAAATTCGTTTTGTTTTGCACCCGGTACAGTCAGTCAAATTTTGAATTGAAAATTTGAAACCGCCACGCCATTTCAAGCCTTGTTTATAATTCCAAATAATTATATTGGTTGTCAAACATCGATTCAAACACAATTTTCGTCGTTATTATTTAAAATATTTATTTTAAAATTTTAAAATCCACTAAAATAGCCATATTAAAATTTTCAGACTGGTTCAGATTTTCCGGGTTGTTACAAAACTTCATTTCCAAACCCAAGCCTAGACACAATCCTCTCTGTCATCCTAGAATGTTCCGGTATTTATTTATTCATTTAAAGAACTTTAACAATATATATGAATTCATACATATGGTCTTTTCCAATTATTAACCTTCAATTACAACAAGGATATTGCTTTAATTTATGAAGGAGATTTTTCGATCACCAATGTGATACCATAATTGTTGTGTCATAGTGTGTGCAAAACAACAACAACCATTTAAACATACATAGCAACCATCATCAACCTGATTCAATAAATCATAATTGTGCACAAGCGTTATAACACTAACGCTTAACAGTGTGTGTTCTAGACTTCGCATCCATCACAACAAATATCAATCATCATTAACCTATAATAATTCATCACTATATTTAAATTAGTCTAGCTAATAATTAAATATATAAACCCTGGTTAAAGAGTTCTCACATAATAGCTTTCCAAATCTCCACGGTTGGCGAGCCTAGCTGAACGAACCCTCAGATAGTATTTTCGCGCACCATCTTCTTTGCCAATATACACACACACAAATATATATATATATATATGTATGTATGTATATATATATTAATCTGATCTCTTTATAAGAGGAGGAGGAAGGACTTTGCCAAGGTAGTGGTGGTGGTGATGGAGGCCGAATTTTTAAGGAGGGAGGAGGAAAAAGGCTAAGCCAAAATGGTGAAAGGAAGAGGAGAGGTGAATGGCTTAGGAAGCCATGGATAAGAAGGGGAGAAGGATGAAAGAAAACGGAAGAAATGAGAAATGGAGAAAGATGGTGAAAAGAGAGGGTTAAGGTGGGTTTATATAGGAAACTTAAAGGTATAAGGAGCTTACACCTCATAGGACACTTTTCCTTTCCTTATGTTTTTGATTCACGCATGTTAACACATATTCCTTAAGTGAATAAGGTTGTGACACCTCTTTAGGACACATGTTACACTCATATTAAATCATTTTGCGACATTATTTCCAACACTTATTTTGTGTTACTAACTTGAAACACTTATTTAAGTCACAAATTTTAAACACTTATTTGTGTTACTTTGTTATTATATTTGTGTTAACAAAATTTGATTCAACAAAATATAATGACAACTCGTAATGACAAAAGTCTTGTTTTGACAAAATATATTATCAAATCTTATTTATCATATCTTTGAAATCGTATTTAAATTTATATCTATCATTTTACCTGTAAAAATTACCATATATATTTATGTCAAATTCAAATTAAGTAATGAATATTCCAATTTTAAATTGGTTAAAAATTCTGGATCGTTACAACTCCTAGCTAGAAGGAAACATATGTCCTCCCTGAAGTCCTCTCCCGTTTCTGGTTCATACCGGGGTGTGAGGCCCGCGAATCAATGCCAAACACAAAGCTAGCTATTTAAAGCCCTACTTTGATCATCAACCACAAGGCTCTGCTTTTCAACAAAAGCCTTGATCACTACATCTCAGCATGCCACACAGGCAATTCATGACATGCAACTGACGTATATCAATCACATAGAATGAAATCCAGTGTCAGACACACAGTCCATTTACAAGTCCGTTCTGGGTCTAAACGAAACTGGAGGCACCTTATTCCCCATCCCATATGTCCGATATTGGAGAAAGGTCCTCGCACATCCGAATGATCAACAAGTACGTCCGGACAACCACCACTGTAACCCCTTCAGGGGAGCAACTCCCATCAAAGGCGTCAAGATGTGAAGATCATCGGTCTTGCACCGTCTTCATATCTTTGACTTCTAATCGTCGATCAATTATTTGAAGTAAGAATTAAGTCGGCCTTTTCGAATAATTCCCATATATTTAGAATTAAAATCAATTCATTTTCATGGTTAAATTATTTGACATGCATAATTCAGTTCATTAATGTAATTTTCACGTCAAACACATTCAACCATCAAATATCCGATAAATCGAGTAAATTCTGTTTATTTCCATTCCATATCGTTTATAATATTTTATAATGATTTATCACTATTTTTATTTATTTAAAAATAGCTCATTTATTCAAACGACGCTTCAGGCCATAACGCGGCCATGGCACTGTTTTTCCCAGATTTGATTTACACATACCTGAAAATCTAACCGTTGGATCTTTACAAATTTTATACCATTAGAAACATCTTTCCAAAGCGGACCCAACGGTTCTAGTTTTGAAAAAATTCGACGGTCGTATATCTCGGTACAGTCGTTTAAAGTTACGATTTCAAAATACGAACTGCAGCATCGTTATTCAATTTAATTTAATTAATTATATATATATATATATTCCATCCTGGCGCTGTTTTCATTCAAATTTGAATTAAATATTTCACACAACCTAACCGTTGGATCTTTGCAAATTCAGTATCGTTGGAAAGATATATTAAAAGCGAACACAATGGTTTCCGTTTCGGGAAAATCCGACGGTCGGATCTCCCGTAATAATCGTTTAAAATCACGATTTCAAAACACAAACTGCAGCGTCGTTATTCATTTTAATTAAATTATATATATATAATCCATTCTTCGATTTCCAAACCATTTTCGTTACATATATTTGATAAAAACAATATTTTTACCCAACAAATATTTATTTCAACACATGACTATTTTTAACACTTCATATATATAATAAAAGTGTGATTTTTATTGTCAAAACAATTTATTTCAAACATGAATATTTTTAGCGATTCATATATATAATAAAAATGTGATTTTTATTGTTAAAACAATTTATTTCAAACATGAATATTTTATATACTTCATATACATGATAAAAATGTGATTTTTATCTTTCAAACAATTTATTCGTCATATGAATATTTTTCTAACACATGAATATATTTCAACACATGAATATAAATCAAACACATGAGTATTTCAGAATATTTCGGCAGCATAACGGCAAGGGGTTTTAAACCGGTACCATCCCGAGTATGGTTCCCCGCTGCGTTCCCTAAGGGCTTATCCTTATAATCTAAATATTTCGATCATTTTCATATCACAATGGATTTTTCCACAAACAATTCCAATTTTGTTTCAACCACAAACAATCATTATCAACCATTCACATTTATCAACCAAATTTCATGTCAACCAAAATCCAAACAATCACAACCAATATATATCGTCCATGGTCTGTGGACGAGGGGAGTGTGTGTTTGTGTGTGTATATATATAGGCCGAAGTGTGTGTGTGTATATATATATATGTATGTATGTATGTATGTATGTATGTATATAAATATATTTCACTTTCATTTCAATTTCATTTCAACTCACATATGATTTTTACAACGTATATATAACTTATACATCGAACATACAATTTATACAATGCTTATACATGATGTGTACAACACTTATATAACTTATACATCGATTATATAATTTATACATCGCCATTCCATATCGTTTTGAATTTAGAAATCTCAGACTGGTTTCGACTCCTCCAAAAATTCTCCGGCCTCTTCTAGAATGTAGAAGACGTCCATACGAGTCCAATGTCTCTTGTTGCACTGAATTTTGACCACATAGCAAAAAGATATGATTTTTATAAGTTTGCAACGCTTTTATTTGTCGAAATCAGTTTTAAATATATAAGCCGTACCTCAACCCTTTTGATTTAAAACTAGGTTTGCAAAAATCATTCAATCCGTGTAGCGATTCGTCGATCGGGCTACACCACGAGGTAGGGTTTCGAAATCCGCGCTAGAGGGTCCCCACTCCTGTCAACTCGAACTAGAGATGGAGGAGGAATCGGGCGCGCGACGGCGGGACTTCAGGGGCTCCAGTGTTGACAAATACCAAATGAAAAATCACCAATCCTATATGGATTTGAAGATCGTGGAGTGTACTACAGAGTCCTCAACTAGAGCGCTCGATTTCGTGGAGCGGATTGGAAGAAAAAGAGGAGAGAAGGGAGGAGCACTGATCATCGTTCGCTCGAGGGGGGTTTGTCCGGTCTGAAAAGTAAACGATGAATTTGATTGGCCCATGGGTTTTTATTTTAATTTTTAATTTAATTAAATCCAAAAATACCCTCTTCTCATAAGAACTCCAATTCAAACTCAACGACTGTCGCCCCTAGCTAAATACCCCCATTCTGGACACAATGGAATATGTTTTGTAGGCCCATTCGACTATTTCAGTCAGTTTTTCTTCAAATTAAAATATAAAACATTCAAATATGGATGTGAAAATACATTTCAATTTGTCGGGGCCACATACTAATTCCAAAAATACCAGAAAAATAAATCTAGCTATGTTTGAACGATACGGTCAACAAAACTAGTCTCGTCGAATTTGGAGACCATTTGAAAAATGGCCATTTTCTGGTCCATCCAAATTGACTGAAATTAACCAAACACGTTCTCCTTTGCCACGCTCACATATTAACTCCAAAAATTATGGAATTTGGAATCTAGCAATAATTTGACATTCCGGATCCAACAAAAGTGGTTTCATCGAAAACGGAGGTCATTTACAAAATGTTCATTTTCAAGGGCTATATTAATTCCATAGCGACCTTTCTGAAAATGGTCGTAACTTTTAATTCCCGCTATGAAATTTTGATTTTATAGATTCATTAGAAAGATATTCTTAAACATATTTAAATATTTTTGGTTTTGCTAGAATCCATTTTATTTTGCATCCTATGCAGTCAATCAAAGTTCGAATTCGAATTTTCAAACTGTCGCGCTATTTCCAGCTCCTTTTTAAAACTAAAATAAATATATTCACTATAACTTTGATCCAAAAAAATTTTGGTTGTTATTATTTAAAACATTTTATTTTAGATATTCAAAATTCATTAAAATAGCCAAATTTAAAATTTTAAATTGGTTCAGATTTTCTGGGTTGTTACAATCTCCCCAACTTAAAATCTTTTCTTCCCTAAAAAGGAACGAAGCTGATAGTTGTTTAACTAACTAACTTAAATTTCATTCTATCTTCCATTCTTCAACTTTTCAGTTTCTAAGAATATTCTAATTCTTCAAAAATTTGGCTAACACCCTAAATTTTCGAAAAATTTCGACATAACCTCCTTTGTATGGGGAGCAGTTTGGAAATTTATTGGGTCGTATTAGGCACCCAATAAATCCTAAAAAGCATACACATATTTATAGTGATATATCCCGGTGTCCACAGGGGAGTGTTTATAGATCATAACTCCAAAGAATAAATTCTCGTCACCCTATAAATGGTTTTTTGTGCCTTAATGATCAAAGAGACATGTTTATTGTCATATCCAGACCCGTGTGGGTTTTTTTATTAATCTGGCAATTTATCGTTACATTTTATATAGTCCATATCAGTCTTCGGTTCAACCTGTAATATAGTCATCGCCATACAAGCCTCTCGCTTGTATGGTAAATCTTCAACCTCGCCACTTAAGCTCCAAATGCTTATGTGGTATATGATAGAGTATGTTATCTTCACGAAGTATGCCACGTAGTGTAGTTCAAAATTAATCATTACTATCCTATAGCGATGTTTATTATTTCACACAGAACAACCAGCACTCCGCATCCAATGGTATTCACAGGAGTTGATATATAAATAAAATTGCGCATCTAACTCATTAAGGTTTACCTATTTGTCGGGCATGCAAATAAATTCTTTACTCAACAGCAAATCCATTTACCTATTCAAACATATATAATGTAAATGCATATATTCCAATCAATTTTTAAATCAGTTCAATATTTGATTCATTTGCATAAATTTACCATTCATTCTCTTATTGATTAGAATAATTATTTTTCCAAAATTTTGATTTATCAAATTCATAATCACACAACACAACTAGCAATCAATTTATTTGTTAACTTTTCAAAAATAGACTAATTAATTCATATACTCTTTTAAAATCATTCAGACTATATAATTAAAAAATTTACATCCATGAAAAGGAAACAACAGCAAAGTAGAGAACAAAACAGAAATGCAAAACATGGTAAATGTACCTTGCACCAGAGTTAATCAGAGATATCCACCCTACAATCGGGATAGGCTTTCTTAATGCTCTCCTCAGTTTACCAAGTACATTCTCGTGGATCTCCACTCCATTGCACTTTGACTAAATGAACCTTCTTGTTCCTCAGCTCTTTAGTTTCTTTGCCAACAATCTTTATCGGCTCTCTTCTCACAGCTAATTCTGGAGTAATTTCCAAATCCTATTGCGCGGCTTCTTCCACGACCAAGTTTGGATCATGTACATGCTTTCGAAGCAGAGATGCGTGAAATACATCATGTACTCCAGGCAACCAGTCAGGCAATTGAACCCTATAAGCGAGAGTTCCAATCTGTTCGAGCATAGGAAATGGACCAATAAATCTGGGCGCCAATTTCCGTGATTTGCCAAACCGGAGTATTCCCCTCATCGGAGAAACCCTTAAATACACATAGTTACCAACAGAAAAAGAAAAATATCTTCTTCTTGAATCTGCATAGCTCTTCTATCGGCTTTGAGCTGCTAGCAGTCGCTTCTTAATGAAATCTACTTTGTCTGAAGCTTCGCGAATCATATCGGGCCCCAATACAAGTCTATTGTCCGGTTTTACCCAACAAGTGGGAGATCTGCACAGTCGACCATACAATGCTTCGAATGGTGACATTTTTAGGCTCGCTTGGTAACTGTTGTTGTATGATAACTTAGCCAAATGCAAGTGGTCTTCTCATGATCTGCCAAAATCAATAACACATGCCCGCAATAAATCTTCTAGTATACAGTTCACCCCCTCAGCTTGGCCATTTATTTGAGGATGATAAGCGGTGCTCAAGTTCAGCTTTGTTCCCAATTCTGCTTGGAATGATTC
Source organism: Allium sativum (assembly GCA_030737875.1). Lineage (NCBI taxonomy): Eukaryota > Viridiplantae > Streptophyta > Magnoliopsida > Asparagales > Amaryllidaceae > Allium > Allium sativum. Next base: position 92,864,213 of record CM060916.1, on the reverse strand, counting down.
CTAGAATTTACTAGAAAAAATGGGGTCCCGATCACTAACGATGCTCATGGGAACTCCATGCAGTTCCACAATCCCTTTGAAATAAATCTTTGCCAGACTTTGATTGGTTCTATTTGATCTGACAGGTATGAAATTGTAACACCCCACCTCCGCTAGGGTCACTCACAAAGGGAATGCACTAGCTTTGGTGGAGCATTATCTAGGTAAACATACACAGAAATATTACAAGACAGAACATATAAAGCAGCGGAAGAAGAACCAAATTTTATTACTTTAAAAATCTAGGAAGGTCTAAAGCCTTTTTACATCAAAATGCCATTAAATCCATTATATCGAAATCTGTCTTGCAATAGTGAAGAAGCATAAAACCATGGTCATAAATCATTCCCCGAGTAAAACAGTAAAGCAAGCCATAGCCAAGGGAAATCCAAGCCGTACATGAAAGAGCCTTGGAGCTTGGTAAGATCCGAACTAAGCTGTATTCCCACCCTACGAACTTGGGGGGGGAACGGAAGAAAAAGAGGCGAAACAAAATGGGTCAGTCATAAAGACTGAGTAAGTCCTTGTGAATTTCAGCATAAAAATAGGTAAAGATAACATGGCATGAATAAATTGAAAGTAAACATAACGATGATGACAAGATAGGCAAGTTAAACTAGGATAACAAGATAAACTACGGTAACAAGATAAACTAAGGTCACAAGAAAACTAAGGTAACAAGATAAACTAAGGTCACAAGAAAAACCAAGGTAGCAAGATAAACTACGTATATCATCGCATGTTTAACATTCTCTGCACCAACTGTACTAGTACCCCAACCCGTATCATCCTCTCCATGCATATGTACAGTCCCTTGCCGTATATCGTGCGGGTTTCATCACATATTTCTATACTACTTTAACGTGGTGCCACCATTCTTGAAATCGTTTGGACTGCCACCCTTGTTCAAACTAGGTTTTCTTATCATGAACTATCGCGTGTTCAACTCGAATTTATGCCACCTAGGACCACTAGGGATTATGCTACCTATTGAACGTTTTCTTGATTCGTTTAGGGTTTATGCCACCTAGGACCACTAAGGATTATGCTACCTAACGAATTCCATGTAACAATCTATTAATCGATCGGCTCTCTACAAGTCATAGCTCGTTCGTGTGTATGTGTCAAACGACCCAATCACGAAATGTAGTTACCTGTACTAGGCCCACCATATGGTGTATCAAGCCCTATGGTGCCAACCATCGACACAAATCAAGCACGCACAGACAATCCTACTGATGCCTAATGCCTGCTTTTTCTGCTCCGGAGTGTGGGCACGCCCGCGATCCGTTAGAACCTACACTGGCGCACCCACACAGTCGTCGTTCTGGTCGCTTACAATCATCCCAGTAATCGTGCCCCACCATGCCTAGTTCCAGGGTACCATGATACATCTAGTGGGTTACTGTTGAAACGGACCACGTAACTAGGGTTTCCGTCTAGTAGGTTAAGTGTTGTCATTTACCCACCGGTCTAGCATGTCAAGTTGGTTAAGTGTTGTCTTTCAAGTTCGTGACTTAACCCGTCTACGTGTCATGTCAAATTGGCTAAGTGATGTCATTTAAGTTCATGACTTAGCCCTACGAATCATGTGTCAAGTTGGTTAAGTATATTCAAGCGGTTCACGGCTTAACCCTATCAAATCATCGTGTTAAATTGGTTAAGTATATTCAAGTGGTTCATGACTTAACCCTATCAAATCATCGTGTCCAATTGGTTAAGTATATTCAAGCGGTTCATGACTTAACCCTATCAAATCATCGTGTCCAATTGGTTAAGTATATTCAACCGGGTCATGACTTAACCCTATCAAATCATCGTGTCCAATTGGTTAAGCATATTCAAATAATTCATGGCTTAACCCGCCCACGTATCATGCTAAGTAGGCTAAGTATTATCTATATGTTCAAGTTGACTTAACCCTGCCACGTGTCAGGTTATATCCATTGGGTGTTATCAATCTATTCAAGTTAGCCCAACCCATCCGCTAGTCATGTTATAATGGTCAAGTGTCATTAGCCTAGCTATGTTACTTAACCTACCCATTAATCTGATTAACAGTTATGTTGGTTAAGCCCACATTTATAAGTTTTACATGTTCTTAACTCATACTGGTTAGGTCCATATTCACATGTCAAATTTCCATGTCATCCCACCTAACCCTCTAACCATACCCACGTCTTAATGTGGTCAGTATTCCTTAATTCATTCATTATGACGAACGAATCATGACCTCACATTAGACCGTGCATTTTGTGGCCACTGGATTTGTCGGGCGGTTCCGGGCAGATTTACACAACAAACTTGGTCTAACCTCGTGTCATAAGTCGTTACACCTACAATTCGACCTTCGACTTCTCACATTAGACTGACACTTGTGGCTACTGAATTTGTCGGGCGGTTCCGGGAAAATTTACACCACAAACCGAGTCTATCCTCGTGTCAAAGGTTCATTAATGGTCGTATTCCACCCAAAACCCCAATATCAGTTCATGTGTTTAACATATAGAAATGTTCATGATTCACGTTTTTGCCCCCAAAACGTGTTCCCAAATTATTATCATAATTCACTATAAGGTTATGCCAAGTTATAGCCTTTTATTTACAATACATGTCAATTACCCAAAACCCAACTTAGGCGCGTTCATATTAAACCTCTACTAAGTCATAAATTATCATATATGTTTCAACTCCAAGTTTTACATAATTAACATATACCCAAGTTCAAGATTACATGTAAATTTTTACATATGCCCAATTCCTACCAAATTTACATATGTTCAATTCATGCCATTTTACACGTATGCCAACTTTATGCCAATTTACACATATACCAAGTTTAATGCCGCTTTACATATGTCAAGATTCATGATTTACATGTTTACAAAGCTATGGACAATTTACATAGATCAAGTTTTATACCCAAAATTACATGTATACTACGTTTACACCAATTTACTCATAACAAGTTCTAGCCAAATTACGTATATCAAGATCCATGTCAAATTATATATATATATATATATATCAAGATCCACATCAAGTTATATATATCAAGATCCATGTCAAATTATATATATATATATCAAGATCCACATCAAGTTATATATATCAAGATCCATGTCAAATTATATATGCCAATCCCCATTCTTGCAATTACCATTATAATGACAATACCCAAATATCAAGTTTCATGGTAATGATAAATTATCCCCCAAACATCCAATTTTCATATTATTCCTTCGATCCCACCAAACACATATATTCCACTAGGCAATATTCCAATATTTTCCTTGTATACCATCGCACATATATCGTAGTTTAGGCCTAGGTCCGAAATTGACCTAGGTTCATCGAAAGAAAATAAATAGGGGGAGGTAGAAGTTGCAATAAAAACAAGATCAGAGAGAGAAAACGGAATAAAAGCATCATCTCAAGCATAAAGAATAGATCTTGATAATAAAACATGAACCAAGAAAAATTGATTTACAACAGGCTGAATAGACCGTAAACTTGTCATGCGAATAAAGATAGAAAAGTTCTCAAGATCGAGATCCAAGAAGAAACAAGAATTGAATCAAAAGTCCAATTTCATTTCATCACATGTCCATATTAAACTTAGTTATTTTAATCTGAAAATAACTAGAACTTACAATGCATGGCTAATGAATTAAGAACTACAATTGTCGTAGAACATTGCAGAGACATTGATTTATCTTCTTGAATTGTTGTAGAATTGCTGTAGAAGCTTTAATCTCTAGTTTGAATCTAGTTTGGAGGCTAAGAGAAAAGTTTAGAGAGCAGCGGCCATGATCAAGAGGAAGTCCAACAGCATAATAGTGTAAGAATGATTTGATATAAATTAGGTTAGGTCTAAGGGTGTTTTTATAGGTGTAGCAACTAGTTTAGGCCCTTAGATTAACCCTAGAATCAATCCGGACCGTCAAAACACGTCTCAGGCTTCAAAAATGAGTTCTGGGTCAAACCAGGCCGACCAGGTCGACCTGTAAGGTTGGGGGGTCAACACTATGGTCGACCTGGGGGGGTAGGTTGACCCTATTGTCGACCCCCTCGTCCAGTGCTGCCTGAAAACTGCTGAAACTTGTACATGCCATAACTTCTTCATCCGGACTGCGATTTTCGAAAACTCGGACTCTATTTCATGTAAAATTTCGAGACGAACGCAATGTCGTAACCCGTTTCCCCTGATTCTGAATTTAAAATTTAATTCTTCCATGATTTCTTGTTTTAATATGTTATAAAAATACGGGTTGTTACATTCTCCCTTCCTTAAAGGATTTCGTCCCCGAAATCTTCAAGTTAAGAAGAATGTGTCCTACCATCCAATCATACATCTACTCAATCATCAATCACCGGCATCCATTGTCCTTAAGAGATTTCTAATGCTGTATGAACATATGCAGAAAATGTGTATATATGTTCCTTATCTAATGCAAATGATCAGGCCTGATTAATCTTCTTAATGTAAAATATGTTTAGTGCAATGAGTCCAACATGTATGCAAATAGTCCTAGTCACATAAACACTATATGTGTGCACAAACATCCATCCACATGCATCATCCATATGATAACACATCCAATTTCATCCATAAACAAGTATAAACACTCATGCATATGCAATATGGAGATGTGTCTGAGCCTATCTAGTGCCTAATGTGTGTTATGCAACCACGAGCAACCACTTGCGACCACTTGCAACCATCAATCATAACATGTCTCAAACACATGTTTCACCCAATTGTTCCTACCTAACGATATAGCCGAATGATAGAAGCAAGTAAAAACTTTGTGCCCATTAGGCAATGTCAAAGCTAGAAATCTACGTCACATATATACTGAATAGGAGAAGAACTCCCTAAGCAGCAGCCCATATCCTATAAAACCCAAAAAAGTTTAGTCAACCCAACGAACACCCTCAAGCCCCAACATGTATTGCTAACAGATAAGTCATACTCCTTATGGGGTTTGCAACAAAAATAGGATTGAGAATAGGACCGAGAGGTTATACTTAAAAGATAGCATACAAGTAAGCTCTACAGGAAAAGAGGGATCAAGGATATACTATTAAAAAGATATATGATGCGCGTGTCTAGTCTTCAATCTCCTAAGTCGCATTTCCTTGAGCTTAACTCCATTGTGCTTTGTCCGTCTTTAACTTCAAAATTTCTTAATTCTTGTTTCCAAAATATGAGTTGGAACTCATTTCACTGTTGTCTCTCGTCCCATTTTCCCTTATCCTCCTTCTAGCATACTCGGCTCAAACATAACTGCGTACTCATGGTTTCATGCAAGCTCTCCAAAATTCACTAGTGAATCTTGGATCTCATTCACTTACTAGAAGGTATTCCACGCAGAAGAACTATCTCTTGAAAACAAAAAAATGTCAACCATGTTGCCAAATATACTTACTAAGGTGATTTTCTATAACTCATGCATAAGCGAAATGAACCATCCGCCTTGGTGGCGAACACTACTCGAGTGGATCGATAAATGTATCAAGAACGGATCGATAAATGTATCAAGAGATTCTAGGTAACTAAACATGGAAGAACCCTAAGGGTTACACTAGACTTCGAGGGCATTACCAAGGCAAGTCGAGCGTCTAACTACCCTCTTTTCATACTCGAGAATGGTACCATTTCTGGACAACCACTCCATCCCTAAAATCAACCCATAGCTCAAAACATAAGCTTTACTTCTAAACTCAACACTTAGCATAGACATTCTCAAATCCAAACAAGTCATGAATAAATGAGCTGATTCCCCAACATGATTTGAGACAAAAATGGGATCATCTACTACGCTAGTACTAAGGTGCAGAGACTCAACTATCGAAGCAGAAATAAAAAGGATGTGATGTACCATAATCAAAAAGGGTACGAACATGATAGAAAGATAAACTAGACTTTCCTATAGAAACATTTCTACCTTCTTGTTCTGAGCCTCATTCGCCTTAACCACTCTTATCCCCTCTTAAATAACGTGTTAACAGGTCTCTCAAGAACTACCTCCATCGCACGACAACCCTACAAAGCTTGAAATAAGATTAGTCGTAGATGGAACTAATGTGACTACGGATGGAGGAAAGAAAGGAAAAGGGATTCAAACAAGGAAACAAAGGATAATGCTAATGGTCTTTGGGGAATAGCCTTTAAAAATAAAACTTTTCTTGAAAAATGCTTCTTTGTAAATGGTTTTGAAAATAATTTCAAAAGGTTTTAAAAACTTTTGCCCAGTCTGGTAACCTTCTGCTCTGATACCAATGTAACACCCCACCTCCGCTAGGGTCACTCACAAAGGGAATGCACTAGCTTTGGTGGAGCATTGTCTAGGTAAACATACACAGAAATATTACAAGACAGAACATATAAAACAGCGGAAGAAGAACCAAATTTTATTACTTTAAAAATCTAGAAAGGTCTAAAGCCTTTTTACATCAAAATGCCATTAAATCCATTACATCGAAATCTATCTTGCAATAGTGAAGAAGCATAAAACCATGGTCATAAATCATTCCCCAAGTAAAACAGTAAAGCAAGCCATAGCCAAGGGAAATCCAAGCCGTACATGAAAGAGCCTTGAAGCTTGGTAAGATTCGAACTAAGCTGTATTCCCACCCTGCGAACCTAGGGGGGAACGGAAGAAAAAGAGGCGAAACAAAACGGGTCAGTCATAAAGACTGAGTAAGTCCTAGTGACTTTAAGCATAAAAATAGGTAAAGATACAATGGCATGAGTAAACTGAAAGTAAACATAAGGATGATGACAAATTAGGCAAGTTAAACTAGGATAACAAGATAAACTACGGTAACAAGATAAACTAAGGTCACAAGAAAACTAAGGTAACAAGATAAACTAAGGTTACAAGAAAAACCAAGGTAGCTAGATAAACTACGTATAGCATCGCATGTTTAACATTCTCTGCACCAACTGTACTAGTACCCCAACCAGTATCATCCTCTCCATGCATATGTACAGTCCCTTGCCATATATCGTACGGGTTTCATCACATATTTCTGTACTACTTTAACGTGGTGCCACCATTCTTGAAATTGTTTAGACTGCCACCCTTGTTCTAGCTAGGTTTTCTTATCATGAACTATCGCATGTTCAACTAGGATTTATGCCACCTAGGACCACTAGGGATTACGCTACCTATTGAACGTTTTCTAGATTCGTTTAGGGTTTATGCCACCTAGGACCCCTAGGGATTATGCTACCTAATGAATTCCACGCATCGATCTATTAATCGATCGGCTCCCTACAAGTCCTAGCTCGTTTATGTGTCTGTGTCATACGGCCCAATCACGAAATGTAGTTACCTGTGCTAGGCCCACTATAGGGTGTATCAAGCCCTATGGTGCCAACCATCGACACAAATCAAGCACGCACAGATAATCCTACTGATGCCCAATGCCTTCTTTTTCTGCTCCGGAGTGTGTGCACGCCCGCACTCCGTTAGAACCTACACTGGCGCACCCACACAGCCGTCGTTCTGGTCACTTACAATCGGCCCAGTAATCGTGCCCCACCCTGCCTAGTTCCAGGGTATCATGATACATCTAGTGGGTTACTGCTGAAACGGACCACGTAACTAGGGTTTCCGTCTAGTAGGTTAAGTGTTATCATTTAAATTCGAGACTTAACCACATCGTTCTAGCATGTCAAGTTGGTTAAGTGTTGTCATTCAAGTTCGTGACTTAACCCATCTACGTGTCATGTCAAATTGGCTAAGTGCTATCGTTTAAGTTCATGACTTAGCCCAACGAATCATGTGTCAAGTTAGTTATGTATATTCAAGCGGTTCACGGCTTAACCCTATCAAATCATCGTGTTAAATTGGTTAAGTATATTCAAGCGGTTCATGACTTAACCCTATCAAATCATCATGTCCAATTGGTTAAGTATATTCAAGTGTTTCATGACTTAACCCTATCAAATCATCGTATCCAATTGGTTAAGTATATTTAAGCGGTTCATGACTTAACCCTATCAAATCATCGTGTCCAATTGGTTAAGTATATTCAAGCGGTTCATGACTTAACCCTATCAAATAATCGTGTCCAATTGGTTAAGCATATTCAAATAATTCATGGCTTAACCCTCCCACGTATCATGCTAAGTTGGCTAAGTATTATCTATATGTTCAAGTTGACTTAACCCGGCCACGTGTCAGGTTATATCGATTGGGTGTTATCAACCTATACAAGTTAGCCCAACCCATCCGCTAGTCATGTTATAACGGTCAAGTGTCATTAGCCTAGCTATGTTACTTAACCGACCGATTAGTCTGATTAACAGTTATGTTGGTTAAGCCCACATTTATAAGTTTTACATGTTCTTAACTCATACCGGTTAGGTCCATATTCACATGTCAAATTTCCATGTCATCCCACCTAACCCTCTAACCATACCCATGTCTTATTCTGGTTAGTATTCCTTAATTCATTCATTATGACGAACGAATCATGACCTCTCACATTAGATCGTGCATTTTGTGGCCATTGGATTTGTCGGGCGGTTCCGGGTAGATTTACACCACAAACTGGGTATAACCTTGTGCCATAAGTCGATACGCCTACAATTCGACCTTCGAACTCTCACATTAGACGGACACTTTGTGGCTACTGGATTTGTCGGGCGGTTCCGGGAAGATTTACACCACAAACCGAGTCTAACCTCGTGTCAAAGGTTCATTAATGGTCGTATTCCACCCAAAACCCCAATATCAGTTCATGTGTTTAACATATAGAAATGTTCATGATTCACGTTTTTGCCCCAAAACATGTTCCCAAATTATTATCATAATTCACTATAAGGTTATGCCAAGTTATAGCCTTTTATTTACAATACATGCCAATTACCAAAAACCCAACTTAGGCGCGTTCATATTAAACCTCTACTAAGTCATAAACTATCATATATGTTTCAACTCCAAATTTTACATAATTAACATATACCCAAGTTCTAGATTACATGTAAATTTTTACATATGCCCAATTCATGCCGTTTTACATGTATGCCAACTTTATGCCAATTTACACATATACCAAGTTTCATGCCGCTTTACATATGTCAAGATTCATGATTTACATGTTTACAAAGCTATGCCCAATTTACATAGATCATGTTTTATACCCAAAATTACATGTATACTACATTTACACCAATTTACTCATAACAAGTTCTAGCCAAATTACATATATCAGGATCCATGTCAAATTATATATATATATATATATATATATATATATATATCAAGATCCACATCAAGTTATATATATCAAGATCCCTGTCAAATTATATATATATATATATATAAAGATCCACATCAAGTTATATATATCAAGATCCATGTCAAATTATATATGCCAATCCCCATTCTTGCAATTACCATTATAATGAAAATACCCAAATATCAAGTTTCATGTTAATGATAAATTATCCCCCAAACATCCAATTTTCATATTATGCCTTCGATCCCACCAAACACATATATTCCACTAGCCAATATTCCAATATTTTCCCCGTATACCATCGCACGTATATCGTAGTTTAGGCCTAGGTCCGAAATTGACCTAGGTTCATCAAAAGAAAATAAACAGGGGGATGTAGAAGTTGCAATAAAAACAAGATCAGAGAGAGAAAACGGCATAAAAGCATCATCTCAGGCATAAAGAATAGATCTTGATAGTAAAACATGAACCAAGAAAAATTGATTTACAACAGGCTGAATAGACCATAAACTTGTCATGCGAATAAAGATAGAAAAGTTCTCAATATCGAGATCCAAGAAGAAACAAGAATTGAATCAAAAGTCCAATTTCATTTCATCACATGTCCATATTAAATTTAATTATTTTAATCTGAAAATAACTAGAACTTACAGGGCATGATAATGAATTAAGAACTACAATTGTCGTAGAACGTTGGAGAGACATTGATTTATCTTCTTGAATTGTTGTAGAATTGCTGTAGAAGCTTTAATCTCTAGTTTGAATCTCGTTTGGAGGCTAAGAGAAAAGTTAAGAGAGCGGCGGCCATGATCAAGAGGAAGTCCAGCAGCATAATAGTGTAAAAATGATTTGATATAAATTAGGTTAGGTCTAAGGGTGTTTTTATAGGTGTAGCAACTAGTTTAGGCCCTTAGATTAACCCTAGAATCAATCCGGATCGTCAAAACACGTCTCAGGCTTCAAAAATGAGTTCTGGGTCAAACCAGGCCGACCAGGTCGACCTGTAAGGTGGGGGCGTCGACACTATGGTCGACCTGGGGGGTAGGTCGACCCTATGGTCGACCTGGGGGGGGGGGGGTAGGTCGACCCTATGGTCGACCCCCTCGTCCAGTGCTGCCTGAAAACTGCTGAAACTTGTACAGGCCATAACTTCTTCATCTGGACTCCGATTTTCGAAAACTCGGACTCTATTTCAATTAAAATTTCGCGTCGAACGCAATGGAATAACCCGGTTCCCCTGATTCTGAATTTAAAATTTAATTCTGCCTTGATTTATTGTTTTAACATGTTAAAAAAATACGGGTTGTTACAGAAATGGGTGGTCTTCGTGAAACGATCTACGATCACCCGAAAGCTTACATTTCCTCTCCAGGTTCTGGGAAAACCATCTATGAAATCCATAAAAAAATTTCCCACTTCCAACCTGGAATTTCCAACAGTTGCAACAATCCACCGAGTTTCTGTTGATCGCTCTTGACTTGTTGACAAGTAGAACAACTGCCAACAAATATAAAGATGACTCTTTTCATCGCCTTCCACCAGAATGTACGCTTGAGGTCATTATACATTTTACTAACCCTTGGATGGATACTTAGCTTGGACTTGTGACACTCTTCCATTACTTCTCTTTTGAGCTCAAGGATGTCGGGAACACAAATTCTTCCTTTCAATCTCAGAACTCCCGTGCTATCCACTTGGAAACTAGAGACTTCGCCGCTTTGAATTCTTTTGATCATCTCTTTAGTAAAACTATCGTCTTTCTGGAGCATAGATATTTTATCAATCAGCGATGGTATAATGATAAGATTGGCGATGATCACATTCTTTCTGTTGAGCGCATCAACCGCAACATTGGATTTCCCCGGAGTATACAAAATATCAAGATCATATGCCACGAGAAATTCTATCCAATGCTGCTGCCTCATATTCAAGTCTTTCTGGGTGAATAAATACTTCAATGATTGATGATCAGTATGTAATTCAAATTTCTCACCCAATAGATAATGTCCCCAGATTTTCATAGCAAACAAGATGGCTAACAATTCAAGATCGTGAGTTGCATAATTCTTTTCATGCGGCTTCAACTGACGACTAGCATAAGCAACCACGTGGCCTTTTTGCATTAATACTGCACCAAGACCTTCTTTAGAAGCATTTGTCCTGACTTGCAAGTCTTGATTGCCATCTATAATCGTTAATACTGGAGCAGTCATCAATCTTAACTTCAGCTCTTGGGAAGCTGTCTCACATTCTGGAGTCTAATTGAATCATGAATGTTTCTTAGTAAGCTTGGTTAAGGAACTAGATAGCTTTGAAAAATCCTTAACGAACTTCCGATAATAACTAGCCAATCTAGGAAAACTTCAGACTTCTATGGGGGTAGTTGGCTGTTTCCAATTCTGAATAGCAGTGATTTTACTACGATCCATAGAAATTCCTTCCTTTGATACGACATGACCAAGGTACTTTACCTCCTCTTGACAGAATATACATTTGAAATTTTTTGCTTTTAAAATATTCTTTCTCAGAATCTCTAACAATTGTTCCAAGTGTTTTGAATGCTCACTCTCTGACTTAGAGAAGATTAAAATATCATCAATAAAGTCCAGTACAAATTTATTTAATACTTCTCTGAATACTCTGTTCATTAGATCGACAAAATAAGCTGGAGCGTTACATAAGCCGAATGGCATTACTAACCACTCGTAGAATATGTCTGGACCCCTGAATGTTGTCAAAGGAACGCATTCTTTGGTAATACGAAGCAGATGGAAACCTGTAGCTAGGTCCATTTGTGAAAATACTTGTGCGCCATTCAGATGATCCAACAAATCATCAATTTGCGGCAATGGATATTTATTCTTTAATGTCTGATTGTTCAAGTCACGATAATCCACACACAATCGGAGAGTACCGTCTGACTTTGGGACAAACACCACTGGTGCTCCCCAATCAGAGAAACTAGGTCTGATCAGACCCTTCCATACAAGTTGTCGAGTTTAATTGTCTAAATCCTCTTTTTCCTTCAAGGTCATTCTTCGAATAGCGTTAACCACTGGCCTTAAAGAAATTTTGAAATCAATTTCTCTACGCGGAGGTAAGCTAACAACTTCTTCAAACACATCTGCATAATTCTTAATGATAGGAATATTTTCTATGTCGACCGGAATATTCTCCATGACGACAGGAATCTTTTCTATCTGAGCAGGAGAAACATCAAGAGCTGACCAAAAGTATTTTCTATCAGAATTCGGACCTTCGCAAGGAATGGTTATATATTCCTCGAACTTTGTTTTTTCCTTAACAACTCTCTCGGCGCATTTAACCTCATCTTCATATTTGGTTAACCAATCCAATCCTAAAATAAGATCGAATTCGGTAAAATTCATGACGATCGAGATGGTAGGGAACCGATAACAGGAAAAAGAGACAGGCACCCCACAAATCCAACTAAGATCGAGTGAACACCCAACCCGATTATGGACAGTCATGGGTTCTTTGAGCTTTTTCAGTTTCAAATCCAGCTTATCAACCACATTACTTGCAATAAAGCTTCGCGATGCGCCTGTATCAAACTGTACTTTAACTGGAATGTCTTTGACAGTAAGCGTGCCTTCTAAAACATCGGGCCTCGCTTGACTGACTAGGGGTGCTGAAGTTTCTGCCACTTCTTTTACTTATACTGCTTCAAATTTCGGTGATAACTGGCAATTCTTTGAAAGATGACCAGTCTGATGGAAGAGATTGCATTTTCTATCCTTCTGAAACTTGTTCTTGGATTTTGATCCATTATTCTTTCATCTGTTCGAAGATTTAAAGTTCCACATCAAATGCCCTTGCTGATTACACTTTAAACATACGACTGCCTTAACCTTTTTCTGACTGTCCTTTGGCCTCTTATTGCCTTCAGACTTTGTACTCGCTTTAGGATGCGTACTTATCTTTGGGTTATCAGTTTCAAATTTCCTTTTGCTGCTAGTACTGACTTCCTCTTCATCACCCAAAAGACCTTGCTTATCCAGATCTTCATACTGGTAAGCCATGTATATCATTTCAGAAAAAGGAAGTTGCACATGCGCAGTTACACTAATTTGGTACTTTCTTTGGAGTCTGTTAATAAACCTCAGATTCTTCCTCTTAGGATTTTGAATTAGAAGTGAGGCAAAACGAGAAAGTTCATTGAATTTCTTATGATACTCCGGAATAGTCATATCTCCTTGAATCATAAAGTAGAATTCATCACGTAATCGCTCAGTTGCTTCTGGAGGAATAAATCTTTCATTGAAAATTTCTTTAAATTTATCCCAGGTAATATTACCTTCTGGATTATCCTTAATGACAGCTTCCCACAAGATTAAAGCATCATCTTTGGGTGCCCAAGATGCCAGTAATCTTTTCAGATCATCTCTCAGCTTGAAACCTTCAAAAATTCTCTCAGTAGAACGCATCCAAGCTTGAGTTTGAATAATGGATTCATTGCCCGAGAACTGTACTCCACCCAGATTTTGATACCTCTTTAATAGAGCTTCTATATCTAATCCTGGCTGTGGGAGCACAACTGGCTCATTAGGTTGTTGAACCATAGGATTACTTCTTCTACTTCTGCCACTCATTTTCTGTGTTGTCTGCAAATAGCAGACAAAGTATCAGACCAACAGAAAAGGTATTTTAAAAGCATAAAGACATATACTTGATTGTAAATGTGTCTACTGGGGTGTATTTCATTCTGCTATACTCATTCTAGGATATTACTGATCCTATCTGAAATGAGTAATCCATCTTAGAACACTACTGGTTCTATTTATGATTAGTTCGTTAATATGCTACCAGAACTAAGCTTAACCAAAGCTCTGATACTACGTGTGGCGACCCTAAACCCCCGTTCCACGGTGGCAAGGGTAATCTTAAGAATATAACACATAAACAAATAACAGCAGAACAGAAATATACAAATACACCAGATAATGTACATCAAATTACACTGAAAATAATAATCATCAGAGTTACATATTATAACACGATCATACTTAGTACAAAATACAGTTTCAGCTTTACACAAAATGTCTGCAGCAAAATCAAAACATAATATGTATAACAGGAGCTGAACAGCATAAAAAGAAAGAAGTGATAGAATCCATCTTCAGCTCCATAGCTATCCAGAGTGAGCCTGTTAAAACCTGAATACAAGGCTGCCCGTGTAGAAAATAGGGCATCCGAGTTTGCAAATGAAACAAACTACGAGTCAGTCATGGGACTGGTATGAGAAATCTACTTAACTTATTTTTACAATAAGGCCAATCACAGGACCACACCACTAACGCGGAACGGGTTTATTCCATTAGATTTCCAGTGCTTAAAACAAGTAAATCATTTAAACATCACAATGCTTTTTACAAAAATGAAGCCATTATAAGACTCAGTTCCCATCACACAATGCAACGCAAGCCGGAGGATAGAGTTTTACCTTATAATGGCCAAAATATGTTTGATATGAATAAAACAAAAGCATTTGATATTATTACTAGGGTTTATATGTTTCAAAAATAATTTAAATCATAAGTATCAATTATATATGGCATAAATGCTCCATACCACTATGTCACCATATATAGGTTTACAATCAAAACCGCACAATGTCGTATTTCGAAATTGGATTTCCGTCATGAACCAAGGCAAGGGATCGTCCTTACCGCTTCGAGACAATCTAGCCTAGCATATCTCAGGATCAGTGTACCACCCCACGTCCATTAATGTCACTCTCAAAGGGAATGCATTAACTTTCATGGAGTATTATTGGTGTATAGAACAGTATATAATAAGATAGATACATATATTGATACTTGAAAATTTTAAAACAACTTTTATTGCAGCGGAGAAATAGTTTGATTACAACAACATCATAAACCAACAGTAAAACCGAGTACACTTAGTATCCATCTTGACAAATTGTTTTCTGAGTACATAAAGTAAAAAAGCATAACCCTAATATAAGTAGCCATAAAAGAGATAAGCTGATCTTTACTTTCAGCAATCCAAGCACTTCCAAAAGAAAGAGAAAGAGATCCAAATCAAGCTCCACTAGCACTAGTCCCACCCTGCGAACCTAAGGGGGGAAGGAAGAAAAGAGGCGAAAACAAAGGGGGTCAGATATAATGTCTGGCGAGTCCAATAACTTTAACAATATAATTATTAAAGTGATTAGGATAAGATATAAACTGGTAAAACAAGGAATAACTGTGAAACAAGTGGGCATGACAAAGCAAACAAGAGGAATAAGGTAACGTTAATTTGCGCCTCAACACTATAGGACAGTTACTATATTGCACCATTACTAGTCACCCTAAAAGTTGATCCCGCCTAATGAACATAATAATCATAATGGTAGTTTCGTGTACCCCTAGTTATCTACATAGGTGTCGCATGCCCCTATCTCCACTAGTTGTACCCACTACCCCCATGCGATCATCTCCCTAACTCGTAGATACTAGTGCTGGTCCCACAGTGGGGTGTATCACTCCCTAAAGTGGCAACCCGATACCACTAAAGATGCACAGCTTATATCTACACGATGCAACAACGTCTTAACTACCAACCCGGGCCCACGCATGTACATGACCCCTTTGGACTTGCGTTGCCACCGCTAACCCTTTTTGACCTCTTACAATCAAACCCAGTAAGTGTGTCCCGTCCTCGGTCTAACTCAAGCTCACAAAGATACTTAATGGGTTGCTGGTTTGAAAAGGGTCCCCCATGCCTTACACAAGCTTTCCACCTATACTTGGTCCCCACTAGGATTTCCCACTTAACCCCTTCTTATTCATGTCTTCTTACATGTTTCAATTTGGTTAAGTGTTTCTAATCGTATTTCACATGTCACCCACTTAACCCTCATGTCCCACCACATGTTTGTCTTGGTTAAGTGTTATTAATTCATTATAACTATAACTGTATTAGCCCGTAACTTCCCCGTGAAGGAAAGAGCGGATACTTCGAAAACAACACACAAAAGAACGCAGACAGAAGAACATTTCATTGTTAATTACAATAATTCCATCAGAATACAAGAATATACAGAGTATGAATAAATATTACACAGACAATATCAGATATTTAAATTGCATTTAAATACATTACTACAGCGGAAAAATAATACAATACACAACTGAAGGAGATATACGGATACAGAGCTTTCTTGATACCATTCCAGCTGTTAGTCAGGATCCTGTGAATATAAATCTGCAAAACTAAAACTACTAGCTGCCCGTGTCAAAATAAGGGCAACCAGAGTTTAGGTTAAAACAATAAACTCGAGGTCAGTCATGTGACTGGTGTGAGAACTAAAACAGTTATTAATCTTTATTTTAAAGTTAGGTAAATCAAGGGACCACGCCGTATAACACGGAACGGGTTTCCTCCCAAGAATACCAGTGCATAAAACAAACAGCGCAATGCTAAATTAAGAAGAATGAAGCTATTATAAGACCCAGGTCCCATCACACAATGAAATGCAAGCCGGAGGATAGGGTTTTTACCTTATAATAGCCAAAAAATGCTTGATACGCTAAATTTCATGTTTTAATTCTTAGTCAGACTCCAACCGTAAATTAGTAAGAGAATGATTCCCTAAGTATTAACCCCCGAAGGTCGAAACCAACATCAGACTAATACCCAGGAAACCACCCACCTTAGCTCGTTTCCAATTAGTTTCTGATTTTATATACAATCATAAATATCAATCATAGGCGACATGAGCGTCCCATGCCACTATGTCTCCATATATAGGTTCACAATCAAAACCACAAAGTCACGTATTTGGAAATTGGATTTACATCTGTGAACCGAGGCAAAAGATAGTCCTCTACCGATTCGAGATGCTCTAGCCCGCCCCTCAGGCAAGTACTCAGTCAAGCCTTTGGATCGTCAGGGCCGGTCCACGTGGAGTGGATTAAAATGCCTGAACATGCGTTTCCCCGCCCTATGGGGCGTAAATGAGCCAACGAATGACTCCATCGGTCCCGTATCGACCGATAAAACCGAGGCACCTCAAAATCTAACAACCACATGAGTCGAACTCGTCACCCAGTTCAAGCACTGAAGCCACTCATAGCTAGAAAGAAACGCATGCCCTCCCTGATGTCCTCTCCAGTTTTTGGTTCACATCGGGGTGTGAGGCTTGTTAATTAATGCTACACAAAGCGATGCCACAAAGGTCGTGCTTTGATCATCAACCACAAGACTCTGCTTTTCAACAAAAGTCTTGATCAATTGCATCTTAGCATGCCACACAGGAAAACCACTCCATGCAACCGATATACATCAATCACACAGAATGATATCCAATGTCAGACACACAGTCTATTTACAAGTCTGTTCTGGGTCTGAACGAAACCAAAGGCACCTTGTACCTCGCATACCCATCGATCTCCAAGTACGTCTGGACGACCACTAACTGATTCCCTCCTCTTGGGTGTACGGCCCAATCAAGATCATCAGTAATTATCCAAATGACGTGAAGACCTCCGGTCTTCAACCCTGTCTTCATCTTTGACACCACGTCGAATTAGTTATTCAGAATGGGATAAACCCGGTCTTTCTGAGTAACTCGCGTATATAATAAACAAGTGTTACACAAACACAACATACGCCTCATTCCAATACATCAGTCACTAACCGTAAATTAGCAAGAGAACAATTCCCCAAATATTAACCCCGAAGGCCGAAACCAACATCAGACCAATAACCAGGAAACCATCCTTCTTAGCTAATCTACAGTTAGTTTCTAAATTTCACATTCTTAGGGAAAGGTTCCCATTAATTTTATCAAAGATAAATTCCTTAAATTTATCCTTTAATCTTCTTTTGAATATCGATTCAACTAGTCGGGATTAGCGAACCACACCAAAGTAATCATTTATTTTATTTCCCAATCCCAACCTATTCATCCCATGAAGTAAAACTGTTAATACTTCATATCTAACACCACGGTGTTATCGGTAAATTCAAATACCATTTCACGTTCAAATCTAATTAAAGATTTAACTATCGCCTGGAGCAAAACTGGTGATACTCCATTCTCGATCTTTTCAATCTAATTAAAGATTCATTAAAACTCCACTTAGTTTTAATCTTTAACTAGGTTAAAAAATCAGTGTCATTTAAAACACGGTTCATGATAAACCTAAAATCACATTCCATTCTGTCAGCTTTTAACCGTAAAATAGCAAGTGAGCAATTCCCTAAGTTTTAACCCCGAAGGCCGAAACCAACATCAGATCAATACCCAAGAAACTATTCAACTTAACTAATCTCCAGTTAGTTTCTGATTTTCTTAAATCCGTTGGGTCTAAGAACAGTATTATTAAAGATACCATTCACGACAACCCAAATCATATTCCATTAATTATCGGGTTAAAGAATAAATTTTATTTAAAACACCGTTCACGATAAACCCAAAATCAATACAAATTCAATTCCAATTAAATACCATTTAATTGGTACACTTCATTAAATCTAAATAAAAAGATTTAATCTTTTTCTCAACTGGTTTTAAGAACAGTGTTAATGAAGACACCATTCACGACAAACCCAAATCACATTTGATATTAAATACAAGGCTTTGAATAGAAAATATATCGGCTTATATTCAATATCAAATTCTACGACCAACAAATATCGTATTGGAAATAACGATATAAATATATCTTTCAAATTTCCATAACAATATCTGTATAATCACGAAATCCAACATCGAAATATTCCAAAGACAATTTCGATTCAAATCCATTCCAATTCAATTATTGGAAATCCTAGTTACTTTTAAAACCATTTCAGATCCCATTTATTTATTTATTTTAAAAATAAATAAATTATTATTCTAGTTCAAAACTAGTTCATTTCGATAAAAATCTACTTTTATCTTTACAAATATGGAATTTTTCATCCCAATTCTTTCCAAATCATTTCTTATGATTTTACACAAATTATTACTATTTTTAATAATTTTTATCAAGGCCCGTACAGTCGATTTCCATCAACGGCCATCGAACTGCACTTACAGCGATCTTTTCCCAATTTGATTTGGACATAATTCCAAATCCAACCATTAGATTTCAAATTTCTAATATCCGTTAGAAAGCTTTTTTCGATATTAACCAAACGGTTCCGGTTTTAGGAGAATCCGATGGACAGATCTCCCGTAATATCCGTTCGAAGTCAATGGTCGATATTCGCGAACTGCCGCGGCGCGGCACGTTCTACTCACGCCATTATATATATATATATATATAATATACTTCATTGATTTCTTTTTAAAATGTATTTTATAAATCGTTTTAAATTCGTTTTCAAAACGATTTCAACTTCATATTCAAATTCAAATGAAAGTTGAATCTTTCCAATATAAATTCTTTTTAAATTCATTTCAATTCGATTTCAATTCAAATCCATTTCAATTCAAATCGTTTTCAATTCAATTTCAGTTCAATTTCAATACGTTTTAAATTCAATTCAAAACGATTTCAATTCTATTTCAATCCAATTCAAATTTCAATTCTTTTCAATTTAATTCGAATTTCAATTCTTTTCAATTTAATTTGAATTTCAATTCTTTTCAATTTAATTCGAATTTCAATTCTTTTCAATTTAATTCGAATTTCAATTCATTCCAGTTTAATTTGAATTTCAATTCACTTCGAAATATCAGATTTTGAAATCACTTTTGATATTCATTATAAAATGAATAAAATCGATATAAATATCGTTCACGTCAAAATGGCGTCAATCTAATCAACACGGCTTTTATTCAACACATGAATTTATTTTCTATTCAACACATGAATTTATTTTCTATATTGGAATGAGGCCCAATCAATTACCATATAACATTATGATATGGATTTCTATACAACACATGCATATAATAGCAACGATAAATAATCAACCATCCTCCAGAGTGCACTACACAACTGCATAAGCATTAAATATAAATAATTAACGCTTACACAGTCTGTCAACCCATCGATTGACATACAACTAAACAATCGGGATTAGTGTATGCCAAATATCATCCCAATACCCATGTGGGGTTTCAAATCAACGAACACATATTTTATTTGTGCGGTTGGGCGATGTGTAAAATTTATCATCCCAATCAATATCAGTTAAATCAGTGTATATAAACAAATCGTCCGATTTGTTTATAAATATTTATTTTACTTCAACACGCGAATATATATATTATTCAACAAATGAATATTTATTTTATTTCATATACACGTTAAAAATCATATTTTTAACCATAAAATATTTTCCACTATAAAATATTTTATTTCATTCCACACAATCAAATTTCACTACACAGCAATCAAACAACAAGTCATCCATGGTTTGTGGACGACGGGTGTCGAGTGCTACTAAACACCGTCTGCATCCTAGTATATATTTATATAACTAGAAATAAATTAAAAGTGAGGAGTTCTCACCGACTAGCTAAACCAAACGCCACGAATCTTCTTATGTAGAAATCTTCGTCATGCTCGCCTTTTGTCACTTTCGTTGTCCGTAGCCACTACATATATAAAAATCACATTTTTATATTGTTGCTATATATATAAAAATCACATTTTTATAATCACTCTATATAGATAAAAATTCTATTTTTGCACCGCTACTATATCGATAAAAATTCTATTTTTATATAGCTACTATATCGATAAAAATTCTATTTTTACATAGCTACTATATCGATAAAAATTCTATTTTTATTCTTCTCACTATATAAAAATTATATTTTTAACTCGCTACATATATAAAAATCGCATTTTTATATTCTCTATCATATAAAAATCATATTTTTATTTGTTTAAAAAATCAATTCTTTTCATTTTTTTTTTAAAAATTAACTCTTTTCGTTCGCTACTTATATAAATCACGTTTTCATTTCTAATGTTATATACATTTTAAAACTGATTTTTTTATTTAATCTAATCACAATAAAATAAGTAAAAATAAACAAAAATAATAAAATAAAAATCTTACAGTGTTCGGCATTGGACAGAGAGAAGGGGGCTCACTGATGCGTCGGTGGTGGGTAAAAAGGCGGTGGGCGGCGTAGGGAGGCTCGACGGCCGGAGAGGGTGCGGTGGCTCGGTTGAGGCTTCATACAGGGCAACAACGTCTTTTGTGGGGGCTAGGGCTTCTCAAACGGGGTGGAGGCGAGGAGAGAGGGGATGGGGCGGCTCTCTAGGGTGGCGACGCACGCCTAGGCGACGGCGAGATTCATCGACACGGGGGGGCACGGATGAGGGCATCGCGATTTTTTTTCTGTCCCTTGTTTTTTTTCTTTTGAACTGATCGATTGAATCGGGAGAGGGAGAAATTAAAATAAAGGGGGGTTATATTAAATTTTATATTATTTTATTCTATTTTTATTTCAAAAAGGTTGACTCTTCATTCGACCACCAAACGAGGCCCAACCACTGTCGCCTATGGCGTAATACCCCCCTTCCGAACACAATGGGACATGTTTCGCAGACCAACTCCATCGTTTCGACCAGTTTCCGTCAAAATCAAAATATGAATCTATATATTCTATTTTAAACGTACATTTCAAATTACCGGGGCCACATATGACCTCTTAAAATTCCAGAAAAATATTTCCTAGCTTCGTATTGACGATACGGTCTTAACAAAACTAATTTCGTCACATTCTGAGTCTGTATGAAAAATGGCCATTTTCCAGTCGATTAAAATCAACTGAAACTCGTCAAATGCGTTTTCCTTTGCCATGCCCACATATTGATTCGAAAAATTACGAATTTTGAAACCTAGCAATAACTTGACATCACGGATCCAACAAAAGTGGTTTCGTCGAAATCCGAGGTCGTTTGCAAAACGTCTATTTTCAAGGCCTTTATATATATTAAAATATATATAAATTCCACAACGACCTTTCTGAATTTTAAACTGGACGTAACTCTCAACTTTTAAAATGAAATCTCAGTTTCTTACATCCGTTGGATAGATATCATCAACCAGATTCACATATTTCTTGTTTCGTTCAATCTTGACTTATATTGAATTCTGTATATTCATTTGAAATTCAAAATCGAAATTTCAAACTACCGCGCCATTTCAGGCTCGTTATATAATTAAAATAAAAAATTTCGTTTTAACTTCGCCGAAAATAAATTTTCTGTTGTTATTATTTAAAATAATTCATTTTAAATTGGCTTGGATTTCCGGGTTATTACAGTAACCTTGTAAGACCTCCCACATTAGACTACCGTTTGCATTTGCTGGATTTGCCGAGTGGGTCCGGGCAGTCTTATAACGCAAACGAGTCTAACCTCGTGTCTTTACAATTGTTACGCATTTAGTTTAAGCCTTCGACCTCTCACAGTAGACTATCATTTGTGGTTGCTGGATTTGCCGGGCGGGCCGGGCAGTCTTATACCACAAACGAGTCTAACCTCGTGTCTTAGGCGCTTGTTATTACACATAATTATTTCACCCCAATATGAAATAATTATCCCTATTCAAATTGTCAATAATTTCCAAATTAAACTATGTCCATAATTGTCACCTAAATTATGTCCATACTTTTTAGGTATATAATTTATACCAATTAATGTCTCAAATTAATTATATGCCTTTAAAGCCATTTTATTCCAATTCACAATTTTCGTAATTAATATTTTCCCATTGTCCCCACGCTATTCGTACATTTTAATATGATATATGTTAGACTTGAAAATAGTCTAACTCATAAAAAGAAAAGAAACATCACAACTTACATAACACATAAAATAGATCTAACTTGCAAATAAGAATTATAACATAAGTTTGCATAGCCAATAATTTGCATAGGCAATGGACATATAGAACATAAAGTTGCATAAACTACCATAGATCTAAATATAGATCTAAACATGAAATTGTGAACTTGCATATATGAATATGGGTTTCACCTAAACTTGCATATTTGGGATATAGTTTTCACCCAAACTTGCATATGTGAATATAGTTTTCCACCTAATAATGTGAATATAGTTTTCACCTAAACTTGCATATATAGTTTTCACCCAAACTTGCATTTGGATTCCTACAAACTTGCATATGAATTTAAACATGTAAACTAATATCATGTGTTTTGCATATAAACTAGCATATGTATATACTTGATTCACATATAAACTTGTATATAATTCACATACAGACTTGCATAAGATTCACATACAAACTAGCATACGTAGAAACAGACTTGCATAAGATTCACATACAAACTAGCATATGATTTACATCCCAAACTTGCATATAAACTGATGTCATAAAATGAATCAAGTTAAAAATATGTGATTGGACATATGAAATAGATCTACCAACATAAGTTAACAAAACTGTCATATGTTCACCAACAGACGAAAACAAAGTTAAATAACATCACATGATTCAACAGACATGTTCTCATAATCCAAGTTATAACTCATCATAATTAATTTATTAATTATTTTGTGAAAGAAATTGTACTCACAAAGACAGGTTAGAGAAGAGAATAATTCGTTCGTCGTTTTGTATTAGAATTCTGACTTGCAAACCCCTAAGCTTTAGGAAGAAGAACTATTCTAGCAGCAGCATGGAGGCCAAGAGACTAATTTAGTTTAGGTTCAGGGCTTGAGTCTATGCGTGCTTATATAGAAGTTTAAATCAACCTAAGCCGTTAGATTATCATAGGAGAAACCACAATCGTCCAGACTAGATAGCGTTATCCAGAATTGCCACCTATGCCATAGTGACTCGGCAACAGGTCAGGAAAGACTCAGCAACAAGTCAGGATCATCTCATTCCAGACCTGCCTCGGGGGGTAGGTCGACCCCCTGGTCGACCTGTATAGGGGAGGTCGACCCCCTGGTCGACCTGGCATTGGGTGGGAGAAATCCCGCCCAGCCCGCTTCCTCATTTGAATTTTGAATTTTAATTCTGAACTGTTATTAATTTATTCAAATTACTGAAACTTCTAAGGGCCATAACTTCCTCATACGAAGTGCGATTTACGAAAACTTGGACTCTATTCCAAGCAGAATTTCAAGACGAACGCAAGGGCGTAGCCCATTTCCCTTAAATCTCACTTTAACAATTAAGTATTCTTAAATTATTTCTTGTGATAGTCATAGAAAATTCAGGGTGTTACATTCAGAGCTCGTGTGATCCTTGGATCGTCAGGGCCGGTCCACAAGGAGTGGATTAAAATGCCTGAACACTGCGTTTCCCCACCCTTTGGGGCATAAACTAGTCATATCCCGACCAAACCATCGGCCCCGCAATGACCGATATAGCCGAGGCGCCTCGCTATCCATCATCCACATAAGTAAATTGTCCGGGCATGTAAAACCAAAAACACCACTCCTAGCTAGAAGGAAACGCATGCCCTCCCTGAAGTCCTCTCCAGTTTCTGGTTCATACCGGGGTGTGAGGCCCGTGAATCAACGCCAAACACAAAGCTAACTATTTAAAGCCCTGCTTTGATCATTAACCACAAGGCTCTGCTTTTCAACAAAAGCCTTGATCACTACATCTCAGCATGCCGCACAGGCAATTCACGCCATGCAACTGACGTATATCAATCACACGGAATGAAATCCAATGTCGGACACACAGTCCATTTACAATCCCACTCTGGGTTTGAACGAAACCAGAGGCAACTTATTCCTCATCCCATATGTTCAATACAAGAGAGATGTCCTCGCACATCCGAACGATCAACAAGTACGTCCATACAACCACCACTATAACCCCTTTAGGGTAGCAACTCCCATCAAAGGCATCAGTAACCATCCATTCGATGTGAAGATCATCAGTCTTACACCATCTTCATATCTTCGACTTCTAATCGTTGATCAATTATTTGAAGTGAGAATTAACTCGACTTTTTCAAATAATTTCCGTATAATTAGAATTCAAATCAATTCATTTCCATGGTTAAATTATTTGACATCCATAATTCAGTACATTAATGTAATTTTCACGTCAGATTCATTCAACCAACAAATATCCAATAAATCAAGTAAATTCTGTTAATTTTCATTCCATATCGTTTATAATATTTTATAACGATATATCGCTATTTTTATTTATTTATAAATAGCCCATTTATTCCAACGATGCTTCAGGCCATAACGCGACCATGGCGCTGTTTCTCCCCAGATTTGATTTACATATACCTGAAAACCTAACCGTTGGATCTTTACAAATTTTATATCATTAGATAGATCTTTTCAAAGCTGACCTCACGGTTCCAGTTTTGGGGAAATCCGACCGTCAGATCACTCGGTACAATCATTTAAAGTAATGATTTCAAAATACGAACTGCAGCACTGTTATTCGATTTAATTTAATATAATATATATATATATAATACATTTTGGAGCTGTTTTCATTTGGATTTGAATTAAACATTTCACAGAACCTAACCATTGGATCTTTGTAAATTTGGTATCGTTGGAAAGATATTTTAAAAGCGAACATAAAGTTTCGGTTTCGGGAAAATCCGACGGTCGGATCACCCGTAATAATCATTTAAAATCACAATTTCAAAACACGAACTGTAGCGTCGTTATTCGTTTTATTTTAATTATATATATATATATAATCCGTTTGTAACGGTGCGATATTCGATGCCTTGAAAACCGTGTCATTATTGAAAGAATTTAGAAGACGAGATAGAAAAGATATAACTTATAGAAGAGTAAGAAATTATCAGAATCTCACACGGAATTTCACAAATACTTATATATTACATCACAAAGTCTGGTACATCAGAGTACATAACATAATACCTCATCATCCTGATTCAACAGCATAATTATACAATACCATATTACAATAACATAGATACTCAAACTGGGTAATTAAACATAATGCTACTAGGTTTTGAACTTGTTCTGCATCATGTTCC
Organism: Allium sativum; assembly: GCA_030737875.1. Classification (NCBI taxonomy): domain Eukaryota; kingdom Viridiplantae; phylum Streptophyta; class Magnoliopsida; order Asparagales; family Amaryllidaceae; genus Allium; species Allium sativum. Next base: position 92,837,965 of record CM060916.1, on the reverse strand, counting down.
GCTTGCCTTACCTGAATCTACTTGTCTACTCATAATAAATATTATGAGTACCCAAGAGTTTAGGAAACACAAAAATAAACTCTGGGTCAGTCAGGGGACTGGTGTGAGGAAACATAGTTAAAATGTAAACAGGAAATAAGTGTCAAGGTTTTTCCATTTGGATGGATTCATTTACTTTAGAAATCATTAGATCCATCCATGTCTAATATCTGGAAAATGATCTAATCTCTTTTATATCAAAACATTTGATATTATAATAGTTCGTATCAGATAACTAAAAATTTAGTGAAACGCTTGCATCTCACGTTCACGTATATAGTATACAAGTCATAAAAGTCGTAGAGCGCGTATTGGCGTTTGGATTCCAACAGACAGGGTATGGGAGAACCCACCGATCAGTGTACTCTAGAGAGGATACACTGGGGTTCAACAAGAACGTCTTGTAACCCGGCCGAACATGACCGTCCACTCATTCAGCTTGAGTGTGACGAATATATTATCACTCCTACGGTTGAGCTCGATTTACCATTTCCGAATGCTACAGCAGCGAAATAGATTTAAGAAATTAAATAAGGAAGTCCTCTAGATGGTGATAATATACCCTGCTTGGGTATGACCCAACTAGCCATGGTGCCTAGCCCAACTTTTTTTACTTCCGGGTTGTGAAGTTTTGAGGTCCCATTGTTCTTCTGACAGATTATCTCTTTACATTCTTGGAATGCCACATCGTCCTATCCGTCAGAAATACCCATTCGATTACCCAAATATATTACTGGTAATAAAGCTAAGAGAAACGAATTCCTCCGCTACCAACGTAATATACTTACGTAAATTCGATGTGAAAAATCTGACTGACATACGTTGTCAAACACTCGTCCATTCGGGTTTGTTCTAGGATTGCACAGACCAAAACTTGTTTTTAAAATAACGCTTGCATCTCGTTGACTTCAGCATTCTGTTATGCGTCGTAAACTTCGAATCGAAGTGGAATTGTTTATTCCGCACTCTTCGAACGACGTACGGAAATCTTTTTACAGTCGATAAATGTTTATCGTTTTAATCAGGAGTATTACTCCATTTCAGATAAATTATTATTCTTCAAACAGTGTTTTGCTTATCTGGTTCACATTAGTACAGTCAAATTATCCTCTAAATAAATCAGTTGAGTTGTATATGATTTTTGACAGTGTTTTGTTAATCATTCGAAAATTTCCCGTGCTTCGCACACTGTATTCTCTTTTCCTTTATTATTTGTGCTCAGCGATGTTTCGACTTACTTCCTTCCCTTTTATTTCTTCCTTGATGACTATTTATTTTATAAATAATTTAAATAATAAATTTTAAATTATTTATTCAAGTATTATTTATATTTCGAACTGAGCGAACTTCTACAGTCGAACTCATCGGTTTGATCTCAGCTTCTGCTTGCCTTTGCTTAATTAAATAAAACACTTCTTTTATTTAATTTATTTATTTATTTATTTATTTTTCTATTTTAATTAAATTACATTTTAATTAAAACTTCGTTCTTAACTTGTTTTTAAATCGAATTGGCTAATGTGCCAGTTGCCAAAGTGTCAGGTTGAAAACACTAGGATTTTGCTCAAAAACCCTTGCCGCTCATGTGATTTGTGAAGTAACAATTGGTGCTTGGCAAATGCAAAAATACCAGATCATCAAACCCCCCTGGTACCATGTTTTCCACTCAGGAACGATCATTTCCACTCGAACATTACTCTGCCATTTGTTGTACACACACAAAACAGTACCCGTGTACATGCACCACCACCATGGCCACTCTGGACCGCTGCCCGTCACCTCCGCTCATCACTTACCACCACCAGATCACGTCGCCGCCTGGGTCCCCCCTTCGTCGTGAACAATATTTTTACTGTCTTGATCCCCTTTTTATTTTTTCTCTCATATGGGTTCATCAGGGAATTATTGTCATTCACCCCCCTCAGTCCACCGGAGATGCCTGAACCTCCTCCGATCAACTCCCCGAACCCTTGGGCTCCTCCACGCCAGCTCCCATTGAACGCGGTCAACTGTGGGTCCCTCACGACGCACCCAAAAACTAGGTACCCAAACTGTTTTAAAAACCCTACATTCGATCCGTGCTTGAATTCCACGCAATAAAAAAATTATATTATATTTTTCTGATGATCCTTAAACCTACCCGCTCCTTCCCTCCTTTCGCCGTGAAGTTCGACGCCGCCGATCGCCGGGATTTCCCCCAAACCCATTTTCCGTCCATCGCTAAAATTCTCGCAATACACAAACTTAAAAATCGTGATTTCTATAATAAAAATCATTATTTGCTTCCCTGATTCGATTTGTATAATCAAACTGGTGTTTCGTTTGATTTGAAAAATCATGTTAACAGAGAGATTTTGTGTTGTCTGTTCAACTGTTTTATATATATATATATACCCTTTCAAATATTAATTTCTTTGGTTTGTCTTTGTTCGAATGTGTGATACATTGGTGTTATACCTATATACTTCCATGAACCTATGAATAAACATCTAGTTTATTTACTTTCCTAAAATCGATTCCCAATGTTCTGTGTCTCACAAAACATAGTAAAGGCTAAACTAAATACTGAGAAACCTTAACCAAACATACACAAGCATTCTATGATGTTTACTATATGATAGATCATTTTATAATGATGGGATCGGGGTGCTCTAATATCACATTTTCTTGCCGACAGTAACATGAAATGATCAACCAGAGTTTAGCAGTTAATCCTATAAACAAACTGTTTACAGTAAATAATTAAACTAGGAATTCAAGAGTGTTTTCACTCACCACAATGCTATCCAAGATCCAGTAAAGTCTTCAGAAATTAGAGATGAAATCAGTTTTTGTTTGTGGGGAGAAAGTATGAGAGTTTGAAGTGTATTTACACTTTCCTGCACATGTTTTGCACCGTAAAATCACTTAGCCTCACCCCTCATCTTTTAGTCCCTACGGCCCAAAATTTGAGGAGAACATGCATTAAAAAAATTGTCTTACTTAGGTTCCTATCCAATTAGGGTGTACTAGGTGATGACTTCTAGAAGGTTTTGGGTATGCTTCATTAAATGCTATGATCTCCTCTTGGATTTTATTGTATTTAACAAATGCTCTACTTTGTTTTCTTCTTGCTGATATTTTCCTTCTTGTCTAAGGAAATGCACATGCTACTTGTATTAGAGGATTTTAGGAAATGGTTTCACAATCCAAGATTACTATTTGAAGAAGTGTTCATTTAATGTTTTTGTCTCACTAGGTAGTTTCCTTTTTGTCTTTTGTTTAGATATTTGTTGGTGATCAAAAACAAATGTTTATATATGCTAGTATTTCATATTGTAGCCGATTTGTTTTCATGTTAGTGACATACATTCTTTTGTTGTTTTGTCATCAAGTCCTTCTCTGCATTCAAGTGAACAAAATGCTCCTTATTTTATTCATGTTCTAGGCCTTTTGTTCTTAACTCCTTGTTTTGTCAAAAATGATATTTATGAAGTATTTATTTTCTCTTATGTATATTTCCATATGAATTTCTATTTAAAAGTTTTTACTTGTTTTATATTCTCAAATCCCAAGATTTAATCAAGTATGTATATTATAATATTATACATATGCTTATACATATATATATATATATATATATATATTTCAAAAATTCTTTTTAGTTTGATTTTAAATAGAAATCTCATTTTAATTCCTTATTAAAATGATTTAAAAATAGTCGAAAAAGTCGGGACATTACAGTCCACCCCCCTTATAAGAATTTCGTCCCCGAAATTAAAAGTAAGAAAGAAAGAATTTTTCCCAAAAGATGATATATCATATCACTACTACTTAGTAACTGCTAATTATACATTAGACCCATACTTGTACTAGTCATACATACATACCACAATACTAGGCTATACTTGACTAAATCAAGTTATAGCTACATAATATACACATACATAGTCTAAACACACACTCCTCCCTACTCCTCCGGGTCACTATCAATCATAATCCACTCGTCATCTGTGATGTTTACAACTTCTACCACTTCATCCTCATCATCTGATGGCTCTGCAACCTCCATGATCCCCTGGTTAGCTGGTTCCTCTTCCTCATCGTCATAAATCTCTATAACTTCCACTGGTGGAATCATGTGCACCTGAATCGTGGGGTAACCATAATCTCCAAAGATCTCTACCCATCCTCCCACTGCATGATACTCAAAAAGTGCCTGCTCCAATCTCATCCATATCGCTAAAACTGGGTCGACAAACTCCTCTGGCTGTCCTCCCATGTCAGCGATCGGTGTCTCGGGTACAACTTCCTCTTCCTCCTCATATTCTTCCTCATCATCACCATCGACATCTATATCCTCCGCCTCATCCTCATCCCGGTCACTATCGTCATCACCATCATTTTCTCCAAAACCGGTCTCGATCATCAGTAAGTCATCTTCCTCTAAGGGATCCTGGCTGTCTGCTTCTTGCTCCATGGATTCTTCTCTACCGACATTTGACTCCTCCGATGTCCTATGGATACGCTCATCTTCACTCAGTTTCCTCTCTCTAATGTCCTCAGAATCTCCTACCCTTGCTCTCTTGGCTAGCAATCTCTCGGTCTGGTGTGGGGTGAGTCTCTTTCTAGCGGTCCTCTTCATTAGTGGTGCCATCTGGAAAGTAAACAAGGAAATAGAACTCGTCAATGATAAAATCATAGCAAGGGAGTTCATAAGTTCTAATAAACTGAATCCACAAATGTACATACCAATGCTCACAGAAATGAAGAAATCCAAGGTTTCATTTCATCCAAACAACCAAATAGCAAACATACCTAATCTGTAGAAAAGTCCGGATATAATTTCCTGTTATATTTCTCGGTTTCCCATGTGCAATCCTTCATATTATTGCTCCACTGAATCTTCAGCAGATTTATTGCTTTGTTACGAAGTTGCTTTTCTTCTTTATCGATAATACGAAATGGTCGTCGAATCACTGTCAAATCTGGTTCAATTTCTATTTCATGCTGAACAGATGGTTCCAGAATTAAAGACGGATTGTGCAAACATTTCCTCAAATGAGATACGTGAAATACGTTGTGAATCCCTGCCATATGTTTGGACAATTCAACTCTATAGGCTAGAAATCCAATTCTCTCCAGAACTTGGAAAGGTCCAACAAATTGCGGAGTTAACTTTCCAGCTTTTCCAAATCTCACCACTCCTCTCATCGATGAAATCTTCACAAATACCAGATCTCCTATCCCAAATACAAGATCACTTCACCTTTGATCAGCATAACTTTTCTGTCGATCCTGGGCTTCTTTCATTCTCAACTTTACCAACTCCACCTTTTCTGTTGCTTCTCGGATCATATCTGGTCCAAGTACTAGTTTGTCTCCCGATTCGATCCAACATGCAGGTGCTTTACAAGGTCTTCCATACAGTGCTTCGTATGGTGCCATCTGTATACTCGCCTGGTAACTATTGTTATAAGCGAATTCCACCAAATGTAGATGATCTTCCCATGATCCTCCAAAATCTAGAATACACTCTCTTAACAAATCTTCCAATATTCGGTTCACTCTCTCAGTCTGACTGTCCGTTTGAGGATGGTAAGCTGTACTGAGATTCAATTTCGTTCCCAAAGTCTTTTGCAACGCTTCCCAAAATTTACTTGTAAAGATAGGATCTCTATCGCTTACAATGCTTGCTGGGACTCCGTGTAGTCGTACAATCTCTCTCATGAAAACTTCGGCTAAAGATACGGCTGTGCGTGTCGGTTTTACTGGAATGAAATGCGCACTTTTTGCCAGTCGATTGACAATTACCCAAACTCCTTCAAATCCTCTTCTTGTTCTGGGCAATCCATCGATAAAATCCATGGATATCATTTCCCATTTCCAGTTGAGTATTTCTAATGATCGTAACAGTCCAGCCGTCTTTTGATGATCTCCCTTGACTTGCTGACAACACAAACATTCATTCACGAAAGTTGTAATATCCTTCATCATTCCCGGCCACCAGAATACTCTTTTCATATCGTTATTCATTTTATGAATTCCCGGATGAATACTTAATTTTGATGCGTGACATTCTTTCAAAACATCCTACCTCAATCCATCCACATCTGGAACACATAACCTGTTGTTAATTCTTAACACTCCTCGGTTATCCAACTCGAAATCAGGCTCCTTTCCATCCGTGACACCTTGAATGATCTTCTCCAGTTTGGCATCTCTTCTCTTATTGCTTATAATCCTTTCTTGGAGTGTCGGTGTGACTTCCAATAGGGATAGGATTGCATTTCTACTCAAAGCGTCTGCTACTACATTTGCTTTTCTGGGTGTATAAATGATATCCAAATCATACGATGCAAGAAATTCCAACCATCGTTGTTGTCTTAAATTTAAATCCTTCTGGGAAAATAAGTACCTCAATGGTTTATGATCTGTAAAAAGTTCGAATTTTCCACCCAGAAGATAATGCCTCCATATCTTTAATGCAAAAACCACGGCCAATAACTCCAGATCGTGAGTTGCATAATTCTTCTCGTGTATCTTTAATTGTCTACTTGCATATGCAATTACACGATGGTTCTGCATCAACACGGCTCCTAATCCTGTTCCACAAGCGTTAGTGTAAACTTTAATTTTGCTTGTTCCATCGGGAATTGCTAACACTGGTGCTTTGGTTAAACGATCTTTTAACTCTTGAAAAGATTCTTCACACTTCGGAGTCCAAATAAACTTTTGGTTTTTCTTCGTCAATTTCGTTAGACGAGACGATATCCTAGAATAATCTTTGATAAACCTTCGGTAATATGCCGCCAATCCTAGGAAACTTCGAACGTCAGTTGGTAATATGTACTGATTCAACTTTCACCGGATCTACCGATATCCCATCTCCATTTACAATGTGTCCCAAAAATCTCACTTTAGACTTCCAAAAATGGCATTTTGAAAATTTGGCTTTCAACACATTTTTCCTCAGAGTTTCTAATACTACCTTAAGGTGATAGCGATGCTCCTCTTCAGTTTTTGAATAAATCAGAATATCGTCAATGAAAATTAGAACGAACTTGTTCAGAATTTTTCTAAAGACTCTGTTCATTAAATCCACGAAAAATGCCGGTGCGTTGGTTAAACCGAATGGCATAACCAACCACTCATAAAAGAAGTCCGGGCCTCTAAATGCTGTGAAAGGAATACTATCTTCAGTGATTCTTAATTGGTGAAATCCTGTTGCTAGGTCCATTTGGGAGAATACTGTTGCTCCATGCAATTGATCGAAAAGATCGTCGATTCGGGGTAAAGGGTATTTGTTTTTGATGGTTGCCTTGTTTAATTCTCTATAGTCAACACACAGTCGCAACGACCCATCAGACTTTACTACAAAAACTACTGCCGAGCCCTAACTAGAAAAACTTTGTCGGATTAAGCCTTTACTCAGTAAATCCCAAGTCTGTTTCTCAAGTTCCGATACTTCCTTTGGAGCCATACGTCTTTTTGGTTGAACTATTGGTCTTGCTCCTGGAATTAAATCGATTCGGAATTCTATCTCCCGATGAGGAGGTAAACTTCCGACCTCTTTGAATATATCCTTGAATCCTCTAACTACGTCCAGTGTTTCAAGGCTCTCTTTTGGTGCTTCTAGGGCATATAAGAAACTACAGGTATGAATACCGGGTTTTCCACAAGGTATCCTAGCTTTACGTTCTAGACTCGTTATCAAGGTTATGGTTTCTTTATCACACTTTATCCTGGCTAGGAACTCGCTCAGCCAGCCCAATCCAAGAATAAAATTGAAAATTGTAATAACCCAGAAAATCTGAGCCAGTTTAAAATTTTTATTTTGGCAATTTTAGCGAATTTTGAACATTTAAATTGAATTATTTTAAATAATATCGACGAGAAATTTATTTTGAATGGAAACTGAACGTATATATTATATACGTCGTTGTTAGAATATAATAATTATTTATAATTATAAATAGGAATTGAAAATGGCGCGGTAGTTCGATAATTCGATTTCAAACTTCAATTGAATGTACCGGATACAAAAGAAACTGGATTTTAGTGAAACCAAAAATAATAGGATCTATTTGAGAATATCTTTCCAACGAATCCGAAAAATCGAAATTTCATAGCAGGAATCAAAAGATATGTCCAGTTGAAAATTCTGAATAGTCGCTATGGAATTCAGGCCCTTAATAATGGGAATTTTGCAAATGACCTCGGATTTCGACGAAACCACTTTTGTTGGATCCGCGATGTCAGATTATTGCTAGGTTTCAAATTTCATAATTTTTCGAATCAATATGTGAGCGTGGCAAAGGAAAACGCGTTTGACCAGTTTTAGTTGATTTTAATCGACTGGAAAATGGCCATTTTTCCAATGGTCTCAAAATTCGACGAAACTAGTTTTGTTAGGACCATATCGTCAATACGAAGCTAGAAAATATTTTTCGGGAATTTTTAAAGTTCGTATGTGACCCCGGTAAATTGAAATGCGCGTTCAAAATCAATATATAGAGTTATATGTTGATTTTGACGAAAACTGATCGAAACGATCGAATCAGCTTACGATACATATCCCATTGTGTTCAGAATGGGGGTAATACGCTATGGACGACAGGCGGTGGGCCTTGTTTAGAGGTCATATGAAAAAGTCAACTTTCAGAAATTAAATAATTAAAATAATTAAAAATAAAACCCCCTTTCCCTCTCTTATACCTTGGCCCCCCGTTTCATCATTCAGAGAAAAGAAAAAAAAAAGGAATCGAAGCCGCCCCTATCCAGGCGATCGTCGCCGCCGCTCCGGAGCCGCCAACCGCCGATGGAGCTCCGCCCCACCTCCCAATCTTCGTCGCGGCCCTTTCCTCCACTCCCTCCTGCCATTCGACGTCCAACCCCCCCCCCCCCCCAAATCACCGAAGCCGCCAGTCGATCCCCACTGCCACCACCGGCTGCAACCTCCAGCGCCGCTTCTCCGATCACCCACGACCGCCTATGCCCCCCTGCTCGACAGAAAAACAAAACACAGTGAGTATTCCCTTCTTTTCTATTTTTAAATACATTTTTTTTATTTTAATTCGGTTTTATTTATATACAATCAAGTTTAGATTTTTATATGTAATAAGGACTTGATTTTTAAATTTCTACAAATGATTTTTGTTAAGGAAAATGTAGGGTTTTTGCAAATGAAAAGATGGGATTTTTAGATTGTAAATGTTTGAATTTTTATTGGTTAAAAGGATTGAAACTTATATGTAAAAATACGATTTATATATATATGAAATAGAGGTAAAAATATAATTTTTATCATGACAAGAAGAATATAAAAATATCACCTTTATATATGTGGTGAATATGAAAAGGCGAAATCTTTATATTTGAAAAGGCGAAATATTTATAATTGAAAGGGCGAAATCTTTAGAATTGAAAAGGCGAGATCTTTATATAGAGAATAGTGGTGTAAAAATAGAATTTTTATCTATATAGTAGCAAAGTAAAAATTCAATTTTTATATATTGAATAGCAAAGTAAAAAATCGATTTTTATATATTGAATAGCAAAGTAAAAATTCGATTTTTATATATTGAATAGTGAAGTAAAAATTCGATTTTTACATATGTATAAAATACGGGCAACGAAAGTGACAAAAGGAGAGAACGGCGAAGATTTCTACATCTGAAGTGTCATGGAGTTGGATTAGCTTTGGTGAGAATTTCTCACTCTTCAATTTCTTTTTCTAGTTATATATATATATATATACTAGGATGCAGAAGGTGCTTAGCAGCACCCAACACCCGTCATCCACAGACCATGGATGGCTTGTTTGTTTAATTGATGTGTTGTGAAATTTGTTTGTGTTGTTGATGTGAAATCGATAATATAAATTCATGTGTTGAAATAAATTAATATTCGTTAAAAATATAATTTCTAACGTGAATGTGAATAAATGAATATTTATAAACAAATCTGCCGATTTGTTTATATACACTGATTTGACTGATATTAACTGGGTCGATAAATTTTACACATCACCCAACTACACAAATAAAAATATGTGTTTGTTGATTGGTCGATAGGCTGTGTAAGCGTTGATTATTTATATTTGATGCTTATGCAGTTGTGTGGTGCACTTTGGATGATGGTTGATTGTTTATCGTTGCTATTATATACATGTGTTGTATGGAATCCATATAATTAACTTTATATGGTAATTGATTGGGCCTCATTCCAATCGGGAAAATAAAGGATATTATAAAATAAAGGTTCATGTGTTGACAGTACTCATTCGTTGAGATTTGTCATGTGTTGAACGAAATATTTTAACAATAAAGAATATTATAAAATAAAGGTTCATGTGTTGACAGTACTCATTCGTTGAGATTAGTCATGTGTTGAGCGAAAATATTTTAACAATAAAATTTACATCTTTATCATATATAAAATTAGAAACTAACTGGAAAATAGATAAGATGAGTGGTCTCCTGGATGTTGATCTGATGTTGGTTTCGGCCTTCGGGGTTAATATTTAGGGAATCGTTCTCTTACTAATTTACGGTTGGAGTCTGATTTGAAATCAAACGATAGATACCTTAATTTTTATAAAATATATTAAATAACAAAAATAGTCACACGTGGACAGTACTCATTCGTCGAGATTAGTCGTGTGTTGACAAAAATATAGATTCACATATTGAATAGAATAAATATTCATTTGTTGAATAGAATAACGGGATTATTGAAAGATATAAAGCCGTGTCGATTAGAGATGCGCTATTTTGACGCGAACGATATTTATGTCGATTATATTCGTTTTTGAATTGAATTGAATATATAACGAATTCGAATTGAATTGAATATATAACGAATTCGAATTGAATTGAATATAAAACGAATTGAATTTGATTTGAATAGAAAACGAATTGAATTTGATTTGAATAGAAAACGAATTGAATTCAAATTGAATTGAAAACGAATTGAAATAGAAGTAAAGTCAATTTGAAATGAATTCAAATTGAATGGAAATTTGAATTGAATTCAAATGAATTTTAAAACGAATTTATAAGGAAAATTTCAATTTTGATTTGAATTGGAAATGGAAGTTGAAATGTTTTTGAAACGAATTTAAAACTATCTATAAAATTCGTTTTAAATAGAAATCGACGAAATATATATTATATATATAATATAATGGCCTGAATAGAACGCGTCGCGCCGCGGCAGTTCGTGAATTTCGACCATTGATTTCGAACGGACATTACGGGAGATCCAACCATCGGATTCTCCTAAAACCAGAACCGTTGGGTTCGTATCGAAAAGAGCTTTCTAAGAATATTAGAAATTTGAAATCTAACAGTTGGATTTGGAGATACATCCAAATCAAATTTGGAAAAGGTCGCTGTAAGTGCAGTTCGATGGCCGTTGATGGAAATCGACTGTACGGGCCTTGATAAAATTATTAAAAATTGTAATAATTTGTGTAAAATCATAAGAAATGTTTTGGAAAAAATTAGGATGAAAAACTCCATATTTGAAAAGATAAAAATAGATTTTTATCGAAATGAACTAGTTTAGAACTAAAGTAAAAAAAAAACCATTTATTTTAAATAAATAAATTGGATTTGAAATGGGTTTTAAATAGAATTGATTTGTGGGTTTATCATGAATAGTGTTTTAAATAACACTTGTTCTTTAACACGATAATAAATAGAATATGATTTGGGTTTATCGTGAACTGTGTTTTAAATGACACTAGTTCTTTAACCCAGTAAAAGGAGTTTTAATGAATCTGCAATTAGATTGAAATGTGAATTGATAATTTAAATTATCAAATTTGGAAAGTGAGCGAGAAGGGAGTATCACCAGTTTTGCTCCAAAACGATAGTCAAATCTTTAATTAGATTTGAACGTGGAATGGTAATTAACTTTACCGATAACACCGTGGTATTAGATATGGAGTATCACCAGTTTTGCTTCATGGGATGAATAGGTTGGGATTGGGAAATAAATAAATAATTACTTCGGTGTGGTTCGCTAATCTCGACAAGTTTGGAAAACCATAATTTGGTTTGAAATGACATCCAAAGGAAGATTAAAGAATAAATTCAAAGAATTTATCTTGGATAAAATTAATGGGAACCTTTCCCTAAGAATATGAAATTTAGAAACTAGATGTAGGTTAGCTAAGAAGAATGGTTTCCTGGTATCGATCTGATGTTGGTTTCGGCCTTCGGGGTTAATATTTGGGGAATTGTTCTCTTGTTGATTTACGGTTAGTAGCTACTGAATTGGAATGAGGCGTATGTTGTGTTTGTGTAACATTTGTTTTTAATATACGCGGGTTGTTCGGAAAGGCCGGGTTTATACCCATTCTGAATAACCGATTCGACGATATGTCGAAGATGAAGACGGTGGTTGAAGACCGGAAGTTTTCACATCGTTTGGGTGATTACTGATGATCTTGATTGGGTTGTACACCCAAGATGAGGGAATCAGTTGGTGGTCGTCCAGACGTACTTGGAGATCGATGGATATGCGAGGAAAGTGCCTCCGGTTTCATTCAGACCCAGAACGAACTTGTAAATGGATTGTGTGTGTGACATTGGATTTTATTCTGTGCTGATTGATTTCTGTTAAATATATATCTGTTTGGCGGCGGAGAATTTATTCTCTTGCTTAACGCCCTTCTCTGAGACGTACGAGCTTAGATGTTATATATCGATAAATATCAATCGCATGGCATGAATTTCCTGTGTGGCATGCTGGGTTGCATGGATCAAGGCTTCTGTTGAAAAGCAAAGTCTTGTGGTTGATGATCAAAGCACGACCTACGTGGCAGCTTTGTGTATAGCGTGGATTCGCGAGCCTCACACCTCGGTATGAGTTAAAAACGGGATATGGACCGTTGGGAGAATACGACGTTTCTTTCTAGCTTTGGTGGTGTCAGTGACTTACCAGCCCTGACATTTATATACTTTTCACCTTTGTGGTTGTTGGAATGAGGCGCCTCGATTATAGGTCTGTAAGGACCGGGAAACGTGTGTTCAAGAATAATTAATCCTCAAACGTAAGAGAGGACCGATCCAAGTGGCTGCCCAAAGTGTGTAGTCCTCAGCATTTGCTAGAGTGTCTCGAAGCGGAGAGGAGCTTGCCCCTTGCCACGACTCATGACGGAAATCCAATTTCCAATACGTGATATTGCGGTTTTAAATGTAGAACTAGTATGGCGACATGATATATGGTACCCATGCCGTCTATGATTTATATTTATGATTGAAATTGTTTTGACACTATACACTTATTATAGTATCAAATGATTTGTTTTAAACGTACCAAGCATGTTTGGCTATTATAAGGGAAAACCCTATCCTCTGGCTTGCGTTGCATTGTGTGATGGGACCTGGGGCTTATAATATCTTCATTTTTCGAAAAAGCATTGCGTTGTCTTTTCTATGCACTGGTATTCTTGGGAGGAAACCCGTTCCATGTTATACGGCGTGGTCCCTTGAATTACTCTCTTTTAAAGTAAAGTTTTAAATAACTGTTTTAGTTCTCACACCAGTCACATGACTGACCTGGAGTTTATTGTTTTAACCTAAACTCTGGGTGCCCTTATTTTCTACATTGGCAGCTAGTAGTTTTGGTTTTGCAGATTTATATTCACAGGATCCTGATTTACAGCTGGAATGATGCTCGGAAAGCTCTGTATCCGTGTATTACTTTCAGTTGTGTTTTATATTGTTTTTCCGCTGCTATGTAATTTATTTCAATCTCTGATATTTATCGAATGTAATTTATTCATTTATACTCTGTATATTCTTGTATCTGATGGAATTGTTGTAATAACAATGAAATGTTCTTCTGTTTGCGTTCTGATTCGTCTTGTCCTTAAAACGATCAGGGATTTCGAACGGTCTAGATCGGTTTAACGACTGATTTGGATCAAGCGAAATTCCCAGCCGTCACATTTGGTATCATAGCTTTGGTTTACAGAGCTCGAGAACAAGGCAAGTTAGAACCATACGAAAGAATTCATCAGATATTGGGTTAGTAATATCCAATTAGAATGACTCGTTAGAGATAGGATCAGTAGTATTCTAGAACGAGTGTGAAGAGTATATTTTTCAAATGAAAACAATTTTGTTTTGGAAATTTAAATCGTTTTATACGTATTTGAATATTTTATTTGTATTGAATTTGGACAATCCAATATATAAAGATTTTGCATATACGCGTCATGAACGTATATTCGAAGTTTTAATATACTGGATAGATATAGAACCGCACTCTAGTAGCCCGGAGATGTTCTGATGGTGGTTCGAAACATCATCAGCATTTATTTTCGAGTGACGAAGGTGTGATATCTATATGTTTCCATTAGACTGGTGTGAGAACCAAAACTTATATAGATAGGTTTATTGTTGTGACTTGGCATCAAAAATGTGATTTTTGTATATATATCAAAAAAAATTATGAATTTGAAACGTTAATCCACTAACTGATTGATGTTTGTGTTGTTTGTTTATTTGTTTGATAATTTTGAACCATTATGCCTAATTGAATCAAATATTGAATTGTATTGAAAATTGGTCACATTTGCTTGCATATACTTGTACTTACATTGAACAGGTCATAGCAAGGAGGCTAGAGCAAAGAATAAAATTTGTTTACCCGACAAATAGGTACATGTTTATCATAATTTACTGTTTTGTTTGGGTGATGATGATTTTATGAGCCTATTGGCTTTTTCTTTTCCTTTTTGAGATCAGAAGGCCTATATGGCAATTTCGGGATTTTCCCGTGGCTCCCGGTGCAGGGGAGGTTATGGCGAAATTTTTCGAAAATTTAGGGTGTTAGCCAAATTTTTGAAGAATTTGAAAATTCTCAGAAACTGGAAAGTTGGAGATTGGAAGCCAGATCGAACGTAGAGTTGGTTAATCAAACCACTTTCGACTTTGTTCCTTTTCGGGGGTGAAAAGTTTTAAGTAGGGGAGATTGTAATAACCCAGAAAATTGGAGCCAGTTTAAAATTTTTATTTTGGCAATTTTAGCGAATTTTGAACATTTAAAATGAATTATTTTGAATAATATTGACGAGAAATTTATTTTGAATGTAAATCGAACGTATATATTATATACGTCGTCGTTAGAATATAATAATTATTTATAATTATAAATAGGAATTGAAAATGGCACGGTAGTTCGATAATTTGATTTCAAACTTCAATTGAATGTACTGGGTGCAAAACAAACCGAATTTTAGTGAAACCAAAAATAATAGGATCTATTTGAGAATATCTTTCCAACGAATCCGAAAAATCGAAATTTCACAGCGGGAATCAAAAGATATGTCTAGTTGAAAATTCTGAATAGTCGTCATGGAATTCAGGCCCTTAAAAATGGGAATTTTGCAAACGACCTCGGATTTCGACGAAACCACTTTTGTTGGATCCGCGATGTCAGATTATTGCTAGGTTTCAAATTTCATAATTTTTCGAATCAATATGTGAGCGTGGCAAAGGAAAACACGTTTGACCAGTTTCAGTTGATTTTAATCGACTGGAAAATGGCCATTTTTCCAATGGTCTCAGAATTTGACGAAACTAGTTTTGTTAGGACCGCATCGTCAATACGAAGCTAGAAAATATTTTTCGGGAATTTTTAAAGTTCGTATGTGACCCCGGTAAATTGAAATGCGCATTCAAAATCAATATATAGAGTTATATGTTGATTTTGACGAAAACTGATCGAAACGATCGAATCAGCTTACGATACATATCCAATTGTGTTCGGAATGGGGGTACTATGCTATGGACGACAGGCGGTGGGCCTCGTTTAGAGGTCATATGAAAAAGTCAACTTTCAGAAATTAAATAATTAAAATAATTAAAAATAAAACCCCCCTTTCCCTCTCCTATACCTTGGCCCCACGTTTCATCATTCAGAGAAAAGAAAAAAAAAGGAATCAAAGCCGCCCCTATCCAGGCGATCGTAGCCGCCGCTCCGAAGCCGCCAACCGCCGATGGAGCTCCGCCCTACCTCCCAATCTTCGTCGCGACCCTTTCCTCCACTCCCTCCTGCCATTCGACGTCCAACCCACCCCCACCCCCCCCCCCCCCAAAATCACCGAAGCCGACAGTCGATCCCCACTGCCACCACCGGCTGCAACCTCCAGCGCCGCTTCTCCGATCACCCATGACCGCCTATGCCCCCCTGCTCGACAGAAAAACCAAACACAGTGAGTATTCCCTTCTTTTCTATTTTTAAATACATTGTTTTTATTTTAATTCAGTTTTATTTATATACAATCAAGTTTAGATTTTTATATGTAATAAGGACTTGATTTTTAAATTTCTACAAATGATTTTTGTTAAGGAAAATGTAGGGTTTTTGCAAATGAAAAGGTGGGATTTTTAGATTGTAAATGTTTGAATTTTTATTGGTTAAAAGGATTGAAACTTATATGTAAAAATACGATTTATATATATATGAAATAGAGGTAAAAATATAATTTTTATCATGAAAAGAAGAATATAAAAATATCACCTTTATATATGTGGTGAATATGAAAAGGCGAAATCTTTATATTTGAAAAGGCGAAATATTTATAATTGAAAAGGCGAAATCTTTATAATTGAAAAGGCGAGATCTTTATATAGAGAATAGCGGTGTAAAAATAGAATTTTTATCTATATAGTAGCAAAGTAAAAATTCGATTTTTATATATTGAATAGCAAAGTAAAAATTCGATTTTTATATATTGAATAGCGAAGTAAAAAATTGATTTTTACATATGTAGAGAATACGGGCAACGAAAGTGACAAAAGGAGAGAACGGCGAAGATTTCTACATTTGAAGTTTCGTGGAGTTGGATTAGCTTTGGTGAGAATTTCTCACTCTTCAATTTCTTTTTCTAGTTATATATATATATATATATATATATATATATACACACACTAGGATGCAGACGGTGCTTAGCAGCACCCGACACCCGTCATCCACAGACCATGGATGGCTTGTTTGTTTAATTGATGTGTTGTGAAATTTGTTTGTGCTGTTGATGTGAAATCGATAATATAAATTCATGTGTTGAAATAAATTAATTATCGTTAAAAATATAATTTCTAACGTGAATGTGAATAAATGAATATTTATAAACAAATCAGCCGATTTGTCTATATACACTGATTTGACTGATATTGACTGGGTCGATAAATTTTACACATCACCCAACTGCACAAATAAAAATATGTGTTTGTTGATTTGAAACCCCACACGGGTGTTGGGATGATATTTGGCGTACACTTTGGATGCTATTGGTCGACAGGCTGTGTAAGCGTTGATTATTTATATTTGATGCTTATGCAGTTGTGTGGTGCACTTTGGATGATGGTTGATTGTTTATCGTTGCTATTATATACATGTGTTGTATGGAATCCATATAATTAACTTTATATGGTAATTGATTGGGCCTCATTCCAATCGGGAAAATAAAGGATATTATAAAATAAAGGTTCATGTGTTGACAGTACTCATTCGTTGAGATTTGTCATGTGTTGAACGAAATATTTTAACAATAAAGAATATTATAAAATAAAGGTTCATGTGTTGACAGTACTCATTCGTTGAGATTAGTCATGTGTTGAGCGAAAATATTTTAACAATAAAATTTACATCTTTATCATATATAAAATTAGAAACTAACTGGAAAATAGATAAGATGAGTGGTCTCCTGGATGTTGATCTGATGTTGGTTTCGGCCTTCGGGGTTAATATTTAGGGAATCGTTCTCTTACTAATTTACGGTTGGAGTCTGATTTGAAATCAAACGATAGATACCTTAATTTTTATAAAATATATTAAATAACAAAAATAGTCACACGTGGACAGTACTCATTCGTTGAGATTAGTCGTGTGTTGACAAAAATATAGATTCACATATTGAATAGAATAAATATTCATTTGTTGAATAGAATAACGGGATTATTGAAAGATATAAAGCTGTGTTGATTAGAGATGCGCTATTTTGACGCGAACGTTTATGTCGATTATATTCGTTTTTGAATTGAATTGAATATATAACGAATTCGAATTGAATTGAATATATAACGAATTCGAATTGAATTGAATATAAAATGAATTGAATTTGATTTGAATAGAAAACGAATTGAATTCAAATTGAATTGAAAACGAATTGAAATAGAAGTAAAATCAATTTGAAATGAATTCAAATTAAATGAAAATTTGAATTGAATTCGAATGAATTTTAAAACGAATTTATAAGGAAAAATTCAATTTTGATTTGAATTGGAAATGAAAGTTGAAATGTTTTTGAAACAAATTTAAAACTATCTATAAAATTAATTTTAAATAGAAATTGACGAAATATATATTATATATATTATATATATAATATAATGGCCTGAATAGAACGCGCCGCGCCGCGGCAATTCGTGAATTTTGACCATTGATTTCGAACGGACATTACGTGAGATCCGACCGTCGGATTCTCCTAAAACCGGAACCGTTGGGTTCGTATCGAAAAGAGCTTTCTAACGAATATTAGAAATTTGAAATCTAAGGGTTGGATTTGGAGATACGTCCAAATCAAATTTGGAAAAGTTCGCTGTAAGTGCAGTTCGATGGCCGTTGTGGAAATCGACTGTACGGGCCTTGATAAAATTATTAAAAATAGTAATAATTTGTGTAAAATCATAAGAAATGATTTGGGAAAAATTAGGATGAAAAACTCCATATTTGAAAAGATAAAAATAGATTTTTATCGAAATGAACTAGTTTAGAAATGAACTAGTTTAGAACTAGAGTAAAAAAAAAACCATTTATTTTAAATAAATAAATTGGATTTGAAATGGGTTTTAAATAGAATTGATTATCTTGAATAGTGTTTTAAATAACACTTGTTCTTTAACCCGATAATAAATAGAATATGATTTGGGTTTATCGTGAACTGTGTTTTAAATGACACTAGTTCTTTAACCCAGTAAAAGGAGTTTTAATGAGTCTGCAATTAGATTGAAATGTGAATTGATAATTTAAATTATCAAATTTGGAAAGTGAGCGAGAAGGGAGTATCACCAGTTTTGCTCCAAAACGATAGTCAAATCTTTAATTAGATTTGAACGTGGAATGGTAATTAACTTTACCGATAACACCGTGGTATTAGATATGGAGTATCACCAGTTTTGCTTCATGGGATGAATAGGTTGGGATCGGGAAATAAAATAAATAATTACTTCGGTGTGGTTCGCTAATCTCGACTAGTTTGGAAAACCATAATTTGGTTTGAAATGACATCCAAAGGAAGATTAAAGAATAAATTCAAAGAATTTATCTTGGATAAAATTAATGGGAACCTTTCCCTAAGAATATGAAATTTAGAAACTAGTTGTAGGTTAGCTAAGAAGAATGGTTTCCTGGTATTGATCTGATGTTGGTTTCGGCCTTCGGGGTTAATATTTGGGAAAT
This sequence comes from Allium sativum, assembly GCA_030737875.1. Taxonomy (NCBI): domain Eukaryota; kingdom Viridiplantae; phylum Streptophyta; class Magnoliopsida; order Asparagales; family Amaryllidaceae; genus Allium; species Allium sativum. Next base: position 92,818,465 of record CM060916.1, on the reverse strand, counting down.
TGTTCTCTTGTTGATTTACGGTTAGTAGCTACTGAATTGGAATGAGGCGTATGTTGTGTTTGTGTAACATTTGTTTTTAATATACGCGGGTTGTTCGGAAAGGCAGGGTTTATACCCATTCTGAATAACCGATTCGACGATATGTCGAAGATGAAGACGGTGGTTGAAGACCGGAAGTCTTCACATCGTTTGGGTGATTACTGATGATCTTGATTGGGCTGTACACCCAAGATGAGGGAATCAGTTGGTGGTCGTCCAGACGTACTTGGAGATCGATGGATATGCGAGGAAAGTGCCTCCGGTTTCGTTCAGACCCAGAACGAACTTGTAATTGGATTGTGTGTCTGACATTGGATTTTATTCTGTGTTGATTGATTTCTGTTAAATATATATCTGTTTGGCGACGGAGAATTTATTATCTTGCTTAACACCCTTCTCTGAGACGTACGAGCTTAGAGGTAATATATCGATAGATATCAATCGCATGGCATGAATTGCCTGTGTGGCATGCTGAGTTGCATGGATCAAGGCTTCTGTTGAAAAGCAAAGTCTTGTGGTTGATGATCAAAGCACGGCCTACGTGGCAGCTTTGTGTATAGCGTGGATTCGCGAGCCTCACACCTCGGTATGAGTTAAAAAGGGGATACGGACCGTTGGGAGAACACGACGTTTCTTTCTAGCTTTGGTCGTGTCAGTGACTTACTAGCCCTGACATTTATATACTTTTCACCTTTGTGGTTGTTGGAATGAGACGCCTCGATTATAGGTCTGTAAGGACCAGGAAACGTGTGTTCAGGAATAATTAATCCTCAAACGTAAGAGAGGACCGGCCCAACCGATCCAAGTGGCTGCCCAGAGTGTGTAGTCCTCAGCATTTGCTAGAGTGTCTCGAAGCGGAGAGGATCTTGCCCCTTGCCTCGACTCATGAAGGAAAACCAATTTCCAATACGTGATATTGCGGTTTAAATTGTAGAACTAGTATGGCGACATGATATATGGTACCCATGCCGTCTATGATTTATATTTATGATTGAAATTGTTTTGATACTATACACTTATTATAGTATCAAATGATTTGTTTTAAATGTACCAAGCATGTTTGGCTATTATAAGGGAAAACCCTATCCTCCGGCTTGCGTTGCATTGTGTGATGGGATCTGGGTCTTATAATAGCTTCATTTTTCGAAAAAGCATTGCGTTGTCTTTTCTATGCACTGGTATTCTTGGGAGGAAACCCGTTCCGTGTTATACGGCGTGGTCCCTTGAATTACTCTCTTTTAAAGTAAAGTTTTAAGTAACTGTTTTAGTTCTCACACCAGTCACATGACTGACCTGGAGTTTATTGTTTTAACCTAAACTCTGGGTGCCCTTATTTTCTACACGGGCAGCTAGTAGTTTTGGTTTTGCAGATTTATATTCACAGGATCCTGATTTACAGCTGGAATGATGCTCGGAAAGCTCTGTATCTGTGTATTACTTTCAGTTGTGTTTTATATTGTTTTTCCGCTGCTATGTAATTTATTGCAATCTCTTATGCTTATCGAATGTAATTTATTCATTTATACTCTGTATATTCTTGTATCTGATGGAATTGTTGTAATAACAATGAAATGTTCTTCTGTTTGCGTTCTGATTCGTCTTGTCCTCAAAACGATCAGGGATTTCGAACGGTCTAGATCGGTTTAACGACTGATTCGGATCGAGCGAAATTCCCGGCCGTCACAAAACTTTTGAAATCTAGGGCATAGAAATCGAATCGAAAGGAATGTGAGAGATATAACAGTGTTATATCCTCACAACACATTTTTAACTCAGTTTTACCCCCAATTGGATTTGATACACAAATTGGGTTTGGGGAAATAATCGGTTTAAGGTTAAATTGGTCTACTGTTTCAGAAGAAATAAAACTGTGTGAAGCGCCAGTGTCAAACAATACTCGAAGGTAAATTCCTTTAAATTGTAAAGTACCTTCCAGCACTCCCTTCCCCTTCACATTCTAAGAGCCAGATGGTTCATTCTTGATGGCATACACCTTTGCCTGAGGTGCCCTTTTCATCAGCGGACAGTCTTTCACCATATGTCCAGGCTGGTGACAGTTGAAACAGAGGTTCTTCAATACCATCTCATTCCTCTGAACTTGCTGCTGCTGCTGTGGTTATTGCTGAGGCTTCCTTTGCTGCAGTTGTGGTAGCTGTTGTTGGGGTTTCTTGTTGCTCTTCTGTTTACAGAACCTGGCAATGTGTCCCTTCTGCTTGCAGTTGTGACACATCACATTCTTGAAACGATTCTCAATTTTCTGCTGAACTGCTTTTCCTTGGTTCTTGTTATCCTTCCAGTCAAGGTTAAATTTCCTTTTCTGGGAATTTCCTCCACTTGCTTCTCCAGTCTGAGCCTTTGCTATAGTTGGGTTCTTAGCATCCAGGGCTTCATACCTGAGAGCTAAATCCACGAGTTCGAAAAATGGATCCTTTAGATGCACCATCATACGGCCTTGAAGACTACCCTTTAATCCTGCTATGAACATTTCGTTTTTCTTTAGTGATGTATTTACCAACTCTGGTCCAAAGCTTGATAGCGCATTGAACTTGTTCTCGTATTCAGTGACAATCATGCTTTCTTGTTTCAGGTCAATGAAGTCTCGATACATCCTAGTTTTCCCAGTTGCAGGCAGATACTGGGCTTCAAAAGCTGCTTTGAACATGGCCCAAGTAAAGTTCTCCTCCGGAGTGTTTGCAGTCTGGGCATCCCACCAGATGGCTGCAGCTCCTTCTAGATTCCATGATGCTAACAGACGTTTGTACTCGTCATCTAACTTCAGTCCCTTAAAAATCTTTTCACAAGATCTAATCCATGCTTGGACGTCAACTAGTGATTCTGTTCCCTTAAAAGTTTTTCCTCCCAGAGTAGTGTAGTTCTTGCAAAGCATAGCGAAGTTTGGCTGCGCTGGAGCTTGGACTACTTCAGTTGTATCCACTTGGGTCTGATTAATAGTGTGCCCATTGGTCGTAGTCGCCCGACTTGCTCCTCGGCATCGCCTTGCTTGAGAACTCATTGTCAATTTCCTGAGTATATGGTTTGAGAGTTAATACTCGCTGGGAAAACAGTCTTAGGGATAACCTAAAAAAATAACTAGGGTCGTCCTATACTAAATGGTTTTTATAAAAATACGCTCTCTCAGAACTAACTTATAGCCTAGGTGTTCAGAAATCCTAAGCTCTGATACCAAGTGTAACGGCGCGATTTTCGATGCCTTGAAAACCGTGTCATTATTGAAAGAATTTAGAAGATGAGATAGAAAAGATAGAACTTATAGAAGAGTAAGAAATTATCAGAATCTCACAGCGGAATTTCACAAATACTTACATATTACATCACAAAGTCTGATACATCAGAGTACATAACATAATATATCATCATCCTGGTTCAACAGCATAATTATACAATACCATAGATACTCAAACTGGGTAATTAAACATATATTCTACTAGGTCCTGAACTTGTTCTGCATCATGTTCCACTTGCCTTACCTGAATCTACTTGTCTACTCATAATAAATATTATGAGTACCCAAGAGTTTAGGAAACACAAAAATAAACTCTGGGTCAGTTAGGGGACTGGTGTGAGGAAACATAGTTAAAATGTAAACAGGAAATAAGTGTCAAGGTTTTTCCATTTGGACGGATTTATTTACTTTAGAAATCTTTAGATCCATCCATGTCTAATATCTGGAAAATGATCTAATCTCTTTTATATCAAAACATTTGATATTATAATAGTTCGTATCAGATAACTAAAAATTTAGTGAAACGCTTGCATCTCACGTTCACATATATAGTATACAAGTCGTAAAAGTCGCAGAGCGCATATTGGAGTTTGGATTCCAACAGACAGGGTATGGGAGCACCCACCAATCAGTGTACTCTAGAGAGGATACACTGGGGTTCAACAAGAACGTCTTGTAACCCGGCCACACATGACCGTCCACTCATTCAGCTTGAGTGTGACGAATATATTATCACTCCTACGGTTGAGCTCGATTTACCGTTTCCGAATGCTACAGAAGCGAAATAGATTTAAGAAGTTAAACAAGGAAGTCCTCTAGATGGTGATAATATACCCTACTTGGGTATGACCCAACTAGCCATGCTGCCTAGCCCAACTTTTGTTACTTCCGGGTTGTGAAGTTTTGAGGTCCCGTTGTTCTTCTGACAGATTATCTCTTTACATTCTTTGAATGCCACATCGTCCTATCCGTCAGAAATACCCATTCGATTACCCAAATATATTACGGGTAATAAAGCAAAGAGAAACGACTTCCTCCGCTACCAACGTAATATACTTACGTAAATTCGATGTGTAAAATCTGACTGACATACGTTGTCAGACACTCGTCCATTCAAGTTTGTTCTAGGACTGAACAGATCAAAACTTGTTTTTAAAATAACGCTTGCATCTCGTTGACCTCATCATTCTGTTATGCGTCGTAAACTTTGAATCGAAGTGGAATTGTTTATTCCGGACTCTTCGAACGATGTACGGAAATCTTTTTACAGTCGATAAATGTTTATCGTTTTAATCAGGAGTACTACTCCATTTCAGATAAATTATTATTCTTCAAACAGTGTTTTGCTTATCTGGTTCACATTAGTACAGTCAAATTATCCTTTAAATAAATCAGTTGAGTTGTATATGATTTTTGACAGTGTTTTGTTCATAATTCGAAAATTTCCCGTGCTTCGCACACCATATTCTCTTTTCCTGTATTATTTGTGCTCGACGATGTTTCAACTTACTTCCTTCCCTTTTATTTCTTCCTTGATGATTATTTATTTTATAAATAATTTGAATAATAAATTTTAAATTATTTATTCAAGTATTATTTATATTTCGAACTGAGCGAACTTCTACAGTCGAACTCATCGGTTTGATCTCAGCTTCTGCTAGCCTTTGCTTAATTAAATAAAACACTTCTTTTATTTATCTAATTAATTAATTTATTTATTTTTCTATTTTAATTAAATTAAATTTTAATTAAAACTTCGTTCTTAACTTGATTTGAAACCGAATTGGCTAAAGTGCCAGTTGCCAAAGTGTCAGGTTGAAAACACTAGGATTTTGCTCAAAAACCCTTGCCGCTCATGTGATTTGTGAAGTACCACTTGGTGCTTGGCAAATGCCAAAATACCAGATCATCAAACCCCCCCTGGTACCATGTTTTCCACTCAGGAACCACCATTTCCACTCGAACACCCCTCTGCCATTTGTTGTACACACACAGCACATTACTCGTGCACATGCACCACCACCATGGCCACTCTGGACCGCCGCCCATTACCTCCGCTCATCACTTACCACCACCAGATCACGTCGCCGCCTGGGTCCCCCCCCTTCGTCGTGAATAGTATTTTTACTGTCTTGATCCCCTTTTTATTTTTTCTCTCGTATGGGTTCATCAGGGAATTCTTGTCGTTCACCTCCCTCAGTCCATCGGAGACGCCTGAACCTCCTCCGATCAACTCCCCGAACCCTCGGGCTCCTCCATGCCAGCTCCCATTGAACTCGGTCAACTGTGGGTCCCTCACGACGCACACAAAAACTAGGTACCCAAACTGTTTTAAAAACCCTACATTTGATCCGTGCTTGAATTCCACGCAATAAAAAAATTATGTTATATTTTTCTGATGATTCTTAAACCTACCCGCTCTGTAACACCCCGTAATTCTGTTAATATTAATATTCACAAATTAAAGAATAAATAATCTCAGACGTGAGAATTGTGGGAAACGGGTTGTGCCGTTGTGTTCGTCTCGGAATTCTGGTTGAAATAGAGTACGAGTTTGCGTGATTTGGTGTAAAGACCCGTAAATTCCCGTTCTTTGGATCGACCATAAACCACACAAGTCTGACCCAAAGGTCGGAAATCCACGAATACTTTAACTTTGGGAATGCAACAACATCAGAACAATAACAACAGACTTTTATAACATCATAATAAATGTTACATCAGAGTACAGAATATATATCAGAGTACATTAAATAAATTTACAGCGGAAGATAATTTTACATTACTTTAATACAGTGCAGCGGAAAAAAAATAACTAAGACAGCGGAAGACTTTTCTATGCTCTGGACACATCTTTGAGCTTCAATCCAGGATCCTGCTAAAAAGATAAATATCTGCAAAAAGCTACTCGACTGCCCGTGTGGAAAAGAGGGCACCCGAATTTGCAAAAGTGGAAACAAACAACGGGTCAGTCGTGGGACTGGTGTGAGAATTCTTATCTAATATAACTAATTGTAATAAGGAAAATCCAAGGACCACGCCGCTAAAGCGGAACGGGTTTTATTCCAATGGATTGCCGTGCATAATTTAAGTAAAACGTCAAAACAACGCAATGCTTTGTAGAAAAATGAAACCATCATAAGACCCAAGTCCCATCACACAATGCAACGCAAACCGGAGGATAGGGTTTTACCTTATAATGGTCAAACATGCTTGATACGATAAAAACGATATTATTATTAGTGTTTATATGTTTTAAAACATTTCAAAGTAAATGTATCAATCCTAGGAAGCATAGGTACCATATGCTATGCCTCCATACTAGTAATACAATCAAAACCGCAAGGGTCGTATTGGAATTTGGATTTCCATCATGAGTCAAGGCTAGAGCGGAGCTCCTTACCGATTCGAGACACTCTAGATAATGTCCCAGGATTACCCGCAGTTAACCCTTGGAAATGGCAGGGCCGGTCCTCAAATACAGCTTAGAGGATTGGCAATTCCTAAGCACACGTTTCCCGGTCCTATAGGACCTATCCGAGGCGCGCCTCATTCCATCATCCACATAAGTAAAATGTCGGGCCGTGTAAAAACCCAAACACCACTTCTAGCTAGAAAGAAACGTGCTGCTCTCCCTGCGTTCCCTTCGCCCGTTTTAGACTCTACCGGTTTGTGAGGCTCGCGAAGTTACGTCATAACCACAAGGCCTGCTTTTCAACAAAGCCTTGATCATCTTCATCTTAGCGTGCCACATTGTCAATCCATACCTTACCATTGATCGTCCATCAATATATAAACGGGTGTTAAGTAAAGAATAAATTCTTCACCACCAATCATTTATATATAGACAGAAAATCAATAACATGATATTAATGGAGTACAACGTCAGACACACAATCCATTTAAAACTTATGCTCTGGGTCTGAGCGAAAGTCAAATCCTTACAAACCAACACTACGTCCGGACGGCAACCACTGTAGCCCCTTCAAGGTAGCTACTCCAATCACGGGCATCAGCCGTCGTCGTCCATTCGATGTGAAGACCGTCGGTCTTCTGTGGTTGTCTTTAAATCTTGAGTTTTAAGGGTCGTTTAAATTGTTTGGAATGAGATAAACTCGGACTTCCCAAACAATTCTCGCATATGTATAAGTTAGAAATCATTTCATATCATTTGATTCTAATCTTTGTATATGACTATATAAATCCTACATCCATTTCCTTTTTCTAAATTTTACTAGCAACAATTCTTCTTATTTATACCCAATATTTATATATATATCATCACACACAACAAGTGTTTTCTTTTATTATTATTCTTCAATTTCCATACATCCAATACACACAATGTATATTTTGTATATCATTCCAATTTCAACCAACATGCATATTTTGGTGTTGACCTCTTTTCTATACCAACGAATATATTTTTGTTTGTTTAATTTCTATGCAACAAAAATAATAATCTTGCTATTCTTTTAAATGCCAAACAAAAATAATTTTCCTTATTTCCTTCAATGCAAAACCAAAATTATCTTGACTTTTAGAATGGCAGGGTAAATTCTATTCTTAAGTGACGTCATACAAATATAATTTTAATTTAAAATGTAATATCATACCTTAATTTTCTAAAAAAAATGTAATTCTAATTTACAGTGCAAATTCTCATTTATAGTTACATATAAAAATGTAAATTTTATTCGCTCACCAAATTTCATATCATAGTTTCAAATAAAAATGTAATTTTTATTTGCAAAGCAAATATCATATCTTTAGTTTAAATAAAAATGAAATTTTTATTTGCAATACAAGTTCTCATTCTAAGTTACATAACAGAAATGTAATCTTTATTATCAATGCACATTCTTACTTTTGTTTACATATAAAAATGCAAATTTTCTTTACAATGCAAGTTCGTAATTTTGTTTTACATAATAAAAATGTAAATCCCTATCTTTATCTCTTTTTATATGAACATCCATTTCCTTAAAATGTAAATTTTCTTGTTCCTTTAATTCCATTAAAACAGAAATGTAACTTTTCTCCTTTTTAATTTCATTTGACAAAATGTAACCTTTTTGATTTTGGATTTACATTAAACACAAATGTAAAATTTGTTCTTTACTTTCTCTTTGAACGGAAATATGAATTTTTGTTCTTTCCTACATGACATTTAAAATACTTCTCTTTATATGCAAAAGTATGATTTTAACTATGCACTTCATTTCATACGCAGTGTATGCAACATTAACAAATAAATATATGTTATATTTCATATGCAGTGTATGCACCATTAACAAATAAATATATGTTATATTTCATATGCAGTGTATGCACCATTAACAAATAAATATATGTTATATTTCATATGCAGTGTATGCACCATTAACAAATAAATATATGTTATATTTCATATGCAGTGTATGCACCATTAACAAATAAATATATGTTATATTTCATATGCAGTGTATGCACCATTAACAAATAAATATATGTTATATTTCATATGCAGTGTATGCACCATTAACAAATAAATATATGTTATATTTCATATGCAGTGTATGCACCATTAACAAATAAATATATGTTATATTTCATTTATTTCCCTGTTTCAACTTCACACTAAAATACCGTTATGTTCATTTTATTTTAATCTATATTCCCTAATAAAATGTAACTTCACTCTAATGGGTGTTTTTGTCGTCCTCATATATATTTGTCAAAATGAATCTTTTGCCATTCTTATATTCTTCCTTTACACTCTTCATATAAAAGTAATTTGTCATTCTTATATATTCACGTTTTTCTATTACTTCTAATGATATATAAAAAAAGTAAATATTATATCTTAACATATTTTCCATTCCTAGCAACATATAAAAGGGAATTCTATATATTAACAAAGCTGTCATTATAAGTGACATATAAAAATGGGTTTATACATTAACATAATTATTTCATTACTGACGACATATAGAATGAATTTATACGTAAACCAGTTTACTTCATTTCTCCCATTACATGTAAAAGGGAATTTATATGTACACAAGTTTATTTCATCTCTCTCTTTACATATAAAAAGGAATTTGTCGCTATTCTTTACCTTAACAAAAATGAATTTGTCATACTCTTTACATTAACAAAAAGGAATTTGTCATACAAAAATGGATTTTATCATACTCTTTACATAAACAAAAATGTGAGTTTTGTCTTTATAATTTCATTAACAAAAATGTGAGTTTTGTTGAACATAAAATCTAATTAACACAAAATGTTAATTCTTTACTTTACAATCAAATCAACAAAAATGTTGATTCTTTACTTTTGGATCAAATTAACAAAAGTGATGTTTTGTTCCCTTTAATCAAATTAACAAAAGTTTTGTTCTCTCAATGAAACAAAATATGATTATTTTGTTTCCTTCCTTTTAAATGTATAAAAATATACATTTTATTTTATTTATTTCAAAGTGACAAAAATGTTGATTTAGTCCAACATAACTTCATTAACAAAATATGTTGATTTTGTTGATCATTCTTATGTAACAAAATATGAATTTTACTATAACCTTTTTAATATAAACAAAATAATGGTTTTGTTATGACCTTCTTAATATAAACAAAATAATGATTTTGTTTATAACTTCAATGCGAACAAATATGATTTTGTTCATAATTTCTAATGCGACAAAATGAGATTTTGTTTAATCTTTTCCAACTAAACACAAAATGTCGATTCTACATTTCATAATTCAAGTTTCACAAAAATGTGATTTTAGTCAAGTTTGACGAAAAATGTGATTTTATCGACACTTCTTTATATTAACAAAATATGAACATTTTGTCGCTGCTTCTTTTATATTGACAAGAATGTGATTTTATCATTCCTATATTTTTACATTAAAAGTAATTTCTCTTTTCTAATGACATAACAAAAAATGGATTTCATATGCTAACAGATTTTCCATTACAAGTCACATATAAAAAGTAAATTTTTATATGTTAACAAATCCATTTCATTACTAATGACATATAAAATTGAATTTTATATATATTAACACATTTACCATTTCTAATGACATAATAAAAGGTGAATTTTATTTATTAACAAATCCTCCCTCTCATACAAAAATCAATTTATATGTCGACAAATCTTCCCTTACTAATGACATACATAAATGTGAATATCTATATATTAACAAATCTTTCATTTCTAATCTATGAATCAAAAGGGGAATCACATACAATCATTCACTAACGATAACAAGCAAATCTGAATTACAAACATCACAGAACAATCACATGGAAATAATTATCTATGCAGCCACAACATGAACTTCATATAATATGCATATAGATTTTATAATGAATTTAAATAAATAAATAAATAATCATATTTTAAAAAATAAAATTCTCTCAATTAATTTATCTGAATTTCCATCCAACTCCGTTTCAGGTCCTGCTCAGTTTCATGCCGTAGTGTTCTCGAATACGATTCCAATGGTTCAGAAATCATCCAATTCTGACTTCGAACGAACAAGATATGATTAAATCGAGGTTCTAAACAATTTAAATTAAATTAATTTAATAATTAAATATGGTTTTACACCTTCTTCCTCCAGGAACAAGGCCGTCGTGTTTCCCTTCTGTTCAGAACTAGGGTAGAGCCTTGCTTCCGATTTACAGCACTAGAGAACGATCGGAGTATGTCAAATCGAAGAGGGGAAGGAGGGGGTCCTGCGCCTAGGTTGGGGTGGGGTGCGGTGGAGCCTAGGGGGGTGCGGCGGGGATGATAGGCGGCGGGTTTGGGTGCGCCGTTCGAGGGAATGGTGGCACTAGGTGAGATCCGACCGTATGAGAATGGAGAGGAAGAGAAGAGCTTCGGTACGGGACGGAGTTTGGATTCTAATTCGCTGTGGATGGGAAGAATTTAATCGAGGAAGGAGGGAGTGGTGAAGGCCATTGAAATAGAGGGAGGCGGCTGAGAAGAGGATAAAGGTTGGGGATTTTTTTTTTAGTGAATATTTATAATAAAATATTAATTAATTAAGCCCACTAAGGCCCGAATAGCTCCGAACTCAGGTTTCAGTCCAACGACTGTCAAACTTAAGGTTTTGACGCCTACTGAACGCGATGGAACAGGTCTCGTGGCCCAATTTCGAAATTTGTTGCATGTTTTATTAAAATTACAATATTAAATTAATATTTTAACTTCTACCGTACATTTAAATATGTGGGGCCACAAATTAACTTCAAAAATTCCCGAAAAATATATTTAGCTATGTTTTGACGCTGCGGACCTAGAAAAATTAATTTCGTTCAAATTCTGAGCTTGCATGAATTTTTAATGAATTTTTAAAGTCAAAAATTGTCTGTTTACACTGAAAAATCATTTATAATTATATATTAATTCTAAAAATTACCGAAAAATCATTTTTAGCTTTATTTTGACGATACGAACCCAACAAAATTATTTTCGTCGAATTCTGAGACTGTTTGAAAAATGGCTATTTTTAAGGCCAATATATTTAATATTAAAAATACATTTTTAAACAAATAATTTCTGAAACTCGAAATATATAAGTGTTTACTGTTTTCCAATGCAGAAACGTCATTCTGAATTCAATGGAAGTGGTTTCGAGTCCAAATTCCTTCGTATGTGAAAAGTAGCATTTTTGACCTTTATATATTTCATAGCGACCTTTCTAAATTTTAAACTGGGCATAACTTTTGATTCCCGCTATGAAATTTCGATTTTTCGGATTCGTTAGAAAGATATTTTTAAATAGATTCTAATATTTTTGGTTTCACTAAAATCCGTTAAATTTTGCGTCCCGTACGATCAGTCAAAGTTCAAGTTTGACTTTTCAAACTACAGCGCTATTTCTACTTCTTTTATAATTAAAATTAAATTATTCATTCTAACTTCGATTTGAATCAAATTTGTGATCATTATTATTTAAAGTAGATTATTTTAAATATCAAAACTCATTAAAATTACTAAATTTAAAATTTAAATTGGCCCCAAAATTCAGGGTTGTTACAGTCTCCCCCACTTAAAATCTTTTCGTCCTCGAAAAGGAACGAAGCTAAAAGTTGATTAATTAACTAACTAATTTATATTTTTTTTTTCTCCATTGGTTTAAATAATTTCATTAGTTGATTAACCTTCAAATATATAATCTTTTATCCATTCAAAATCATATTTTCTAAAATAGATTATAATTACAAATACGTATATTATAGTCTTGTTACTCTCAACTCATTCTAGGGCATTACTAACCCCATCTCTAATGAGTTTTCTCGTTCTAGGATACTGCTGATCCTATCTCTAATGAGTATTCTTATTGGATATTACTAATCCAATCTCTGATGAGTCTTTTGTTCAGTTCTAATGAGTTGTATCCCAAAGATTTGAGCTAACCTGGCTCTGATACCGACTGTAAAGACCCGTAAATTCCCGTTCTTTGGATCGACCATAAACCACACAAGTCTGACCCAAAGGTCGGAAATCCACGAATACTTTAACTTTGGGAATGCAACAACATCAGAACAATAACAGCAGACTTTTATAACATCATAATAAATGTTACATCAGAGTACAGAATATATATCAGAGTACATTAAATAAATTTACAGCGGAAGATAATTTTACATTACTTTAATACAGTGCAGCGGAAAAAAAATAACTAAGACAGCGGAAGACTTTTCTATGCTCTGGACACAGCTTTGAGCTTCAATCCAGGATCCTGCTAAAAAGATAAATATCTGCAAAAAGCTACTCGACTGCCCGTGTGAAAAAAGAGGGCACCCGAGTTTGCAAAAGTGGAAACAAACAACGGGTCAGTCGTGGGACTGGTGTGAGAATTCTTAACTAATATAACTAATAGTAATAAGGCAAATCCAAGGACCACGCCGCTAAAGCGGAACGGGTTTTATTCCAATAGATTGCCGTGCATAATTTAAGTAAAACGTCAAAACAACGCAATGCTTTGTAGAAAAATGAAACCATCATAAGACCCAAGTCCCATCACACAATGCAACGCAAACCGGAGGATAGGGTTTTACCTTATAATGGTCAAACATGCTTGATACGATAAAAACGATATTATTATTAGTGTGTATATATTTTAAAACATTTCAAAGTAAATGTATCAATCCTAGGAAGCATAGGTACCATATGCTATGCCTCCATACTAGTAATACAATCAAAACCGCAAGGGTCGTATTGGAATTTGGATTTCCATCATGAGTCAAGGCTAGAGCGGAGCTCCTTACCGATTCGAGACACTCTAGCTAATGTCCCAGGATTACCCGCAGTTAACCCTTGGAAATGGCAGGGCCGGTCCTCAAATACAGCTTAGAGGATTGGCAATTCCTAAGCACACGTTTCCCGGTCCTATAGGACCTATCCGAGGCGCGCCTCATTCCATCATCCACATAAGTAAAATGTCGGGCCGTGTAAAAACCCAAACACCACTTCTAGCTAGAAAGAAACGTGCTGCTCTCCCTGCGTTCCCTTCGCCCGTTTTAGACTACCGGTTTGTGAGGCTCGCGAAGTTACGTCATAACCACAAGGCCTGCTTTTCAACAAAGCCTTGATCATCTTCATCTTAGCGTGCCACATTGTCAATCCATACCGTACCATTGATCGTCCATCAATATATAAACGGGTGTTAAGTAAAGAATAAATTCTTCACCACCAATCATTTATATATAGACAGAAAATCAATAACATGATATTAACGGAGTACAACGTCAGACACCTAATCCATTTAAAACTTAGGCTCTGGGTCTGAGCGAAAGTCAAATCCGTATAAACCAACACAACGTCCGGACGGCAACCACTGTAGCCCCTTCAAGGTAGCTACTCCAATCACGGGCATCAGCCGTCGTCGTCCATTCGATGTGAAGACCGTCGGTCTTCTATGGTTGTCTTTAAATCTTGAGTTTTAAGGGTCGTTTAAATTGTTTGGAATGAGATAAACTCGGACTTCCCAAACAATTCTCGCATATGTATAAGTTAGAAATCATTTCATATCGTTTGATTCTAATCTTTATATATGATTATATAAATCCTACATCCATTTCCTTTTTCTAAATTTTACTAGCAACAATTCTTCTTATTTATACCCAATATTTATATATATATCATCACACACAACAAGTGTTTTCTTTTATTATTATTCTTCAATTTCCATACATCCAATACACACAATGTATATTTTGTATATCATTCCAATTTCAACCAACATGCATATTTTGGTGTTGACCTCTTTTCTATACCAACGAATATATTTTTGTTTGTTTAATTTCTATGCAACAAAAATAATAATCTTGCTATTCTTTTAAATGCCAAACAAAAATAATTTTCCTTATTTCCTTCAATGCAAAACCAAAATTATCTTGACTTTTAGAATGGCAGGGTAAATTCTATTCTTAAGTGACGTCATACAAATATAATTTTAATTTAAAATGTAATATCATACATTAATTTTCTAAAAAAAAATGTAATTCTAATTTACAGTGCAAATTTTCATTTATAGTTACATATAAAAATGTAAATTTTATTCACTCACCAAATTTCATATCATAGTTTCAAATAAAAATGTAATTTTTATTTGCAAAGCAAATATCATATCTTTAGTTTAAATAAAAATGAAATTTTTATTTGCAATGCAAGTTCTCATTCTAAGTTACATAACAGAAATGTAATCTTTATTATCAATGCACATTCTTACTTTTGTTTACATATAAAAATGCAAATTCTCTTTACAATGCAAGTTCATATTTTTGTTTTACATAATAAAAATGTAAATCCTTAACTTTATCTCTTTTTATATGAACATCCATTTCCTTAAAATGTAAATTTTCTTGTTCCTTTAATTCCATTAAAACAGAAATGTAACTTTTCTCCTTTTTAATTTCATTTGACAAAATGTAACCTTTTTTATTTTGGATTTACATTAAACACAAATGTAAAATTTGTTCTTTACTTTCTCTTTGAACAGAAATATGAATTTTTGTTCTTTCCTACATGACATTTAAAATACTTCTCTTTATATGCAAAAGTATGATTTTAACTATGCACTTCATTTCATATGCAGTGTATGCAACATTAACAAATAAATATATGTTATATTTCATATGCAGTGTATGCACCATTAACAAATAAATATATGTTATATTTCATATGCAGTGTATGCACCATTAACAAATAAATATATGTTATATTTCATATGCAGTGTATGCACCATTAACAAATAAATATATGTTATATTTCATATGCAGTGTATGCACCATTAACAAATAAATATATGTTATATTTCATATGCAGTGTATGCACCATTAACAAATAAATATATGTTATATTTCATTTATTTCCCTGTTTCAACTTCACACTAAAATACCGTTATGTTCATTTTATTTTAATCTATATTCCCTAATAAAATGTAACTTCACTCTAATGGGTGTTTTTGTCATCCTCATATATATTTGTCGAAATGAATCTTTTGCCATTCTTATATTCTTCCTTTACACTCTTCATATAAAAGTAATTTGTCATTCTTATATATTCACGTTTTTCTATTACTTCTAATGATATATAAAAAAAGTAAATATTATATCTTAACATATTTTCCATTCCTAGCAACATATAAAAGGGAATTCTATATATTAACAAAGCTCTCATTATAAGTGACATATAAAAATGAGTTTATACATTAACATAATTATTTCATTACTGACGACATATAAAATGAATTTATACGTAAACCAGTTTACTTCATTTCTCCCATTACATGTAAAAGGGAATTTATATGTACACAAGTTTATTTCATCTCTCTCTTTACATATAAAAAGGAATTTGTCGCTATTCTTTACCTTAACAAAAATGAATTTGTCATACTCTTTACATTAACAAAAAGGAATTTGTCATACAAAAATGGATTTTATCATACTCTTTACATAAACAAAAATGTGAGTTTTGTCTTTATAATTTCATTAACAAAAATGTGAGTTTTGTTGAACATAAAATCTAATTAACACAAAATGTTAATTCTTTACTTTACAATCAAATCAACAAAAATGTTGATTCTTTACTTTTGGATCAAATTAACAAAAGTGATGTTTTGTTCCCTTTAATCAAATTAACAAAAGTTTTGTTCTCTCAATGAAACAAAATATGATTATTTTGTTTCCTTCCTTTTAAATGTATAAAAATATACATTTTATTTTATTTATTTCAAAGTGACAAAAATGTTGATTTAGTCCAACATAACTTCATTAACAAAATATGTTGATTTTGTTGATCATTCTTATGTAACAAAATATGAATTTTACTATAACCTTTTTAATATAAACAAAATAATGGTTTTGTTATGACCTTCTTAATATAAACAAAATAATGATTTTGTTTATAACTTCAATGCGAACAAATATGATTTTGTTCATAATTTCTAATGCGACAAAATGAGATTTTGTTTAATCTTTTCCAACTAAACACAAAATGTCGATTCTACATTTCATAATTCAAGTTTCACAAAAATGTGATTTTAGTCAAGTTTGACGAAAAATGTGATTTTATCGACACTTCTTTATATTAACAAAATATGAACATTTTGTCACTGCTTCTTTTATATTGACAAGAATGTGATTTTATCATTCCTATATTTT
The DNA here is from genome assembly GCA_030737875.1 of Allium sativum. NCBI lineage: Eukaryota > Viridiplantae > Streptophyta > Magnoliopsida > Asparagales > Amaryllidaceae > Allium > Allium sativum. Next base: position 92,801,512 of record CM060916.1, on the reverse strand, counting down.
TACATTAAAAGTAATTTCTCTTTTCTAATGACATAACAAAAAATGGATTTCATATGCTAACAGATTTTCCATTACAAGTCACATATAAAAAGTAAATTTTTATATGTTAACAAATTCATTTCATTACTAATGACATATAAAATTGAATTTTATATATATTAACACATTTACCATTTCTAATGACATAATAAAAGGTGAATTTTATTTATTAACAAATCCTCCCTCTCATACAAAAATCAATTTATATGTCGACAAATCTTCCCTTACTAATGACATACATAAATGTGAATATCTATATATTAACAAATCTTTCATTTCTAATCTATGAATCAAAAGGGGAATCACATACAATCATTCACTAACGATAACAAGCAAATCTGAATTACAAACATCACAGAACAATCACATGGAAATAATTATCTATGCAGCCACAACATGAACTTCATATAATATGCATATAGATTTTATAATGAATTTAAATAAATAAATAAATAATCATATTTTAAAAAATAAAATTCTCACAATTAATTTATCTGAATTTCCATCCAACTCCGTTTCAGGTCCTGCTCAGTTTCATGCCGTAGTGCTCTCGAATACGATTCCAATGGTTCAGAAATCATCCAATTCTGACTTCGAACGAACAAGATATGATTAAATCGAGGTTCTAAACAATTTAAATTAAATTAATTTAATAATTAAATATGGTTTTACACCTTCTTCCTCCAGGAACAAGGCCGTCGTGTTTCCCTTCTGTTCAGAACTAGGGTAGAGCCTTGCTTCCGATTTACAGCACTAGAGAACGATCGGAGTATGTCAAATCGAAGAGGGGAAGGAGGGGGTCCTGCGCCTAGGTTGGGGTGGGGTGCGGTTGAGCCTAGGGGGGTGCGGCGGGGCTGATAGGCGGCGGGTTTGGGTGCGCCGTTTGAGGGAATGGTGGCACTAGGTGAGATCCGACCGTATGAGAATGGAGAGGAAGAGAAGAGCTTCAGTACGGGGTGGAGTTTGGATTCTAATTCGCTGTGGATGGGAAGAATTTAATCCAGGAAGGAGGGAGCGGTGAAGGCCATTGAAATAGAGGGAGGCGGCTGAGAAGAGGATAAGGGTTGGGGATTTGTTTTTAGTGAATATTTATAATAAAATATTAATTAATTAAGCCCACTAAGGCTCGAATAGCTCCGAACTCAGATTTCGGTCCAACGACTGTCAAACTTAAGGTTTTGACGCCTACTGAACGCGATGGAACAGGTCTCGTGGCCCAATTTCGAAATTTGTTGCATGTTTTATTAAAATTACAATATTAAATTAATATTTTAACTTCTACCGTACATTTAAATATGTCGGGGCCACAAATTAACTTCAAAAATTCCCGAAAAATATATTTAGCTATGTTTTGACGCTGCATACCTAGAAAAATTAATTTCGTTCAATTCTGAGCTCGCATGAATTTTTAATGAATTTTTAAAGTCAAAAATTGTCTGTTTACACCGAAAAATCATTTATAATTATATATTAATTCTAAAAATTACCGAAAAATCATTTTTAGCTTTATTTTGACGATACGAACCCAACAAAATTATTTTCGTCGAATTCTGAGACTATTTGAAAAATGGCTATTTTTAAGGCCAATATATTTAATATTAAAAATACAATTTTAAACAAATAATTTCTGAAACTTGAAATATATAAGTGTTTACTATTTTGCAATGCAGAAACGTCATTCTGAATTCAATGGAAGTGGTTTCGAGTCCAAATTCCTTCGTATGTGAAAAGTAGCATTTTTGACCTTTATATATTTCATAGCGACCTTTCTAAATTTTAAACTGGGCATAACTTTTGATTCCCGCTATGAAATTTCGATTTTTCGGATTCTTTAGAAAGATATTTTTAAATAGATTCTAATATTTTTGGTTTCACTAAAGTCCGTTAAATTTTGCGTCCCGTACGGTCAGTCAAAGTTCAAGTTTGACTTTTCAAACTACATCGCTATTTCTACTTCTTTTATAATTAAAATTAAATTATTCATTCTAACTTCGATTTGAATCAAATTTGTGATCATTATTATTTAAAATAGATTATTTTAAATATCAAAACTCATTAAAATTACTAAATTTAAAATTTAAATTGGCCCCAAAATTCAGGGTTGTTACATTTGGACTTCGTATGAAGAAGTTATGACCATCAGAAGTTTCAAAAAATTCAAAACAGATTTCAGAAAAAATTAAAATTCAAATTCGGAGTCAAATCAGGCTAGGCGGGAAAATTCCCGCCCAACACCCCAGGTCGACTAGGGAGTCGACTGGGCAGTCGACCCCCCCTCCCCAGGTCGACTGGGGAGTCGACCTGGGTGTCGACCTGGGTGTCGACCTGTCAGTCGGCTAGGGTTTTGACTGAGCCCAATCTTGAGCTGCTGATGTGTCTTTAGGGCTGAGTTGGCAAATTAAACGGTTCAGTTTAGTTCTGAGTTGATCTGACGGTCTTAATAAACTCTAAACTCTATAAATACCTAGGTAGTCACTTACTCTAATTCACATGAAAAATAGAATAGCTACCGTCATACCACCGCCATGGAACTCAGTCTAGCCGCCGCCAACTAAGAAGGAAGAAAAGCTAACCAAATTCTAATTCTACTCAACTCTAAAGCAAATCAAGACTCTCTTTTCTTCTCTAATTGTGAGTATGATGATCTTAACAAGATTATTATTAAATTAATTAGATTAAGTTATGAATGGATTATAAGTGAATGATGTGAATTGTCATATATGTTGTTGTAAACCTTATGCTATCATGTATGCTGTAAATTCTATATTACGTGATGATGATACCCTATATGTTGTGAATCATGCTATAATGATATTGTATAGGTTGAAATTTTCTATGCTAAATTGTGATAAATCATACATGCTTTAAAGTCATGATGTTATTGTCTATGCTAATTAGTTCATGTTAATCAAATCATAATATTGATACTATTTGGGCTATGTTGATCTATATGACAAGTCACATATGCAAGTTTAGGTTGATTAGTAAAAGTTATGAACATATGCCATGGCATCTATTATGACATCTAGAATTATGCTATGACATATGTGAAATTCTATGCTAGTTCACACCATCATTATGTTGCCTAAAACCCCATATGCAAGTTTATACATAAATTTGGGTTATGATCATATCATGTAAATTGTGACATTTAACAAGTTGACACCTTTAGATCCTTAACATGTGTAGTTTATGCAAGTTTCACCCCTAATATGATTGGATTATTTTATTTGTCTATATGTTGTGATAATTTGTCTTTGTGCTTTGAGTTAGACTATTCGAGTCTAACATATGTTCTGCGTTGAATAAGCGAACGTATAACGTGGGGTAGGGGTAATATTAAGGATTTAATATTAAGAAGTTGGGGTGCAATTGATATGATTTTGCATGCCATGAATGGATGGCCATAATTGAGTCAATTATGGGCATCATTAAAATTGGAATTAATTAATAATTTGAATAGGGAATTATTAAAACTGGGGTAAAAGATTATAAGTGATAATCAATGCTTAGGACACGAGTTTGGACTCGTTTGTGACGTAAACCTGCCCGGACCCGCCCGACAAATCCAGTGGTCACAAATGTCAGCCCAATGTGAGAGGTCCTAGGCCTAAACTAAAGCATAACAGTTGTAAAGACACGATGTTAGACTCTTTTATGGTGTAAGACTGCCCGGACGCGCCCGGCAAATCCAGCTGCCATAAATGCCAGCCTAATGTGAGAGGTCTTTATGAGGTTATGGCCTGAATGAATTAAGAAATACTTAACCAGATAAACATGTAAGGTGGGACGTGGGGGTTAAGTAGGTGCCTTGGGTGGCATGAGGAATCTAGTGGGTGCCCTTAGTGGCATGTGAAATACGATTAGCAAGACTTAACCAAACACACATGTAAATGAACATGACTAAGAGGGTTAAGTGGGATATACTAGTGGTGACAAGCTTAGGTGGGTAGCTTGTGGGGGCCCATTTCAACCAGTATCCCAAACGTATCTTTGTGGGCTCGACCCAAGTTGAGGACGGGACACGCATACTGGGTTTGACTATAAGAAGCCAAAACGGGGAGCGGTGGCAACACAAGTCCAACGGGTTTCATATGCATGTGTGGACCCGGGCTGGTAGGTAAGACGTTGTTGCATCGTGTAGGTATAAGCCGTGCATTCTCAAGTTGTATCGGGTTGCCACTTTAGGGGACTGATACACCCCACTGTGGGGCCAGCACGGGTGTCTACGAGTAGGGAGTCGATCGCAAGTGGGTAGTGGGGTACACCTAGTGGAGATAGGGGCAGACGGCACCTATGTAGTCAGCTAGGGGTACGCAAGGCTATTTATATAGTTTCTGTGTGAAGCAAGTGGGATCAACATTTAGGGTGACTGGTGTGGTGCAGTATAGCAATTGTTCGTTAGTAATTAGGTGTGCCTATAAGGTTATCTTAAACGTTATCTTTATCTGCTCTTCCATACCTAATAGTTCATAGACATTTACTTGTCTTCCAGCTTATGCCATAGTCTAGTTATTTTGATAATAGTATTGTTTGAATTATCATACTCGCCAGACTTTATGCCTGACCCCCTCCATTTCTATCCTTTTTCCCCCTCCAGGTCCTCAGGTTGGGCCCAGCTCTAGTGGAGTTTGATCAGAATGCTTTATCTGTAACACCCCACCTCCGCTAGGGTCACTCACAAAGGGAATGCACTAGCTTTGGTGGAGTATTATCTAGGTAAACATGCACAGAAATATTACAAGACAGAACATATAAAAACAATGGAAGAAAACATGATTTAATTACTTTATAAAAGTAGTAAGGTCTAAAACCTTTTACATCAAAGTGCCACTAAATTACTTACATCGAAACCTGTCTTGCAATAATAAAGAAGCGTAAAACCATAGTCATAAATTATTCCCTAAGTAAAATAGTAAAATAGCCATAGCCATGAAAAAGTCCAAGCCATAGATGATGATCTTGAAGCAGAAAATCCGCACTAAGTAGCCACATTTCCTCCCTGTAAACCTGGGGGGAAACGGAAGAAAAAGAGGCGAAACAAAATAGGTCAGTCATAAAGACTGAGTAAGTCCTAATGACTTCCAGCATAAAAACAGGCAAGAGTAACATGACATGTATAAACCGAAAGTAAATATAAGCATGATGACAAGATAAACAGATCAAACTAAGATATCAAGATAAACTCAAGTAACAAGATAACCAAGGTAACAGGATAACCAAGATAACAATATAACAAGATAAACTCGGAATAGCATCGCATGTATAACGTCCCCTGCACCAACCGTACTAGCATCCTAACTCGTATCATTCCTTCCATGTATATGTATAGTCCCTTGCCGTATATCGTACGGGTTCCATCACGTTATTCTATACTACTACAACGTAGTGTCACCATCCTTGAAATTTCTCGAACTGCCACCCTTGAGTTTGCCAGTTTTCCTTATCACGACTTATTGCGTGTTCAACTAGGATTTACGCCACCCAGGACCACTAGGGATTATGGTACCTATTGGACGTTTTCTAGATTCGATCAGGGTTTATGCCACCTAGGACCACTAGGGATTACGCTACCTATCGAACAACGCCCTTTTTCCACATAACAATCTAATTGATCGGCTCCCTACAAGTCCTAACTCGTCGTGTGTCGGTGTCATATGGCCCAATCACGAATGTAGCTACTCTGTGCTAGGTCCACCCTAAGGTGTATCAAGCCCTAGGGTGTCAGCCATTGACACCATTCCAAGCACGCACAGTGTACAACTACTGGTGCCCACGCCTGCTTTTTCAACTCCGGACTACGTGCACGACCATAGCCCACCTGAACCTACAATGGCGCACCAAACTCAGCCGTCGTTTTGGTCGCTTACAATCTTCACAGTAATCGTGCCCCACCCTAGCCTAGTCCCTAGGGTATCGTGATACATCCAAGAGGGTTACTGCTGAAAAGGACCACGTAACTAGGGTTTCCATCCAGCAGGTTAAGTGTTGTCATTCAAGACTTAACCCCTATCAGTCTAGCATGTCAAGTTGGTTAAGTGTGGTCATTCAAGTTCTTGACTTAACCCGTCTACATGTCATGTCAAGTTGGCTAAGTGTTGTCATTCAAGTTCATGACTTAGCCCTACGAATCACGTGTCAAGTTGGTTAAGCGTATTCCAGAGGTTTATGGCTTAACCCTATCCAAATCATCGTGTCAAATTGGTTATGTATATTTAAGCTTAACCCCATCAAATTACCGTGTTAGATTGGTTAAGTATATTCAAGCTTAACCCTATCAAATTACCGTGTTAGATTGGTTAAGTATATTCAAGCTTAACCCTATCAAATTACCGTGTCAGATTGGTTAAGTATATTCAAGCTTAACCCCATCAAATTACTGTGTCAGATTGGTTAAGTATATTTAAGCTTAACCCCATCAAATTACCGTGTTAGATTGGTTATGTATTCAAGCGATTCATTACTTAACCCCATCAAGTTATCATGTTAGATTGGTTAAGTATCTTCAAGTGATTCATGACTTAACCCCATCAAGTTATCATGTTAGATTGGTTAAGTATATTCAAGTGATTCATGACTTAACCCCATCAAGTTATCATGTTAGATTGGTTAAGTATATTCAAGTGATTCATGACTTAACCCCATCAACTAGTCAAATTATAACGGTTAAGTGTTACCCTTGTGAGTTTACTTAACCTTACCATGCATCGTGTTATACTAGTCGGGTGTTATCGATCCATTCAGGTTAAACTAACCCATCCTCTAATCGTGTCATATGGTTAAGTGTCATCAAGAATTCAAGTCCGGTTTTACTTAACCCACTCACGTCATATTGGTTAAGTGCCATTAGTCTAATCAAGTTACTTAACCCACCCGCCCATGTCATATTGGTTAAGTGTCATTAGTCTAATCAAGTTACTTAACCTACCCGTCCATGTCATATTGGTTAAGTTTCATTAGTCTAATAAAGTTACTTAACCCACTCGTCCGTGTCATATTCGTTTATTATTTATTAATGCATCAACCTCTCACATTGGACTTGTTTGCGGTCACTGGATATGCCGGGCGGTTCCGGGCAGAATTACACCGCAAACCCATTCCAACCTCTGGTTCAAGCATTGCCACAATCTAATCTTTGCCTACGACCTCTCACATTAGACTATTATTGTTGGGGTCACTGGATATGCCGGGCGGTTCCGGGCAGAATTACACCACAACTCAAGTCTAACCTCGTGTCGAAGGCATCCATTAGATTGTTAATTACATATGTTTCATCTAAGTCAAAGTCCCCACTTTACATATTACTAAACATATGCCCAAGTTCCACATTACATACCTATGAAAATATGTACCCAATCCTAGCCACTTTACATATGTCCAATTCTCGCCTATTTGCATGTATGCCAAGTTTAGGACATCCCAACCCTATCAAGTTCTAGCCAAAGTTATATGTTGTCAAGTTCATGCCCAAATAAACCCAAATCATGGTTCATGTTTCCAATTCTACTTATGCCTAGTTAACGTAAGCCCAACCCCTTGATTTAACTTGCATATTCTCAAAACCTGTGATTTAATTCATATGTCAACTCATGTATGCCCAAACTTGCAAATTACATTGGCAATACCCCAAATTTCCCCGTATACAAATCGCATGTAAATCGTAGTTTAGGCCTAGGTCTGAAATCGACCAAGGTTCATCAAAAGAAAATAAATAGGGGAAGGTAGAAACTTTGCATAAAACAAGATCCGAGAGAAAAACATCATTACATGCATTCTAAGGACATGAAAGAGTGATTTGCAACATGCATAGGTTCAAATTAATGCTATAGGAACATCCCCAAAGGTCAAGATCAAAAATGAACAAGAAAGAACATGGAATGAATATCATGCATAGATCCAATTTCAACTTTATCACATGTCATATTCATGTTATCGTTTCAATCTAAAAGCATCTAGAACTTACAAATCGTGGCTAGAGGACTAAGATCAAGAATCGTCATAGAATGGTGTTGAGATGGTGCTCTACTTCCTTGATTTGATGTAGAAAGCTTGCTCCTTTGTCATGGATCTAGTTTGAAAGCTCAAGCCTTTGGAGTTGGAGATGGAGGCCATGATCAAGAGACATTTTGGCAACACTTCGTTGTTAGAATGATTTGTCGTGGTTTAGGCTAGGTCTTAGGGTCTTTTTATAGAAGTTAGGACTAGTTTAGGCCATAGGATTAACCCTAGTTTAGATCTGAACCATCAAATCCCATCACATGCCACGTAAACAGACCAAAGGAGCAAACTGGTGCACCAAACCAACAGGGTCCGACCAGGGAGGTCGACCCCCAGGTCGACACCCAGGTCGACTCCCCAGTCGACCTGGGGGGGGGGGGGGCAGGTCGACTCCCCAGTCGACCTGGGGTAGGGCGGGAAAATTTTCCGCCCAATCCGTTTTGAGCTGATTTCGAATTTCGGGCTGAATTTTTGAATTTTCTGAAATCTTCTATGGGCCATATCTCGGTCATACGGACTCCGATTTACGAAATTTCGGAATCGTTTCCAACCAGAATTCCAAGACGAACGCAACGGCTCAACCCGTTTCGCTTGATTCTTATTCTTAAATTTAATTCTGCCTTGATTCTTGTCTTAACGCATTATTAAAAATTCGGGTTGTTACATTCTCCCCTCCTTTAAGGATATCGTCCCCGAAATCTCCAAGTTAGGGAGGATGTGTCCTACCATCCAATCATCCATCTACTCAAAGCATCATCCACAGGCAGCCATTGTCCTTAAAAGATTTCTAATGCTGTATGAACATATGCAGAAAGTGTGTGTATATGTTCCTTATCTAATGCAAATGATCAGGCCTGATTGATCTCCTCAATGCAAAATATGTTTAGTGCCATGAATCCACATGTATGCAAATAGTCCTAGACACATAAACACTATATGTGTGCACAAACATTCATCCATATGCAATATCCACATGCTAACACATTCAATTTCATCCATAAACAAGTATAAACACTCATGCATACGCAACATGAAAATGTGTCTGAGCCGATCTAGTGCCTAATGTGTATTCATGCATCCACGAGCAACCACTTGCGACCACTTGCAACCATTTCGCAAACATCAATCATAACATGTTTCAAATACATGTTTGCATCCATAGGGTTCTACCTAAGGTTCTCAAGATAGGATCGAGAAGATAAGCAAGATAAACTCCTTTTTGGATTACAAGAAATCCCTTTCTAAACCCAACCCATATCCTATAAAGCCCAAAAGGTTTAGTCAACCTAACGGACACCTTCAAACCCTGACATGTATTATTAACCGATGAGTCATACCCGCTATGGAGTTTGCAACAGAAATAAGATCGAGAATAGGCCCGAGAGGATATGCATAAAAGATAGCATATGGGTAAGCTCTACAGGAAAACAGGGATCAAGAATATACTCTTAAAAAGAGATATGATGCGCGTATCTTGTCTTCAATCTTCTAAGTCGCATTTCCTTGAGCTTAACTCCATTGTGCTTTGACCATCTTTAACTTCATGATTTCATGGCCTCTTAACTCCTATTTCCAAATATGAGCTGGAACTCACTTCATTGTCGCCTCTCGTTCCACTTTTTCTTATTCTCCCTCTAGTATACTTGGCTCAACCATATCCATGTACTCACGGTTTCATGTAAGCTCTCCAAAATTCACTAGTGAATCATGGATCTCGTTTTCTTGCTCTACGGCATTCCACGCAGAAGAAATTATCTCTTGAAAACAAACAGATACCAACCATGTTACCAAGTGTACTTACTAGAGTGATTTCCATATCTCATGCACAAGCGAAATGAACCATTCGCCTTAGTGGCGAACTCTACTCGAACGGATTACCAACAAATGCTTCAAGAGATTCTAGGTAACCAATCATGACAGAACCCTAAAGATTACACGAGACTTCGAGGGTATTATCGTGGCAAGTCAAGAGTCTAACTACCCTCCTTTCCGACCCGAGAATGGCACCCTTACGGGATGACCACTTCATTCCTAGAATCAACCCATAGCTCAAAAACATAAGCATTATTCCCAAAAGTCATAGATGTCCTCAAATCCAAACAAGTCATGAATAAATGGGACGATCTCCCAACAGGATTTGAGACAAAACGGGACCCTCTATTGTGCTAGTACTAAGGTGCAGAGACTCAACTATCGAAGCAAGATTTAAAAAGGATGCGATGTACAAAACAAAGTCCTAACGGGATGATAGAACGAAAAACCTTTAACGGAAACGTTACCATCCCTCTTAGGTGAGAGTATACAATTTCCCTCTCGACGATCTTGTTCTTTGCCCATGTCCTTGTCCTATAGTACTTAACTACCTTCTTGTGCTGAGTCTTATTCGCCTTATCCACTCCTATCCTTTCTTGTATAACACGGTAACGGGTCTCTTGAGAACTTCCTCCATCGCACGGAAAACATTTACGTAGCTAGAAAAGGATTAGTCACAGTTAAAACTACTGTGACTACAGGCGGAGGAAAGAAAGGAAGAGAGATTCAATCAAGGGAACGAAGGATAATGCTAATGGCTTTTTGGGGAATAGCCTTTTTCTTTAAAACTTTTCTTGAAAAATGCTTCTTTGTAAAATGTCTTTGAAAATAGTTTCAGAAGGTTTTAAAAACTTTTGCCCAGTCTGGTAACCTTCTGCTCTGATACCAAATGTAGCACCCAACCTCCGCTAGGGTCACTCACAAAGGGAATGCACTAGCTTTGGTGGAGTATTATCTAGGTAAACATGCACAGAAATATTACAAGACAGAACATATAAAAACAGCGAAAGAAAACATGATTTCATTACTTTCTAAAAGTAGTAAGGTCTAAAACCTTTTACATCAAAGTGCCACTAAATTACTTACATCGAAACCTGTCTTGCAATAATAAAGAAGCATAAAACCATAGTCATAAATTATTCCCCAAGTAAAATAGTAAAATAGCCATAGCCATGAAAAAGTCCAAGCCATAGATGATGATCTTGAAGCAGAAAATCCGCACTAAGTAGCCACATTTCCTCCCTGTAAACCTGGGGGGAAACGAAAGAAAAAGAGGCAAAACAAAACAGGTCAGTCATAAAGACTGAGTAAGTCCTAGTGACTTCCAGCATAAAAACAGGTAAGAGTAACATGACATGTATAAACCGAAAGTAAATATAAGCATGATGACAAGATAAACAGATCAAACTAAGATATCAAGATAAACTCAAGTAACAAGATAACCAAGGTAACATGATAACCAAGATAACAAGATAACAAGATAAACTCGGAATAGCATCGCATGTCTAACGTCCCCTGCACCAACTGTACTAGCATCCTAACTCGTATCATTCCTTCCATGTATATGTATAGTCCCTTGCCGTATATCGTACGGGTTCCATCACGTTATTCTGTACGACTACAACGTAGTGTCACCATCCTAGAAATTTCTTGGACTGCCATCCTTGATTTGGCCAGTTTTCCTTATCACGACTTATTGCGTGTTCAACTAGGATTTACGCCACCCAGGACCACTAGGGATTATGGTACCTATTGGACGTTTTCTAGATTCGATCAGGGTTTATGCCACCTAGGACCACTAGGGATTACGCTACCTATCGAACAACGCCCTTTTTCCACGTAACGATCTAATCGATCGGCTCCCTACAAGTCCTAACTCGTCGTGTGTCGGTGTCATACGGCCCAATCACGAATGTAGCTACTCTGTGCTAGGTCCACCCTAGGGTGTATCAAGCCCTAGGGTGTCAACCATTGACAGCATTCCAAGCACGCACAGTGTACAACTACTGGTGCCCACGCCTGCTTTTTCAACTCCGGACTACGTGCACGACCATAGCCCGCCTGAACCTACAATGGCGCACAAAACTCAGCCGTCGTTTTGGTCGCTTACAATCAGACCAGTAATCGTGTCCCACCCTAGCCTAGTCCCTAGGGTATCGTGATACATCCAAGAGGGTTACTGCTGAAAAGGACTGCGTAACTAGGGTTTCCATCCAGCAGGTTAAGTGTTGTCATTCAAGACTTAACCCCTATCAGTCTAGCATGTCAAGTTGGTTAAGTGTGGTCATTCAAGTTCGTGACTTAACCCGTCTACATGTCATGTCAAGTTGGCTAAGTGTTGTCATTCAAGTTCATGACTTAGCCCTACGAATCACGTGTCAAGTTGGTTAAGCGTATTCCAGAGGTTTATGGCTTAACCCTATCCAAATCATCATGTCAAATTGGTTAAGTATATTTAAGCTTAACCCCATCAAATTACCGTGTTAGATTGGCTAAGTATATTCAAGCTTAACCCTATCAAATTACCGTGTTAGATTGGTTAAGTATATTCAAGATTAACCCCATCAAATTACCGTGTTAGATTGATTAAGTATATTCAAGCTTAACCCCATCAAATTACCGTGTCATATTGATTAAGTATATTTAAGCTTAACCCCATCAAATTACCGTGTTAGATTGGTTAAGTATTCAAGCGATTCATGACTTAACCCCATCAAGTTATCATGTTAGATTGGTTAAATATCTTCAAGTGATTCATGACTTAACCCCATCAAGTTATCATGTTAGATTGGTTAAGTATATTCAAGTGATTCATGACTTAACCCCATCAACTAGTCAAATTATAACGGTTAAGTGTTACCCTTGTGAGTTTACTTAACCTTATTATGCATCGCGTTATACTAGTCGGGTGTTATCGATCCATTCAGGTTAAACTAACCCATCCTCTAATCGTGTCATATGGTTAAGTGTCATCAAGAATTCAAGTCCGGTTTTACTTAACCCACCCACGTCCTATTGGTTAAGTGCCATTAGTCTAATCAAGTTACTTAACCCACCCGCCCATGTCATATTGGTTAAGTGTCATTAGTCTAATCAAGTTACTTAACCCACCTGTCCATGTCATATTGGTTAAGTGTCATTAGTCTAATCAAGTTACTTAACCCACCCATCCATGTCATATTCATTTATTATTTATTAATGCATCAACCTCTCACATTGGACTTGTTTGCGATCACTGGATATGCCGGGCGGTTCCGGGCAGAATTACACCGCAAACCCATTCCAACCTCGAGTTCAAGCATTACCACAATCTAATCTTTGGCTACGACCTCTCACATTAGACTATTATTGTTGTGGTCACTGGATATGCCGGGCAGTTCCGGGCAGAATTACACCACAACTCAAGTCTAACCTCGTGTCGTAGGCATTCGTTAGATTGTTAATTACATATGTTTCATCTAAGTCAAAGTCCCCACTTTACATATTACTAAACATATGCCCAAGTTCCACATTACATGCCCATGAAAATATGTACCCAATCCTAGCCACTTTACGTATGTCCAATTCTCGCCTATTTGCATGTATGCCAAGTTTAGGACATCCCAACCCTATCAAGTTCTAGCCAAAGTTACATGTTGTCAAGTTCATGCCCAAATAAACCCAAATCATGGTTCATGTTTCCAATTCTACTTATGCCTAGTTAACGTAAGCCCAACCCCTTGATTTAACTTCCATATTCTCAAAACCTGTGATTTAATTCATATGTCAACTCATGTATGCCCAAACTTGCAAATTACATTGGCAATACCCCAAATTTCCCCGTATACAAATCGCATGTAAATCGTAGTTTAGGCCTAGGTCCGAAATCGACCAAGGTTCATCAAAAGAAAATAAATAGGGGAAGGTAGAAACTTTGCATAAAACAAGATCCGAGAGAAAAACATCATTACATGCATTCTAAGGACATGAAAGAGTGATTTGCAACATGCATAGGTTCAAATTAATGCTATAGGAACATCCCCAAAGGTCAAGATCAAAAATGAACAAGAAAGAACATGGATTGAATATCATGCATAGATCCAATTTCAACTTTATCACATGTCATATTCATGTTATCGTTTCAATCTAAAAGAATCTAGAACTTACAAATCTTGGCTAGAGGATTAAGAGCAAGAATCGTCATAGAATGGTGTTGAGATGGTGCTCTACTTCCTTGATTTGATGTAGAAAGCTTGCTCCTTTGTCATGGATCTAGTTTGAAAGCTCAAGCCTTTGGAGTTGGAGATGGAGGCCATGATCAAGAGACATTTTGGCAGCACTTCGTTGTGAGAATGATTTGTGGTGGTTTAGGCTAGGTCTTTGGGTCTTTTTATAGAAGTTAGGACTAGTTTAGGCCATAGGAATAACCCTAGTTTAGATCTGAACCATCAAATCCCATCACAGGCCAAGTAAACAGACCAAAGGAGCAAACTGGTGCACCAAACCAACAGGGTCCGACTAGGGAGGTCGACCCCCAGGTCGACACCCAGGTCGACTCCCCAGTCGACCTGGGTTAGGGCGGGAAAATTTCCCGCCCAATCCGTTTGGAGCTGATTTCGAATTTCGGGCTGAATTTTTGAATTTTCTGAAATCTTCTATAGGCCATATCTCGGTCATACGGACTCCGATTTACGAAATTTCAGACTCGTTTCCAACCAGAATTCTGAGACGAACGCAATGGCGCAACCCATTTCGCTTGATTCTTATTTTAAAATTTAATTCTGCCTTGATTCTTGTCTTAACGCGTTATTAAAAATTCGGGTTGTTACATTATCTCTCTTGGAATGCTTGGACCGTTGAAGTAAAGTCCAGCTTCTTATCTTCTTTAATGGCTATTTGTGTAATTGGATTATGTATTTTGTTTTTATGAAGATGGATATTGTACTTGACTCTGATTTGTGGTTTTATGATGTAACAAACATGTTTAATTTCCGCTGCAATAAAATGAAGTTTTAGATTTCCAAGTACTACTTATTATCAGTCTTGTTGTAATTTTTCTGTTCTATATTCACTTAAAACCTCCATGGAAGTTAATGCATTCCCTTTGTGAGTGACATTAATGGATGTGGGGTGTTACACGTGGTATCAGAGCTTAAGGTTACCAGAACAGATAAATTTTTTAGAAAAAAACTATTTTTCTAAAGTATTTTTGGAAGAAGTGTTTTCAAAAACATGTCTTAATGAGTAATTTAAAGAGGAAAGTTTTTAAGAAAAACATAATCCCCAATAGCCATATGTCTTTATCCTTCGAATTCTCCATATTGAATCTTTCCTTTTTCGTTTCAGCATGGCTGAAGATCTTAACCTTCCGGATGGTGTAACGATACCAGGATGGTATAGGAGGCTATTAGAGGCTAGGGCCGCCGCAGGTCCGGCCAATGTTCCTCCACCACCAGTTGCACCCGTTCCTCCTCCTCCTCCTCCTCGCGTAGAAACTTTTGCTAAGACGTGCAAGGAATTTAAGGCTATGGGTGGAAAACCTTTTCAAGGGTCAGAAACGTTTGTGGAAGCTAGAGATTGGCTTAGGGAGGTGGAAGAATTGCTAGAGATATTTGAAGTAGAAGAAGGGAGGAAAGTCAAATTAGCAGCTTGGTTAATGAAGGGAGAGGCCTCGTTTTGGTGGGAGGTCACTAATGGGGAGCGTCCTGTTGATTCTTGGGCAGATTTCAGACGTAGGTTTGAGGCGAAGTTTCTCTCAAGGGCAGAAGAGAATCTATATATAAAAAGGTTCTTGACATTAAAGCAAGGAAGCTCATCAGTGAAAGAATATGTCAACAAATTTAATCAGTTAGCAAGGTTTGGCTTGGACTTAGTGAACATGCCGGAGAAGAAGGCTCTGAGGTTTATTAATGGATTGAATGAACCGTTGCAAGGATTGGCTATGACCCACATCCCTATGGGGGCCACCTTTGAGAAGCTTGTAGACATGGCGCTCATGCACGAGGAGAAAGGCACTAAAGCTGATAAGGCACCCGAGAAGAAAGGGGATCAGAAGAAGCCACAACAGCCAAACAAGAAGGGTGGTAAAGACAATAATGGCAAGGGAAAGAAGAAATGCTTTAACTGTGGGACACCAGGCCATCTCAGTAAGGATTGCCGAAAGAAAAAGAAGACTGGTTGTTTCCACTGTGGTGAGGCAGGACATCTTGTGAAGGACTGCCCAAAGAAGGGGCAGAGGGCAGGAGCTACCTCGGGAGGACAGGTGCAGGCTCTTATGGCACCAGGGCAGGCAAAGGGACAAGTTCAGGCTCTCGCGGTCCCACCGCTGCAAGAACGAGGTAGAACCATTTCTGTTGAAAGCTTAGTTTTTTTGTTTGATCATCCTGTCCGTACCTTATTTGATTCGGGCGCATCACAATCGTTCATCTCTACGTCATTAGTTGAATCACTGCACTTAAACACCAGTTTAGTAGAGGATCCCTTAGTTGTTTCGAATCCAATTGGGGGCTCAACTTATTTGTCCATGATGTGTTTGGATTTGAAAATTTCTATACTTAGCGTTGAGTTTAGATGTGATGCTTATGTTTTGGGCTTCACGGGCTATGGGCTAATTTTAGGAATGGATTGGTTATCCAGAAATGGGGCCGTTCTTGATTGTGAAAGGAGAGTAGTTAGGCTCATGACTCGCCTTGGTAACACTCTCGAAATCTTTTGTAATCCCGTAAATTCCGTTATGCTAAGTTATTTAGAATCGCTTGACGCATCTGAGGAAAATCTACAATCTGTTAGAGTGGTCCGAGAATACTTGGATGTGTTTGAGGAGGTGAAGGGCTTGCCTCCGAAGCGGGAGATAGATTTTCGAATATATCTTGTGGATAATGCAAAACCAGTATCTTTGCCAGTACGCCACATGGCTCCACGGGAAAGGAGGGAACTCGATAAGCAAGTGAAGGAGTTGCTTGAGAAGGGGTTCATAAGACGAAGTATATCGGAGTGGGGTGCTCCAGTAGTATTTGCCACGAAGGCGGATGGGTCCCTTAGACTTTGTGTGGACTATAGAGAACTTAATAAGCTTACTAAGAAGAACAGACACCCACTGCCGAGGATTGACGATCTCTTCGATCAGTTAGTTGGCGCCTCAGTGTTTTCGCAGTTGGACGTAGCCACTAGTTTCCATCAGTTGAGAGTGGCTGAGGATAGCATTGACAAGACTGCCTTTAGGACTCCGGACGGTTTCTATGAATGGCTAGTGGTGCCCTTCGGTTTGACAAACGCCCCCGCATACTTTGTTGATTTGATGAGTAGGGTGTTTAGGGGGTACCTTAACAAATTCGTGGTAGTCTTTGTAGACGACATCCTGATCTTTTCTAAGGATGAAGAAGAGCATGCCCTACATCTTAGGGAAGTGTTGGAGACCCTACGAGCGCATAACCTTAAAGCTAAATTTTCTAAGTGTCACTTCTGGAGGAAGGAAGTACGGTTCTTAGGGCACGTGGTTTTCAAAGAAGGGATAGCTGTGGATCCCGCGAAGGTGGTGGCCATCCAAGATTGGAAGGTCCCTAGAAATGCTACTGAAGTGAGAAGTTTCTTGGGGTTGGCTGGCTACTTTAGGAAGTTCATCAAAGACTTCGCAAAGATATCAGCTCCATTAACACGCTTGACGAAGAAGAACCTAGTTTTCACATGGGACGTAGATTGTGATGATGCGTTCCAACGTTTAAGAGAGCTTTGACCTCAGCCCCAGTCTTAGTGCTACCAGACGGGAGTAAGCCATTTACCGTTTATACTGACGCTTGTGGGACAGGACTAGGCGCAGTCTTAATGCAAGAGAGAAGGGTAATAGCCTATGGTAGAAGGCAGTTGAGAGCGCATGAGAAAAATTACCCTACACATGACCTAGAGTTGGCCGCTATTGTTTTCGCGCTTAAGTCTTGGCGTCATTATCTTCTTGGCAAGAGATTCGAATTATTCACTGACCACAAATCGCTAAAATACTTATTCTCTCAAAAGGACTTGAACTTAAGGCAGCAAAAGTGGATGGAGTTCTTAGCATCCTACGACTTTGAGATAACATATACCCCTGGCAAGGGTAACGTGGTGGCAGATGCCTTAAGTAGAAAAAGATTATCCTTAAGTCCTTTGTTTGTTGAGCGGCGAAGCTTAGAATTCATTTCGAAGTTTGACTTTAGACCTTCCGTTGACTTTGTACCCAGTTTGCTCGCATGCTTGGAGGTCAGACCTACGCTTTTGGGATGGATTGGCGAGGCACAGCGAGACGACCAACAGTTGGTTGAGTTAGTAGAAAAGCTCAACAGAGGGGAGTCAACAAGCCATCTCCGTAGGTATACCCTAGATGATAAGGGTTGGTTACGTAGGGATGGTAGACTTTGGGTACCAAAAGACGATGACCTAAGGAAGACCATTCTTGACGATGCACATCGTTAGAAGATGACCATTCATCCCAGCGGGGACAAGATGTACAAAGACATTTAGCGAGTTTTCTTTTGGGCCCGTATGAAGAGGGACGTGGCCGAGTATGTCGCTAGATGCTTGGTGTGCCAACAAGTAAAAGCGGAGCAAAAGAAACCCGGTGGGTTGCTTCACCCATTGGAGGTTCCACTATGGAAATGGGAAAGCGTCTCGATGGATTTTGTGGATGGATTACCAAGATCAAGGAAGGGTAATACGGGGATTTGGGTTATAGTAGATAGACTTACTAAGAGCGCCCATTTCATTCCCGTGAAGAGTAAGAGGACTGCTCCATGGTTAGCTTCTGTATACGTCCGAGAAATAGTTCGTTTGCACGGTGTTCCTTCTATCATAGTGAGCGACCGCGATCCTATTTTCACTAGCGAATTTTGGAGAAGCTTACAAAAGGCGGTAGGGACTCAGTTATGTTTGAGCACCGCATATCATCCTCAGACGGACGGCCAAACTGAGAGGGTGAATCGCATTCTAGAGGATCTTTTGAGGCTATGTGTCCTAGACTTTGGGGGTACATGGGAAGAGCATCTTCCATTGGTGGAGTTCGCATATAATAACAGCTTTCAGTCCAGCATTGGCATGGCACCTTTCGAAGCTCTTTATGGATGACCTTGTCGTTCACCTACATGTTGGTGGGAATCTACGGATAAGATCTTGCTTGGGCCCGATATGATTAGGGAGACTTCGGAGAAGATTGACTTGATTCGAAGGAGGATGAAAGCAGCGCAAGATAGACAGAAATCTTATGCGGATAAGAGGAGGACAGATCTCGAGTTTGAAGTTGGGGACATGGTCTTTATTAAAGTGTCTCCATTACGGAGGGTCCGTTGGGAAATTAGCACCAAGGTTCGTAGGGCCGTTTCCTATTAAGGAGAAGATTGGACGGATGGCGTATAGAGTGGAGTTGCCTGAGAGACTTAGTGGTGTACACGATGTATTCCATGTGTCACATTTGAGGAAGTGCTCGTATGAGACCGCGGAAGTGGTAGAGCCGAGCTTGCTTAGAGAGGTGGAGATCGAGCGTGATGTGACGATTCGATGAGCTCCTACGCGCATTCTTGGGTCAGAGATCAAGAAGCTGAGGAATCGAGAGTCAGACTAGTAAAAGTACAATGGGGAGATGATGAGAGCAACGCTACTTGGGAGACGGAAGAGAAGATGCGTTCGTTGTACCCTTTTCTTTTCGAGGGTATGTCTTTTAATTTCTCCTTTATCGCTTAGCTCGTACTTATCTTATCTTTAGTATATCCTCTCGCTAGTATTCTTGACCTTTAGTTAGGATAATCCTATGGTTGAAACATGTGTTTGAGACATGTTATGTATGCTGGATGCAAAGTGGATGCAAGTGTTTGCTAGTGGTTGCTCGTGGATGCATATACACACACTATTAGGCATTAGATCGGCTCAGTCACTTCATACTGCATATTGCATATAAATGGCTGTATTTAGTAAAATGGATGTATGATGATTGTATTATCATATGGATGCTGCATTCAGATGATGATTGTTCACGCATATAGAGACAATATGTAGCATTAAGGAACTTTTCCGTACATAATGGACGCATGGCACTATCATGATTTGCATTAAGGAGGTCAACTGAATCAGTGGACCCCCTGATTTTGCATTAGATATGGACATATACACACACTGTGCATTTAAACATGAAAGCATTAGAAGTCTATAAGGACAATGGATGCCTGTGTTTGATGGTTGAGTAGATGGACGATTGGATGTTAGGATATACATTCTTCTTGACTTGAAGATTTCGGGGTCGAAATCCTTTAAGGAGGGGAGAATGTAACACCCCGTAATTCTGTTAATATTAATATTCGCAAATTAAAGAATAACTAATCTCAGACGTGAGAATTGTTGGAAACGGGTTGCGCCATTGTGTTCGTCTCAGAATTCTTGTAACACCCCACCTCCGCCAGGGTGACTCTTGCAAGCACTCTGACTTTGGAGGGGCGTTTGAATCAGGTAAACATGCATAATGATATATCAAGGCAGAACAAGAACATATGTATATATGTAAACAGAGTAAATAAGATAAGTAAAACAGCGGAAGATTTCAAACTATTTCAAAAACAAGCCTGGTACAACATAATGTCAACTTTCCAAATACACAAGTCTAGATAAAAACAACATTACTGAAAAACTGAAATACATAAGTACTATCCCCAAAATAAGTAATAACCATAGCTAGCTTCATGTCAAGACCGTACATGAGCTAAATCCCATAAGCAAGCGATCAGGAATCCAAGCTAAGCTCCAATATTCCCACCTTGAGAACCTTGGGGGGGGGGGGGAAACGGAAGAAAAGAGGCGAAAGAAAACAGGTCAGTCAAAAAGACTGAGTAAGCCCTACTACAATCAATGTAAACTGGTAAAGTTAACTGGCATGAGCAGCAGGGATGAACATAAGGATAACAACATACTAGCATGATGATTAACTGACAAGGTAGATAAAGGTGTCATCGCATAATCAGGTTTAAGGGTTTTGCACCACAGGTGTACTACCAAGCTAACATGACTTGAATAACAAGTATTGATCCCTTGGCCCAAGCTTTGGCCCAATAACATGAAGTGACCCTAACACGAGGTCCAATAACATGAAGTGACCCTAACACAAGGTCCAATAACATGAAGTGACCCTAACACAAGGTCCAATAACATGAAGTGACCCTAACACAAGGTCCAACCAAACGGTCTAGTCGATCGGCTCCCTAAGCCTAACTCGTCACGTGTTGGTGTCAATACGGCCCAAACATAATTGTAGTCGAACTGTGCCGGGTCCACCCTTCGGGTGTATCAAGCCCTAGGGTGCCAACCCCTGGACACCATAAACATGAGTGCACAGTCTCGATCTACTGGTACCCATGCTTGACTTCTCCAAATACGGACTACGTGCACGACCATAGTCCGTCCGGAACTACATCGGCGTACCACCCTGCCGTCGTTCATTGGTCGCTTACCTCCAGCCCAGTAATCGTGCCCCCTCCCTAGCCTAGTCCCTAGGGTCTTAATGATACAAACTTGGGATTACTGCTGGAGTGGGCCCCCATTGGTAGGATTTTTTTCTAGTGGGTTAAGTACGGTTTAACCCTCTTGCTAATCATGGATTAACTTGGTTAAGTGTAACTATGAGTTCACGACTTAACCCTGATTAATCTACCAAGCCCAAATTGGTTAAGTATTATGTGGACCATGACTTAACCCTAATCATGAGGCATTAATTAATTAATGCGCCTTAACCTCTCACATTAGACTTTGTTGCGGTTACTAGTTAAGCCGGTCGGTTCCGGGTAGCTTTACACCACAACTTGGTCTAACCTCGGGTTCAAAGTACCACATGACCAACTTCTCACATTGGGTCCTATTGTTTGTAGCAACTAGTTAAGCCGGTCGGTTCTGGGTAGGTTTACGCTACAAACTCAACCCAACCTCGAGTTGGTCACACTTATATTTTCTAAGTGTCATGTCCATCGTGTTTCCAAAACACATTCCAGTTTTCAAGCAATTGGGTAGACCTAACTTAATAGGTAAATTCCCAATGGGTAGACCTAACTTAACAGGTAAATTCCCAAGCTTATGTTTTTATGTCTTTTAAGTTTACCCAACCCCAAACGCAATCCCATCGCTTACATATCGCCATAGCGCATAAAGGATAGAGGGAACTTGGCATAATCACGACATAAAGGTGTTGAAGCCACAAGTTCAACATGGTGGCATATGAAATGGACATATGTTCATATACTTGCATATTACATTTTTAGGCCTCAAAAGCATGCATAAAACCAAACTTGGCATATTGGTGATACATGGTGCTAAATGACATGCAGAAATGGCCATAAGTTCGCATCTAGCCTCACTTGCAAGTTATCATAAGAGATATGATAACTTACATATTGCCAAAATGCAACCTTTGGCATAAAGCTTGAAGCTTTATGTTCATAAACCCAAGATAAGCTTGCATAACATGATAGCATGAACAAAATGTTCAACCCAAACTTGCATAACATAACTTGCATATCATATGACAAACTTGCATATCAAACTTGCATAACATAACACGATAAACTTGCATATCATGACATGGCATACTTGCATAACATAACATGATGAACTTGCATATCTTAACATGGCATACTTGCATATAAACTTGCATATCACAACATGATAAACTTGCATATCATAGCATAGCAAACTTGCATATAAACTGGCATATCACAACATGATAAGCTTGCATATCATAGCATAGTAAGCTTGCATATAAACTTGCATATCACAACATGATAAACTTGCATATCATAGCATAGTAAACTTGCATATAAACTTGCATATCATACATTTAACTTTAGAGTTTAAGTATGAAAGTAGAATAGGGCTTACTATACTTATGAAGGCACAAAAGATATGACAAAGCCCTTATGCAATCAAATAGACCCAAAATGCAAGCTCTAACATAAAAACCCTTGAGCCAAAATGATCAAAACTCTTACTTTATGATGCAAATATAGAAACTTGACTTGAATGCAAGCTAATGACACTCATACAAGCTTGAAAACACTTGTATGCATGGAAAATCTCATAGAAATTATTTAGAAATTTTATGAAGAGAGTGGAGGCCATGAGAGGATTGATTTTGCCATAGTTTAGTTACTAGAATGAATAATGATGATTTAGGGTTAGGTTAGGGCCTTATTTATAGAGATTAGGACTAGTTCTAGCCTTAGGATTAAACCCTAGTTCCAATCTCAGCCCTTAAAACCGAATCCGGCCCCCAAACTCAACACAAACCCAAAATGGTGCACCAGGCAAGACTGCCCGGCTGGACCAAGTCGACAGCCAAGTCGACAGGGCTGTCGACTTGGGTCCAACCAAGTCGACTCCCAAGTCGACAGGGCTGTCGACTTGGGTACTCTGGCGGGAATTTTCCCGCCTGCCCCAATATGACCCAATTTCTCAAATTCAAACTTGAATTTGAAATCTGTTTTTACTTTGAAATTTTCTGAAAACTTCGTTGGGCCTTAATCGGGTCATACGGACTCCGATTTTCGAAAACTCGGACTCTATTTCGCGTATTTTTCCGAGACGAACGCAATGGCATAGCCCGTTTCCCTTGATTCAGATTTTAGAATTAAATTCTGCCTCGATTTATGTTATAACAGGTTATGGAAAATACGGGTTGTTACATTCTCCCCTCCTTAAAGGATTTCGTCCCCGAAATCTTCAAGTTAGGAAGAACATATCCTACCATCCAACATCCATCTACTCAAAACATCATCCACGAGCAATCATTGTCCTTACAAGATTCTAAATGTTGTATGAACATATGCAAAGGTGTGTGTATATGTACTTATCTAATGCAAATATCATCAATGCAAATTATGTTAGTGAAATGAATCCATATGTATGCAATTCCTAACATAATGTATAACATCTATATGTGTGCACATAACATACATCCATATGCAACATCCATGTGATAACACCAAAAAATTTCATCCATGAATAAGCGTAAACACTCATGCATATGCAATATGAGGAGTGTGTGAGCCTATCTAGTGCCTAACGTGTATAATGCATCCACGAGTAACCACTTGCAAACACTTGCAACCACTTGCAACCATCAAGCATAACATGTTTCAAACACATGTTTCATCCAAAGGGTTTCTACCTAAGGTTCTCATGACAAGATTAACATGATAAACTAGATAATCAAGACAAACATGGATAGCAAAAGATATGCTACAAAGAGATCGGGAAGATAAGCAGGATATACTCCTTTTGGATTACAAGAAATCCCTTCCTAACCCAAACCAATCCTATAAAAGCCCAAAAGGTTTAGTCAACCTAACGGACCCCTTGTGGAGTTTACAACAGAAATGGGATCGAGAATGGGACCGAGAGGATATATGTAAAACGATAACATGCGAGTAAGTTCCAAAGGAAAACAAGGATCAAGGATATACTCTAAGAAAGAGATATAATGCGCGTATCCAGCCTTCAATCTTCTAAGTCACGTTTCCTTGAGTTTAACTCCACCGTGTTTTGGCCGTCTTTTATTTCATGATTCCTTGGCCTCTTAACTCTTATTTCCAAATATGAGTTGGAACCCATTTCATTGTCGCCTCTCGTTTTTTTTTTTCACTTACTTTTCTATCATTCTTGGCTTAGACATAACCATGACCTCGTGGTTTCATGCAAGCTCTCCAAAATTCACTAGTAAATCCTGGATCTCGTTTACTTACTATAAAGTATTCCACGCAGCAGAACTTTTCTTGAAAATACCAATCCACGTTGCCAATTGCTCTTACTAACGTGGTTTTCTATAACTCATGCTTGAACGAAATGAACCATCCGCCTGCGAATGATAGACCGTACTTAGATTCAGTTGCTTGCCCATGACTTCCCGTAGACTATCCAAAAACTGGCTAGTGAAGATTGAGTCATGGTTACTAACAATCCTTTAGGGAACCCCGTGCAACCGCTTTATTTCTTGAAAATAAACTATCGCTAGCTATGATGCAATCCTTTCGCTCTTTACCGGAGTGAAATGAGCACTCTTCGTGAGTCTACCTACTATGACCCACATGCTCGTATTCCCTTTCCTTGATCTAGGCAGTCCATCCACGAAATCCTTCGTGACGCTTTACTACTTCCATTGCGGGGACCTCCAATGGATGTAATAGCCCACCGGGCTTTTTATGACTCGGCCTTAATCTGTTGGCACAACATGCACCTTGTGACAAACTCGGCCACCTCCTCGGGTGATGTGCATCGTCAAGAACCTTCTTTCTCTCATCGCGTCTTAGCCATCCCTTGTCATCTATAGCGAGGTGACTTAACATCTCGCCTCGAATCACTTGTTCATGATCTCGACTAACTGCGGGTCTTCCTTCTGCGAAGTCCCTACTTGATCCAGAAGGGTAGGTCTAAGCTCAAGGGACGCTAACTAACTAATTAAACTGAGAAAGCTTCTTACTTCAATTGTCCTCGTCGGGGCTTTCCGGTCTTGAACCGCGACCACTTTAGCAGGATCCACCACTAAGCCTTGCTTAGAAACTATGTGCCCAAGAAATCTAACTTCTTTTCTCCAAAATGACATTTGGAGGACTTGGCTTTCAACTGATGCGCTCTAAGCGTATCCATCACCTCCTTGAGATGTCTTGGATGTTCTTCCTCGTTCTTTAAGAAAGTCAGGATATCATCTACAGAGACTACCACAAACTCGTTCAGGAACTCCCTAGACACCCTACTTATCAAGTCCACGAAGTAGGCGGGTGCATTAGTCAAATCAAATGGCATGACCAGCCATTCTAAGAATCCATCCGGAGTTCTGAACGCAGTCTTGTCTATACTATCTTCAGCTACTCTGAGCTGATGGAATCCAGTAGCAAGATCAAGAGAGAACAGATGTTCCTACAAGCTGATCGAACAAATCATCGATCCTTGGCAATGGTTGTCTATTCTCTTTGTTTAACTCACGATAATCGACACAAAGTCGAAGAGAACCATCTGCCTTGGTAGTAAATACTACAGGCGCTCCCCATTCAGATATACTTCGTCTAATGAAGTTCTTCTCAAGAAACTACTTGACTTGCTTTCATAACTCTCATCTTGCGGGGCCACGTGCCTAACCGGCCACGAAACTATCTTGGCATTATCAACCAGATAAATGCGGAAATCTATCTCTCGTTTAGGGGTAACCCCCTTCACTTCACCCAAGATATCAGGATATTCTCGGACCACCCTCACCAATTGCAAACTATCGATAGACGAGTCGAGGGATTCAAGATAACACAACATGACGGGACTCATAGGGTTACTAGAAATTTTTAGGGTATTACCGAGACGAGTCATGAGCCTCACAACCCTATGCTCAAAAATCAAGGATGGCTCCAAAACTGGACAACCCATCCATGCCCAAAATCAACCCATACCCCATGAAACCGAGAATATAAGCATCACGCGAGAATTCAAATCCACCTAGATAATAGACAAATGGGCGGAACCCCAATTGGATTTGAAACACACACGGGATCCCTAACTAGACTAGTACTTAGGTGAAAACTTTCAACTAGATCAGATGAAATAAACTATGCGATGCACCAAAATCAAACAAGGTACGAACAGGAAAATCAGAAATGTAAACAAGACTTTCAACAGAAATACTACCTCGATCGGGAACTGGAGCGGCATTGAGAGCATGAACTTGCCCTCCCGAAGGTCCAGCACGCTGAGCCTGACCCTGGCCTTGCCCTCGCTTCTTTGGGCAATCCCTAGTGAAGTGTCCCATTTCTCCACAGTTAAAGCAAGTGCCCTTCCTTTTCCTGCAATCCTTGTTTAGATGAGTCGAGCTTCCACAAGTAAAGCACTTCTTTTCCTTCTTATCTTTAGACTTCTCCTCTTTGGGCTCCGTTTTCTTGTTTTGAGACTCACTCACCTTGATTTCCTTCTTGTCACTCCTATTCTCATCATTGAGTAGGGCCATATTCACCAAACTCTCGAAAGTTGCCCCCAAGGGTATATGAGATATGGCCAAACCATGTAATGGCTCGTTTAATCCTAGAGCAAAGTATAGGGCCTTCTTCTGAGCTGTGTTAACCAAGTCTAAACCGACCTGAGCCAGTTGATTAAACTTATCTATGTATTCCCTAATAGTCATGTCCCCTTGCTTCAGTGATAGGAACCTTAGTCCAAACTTTCCCCGAAAGTCATCCCAAGTCTCAATTGGCCTAGTAGCGGTGGTGACCACCCACCAACGTGCAGCTTCTTCCTTTAGCAACCACACTGCTAATAAAACCTTCCTACAGTCATCTATATCAAAGAAGGCAAAAAGACCTTCGGTTTCTTTCAACCAATTCCTTGCCTCTACATAAGTCTCGGTTCCAAAGAAATTCTTGCCACCCATCGTCTTAAAGTTCTTACAAGTTTCCGCAAAATCCGCTTGTGGATGTTGAGGGGGAGGAGAAACATCAGCTATGGGAGGAGGAGGAGAAACAATAACCACCGGAGGAGGAGGAGGAACATTGGCGGGGCCGGCTTCGGTTGCCCTAGCCTCCAAAAGTCTCCTATACCAAACAGGTACGTATACTCCCTCCGGAATAGCAAAGTTATCGGCCATACTGAAAACGAAGAAAAAGACAGATTCAGAATGGAGAAAAACAAAGGAATTTTGCTAATGGCTTTTTGGGGAATAGCCTTTAAAATAAACTAGACTTTTCTTTGGAAAATACTTTATACTTTGTTTTGAAAATAGTTTTCCAAAAGTTTTCTAAAAACCTTTTTGTTCCTTCTCGTAAACCATATGCTCTGATACCAAATGTAACACCCTACCTCCGCCAGGGTGACTCTTGCAAGCACTCTGACTTTGGAGGGGCGTTTGAATCAGGTAAACATGCATAATGATATATCAAGGCAGAACAAGAACATATGTATATATGTAAACAGAGTAAATAAGATAAGTAAAACAGCGGAAGATTTCAAACTATTTCAAAAACAAGCCTGGTACAACATAATGTCAACTTTCCAAATACACAAGTCTAGATAAAAACAACATTACTGAAAAACTGAAATACATAAGTACTATCCCCAAAATAAGTGATAACCATAGCTAGCTTCATGTCAAGACCGTACATGAGCTAAATCCCACAAGCAAGCGATCAGGAATCCAAGCTAAGCTCCAATATTCCCACCCTGAGAACCTGGGGGGGGGGGGGGGAACGGAAGAAAAGAGGCAAAAGAAAACAGGTCAGTCAAAAAGACTGAGTAAGCCCTACTACAATCAATGTAAACTGGTAAAGTTAACTGGCATGAGCAGCAGGGATGAACATAAGGATAACAACATACTAGCATGATGATTAACTGACAAGGTAGATAAAGGTGTCATCGCATAATCAGGTTTAAGGGTTTTGCACCACAGGTGTACTACCAAGCTAACATGACTTGAATAACAAGTATTGATCCCTTGGCCCAAGCTTTGGCCCAATAACATGAAGTGACCCTAACACGAGGTCCAATAACATGAAGTGACCCTAACACAAGGTCCAATAACATGAAGTGACCCTAACACAAGGTCCAATAACATGAAGTGACCCTAACACAAGGTCCAACCAAATGGTCTAGTCGATCGGCTCCCTAAGCCTAACTCGTCACGTGTTGGTGTTAATACGGCCCAAACATAATTGTAGTCGAACTGTGCCGGGTCCACCCTTCGGGTGTATCAAGCCCTAGGGTGCCAACCCCTGGACACCATAAACATGAGTGCACAGTCTCGATCTACTGGTACCCATGCTTGACTTCTCCAAATACGGACTACGTGCACGACCATAGTCCGTCCGGAACTACATCGGCGTACCACCCTGCCGTCGTTTATTGGTCGCTTACCTCCAGCCCAGTAATCGTGCCCCCTCCCTAGCCTAGTCCCTAGGGTCTTAATGATACATACTTGGGATTACAGCTGGAGTGGGCCCCCATTGCTAGGATTTTTTTCTAGTGGGTTAAGTACGGTTTAACCCTCTTGCTAATCATGGATTAACTTGGTTAAGTGTAACTATGAGTTCACGACTTAACCCTGATTAATCTACCAAGCCCAAATTGGTTAAGTATTAAGTGGACCATGACTTAACCCTAATCATGAGGCATTAATTAATTAATGCGCCTTAACCTCTCACATTAGACTTTGTTGCGGTTACTAGTTAAGCCGGTCGGTTCCGGGTAGCTTTACACCACAACTTGGTCTAACCTCGGGTTCAAGGTACCACATGACCAACTTCTCACATTGGGTCCTATTGTTTGTAGCAACTAGTTAAGCTGGTCGGTTCCGGGTAGGTTTACGCTACAAACTCAACCCAACCTCGAGTTGGTCACACTTATATTTTCTAAGTGTCATGTCCATCGTGTTTCCAAAACACATTACCAGTTTTCAAGCAATTGGGTAGACCTAACTTAATAGGTAAATTCCCAATGGTAGACCTAACTTAATAGGTAAATTCCCAAGCTTATGTTTTTATGTCTTTTAAGTTTACCCAACCCCAAACGCAATCCCATCGCTTACATATCGCCATAGCGCATAAAGGATAGAAAGAGGGAACTTGGCATAATCACGACATAAAGGTGTTGAAGCCACAAGTTCAACATGGTGGCATATGAAATGGACATATGTTCATATACTTGCATATTACATTTTTAGGCCTCAAAAGCATGCATAAAACCAAACTTGGCATATTGGTGATACATGGTGCTAAATGACATGTAGAAATGGCCATAAGTTCGCATCTAGCCTCACATGCAAGTTATCATAAGAGATATGATAACTTACATATTGCCAAAATGCAACATTTGGCATA
The DNA here is from genome assembly GCA_030737875.1 of Allium sativum. Taxonomy (NCBI): domain Eukaryota; kingdom Viridiplantae; phylum Streptophyta; class Magnoliopsida; order Asparagales; family Amaryllidaceae; genus Allium; species Allium sativum. The sequence goes on along the minus strand of CM060916.1, from coordinate 92,771,846 downwards.
AAGCTTGAAGCTTTATGTTCATAAACCCAAGATAAGCTTGCATAACATGATAGCATGAACAAAATGTTCAACCCAAACTTGCATAACATAACTTGCATATCATATGACAAACTTGCATATCAAACTTGCATAACATAACACGATAAACTTGCATATCATGACATGGCATACTTGCATAACATAACATGATGAACTTGCATATCATAACATGGCATACTTGCATATAAACTTGCATATCACAACATGATAAACTTGCATATCATAGCATAGCAAACTTGCATATAAACTTGCATATCACAACATGATAAGCTTGCATATCATAGCATAGTAAACTTGCATATAAACTTGCATATCACAACATGATAAACTTGCATATCATAGCATAGTAAACTTGCATATAAACTTGCATATCATACATTTAACTTTAGAGTTTAAGTATGAAAGTAGAATAGGGCTTACTATACTTATGAAGGCACAAAAGATATGACAATGCCCTTATGCAATCAAATAGACCCAAAATGCAAGCTCTAACATAAAAATCCTTGAGCCAAAATGATCAAAACTCTTTCTTTATGATGCAAATATAGAAACTTGACTTGAATGCAAGCTAATGACACTCATACAAGCTTGAAAACACTTGTATGCATGGAAAATCTCATAGAAATTATTTAGAAATTTTATGAAGAGAGTGGAGGCCATGAGAGGATTGATTTTGCCATAGTTTAGTTACTAGAATGAATAATGATGATTTAGGGTTAGGTTAGGGCCTTATTTATAGAGATTAGGACTAGTTCTAGCCTTAGGATTAAACCCTAGTTCCAATCTCAGCCCTTAAAACCGAATCTGGCCCCCAAACTCAACACAAACCCAAAATGGTGCACCAGGCAAGACTGCCCGGCTGGACCAAGTCGACAGCCAAGTCGACAGGGCTGTCGACTTGGGTCCAACCAAGTCGACAGGGTTGTCGACTTGGGTACTCTGGCGGGAATTTTCCCGCCTGCCCCAATATGACCCAATTTCTCAAATTCAAACTTGAATTTGAAATCTGTTTTTACTTTGAAATTTTCTGAAAACTTCGTTGGGCCTTAATCGGGTCATACGGACTCCGATTTTCGAAAACTCGGACTCTATTTCGCGTATTTTTCCGAGACAAACGCAATGGCATAGCCCGTTTCCCTTGATTCAGATTTTAGAATTAAATTCTGCCTCGATTTATGTTATAACAGGTTATGGAAAATACGGGTTGTTACAATTCTGGTTGAAATAGAGACCGAGTTTGCGTGATTTGGACTTCGTATGAAGAAGTTATGACCATCAAAAGTTTCAAAAAATTCAAAACAGATTTCAGAAAAATTTAAATTTCAAATTCGGAGTCAAATCAGGCTAGGCGGGAAAATTCCCGCCCAGCACCCCAGGTCGACTGGGGAGTCGACTGGGCAGTCGACCCCGCCCCCCAGGTCGACTGGGGAGTCGACCTGGGTGTCGACCTATCAGTCGGCTAGGGTTTTGACTGAGCCCAATCTTGAGCTGCTGATGTGTCTTTAGGGCTGAGTTGGCAAATTAAACGGTTTAGTTTAGTTCTGAGTTGATCTGACGGTCTAAATAAACCCTGATCTCTATAAATACCTAGGTAGTCTCTCACCCTAATTCACATGAAAAATAGAATAGCTACCGTCATACCGCCGCCATGGAACTCAGTCTAGCCGCCGCCAACTAAGAAGGAAGAAAAGCTAATCAAATTCTAATTCTACTCAACTCTAAAGCAAATCAAGACTCTCTTTTCTTCTCTAATTGTGAGTATGATGATCTTAACAAGATTATTATTAAATTAATTAGATTAAGTTATGAATGGATTATGAGTGAATGATGTGAATTGTCATATATGTTGTTGTAAACCTTATGCTATCATGTATGCTGTAAATTCTATGTTATGTGATGATGATATCCTATATGTTGTGAATCATGCTATGATGGTATTGTATAGGTTGTAATTTTCTATGCTAAATTGTGATAAATCATACATGCTTTAAAGTCATGATGTTATTGTCTATGCTGATTAGTTCATGTTAATCAAATCATAATATTGATACTATTTGGGCAATGTTGATCTATATGACGAGTCACATATGCAAGTTTAGGTTGATTAGTAAAAGTTATGAACATATGCCATGACATCTATTATGACATCTAGAATTATGCTATGACATATGTGAAATTCTATGCTAGTTCACACCTTCATTATGTTGCCTAAAACCCCATATGCAAGTTTATACATAAATTTGGGTTATGATCATATCATGTAAATTGTGACATTTAACAAGTTGACACCTTTAGATCCTTAACATGTGTAGTTTATGCAAGTTTCACCCCTAATATGATTGGATTATTTTATTTGTCTATATGTTGTGATAATTTGTCTTTGTGCTTTGAGTTAGACTATTCGAGTCTAACATATGTTCTGCGTTGAATAAGCGAACGTATAACGTGGGGTAGGGGTAATATTAAGGATTTAATATTAAGAAGTTAGGGTGCAATTGATATGATTTTGCATGCCATGAATGGATGGCCATAATTGAGTCAATTATGGGCATCATTAAAATTGGAATTAATTAATAATTTGAATAGGGAATTATTAAAACTGGTAAAAGATTATAAGTGATAATCAATGCTTAGGACACGAGGTTGGACTCGTTTGTGACGTAAACCTGCCCGGACCCGCCCGGCAAATCCAGTAGTCACAAATGTCAGCCCAATGTGAGAGGTCCTAGGCCTAAACTAAAGCATAATAGTTGTAAAGACACGAGGTTAGACTCTATTATGGTGTAAGACTGCCCGGACCCACCCGGCAAATCCAGCTGCCATAAATGCCAGTCTAATGTGAGAGGTCTTTATGAGGTTATGGCCTGAATGAATTAAGAAATACTTAACCAGATAAACATGTAAGGTGGGACATGGGGGTTAAGTAGGTGCCTTGGGTGGCATGAGGAATCTAGTGGGTGCCCTTAGTGGCATGTGAAATACGATTAGCAAGACTTAACCAAACACACATGTAAATGAACATGACTAAGAGGGTTAAGTGGGATATACTAGTGGTGACAAGCTTAGGTGGGTAGCTTGTGGGGGCCCATTTCAACCAGTATCCCAAACGTATCTTTGTGGGCTCGACCCAAGTCGAGGACGGGACACGCATACTGGGTTTGACTATAAGAGGCCAAAACGGGGAGCGGTGCAATGCAAGTCCAACGGGTTTCATATGCGTGTGTGGACCCGGGCTGGTAGGTAAGACGTTGTTGCATCGTGTAGGTATAAGCCGTGCATTCTCAAGTTGTATCGGGTTGCCACTTTAGGGGAGTGATACACCCCACTGTGGGGCCAGCACGGGTATCTACGAGTAGGGAGCCGATCGCAAGTGGGTAGTGGGGTACACCTAGTGGAGATAGGGGCAGACGACACCTATGTAGTCAGCTAGGGGTGCGCAAGGCTATTTATATAGTTTCAGTGTGAAGCAAGTAGGATCAACCTTTAGGGTGACTGGTGCGGTGCAGTGTAGCAATTGTTCGTTAGTAATTAGGTGTGCCTATAACGTTATCTTAAACGTTATCTTTATCTGCTCTTCCATACCTAATAGTTCATAGACATTTACTTGTCTTCCAGCTTATGCCTTAGTCTAGTTATTTTGATAATAGTATTGTTAGAATTATCATACTTGCCAGACTTTATGTCTGACCCCCTCCATTTCTATCCTTTTTCCCCCTCCATGTCCTCAGGTTGGGCCCAGCTCTAGTGGAGTTGGTCGGATTGCTTTATCTCTCTTGGAATGCTTGGACCGTTGAAGTAAAGTCCAGCTTGTTATCTTCTTTAATGGCTATTTGTGTAATGGGATTATGTATTTTGTTTTTATGAAGATGGATATTGTACTTGACTCTGATTTATGGTTTTATGATGTAACAAACATGTTTAATTTCCGCTGCAATAAAATGAAGTTTTAGATTTCCAAGTACTACTTATTATCTGTCTTGTTGTAATTTTTCTGTTCTATATTCACTTAAAACCTCCATGGAAGTTAATGCATTCCCTTTGTGAGTGACATTAATGGACGTGGGGTGTTACACGCTCCTTCCCTCCTTTCGCCGTGAAGTTCGACACCGCCGATCGCTGGGATTTCCCCCAAACCCATTTTCCGTCCATCGCTAAAATTCTCGCAATACACAAACTTAAAAATCATGATTTCTATACTAAAAATCATTATTTGCTTCCCTGATTCGATTTGTATAATCAAACTGGTGTTTCGCTTGATTTGAAAATCATGTTAACAGAGAGATTTTGTGTTGTCTGTTAAACTGTTTTATATATATATACCCTTTCAAATATTAATTTCTTTGATTTGTCTTTGTTCGAATGTGTGATACATTGGTGCTATACCTATATACTTCCATGAACCTATGAATAAACATATGGTTTATTTAATTTCCTGAAATCGATTCCCAATGTTCTGTGTCTCACAAAACATAGTATAGGCTAAACTAAATACTGAGAAACATTAACCAAACATACACAAGCATTCTATGATGTTTACTATATGATAGATCATTTTATAATGATGGGATCGGGGTGTTCTAATATCACATTTTCTTGCCGACAGTAACAGGAAATGATCAACCAGAGTTTAGCAGTTAATCCTATAAACAAAACTGTTTACAGTAAATAATTAAACTAGGAATTCAAGAGTGTTTTCACTCACCACAAAGCTACCCAAGATCCAGTAAAGTCTTCAGAAATTAGAGATGAAATCAGTTTTTGTTTGTGAGGAGAAAGTATGAGAGTTTGAAGTGTATTTATAGGCAAGTTCAACAATTTTTAAAACACTTTCCTGCACATGTTTTGCACAGTAAAATCACTTAGCCTCACCCCTAATCTTTTAGTCCCTACGGCCCAAAATTTGAGGAGAACATGCATTAAAAAAATTGCCTTACTTAGGTTCCTATCCAATTAGGGTGTACTAGGTGATGACTTCTAGAAGGTATTGGGTATGCTTCATTAAATGCTATGATCTCTTCTTGGATTTTATTGTATTTAACAAATGCTCTACTTTGTTTTCTTCTTGCTGATATTTTCCTTCTTGTCTAAGGAAATGCACATGCTACTTGTATTAGAGGATTTTAGGAAATGGTTTCACAATCCAAGATTATTATTTGAAGTAGTGTTCATTTAATGTTTTTGTCTCACTAGGTAGTTTCCTTTTTGTCTTTTGTTTAGATATTTGTTGGTGATCAAAAACAAATGTTTATATATGCTAGTATTTCATATTGTAGCCGATTTGTTTTCATGTTAGAGACATACATTCTTTTGTTGTTTTGTCATCAAGTCCTTCTCTACATTCAAGTGAACAAAATGCTCCTTATTTTATTCATGTTCTAGGCCTTTTGTTCTTAACTCCTTGTTTTGTCAAAAATGAATTTTATGAAGTATTTATTTTCTCTTATGTATATTTCCATATGAATTTCTATTTAAAAGTTTTTACTTGTTTTATATTCTCAAATCCTAAGATTTAATCAAGTATGTATATTATAATATTATACATATGTTACATATATATATATATATTTATTTCAAAAATTCTTTTTAGTTTGATTTTAAATAGAAATCTCATTTTAATTCCTTATTAAAATGATTTAAAAATAGTCGAAAAAGTCGGGACATTACACCGTTCTTCGATTTCCAAACCATTTTCATTTCATATATTTGATAAAAATAATATTTTTACCCAACAAATATTTATTTCAACACATGACTATTTTTAACCCTTCATATATGTAAAAAATATGTGATTTTTATTGTCAAAACAATTTATTTCAAACATGAATATTTTTAGCGGTTCATATATATAATAAAAATGTGATTTTTATTATTAAAACAATTTATTTCAAACATGAATAATTTATATACTTCATATACTTGATAAAAATGTGATTTTTATCTTTCAAACAATTTATTCGTCAAATGAATATTTTTCCAACACATGAATATATTTCAACACATGAATGTTTCAGAAAATTTCGACAGCATAATGGTAGGGGGTTTAAAACCGGCACCGTCCCGAGTACGACTCCTCACACTACCTTACGCCTCGTAGCGTTCCCTAAGGGGCTTATCCTTATAATTTAAATATTTCGATCATTTTCACATCATAATAGATTTTCCCACAAACAATTCCAATTTTGTTTCAACCACAAACAATCATTATCAACCATTCGCATTTATCAACCAAATTTCACGTCAACCAAAATCCAAACAATCACAACCAATATATATCGTCCATGGTCTGTGGACGAGAGGAGTGTATGTGTGTGTGTGTATATATATATATGTATGTATATAAATATATTTCATTTCAATTTCATTTAAACTCACATAAGATATTACTTATACATCGCACATATAATCTATACAACGCTTATACATTAGGTGTACAACGCTTATTTAACTTATACATCAATTATATAATTTATACTTCAACATTCCATATCGTTTTGAATTTAGAAATCTCACATTGGGTTCCACTCCAAAAATTCTCTGGTCTCTTCTAGAATATAGAAGACGTCAACCCGACTCCAATGTCTCTTGTTTCACTGAATTTCGACCACATAGCAAAAAGATATGATTTTTATAAGTTTGCAACGCTTTTATTTGTCGAAATCAGTTTTAAATATATAAGCCATACCTCAACCCCTTTCATTTAAAACAAGGTTTTCAAAAATCTTTCAATCCGTATAGCGATTCGTCGATCGGGCTACACCACAAGTATGGCTTCGAAGTCTATGCCAGGGGGTCCCCACCACTGTCAACTCGAACTGGAGATGGAGGAGGAATCGGGCGCGCGACGGCGGGACTTCAGGGGTTCCAATCTTGACGAATACCAAATGAAAAATCACCAATCCTATAAGGATTTAAAGACCGTGGAGTGTACTACAGAATCTTCAACTGGAGCGCTCGATTTCTTGGAGCAGATTGGAAGAAAAAGAGGAGAGAAGGGAGGAGCACTGATCGTCGTTCGCTTGAGGGGGGCTTGTCGGGTCTGAAAAGTAAACAGTGAATTTGATTGGCCCATGGGTTTTTATTTTAATTTTTTTAATTTAATAAAATCCAAAAATACCCTCTTCTCATATGAACTCCAGTTTAAACCCAACGACTGTCGCCCCTAGCTAAATACCCCCATTCCGGATACAATGGAATATGCTTCGTTGGCCCATTTGACTGTTTCAGTCAGTTTTTCTTCAAATTAAAATGTAAAACATTTAAAATATGGATTTGAACGTACATTTCAATTTGCCGAGGCCACATATTGATTCCAAAAATTCCAGAAAAATAAATCTAGCTATGTTTGGACGATACGGTCCCAACAAAACTAGTCTCGTCGAATTTGGAGACTGTTTGAAAAATGGCCATTTTCTGGTCCATCCAAATTGACTGAAATTAACCAAACACGTTTTCCTTTGCCACGCTCACATATTAACTCCAAAAATTATGGGATTTGGAATCTAGCAATAATTTAACGTTCTGGATTCAACAAAAGTGGTTTCATCGAAAAAGGAGGTCGTTTGCAAAATGTCTGTTTTCAAGGGTATATTAATTCCATGGCGACCTTTCTAAAAATTCATTTGGCCGTAACTTTTGATTCCCGCTACGAAAATTTCATTTTACAGATTCGTTAGAAAGATATTCTTAAACAGATATAAATATTTTCGGTTTCACTGGAATCCGTTTTATTTTGCATCATGTGCAGTCAGTCAAAGTTCGAATTCGAATTTTCAAACTACCGTGCTATTTTCAACTCCTTTTTAAAATTAAAATAAATGTATTCACTATAACTTCGATCCAAACAAATTTATGGTCGTTATTATTTAAAATAATTTATTTTAAATATTCAAAATTCATTAAAATAGCCAAATTAAAAAATTTAAATTGGTTCAGATTTTCCGGGTTGTTATAATAATAAAACATACAAGGAGTTTTAATAAAATTCCTCAACACTATAAAATATCCTAAACTATCTCCTAACCCTAGCACAAACCCTAATCTCCTCCTCCTTCTTTTCCATGGAGGCAGCTCTCTTCTTCTTCAATAATATTTGCAAAAAGGACCCTGAAACTAAATAATATATATCTTTCAATCCGTACACAATTAGACAAAACCGTTTCTGAGTATTGTAAATCTTCATCATCTCTACCTGCCACAAAAATTTCTCGACCTATCGTCGCATGGATTCGCCGAGATCTTGCTTTTAAGGCAGAAAACTAATTTCGAAATTATGGGTTTTCTGATCAAACAAACGAGAATTAGGTCGAGCCGTTTGGAGGGAAGGTAGAGTGGAATCATACGAAGGTTTTGGCGATGGTGGCATGATTTCAGGTGGCCGGAGTTGGTTGGAATGTCAAGTTCATCGGAGGGGTGCTGGAAAACGAGGAAGTCTTGAAAATGAGAAATTTCCCGCTAATCCGTGCATTTTCAGGCGAAGTGACCAAAAGAGAAGTTGCTCGGGCGGTCGAGACCAAGTTACTGTAAAAATTTGGGGGCATTTGGAGCACCGAGGTAGCCACAACACCCATATGAACGGAAACTGCAGATTTCCATTTAACTTCAGATCATGGGGCCCACGAGGCGTACTGGAAGGGGGGACCACCAGGCGTGGAAAGAGGAAGAGAAGCCGAAGAGAATGGCGCTGGTTTTGTGCAACTCCGACTTATAGTTTGGCCGTGGCAAGAAGGTTAAGTTAAGGTGTCGTTTGAAGAAGAAGGTGAATAATTGAGACGACCCGAACTTCCCCGTGAAGGAAAGCACGGATAGAATTGAGGACAAGAAAAAATAGAATGCAGACGGAAGAACATTTCATTGTTATTACAACAATTCCATCAGATACAAGAATATACAGAGTATGAATAAATATACATTCGATAAATATCAGAGATTACAATAAATTACATAACAGCGGAAAAATATACAAAACGCAACTGATATTACATGGATACAGAGCTTTCCGACCATCGTTCCAGCTGTAAATCAGGATCCTGTGAATATAAATCTGCAAAACCAAAACTACTAGCTGCCTGTGTGGAAAATAGGGGCACCCAGAGTTTAGGTTAAAACAATAAACTCCAGGTCAGTCATGGGACTGGTGTGAGAACTAAAACAGTTATTAATCTTTATTTTTAAAGTTAGGTAAATCAAGGGACCACGCCGTATAACACAGAACGGGTTTCCTCCCAAGAATACCAGTGCATAAAACAAATAGCGCAATGCTAAACAAAGAAAAATGAAGCTGTTATAAGACCCAGGTCCCATCACATAATGCAACGCAAGCCGGAGGATAGGGTTTTTACCTTATAACAGCCAAAGCATGCTTGATACGTTTAAAACACATTATTTGATACTATTATAGGTGTATAGTGTCAAAACAATTTCAACCATAAATATCAATCATAGGCGGCATGAATGACCCATACCACTATGTTGCCATACTAGGTTCTACAAATAAAACCGCACTATCACGTATTGGAAATTGGATTTCCGTCATGAGTCGAGGCAAGGGGCAAGCTCCTCTCCGCGTTCGAGACACTCTAGCAAATGCCTCAGGACCCCACTATGATCCTTGGATCTTCAGGGCCGGTCCTCTCTTACTTTTGAGGATTGGCAATTCCTGAACACACGTTTCCTGGTCCTTACAGACCTATATCCGAGGCACCTCGCATTCCAACAACCACACAGGTGAAAAGTATATAAATGTCAGGGCTGGTAGGTCACTGACACCACCCTAGCTAGAAAGAAACGTCGAGCTCTCCCTGCAGTCACTATCCCGTTTTTGACTTATACTGAGGTGTGAGGCTCGCGAATTCACGCTATACACAAAGCTACGCCACACAGGCCGTGCTTTGATCATCAACCACAAGACTTTGCTTTTCAACAAAAGCCTTGATCAATTGCCACTTACGCGTGCCACACTGGCAATTCACTCCATGCGACTGATGTCCATCGATATACAACCTCTGAGCTCGTATGTCTCAGAGAAATGCGTTAAGCAAGAGAATAAATTCTCCGCTGCCAAACAGATGTATATTTAATAGAGATCAATCAACATAGAATAAAATCCAATGTCAGACACATAATCCATTTACAAGTTCGCTCTGGGTCTGAACGAAACCGGAGGCACATTCCTCGCATATCCATCCATCTCCAAGTACGTCTGGACGATCACCAACTGTTTCCCTCTTCTTGGGTGTACAACCCAATCAAGATCATCAGTAATCACCCAAACGATGTGAAGACTTCCGGTCTTCAACCACCGTCTTCATCTTCGACAACTCGTTGAATCGGTTATTCAGGATGGGTATAAACCCGGACTTTCGGAATAACCCACGTATATAATAAACAAATGTTACACAAACTCAACAAACGCCTCATTCCAATCAGAATATTCTTTTATTCACAAAATCACATTCTTAGGGAAAGGTTCCCATTAATTTTATCCAAGATAAATTCTTTTAAATTTATTCTTTAATCTTCCTTTGGATATCATTTCAAACTAGTCGGGATTAGCGAACCACACCGAAGTAATTATTTATTTTATTTCCCAATCCCAACCTATATATCCCATGGAGAAAACTGGTAATACTCCATATTTAACACCACGGTGTTATCGGTAAAATTAATTACCATCTCACGTTCAAATCTAATTAAAGATTTAACTATCTCTTTGGAGCAAAACTGGTGGTACTCCGTTCTCGATCACCTTTCAGATTTGATAATTTAAATTATCAATTCACATTTCAATCTAATTAAAGATTCATTAAAACTCCACTTAATTTTAATCCTTTTAAAAATCAACATCCTGCCTTTAACTTGGTTAAAGAACCAATGTTATCTAAAACACGATTCACGATAAACCCAAATCATATTTGATATTAAATACAAGACTCTAAATAGAAAATATATTGGCTTATATTCAATATCAAATTCTGAAACCAACAAATATCGTATTGGAAATAACGATATAAAATATATCTTTCAAATCCCCATAACAATATTTGTATAGTCACGAAATCCAACATCGAAATATTCCGAAGATAATTTCGATTCAACTCCAGTCCAATTCACGTATTGGGAATATTGGTTATTTTTAAAATCACTTTCAAATTCAATTTATTTATTTCAAAAATAAATTGATTTTATTTCTAGTTCAAAACTAGTTCATTTCGATAAAAATCTATTTTTATCCTTTCAAATGTGGAATTCTTCAGCCCAATTTTCTTCCAATTCACATATTATGATTTTACACAAATTATCAATATTTTTAATAATTTTATAAAGGCACGTATAGTCGATTTCCACCAATGGTCATCGAACTGCACTTACAGCGACCTTTTCCAAATTTGATTTGGACATAACTCCAAATCCAACCGTTAGATTTCAAATTTCTAATATTCATTGGAAAGCTCTTTTCGATACGAACCCAACGGTTCCAGTTTTAGGAGAATCCGACGGTCGGATCTCCCACAACGTCAATTCGAAGTCAATGGTCGAAATTCACGAACTGCCGCGGCGCAGCGCGTTCTATTCAGGCCATTATATATATATATATATATATATATATATATATATATATATATTATATCTCGTCGATTTCCTTTTAAAATGTATTTTATAAATCGTTTTAAATTCGTTTTCAAAACCATTTCAACTATACATTCAATTTCAAATCAAAATTGAATATTTTGTATCTTTTATATAAATGATAATATTTTCAAAACGTTATATTTTGAAATCACTACCTTTTCAATATTCATTTTAAAAACGAATATAATCGATATAAATATCGTTCACGTCAAAATAGCGCAACTCTAATCAACACGACTTTATATATTTCAATAATTCGTTATTCTATTCAACAAATGAATATTTATTCTATTCAACACATGAATCTATATTTTTTCAACAGACGACTAATCTCAACACATGACTAATCTCAACACATGAGTACTGTCAACACACGACTATTTTTGTTATGTAAAATATTTTATAAAACTATGGTATCTATCGTTTGATTTTCAATCAGACTCCACCGTGAAATAGTTCTAATTTTAAATATGATAAAGATGTAAATTTTATTATTAAAATATTTTACTCAACACACGAATATTTTCAACACATGAATATCGTCAACACATGACTATTTTTATATTCAACACATGGATTTTCTTTTATAATATTCATTATTTTCCCGATTGGAATGAGGCCCAATCAATCACCATATAATGTTAATTATATGGATTCCATACAACACATGTATATAAATAGCAACGATAAATAATCAACAATCATCCAAAGTGCACCACACAACTGCATAAGCATCAAATATAAATAATCGACGCTTACACAGTCTGTCCACCAATCGATCGACATACAATTAAATAATTGGGATTAGTGTACCCAAATATCATCCCAACACCCGTGTGGGGTTTCAAATCAACAAACACAGATTTTTATTTGTGCAGTTGGGCGATGTGTAAAATTTATCGACCCAATCAATATCAGTCAAATCAGTGTATATAAACAAATCGGCCGATTTGTTTATAAATATTTATTTATTCACTTTCACATTAAAAATTATATTTTTAATGATAACTAATTTATTTCAACCATCTACATTTTATTATCGATTTCACATCAACAACACAAACAAATTTCACAACACATCAAACAAGCAAACAAGCCGTCCATGGTCTGTGGACGACGGGTGTCGGGTGCTGCTAAGCACCGTCTGCATCCTAGTATATATATATATAACTAGAAAAAAGAAATTTAGAGTGAGAAGTTCTCACCAAAGCTAACCCAACTCCACGACTCTTCTTATGTAGAAAATCTTGTCGTTCTCGCCTTTTGTCACTTTCGTTGCCTGTATTCTCAACATATGTAGAAATCGAATTTTTACTTTGCTATTCAATATATAAAAATCAAAATTTTACTTTGCTATTCAATATATAAAAATCGAATTTTTACTTCTCTATTCAATATATAAAAATCGAATTTTTACTTCGCTATTCAATATATAAAAATCGAATTTTTACTTCTCTATTCAATATATAAAAATCGAATTTTTACTTCGCTATTCAATATATAAAAATCGAATTTTTACTTCTCTAATCAATATATAAAAATCGAATTTTTACTTCGCTATTCAATATATAAAAATCGAATTTTTACTTCTCTATTCAATATATAAAAATCCCATTTTTACACCGCTACTATATAGATAAAAATTCTATTTTTACATCGCTACTATATAGATAAAAATTCTATTTTTACATCGCTACTATATAGATAAAAATTCTATTTTTACATCGCTACTATATAGATAAAAATTCTATTTTTACATCGATGTTCACATAATAAAGATTATATTTTTATCATGCTATTCTCTACATAAGGATTTCGCCTTTGTCATAAATAAAAATCACGTCTTTTACTAATTAAAAATCTAACCTTTCTGTATTAAAAAAAAAAATCTGACCTTTACTTTGCTAAAAACATTACTTTAACATCGTAACTATATAGAAATAAATACCATGACATTGAATAAATAAAAATTAGATTTTTTTTAACTAACTAAATAAATAACCTATTTAAAACTGATTTTAAAACCTATTTAATTTAAATAAATGCAAATAAATAAATTAGAGGAGCTTACTGGTGGTGGGTGAGTGTCGGAGGCGGAGGGAAAGAAGAGGAAGCAGCGGTTCGGTGGAGGTGGGTTTGGGCGTCGGCGTCGATGGGTTCAGGGGGGTGAAGGGCTTGGCCCTCGCGCGCTGGAGAAGGGAGAAGGAGAGGGCACACGCGTCGGTGGAGGGGGGGGGGCGGTCCGGTTAGGAAGGCGGCGCCGCCACTGGGAGGGGAGGCGCGATTTCCGCCGATCCCTTTTTTTTTTTTCATTTCTGAAATGAATTCCAACGGGGGGGGGGGGGTGCTGAGAGGGATTAAGGAAGAGAGGAGAGAGTTTTTAAATTTTAATTTATTTTAATTTCAAAAAGGTACTTTTATTTTTGACCTTGAAACAAGGCCCACCGCCTATCGTCCATAGCATTTCACCCCCATTACGAACACAATGGGATATGTACCATAAGCTGATTCGACCGTTTCGATCAGTTTTCGTCGAAATCAACATATAACTCTATATATTGAATTTGAACGCGCATTTCAATTTACCGGGGTCACATACGAACTCTATAAATCCCAGAAAAATATTTTCTAGCTTCGTATTGACGATACGGTCATAACAAAACTAGTTTCGTCGAATTCTGAGACTGTTTGAAAAATGGCCATTTTCCAGTTGATTAAAATCAACTAAAACTGGTCAAACGCGTTTTCCTTTGCCACGCTCACATATTGATTCGAAAAATTATGAAATTTGAAACCTAGCAATAATTTGACATCACGGACCCAACAAAAGTGATTTCGTCGAAATCCGAGGTCGTTTGCAAAATTCCCATTTTTAAGGGCCTGAATTCCATAGCGACTATTCAGAATTTTCAACTGGACATATCTTTTGATCCCCGCTATGAAATCTCAATTTTTCGGATTCGTTGGAAAGATATTCTCAAATATATCCTATTATTTTTGGTTTCACTAAAATCCGGTTTGTTTTGCACCCGGTACATTCAATTGAAGTTTGAAATCGAATTATCGAACTACCGCGCCATTTTCAATTCCTTTATATAATTATATATAATTATTTATATTCTAACGACGACGTATATGATATATACGTTCGAATTATATTCAAAATAAATTTCTCGTTGATATTATTTAAAATAATTCATTTTAAATATTCAAAATTCGCTAAAATTGCCAAAATAAAAATTTTAAACTGGCCCAGATTTTGTGGTTCTTACAATCTCCCCCACTTAAAACTTTTCATCCCCGAAAAGGAACAAAGTCGAAAGTGGTTGGATTAATCAACTCTACGTTCGATCTGGCTTCCATTCTCCAACTTTTCAGTTTCTGAGAATTTTCAAATTCTTCAAAAATTTGGCTAACATCCGGAATTTTCGAAAATTTTCGCCATAACCTCCTTTGTACGGGGAGAGGTTTGGAAATTTATTGGGTCGTATTAGGTACCCAATAAATCCTAATAAGCATACACATATTTATAGTGATATATTCTGGTGTTTACAGGGGAGCGTGTATTGATAATAACTCTAGAGAATAAATTCTCGTCACCCTGTCAAAGCCTGAGGGAGTGTGTATTTTAAATGCTCCAGAGGATAAATCCTCGTCACCTCGTCCCGTGTGGGAAATAAATAGTCCATGTGCCGTATCTAATAACTAGAGAGATGTGATTATTGTCAACTCTAGACCTGTGTGGGGTTTTTATTATTCTGGCAATTTTATCGTTATAGTTTAAATAGTCCATATCAGTCATCAGTTCAGCCTGTAAAATATAGTCATTGCCATACAAGCCTCTCGCTCATATGGTAAATCTTCCACCTCGTCACACAAGCTCCAAATGCTTGTGGTATATAATGAAGTATGCCTATCTTCCAGAAGTATGCCATGCAGTGTAGTTCAAAATTAATTGTTGCTATCCTATGGCGATGTTTATTATTTCACATAGAATAACCAGCACTCCGCATCCAATGGCATTCACAGGAGTTGATATAATAATATTTCACATCCAACTCATTAAGGTTTACCTATTTGTCGGGCACACAAATAAAATCTTTACTCAACAGCTATCCAATTTCCTGTTCAAACATATATAATGCACAAGTATATATTTCTAACTATTTTCTAATCAGTTCAATGTGTGATTTAATTGAATAAATTTGTTCTGGTTTTTATTGATGATATTCTAATCTTCTCTAAATCAAAGGCCGAAAAGGAAACTAACAATGCATGCCGAAAAGGAACGAAGCCGAAAGTTGTTTAACAAATCAACTCAACTTCCATTATTTTGACTACGGCTTAAGTTCTTCAACTTTTTAGTTTCTAAGAACTTTTCAAATTTTTCAAAAATTTGGCTAACACCCTAAATTTTCGAAAAATTTCGCCATAACCTCCCCTGCACCGGGAGCAACGGGAAAATCCCGAAATTGCCATATAGGCCTTCTGATCTCAAAAAGAAAAAGAAAAGTCCAAGCGGCTAGCCAATCGGCTCATGAAATCATCATCACCCAAACAAAACAGTAAATTATAGTAAACATTTACCTATTTGTCGGGCAAACAAATTTTATTTTCTGCTCTAGCCTCCTTACTATGACCTGTTCAATGTAAGTACATTTATATGCAAGCAAATGCGACCAATTTTCAATACAATTCACTATTCGAATCTATTAGGCTAAATGGTTCAAAATTATCAAACAAATAAACAAACAACACAACCATCAATCAATTAGTTGATTAGAGTTTCAAATTCATAATTTTGATATATATACAGAAAATCATGTTTTTGATGCCAATTCACGACAATGTATTCTAGCTATATTAGTTTTGGTTCTCACACCAGTCTAATGGAAATATATAGAAATCACACCTTCGAAACACGAACATAAATACTGATGATGTGGCCACATCATCAGAATTATCCCCGGGTGTCTAGAATGTGATTCTATATCTATCCAGTATATTAAAACTTCGACTATACGTTCATGACGCGTATACGCGAAATCTTTATATACTCGATTGTCCAAATTCAAAATAAATAAATATTCAAATACGTATAAAGCGATTTAAATTTTCAAAACAAAATTGTTTTCATTTGAAAAATATACTCTTCACACTCGTTCTAGGATACTACTGATCCTATCTCTAACGAGTCATTCTAATTGGACATTACTAATCCAATATCTGATGAATTCTTTCGTTTGGTTCTAATGTGTCTTGTTCTCGAGCTCTGTAAACCAAAGCTCTGATACCAAACTGAGACGACCCGAACTTCCCCGTGAAGGAAAGCACGGATAGAATTGAGGACAAGACAAAATAGAACGTAGACGGAAGAACATTTCATTGTTATTACAACAATTCCATCAGATACAAGAATATACAGAGTGTGAATAAATATACATTAGATAAATATCAGAGATTACAATAAATTTCATAGCAGCGGAAAAATATACAAAACGCAACTGAAAGTAATACACGGATACTGTGAAAACCCCTAATTTCCCCGGTGAGGAAAGCGCAGATAGTTCGAGAACAAGCCACAAAAGAACGCAGACGGAAGAACTTTTCATTGTATCTTACAACAATTCCATCAGAATACAAGAATATACAGAGCATAAATAAATATTACACAGAAATATCAGAGATTTAAATTACATTTAAATACATCGCAGCGGAAAATAATACAATGCACAACTAGAAGAGATATATGGATACAAAGCTTTCCGGATATCATTCCAGCTGTAAACCAGGATCCTGTGAATATAAATCTGCAAAACCAAAACTACTAGCTGCCCGTGTGGAAAATAGGGGCACCCAGAGTTTAGGTTAAAACAATAAACTCCAGGTCAGTCATGTGACTGGTGTGAGAACTAAAACAGTTATTTATCTTTATTTTCAAAGTAAGGTAAACCAAGGGACCACGCCGTATAACACGGAACGGGTTTCCTCCCAAGAACACCAGTGCATAAAACAACAGCGCAATGCTAAATAAAGAAAAATGAAGCTATTATAAGACCCAGGTCCCATCACACAATGCAACGCAGCCGGAGGATAGGGTTTTCCCTTATAATAGCCAAACATGCTTGGTACGTTTTAAAAATCAAATCATTTGATACTATAATAAGTGTATAGTGTCAAAACAATTTCAATCATAAATATCAATCATAGACGGCATGGGTACCATATATCATGTCGCCATACTAGGCTCTACAAATAAAGCCGAAATACACGTATTGGAAAGTTGGATTTCTATCATTGTGGCTCCTGATTCGAAAGATCGATCGCGTAGTGCAATTCCCCACGGCTTACGTCCCAGCAAGAGAAAACACCGTAATGCACATCCGCACTTTTGGGACCAGAGTACCACCGCGGCTTACGTCCCAGCGAGAGAAAACACCGCTTACTCTATATGTCCCTGAGCACTAAGATCATCTCGGTCGACCGAATCCACGACACCACTAAGGTGCCCATCCACTAAAAAGCATACTGATCAAACCATCAGTTTACCAACATACCGAGATGTGAGGCTCGCGAATCAACGCTATAAACAAAGCCATGTTGTATTAAAGCTACGCTTTGATCATCATCCACCAAACTTTGCTTTTCAACAAAAGTCTGGATCACTGCATCTCAGCATGCCACACTATCAATCCATATCGTACCACTGATTTCTGTCAATATATAACCTCTGAGCTCGTATGTCTCAGAGAAGGGCGTTAAGCAAGAGAATAAATTCCCCGCCGCCAAACAGATATATATTTAGCAGAGATCAACGAATACAATATAAAGGAATACAATGTCAGACACACCATCCATTTACAAGTCCATTCTAGGTCTGAACGAAACCGAAGGCACTTTCCTCGCATATCCGTCGATCTCCAAGTACGTCTGGACAACCACCAACTGATTCACTCATCTTGGGTGTACAGCCCAATCAAGATCATCAGTAATCACCCAAACGATGTGAAGACTTTCGGTCTTCGACCACCATCATCATCTTCGACTTATCGTCGAATCGGTTATTCAGAATGGGTGTAAACCCGGCCTTTCCGAACAACTCGCGTATATTTTAAACATGTGTTACACAAACACAACATACGCCTCATTCCAATTCATCAGTCACTAACCATAAATTAATCAAGAGAATAATTCCCCAAATATTAACCCCGAAGGCCGAAACCAACATCAGATCAATATCCAGAAAACCATTCTGCTTAGCTAACCGACAGTTAGTTTCTAACTTTCACATTCATAGAGAAAGGTTCCCATTAATTTTATCAAAGATAAATTCCTTGAATTTATTCTTTAATCTTCCTTTGGATATAATTTCAAATCAAATTATGGTTTTTCAAACTAGTCGGGATTAGCGAACCACACCGAAGTAATTATTTATTTTATTTCCCAATCCCAACCTATTCATCCCATGAAGCAAAACTGGTAATACTCCATATCTAATACCACGGTGTTATCGGTAAATTCAGTTACCATTTCACGTTCAAATCTAATTAAAGATTTAACTATCGCTTTGGAGCAAAACTGGTGATACTCCATTCTCGATCTTTTCAATCTAATTAAAGATTCATTAAAACCCCACTTAGTTTTAATCTTTAACTGGGTTAAAGAATCAGTGTCATTTAAAACACGATTCGCTATAAACCCAAAAATCAATACTTATTCAATTCCAATTAAATATTATTTAATTGGTGCACTTCATTAAATCTAAATAGAAGATTTAATCTTTTTCTCAACCGGGCTTAAGAACAGTGTTAATGAAGACACCATTCACGACAAACCCAAATCACATTTGATATTAAGTACAAGGCTCTGAATAGAAAATATACCGGCTTATATTCAATATCAAATTCTACGACCAACAAATATTGTATTGGAAATAACGATATATATATATATCTTTCAAATTCCCATAACAGTATCTGTATCATCGCGAAATCCAACATCGAAATATTCCGAAGACAATTTCGATTCAAATCCATTCCAATATAATTATTGGAAATTCTGGTTATTTTCAAAACCATTTTCAAATTCAATTTATTTATTTAAAAATAAACAGAATTATAGTTCTAGTTCAAAACTAGTTCATTTCGATAAAAAATTATTTTTATCTTTTCAAATATGGAGTTTTTCATCCCAATTCTTTCTAAATCATTTCTTATGATTTTACACAAATTATTACTATTTTTAATAATTTTATCAAGGCCCGTACAGTCGATTTCCATCAATGGCCATCGAACTGCACTTACAGCGACCTTTACCAAATTTGATTTGGACATAATTCCAAATCCAATCGTTAGATTTCAAATTTCTAATATTCGTTAGAAAGCTCTTTTCGATACGAACCCAACGGTTCTAGTTTTAGGAGAATCCAACGGTCGGATCTCCCACAATGTCCGTTCGAAGTCAATGGTCGAAATTCACGAACTGCCGCGGCGCGGCGGGTTCTATTCAGGCCATTATATATATAATATACATATATATTATATATATTTCTTCGATTTCCTTATTTAAAACGAATTTTATAAATCATTTCAAATTTGTTTCAAAAACAATTTCAACCTTTATTTCAAATTCAAATCAAAATTGATTTTTCCCTTATAAATTCTTTCTACATTCACTTCTATTTGATTTCAATTCAAATTGATTTCAATTCGTTTTCAATTGAATTCAATTCAATTCAGATTTGTTTTCTATTCGATTCAATTCAAATTTGTTTTCAATTCAATTCAATTCAAATTTGTTTTCAATTCAATTCAATTTCATTTTCTATTAAATTCAATTCGAATTCATTTTCTATTAAATTCAATTCAAATTTGTTTTCAATTCAATTCAATTCAAATTTGTTTTCAATTCAATTCAATTTCATTTTCTATTAAATTCAATTCGAATTTGTTTTCTATTAAATTCAATTCGAATTCGTTTTCTATTAAATTCAATTCAAATTCGTTTTCTATTAAATTCAATTCGAATTCGTTTTCTATTAAATTCAATTCAAATTCAGTTTGAATTTCAATTCTTTTCAAAATATCAGATTTTGAAATCACTTTCGATATTCATTATAAAATGAATAAAATGGATATAAATATCGTTCACGTCAAAATGGCGTCAATCTAATCAACACGGCTTCATATATTTCTATTTTCAAATATTCTATTTCAAATATTTCTATTCTAATATTTCTTTTTAAAATATTGAATGAAGCCCAATCAATTACCATATAATGTTAATTATATGGATTTTCTACAACACATGTATACAATAACAACGATGAATAATCAACCATCATCCAAAGTGCACTCTACACCGTATAAGCATCGAATATAAATATGTAACGCTTATAACAGTCTGTCAATCAATCGATCGACATACAACTAACTATTGGGATTAGTGTATGTCATATATCATCCCAATACCCGTGTGGGGTTTCAAAAAATCAAACACAGATTTTATTTGTGCAGTTGGGCGATGTGTAAAATTTATCATCCCAATCAATATCAGTCAAATGTGTGTATATAAACAAATCGTCCGATCTGTTTATTTTTATTTCATTTCATATACTCGTTAAAAATTCTATTTTTAACCATAAAATATTTTTAACTATATAAATATTTTATTTCATTTCACATCACACAATCAACTACACATCAAAATCATACAAACAAGCATACAAGCCGTCCATAGTCTGTGGATGACGGGTGTCGGGTGCTACTAAACACCGTCTGCATCCTAGTATATATTTCAACTAGAAATAAAATTAAAAAGTGAGAAATTCTCACCAAAAGCTAATCCAAACGCCACGACTTTTCATTTGTAGGAAATTTTCGCCGTGTTTCTTCTTTCATCACTTTCGTCATCCGTATTCACTACATATATAAAAATCGAATTTTTACTTCGCTATTCAATATATAAAAATCGAATTTTTTACTCTGCTATTCAATATATAAAAATCGAATTTTTATTCTGCTATTCAATATATAAAAATCGAATTTTTAACTCTGCTATTCAATACATAAAAATCGAATTTTTAACTTCGCTATTCACTATATAAAAATCAAAATTTTACTTTGCTCTTCAGATAATAAAGATCATATTTTTAATATGCCAACAATATAAAAATTATATTTTTATATTTGCTTTCATATGACAAAATTACTATTTTTTTATATTCATATATACGTGTAAGACTTCTGATTTTAAAACAATGTTAATTTACATTTTTTCCTCGTTATAAGTAATTTCATATCATCTCATGTAAAAAGTATATTTTTAAAACAAAGATATTTAATTTCAAAACAATATTATTTTATATTTTTATTTGAAATCTGAAAAAAACAGGACAATGCTAATCTTTATATAAAATCAGAAAAATAAAAATAAAACAATGTTGTGTTTAATTTCAAAATCATTACTGCTATATTAATTTTATAAAAAAAACGATGTATATTTTCTATTAAAGAATCATGTATATTCAATTTAAAGAATCAATAAAAGTTAAGGTACCTTCTTCCTTAATGTAAAAACCCTCGTTCAGCTCCCAGTATCGTCCCCGCTATAACCCACTACACCACCATCTAGGGTCTCGAAACCGCTGCCACGCCGCTCGACTGGAGGATGATCTGAAGTGTCCACATCGGAGCCGCCAACGCCCTCTTCCACCTCCCTCAGATCCGACGAGCTCGATGCACCATCAGGCCAGGAAAATGGCCACGAACGACGGTAGGAAGAGGAGCAAAATCGAACGCCACAGGCTTCTAGAACAGACCATACCTACATCATCTCAAAGAGCAAGAAAATCTCCTTTGTTTTTGTTTTAATTTCCACTTTGAATTCGGCATTGATTTGGTGATTTAGAGGGAAAGAATTCGGAAGTTTTCCTCCATAGGAAGAGAGAGCGGCTTGGTGAATTGTTGACCACTTTGACAAGGGTTCTAGGGCTCTTGACTTGGTTTTATAATAATTTAATTAATATTTTATTCGTAAATTACCTTGGTTAATGATGCGAACTCCAACGACTGTCGCCCCTAGCGGAATACCCCCATCCCGGACACAATGGGATATGTATCGCAAGCCAATTCGCTTGTTACGATAGGTTTTCACCAACTTTTAAAACATAAATCAGTATATATTCAATTTGGATGTACATCTTAAATTACCGGGGCCACATACGAATTCAGAAAATTCCAGAAAAATTATTTCTAGCTTCGTATTGACGATACGGTCCAAACAAAACTAATTTCATCGAATTCTTAGACCGTTTGAAAAATGGCCATTTTCCAGTCGATTAAAATCAACTAAAAGTGGTCAAACGCGTTTTCTTTTTCCACACTCACATATTGATTCGAAAAATTATGAAATTTGAAACCTAGCAATAATTTGACATCGCGGATCCAACAAAAGTGGTTTCGTCGAAATCCGAGGTCGTTTGTAAAATTCCCATTTTTAAGGGCCTGAATTCCATAGCGACTTTTCAGAATTTTCAACTGGACATATCTTTTGATTCCCGCTATGAAATTTTGATTTCTCATATTTGTTGGAAATATATTCTAAAATAGATCCTAATGTTTTTGGTTTCACTAAAATCCGGATTGTTTTGCACCCGGTACATTCAATTGAAGTTTGAAATCGAATTATCGAACTACCGCGCCATTTTCAATTCTATTTATAATTATATATAAATATTTATATTATAACGACGACGTATATAATATATACGTCGATTTCTATTCAAAATAAATTTCTTGTCGATATTATTTAAAATAATTCATTTTAAATAATCAAAATTCGCTAAAATTGCCAAAATAAAAATTTTAAACCGGCCCAGATTTTCGGGTTGTTACAATCTCCCCCACTTAAAACTTTTCGTCCCCGAAAAGGAATGAAGTCGAAAGTGGTTTGATTAATCAACTCTACGTTCGATCTTGCTTCCATTCTCCAACTTTTCGGTTTTTGAGAATTTTCAAATTTTTCAAAAATTTGGCTAACACCCGGAATTTTCTAAAAATTTCTCCATAACCTCCCTTGCACCGGGAGCCACGGGAAAATCCCGAAATTGCCATATAGGCCTTCTGATCTCAAAAAGAAAAAGAAAAAGCCAAGCGGCTAGCCAATAGGCTCATAAAATCATCATCACCCAAACAAAATAGAAAATTATGATAAACATGTACCTATTTGTCGGGCAAACAAATTTTATTGTCTGCTCTGGCCTCCTTGCTATGACCTGTTCAATGTAAGTACTTGTATATGCCAGCAAATGTGACCAAATTTCAATACAATTCACTATTCGGTTCAATTAGGCTAAATGGTTCAAAGTTAGCAAACAAATAGACAAACAACACAAACATCAATCAATTAGTGAATTAACGTTTCAAACACATAATTTTGCCATATAGTCAAAAATCACATTTTTGATGCCAAATCACAACAATAGGCCCTATCTAATTTTGGTTCTCACACCAGTCAATAGGAAATATATAAATATCACACCTTCGACACTCGAACACTAATTCTGATGATGAAGCTTCAATCATCAGAATCATCTACGGGCGACTAGAGTGTGATTCTATATCTATCCAGTATATTAAAATCTCGAATACCCGTGGATCAGACGCGTATGCAAAATCTTTATATACTGGATTGTCCAAATCAATATAAATAAATAACCAAATACGGATAATTGATTTAAATTTTCAAAACAAAAATTCGTTTTCATTTCAAAAATATACTCTTCACACTCGTTCTAGGATATTACTGATCCCATCTCTAACGAGTCATCCCATTGGATGTTACTAATCCAATATCTGATGAATTCTTTCGTATGGTTCTAATGTGTCTTGTTCTCTGAGCTTTGTAAACCAAAGCTCTGATACCAATTGTGAAAACCCGTAACTTCCCCGGTGAGGAAAGCGCGGATAGTTCGAGAACAAGCCACAAAAGAACGCAGAGGGAAGAACATTTCATTGTATCTTACAACAATTCCATCAGAATACAAGAATATACAGAGCATAAATAAATATTACACAGAAATATCAGAGATTTAAATTACATTTAAATACATCGCAGCGGAAAATAATACAATACACAACTAGAAGAGATATATGGATACAAAGCTTTCCGGATATCATTCCAGCTGTAAACCAGGATCCTGTGAATATAAATCTGCAAAACCAAAACTACTAGCTGCCCGTGTGGAAAATAGGGGCACCTAGAGTTTAGGTTAAAACAATAAACTCCAGGTCAGTCATGTGACTGGTGTGAGAACTAAAACAGTTATTTATCTTTATTTTCAAAGTAAGGTAAACCAAGGGACCACGCCGTATAACACGGAACGGGTTTCCTCCCAAGAACACCAGTGCATAAAACAACAGCGCAATGCTAAATAAAGAAAAATGAAGCTATTATAAGACCCAGGTCCTATCACACAATGCAACGCAGCCGGAGGATAGGGTTTTCCCTTATAATAGCCAAACATGCTTGGTACGTTTTAAAAATCAAATCATTTGATACTATAATAAGTGTATAGTGTCAAAACAATTTCAATTATAAATATCAATCATAGACGGCATGGGTACCATATATCATGTCGCCATACTAGGCTCTACAAATAAAGCCGAAATACACGTATTGGAAAGTTGGATTTCCATCATTGTGGCTCCTGATTCGAAAGATCGATCGCGTAGTGCAATTCCCCACGGCTTACGTCCCAGCAAGAGAAAACACCGTAATGCACATCCGCACTTTTGGGACCAGAGTACCACCGCGGCTTACGTCCCAACGAGAGAAAACACCGCTTACTCTATATGTCCCTGAGCACTAAGCTCATCTCGGTCGACCGAATCCACGACACCACTAAGGTGCCCATCCACTAAAAAGCATACTGATCAAACCATCAGTTTACCAACATACCGGGATGTGAGGCTCGCGAATCAACGCTATACACAAAGCCATGCTGTATTAACTGCGCTTTGATCATCATCCACCAAACTTTGCTTTTCAACAAAAGTCTAGATCACTGCATCTCAGCATGCCACACTATCAACCCATATCGTACCACTGATTTCTGTCAATATATAACCTCTGAGCTCATATGTCTCAGAGAAGGGCGTTAAGCAAGAGAATAAATTCCCCGCCGCCAAACAGATATATATTTAGCAGAGATCAACGAATACAATATAAAGGAATACAATGTCAGACACACCATCCATTTACAAGTCCGTTCTAGGTCTGAACGAAACCGGAGGCACTTTCCTCGCATATCCGTCGATCTCCAAGTACGTCTGGACAACCACCAACTGATTCCCTCATCTTGGGTGTACATCTCAATCAAGATCATCAGTAATCACCCAAACGATGTGAAGACTTTCGGTCTTCGACCACCGTCATCATCTTCGAATTATCGTCGAATCGGTTATTCAGAATGGGTATAAACCCGGCCTTTCCAAACAACTCGCGTATATTTTAAACATGTGTTACACAAACACAACATACGCCTCATTCCAATTCATCAGTCACTAACCGTAAATTAATCAAGAGAATAATTCCCCAAATATTAACCCCGAAGGCCGAAACCAACATCAGATCAATATCCAGAAAACCATTCTGCTTAGCTAACCGACAGTTAGTTTCTAACTTTCACATTCATAGGGAAAGGTTCCCATTAATTTTATCAAAGATAAATTCCTTGAATTTATTCTTTAATCTTCCTTTGGATATCATTTCAAACCAAATTATGGTTTTTCAAACTAGTCGGGATTAGCGAACCACACCGAAGTAATTATTTATTTTATTTCCCAATCCCAACCTATTCATCCCATGAAGCAAAACTGGTAATACTCAATATCTAATACCACGGTGTTATCGGTAAATTCAGTTACCATTTCACGTTCAAATCTAATTAAAGATTTAACTATCGCTTTGGAGCAAAACTGGTGATACTCCATTCTCGATCTTTTCAATCTAATTAAAGATTCATTAAAACCTCACTTAGTTTTAATCTTTAACTAGGTTAAAGAACCAGTGTCATTTAAAACACGATTCACTATAAACCAAAAAATCAATACTTATTCAATTCCAATTAAATATTATTTAATTGGTGCACTTCATTAAATCTAAATAGAAGATTTAATCTTTTTCTCAACTGGGCTTAAGAACAGTGTTAATGAAGACACCATTCACGACAAACCCAAATCACATTTGATATTAAATACAAGGCTCTGAATAGAAAATATACCGGCTTATATTCAATATCAAATTCTACGACCAACAAATATTGTATTGGAAATAACGATATATATATATATCTTTCAAATTCCCATAACAGTATCTGTATCATCGCGAAATCCAACATCGAAATATTCTGAAGACAATTTCGATTCAAATCCATTCCAATATAAATATTGGAAATTCTGGTTATTTTCAAAACCATTTTCAAATTCAATTTATTTATTTAAAAATAAACAGAATTATAGTTCTAGTTCAAAACTAGTTCATTTCGATAAAAATCTATTTTTATCTTTTCAAATATGGAGTTTTTCATCCCAATTCTTTCTAAATCATTTCTTATGATTTTACACAAATTATTACTATTTTTAATAATTTTATCAAGGCCCGTACAGTCGATTTCCATCAATGGCCATCGAACTGCACTTACAGCGACCTTTTCCAAATTTGATTTGGACATAATTCCAGATCCAACCATTAGATTTCAAATTTCTAATATTCGTTAGAAAGCTCTTTTCGATACGAACCCAACGGTTCCGGTTTTATGAGAATCCGACGGGCGGATCTCCCACAATGTCCGTTCGAAGTCAAGGGTCGAAATTCACGAACTGCCGCGGCGCGGCGCGTTCTATTCGGGCCATTATATATATAATATATATATATTATATATATTTCACCGATTTACTTTTTAAAACGAATTTTATAAATCATTTCAAATTTGTTTCAAAAACAATTTCAACCTTTATTTCAAATTCAAATCAAAATTGAATTTTCCCTTATAAATTCTTTCTACATTCACTTCTATTTGATTTCAATTCAAATTGATTTCAATTCTATTTCAATTCGTTTTCAATTGAATTCAATTCAATTCAGATTTGTTTTCTATTCGATTCAATTCAAATTTGTTTTCAGTTCAATTCAATTCAAATTTGTTTTCAATTCAATTCAATTTCATTTTCTATTAAATTCAATTCGAATTCGTTTTCTACTAAATTCAATTCGAATTCATTTTCTATTAAATTCAATTCAAATTCGTTTTCTATTAAATTCAATTCAAATTCAGTTTGAATTTCAATTCTTTTCAAAATATCAGATTTTGAAATCACTTTCGATATTCATTATAAAATGAATAAAATCGATATAAATATCGTTCACGTCAAAATGGCGTCAATCTAATCAACACGGCTTCATATATTTCTATTTTCAAATATTCTATTTCAAATATTTCTATTCAAATATTTCTTTTTAAAATATTGAATGAAGCCCAATTAATTACCATATAATGTTAATTTTATGGATTTTCTACAACACATGTATACAATAACAACGATGAATAATCAACCATCATCCAAAGTGCACTCTACACCGTATAAGCATCGAATATAAATATGTAACGCTTATAATAGTCTGTCTATCAATCGATCGACATACAACTAACTATTGGGATTAGTGTATGTCATATATCATCCCAATACCCGTGTGGGGTTTCAAACAATCAAACACAGATTTTATTTTTGCAGTTGGGCGATGTGTAAAATTTATCATCCCAATCAATATCAGTCAAATGTGTGTATATAAACAAATCGTCCGATCTGTTTATTTTTATTTCATTTCATATACTCGTTAAAAATTCTATTTTTAACTATAAAATATTTTTAACTATATAAATATTTTATTTCATTTCACATCACACAATCAACTACACATCAAAATCATACAAACAAGCATACAAGCCGTCCATGGTCTGTGGACGACGGGTGTCGGGTGCTACTAAACACCGTCTGCATCCTAGTATATATTTCAACTAGAAATAAAATTAAAAAGTGAGAAATTCTCACCAAAAGCTAATCCAAACGCCTCGACTTTTCATTTGTAGGAAATTTTCGCCGTGTTTCTTCTTTCATCACTTTCGTCATCTGTATTCACTACATATATAAAAATCGAATTTTTACTTCGCTATTCAATATATAAAAATCGAATTTTTTACTCTGCTATTCAATACATAAAAATCGATTTTTTAACTCAGCTATTCAATATATAAAAATCGAATTTTTAAATCAGCTATTCAATACATAAAAATCGAATTTTTAACTTCTCTATTCACTATATAAAAATCAAAATTTTACTTTGCCCTTCAGATAATAAAGATCATATTTTTAATATGCCAACAATATAAAAATTATATTTTTATATTTGCTTTCATATGACATAATTACTATTTTTTTATATTCATATATACGTGTAAGACTTCTGATTTTAAAACAATGTTAATTTACATTTTTATCTCGTTATAAGTAATTTCATATCATCTCATATAAAAAGTATATTTTTAAAACAAAGATATTTTGTTTCAAAACAATATTATTTTATATTTTTATTTGAAATCTGAAAAAAACAGGACAATGCTAATCTTTATATAAAATCAGAAAAATAAAAATAAAACAATGCTGTGTTTAATTTCAAAATCATTACTGCTATATTAATTTTATAAAAAAACAATGTATATTTTCTATTAAAGAATCATGTATATTCAATTTAAAGAATCAGTAAAAGTTAAGGTACCTTCTTCCTTAATGTAAAAACGCTCGTTCAGCTCCCAGTATCGTCCCCGCTATAACCCACTACACCACCATCTAGGGTCTCGAAACCGCTGCCACGCCGCTCGACTGGAGGATGAACTGAAGTGTCCACATCGGAGCCGCCAACGCCCTCTTCCACCTCCCTCAGATCCGACGAGCTCGATGCACCATCAGGCCAGGAAAATGGCCACGAACGACGGTAGGAAGAGGAGCAAAATCGAACGCCACAGGCTTCTAGAACAGACCATACCTACATCATCTCAAAGAGCAAGAAAATCTCCTTTGTTTTTGTTTTAATTTCCACGTTGAATTCGGCTTTGATTTGGTGATTTAGAGGGAAAGAATTCGGAAGTTTTCCTCCGTATTAAGAGAGAGCGGCTTGGTGAATGGTTGACCACTTTGACCGCTTTGACTAGGGTTCTAGGGCTTTTGACTTGGTTTTATAATAATTTAATTAATATTTTATTCGTAAATTACCTTGTTTAATAATGCGAACTCCAAACGAACTCCAACGACTGTCGCCCCTAGCGGAATACCCCCATCCCGGACACAATGGGATATGTATCGCAAGCCAATTCGCTTGTTACGATAGGTTTTCATCAACTTTTAAAACATAAATCAGTATATATTCAATTTGGACGTACATCTTAAATTACCGGGGCCACATACGAGTTCAGAAAATTCCAGAAAAAATATTTCTAGCTTCGTATTGACGATATGGTCCTAAGAAAACTAATTTCGTCGAATTCTGAGACCGTTTGAAAAATGGCGATTTTCCAGTCGATTAAAATCAACTAAAAGTGGTCAAACGCGTTTTCTTTTGCCACGCTCACATATTGATTCGAAAAATTATGAAATTTGAAACCTAGCAATAATTTGACATCGCGGATCCAACAAAAGTGGATTCGTCGAAATCCGAGGTCGTTTGCAAAATTCCCATTTTTAAAGGCCTGAATTCCATAGCGACTATTCAGAATTTTCAACTGGACATATCTTTTGATTCCCGCTATGAAATTTTGATTTCTCGGATTTGTTGGAAATATATTCTAAAATAGATCCTAATGTTTTTGGTTTCACTAAAATCCGGATTGTTTTGCACCCGGTACATTCAATTGAAGTTTGAAATCGAATTATCGAACTACCGCGCCATTTTCAATTCTATATATAATTATATATTAATATTTATATTCTAACGACGACGTATATAATATATACGTCGAATTTTATTCAAAATAAATTTCTTGTCAGTATTATTTAAAATAATTAATTTTAAATAATCAAATTTCGCTAAAATTGCCAAAATAAAAATTTTAAACTGGCCCTGATTTTCGGGTTGTTACAGATACAGAGCTTTCCGAGCATCGTTCCAACTGTAAATCAAGATCCTGTCAATATAAATCTGCAAAACCAAAACTACTAGCTGCCCGTGTGGAAAATAGGGGCACTCAGAGTTTAGGTTAAAACAATAAACTCCAGGTCAGTCATGGGTCTGGTGTGAGAACTAAAACAGTTATTAATCTTTATTTTTAAAGTTAGGTAAATCAAGGGACCACGCCGTATAACACGGAACGGGTTTCCTCCCAAGAAAACCAGTGCATAAAACAAACAGCGCAATGCTAAACAAAGAAAAATGAATGTTACACCCCGTGTATTCTATAACAGTGAAATTCACAAATTAAAGTATAATTAATTTCAAATCAAAGAATTAAGGGAAACGGGATACGCCGTTGTGTTCGTCTCGAAAAAATACGCGAAATAGAGTCCGAGTTTTCGAAAAACGGAGTCCGTATGAAGAAGATATGGCCTCCGGAAATTTCAGAATTCAGGTTAAAATTCAAACAGACGAAAACAGCTCAGAAAAACAAGTTTAAAATTCAAAATCGGGCCCAATTGGCCAGGGCGGGAAAATTCCCGCCTAAGGCACCCAGGTCGACTTGGCAGTCGACCTGGGCTAGCCAGGTCGACTGGGCAGTCGACCTGGTAACCCGTGTCGACTGCCAAGTCGACACGGTGTCGACTGGGCTGTCGACCTGGCCCCAGAGCCAGGTCGAACCCAGCCCACCCTGGCTGGCCTGGTCTGTGTTTGGTCGATTTTCTGAGCCTTGCCTTGTCACTAGGGCTAGGTGTCAGCTCCTGGTTGGCCTCTCCTTCAAACGAACGGCTATTATTGAACCAAGCTTCATCGACGGTCTAAATCAACTCACAAACTCTATAAAAAGGACCTAAGACTAACCCTAATTCACACAAACTAAAATGGAGCTGAGACCGTCATGTTGCTGAGGAGAGACTAAAGATAGCCGTCGGAAATTGAGAGGCAATTAGGAGAATAAACAAAAGCTTAAAGCAACGTTAATCAAATCAAAGCAACGCCTACAACAAAGGATAGCATCTCCAAATTCAGAATTCAGATTTCTGAATTGAAGATTCATCATACGCTGTAAGTAGAGTGCTATTCCGATATGAATTAAATAATTGTGTTGATTTGTGTAATGTAAGAAATGGAATTGTGGCGATAATAATCTATATTTGTATGTTGCTTTGATGCAAAACGATTTGGGAATATTATGGTATACGATTGGATATTCGCAAGTACGCGATTTGCGTTGGAAACGAAATGGAATTGTGGCGATAATGACTTATATTTGTATGTTATTTTGATTCTAACGATTTGGCAATGCTATGGTTTGATTCATACAAGTATGTGGCTTATGTTGACAACCACATGTTGTGGAATTTTGATTGGGACTTATGCAAGCATATGATTCATATTGAAAAACTACATGTTTGTGGTAGTTATTTACAACACCCATTTGATAATTGCAAGTATATGATTCATGTTAACAACTATATGTTATGATATTTTAATTGGAATTCATGCAAGTATATGATTCATGTTAACAACTATATGTTATGATATTTTAATTGGAATTCATGCAAATATATGATTCGTTATTATGCTAATATGATGTACATACTTTTATGACCACTTTTAGTGTGTAATTGAACCGACTAAGTACTATGATTTATATGAATCTATGTTAAAAATTGGCAAATCATACTTTTGTGTTAGAAACAAAAGTAAGCACCTTTATGAACATGACTAAACTATGTTCGTTATTTTGCCCAATTGAAAAACATGTTTTTAGGCTCATGTTGTTATCATAAGTTACATTAGAATTACATTAGAATTACATTCCTCTTGCAAGTTTACATAGATAAAATAAAAACCATGATGTAAGTTTAGATATGTTTATGCTATAATTCTATGAATAGAATGAAAACCATGATTCATATAAGAATTAGGTTGGGATAATTCTAGTTGAACCATACTTTTGTATTAGTGACAAAAGTAAGTACCTTTCTGTTAACATGTAGTGATTTTATGAACACGATTAGTTTATGCCTAAATAAAAATATAGGCTTATATTTCTAGTCAAGACCCTGTGCCAATAATAATGATATCTAATTTAGTTAGATTCTTAATTTCAAGTTTACATGGTTAGTTGAACCTATGATTCATGTTTAAGTTTATGCCATTATCATATGAATAGAATAATTCATGTTTAAGTACTGCTTATGCCATAATCATATGAATAAAATAATTCATGTTTAAGTATTGTCTATGCATTAACCATATGAATAAAATGATTCATGTATTATTTATGCCATGATTATATGAATAGAACGATGCATGTTTAAGTACTGCTTATGCCATAATCATATGAATAAAATAATTCATGTTTAAGTATTGTCTATGCATTAACCATATGAATAGAATGATTTATGTTTAAGTATTGTTTATGCTATGATTATATGGATAAAATGATTCATGTTATGCCATGATTATATGATGTTACAATTGCAAGTTCACATGTGCCTATTTTATGTTAATTGAATCGTTCGTTGCAAGTTCATGCGTTCACACTCCCCTTTTTCATGTTACCTTATAAACACCATGTTATAAGCCTCCCCTTTTCATTTGGCTAAATTGGGTTTAAGTATTAAACCCAATACACCTTACGTTGGAGCGAACGTATAACACGGGGGTAATGACGTTTGGGCTAAAATATAGAACATATGTGTTGGCATGTTTAACGCATGCCAACAACCTTGAAAAGAAATTAAGTGGCATAAATAAATTTTAATCAATAAAGATGAATTTGAATAATGGGCCGCAAATATTTACATATAAAAAGAAAAGAGACAAAATATGTAAATGTAGAAAATACGATGTGTTTAACCCGAGGTTGGATTGAGTTGTGATGTAAACCTGCCCGGAACCGCCCGGCTGTCCAGTAGTCACAACAATACCTATCCAATGTGGGTGGTTAAACACGGAGCCCAATAAGGACCCGAGGTTAGACTGAGTTGTGGCGTAAGACTGCCCGGACCCAACCGGCAACAGGCAGCCACAACAATACCTGTCTAATGTGAGAGGTCAAGGCTTTAATAAGACAATTAAGGCTGAGTCAGGATTGATAGGATTAAGTAAATTATATTAATACTTAATCAAGATGGAACATGCTAAACTAAACAGACTGATTGAGGGTTAGGTTTATAACACACTTAACCAACTTAGCATGTTGGCTAGAAATAGAAAACCTAGTAGCGGAGGACCCTTTTCGCAGTAACCCTACAAGGTATCATTATACCCTGAAACTAGGCAGGGTGGGGCACGATTACTGGGCTGATTGTAAGAGGTCAAATCGACGGCGGTGGTGCAGCAGTGTAGGTTCTAACGGGGTGCGGGCGTGCACACACTCCGGCGCAGAAAAATAAGGCACTGGGCACCAGTAGCATACCTGTGCATTCTAGGATTGTGTCGGGCCGCCACCATGGGACTTGATACACCCCATGGTGGGACCAGCACAGGTAACTACTACATCGGGGGCCGTAAGACACATGTAACTATGCGAGTAGGAGCCGATCATCATAAAATGGATCACTTCACCCTGGTTATGGGGTGCCAGTTGGGAACTAGTTTATATGGGTTCAGAGATTGATATGGGGTACGATGGTATATTCGACCCTAGACAACTTAACTAAGTATATGGTGCTTTCCCATTTCTAGTTTATACTTATCACACCCTGTTCTTTATTCATAGACTGAATAGTCCTAGACTTACTCAGGCTTTATGTCTGACTCTACTTTTCTTTCGTCTTCTCTTCTTCCGTTTCCCCCCCCCCCCCCCAGGTCCACAGGGAGGGAATACCGCAGCTTGACCAGCCTTCATATCCAGCTTGAAGAGAAAGAATGTATTGCTTGGATCTTTTCGTTTTGGACTATGGCTTTGGACAGCAACTATGGGACTTTTGCAGTTTATTTATGTTTTCTTTATGCTTCTTTAAAGATGTAATCAAGACAGTTATAAAGATGTTATGTTTTTGGAAGTATTGTAAAACAAATTAGGGCATGGATTGTGTAACACATATTTTAATGAAATAAAAGTTGTTATTTTCCGCTGTCTCAAAAATATGTGTTCTTATATCTGTCTTGTATATCTGTGACTTATACTTATAAACCTCCACCAAAATTAGGGCATTCCCTTTGAGAGTGACCCTAACGGAGGTGGGGTGTTTCACTTGGTATCGGAGCATAGGTTTACCAGATAAGATAAAAAGTTTTGAAAATTTAATTTTCAAAAAGGAAATTTAAAGAAGCATTTTTAAAAGATAAAATGTTTTATTTTAAAAGGCAAAGTCCCCCCCCCCAAAGCCATAGGTACTGTCTTCTATCCTTCGTTTTGAATCTATCCTTTCTGTTTCAGCATGTCTGGAGACCTTACTCCCCAGCTGCTGACGCTTTCACTCCTCCTCCTCCATGTAAACCAGCAAGCGGAAGAGTCCCAGAGTAGGAAGACGAATAATAGTCAAACAAGAAAGGATCGTAACAGTAATAATAAGAAACGAGAAAAAAGGAAATGCAATTTTTGTGGTACGGAAGGGCACATAGCCAAGGATTGTAGAAAGAGGAAAAGAAAACAAGGAGAATGTTTTCATTGTGGGGAGACTGGACACATCAGCAAAGACTGCCCTGAGAAGACAGACTTTGAGAAGGGCGGGAAAGACAACAAGTCCCGAGAGAAGAGGGAGTGTAAATTCTGTGGCAAAGTGGGGCACTTAGTGAAGGATTGCCGGAAAAAGAAGTCCAAGATGAATGGTGGGTGCTTTTCTTGCGGTGAGACAGGCCACATGGCTAAGGACTGCCCAAAGAAACGAGGACAGGGGCAGAGGGCTGGATCCACCTCGGGGGCGCAGGTTCATGTGCTAGAAGCGCCACCTCTACAACAGCGAGGTATAAATACTTCTGTAGAAAGTGTAGTTTATCTATATGATCATCCTGTTCGCACTTTATTTGATTCCGGCGCGTCACACTCCTTTATCTCGTCTGCTTTAGTAGAATCTCTGCACCTAAAAACTAGTATGGTAGAGGACCCCTTAATTGTTTCAAACCCAATTGGGGGCCCAGCTCATTTGTCTAT
Organism: Allium sativum; assembly: GCA_030737875.1. Taxonomy (NCBI): domain Eukaryota; kingdom Viridiplantae; phylum Streptophyta; class Magnoliopsida; order Asparagales; family Amaryllidaceae; genus Allium; species Allium sativum. Next base: position 92,735,845 of record CM060916.1, on the reverse strand, counting down.
GACCTGTTTGGGATTGAAAATTTCTATTCTAAGCGTAGAATTTAAATGTAGTGCCTTTGTTTTGGGCTTTTCGGGATATGGTTTGATTTTGGGCATGGATTGGCTATCCAGTAATGGGGCCATCCTTGATTGTGAGAAAAGGGTTGTTAGGCTCCTAACCCAGCTCGGTAATACTTTGGAAATTTCTTGTAATCCCTCGTATGCGGTTATGCTTAGTTATCTTGAATCGCTAGATGCCTCTGTTGAAAATTTGCAATCAGTTAGAGTGGTCCGGGAATATCCGGATGTCTTCGAAGAGGTGAAGGGCTTGCCTCCGAAGCGGGAGATAGACTTCCGCATATACCTTGTAGATAATGCAAAGTCCGTTGCGTTGCCCGTTAGACACATGGCTCCACGGGAAAGGAAAGAGCTCAGTAAACAGATTAAAGAGCTTCTAGAGAAGGGGTACATTAGAGGGAGCATTTCAGAATGGGGCGCTCCAGTAGTGTTCGCCACTAAGGCAGAAGATTCATTTCGCTTATGCATGGGTTGTGAAGAATCACCTTAGTAAATACATTTGGCAACATGGTTGGCATTTATTTCCAAGAGATAGTTCTGCTACGTGAAATACCTGATAGTAAGTGGACGGGATCTAAGATTCGCTAGTGAATTTTGGAAAGCTTGCATGGAACCACGAGTACGCAGTTATGCTTGAGCCAAGTATACTAGAAGGAGAATAAGTGAAATAGGTTCCAACTCATATTTTGGAAACAAGAATTAAGAAGATACGAAATTGTGAAGTTAAAGACGGACAAAGCATAATGGAGTTAAGCTCAAGGAAATGCGACTTAGAAGATTGAAGACTAGATTCGTGTGTAACAACCCGTATTTCTCGATAACATGTTAAAACGAGAATCAAGGCAGAATTTAATTTTAAATTCTGAATCAAGTAAAACGGGCTATGCCATTGAGTTCGTCTCGGAAAAAATACGCGAAATAGAGTCCGAGTTTTCGAGAATCGGAATCCGTATGACCAAGTTATGATCCGTCGAAGTTTTCAGGGTTTTCAAGTTTGAAAATCACCTAGGAAGTTCAAGTTTTGGGATAGGCGGGAATTTTCCCGCCAAAGCCCATGTCGACAGGGGAGTCGACAGGGCTGTCGACACCCCTGGACCCCAAGTCGACAGGGCTGTCGACTTGGGTGTCGACTGGGTCCAAAACACAATTTCGTGTTTTGTGGCCTGGTGCACCTGGATGCAGTCTTGGTCTGGTCTGATGGGCCTGTGACGATTTCTGTGGTCTAGATTAATCCTAGATCTAATCCTATGGCCTAAAACTATCATAATCTCTATAAAAAGACCCTAAACCTAACCTAAATCCCTAAAAATCAAACCTAGCAACTAAGTGCTGCCAAAATCTTCATTGATCATGGCCTCCATCTCAAATCCCTAGAGCCTATGCATCCAAATCAAGTTCAAATCAAAAGGTGCAAGCTTGATACACCAAATAGAGGCCAAATCAACGTTGCTATGCGAGTTTCGTGACGGATCTTCATCAAAGGAGCCACCTTTCTTCGCCAAAACGATTCATGCTCCTAGTCCTCTTGCCATGCTATGTAAGTTCTAGCTACTTTTAGATGGAAACGGTATTTTTAATGTTGACATGGGATAAAATGAGGCTAAACATGATTATGCGAACCTATATGAACCTTACCTTGCCTCTTGTGTTCATATTTATGATCTTAGGCCATGTGAGTGACTTAATCATGCCTCTCATGCTATGCATGACCTAGTTTAACTTGCAAGTTTGTGATCTTTATGCATGAAATGCTAGCATGAACCTTTAGGAACCACTTTGCTTGTGAAACATTGGCTAAGACAAGATTTTGGGGCTTATGCATGTTTGTGAACCCAAACCCCTTATGCTAACATGCAAGTTTGTGGCCAAATCCTTTATGAGATTATGCATGCTCGTGGCCAATCCCCCATTTTAAGTTGTGCATGTTTATGGCCAAACCCTTTTTGATAATATGCATGTTTGTGGCCGAATTCCCTTGTGACATTTTGTGTGTTTGTGGCCAAAACCCTTTTATGACACTATGCATGTTCGAGGCCAACTTGTAGTCATAGTATTCCTACTATGTTGACTCGTCTATACTTACGTTGGAAACACGTTTTGGGGTTGGGTTAGACGAGCGTGAATATACATGAGAAACTTAACTTGAAGTTCCATGAAATATGATGTGAAACATGATTTGGGTTAAAAGGGTATAACATGACAACATGTAACATTGAATATAGCATGTAAGTTAACATGTAAATATGCATAAAAACATGAGCTTGGGAATTTACCTATTAAGTTAGGTCTACCCTTTGGGAATTTACCTATTAAGTTAGGTCTACCCAAATGCTTGAAAACTTGTAACATGTTTTGGAAACATGATGAACTTAGATAATATAAGTGTGGTCAACTCGAGGTTGGGTTGAGTTTGCAACGTAAAACTACCCGGAACCGACCGGCCTAACTAGTAGTTGCAAACAATAGGACCCAATGTGAGAAGTTGGTCATGTCGCGCTTAAGACCCGAGGTTAGACTAGGTTGTGGTGTAAATCTACCCGGACCCGCCCGGCTTAACTAGTAACCACAACAAGGTCTAATGTGAGAGGTTGAGGGTGCATTAATTAAATTAATGCCACATAATAGGGTTAAGTTAATTTGATTAATGAGGCTTAACCAAATATGATATGGACAAATGGGTTAAGTAATTTGATTAGGCTAATGATACTTAACAAAACATGATAAGCTTGGGTAGGTTAAGTAACTTGATTTGCCTAATGACACTTGACCATTTTTATACGACTAGTGGACGGGATTAAGTTAACCAACACTTCATCAATCCAACGCGATAACGTGATAAGGTTAAGTAAATTTTCTTAATGACACTTAACCGTATAATACAGTTAATGGATGGGGTTAAGATTAGGCTTAACTAATCTAAACATGGTAATCGGATGGGGTTAAGTTAAACACTTAACTAATTTAACACGATGATTTGATGAGGTTAAGTGACCTATACTTAACCAATCTAACTCGTTAATTTGATGAGGTTAAGTTAACTTATACTTAACCAATCTAACGTGAAAACATGATAAGGCTAAGTCACGAATCACTTGAATACGCTTGACCGATTTGACTCGGTAATTTAACAAGGTCAAGTTAATTTATATAATTAACCAATCTAAAATGATAATTAGACGAGGTTAAGTTATGGATTGCTTAATATACTTAGCCAACTTGACACATGGTTTGTAGGGTTAAGTCTTGGACTTGGATACTTAGCCAATTTTGACATGGTTTGTAGACGGGCTAAGTTATGAACTTAAGTGACACTTAACCCATTAGATAAACCCTAATTCGGAGGATTAGGTAAATAACCATAGTTAACAAGGATTATGGAAATAAGGCTAAGTGGTAAACCTTAGTTAAGGGAAACTAAGTAATAATTCTTAGTCAAGGAAATGTGGACCATTTCTTAGATAGATTAGTAACCCGATACGTTAGGTCAACGTTTAAGTATGCGTGTAGGAGCAGGCTATCTGACTTAGATAAAGGCTCCAACGAACTGGGTAACGAAGCAGCGGCTTCGGGGAACGTGAGGATATTCTTGGGATCCCTCTGTGAGCTGCCAGGTCATTATACTAGGCTCACGAGAGGTTGAGGTCTGCGGTAGAAGAACCAAGAATATGCCTTGGTTGTTATGCGAGCGACCTAAAGACTGGGGTGGATAGCAGTGAGCCGACGAATACATAAGGTGCCCGAGATAGCAAGTTCGTCGATCATCTACCATCTTGAGTCAAGCGTGTACGTACGGAAAGGCAGGGAACACCCAACAGACCATAATTGCTATCTAATTATGGGTGAGGTAGGCCGTAGGATGTGGGCTGGCCGGAGTGTAGTTCTCATGCAAGATTTTTCTCTTGTGTTGCCTTTCACTAGTTGAGGGAGGGGTCTCGTGGGACCATAGCCACGCGTAGAAAAGCAGACCTTAGTATCTGCATCGGCAGATAAATCTAAAGCTCCCGACCGAGTCCTGTATTTCTTGTTTTGGCCGATGACAGGACTCGGATGGCACGACGTGATACATGTGCATCCAGTTATAGAAAAACGATTCACGATGAATGCGTGGGAAAAGGGCGCGGTTGAGGGTTAGCGTAATCCCTGGTGGCCTAGGTGGTTTAACCCAAACCGAAATACGAAAGCGTGCAATAGGTAAGCGTAATCCCTAGTGGTGCTAGGTGGCGTAAGTCCTAGTAGTTCAAACGATGATTCATACGGAAGAGCCTAGCTAGAACAAGGGTGACAGTCCAAACGATTTCAAGGATAATACGACATGAGGAAGCCCGTACGAGGTACGGCAAAGGACTAAACTTATATACATGGAAAGAAACGTATGATTTGAGTAACCTATATATGCGATATTAGGTTGACATGGACCATTACACGACTTTGAGCACGGGACATTCATGGTTAACACATGACTCGGGTAGGGATACTAGTACGAGAGGTGCAGAGCAAATATACATGTTAGAACTCGGAAGAATATACATAATAGATACCGTGGGATGTTAGACGGGGTAGATACCGTGGGATAATGTACTCGATAGAAATCTGACGATGTGATACCTTGACTTATCATAACACCGTAGTTTATCATGATACCTTAGTTTACCTTGCCACAGTAGTTCAACCGGCTACCCTGGTTTATCTATCTTGTAGTTACCCTTGTGTTTACTTTCAGTTTATGCATGTCATGTTACCTTTACCTGTTTTTATACTGGAAGTAGATAGGACTTACTCAGTCTTTTTGACTGACCCGTTTTGTTTCGCCTCTTTTCTTCCGTTTCCCCCCCCCAGGTTTCAGGGAGGAAACAATGCTGTTTAGTTCGGACTTCTTCTGCTTGAAGGTCATCATGGATGGCTTGGACTTCTCTTGGCTATGGCTACTTTACGGTTTTATTTGGGGAAAAATTTATTAAAAAGTCTTTATGCTTCTTTACTATTGCAAGACAGGTTTTGATGTACTCTGATGTAAAAGGCTTTAGACCTTATGTATTCATGTTTATGAAAGTTTGATTTTACTTCCGCTATTTATATATATATGTGTTCTGTCTTGTGATATTTCTGTGCATGTTTACCAATAATGCCCCTCTAAAGCTAGTGCATTCCCTTGCGAGTGACCCTAGCGGAGGCGGGGTGTTACATCGTGCATCATATCTCTTCTTAAGAGTATATCTTTGATCCCTCTCTTCCTGTAGAGCTTACTTGCATGCTATCTTTTGTGTATATCCTCTCGGTCCCATTCTCAATCCAATTTCTGTTGCAAACCACATAGGGAGTATGACTCATCTGTTAGTAACACAGGTTGGGGCTGGAGGGTGTTCGTTGGTTTGACTAAACTTTTTGGGTTTTATAGGATACGGGTTGGTCTTAGGAAGGGACTCCCTTGTGACCTAAAAGGAGTCCATCATGCTTAGTTTCCTAGAATCATATATAGTGGTTGGGTTGAGTAATTCTTTGGGTGTCAGTCTGATGTTAATTTCGGTCTTCGGGGCTGATGCTTAGAGAGTTCTTCTCCTAATCAATATATGTGTGGCATAGGTTTCCAGTTTTGACATTGCCTAATGGGCACAAAGTTTTTACTTGCTTCTATCATTCGACTATACCTTTAGATAGGAACAATTGGGAAAATGGCCTATAGATTAGAGCTACCCGAAAAGCTGGCCGGAATCCACAACGTCTTTCATGTTTCACATCTCCGAAAAGGTCTACATGAGTTTGCTGAAGTGGTAGAGCCAAATATCCTAGAAGAAGCTGAAGTGGAACGCGAAGCAACCGTGAGGAAAGTTCCAACCCGCATATTAAAACGGAAGTAAAGAAGCTACGCAACCGCGAAGTCAAGCTCGTCAAAGTTCAGTGGAGCGACGCCGAAGGAGATGCAACTTGGGAGACTGAAGCTAGAATACGCGCTGCCTACCCTTTTCTTTTCGAGGGTACATCTTTGATCCTTCCTTTTCCTTAAGTTGCGCTTTTATCTATCTTTTTTTTAGGTATATCTCCTCGACCCTATCTTTTAGGTAGAAACTCTTTGGATGAAAACATATAATTGAAACATGTTATGGATGATGGTTGCAAGTGGTTGCAAGTGATTGCTAGTGGTTGCTCGTGGTTGCATATACACACACAATCTAGGTTTTAGATCGGCTCAGTCACTTCATATTGCATATGCATATATGTTTGCATTCGTATATGGTTGAACTTTAATGTGTTGTCATATGGATGCTGCATGTGTATGAATGATTGTGCACTCATGTAGATTCATAAATAGGAGAATTTGCATACATAATGGATTCATGGCACTTACATAATTTGCATTAAGGAGGTCAACTGAATCAGTAGACCGCCTGATTTTGCATTAGATAAGTACATGTTCACACACACACTTCGCATATGATCATGAAGCATTAGAAGTCTTTTAAGGAAAATGGATGCTCGTGTTTGATGGATGAGTAGATGGATGATTGGATGTTAGGATATACATTCTTCCTAACTTGAAGATTTCGGGGACGAAATCCTTTTAAGTGGGGGAGAATGTAACACCCCGTGTATTCTATAACAGTGAAATTCACAAATTAAAGTATAATTAATTTCAAATCAAAGAATTAAGGGAAACGGGATAAGCCATTGTGTTCGTCTCGAAAAAATAAGCGAAATAGAGTCCGAGTTTTCGAAAAACAGAGTCCGTATGAAAAAGATATGGCCTCCGGAAGTTTCAGAATTCAGGTTAAAATTCAAACAGACGAAAACAGCTCAGAAAAACAAGTTTAAAATTCAAAATCGGGCCCAATTGGCCAGGGCGGGAAAATTCCCGCCTAAGGCACCCAGGTCGACTTGGCAGTCGACCTGGGCTAGCCAGGTCGACTGGGCAGTCGACCTGGTAACCCGTGTCGACTGCCAAGTCGACACGGTGTCGACTGGGCTGTCGACCTGGCCCCTGAGCCAGGTCGAACCCAGCCCACCCTGGCTGGCCTGGTCTGTGTTTGGTCGATTTTCTGAGCCTTGCCTTGTCACTAGGGCTAGGTGTCAGCTCCTGGTTGGCCTCTCCTTCAAACGAACGGCTATTATTGAACCAAGCTTCATCGACGGTCTAAATCAACTCACAAACTCTATAAAAAGGACCTAAGACTAACCCTAATTCACACAAACTAAAATGGAGCTGAGACCGTCATGTTGCTGAGGAGAGACTAAAGATAGCCGTCGGAAATTGAGAGGCAATTAGGAGAATAAACAAAAGCTTAAAGCAACGTTAATCAAATCAAAGCAACGCCTACAACAAAGGATAGCATCTCCAAATTCAGAATTCAGATTTCTGAATTGAAGATTCATCATACGCTGTAAGTAGAGTGCTATTCCGATATGAATTAAATAATTGTGTTGATTTGTGTAATGTAAGAAATGGAATTGTGGCGATAATAATCTATATTTGTATGTTGCTTTGATGCAAAACGATTTGGGAATATTATGGTATACGATTGGATATTCGCAAGTACGCGATTTGCGTTGGAAACGAAATGGAATTGTGGCGATAATGACTTATATTTGTATGTTATTTTGATTCTAACGATTTGGCAATGCTATGGTTTGATTAATACAAGTATGTGGCTTATGTTGACAAAACCACGTGTTGTGGAATTTTGATTGGGACTTATGCAAGCATATGATTCATATTGAAAAACTACATGTTTGTGGTAGTTATTTACAACACCCATTTGATAATTGCAAGTATATGATTCATGTTAACAACTATATGTTATGATATTTTAATTGGAATTCATGCAAGTATATGATTCATGTTAACAACTATATGTTACGATATTTTAATTGGAATTCATGCAAGTATATGATTCGTTATTATGCTAATATGATGTACATACTTTTATGACCACTTTTAGTGTGTAATTGAACCGACTAAGTACTATGATTTTATGAATCTATGTTAAAAATTGGCAAATCATACTTTTGTGTTAGAAACAAAAGTAAGCACCTTTATGAACATGACTAAACTATGTTCGTTATTTTGCCCAATTGAAAAACATGTTTTTAGGCTCATGTTGTTATCATAAGTTACATTAGAATTACATTAGAATTACTGTAATAACCCGAAAATCTGGGCCAGTTTAAAATTTTTATTTTGGCAATTTTAGCGAATTTTGATATTTAAAATAGATTATTTTAAATAAAATCGACGAGAAATTTATTTTGAATAGAATTCGACGTATATATTATATACGTCGTCGTTAGAATATAAATAATTTTATATAATTATAAAAGGAATTGAAAATGGCGCGGTAGTTCGATAATTCGATTTCAAACTTCAATTGAATGTACCGGGTGCAAAACAATCCGGATTTTAGTGAAACCAAAAACATTAGGATCTAATTGATGATATCTTTCCAACGAATCCGAAAAAGCTAAATTTCGTGGCGGGAATCAAAAGATATGTCCAGTTGAAAATTCTGAATAGTTGCTATGGAATTCAGGCCCTTAAAAATGGACATTTTGCAAATGACCTCGGATTTCGACGAAACCACTTTTGTTGGGTCCGTGATGTCGAATTATTGCTAGATTCCAAATTTCATAATTTTTCGAATCAATATGTGAGCGTGGCAAAGGAAAACGCGTTTGACCAGTTTCTGTTGATTTTAATCGACTGGAAATTGGCCATTTTTCTAACGGTCTCAGAATTCGACGAAACTAGTTTTGTTAGGACCGTATCGTCAATACGAAGCTAGATAATATTTTTCGAGAATTTTTAGAGTTCGTATGCGACCCCGGTAATTTGAAATGTACGTTTAAAATTCAATATAGTGATTTAAATGTAAATTCAAAGGAAACTGATCGAAACGATCAAATCAGCATGCGATACATATCCCATTGTGTTCGGAATGGGGGTATTACGCTAGGGACGACAGTCGGCGGGTTCAAATCTGAGTTGAAACGAAAAGTCAACATTAGGGTTTTAAAGGAAAAAAAATATAATTATTATATATATATATTTACATAACCCCCCCCCCCTCAAATCATTATTTCAGGAAAAAAAAAAAAAAACCCCCGAAACCCCGTCGCCCCCCCCCCACGTCGCAGCCGCCACCGCCTTTCCCCTCCCCAGCTCCCCCTTCCACCGCTGATCTCCCTCCCTCCTTCTCCAGTCAGCACGCAACCCCCAAAACCCCCCTTCTTCAAAGAACCGCCGCAACAAACCCTAGCCGCCAACGTCCAGTGCACCACCGTGAGCTCGAGCCAGCCTCCGCCACCCTCCGATGTACGACCGCCACCAGACCGCCAACGAGCATTTCCTCCGGCGAGCGTAGGTTCCTCCCCCACTTCGATTTCTTCTGTAAGCCTTTTGCCCCTTATTTGTTTCTGTTCATTTTCTAAGTAATTAATTATAATAAGTTTAAAAATCAGTTTTTTTTTATATAGCATAAGTTTAAAAATATAATTTTTATTATGTTAATGATATAAAAATTGGATTTTCAAATTATATAACATTGTCTAAAATATGGTTTTTGTATGTAAGACATAAGGCTAAAACATGATTTCTCCTTATAGAAAGAAATGATTTTTAAACTCAAAAAGATTCGATTTAAAACTGAAAAGATTATATTTTTATTTATAAAAATATAATTTTTTTTATATGAGGATGAAGTTAAAAATATAATTTTTTATATGAGGATGAAGTTAAAAATATATATAAATCTTAGCATGAAGTAGCGATATTTTTAAATATGAAAACATTATATTCTTGCATAAGAAAAATGCGACTTTTATATGAAGTTCATTAGAAGAAAAATACGATTTTTATATATTGAATAGCGAAGTAAAAATACGATTTTTATATATTCAGTAGCGTCGATAAAAATATAATCTTTTCTATATAGTAGAATAATAAAAATGTGATTTTTTTTTAAATATCGGCTACGTAAAACAGATCTCGATAGGAGTGACGATGAAGATTTTCTACCTATGAAGAGTCGAGGCGTTTGGATTAGCTTTGGTGAGAACTTCTCACTCTTCAAATTCTTTTTCTAGTTATATATATATACTAGGATGCAGACGGTGCTTAGTAGCACCCGACACCCGTCATCCACAGACCATGGATGGCTTGTTTGTTAAATGGTTTGGTTGTGTAGTTGGTTAGTCTATTTGGTTTAAATTGAATTGTTTGGTGAATTGAAATTGATTTGATTGATGTGTGAATGGCGTGGGCCTTCACTAGACCGGGGATAAGGCTAGGCCTCGTCCCGTTTCTAGTATCGTGCCGTTATGCCGCCGAAATTTTCTAAAATAAGTTAGAAAATAAAAATATCATTTTATTTAAAGAATGAACTGAGAGGAAAAATTCATAGGTTGAATAAAATAGTTCGATCGTTAAAAATATAATTTTTAACGTGAATGTGAATAAATAAATATTCATTTACAAACCGGACGGTTTGTTTATGTACACCTATTTGAAGGACATTGATTGGGACGATAAATTTTACACATCGTCCAACTGCACAAATAAAATATGTGTTTGATTGTTTGAAACCCCACACGGGTGTTAGGATGAAATTCGAAGTTCACTCATCCTGATTGATTAAATATGTTGATCGATCGATTGACAGGCTGTTATAAGCGTTAGATATCTATATTTGATGCTTATACAGTGTAGTGCACTTTGGTTGATGGTTGATTATTTTTCAATGCTATTATATACATGTGTTGTATGGAATCCATATAATTAACTTTATATGGTAATTGATTGGGCCTCATTCCAATTTGAAAAATAAAGAACAATATAAAATAAAGGTTCATGTGTTGACAGTACTCATCCATTGAGATTGGTCATGTGTTGAACGAAATATTTTAGTAATAAAATTTACATCTTTATCAATATAAAATAAAGGTTCATGTGTTGACAGTACTCATCCATTGAGATTGGTCATGTGTTGAACGAAATATTTTAGTAATAAAATTTACATCTTTATCAATATAAAATAAAGGTTCATGTGTTGACAGTACTCATCCATTGAGATTGGTCATGTGTTGAACGAAATATTTTGATAATAACAACTATTTTGAAAAAGAAATATTTGAAATAGAATATTTGAAAATAGAAATTTATGAAGCCATGTTGATTAGATTGACGCCATTTTGACGTAAACGATATTTATATCGATTTTATTCATTTTGAAATGAATTGAATTAAAAACGATGTCGAAATGAATTGAATTAAAAACGATTTCGAAATGAATTGAATTAAAAATGATTTCGAAATGAATTGAATTAAAAACGATTTCGAAATGAATTGAATTAAAAACGATGTCGAAATGAATTGAATTGAAAACGATTTCGAAATGAATTGAATTGTAAACGATTTCGAAATGAATTGAATTGAAAATGAATTCAAATTGAATTGGAAGCGAATTGAAATGAATTCAAATTGAATTGAAATTTGAATTGAATAGAAATGAATTTTAAAACGAATTTATAAAGAAGAATTCAATTTTGATTTGAATTGAAATGGAAGTTGAAATTGCTTTTGAAACGAATTTAAAACTATTTATATAATTCGTTTTAAATAGAAATCGACGAAATATATATATTATATATATTATATATATAATATAATGGCCTGAATAGAACGCGCCGCGCCGCGGCAGTTCGCGAATTTCGACCATTTATTTCAAACGGACATTACGGGAGATCCGACCGTCGGATTCTCCTAAAACCGGAACCGTTGGGTTCGTATCGAAAAGAGCTTTCTAATGAATATTAGAAATTTGGAATCTAACGGTTGGATTTGGAGATACGTCCAAATCAAATTCGAAAAAGGTCGATGTAAGTGCAGTTCGATGACCGTTGATGGAAATCGACTGTACGGGCCTTGATAAAATTATTAAAAATAGTAATAATTTGTGTAAAATCATAAGAAATGATTTAGAAAGAATTGGGATGAAAAACTCCATACTTGAAAAGATAAAAATAGATTTTTATCGAAATGAACTAGTTTTGAACTAGAATTACAATTCTATTTATTTTTAAATAAATAAATTGAATATTGAAATGGTTTTGAAAATAACCAGAATTTCCAATAATTGCATTGGAATGGATTTGAATCGAAATTGTCTTCGGAACATTTCGATGTCGAATTTCGTGATTATACAGGTGTTGTTATGGAAATTTGAAAGATATTTATATATCGTTATTTCCAATACGATATCTGTTGGTCGTAGAATTTGATATTGAATATAAGCCGGGATATTTTCTATTCAGAGCCTTGTATTTAATATCAAATGTGATTTGGGCTTGTCGTGAATGGTGTCTTCATTAACACTGTTCTTAAGCCCAGTTGAGAAAAGATTAAATCTTTTTATTTAGATTTAATGAAGTGTACCAATTAAATAATATTTAATTGGGATTGAATTGATATTTATTTTTGGGTTTATCCTGAACAGTGTTTTAAATAACACTTGTTCTTTAACCCGATAATTAATGGAATGTGATTTTGGGTTTATCGTGAACCGTGTTTTAAATGACACTGATTCTTTAACCCAGTTGAAGATTAAAACTAAGTGGAGTTTTAATGAATCTTTAATTAGATTGAAATGATCGAAAATGGAGTATCACCAGTTTTGCTCCAGGCGATAGTTAAATCTTTAATTAGATTTGAACGTGAAATGGTAATTGAATTTACCGATAACACCGTGGTGTTAGATATGAAGTACCACCAGTTTTACTTCATGGGATGAATAGGTTGGGATTGGGAAATTAAAACCAATGATTACTTCGGTAAGGTTCGCTAATCCCGACTAGTTTGAATTGATATTCAAAAATAGATTAAAGAATAAATTCAAGAAATTTATCTTGGATAAAATTAATGGGAACCTTTCCCTATGAATGTAAAATTTAGAAACTAACTGTTGGTTAGCCAAGCAGAATGGTTTTCTGGATATTGATCTGATGTTGGTTTCGGCCTTCGGGGTTAATATTTGGGGAATTATTCTCTTGATTAATTTACGGTTAGTGACTGATGAATTGGAATGAGGCGTATGTTGTGTCTGTGTAACACTTATCTAAAATATACGCGAGTTATTCGGAAAGACCGGGTTTATCCCATTCTGAATAACTGATACGACGATAAGTCGAAGATGAAGACGATGGTCGAAGACCGGAAGTCTTCACGTCGTTTGGGTGATTACTGATGATCTTGATTGGGCTGTACACCCAAGAAGATGGAAACAGTTAGTGATCGTCCAGACGTACTTGGAGATCGATGGATATGCGGGGTACTAGGTGCCTCCGGTTTCGTTCAGCCCCAGAACGGACTTGTAAATGGACTGTGTGTCTGACAGGATTTTAGTCCGTGTGATTGATCTCTATTAAATATATATCTGCTTGGCGGCGGAGAATTTATTCTCTTGCTTAACGCCCTTCTCTGAGACGTACGAGCTCAGGGGTTATATATTGATGGATATCAAACGCATGGAGTGAATTGCCTGTGTGGCATGCCTAAGTGGCAATTGATCGAGGCTTCTGTTGAAAAGCAAAGTCTTGTGGTGATGATCAAAGCACGGCCTTTGTGGCGTAGCTTTGTGTAACGTTTACTTCGCGAGTTTCACACCCGGTATGAACCAAAAACGGGAGACGGACCTCAGGGAGGGCATGCGTTTCCTTCTAGCTAAAAAGTGGCGTCAGTGGTTTTACACGCCCTGACGAGTTTGACTTATGTGGTTTTTGCTGTTGCGAGGGGCCTCGGATTGATCGGTCGTTCTCGAACCGATGGAGTCATTTAGTTGGCTCACTTACGCCCCAAAGGGCGGCGAAACGCATGTTCAGGGTTTAAGTTTAATCCACATCGGTGGACCGGCCCTGACGATCCAAGGTCACTCGAGCTCTGACCTGAGACTCGGGCTAGACAGTCTCGAATCGGTTGAGGACTATCTTTTGCCTCGGTTCATAGATGGAAATCCAATTTCCAAATACGTGACATTTGCGGTTTTAATTGTAGAACTAGTATGGCGACATGATATATGGTACCCATGCCGCCTATGATTGATACTTATGATTTGAAGTTGTTTTTATACACTATGCACTTATAATAGTATCAAACGATTTGTTTTAACCGTATCAAGCATTCTTTGGCTGTTATAAGGGAAAACCCTATCCTCGGCTGCGTTGCATTGTGTGATGGGACCTGGGTCTTATAACAGCTTCATTTTTCTTTATTTTAGCATTGCGCTGTTTGTTTTATGCACTGGTATTCTTGGGAGGAAACCCGTTCCGTGTTATACGGCGTGGTCCCTTGATTTACCTAACTTTAAAAATAAAGATTAACTGTTTTAGTTCTCACACCAGTCACATGACTGACCTGGAGTTTATTGTTTTAACCTAAACTCTGGGTGCCCTTATTTTGACACGGGCAGCTAGTAGTTTCGGTTTTGCAGATTTATATTCACAGGATCCCGGTTTACAGCTGGAACGATATCCGGAAAGCTTTGTATCCGTATATCTCTTCTAGTTGTGTATTGTATTCTTTTCCGCTGCTATGTATTTAAATGTAATTTAAATCTTTGATATTTCTGTGTAGTATTTATTTGTTTATACTCTGTATATTCTTGAAATCTGATGCATTGTTGTAATATACAATGAAATGTTCTTCTGTATGCGTTCTGTTGTGGCTTGTTCTCGAACTATCCGCCGCTTTCCTTTACGGGGAAGTTACGGGTTTTCACAATTACATTCCTCTTGCAAGTTTACATAGATAAAATAAAAACCATGATGTAAGTTTAGATATGTTTATGCTATAATTCTATGAATAGAATGAAAACCATAATTCATATAAGAATTAGGTTGGGATAATTCTAGTTGAACCATACTTTTGTATTAGTGACAAAAGTAAGTACCTTTCTGTTAACATGTAGTGATTTTATGAACACGACTAGTTTATGCCTAAATAAAAATATAGGCTTATATTTCTAGTCAAGACCCTGTGCCAATAATAATGATATCTAATTTAGTTAGATTCTTAATTTCAAGTTTACATGGTTAGTTGAACCTATGATTCATGTTTAAGTTTATGCCATTATCATATGACTAGAATAATTCATGTTTAAGTACTGCTTATGCCATAATCATATGAATAAAATAATTCATGTTTAAGTATTGTCTATGCATTAACCATATGAATAAAATGATTCATGTATTATTTATGCCATGATTATATGAATAGAACGATGCATGTTTAAGTACTGCTTATGCCATAATCATATGAATAAAATAATTCATGTTTAAGTATTGTCTATGCATTAACCATATGAATAGAATGATTTATGTTTAAGTATTGTTTATGCTATGATTATATGGATAAAATGATTCATGTTATGCCATGATTATATGATGTTACAATTGCAAGTTCACATGTGCCTATTTTATGTTAATTGAATCGTTCGTTGCAAGTTCATGCGTTCACACTCCCCTTTTTCATGTTACCTTATAAACACCATGTTATAAGCCTCCCCTTTTCATTTGGCTAAATTGGGTTTAAGTATTAAACCCAATACACCTTACGTTGGAGCGAACGTATAACACGGGGGTAATGACGTTTGGGCTAAAATATAGAACATATGTGTTGGCATGTTTAACGCATGCCAACAACCTTGAAAAGAAATTAAGTGGCATAAATAAATTTTAATCAATAAAGATGAATTTGAATAATGGGCCGCAAATATTTACATATAAAAAGAAAAGAGACAAAATATGTAAATGTAGAAAATACGATGTGTTTAACCCGAGGTTGGATTGAGTTGTGATGTAAACCTGCCCGGAACCGCCCGGCTGTCCAGTAGTCACAACAATACCTATCCAATGTGGGTGGTTAAACACGGAGCCCAATAAAGACCCGAGGTTAGACTGAGTTGTGGCGTAAGACTGCCCGGACCCAACCGGCAACAGGCAGCCACAACAATACCTGTCTAATGTGAGAGGTCAAGGCTTTAATAAGACAATTAAGGCTGAGTCGGGATTGATAGGATTAAGTAAATTATATTAATACTTAATCAAGATGGAACATGCTAAACTAAACAGACTGATTGAGTGTTAGGTTTATAACACACTTAACCAACTTAGCATGTTGGCTAGATATAGAAAACCTAGTAGCGGAGGACCCTTTTCGCAGTAACCCTACAAGGTATCATGATACCCTGAAACTAGGCAGGGTGGGGCACGATTACTGGGCTGATTGTAAGAGGTCAAATCGACGGCGGTGGTGCAGCAGTGTAGGTTCTAACGGGGTGCGGGCGTGCACACACTCCGACGCAGAAAAATAAGGCACTGGGCACCAGTAGCATACCTGTGCATTCTAGGATTGTGTCGGGCCGCCACCATGGGACTTGATACAACCCATGGTGGGACCAGCACAGGTAACTACAACATCGGGGGCCGTAAGACACATGTAACTATGCGAGTAGGAGCCGATCATCATAAAATGGATCACTTCACCTTGGTTATGGGGCGCCAGTTGGGAACTAGTTTATATGGGTTCAGAGATTGATATGGGGTACGATAGTATATTCGACCCTAGACAACTTAACTAAGTATATGGTGCTTTCCCATTTCTAGTTTATACTTATCACAACCAGTTCTTTATTCATAGACTGAATAGTCCTAGACTTACTCAGGCTTTTTGTCTGACTCTACTTTTCTTTCGTCTTCTCTTCTTCCATTCCCCCCCCCCAGGTCCACAGGGAGGGAATACCGCAACTTGACCAGCCTTCATATCCAGCTTGAAGAGAAAGAATGTATTGCTTGGATCTTTTCGTTTTGGACTATGGCTTGGGACAGCAACTATGGGACTTTTGCAGTTTATTTATGTTTTCTTTATGCTTCTTTAAAGATGTAATCAAGACAGTTATAAAGATGTTATGTTTTTGGAAGTATTGTAAAACAAATTATGGCATGGATTGTGTAACACATATTTTAATGAAATAAAAGTTGTGATTTTCCGCTGTCTCAAAAATATGTGTTCTTATATCTGTCTTGTATATCTGTGACTTATACTTATAAACCTCCACAAAAATTAGGGCATTCCCTTTGAGAGTGACCCTAACGGAGGTGGGGTGTTTCAATGAAGCTGTTATAAGACCCAGGTCCCATCACACAATGCAACGCAAGCCGGAGGATAGGGTTTTTACCTTATAACAGCTAAAGCATGCTTGATACGTTTAAAACACATTATTTGATACTATTATAGGTGTATAGTGTCAAAACAATTTCAACCATAAATATCAATCATAGGCGGCATGAATGACCCATACCACTATGTCCCCTTACTAGGTTCTACAAATAAAACTGCACTATCACGTATTGGAAATTGGATTTCCGTCATGAGTCGAGGCAAGGGGCAAGCTCCTCTCTGCGTTCGAGACACTCTAGCAAATGCCTCAGGACCCCACTATGATCCTTGGATCTTCAGTGTGAAGACCCGTAACTTCCCCGTAAAGGAAAGCGTCGGATAGTTCGAGAACAAACCACAACAGAACGCATCAACCCTTTAGATCGTCAGGGCCGGTCCACCGATGTGGATTATTATGCCTGAACACTACGTTTCCCCACCCTATGGGGTGTAAGTCTGGTCCGTCAGCCGACCAGAATGCATCGGCCGAAACCGATATAACCGAGGCGCCTCGCAACAGCAACAACCACATAAGTCAAACTCGTCAGGGCGTGTAAAACCACTGACGCCACTTCTAGCTAGAAAGAAACGCAAGTTCTCCCTGATGTCCTCTCCCGTTTTTGGTTCATACCGGGTGCGAAACACGCGAGGTAAACGTTACACAAAGCTACGCCACAAAGGCCGTGCTTTGATCATCACCACAAGACTTTGCTTTTCAACAGAAGCCTTGATCTTTTGCATCTTAGCATGCCACACAGGCAAACCATCCTATGCAACCGATATCAGTCACACAGAATGAAATTCGATGTCAGACACACAGTCCATTTACAAGTCCGTTCTGGGTCTGAACGAAACCGGAGGCACCTAGTACCCCGCATATCCATCGATCTCCAAGTACGTCTGGACGATCACTAACTGTTTCCATCTTCTTGGGTGTACAGCCCAATCAAGATCATCAGTTATCACCCAAACGACGTGAAGACCTCCGGTCTTCGACCATCGTCTTCATCTTCGACTTATCGTCGTATCAGTTATTCAGAATGGGATAAACCCGGTCTTTCCGAATAACTCGCGTATATATTATAAAAGTGTTACACAAACACAACATACGCCTCATTCCAACTCATTAGTCATTAACCGTAAATTAATCAAGAGAATAATTCCCCAAATATTAACCCCGAAGGCCGAAACCAACATCAGATCAATATCCAGAAAACCATTCTACTTAGCTAACCGACAGTTAGTTTCTAAATTTCACGTTCCAATCTAATTAAAGATTTAACTATCGCCTGGAGCAAAACTGGTGATACTCCATTCTCGATCTTTTCAATCTAATTAAAGATTCATTAAAACTCCACTTAGTTTTAATATGTGACTGGGTTAAAAAAATCAGTGTCATTTAAAACACGGTTCGCGATAAACCCAAAGTCACATCCCATTAATTATCGGGTTAAAGAACAAGTGTTATTTAAAACACTGTTCACGATAAACCCAAAAATCAATATCCATTCAATTCCAATTAAATATTATTTAATTGGTACACTTCATTAAATCTAAATAAAAAGATTTAATCTTTTCTCAACTGGGTTCAAGAACAGTGTTAGTGAAGACACCATTCACGACAAACCCAAATCACATTTGATATTCAATATAAGGCTCTGAATAGAAAATATATCGGCTTATATTCAATATCAAATTCTACGATTAACAAATGTCGTATTGGAAATAACGATATAAATATATATCTTTCAAATTTCCGTAACAACATCCGTATAATCCCGAAATCCAACATCGAAATATTCCGAAGACAATTTCGATTCAAATCCACTCCAATGCAATCATTGGAAATTTTGGTTATTTTCAAAACCCTTTTCAAATTCAATTTATTTATTTAAAAATAAATAGAATTATAATTCTAGTTCAAAACTAGTTCATTTCGATAAAAATCTATTTTTATCTTTTCAAATAGGGAGTTTTTCATCCCAATTCTTCACAAATCATTTCTTATGATTTTATACAAATTATTACTATTTTTAATAATTTTATCAAGGCCCGTACAGTCGATTTCCATCAATGGCCATCGAACTGCACTTACAGCGACCTTTTTCGAATTTGATTTGGACATAATTCCAAATCCAACCGTTAGATTTCAAATTTCTAATATTCGTTAGAAAGCTCTTTTCGATACGAACCCAACGGTTCCGATTTTAGGAGAATCCGACGGTCGGATCTCCCGTAATGTCCGTTTGAAATCAATGGTCGAAATTCACGAACTACCGCGGCGCGGCGCGTTCTATTCAGGCCATTATATTATATATATAATATATATAATATATATTTCGTCGATTTCTATTCAAAACGAATTATATAAATAGTTTTAAAATCGTTTCAAAACCTATTTCAACTTCCATTTTAATTCAAAGCAAAATTGAATTCTTCTTTATAAATTCGTTTCAAAATTCATTTCTATTCAATTCAAATTTCAATTCAATTTGAATTCATTTTCAATTCATTTCGAAATCGTTTTCAATTCAATTCATTTCGAAATCGTTTTCAATTCAATTCATTTCGAAATCGTTTTCAATTCAATTTGAATTCGTTTTCAATTCATTTCGAAATCGTTTTCAATTCAATTCATTTCGAAATCGTTTTCAATTCAATTCATTTCGAAATCGTTTTCAATTCAATTCATTTCGAAATCGTTTTCAATTCAATTCATTTCGAAATCGTTTTCAATTCAATTCATTTCGAAATCGTTTTCAATTCAATTCATCATATTCGATTTCGAAATCACTTTTCAATATTCATTTTTAAGATGAATAAAATCGATATAAATATCGTTCACGTCAAAATGGCGTCAATCTAATCAACACGGCTTCATAAATTTCTATTTTCAAATATTCTATTTCAAATATTTCTTTTTCAAAATAGTTGTTATTATCAAAATATTTCGTTCAACACATGACCAATCTCAATGAATGAGTACTGTCAACACATGAACTTTTATTTTATATCGATAAAGATGTAAATTTTATTACTAAAATATTTCGTTCAACACATGACCAATCTCAATGAATGAGTACTGTCAACACATGAACTTTTATTTTATAATATTCTTTATTTTTCAAATTGAAATGAGGCCCAATCAATTACCATATAAAGTTAATTATATGGATTTTCGTACAACACATGTATATAATTACATTGACAAATAATCAACCATCAACCAAAGTGCACTACACTGTATAAGCATCAAATATAGATATTCAACGCTTATAACAGCCTGTCAATCAATCGATCGACACATTTAATCAATCAGGATGAGTGAACTTCAAGTTTCATCCCAACACCCGTGTGGGGTTTCAAACAATCAAACAAATATTTTATTCGTGCAGTTGGGCGATGTGTAAAATTTATCGTCCCAATCAATGTCCTTCAAATAGGTGTATATAAACAAACCGTCTGGTTTGTAAATGAATATTTATTTATTCACATTCACGTTAAAAATTATATTTTTAACGATAAAACATTTTATTCCAACATATGAATTTCTATTAAGTTCATTCTTTAAATAAAATGATATTTTTATTTTTCTAACACATTTTAGAAAATTTCGGCGGCATAACGGCACGATACTAGAAACGGGACAAGGCCTAGCCTTATCCCCGGTCTAGTGAAGGCCCACGCCATTCACACATCAATCAAATCATTCAATTTCACTCAAACAATTCAATTCAATCACATAATCAAACTAATCTATGCAACCAAACAAACAAGTCCATGGTTTGTGGACGATTGTGTCGGGTGCTACTAAGCACCGTCTGCATCCTAGTATATATATATAACTAGAAAATGAGAATTTAGAGTGAGAAGTTCTCACATATAGCTATCCTAGCTCCACGGCACTTCATTGATAGAAATCTTCATCGTTATTGCTTCTTCGTCATCTTCGTTGCTCGTAGCCACTACATATATAAAAATCATATTTTTACATCGATATTCTATATATATAAAAATCGAATTTTTAGTTCGTTATTCAATATATAAAAATCGAATTTTTAGTTCGCTATTCAATATATAAAAATCGAGTTTTTAGTTCGCTATTCAATATATAAAAATCGAATTTTTAGTTCGCTATTCAATATATAAAAATCGAATTTTTAGTTCGCTATTCAATATATAAAAATCGAATTTTTAGTTCGCTATTCAATATATAAAAATCGAATTTTTAGTTCGCTATTCAATATATAAAAATCGAATTTTTAGTTCGCTATTCAATATATAAAAATCGAATTTTTAGTTCGCTATTCAATATATAAAAATCGAATTTTTATTTCAAAGTTCAATATATAAAAATCCCATTTTTCTGTCGAAGTTCAATATATTAAAAAGTCCCATTTTTCTGTCGAAGTTCAATATATTTAAAAACCAAACTTTATACGATTTTCATTTCAAAACAATGATATTTATTTTCATTTCATATATAAAGCTAATTTTATATTTTTATTAAAAATTACATTTTTATTACTAATATATATATATATATATTACATTTTAAAATAATGCTATTATTATCAAATATGAAAATAAAATTCAGTGTCTTACATTTTTGAAAACTGATTTTCAAACAATGCATTTATAATTTTAAACTGAATTTTAAACTATGCATTTGAAAATAAAAAAAAACAAACAAGAGAGCTTACTCTTCTTCTTCCTGGACTGCTGGAACCACTCCTCCACATTGCTTCAGGCTTCATTGAAAATCAGAGCACCCACTTCGTCCAGACCCTCCTCCCCTGACGCACGCCAAACGAGGCGCCCTGGAGTCGATCGCCGGCCACCATGAGGTGCGCCTTCGCACCTACTGCCGCCGCCATGACTGGCGTCCACTTCGGTGGTTTCCTCCGACCTGGAGGTGCGTGCGAAGCTGGCGACTTCGATTCGTTGGTTGGAAATTTTGAATAACATTGCGGATTAGAAGATGATGGAGGAAGAAATTTCGTAGAAAAGGGGGCCTTCGATTTCAGAAGGAGGCGGCTCAATTTCTGTTGACCGCGAGAGGGAGTTATGAGGGTTTGACTCCCCGTTTGACCATACCCCTATATTTATATTTTTATTTAATTCTCAAATGACTTCTTTATCGGTACGAATCTCAAATCAAAGCCAATGACTGTCGCCTCTAGCCAAATACCCCTATTCCGGAGACAATGGTATATGTATCGTAAGCTGATTCGACCGCTTCGATCAGTTTCCGTTGAATTTACATTTAAAACACTATATTGAATTTTAAACGTACATTTCAAATTACCGGGGCCACATACGAATTCTAAAAATGGCAGAAAAATATTTTCTAGCTTCGTATTGACGATACGGTCCTAACAAAACTAGTTTCGACGAATTCTGAGACCGTTTGAAAAATGGCCAATTTCCAGTCGATTAAAATCAACTGAAACTGGTCAAACGCGTTTTCTTTTGCCACGCTCACATATTGATTCGAAAAATTATGAAATTTGAAACCTAGCAATAAATTGACATCACGAACCCAACAAAACTGGTTTCGTCGAAATCCGAGGTCGTTTGCAAAATGTCCATTTTTAAGGGCCTGAATTCCATAGCGACTATTCAGAATTTTCAACTGGACATATCTTTTGATTCCCGCTACGAACTTTGGATTTTTCGGATTCGTTGGAAAGATATTCACTATTAGATTCCATTATTTTTGGTTTCACTAAAATCCGGATTGTTTTGCACCCGGTACATTCAATTGAAGTTTGAAATCGAATTATCGAACTACCGCGCCATTTTCAATTCTATTTATAATTATATATAAATGTTTATATTCTAACGACGACGCGTATAATATATACGTTCGATTTATATTCAAAATAAATTTCACGTCGATATTATTTAAAATAATTCATTTTAAATAATCAAAATTCGCTTAAATTGCCAAAATAAAAATTTTAAACTGGCCCAGATTTTCCGGGTTGTTACAATCTCCCCCACTTAAAACTTTTCGTCCCCGAAAAGGAACAAAGTCGAAAGTGGTTTGATTATTCAGCTCCACGTTCGATCTGGCTTTTATTCTCCAACTCTTTAGTTTCTGAGAATTTCCTAAAATCTCAAAAATTTGGCTAACACCCTAAATTTTTGAAAAATTTCGCCATAACCTCCCCTGCACCGGGAGCATCGGGGAATTTCAAATAGCTTCCCCGGTCCTTCAGATCTCAAAAAGAAAAAGAAAAAGCCAAGCGGCTAGCCAATAGGCTCACAAAATCATCATCACCCAAACAAAACAGGAAATTATGTAGTAAACATGTACCTATTTGTCGGTCAAACAAATTTTATTCTCTGCTCTAGCCTCCTTGCTATGACCTGTTCAATGATATATATGCATATGCAGGCAAATGCAACCAATTTTCAATATAGTTCAATATTTGATACAATTAGGCTAAATGGTTCAAAATTAGCAAACAAATAAACAAACAACGCAAACATCAATCAATTAGTGAATTTAACGTTTCAAATTCATAATTTTGATACATATACAAAAAATCATGTTTTGGTGCCAAATCACAACAATGTATTCTAGCTATATTAGTTTTGGTTCTCACACCAGTCTAATGGAAATATATAGAAAATCACACCTTCGAAACTCGAATACCAATTCTGATGATGTCTAGACTATCATCAGAATCGTCTCCGGGCGACTAGAGTGTGACTCTATATCTATCCAATATATTAAAACTTCGAATACACGCGGATCAGACGTATACGCAAAATCTTTATATACTGGACTGTCCAACTCAATATAAATAGATAATCAAATACGAATAATTGATTTAAATTTTCAAAACAAATTTTGTTTTCATTTTAAAAATATACTCTTCACACTCGTTCTAGGATACTACTGATCCCATCTCTAACGAGTCATTCCCATTGGATATTACTAATCCAATATCTGATGAATTCTTTCGTATGGTTCTAATGTGTCTTGTTCTCTGAGCTTTGTAAACCAAAGCTCTGATACCAACTGTGAAGACCCGTAACTTCCCCGTAAAGGAAAGCGTCGGATAGTTCGAGAACAAACCACAACAGAACGCATCAACCCTTTAGATCGTCAGGGCCGGTCCACCGTTGTGGATTATTATGCCTGAACACTACGTTTCCCCACCCTATGGGGTGTAAGTCTGGTCCGTCAGCCGACCAGAATGCATCGGCCGAAACCGATATAACCGAGGCGCCTCGCAACAGCAACAACCACATAAGTCAAACTCGTCAGGGCGTGTAAAACCACTGACGCCACTTCTAGCTAGAAAGAAACGCAAGTTCTCCCTGATGTCCTCTCCCGTTTTTGGTTCATACCGGGTGCGAAACACGCGAGGTAAACGTTACACAAAGCTACGCCACAAAGGCCGTGCTTTGATCATCACCACAAGACTTTGCTTTTCAACAGAAGCCTTGATCTTTTGCATCTTAGCATGCCACACAGGCAAACCATCCTATGCAACCGATATCAGTCACACAGAATGAAATCCGATGTCAGACACACAGTCCATTTACAAGTCCGTTCTGGGTCTGAACGAAACCGGAGGCACCTAGTACCCCGCATATCCATCGATCTCCAAGTACGTCTGGACGATCACTAACTGTTTCCATCTTCTTGGGTGTACAGCCCAATCAAGATCATCAGTTATCACCCAAACGACGTGAAGACCTCCGGTCTTCGACCATCGTCTTCATCTTCGACTTATCGTCGTATCAGTTATTCAGAATGGGATAAACCCGGTCTTTCCGAATAACTCGCGTATATATTATAAAAGTGTTACACAAACACAACATACGCCTCATTCCAACTCATTAGTCATTAACCATAAATTAATCAAGAGAATAATTCCCCAAATATTAACCCCGAAGGCCGAAACCAACATCAGATCAATATCCAGAAAACCATTCTACTTAGCTAACCGACAGTTAGTTTCTAAATTTCACGTTCAAATCTAATTAAAGATTTAACTATCGCCTGGAGCAAAACTGGTGATACTCCATTCTCGATCTTTTCAATCTAATTAAAGATTCATTAAAACTCCACTTAGTTTTAATATGTGACTGGGTTAAAAAAAATCAGTGTCATTTAAAACACGGTTCGCGATAAACCCAAAGTCACATCCCATTAATTATCGGGTTAAAGAACAAGTGTTATTTAAAACACTGTTCACGATAAACCCAAAAATCAATATCCATTCAATTCCAATTAAATATTATTTAATTGGTACACTTCATTAAATCTAAATAAAAAGATTTAATCTTTTCTCAACTGGGTTCAAGAACAGTGTTAGTGAAGACACCATTCACGACAAACCCAAATCACATTTGATATTCAATATAAGGCTCTGAATAGAAAATATATCGGCTTATATTCAATATCAAATTCTACGATTAACAAATGTCGTATTGGAAATAACGATATAAATATATATCTTTCAAATTTCCGTAACAACATCCGTATAATCCCGAAATCCAACATCGAAATATTCCGAAGACAATTTCGATTCAAATCCACTCCAATGCAATCATTGGAAATTTTGGTTATTTTCAAAACCCTTTTCAAATTCAATTTATTTATTTAAAAATAAATAGAATTATAATTCTAGTTCAAAACTAGTTCATTTCGATAAAAATCTATTTTTATCTTTTCAAATAGGGAGTTTTTCATCCCAATTCTTCACAAATCATTTCTTATGATTTTATACAAATTATTACTATTTTTAATAATTTTATCAAGGCCCGTACAGTCGATTTCCATCAATGGCCATCGAACTGCACTTACAGCGACCTTTTTCGAATTTGATTTGGACATAATTCCAAATCCAACCGTTAGATTTCAAATTTCTAATATTCGTTAGAAAGCTCTTTTCGATACGAACCCAACGGTTCCGGTTTTAGGAGAATCCGACGGTCGGATCTCCCGTAATGTCCGTTTGAAATCAATGGTCGAAATTCACGAACTACCGCGGCGCGGCGCGTTCTATTCAGGCCATTATATTATATATATAATATATATAATATATATTTCGTCGATTTCTATTCAAAACGAATTATATAAATAGTTTTAAAATCGTTTCAAAACCTATTTCAACTTCCATTTTAATTCAAAGCAAAATTGAATTCTTCTTTATAAATTCGTTTCAAAATTCATTTCTATTCAATTCAAATTTCAATTCAATTTGAATTCATTTTCAATTCATTTCGAAATCGTTTTCAATTCAATTCATTTCGAAATCGTTTTCAATTCAATTCATTTCGAAATCGTTTTCAATTCAATTTGAATTCGTTTTCAATTCATTTCGAAATCGTTTTCAATTCAATTCATTTCGAAATCGTTTTCAATTCAATTCATTTCGAAATCGTTTTCAATTCAATTCATTTCGAAATCGTTTTCAATTCAATTCATTTCGAAATCGTTTTCAATTCAATTCATCATATTCGATTTCGAAATCACTTTTCAATATTCATTTTTAAGATGAATAAAATCGATATAAATATCGTTCACGTCAAAATGGCGTCAATCTAATCAACACGGCTTCATAAATTTCTATTTTCAAATATTCTATTTCAAATATTTCTTTTTCAAAATAGTTGTTATTATCAAAATATTTCGTTCAACACATGACCAATCTCAATGAATGAGTACTGTCAACACATGAACTTTTATTTTATATCGATAAAGATGTAAATTTTATTACTAAAATATTTCGTTCAACACATGACCAATCTCAATGAATGAGTACTGTCAACACATGAACTTTTATTTTATAATATTCTTTATTTTTCAAATTGAAATGAGGCCCAATCAATTACCATATAAAGTTAATTATATGGATTTTCATACAACACATGTATATAATTACATTGACAAATAATCAACCATCAACCAAAGTGCACTACACTGTATAAGCATCAAATATAGATATTCAACGCTTATAACAGCCTGTCAATCAATCGATCGACACATTTAATCAATCAGGATGAGTGAACTTCAAGTTTCATCCCAACACCCGTGTGGGGTTTCAAACAATCAAACAAATATTTTATTCGTGCAGTTGGGCGATGTGTAAAATTTATCGTCCCAATCAATGTCCTTCAAATAGGTGTATATAAACAAACCGTCTGGTTTGTAAATGAATATTTATTTATTCACATTCACGTTAAAAATTATATTTTTAACGATAAAACATTTTATTCCAACATATGAATTTCTATTAAGTTCATTCTTTAAATAAAATGATATTTTTATTTTTCTAACACATTTTAGAAAATTTCGGCGGCATAACGGCACGATACTAGAAACGGGACAAGGCCTAGCCTTATCCCCGGTCTAGTGAAGGCCCACGCCATTCACACATCAATCAAATCATTCAATTTCACTCAAACAATTCAATTCAATCACATAATCAAACTAATCTATGCAACCAAACAAACAAGTCCATGGTTTGTGGACGATTGTGTCGGGTGCTACTAAGCACCGTCTGCATCCTAGTATATATATATAACTAGAAAATGAGAATTTAGAGTGAGAAGTTCTCACATATAGCTATCCTAGCTCCACGGCACTTCATTGATAGAAATCTTCATCGTTATTGCTTCTTCGTCATCTTCGTTGCTCGTAGCCACTACATATATAAAAATCATATTTTTACATCGATATTCTATATATATAAAAATCGAATTTTTAGTTCGTTATTCAATATATAAAAATCGAATTTTTAGTTCGCTATTCAATATATAAAAATCGAGTTTTTAGTTCGCTATTCAATATATAAAAATCGAATTTTTAGTTCGCTATTCAATATATAAAAATCGAATTTTTAGTTCGCTATTCAATATATAAAAATCGAATTTTTAGTTCGCTATTCAATATATAAAAATCGAATTTTTAGTTCGCTATTCAATATATAAAAATCGAATTTTTAGTTCGCTATTCAATATATAAAAATCGAATTTTTAGTTCGCTATTCAATATATAAAAATCGAATTTTTATTTCAAAGTTCAATATATAAAAATCCCATTTTTCTGTCGAAGTTCAATATATTAAAAAGTCCCATTTTTCTGTCGAAGTTCAATATATTTAAAAACCAAACTTTATACGATTTTCATTTCAAAACAATGATATTTATTTTCATTTCATATATAAAGCTAATTTTATATTTTTATTAAAAATTACATTTTTATTACTAATATATATATATATATATTACATTTTAAAATAATGCTATTATTATCAAATATGAAAATAAAATTCAGTGTCTTACATTTTTGAAAACTGATTTTCAAACAATGCATTTATAATTTTAAACTGAATTTTAAACTATGCATTTGAAAATAAAAAAAAACAAACAAGAGAGCTTACTCTTCTTCTTCCTGGACTGCTGGAACCACTCCTCCACATTGCTTCAGGCTTCATTGAAAATCAGAGCACCCACTTCGTCCAGACCCTCCTCCCCTGACGCACGCCAAACGAGGCGCCCTGGAGTCGATCGCCGGCCACCATGAGGTGCGCCTTCGCACCTACTGCCGCCGCCATGACTGGCGTCCACTTCGGTGGTTTCCTCCGACCTGGAGGTGCGTGCGAAGCTGGCGACTTCGATTCGTTGGTTGGAAATTTTGAATAACATTGCGGATTAGAAGATGATGGAGGAAGAAATTTCGTAGAAAAGGGGGCCTTCGATTTCAGAAGGAGGCGGCTCAATTTCTGTTGACCGCGAGAGGGAGTTATGAGGGTTTGACTCCCCGTTTGACCATACCCCTATATTTATATTTTTATTTAATTCTCAAATGACTTCTTTATCGGTACGAATCTCAAATCAAAGCCAATGACTGTCGCCTCTAGCCAAATACCCCTATTCCGGAGACAATGGTATATGTATCGTAAGCTGATTCGACCGCTTCGATCAGTTTCCGTTGAATTTACATTTAAAACACTATATTGAATTTTAAACGTACATTTCAAATTACCGGGGCCACATACGAATTCTAAAAATGGCAGAAAAATATTTTCTAGCTTCGTATTGACGATACGGTCCTAACAAAACTAGTTTCGACGAATTCTGAGACCGTTTGAAAAATGGCCAATTTCCAGTCGATTAAAATCAACTGAAACTGGTCAAACGCGTTTTCTTTTGCCACGCTCACATATTGATTCGAAAAATTATGAAATTTGAAACCTAGCAATAAATTGACATCACGAACCCAACAAAACTGGTTTCGTCGAAATCCGAGGTCGTTTGCAAAATGTCCATTTTTAAGGGCCTGAATTCCATAGCGACTATTCAGAATTTTCAACTGGACATATCTTTTGATTCCCGCTACGAACTTTGGATTTTTCGGATTCGTTGGAAAGATATTCACTATTAGATTCCATTATTTTTGGTTTCACTAAAATCCGGATTGTTTTGCACCCGGTACATTCAATTGAAGTTTGAAATCGAATTATCGAACTACCGCGCCATTTTCAATTCTATTTATAATTATATATAAATGTTTATATTCTAACGACGACGCGTATAATATATACGTTCGATTTATATTCAAAATAAATTTCACGTCGATATTATTTAAAATAATTCATTTTAAATAATCAAAATTCGCTTAAATTGCCAAAATAAAAATTTTAAACTGGCCCAGATTTTCCGGGTTGTTACATTCAGGGCCGGTCCTCTCTTACTTTTGAGGATTGGCAATTCCTGAACACACGTTTCCCGGTCCTTACAGACCTATATCTGAGGCGCCTCGCATTCCAACAACCACACAGGTGAAAAGTATATAAATGTCAGGGCTGGTAGGTTACTGATACCACCCTAGCTAGAAAGAAACGTCGTGCTCTCCCTACAGTCACTATCCCGTTTTTGACTCATACCGAGGTGTGAGGCTCGCGAATTCACGCTATACACAAAGCTACGCCACACAGGCCGTGCTTTGATCATCTACCACAAGACTTTGCCTTTCAACAAAAGCCTTGATCAATTGCCACTTACGCGTGCCACATTGCCAATTCACTCCATGCGACTGATGTCCATCGATATGCAACCTCTGAGCTCGTACGTCTCAGAGAAGGGCGTTAAGCAAGAGAATAAATTCTCCGCCACCAAACAGATGTATATTTAATAGAGATCAATCAACACAGAATAAAATCCAATGTCAGACACACAATCCATTTACAAGTTCGCTCTGGGTCTGAACGAAACCGGAGGCACTTTCCTCGCATATCCATCCATCTCCAAGTACGTCTGGACGATCACCAACTGTTTCCCTCTTCTTGGGTGTACAGCCCAATCAAGATCATCAGTAATCACCCAAACGATGTGAAGACTTCCGGTCTTCAACCACCGTCTTTATCTTCGACATCTCGTCAAATCGGTTATTCAGGATGGGTATAAACCCGGCCTTTCTGAATAACCCACGTATATAATAAACAAATGTTACACAAACTCAACAAACGCCTCATTCCAATTCAGAATATTCTTTTATTAACAAAATCACATTCTTAGGGAAAGGTTCCCATTAATTTTATCCGAGATAAATTCTTTAAAATTTATTCTTTAATCTTCCTTTGGATATCATTTCAAACTAGTCGGGATTAGCGAACCACACCAAAGTAATTATTTATTTTATTTCCCAATCCCAACCTATATATCCCATGGAGAAAACTGGTAATACTCCATATCTAACACCACGGTGTTATCGGTAAAATTAATTACCATCTCACGTTCAAGTCTAATTAAAGATTTAACTATCGCTTTGGAGCAAAACTGGTGGTACTCCATTCTCGATCACCTTTCAGATTTGATAATTTAAATTATCAATTCACATTTCAATCTAATTAAAGATTCATTAAAACTCCACTTAATTTAATCCTATCAAAAATCAACATCCTGCCTTTAACTGGGTTAAAGAACCAATGTCATCTAAAACACGATTCACGATAAACCCAAATCATATTTGGTATTAAATACAAGGCTCTGAATAGAAAATATATCGGCTTATATTCAATATCAAATTATGAAACCAACAAATATCGTATTGGAAATAACGATATAAAATATATCTTTCAAATCCCCATAACAATATTTGTATAGTCACGAAATCCAACATCGAAATATTCCGAAGATAATTTCGATTCAACTCCAGTCCAATTGACGTATTGAGAATATTGATTATTTTTAAAATCACTTTCAAATTCAACTTATTTATTTAAAAAATAAATTGATTTTATTTCTAGTTCAAAACTAGTTCATTTCGATAAAAATCTATTTTTATCCTTTCAAATGTGGAATTCTTCAGCCCGATTTTTTTCCAATTCACGTATTATGATTTTAAACAAATTATCAATATTTTTAATAATTTTATCAAGGCCCGTACAGTCGATTTCCACCAATGGCCATCAAACTGCACTTACAGCGACCTTTTCCAAATTTGATTTGGACATAATTCCAAATCCAACCGTTAGATTTCAAATTTCTAATATTTTTTGGAAAGCTCTTTTCGATACGAACCCAACGGTTCCGGTTTTAGGAGAATCCGACGGTCGGATCTCCCGCAACGTCAATTCGAAGTCAATGGTCGAAATTCACGAACTGCCGCGGCGCAGCGCGTTCTATTCTGGCCATTATATATATATATATATATATATATATATATATATGTTTCGTCGATTTCCTTTTAAAACGTATTTTAAAAATCGTTTTAAATTCATTTTCAAAACCATTTCAACTATACATTCAATTTCAAATCAAAATTGAATATTTCGTATCATTTATATAAATGATAATATTTTCAAAACGTTATCTTTTGAAATCACTACCTTTTCAATATTCATTTTAAAAACGAATATAATCGATATAAATATCGTTCACATCAAAATAGCGCTACTCTAATCAACACGGCTTTATATATTTCAATAATTCGTTATTCTATTCAACAAATGAATATTTATTCTATTCAACACATGAATCTATATTTTTTTCAACACACGACTAATCTCAACACATGAGTACTGTCAACACACGACTAATCTCAACACATGAGTACTGTCAACACACGACTATTTTTGTTATGTAAAATATTTTATAAAACTATGGTATCTATCGTTTGATTTTCAATCAGACTCCACCGTGAAGTAGTTCTAATTTTAAATATGATAAAGATGTAAATTTTATTATTAAAATATTTTACTCAACACACGAATATTTTCAACACATGAATATCGTCAACACATGACTATTTTTATATTCAACACATGAATTTTCTTTTATAATATTCATTATTTTCCCGATTGGAATGAGGCCAAATCAATCACCATATAATGTTAATTATATGGATTCCATACAACACATGTATATAAATAGCAACGATAAATAATCAACAATCATCCAAAATGCACCACACAACTGCATAAGTATCAAATATAAATAATCGACGCTTACACAGTCTATCGACCAATCGATCGACATATAATTAAATAATTGGGATTAGTGTACCCAAATATCATCCCAACACCCGTGTGGGGTTTCAAATCAACAAACACAGATTTTTATTTATGCAGTTGGGCGATGTGTAAAATTTATCGACCCAATCAATATCAGTCAAATCAGTGTATATAAACAAATCGGCCGATTTGTTTATAAATATTTATTTATTCACTTTCACGTTAAAAATTTTATTTTTAACAACAACTAATTTATTTCAACCATCTACATTTTATTATCGATTTCACATCAACAACACAAACAAATTTCACAACACATGAAACAAGTATACAAGCCGTCCATGGTCCGTGGACGACGGGTGTCGGGTGCTGCTAAGCACCGTCTGCATCCTAGTATATATATATATAACTTAAAAAAGAAATTTAGAGTGAGAAGTTCTCACCAAAGCTATCTCAATTCCACGACTCTTCTTATGTAGAAAATCTTGTCGTTCTCGCCTTTTGTCACTTTCGTTGCCCATATTCTCTACATATGTAGAAATCGAATTTTTACTTTGCTATTCAATATATAAAAATCGAATTTTTACTTCGCTATTCAATATATAAAAATTGAATTTTTACTTCTCTATTCAATATATAAAAATCGAATTTTTACTTCGATATTCAATATATAAAAATCGAATGTTTACTTCTCTATTCAATATATAAAAATCGAATTTTTACTTCGCTATTCAATATATAAAAATCGAATTTTTACTTCGCTAATCAATATATAAAAATCGAATTTTTACTTCTCTATTCAATATATAAAAATCCCATTTTTACACCGCTACTATATAGATAAAAATTCTATTTTTACATCGCTACTATATAGATAAAAATTCTATTTTTACATCGCTACTATATAGATAAAAAATCTATTTTTACATCGCTACTATATAGATAAAATTTCTATTTTTACATCGCTACTATATAGATAAAAATTCTATTTTTACATCGATGTTCATATAATAAAGATTATATTTTTATCATGCCATTCTCTACATAAGGATTTCGCCTTTGTTATAAATAAAAATCACGTCTTTTACTAATTAAAAATCTAACCTTTCTGTATTAAAAAAAAATCTGACCTTTACTTTGCTAAAAACATTACTTTAACATCGTAACTATATAGAAATAAATAACATGACATTGAATAAATAAAAATTAGATTTTTTTTAACTAAATAAATAAATAACCTATTTAAAACTGATTTTAAAACCTATTTAATTTAAATAAATGCAAATAAATAAATTAAAGGAGCTTACTGGTGGTGGGTGAGTGTCGGAGGCGGAGGGGAAGAAGAGGAAGCAGCGGTTCGGTGGAGGTGGATTTGGACGTCGGCGTCGATGGGTTCAGGGGGGTGAAGGGCTTGGCCCTCGCGCGCTGGAGAAGGGAGAAGGAGAGGAGAGGGCGCACGCGTCAGTGGAGGGGGGTGGTCCGGTCAGGAAGGCGGCGCCGCCACTGGGAGGGGAGGCGCGATTTCCGCCGATCCCTCTTTCTTCTTTTTTTTTCGTTTCTGAAATGAATTCCAATGGGGAGGTGCCTGAGAGGGATTAAGGAAGAGAGGAGAGAGATTTTAAATTTTAATTTATTTTAATTTCAAAAAGGTACTTTTATTTTCGACCTTGAAACAAGGCACACCGCCTGTCGTCCATAGCGTTTCACCCCCATTCCGAACAAAATGGGATATGTACCATAAGCTGATTCGACCGTTTCGATCAGTTTTCGTCAAAATCAACATATAACTAACTCTATATATCGAATTTGAACGCGCATTTCAATTTACCGGGGTCACATACGAACTCTATAAATCCCAAAAAAATATTTTCTAGCTTCTTATTGACGATACGGTCCTAACAAAACTAGTTTCGTCGAATTCTGAGACCGTTTGAAAAATGGCCATTTTCCAGTCGATTAAAATTAACTAAAACTGGTCAAACGCGTTTTCCTTTGCCACGCTCACATATTGATTCGAAAAATTATGAAATTTGAAACCTAGCAATAATTTGACATCACGGATCCAACAAAAGTGATTTCGTCGAAATCCGATGTAACACCCCAAGTCCATTAATGTCACTCACAAAAGGAATGCATTAACTTCCATAGAGGTTTTAAGTGAGTATAGAACAGTAAAATTACAACAAGACAGATATAAAATAGTACTTGGAAATTTAAAACTTTATTTCATTGCAGCAGAAGTCAAAACATGTTTGATTACATCATAATACCATAAATCAGAGTCAAGTACAATATCTATCTTGATAAAACAAAATACATAATCCCATTACATAAATAGCCATTAAACAAAAGATAACAAGCTGGACTTTACTTTAGTAGTCCAAGCTCTCCAAAAGAGATAAGCAATCCAATCAAACACCACTAGAGCTGGGCCCAACCTGAGGACCTGGAGGGGGAAAAAGATAGAAATAGAGGGGGTCAGACATAAAGTCTGGCGAGTATGACAATTCTAACAATACTATTTTCAAAGTAATCAGACTAAGGCATAAGCTGGAGAATAAGGAAATGCCTATGAACTATTGGGTGTGACAGAACAGGCAAAGGAAATGAGGTTAACCATGGTAACATTAAAGGCATACCTACTAAAGAATAATTACTACGCTGCACCACACCCGTTACTAATCACTAACGTTAATGACGCTTCCTAATCAATATAGGATAATTACTATACTCTACCGTACTGTACCGTGCTGTACTGTACTAGCACTAACTGCACCCATACTAGTCACTTTGATCCCTAAATAGAATGATGATAGCTTCGTGTACTACTAGATGTACCCACTATCCTCCACGTTTGACTGTGTATCTCTAGTTGCTATCCTAGGTACCCAACGTGTACCTATCCCTACTAGACGTACCCCCCTTAATAATGGTAATTCCACGTACTCCTAGCTGACGTCATAGGTGCCGTCTGCCCCTATCTCCACTAGGTGTACCCTTTTATTACTTAATTAATAATGGTAGCTTCGTGTACTACTAGGTGTACCCACTACCCTGCCCCATTCGATCAGCTCCCTAACTCGTAGATACCCGTGCTGGCCCCACAGTGGGGTGTATCACTCCCCTAAAGTGGCAACCCGATACAACTTAAGGATGCACGGCTTATACCTACACGATGCAACAACGTCTTACCTACCAGCCCGGGTCCACTCACGCATATGAACCCATTGGACTTGCGTTGCCACCGCTAACCCGTTTTGGCCTCTTATAGTCAAGCCCAGTATGCGTGTCCCGTCCTCGACTTGGGTCGAGCTCACAAAGATACGTTTGGGATACTGGTTGAAATGGGCCTCCCACCAAGCTTCCCACCTAGGCTTGGTCCCCTCTAACACATTCCACTTAACCCCCTTCATGTCCACTTACATGTTTTAAATTTGGTTAAGGGTTTCTATTAGTAATTCCACATGCCACCCAAGGCACCCACTTAACCCATATGTCCCACTTACATATTTAATTTGGTTAAGTGTTACTAAT
The DNA here is from genome assembly GCA_030737875.1 of Allium sativum. Taxonomy (NCBI): domain Eukaryota; kingdom Viridiplantae; phylum Streptophyta; class Magnoliopsida; order Asparagales; family Amaryllidaceae; genus Allium; species Allium sativum. Next base: position 92,699,575 of record CM060916.1, on the reverse strand, counting down.
CGTATTTTCTCATGCCACCCAAGGCACCTACTTAACCCTCTTCTTAGTCATGTTCATTTGCATGTGTGTTTGGTTAAGTCTTACTAATCGTATTTCAAATGCCACTAAAGGCAACCACTAGATTCCTCATGCCACCCAAAGCACCCACTAGATTCCCATGTCCCACCACATGTTTTCTTTCTAAATTCAAGACCATCCCGTTCATTGGGTCAGTTAGGGATAGCCAGGGAGGGCAGGAAACTTGTTTTCCAAACCCAAGCCTAGACACTATCCTCTCTGTCACCCTAGAACCTTCTGGTGTATGTAGATAGAAAGAATGTTAATTATCTTAAGTGATTAATTAATTAATTAATCTTTCCCAAATTTGAATTAACTTCCCTATCCAAATTAATAATTTATTCAAAATTTGATGATGTCCATAATTGACTCAATTATGTCCATCCATTTATGGTATGATAAATCATACCCTTTTTCACCACAAATTCATTATATGCCATTAAAGGCATTTTATACCAATTTCTCAATCCCTATTCAAATTCAAATTGATCCATAATTAACTAATGACCATTTCTACACATTAATTTTCCAATTAATGTCTTAATTCCATTTTTCGCCTTTTAAGGCAATTCACATATCTCAAATTTGTTATATGCCTTTTTAAGGCTATTTCGTGCAAATTCTCAATATTAATTCTTTTAATATCACCCCTATCCCACGTTGTACGTTCATACGTTAAACGTAAAATATACGTTAGACTCGAATAGTCTAACTCATAGCACAAAGATAAATTATCACAACAACAACATATATGTATATGATTAAAATAGATCTACTCATAAAAAGGGGTGAAACTTGCATATGTGATAGAGGTCCAACACTTAAACTTGCATAGGCTAAGACTATAACTTGCATAAGCTACACATGTTAAAGGTGTCAACTTGTTTGGTTAAATGTCACAGTCTACATAATATAACCCAAATTCATGTATAAACTTGCAACATAATGGTGGTGTGAACTAGTATAGAACTCACACATGTCATGGATCTAATTTTAGATCTAAAATAAGTGTCATGAAACCTACACAATTTTTATTAATCAGTGCCAAAACTTGCATAGGTACATGTATGAATCATCATAGCCCAAACATATATAATATCATGATTTGACTAACATGAACTAACCAACATGGATACTAACATCGTGACTATGTAACATATGTGACATCATTTACGACATATCATCATCTAACTTAATAACATAGGTTCATGTATATGGGTACATCTAACTTAATAGACAAATTCCCATAATCAAGATCCAGGGATAATCATGTATATGGGTACATCTAACTCAATAGACAAATTCCCATTATCAAAATCCAAGGATAATTAAGAATCATGTATATGGGTACATCTAACTTAATAGACAAATTCCCATAATAAAAATTCATTTAGTCATAGATTCATGCATATGGGTACACCTAACTTAATAGGCAAATTCCCATAATCATGATCCATTTAATTTTTAGAAAGAAAAAAAAACATAAACTTTAAAACATGATCCAATTTAAATAAATAACAACATCATGATTTTACAACTTGTACGATTCAACACTACTTAACATGATATCATAATCATACAACTTATGGATTTCCAACATATGTGTTAACATGAGATCTACAACATATATAAGATTTATGACATAACATAGCATGATTTACACATAGCATAGCATGATAGCATAACATAGCATAGCATGATTTTCATCATAGCATGGCATGATAGCATAACATAGCATAGCATGATTTTCATCATAGCATAACAAAACATTTAGAACATACATGATAACATAAGATTTTACAATAACATATATGACAATTCACATCATTTTCTTATGTTCCATTTACATCTTAATCAAATTAGTTTGCTAATAATCTTGTGAGAATCATCATACTCACAATTTAAGAAGAAAGAGAGTGTCTAGATTGCTTTTAGAATTGATTAGAATTGGATTAGATTAGCTTTCTTCTACTTTGATTTGCGGCGGCTACTCGGAGTTCCATGGCGATGGCATGATGGCGGCTTCTCCAATTTTTCATATGAATTAGAATGAGAGACTACCCACTTATTTATAGAATTTAGGATTCATTTAGGCCATTAGATTTAACCTAGAAATAACCGCAGCCGTTCAGACAAGATGGGGTTTATCTTATTGACTCAGCAATGAGTCAGAAGTGAATCAGCAAACACTCAGCAAATTAATAAACTTCTATTCATGTTTACATTAACTGCCCATATATATATAAATATATATATATATATATATATATACACACGCACCTATTCATGAATTCAAACAATGCAAATTAATTGCTTGCCTGAAAAAAAAGGAAATCGAGCATATAATTTAATTTCCCCTTTTTTCTCTACTTTCCTTGCAACATGCAAAATCAATGCATAATGAAGTTACCTACATACATACATATCTACTTATGCATAAATCTTTCCCCCCAAATAAATTGACTGTATTTATCTTCTCAATTATATATATATGTATATACACATATATATATTCAATATATATATATATATTTAATTTTTTTGAACCGCGTTCACACTAAGCCGCTTTTTAGCCATTCCCCTAAAACAAAAATATGGCGTTGGCGGGGATCGAACTCTGCACCTCTTGTATGCAAGTCACATGTTCCAACCAAATGAGCTATTATGTCTTTTGCTTACAATTCTTAGAACAATGTTAAACATTATTCTTTTCTCATTCCACTTTTTCCATGTTTTGCTGCAATATTTAATTTAAGGATATCTTTTTCATACGGAGTCCAATTTACGCAAACTCGGACTCTATCTCAAGCAGAATTCCGAGACGAATGCAACGGCGCAACCCGTTTCACCTAATTATTTTTCTAAAAATTAATTATATCTTGATTTTTTTTATGTTCACAGAAAATACGGGGTGTTACATTCGAGGTCGTTTGCAAAATTCCCATTTTTAAGGGCCTGAATTCCATAGTGACTATTCAGAATTTTCAACTGGACATATCTTTTGATCCCCGCTATGAAATCTCAATTTTTCGGATTCGTTGAAAAGATATTCTCAAATAGATCCTATTATTTTTTGTTTCACTAAAATCCGGTTTGTTTTGCACCCGTTACATTCAATTAAAGTTTGAAATCGAATTATCGAACTACCGCGCCATTTTCAATTCCTTTTTATAATTATATATAATTATTTATATTCTAACGACGACGTATATTATATATACGTTCAAATTATATTCAAAATAAATTTCTCGTTGATATTATTTAAAATAATTCATTTTAAATATACAAAATTCGCTAAAATTGCCAAAATAAAAATTTTAAACTGGCCCAGATTTTCGGGTTGTTACAATAATGATCTTATTATATAAATAATATTTCATGTTCGTATATTAATATCTTTTTGTCACGAATTCCAATTTGCATGTAACTGGATCCGCCACGATCGTGGCATCGAGACCTTCTCGTGAGCACCAATTTTGTCCAATTTGGATCAAGTTAGAATTTGTGGTAAAAACAACAATTTAATTAATTATTTAGGTTGTTTTAAACTTCGCAAATTAATAACTTTTTGTTACGAACTCTGAATCGCGCGAAACTGGATGTGATGCGATCATTGAGTCGAGAGCTTCGCGTGGACACCAATTTTGTCAAATTTGGAGAATATTAGATTTTGGGCCAAAATTAGATCCGAACCGTCAAATAAAGACCAACGGGGTGAAAACCAAGGTGAAAACTCTTTCTCACTTAACCCTTTTGTACAGTTATTTATTTTTATAATTGAAAGTACGTGAATTATCTATAATTGTAATATTTGTTTGGATGAATTGTTGTGTTGTTATGCGATGTTATGATATGATCGAGTTTTGCAATATTTAACATGCTAAAATAATGTTATTATATTTATGATAATTTAAATATGATTACACTTCCATTTACAAGCTATCTGACTTATTTATGTGATTGGGACGATAATTTTTACAAATCTCCCAAGTGCACAAATAATTTATTATATATGTGTTGGTTGAAACCCCACACGGGTCTTGGGATGATATTTTGGTCACACATCTCCCTTGTGATTAGTTGTAGAATGCACTCTGTTTGTTATTTGGATGTTTAGTGATTATATATCATGATTATAGAATACATGCGATATATGAAACCCATATAACTAAAATTATATGGTAATTGATTGGGTCTCCTTCCAATTCAGAAATAAATGACTGTTTTAAAATAAAAAGTTATTCTTTTTATTGTATGTAGTAATGTAAAAATTATCAGAATTTGTTTTACAATAAAAATTATCTTTTTATTTTTATGTAAGAACATATGAATCAGTAAAAATATGTTTTAGAATAAAAATTATTATTTTATTTACATTTAGGAACGTGTAAATTGACATATTTTGATTAACAATAAAATAAATCTTTTTATTGTTATAAAAGAACATTTTTAATGTAAATAATGTAAAAGGACATTTTTATTTAAAAAGATTGTATTTTTATTGAAGTTTGTTTTCAACAAAAAGATTAGATTAAAAAGATTGTATTTTTATTGAAGCTTTGTTACAATAAAAAGACTAGAGTACAAACAATACATTTTTATTGTCATTTTGTTACAATAAAAAGATTAGAATAGAAAGAATACATTTGTATTGTCATTTTGTTATAATAAAAAGATTAGAATAGAAACAATACATTTTTATTGTCATTTTGTTACAATAAAAAGATTAGAATAGAAACAATACATTTTTATTGTCATTTTGTTACAATAAAAAGATCACAATAGAAACAATACATTTTTGTTGTTATTTTGTTACAATAAAAAGATCAGAATAGAAACAATACATTTTTATTGTCATTTTATTACAATAAAAAGATTGTAACAAAATGATTAGAATAGAAATAATACATTTTTGTTGTCATTTTGTTACAATAAAAAGATTAGAATAGAAAGAATACATTTTTGTTGTCATTTTGTTACAATAAGAAGATTAGAATAGAAAGAATACATTTTTATTGTCATTTTGTTACAATAAAAAGATTAGAATAGAAAGAACATATTTCTATTGTCATTTTTGTTTCAATAAAAAGATTAGGTAAGAAAAATCATTATATTTTTTTTCTGTTTTATTAGTAACATTAGAAAATAAAGATTACATCGTTAATGTAGTTTTGTTTCATTAAAAAAGATCAGATATTAAAAAAAATTACATCTTTATTATATCATGTTTCATTAAAAGGATTTGACAATAAAAATTACATTTTTATTGTATCATGTTTTCATTAAAAAGATTTGACGATAAAAATTACATTTTTGTTGATTCATGTTTTTAAATAAAAGATTAGACAACGAAAATCATATTTTCATTGTATGTTCGTCGCATTAAAATGAGACATGTTTTAAAATAAAAGGTTTAACAATGGAAATTATATTTTCATTGTATATTTGTTGCATTAAAGAGAATTAGATATTAAAATATGATTTATCATCGAATTGTCACTTTTATCATGTTAGTTAGGATCAAAAGAATCATATGTTAAAAATATAATTTCTAACATGAATATGGATTGAACTAAATTTGCTTGTAATTGATGGAATGGTGTCTTAAAAACCTATTTGAGAAAAGAATAAATCTTTTAATTAAGATTTAAATGAGAATTTTCCAATTAACAAATATAACTGAAATAAAAAGGAAATTGATTTTTGGGTTGATTGTGAATAATGTTTTAAATGACATTAGTTCTTAAAACCCGATTAATAGTGAAGTTATGGTTTGTAATTTATTAAACTTTTAATAAAGATTTAATAGAATTTTCTAAAGCGAAGTTTTCCAATTTAATATATTAAATTGGAATCGAGCGGAATAGGATTTTGGGTTTATTGTGAACAATGTTTTAAATGACATTAGTTCTTTAACCCAGTTAAAGATAAGATTAATTTCTTAAATTTGAATAACCATAAAGCAATGATTTTGATCTTAAAACCAAATTGGATTTTTTATAAATTTTAATTAGATTGAAATGAAAATGAGATAATTAAATTTATCGAATTCTTGAGATGATCAAGAATGGAGTACCACCAGTTTTACTCTAGACGATAGTAAAATATTTAATTAGATTTGAACGTGAAATGGTAATTAAATTTACCAATAACACAGTGGGTGCTAGATATGGAGTACTGCCAATTTTTCTTCATGGGATGAATAGGTTGGGATTGGGTTTAATAAATAAAGGATTACTTCGGTAAGATTCGCTGATCCCGACTAGTTAATAAACCTCAATTTGGTTTAGAATTGATGAAGGTAAAATGAAATCTTTTAAAATGAGATCCATAGGATGATAAAATAATAAATTTAAAGAATTTATTTTTGATAAAATTAATGGGAACCTTTCCCTAGTAATGTGAATATTTTATTAAAAAATATTCTGAATTGGAATGAGGTGTTTGATGTGTTTTTATAACACTTGTTTATAAAGTATGCAAATTATTCGGAAAGACCAGGTTTAACCATTCTGAATAATTACTACGACGATCAAGAGTCGAAGATGAAGATGGTGGTTGAAGACCGTAGTTCTTCACATCGTTTGGGTGATTACTGGTGTTTTGATTGGGCCGTACACCCAAAACAAGGTGATAAGTGGTGATCGTCCAAACGTACTTGGAGATCGACGGATATGCGAGGACCTCTCCCCTGTATTGTACATATGGGACGAGGAATAAGGTGTCTCCGGTTTAGTTCAGACCCAGAACGGACTTGTAAATGGATGGTATGTCTGATGTTGTATTCCTTTATGCTGTATTCGTTGATCTCTGCTATATATATATATATATGTTTGGTGGTGGAGAATTTATTCTCTGCTTAACACCCTTCTCTGAGACGTACGAGCTCAGAGGTTATATATATTGGTAGATGATCAAAGATATGGCATAGACTGACAGTGTGGCATGCTAAGATGCATGGATTATGATCCATTGTTGAAAAGAAGAGCCTTGTGGATGATGATCAAAGCACAGCTTTAATTAGCATAGCTTTGTGTATAACATTACTTCACGAGCCTCACACCCCGGTATGATGGTGAATGATTTGTTTGATTAGTAGGTTTGACCACTATACTTTATATATATATATATATATATATATATATATGGATTTGGTCAGCCGAGTTGTGCTGGGTGTGGTCGCTCCACACCTGGAGATTGGGATAGGTCATTTCAACCGAATCCCATGGGGATAGAACATATTGATGCTCATCCAAAGTGCATAGTATATGTATTACGGCGTTTTCTCTTGCCGAGACGTAAGCCGTGGAGATACATTCGCGATAGATCTTTCGAATCAGCAGCCATCATGATGGAAACCGAATTTTCCAATACGAGCTTTACGATTTTAGTTGCATACCTATATGGTGACATAATATATTATGCCGCTTACATGATATATTATGCCACCTAAGATTGATACATTTATATTCGAAATTCATTTCTACACTGTGCACTTATAGTATAAAAGATGAATTTCACGTATTAAGCATTTTTCTTTTGACCATTATAAGGTAAAACTCTATCCTTCGGCTTGCGTTGCATGGACTTGAGTCTTATAATGGTTTCATTTTTCTAAATAGCATTGTGCTGATTATTTTATGCACTATTATTCGTGGGAGTATACCCGTTCTGCATTAACGGCAAGGTCCCTTGATTTACCTACCTTTAAAATCAAGTTAATAACTGTTTTTGAGTTCTCATACCAGTCCCATGACTGACCTGGAGTATATTTTGTTAACCTAAACTCTGGGTGCCCATACTTTGCACACGGGCAGCTAGTAGTTTTGGTTTTGCAGATTTATTTTCACACGATCCTGGTTTACAACTGAAGCAATATTCAGAATGCTCTGTATCCATGTATTTCTTTCAGTTGTATTTTTTTTCCGCTGCTATTTAAATGTAATTTAAATCTATGATATTGTATTTATCAAATGTAAAATATTCATTCATATTCTGTTATATTCTTGTACTCTAATGTAATTGTTGTAATAGCAATGCAAATGTTCTTCTGTTTGTGTTCTGATGAGTGTTGTTCTCAAAGTAATCCGTACTTTCCTTTACGGGGAAGTTTGGGTCGTTACACATAAATTCCTTTTTATTCTAATCTAACATGATAAAATGTCTTTTCAGATGATAAAACATGTTTTACATAATTTCTATTAATTCTAATCTAACATGTTGAAAATGTTATTTCTAATAACAAAACATGTTAATAATATATTTCTTTTTATTCTAATCTAACATGTTGAAAATGTTATTTCTAATAACAAAACATGTTAAAAATATATTTCTTTTTATTCTAATCTAACATGTTGAAAATATCATTTCTAATAACAAAACATATTAAAAATATATTTCTTTTTATTCTAATCTAACATATTGAAAATATCATTTCTAATAACAAAACATATTTTACATAAATTCCTTTTTATTCTAATCTAACATGATAAAATGTCCTTTCAAATGACAAAACATGTTTTACATATATTCCTTTTATTCTAATCTAACATGATAAAAGTTACTTTTTAATGGACAAATAATCATATTTCTACTTCGCTAATATGTGAATGGCGTTATTATAATAAATCAAAATATATTTAACAAATGAAAACTTTCCAATTAACATCGTTAACATGTAAGAGACGTCATTTTAATGTATTAGTACATATTAACAAATGAACATTTTTATATTAACAACGCTAACATGTAAGTGACATCATTATCAAACCAAACTTACATTAGAAATGTTATTTTTAATGTGTAAACATTTTCTCTAAAACATGATTCTTTTTTTTACGAATGTAACACACATTAAAAATGCTATTTTTAATGTTTAAACATTTTCTCTAAAACATGTTTCTTTCTAATGGATATAACATACATTAAAATGCTATTTTTAATGTTTAAACATTTTCTCTAAAACATGTTTCTTCTTTTTAATGAATCTAACATACAATAAAAATGCTATTTTTAATGTTTAAACATTTTCTCTAAAACATGTTTCTTTTTTTTATGAATCTAACATACATTAAAAATGCTATTTTTAATGTTTAAAATTTTCTCTGAAACATGTTTCTTTTTAATGAATTTAACATACATTAAAATGCTAGTTTTAGTGTTTAAACATTTTCTCTAAAATGTGTTTCTTTTTTTTAAAGAATTTGACGTATATTAAAAATGCTATTTTTAATGTTTAAACATTTTCTCTAAAGCATGTTTCTTTTTTTTAATGAATCTAACATACATTAAAATGCTATTTTTAGTGTTTAAATATTTTCTCTAAAACATGTTTCTTTTTAATGAATCTAACATACATTAAAATGCAATTTTTAATGTTTAAACATTATCTCTAAAACATGCTTCTTTTTTTTAGTGAATCTAACACACATTAAAATGCTATTTTTAATGTTTAAACATTTTAAATGAACAAATCATTTTAACATATGCAATTCTTTTAATCTACATTAATCATGTAAAAAGTTACATTTTTAATGACAAATCCTACTTTAACCTATGATCATTTTATTGAATCAACAATACAATAAAGATGTAATTTTTAATGTTAACATATTTTATTCGAAACAATGAATATATTGTTTATTCATACATACAACAAAAAATGTGATTTTTATTGTATAAACATTTTCTTTTCAATTGATGAATATTTTGTTTACTCATACATACAATAAAAAGGTGATTTTTATTGCATAAACATTTTCTTTTCAAACGATGAATATTTTGTTTATTCATACATACAATAAAAAGGTGATCTTTATTATACAATTTTTTTTATTCAACATGAATATTTTATCTACATATATACAATAAAAATATGATTTTTATTGTATAAACAAATTTTATTCAACATGAATATTTTATCTACATATATACAATAAAAATATGATTTTTATTGTATAAACAAATTTTATATCTACACAATTCAATCCAATCAATTCATCGCAACCACAATTAATCAATCAATTCAAATCTCATACATTACACATATGAATTTTAATAGCATACATATATAAATTTCACATCATAATCACAATTAATTTTAATTTTAAATTAGAGATCTCACATTGGTTTTGAATTCTTCAAAAATTGTAGATTGCTCTAAAATTTCCCTGGTCACGTCTAAAATTTAATAGACACTGCCACGATCCCGACAGTCCATGTTTCGTGTGATTACGACATCATATGAACAAGTTATGATTTTTATCGTGTTAATAATATTTTGAATTTAATTAATTAAATAATTAAATAAGAAAAAGGATTACGTTCTTCTTCTGTTTAAGGCCGACCGTTTGTTTACGATTGTTCAAAACTAGGGTCAAACTTTTCTTCCAATCGGTTGCACGAGGGGGGAATCGGGTTGCACCACGTTAACGAACTTGGAAGCGTGCGCCGGGGGTGGTGGCGACGTCGAACTCGGTGGTGGGACGATGGGGCTCTGGCGGTCGATGCGGGCGAACTTTTAGGGCTCGGTTCTCAAGCTACACGCGACGATAAGGAGTGAAGCCCGTATGGATCTGAAGATTGGAGAGAGTACTACAAATCCTCTAAAGGATCAATGGATTTTGGTGTGAGGATTGAGAGTTATTGGGAGAGGAAGTTTTGATCTCTTCTGGCCATTAGACGATATGATGGCGGCGACTTTGATAGGGTTAGAGTTTTGTAGACCTAGGTTATTTATAATATTATATTATTATTTAATTCTTTAACACTAATAGGTCTGTTAATTCATACTAACTCCAGATTAAGCCCAGCGACTGTTGCCCCAGCTAAATACCCTTATTTCGGATACAATTGAGACGACCCGAACTTCCCCGTGAAGGAAAGCACGGATAGAATTGAGTACAAGACAAAATAGAACACAGACGGAAGAACATTTCATTGTTATTACAACAATTCCATCAGATACAAGAATATACAGAGTATAAATGAATAAATTACATTCGATAAATATCAGAGATTACAATAAATTACATAGCAACGGAAAATAATACAAAAGCACAACTAGAAGTGATACACGGATACAGAGCTTTCCGAGCATCGTTCCAGCTGTAAATCAGGACCCTGTGAATATAAATCTGCAAAACCAAAACTACTAGCTGCCCGTGTGGAAAATAGGGGCACCCAGAGTTTAGGTTAAAACAATAAACTCCAGGTCAGTCATGTGACTGGTGTGAGAACTAAAACAGTTATAATTCTTTATTTTAAAGTTCGGTAAATCAAGGGGCCACGCCGTATAACACGGAACGGGTTTCCTCCCAAGAATACCAGTGCATAAAACAAACAGCGCAATGCTAAATAAAGAAAAATGAAGCTGTTATAAGACCCAGGTCCCATCACACAATGCAACGCAAGCCGGAGGATAGGGTTTTTACCTTATAACAGCCAAAGCATGCTTGATACGTTTAAAACACATTATTTGATACTATAATAAGTGTATAGTGTCAAAACAATTTCAATCATAAATATCAATCATAGGCGGCATGAATGACCCATACCACTATGTCGCCATACTAGGTTCTACAAATAAAACCGCACTATCACGTATTGGAAATTGGATTTCCGTCATGAGCCGAGGCAAGGGGCAAGCTCCTCTCCGCGTTCGAGACACTCTAGCAATGCCTCAGGACCCCACTATGATCCTTTGGAACCTCCAAGGCCGGTCCTCTCTTACTTTTGAGGATTAGTTATTCCTGAACACACGTTTCCCGGTCCTTACAGACCTATATCCGAGGCGCCTCGTATCCAACAACCACACAGGTGAAAAGTATATAAATGTCAGGGCTGGTAGGTCACTGACACCACCCTAGCTAGAAAGAAACGTCGTGCACTCCTTGGGTCCGTATCCCGTTTTTGACTCATACCGAGGTGTGAGGCTCGCGAATTCACGTTATACACAAAGCTATGCCACACAGGCCGTGCTTTGATCATCAACCACAAGACTTTGCTTTTCAACAGAAGCCTTGATCAATTGCCACTTACGCATGCCATACAGGCAATTCACTCCATGCGTTTGATATCCATCAATATATAACCCCTGAGCTCGTACGTCTCAGAGAAGGGCGTTAAGCAAGAGAATAAATTCTCCGCCGCCAAACAGATATATATTTAATAGAGATCAATCACACGGACTAAAATCCAATGTCAGACACACAGTCCATTTACAAGTCCGTTCTGGGTCTGAACGAAACCGGAGGCACTTTCCTCGCATATCCATCCATCTCCAGGTACGTCTGGACGATCACCAACTGATTCCCTCATCCTGGGTGTACAGCCCAATCAAGATCATCAGTAATCACCCAAACGATGTGAAGACTTCCGGTCTTCAACCACCGTCTTCATCTTCGACATCTCGTCGAATCGATTATTCAGAATGGGTATAAACCCGGCCTTTCTGAATAACCCACGTATATAATAAACAAATGTTACACAAACACCACGAATGCCTCATTCCAATTCAGAATATTCTTTTATTCACAAAAACACATTCTTAGGGAAATGTTCCCATTAATTTTATCCAAGATAAATTCTTCTAAATTTATCCTATAATCTTCCTTTGGATATCATTTCAAACTAGTCGGGATTAGCGAACCACACCGAAGTAATTATTTGTTTTATTTCCCAATCCCAACCTATATATCCCATGGAGCAAAACTGGTGATACTCCATATCTAACACCACGGTGTTATCGGTAAAATTAATTACCATTTCACGTTCAAATCTAATTAAAGATTTAACTATCGCTTTGGAGCAAAACTGGTGATACTCCACTCTCGATCACTTTTCAGATTTGATAATTTAAATTATCAATTCACATTTTAATCTAATTAAAGATTCATTAAAACTTCACTTAGTTTTAATCTTCTCAAAAATCAATATCTTGCCTTTAACTGGGTTAAAGCACCAATGTCATCTAAAACACGATCCACGATAAACCCAAATCACATTTGATATTAAATACAAGGCTTTGAATAGAAAATATATCGGCTTATATTCAATATCAAATTCTGAAACCAACATATATCGTATTGGAAATAACGATATAAAATATATCTTTCAAATTCCCATAACAATATCTGTATAGTCACGAAATCCAACATCGAAATATCCCGAAGATAATTTCGATTCAACTCCAGTCCCATCCACGTATTGGGAATATTGATTATTTTCAAAATCACTTTCAAATTCAATTTATTTATTTCCAAAATAAATTGATTCTAATTCTAGTTCAAAACTAGTTCATTTCGATAGAAATCTATTTTTACCTATTCAAATGTGGAATTTTCCAACCCAATTCTTTCCAATTCACATATTATAATTTTACACAAATTATAGATATTTTTAATAATTTTATCAAGGCCCGTACAGTCGATTTCCAACAACGGCCATCGAACTGCACTTACAGCGACCTTTTTCGAATTTGATTTGGACATAATTCCAAATCCAACCGTTAGATTTCAAATTTCTAATATTCATTGGAAAGCTCTTTTCGATACGAACCCAACGGTTCCGGTTTTAGGAGAATCCGACGGTCGGATCTCCCGCAATGTCCGTTTGAAATAAATGGTCGAAATTCACGAACTACCGCGGCGCGGCGCATTCTATTCAGGCCATTATATATATAATATATATATTATATATTTCGTCGATTTCCTTTTAAAACGAATTTTATAAATCGTTTTAAATTCGTTTCAAAACAATTTCAACTTCCTTTTCAATTCAAATCAAAATTGAATTCTTCTTTATAAATTCGTTTTAAAATTCATTTCTATTCAATTCAAATTTCAATTCAATTTGAATTCATTTCAATTTGCTTTCAATTCAATTTGAATTCGTTTTCAATTCAATTCATTTCGAAATCGTTTTCAATTCAATTCATTTCGAAATCGTTTTCAATTCAATTCATTTCGAAGTCGTTTTCAATTCAATTCATTTCGAAATCGTTTTCAATTCAATTCATTTCGAAATCGTTTTCAATTCAATTCATTTCGAAGTCGTTTTCAATTCAATTCATTTCGAAATCGTTTTCAATTCAATTCATTTCGAAATCGTTTTCAATTCAATTCATTTCGAAGTCGTTTTCAATTCAATTCATTTCGATTTTATTCAAATTCAAATTCACTTCCTATTCAATTCGAATTTTAATCTAATTCAATTTGAATTTCATTTCAAAATATTTAGTTTTGAAATCACTTTTCCATATTCGTTTTAAAACGAATAAAATCGATATAAATATCGTTCACGTCAAAATAGCGCATCTCTAATCCACACGGCTTTATATATTTCAAAAACTTCTATTCAATTCAACACATGAACCTATATTTCTTTCAACACACGACTAATCTCAACACATGAGTACTGTCAACACATCACTGTTTTTGTTATGTGAAATATTTTATAAAACTATGGTATCTATCGTTTGATTTTAATTAGACTTCTACTGGGAAGTAGTTCTAATTTTAAATATGATAAAGATGTAAATTTCATTGCATAAAATATTTCACTCAACACATGCACATCGTCAACACGTGACTATTTTTATATTCAACACATGAATTTTCTTTTATAACATTCCTTATTGTCCCAATTGGAATGAGGCCCAATCAATCACCATATAACGTTAATTATATGGATTTCCATACAACACATGTATATAATAGCAATAATAAACAATCAACCATCAACCAAAGTGCACTACACTGTATAAGCATCAAATATAAATATCTAACGCTTATAACAGCCTGTCAATCAATCGATCGACAAATTTTATCAATCAGGATGAGTGAACTTCAAATTTCATCCCAACACCCGTGTGGGGCTTCAAACAATCAAACACAGATTTTATTTGTGCAGTTGGGCGATGTGTAAAATTAATCGACCCAATCAATGTCAGTCAAATCAGTGTATATAAACAAATCGGCCGATTTGTTTATAAATATTTATTTACTCACTTTCACTTTCACGTTAAAAATTCTATTTTTAACGATAACATGTTCTATTTTAACACATGAATTTCTATTCATTTCATTCACACAATAAAAATGATATTTTTATTTTTCTAACATATTTTAGAAAATTTCGGCGGCATAACGGCACGATACTAGAAACGGGACGAGGCCTAGCCTTATCCCCGGTCTAGTGAAGGCCCACGCCATTCACACATCAATCAAATCACTTTCGTTATGCAAACCACAAAATTTGGAGTAAGAGTCTAACCTAGTCTTACTCCTTCGCCTTATAACGGCGCACGTCTAATCCTAACCAATTTATCGATTCGATTTTTCACACCACAAACCACATTCAAACCAATATCTCAATCAATCACCAAACATCCAAACAAACAAGTCCATGGTATGTGGACGGGTGTCGGGTGCTTCTAATAAGCACCGTCTGCATCCTAGTATATATATATCTAGAAAAAGAGAATTAAGAGTGAGAAGTTCTCACCAATAGCTATCCAACTTCACGACACTTCTTTTATAGAAAATCTTCTTTGTTATCCCGTCTTCGTCACCTTCGCTGCCCGTAGTCACTACATACATAAAAATCACATTTTTATATTTTGATGTCTTTAAAATAAAAAATCACATTTTTATTTGTTCGTTTTCAATTTAAAAATCATATTTTTATAATCACTTCATATATTTAAAAATCGAATTTTTACTACGCTATTCAATATATAAAAATCGAATTTTTACTTTGAAGTTCAATATACAAAAATCACATTTTTACTTTCACGCTATATGGATAAAAATGCTATTTTTACACCGCTACTATATAGATAAAAATTCTATTTTTACATCGCTATTCTATATATAAAGATCTCGCCTTTTTAACTATAAAGATTTCATCTTTATAAAAATCAGCATTTTATTTCCACGTATAGAAAATAAAAATCAGATCTTTATTTTGCTACATACACAAAGATGATATTTTTATATTCTCTATCCTATAAAGATTATATTTTTAATACTTTAAAAATATAAAAATCTTATTTTTAATATTTCTATATAGTAAAGACTATATTTTTAATACTTTAAAAATATAAAAATCATATTTTTAATACTTTAAAAATATAAAAAATCACATTTTTAACATTTCTATTAACTAAAAATTCAGTTTTAAAGTAATAAAAAAAATCAGTTTTAAAAATAAAGTAAAAACTCAGTTTTAAAAATCAAGTAAAAACTCAGTTTTAAAAATAAAAATAAAACTCAGTTTTAAAAATAAAAATAAAATTCAGATAAATAAAATAATAAAAAAAAAAAAGAAACTTACAGTATTCGGTGGGGGGCGCGCTCGAGTTCAGGAGGGGCCAAAGGAGGTGCGGCGGTTTACTGTGGAGGAGGGGTTGGGGGCGGATGAGGGTTCGAGGGGTATGGGTTTCTGGTCCGCGGGTTGGGGTTTCGAGGGGTTCGAGGCGGAAAAAGGGGCGACGAGGCGTTTGGGCGACGCGATGGGTGGTGAGGCCAGAGGAGCTCCGCCAGGGCGGCGGCGGCCACTGCTGGGCGGCGACGAGGCGGTCGATCGCCTGGGGGGAATCGCGATTCCCCCCCTTTTCTTATATTTTATATTTTTTTTTTTTTTGATTAGAATGAACTGACCTCGGGGGGGGGGGGTTTAGAAAGAATTAATATATATAATTATATATTTTAATATTTTAATTTCTCAGCAAAAAGCAACCTTTATTTTCGACCTCTAAACGAGGCCCACCGCCTGTCGTCCATAGCGTTTTACCCCCATTCCGAACACAATGGGATATGTATCGCAAGCTGATTTGATCGTTCTGATCAGTTTCCGTTGAATTTACATTTAAATCACTATATTGAATTTTAAACGTACATTTCAAATTACCGGGGTCACATACTAACTAGAAAAATTCCAGAAAAATATTTTCTAGCTTCGTATTTACGATACGATCCTAACAAAACTAGTTTCGTCGAATTCTGAGACCGTTTGAAAAATGGCCAATTTCCAGTCGATTAAAATCAACTGAAACTGGTCAAACGCGTTTTCCTTTGCCACGCTCACATATTGATTCGAAAAATTATGAAATTTGAAACCTAGCAATAATTCGACATCACGGACCTAACAAAACTGGTTTCGTCGAAATCCGAGGTCATTTGCAAAATGTCCATTTTTAAGGGCCTGAATTCCATAGCGACTATTCAGAATTTTCAACTGGACATATCTCTCAATTTTTAAAGTAAAATCTCAGTTTCTTACATCCGTTAGAAAGATATCGTCAATTAGATCCTAATGTTTTTGGTTTCACTAAAATCCGGATTGTTTTGCACCCGGTACATTCAATTGAAGTTTGAAATCGAATTATCGAACTACCGCGCCATTTTCAATTCTATTTATAATTATATATAAATATTTATATTCTAACGACGACGTATATCATATATACGTCGAATTATATATTCAAAATAAATTTCTCGTCGATATTATTTAAAATAATCTATTTTAAATATTCAAAATTCACTAAAATTGCCAAAATAAAAATTTTAAACTGGCCCAGATTTTCGGGTTATTACAATCTCCCCCACTTAAAACTTTTCGTCCCCGAAAAGGAACAAAGTCGAAAGTGGTTTGATTAATCAGCTCTATGTTCGGTCTGGCTTCCATTCTCCAACTCTTTAGTTTCTGAGAATTTCAAAACTTCAAAAATTTGGCTAACACCCTAAATTTTCGAAAAATTTCGCCATAACCTCCCCTGCACCGGGAGCATCGGGGAATTTCAAATAGCTTCCCCGGTCCTTCAGATCTCAAAAAGAAAAAGAAAAAGCCAAGCGGCTAGCCAATAGGCTCACAAAATCATCATCACCCAAACAAAACAGTAAATTATGTAGTAAACATGTACCTATTTGTCGGGCAAACAAATTTTATTCTCTGCTCTAGCCTCCTTGCTATGACCTGTTCAATGATATATATGTATACAAGCAAATGCGACCAATTTTCAATATAATTCAATATTTGATACGAGTAGGCATAAATGGTTCAAAATTATCAAACAAATAAACAAACAACCCAAACATCAATCAATTAGTGGATTAGAGTTTCAAATTCATAATTTTGATACATATACAGAAAATCATGTTTTGATGCCAATTCACAACAATGTGTTCTAACTATATTAGTTTTGGTTCTCACACCAGTCTAATGGAAATATATAGAAAATCACACCTTCGAAACTCGAATATGAATACTGATGATGATGCACCATCATCAGAATCATCCTCGGATGTCTAGAATGTGACTCTATATCTACCCAGTATATTAAAACTTCGAATATACGTTCATGACGCGTATACGCGAAATCTATATATACTCGATTGTCCATATTCCAAATAAATAAATATTCAAATACGTTTAAAGCGATTTAAATTTTAAAAACAAAATTGTTTTCATTTGAAAAATATACTCTTCACACTCGTTCTAGGATACTACTGATCCTATCTCTAACGAGTAATTCTAATTGGATATTACTAATCCAATATCTGATGAATTCTTTCGTATGGTTCTAATGTGTCTTGTTCTCGAGCTCTGTAAACCAAAGCTCTGATACCAAAATGAGACGACCCGAACTTCCCCGTGAAGGAAAGCACGGATAGAATTGAGTACAAGACAAAATAGAACACAAACGGAAGAACATTTCATTGTTATTACAACAATTCCATCAGATACAAGAATATACAGAGTATAAATGAATAAATTACATTCGATAAATATCAGAGATTACAATAAATTACATAGCAACGGAAAATAATACAAAAGCACAACTAGAAGTGATACACGGATACAGAGCTTTCCGAGCATCGTTCCAGCTGTAAATCAGGACCCTGTGAATATAAATCTGCAAAACCAAAACTACTAGCTGCCCGTGTGGAAAATAGGGGCACCCAGAGTTTAGGTTAAAACAATAAACTCCAGGTCAGTCATGTGACTGGTGTGAGAACTAAAACAGTTATAATTCTTTATTTTAAAGTTCGGTAAATCAAGGGGCCACGCCGTATAACACGGAACGGGTTTCCTCCCAAGAATACCAGTGCATAAAACAAACAGCGCAATGCTAAATAAAGAAAAATGAAGCTGTTATAAGACCCAGGTCCCATCACACAATGCAACGCAAGCCGGAGGATAGGGTTTTTACCTTATAACAGCCAAAGCATGCTTGATACGTTTAAAACACATTATTTGATACTATAATAAGTGTATAGTGTCAAAACAATTTCAATCATAAATATCAATCATAGGCGGCATGAATGACCCATACCACTATGTCGCCATACTAGGTTCTACAAATAAAACCGCACTATCACGTATTGGAAATTGGATTTCCGTCATGAGCCGAGGCAAGGGGCAAGCTCCTCTCCGCGTTCGAGACACTCTAGCAATGCCTCAGGACCCCACTATGATCCTTTGGAACCTCCAAGGCCGGTCCTCTCTTACTTTTGAGGATTAGTTATTCCTGAACACACGTTTCCCGGTCCTTACAGACCTATATCCGAGGCGCCTCGTATCCAACAACCACACAGGTGAAAAGTATATAAATGTCAGGGCTGGTAGGTCACTGACACCACCCTAGCTAGAAAGAAACGTCGTGCACTCCTTGGGTCCGTATCCCGTTTTTGACTCATACCGAGGTGTGAGGCTCGCGAATTCACGTTATACACAAAGCTATGCCACACAGGCCGTGCTTTGATCATCAACCACAAGACTTTGCTTTTCAACAGAAGCCTTGATCAATTGCCACTTACGCATGCCACACAGGCAATTCACTCCATGCGTTTGATATCCATCAATATATAACCCCTGAGCTCGTACGTCTCAGAGAAGGGCGTTAAGCAAGAGAATAAATTCTCCGCCGCCAAACAGATATATATTTAATAGAGATCAATCACACGGACTAAAATCCAATGTCAGACACACAGTCCATTTACAAGTCCGTTCTGGGTCTGAACGAAACCGGAGGCACTTTCCTCGCATATCCATCCATCTCCAGGTACGTCTGGACGATCACCAACTGATTCCCTCATCCTGGGTGTACAGCCCAATCAAGATCATCAGTAATCACCCAAACGATGTGAAGACTTCCGGTCTTCAACCACCGTCTTCATCTTCGACATCTCGTCGAATCGATTATTCAGAATGGGTATAAACCCGGCCTTTCTGAATAACCCACGTATATAATAAACAAATGTTACACAAACACCACGAACGCCTCATTCCAATTCAGAATATTCTTTTATTCACAAAAACACATTCTTAGGGAAATGTTCCCATTAATTTTATCCAAGATAAATTCTTCTAAATTTATCCTATAATCTTCCTTTGGATATCATTTCAAACTAGTCGGGATTAGCGAACCACACCGAAGTAATTATTTGTTTTATTTCCCAATCCCAACCTATATATCCCATGGAGCAAAACTGGTGATACTCCATATCTAACACCACGGTGTTATCGGTAAAATTAATTACCATTTCACGTTCAAATCTAATTAAAGATTTAACTATCGCTTTGGAGCAAAACTGGTGATACTCCACTCTCGATCACTTTTCAGATTTGATAATTTAAATTATCAATTCACATTTTAATCTAATTAAAGATTCATTAAAACTTCACTTAGTTTTAATCTTCTCAAAAATCAATATCTTGCCTTTAACTGGGTTAAAGCACCAATGTCATCTAAAACACGATCCACGATAAACCCAAATCACATTTGATATTAAATACAAGGCTTTGAATAGAAAATATATCGGCTTATATTCAATATCAAATTCTGAAACCAACATATATCGTATTGGAAATAACGATATAAAATATATCTTTCAAATTCCCATAACAATATCTGTATAGTCACGAAATCCAACATCGAAATATCCCGAAGATAATTTCGATTCAACTCCAGTCCCATCCACGTATTGGGAATATTGATTATTTTCAAAATCACTTTCAAATTCAATTTATTTATTTCCAAAATAAATTGATTCTAATTCTAGTTCAAAACTAGTTCATTTCGATAGAAATCTATTTTTACCTATTCAAATGTGGAATTTTCCAACCCAATTCTTTCCAATTCACATATTATAATTTTACACAAATTATAGATATTTTTAATAATTTTATCAAGGCCCGTACAGTCGATTTCCAACAACGGCCATCGAACTGCACTTACAGCGACCTTTTTCGAATTTGATTTGGACATAATTCCAAATCCAACCGTTAGATTTCAAATTTCTAATATTCATTGGAAAGCTCTTTTCGATACGAACCCAACGGTTCCGGTTTTAGGAGAATCCGACGGTCGGATCTCCCGCAATGTCCGTTTGAAATAAATGGTCGAAATTCACGAACTACCGCGGCGCGGCGCATTCTATTCAGGCCATTATATATATAATATATATATTATATATTTCGTCGATTTCCTTTTAAAACGAATTTTATAAATCGTTTTAAATTCGTTTCAAAACAATTTCAACTTCCTTTTCAATTCAAATCAAAATTGAATTCTTCTTTATAAATTCGTTTTAAAATTCATTTCTATTCAATTCAAATTTCAATTCAATTTGAATTCATTTCAATTTGCTTTCAATTCAATTTGAATTCGTTTTCAATTCAATTCATTTCGAAATCGTTTTCAATTCAATTCATTTCGAAATCGTTTTCAATTCAATTCATTTCGAAGTCGTTTTCAATTCAATTCATTTCGAAATCGTTTTCAATTCAATTCATTTCGAAATCGTTTTCAATTCAATTCATTTCGAAGTCGTTTTCAATTCAATTCATTTCGATTTTATTCAAATTCAAATTCACTTCCTATTCAATTCGAATTTTAATCTAATTCAATTTGAATTTCATTTCAAAATATTTAGTTTTGAAATCACTTTTCCATATTCGTTTTAAAACGAATAAAATCGATATAAATATCGTTCACGTCAAAATAGCGCATCTCTAATCCACACGGCTTTATATATTTCAAAAACTTCTATTCAATTCAACACATGAACCTATATTTCTTTCAACACACGACTAATCTCAACACATGAGTACTGTCAACACATCACTGTTTTTGTTATGTGAAATATTTTATAAAACTATGGTATCTATCGTTTGATTTTAATTAGACTTCTACTGGGAAGTAGTTCTAATTTTAAATATGATAAAGATGTAAATTTCATTGCATAAAATATTTCACTCAACACATGCACATCGTCAACACGTGACTATTTTTATATTCAACACATGAATTTTCTTTTATAACATTCCTTATTGTCCCAATTGGAATGAGGCCCAATCAATCACCATATAACGTTAATTATATGGATTTCCATACAACACATGTATATAATAGCAATAATAAACAATCAACCATCAACCAAAGTGCACTACACTGTATAAGCATCAAATATAAATATCTAACGCTTATAACAGCCTGTCAATCAATCGATCGACAAATTTTATCAATCAGGATGAGTGAACTTCAAATTTCATCCCAACACCCGTGTGGGGCTTCAAACAATCAAACACAGATTTTATTTGTGCAGTTGGGCGATGTGTAAAATTAATCGACCCAATCAATGTCAGTCAAATCAGTGTATATAAACAAATCGGCCGATTTGTTTATAAATATTTATTTACTCACTTTCACTTTCACGTTAAAAATTCTATTTTTAACGATAACATGTTCTATTTTAACACATGAATTTCTATTCATTTCATTCACACAATAAAAATGATATTTTTATTTTTCTAACATATTTTAGAAAATTTCGGCGGCATAACGGCACGATACTAGAAACGGGACGAGGCCTAGCCTTATCCCCGGTCTAGTGAAGGCCCACGCCATTCACACATCAATCAAATCACTTTCGTTATGCAAACCACAAAATTTGGAGTAAGAGTCTAACCTAGTCTTACTCCTTCGCCTTATAACGGCGCACGTCTAATCCTAACCAATTTATCGATTCGATTTTTCACACCACAAACCACATTCAAACCAATATCTCAATCAATCACCAAACATCCAAACAAACAAGTCCATGGTATGTGGACGGGTGTCGGGTGCTTCTAATAAGCACCGTCTGCATCCTAGTATATATATATCTAGAAAAAGAGAATTAAGAGTGAGAAGTTCTCACCAATAGCTATCCAACTTCACGACACTTCTTTTATAGAAAATCTTCTTCGTCATCCCGTCTTCGTCACCTTCGCTGCCCGTAGTCACTACATACATAAAAATCACATTTTTATATTTTGATGTCTTTAAAATAAAAAATCACATTTTTATTTGTTCGTTTTCAATTTAAAAATCATATTTTTATAATCACTTCATATATTTAAAAATCGAATTTTTACTACGCTATTCAATATATAAAAATCGAATTTTTACTTTGAAGTTCAATATACAAAAATCACATTTTTACTTTCACGCTATATGGATAAAAATGCTATTTTTACACCGCTACTATATAGATAAAAATTCTATTTTTACATCGCTATTCTATATATAAAGATCTCGCCTTTTTAACTATAAAGATTTCATCTTTATAAAAATCAGCATTTTATTTCCACGTATAGAAAATAAAAATCAGATCTTTATTTTGCTACATACACAAAGATGATATTTTTATATTCTCTATCCTATAAATATTATATTTTTAATACTTTAAAAATATAAAAATCTTATTTTTAATATTTCTATATAGTAAAGACTATATTTTTAATACTTTAAAAATATAAAAATCATATTTTTAATACTTTAAAAATATAAAAAATCACATTTTTAACATTTCTATTAACTAAAAATTCAGTTTTAAAGTAATAAAAAAAATCAGTTTTAAAAATAAAGTAAAAACTCAGTTTTAAAAATCAAGTAAAAACTCAGTTTTAAAAATAAAAATAAAACTCAGTTTTAAAAATAAAAATAAAATTCAGATAAATAAAATAATAATAAAAAAAAAAAAAGAAACTTACAGTATTCGGTGGGGGGCGCGCTCGAGTTCAGGAGGGGCCAAAGGAGGTGCGGCGGTTTACTGTGGAGGAGGGGTTGGGGGCGGATGAGGGTTCGAGGGGTATGGGTTTCTGGTCCGCGGGTTGGGGTTTCGAGGGGTTCGAGGCGGAAAAAGGGGCGACGAGGCGTTTGGGCGACGCGATGGGTGGTGAGGCCAGAGGAGCTCCGCCAGGGCGGCGGCGGCCACTGCTGGGCGGCGACGAGGCGGTCGATCGCCTGGGGGGAATCGCGATTCCCCCCCCTTTTCTTATATTTTATATTTTTTTTTTTTTTTTTTTGATTAGAATGAACTGACCTCGGGGGGGGGGGGGGGGGGTTTAGAAAGAATTAATATATATAATTATATATTTTAATATTTTAATTTCTCAGCAAAAAGCAACCTTTATTTTCGACCTCTAAACGAGGCCCACCGCCTGTCGTCCATAGCGTTTTACCCCCATTCCGAACACAATGGGATATGTATCGCAAGCTGATTTGATCGTTCTGATCAGTTTCCGTTGAATTTACATTTAAATCACTATATTGAATTTTAAACGTACATTTCAAATTACCGGGGTCACATACTAACTAGAAAAATTCCAGAAAAATATTTTCTAGCTTCGTATTTACGATACGATCCTAACAAAACTAGTTTCGTCGAATTCGGAGACCGTTTGAAAAATGGCCAATTTCCAGTCGATTAAAATCAACTGAAACTGGTCAAACGCGTTTTCCTTTGCCACGCTCACATATTGATTCGAAAAATTATGAAATTTGAAACCTAGCAATAATTCGACATCACGGACCTAACAAAACTGGTTTCGTCGAAATCCGAGGTCATTTGCAAAATGTCCATTTTTAAGGGCCTGAATTCCATAGCGACTATTCAGAATTTTCAACTGGACATATCTCTCAATTTTTAAAGTAAAATCTCAGTTTCTTACATCCGTTAGAAAGATATCGTCAATTAGATCCTAATGTTTTTGGTTTCACTAAAATCCGGATTGTTTTGCACCCGGTACATTCAATTGAAGTTTGAAATCGAATTATCGAACTACCGCGCCATTTTCAATTCTATTTATAATTATATATAAATATTTATATTCTAACGACGACGTATATCATATATACGTCGAATTATATATTCAAAATAAATTTCTCGTCGATATTATTTAAAATAATCTATTTTAAATATTCAAAATTCACTAAAATTGCCAAAATAAAAATTTTAAACTGGCCCAGATTTTCGGGTTATTACAACAATGGACTATGTTTCGTAAGCCCATTTGACCGTTTCAGCCTGTTTTTCTTCGAATTAAAACATAGAACATTCAATACTAATTTTGAATGTTCATTTTAATTTACCAGGGAAATATACTTACTCCAAAAATTCCCAAAAAATAAATCTAGCTATGTTTGGCGATAAGGTCCTAACAAAATTAATTTCGTCGAATTTGAAGACCGTTTGAAAAATGGTTTTTTTAATGGTCAATCCAATTCAATAGAAATTTCCAAACATGTTTTAATTTATCACGCACATATATTAATTCCAAAAATTATGGAAATTTAAATCTAGCAATAATTTGGCATTCCGAATCCAACAAAAGTGGTTTCGACAAAAATGGAGGTCGTTGCAAAATGGCTATTTTTAATAGCTTTGCTATTATTTTAAAAATGGAAATTTTAAATTATGACACATTTTCTGTTAAAATTTGTAAAATAAAATTTTTAAATTGGTTCTGATTTTCTGCGTTGTTACAATAACACTTGTCTTTTTGTTACTAGCAGAAATTTTCCAATTTCCATGTGGACAAGAGGGGATCACATTACTCGGTCTCTGAAATTACATAATCGGATTAGTGTGCCTTATCTTCTTTGGATGTTCACTAATTTATTATAAATTTATAATTGAACTAAATAATTGTTTAAAAATCTCGTAATTTAATTGTCCATTACTGTCTCTTACAAAGTCCCATATATATTACATAGCAGCCCACTTATAAATTTCTCTAAAACATGTTTCTTTTTAATGAATCTAACATACATTAAAATGCTATTTTTAATGTTTAAACATTTTCTCTAAAACATGTTTCTTTTTTTTAATGAATCTAACATACATTAAAAATGTTATTTTTAATGTTTAAACATTTTCTCTAAAACATGAATCTTTTTTTATGAATAACATACATTAAAAATGTTATTTTTAATGTTTAAACATTTTCTCTAAAAACATGTTTCTTTTCAATGAATCTAACATACATTAAAATGCTAATTTTAATGTTAAAACATTTTCTCTAAAACATGTTTCTTTCTTTTAATGAATCTAACATACATTAAAAATGCTATTTTTAATGTTTAAATATTTTCTCTAAAACATGTTTCTTTTTTGTGAATCTAATGTACATTAAAAATGCTATTTTTAATGTTTAAACATTTTCTCTAAAACGTATTTCTTTTTAACGAATCTAACGTACATTAAAATGCTATTTTTAATGTTCAAACATTTTCTCTAAAATGTGTTTCTTTTTTTAATGAATCTAACATACATTTAAAATGCAATTTTGAGACGACCCGAAACCCCGTACTGACGGCGGCAAGGGTAATCCTTGGAATATAACACATAAACAGATAGCAGCACAACAGAATTAAATAAATACACCAGATAATGAACAATAGAATATACTGGATAAACGTAATCATCAGAGTTACACAGTATACAGGAACATAGTTAGTACAAATACAGTTCAGCTATACATAAATGTCTACAACGGAAAACAAACATAATGTACAATAGGAGCTGAATAGCATAAAAAGAGATAAATAATATAATCCATCTTCAGCTCCAGCTATCCAGAGAAAGCCAGCCAGAACCTGAATACAAGGCTGCCCGTGTAGAAAAAGGGTGTAATAACCCGGAAATTCTGAGCCAGTTTAAAAAAAATTATTTTGGAAATTTTAGCGAATTTTGAATATTTAAAATGAATTATTTTAAATAATGTCGACGAGAAATTTATTTTGAGTATAATTCGAACGTATATATTTATACGCGTCGTTGTTAGAATATAAATATTTATATATAATTATAAATAGAATTGAAAATGGCGCGGTAGTTCGATAATTCGATTTCAAACTTCAATTGAATGTATCGGGTGCAAAACAATCCGGATTTTAGTGAAACCAAAAATAATAGGATCTATTTGATAATATCTTTCCAATGAATTCGAAAAATCGAAATTTCATAGCGGGAATCAAAAGATATGTCCAGTAGAAAATTCTGAATAGTCGCTATGGAATTCAGGCCCTTAAAAATGGGAATTTTGCAAACGACCTCGGTTTTCGACGAAACCACTTTTGTTGGATCCGTAGTGTCAGATTATTGCTAGATTCCAAATTTCATAATTTTTCGAATCAATATGTGAGCGTGGCAAAGGAAAACGCGTTTGACCAGCTTTAGTTGATTTTAATCGACTGGAAAATGGCCATTTTTCCAATGGTCTCAGAATTTGATGAAACTAGTTTTGTTAGGACCGTATCGGCAATACGAAGCTAGAAAATATTTTTCTGCAATTTATAGAGTTCATATGTGACCCCAGTAAATTGAAATGCGCATTCAAATTCAATATATAGAGTTATATGTTGATTTCAACGGAAACTGATCAAAACGATCGAATCAGCTTGCGATACATATCCCACTGTGTTCGGAATGGGGGTAATTAGCTATGGACGACAGGCGGTGGGCCTCGTTTCGAGGTCGGAATAAAAAGTTGCTTTTTGAAATAATTAAATAAATAAAAAAATAAATAGAAAACCCTCACCCCTCTCTCCCTATTACCTCCTTGCCCCCCTTTCACGTTTCAATTCAGAAATTAAAAGGAAAAAAAATAAAAAAAAAACAAAATCGAAATCGCCGCCCTCACCCCCCTCCCCGACGAGCCGCCGAGCCCCAAGGCGATCGCCGCCCGCACCTTCCCCCCTTCCCTCCATTCCCGCTTCCCTCCTCCTGAGACCACGAGCCCCCCCTCTCGAATCAAACCCATGCCCAGGCTCCCCCTAAACCCATCCGCCCCTCCGCCGCCTGCTAGAGGGCTCACCACCTCTGACCGCCCCTCTGAACTCCCTCCCGACAACCAGCAAGGCGCAGCAGCACCCCACGCCCCTTCTTCGACTTCGGCAGTGAGTTCTTCGTTTTTTTATTTTATTTTATCTTTTTATAATATATATAATCTCTATAGAATGGTCATACAAGAAAGAAAGGATCTTTTATTGTAGAGAGTTCAAAATATAATTTTTTATGATATGTAGAAGTTAAAAATATAATTTTTATCGCATGTAAAGGTTGAAAATATAATTTTTATATTATGTAGATAATAAAAATGTGATTTTTATATTATAGAAGAAATAAAAATAAAATCTTTATAGTTGAAAAGACGATATTTTTAAATATGAAAAGACTATATTTTTAAATATGAAAAGATGATATTTTTAAATATGAAAAGACGATATTTTTAAATATGAAAAGACGATATTTTGATATAAGTAGTGAAGTAAAAATATGATTTTTACTTCGATAAAAATATAAATTTTATATTGTAGAAGGATAAAAATATGATTTTTACATGGTAGGAACTATAAAAATATAATCTGTATAAGATAGAGGATAGTAAAAATATCACCTTTATATAGGTAGTGAAATAAAAATTGAATCTTTATATGTGAAAAGGCGAAGTCTTTATATATAATAGCGAAGTAAAAATTGGATTTTTATATATAATAGCGAAGTAAAAATTCGATTTTTATATATTGAATAACGAAGTAAAAATTCGATTTTTATATATTGAATAGCGAAGTAAAAATTCGATTTTTATATATTGAATAGCGAAGTAAAAATTAGATTTTTATATATTGAATAACAAAGTAAAAATTCGATTTTTATATATTGAATAGCGAAGTAAAAGTTCGATTTTTACATATGTAGAGAATACGGGCAACGAAAGTGATAAAATGGCGAGGACGATGAAGAATTCTATCAATGAAGAGACGTGGAATTGGGATAGCTATTGGTGAGAATTTCTCACTCTTCAATTTCTTTTCTAGTTATATATATATACTAGGATGCAGACGGTGCTTAGTAGCACCCGACACAATCGTCCACAGACCATGGACTTGTTTGTTTGGTTGTGTAGTTGGTTAGATTATTTGGTTTGAATTGAATTGTCTGGTGAAATGAATGGATTTGATTGATGTGTGAATGGCGTGGGCCTTCACTAGACCGGGGATAAGGCTAGGCCTCGTCCCGTTTCTAGTATCGTGCCGTTATGCCGCTGAAATTTTCTAAAATAAGTTAGAAAAATAAAGAAATCATTTTATTTAATAAATGAACTGAATAGAATATTTTCATAGGTTGAATAAAATGTTTTATCGTTAAAAATATAATTTTTAATGTGAAAGTGAATAAATAAATATTTATGAACAAATCGGCTGATTTGTTTATATACACTGATTTGACTGATATTGATTGGGTCGATAAATTTTACACATCGCCCAACTGCACAACTAAAATCTGTGTTTGATTGTTTGAAACCCCACACGGGTGTTGCGATGAAATTTGAAGTTCACTCATCCTGATTGATTAAATATGTCGATCGATTGATTGACAGGCTGTTATAGGCGTTAGATATCTATATTTGATGCTTATACAGTGTAGTGCACTTTGGTTGATGGTTGATTATTTTTCAATGCTATTATATACGTGTGATGTATGAAAATCCATATAATTAACATTATATGGTGATTGATTGGGCCTCATTCCAATTTAGAAAATAAAGAATATTATAAAATAAAGGTTCATGTGTTGACCGTACTCATCCGTTGAGATTAGCCATGTATTGAACGAAATATTTTAATAATAAAATTTACATCTTTATCATATATAAAATATATTAAATAACAAAAAGAGTCACACGTGGACAGTACTCATTCGTTGAGATTAGTCGTTTGTTGACAAAAATATAGATTCACGTATTGAATAGGACAAATATTCAATTATTGAATAGAATAACGGAATTATTGAAATATATAAAGCCGTGTTGATTAGAGATGCGCTATTTTGATGCGAACGATATTTATATCGATTATATTCGTTTTTATATTTGAATTGAATCGAATAGAAAACCAATTTGAATTGAGTATGAAACGAATTCGAAATGAATTGAATATAAAATGAATATGAATTGAATATAAAACGAATTTGAATTGAATTGAAAACGAATTCGAATTGAATTGAAAAGAAAATGAATTCGAATAAAATTAAAATCGATTTGAATTGAAATCAAATAGAAAAGAAAGTAAAAAGAATTTATAATAGAAAATTCAATTTTGATTTGAATTTGAAATGGAAGTTGAAATTGTTTTTGAAACGAATTTAAAACTATTTATAAAATTCGTTTTAAATAGAAATCGACGAAATATATATTATATATATATAATATAATGGCCTGAATAGAACGCGCCGCGCTGCGGCAGTTCGTGAATTTCGACCATTTATTTCAAACGGACACTACGGGAGATCCGACCGTCGGATCCTCCTAAAACCGGAACCGTTGGGTTCGTATCGAAAAGAGCTTTCTAATGAATATTAGAAATTTAAAATCTAACAGTTGGATTTTGAGATACGTCCAAATCAAATTTGGAAAAGGTCGCTGTAAGTGCAGTTCGATGGCCGTTGTTGGAAATCGACTGTACGGGCCTTGATAAAATTATTAAAAATAGTAATGTTTTGTGTAAAATCATAAGAAATGATTTGGGGAAAATTGGGATGAAAAACTCCACATTTGAAAAGATAAAAATAGATTTTTATCGGAATGAACTAGTTTTGAACTAAAATTAAAACCCATTTATTTTTAAATAAATAAATTGGATTTGAAATGAATTGTAA
Source organism: Allium sativum (assembly GCA_030737875.1). Taxonomy (NCBI): domain Eukaryota; kingdom Viridiplantae; phylum Streptophyta; class Magnoliopsida; order Asparagales; family Amaryllidaceae; genus Allium; species Allium sativum. The sequence goes on along the minus strand of CM060916.1, from coordinate 92,668,529 downwards.
ATAGAATTGATGTGGGTTTATCGTGAACAGTGTTTTAAATAACACCAGTTTTTTAACCCGATAATAAATAGAATGTGATTTGGGTTTGTCGTGAACTGTGTTTTAAATGACATTAGTTCTTTAACCCAGTAAAAGGAGTTTTAACGAATCTGCAATTAGATTGATATGTGAATTTATAATCTAAATTATCAAATTTAGAAAGTGAGCGAGAATGGAGTATCACCAGTTTTTGCTCCAAAGCGATAGTTAAATCTTTAATTAGATTTGAACGTGGAATGGTAATTAATTTTACCGACAACATTGTGGTGTTAGATATGGAGTATTACCAGTTTTGCTTCATGGGATGAATAGGTTGGGATTGGGAAATAAAATAAATAATTACATCGGTGTGGTTCGCTAATCTCGACTAGTTTGGAAAACCATAATTTGGTTTGATATGACATCCAAAGGAAGATTAAAGGATAAATTTTAAAGAATTTATCTTGGATAAAATTAATGGTAACCTTTCCCTAAGAGTATGAAATTTAGAAACTAGCGGTAGGTTAGTTAAGAAGAATGGTTTCCTGGATATTGATCTGATGTTGGTTTCGGCCTTCGGGGTTAGTATTTGGGGAATTGCTCTCTTACTTATTTACGGTTAGTGACTAATGAATTGGAATGAGGCGTATGTTATGTTTGTGTAACATTTGTTTTTAATATACGTGGGTTGTTCGGAAAGTCCGGGTTTATACCCATTCTGAATAACCGATTCGACGATATGTCGAAGATGAAGACGGTGGTTGAAGACCGGAAGTCTTCACATCGTTTGGGTGATTACTAATGATCTTGATTGGGCTGTACACCCAAGATGAGGGAATCAGTTGGTTGTCGTCCAGACGTACTTGGAGATCGATGGATATGCGAGAAAAGTGCCTCCGGTTTCGTTCAGACCCAGAACGAACTTGTAAATGGATTGTGTGTCTGACATTGGATTTTATTCTGTGTTGATTGATTTCTGTTAAATATATATCCGTTTGGCGGCGGAGAATTTATTCTTTTGCTTAACGCCCTTCTCTGAGACGTACGAGCTTAGAGGTTATATATCGATGGACATCAGTCGAATGGCATGAATTGCCTGTGTGGCATGCTGAGTTGCATAGATCAAGGCTTCTGTTGAAAAGCAAAGTCTTGTGGTTGATGATCAAAGCACGGCCTACGTGGCAGCTTTGTGTATAACGTGAATTCGCGAGCCTCACACCTCGGTATGAGTTAAAAATGGGATAAGGACTACAGGGAGAGCACGACGTTTCTTTTTACTTTGGTGGTGTCAGTGACTTACCAGCCCTGACATTTATATACTTTTCACCTATGTGGTTGTTGGATGAGGCGCCTCGATTTTAGGTCTGTAAGGACCGGGAAACGTGTGTTCAGGCATAATTAATCCTCAAACGTAAGAGAGGACCAGCCCTGAAGCATCCAGGGGTTACCCAGAGTGTGTAGTCCCGAGGCATTTGCTAGAGTGTCTCGAAGCGGAGAGGAGCTTGCCCCTTGCCTCGACTCATGACGGAAATCCAATTACCAATACGTGTGTTTCGGCTTTATTTGTAGAGCCTAGTATGGAGACATAGTGGTATGGGGCACTTATGCCGTCTATGATTTATATTTATGATTGAAATTGTTTTGACACTATACACTTATTATAGTATCAAATGATTTGTTTTAAACGTAGCAAGCATGTTTGGCTATTATAAGGGAAAACCCTATCCTCCGGCTTGCGTTGCATTGTGTGATGGGACCTGGGTCTTATAATAGCTTCATTTTTCGAAAAAAGCATTGCGCTGTTTATTCTATGCACTGGTATTCTTGAGAGGAAACCCGTTCCGTGTTATACGGCGTGGTCCCTTGAATTACTCTCTTTTAAAATTGAATTAATAACTGTTTTAGTTCTCACACCAGTCACATGACTGACCTGGAGTTTATTGTTTTAACCTAAACTCTGGGTGCCCCTATTTTCCGCACGGGCAGCTAGTAGTTTTGGTTTTGCAGATTTATATTCATAGGATCCTGGTTTACAGCTGGAATGATATCCGGAAAGCTCTGTATCCGTATATCACATTCAGTTGTGTTTTATATTGTTTTTCCGCTCCTATGTAATTTATTGTAATCTCTGATATTTATCGAATGTAATTTATTCATTTATACTCTGTATATTCTTGTATCTGATGGAATTGTTGTAATAGCAATGAAATGTTCTTTCGCCTGCGTTCTTTTGTGTGTTGTTCTCAAGGTAATCCGGGCTTTCCTTCACGGGGAAGTTACGGGTCGCTACAAAGGGGCACCCGAGTTTGAAAGTGAAACAAACTACGAGTCAGTCATGAGACTGGTATGAGAAATCTACTCAACACATTTATAATATGGCTAATCTCGGGACCACGCCACTTTTGTGGAACGGGTTTACTCCATTGGATTGCCAGTGCTTTAAAACAAATCATTCTTTTAAACATCGCAATGCTTTTTATAAAAATGAAGCCATTATAAGACTCAGTTCCCATCACACAATGCTGTGAAAACCCGTAACTTCCCCGTAAAGGAAAGCGGCGGATAGTTCGAGAACAAGCCACAACAGAATGCATACAAAAGAACATTTCATTGTATATTACAACAATGCATCAGATTACAAGAATATACAGAGTATAAATGAATATTACACAGAAATATCAGAGATTTAAATTACATTTAAATACATAGCAGCGGAAAATAATACAATACACAACTAGAAGTAGATATACGGATACAAAGCTTTCCAGATATCGTTCCAGCTGTAAACCAGGATCCTGTGAATATAAATCTGCAAAACCAAAACTACTAGCTGCCCGTGTCAAAATAAGGGCACCCAGAGTTTAGGTTAAAACAATAAACTCCAGGTCAGTCATGTGACTGGTGTGAGAACTAAAACAGTTAATCTTTATTTTAAAAGTTAGGTAAATCAAGGGACCACGCCGTATAACACGGAACGGGTTTCCTCCCAAGAATACCAGTGCATAAAACAAACAGCGCAATGCTAAATAAAGAAAAATGAAGCTGTTATAAGACCCAGGTCCCATCACACAATGCAACGCAGCCGAGGATAGGGTTTTCCCTTATAACAGCCAAAGAATGCTTGATACGTTTAAAACAAATCATTTGATACTATTATAAGTGCATAGTATATAAAACAACTTCAAATCATAAGTATCAATCATAGGCGGCATGGGTACCATATATCATGTCGCCACATATAGGTTTACAAATAAAACCGCAAATGTCACGTATTTGGAAATTGGATTTCCGTCTATGAACCGAGGCAAAAGATAGTCCTCAACCGATTCGAGACTGTCTAGCCCGAGTCTCAGGATCAGAGCTCAAGTGACCCTTGGATCGTCAGGGCCGGTCCACCGATGTGGATTAAAATGCCTGAACACTACGTTTCCCCGCCCTTTGGGGCGTATGTGAGCCAACTAAATGACTCCATCGGTTCGATAACGACCGATCAATCCGAGGCGCCTCGCAACAGCAACAACCACATAAGTCAAACTCGTCAGGGCGTGTAAAACCACTGACGCCACCTTTTAGCTAGAAGGAAACGCATGCCCTCCCTGAGGTCCGTCTCCCGTTTTTGGTTCATACCGGGTGTGAAACACGCGAAGTAACCGTTACACAAAGCTACGCCACAAAGGCCTTGCTTTGATCATCACCACAAGACTTTGCTTTTCAACAGAAGCCTCGATCAATTGCCACTTAGGCATGCCACACAGGCAATTCACTCCATGCGTTTGATATCCATCAATATATAACCCCTAAGCTCGTACGTCTCAGAGAAGGGCGTTAAGCAAGAGAATAAATTCTCCGCCGCCAAGCAGATATATATTTAATAGAGATCAATCCCACGGACTAAAATCCAATGTCAGACACACAGTCCATTTACAAGTCCGTTCTGGGTCTGAACGAAACCGGAGGCACCTAGTACCCCGCATATCCATCGATCTCCAAGTACGTCTGGACGATCACTAACTGTTTCCATCTTCTTGGGTGTACAGCCCAATCAATATCATCAGTAATTACCCAAACGACGTGAAGACCTCCGGTCTTCGACCATCGTCTTCATCTTCGACTTATCGTCGTATCAGTTATTCAGAATGGGATAAACCCGGTCTTTCCGAATAACTCGCGTATACTTTAAATAAGTGTTACACAAACACAACATACGCCTCATTCCAATTCATTAGTCACTAACCGTAAATTAATCAAGAGAATAATTCCCCAAATATTAACCCCGAAGGCCGAAACCAACATCAGATCAATATCCAGAAAACCATTCTGCTTGGCTAACCGACAGTCAGTTTCTAAATTTCACATTCATAGGGAAAGGTTCCCATTAATTTTATCCAAGATAAATTCCTTGAATTTATTCTTTAATCATCTTTTGAATTTCGATTCAACTAGTCGGAATTAACGGACCTTACCGAAGTAATCATTTGTTTTAATTTCCCAATCCCAACCTATTCATCCCATGAAGTAAAAACTGGTTATACTTCATATCTAACACCACGGTGTTATCAGTAAATTCAATTACCATTCCACGTTCAAATCTAATTAAAGATTTAACTATCGCCTGAAGCAAAACTGGTGATACTCCATTTTCGATCATTTCAATCTAATTAAAGATTCATTAAAACTCCACTTAGTTTTAATCTTCGACTGGGTTAAAGAATCAGTGTCATTTAAAACACGGTTCACGATAAACCAAAAATCACATTCCATTAATTATCGGGTTAAAGAACAAGTGTTATTTAAAACACTGTTCACGATAAACCCAAAAATCATTCCATTAATTATCGGGTTAAAGAACAAGTGTTATTTAAAACACTGTTCACGATAAACCCAAAAATCAATACCAATTCAATTCCAATTAAATATCATTTAATTGGTACACTTCATTAAATCTAAATAAAAAGATTTAATCTTTTCTCAACTGGGTTCAAGAACAGTGTTAGTGAAGACACCATTCACGACAAACCCAAATCACATTTGATATTCAATATAAGGCTCTGAATAGAAAATATATCGGCTTATATTCAATATCAAATTCTACGATTAACAAATGTCGTATTGGAAATAACGATATAAATATATATCTTTCAAATTTCCATAACAACATCTGTATAATCACGAATTCCAACATCGAAATATTCCGAAGACAATTTCGATTCAAATCCACTCCAATGCAATCATTGGAAATTCTGGTTATTTTTAAAACCCTTTTCAAATTCAATTTATTTATTTAAAAATAAATAGAATTATATTTCTAGTTCAAAACTAGTTCATTTCGATAAAAATCTATTTTTATCTTTTCAAATATGGAGTTTTTCATCCCAAATCTTCACAAATCATTTCTTATGATTTTACACAAATTATTACTATATTTAATAATTTTATCAAGGCCCGTACAGTCGATTTCCATCAATGGCCATCGAACTGCACTTACAGCGACCTTTTTCGAATTTGATTTGGACATAATTCCAAATCCAACCGTTAGATTTCTAATTTCTAATATTCGTTATAAAGCTCTTTTCGATACGAACCCAACGGTTCCGGTTTTAGGAGAATCCGACGGTCGGATCTCCCGTAATGTCCGTTTGAAATAAATGGTCGAAATTCACGAACTGCCGCTGCGCGACGCGTTCTATTCAGGCCATTATATTATATATATAATATATATAATATATATTTCGTCGATTTCTATTTAAAACGAATTATATAAATAGTTTTGAATTCGTTTCAAAAACATTTTCAACTTCCATTTCAATTCAAATCAAAATTGAATTCTTCTTTATAAATTCGTTTTAAAATTCATTTCTATTCAATTCAAATTTCAATTCAATTTGAATTCGTTTTCAATTCAATTCATTTCGAAATCGTTTTCAATTCAATTCATTTCGAAATCGTTTTCAATTCAATTCATTTCGAAATCGTTTTCAATTCAATTCATGTCGAAATCGTTTTCAATTTAATTCATTTCGAAATGAATAAAATCGGTATAAATATCGTTCACGTCAAAATGGCGTCAATCTAATCAATACGGCTTAATAAATTTCTATTTTCAAATATTCTATTTCAAATATTTCTTTTTCAAAATAGTTGTTATTATCAAAATATTTCGTTCAACACATGACCAATCTCAATGGATGAGTACTGTCAATACATGAACCTTTATTTTATATTGATATTCTTTATTTTCTACATTGGAATGAGGCCCAATCAATCACCATATAATGTTAATTATATGGATTTTCATACAACACATGTATACTAGCATTGAAAAATAATCAACCATCAACAAAAGTGCACTACACTGTATATAAGCATCAAATATAGATATCTAACGCTTATAACAGCCTGTCAATCAATCGATCGACATATTTAATCAATCAGGATGAGTGAACTTCAAATTTCATCCTAACACCCGTGTGGGGTTTCAAACAATCAAACACAGATTTTATTTGTGCAGTTGGGCGATGTGTAAAATTTATCGACCCAATCAATATCAGTCAAATCAGTGCATATAAACAAATCGGCCGATTTGTCTATAAATATCTATTTATTCACTTTCACGTTAAAAATTATATTTTTAACGATAAAACATTTTATTTTAACATATGAATTTCTATTCAGTTCATTTATTCAATAAAATTGATACTTTTATTTTTCTAACATATTTTTAGAAAATTTCGGCGGCAAAACGGCACGATACTAGAAACGGGACGAGGCCTAGCCTTATCCCCGGTCTAGTGAAGGCCCACGCCATTCACCCATCAATCATTCAATTCATTTCACCACACAATTCAATTTCAATCAAATAATCTAACTAATTTTTGCAATCAAACAAACAAGTCCATGGTCTGTGGACGATTGTGTCGGGTGCTACTAAGCACCGTCTGCATCGTAGTATATATATATAACTAGAAAAAGAAACTGAAAGGTGAGAAGTTCTCACCGATAGCTATCCTAACTCCACGGCACTTCTAATGCAGGAAATCTTCACTGTTCTCCTCTCTAATCACTTTCTTCGCCCGTAGCCACTACATATATAAAATCATATTTTTACATCGATGTTCGATATATATAAAAATCATATTTTTACTTTGCTATTCAATATATAAAAATTATATTTTTATCACGCTATTTTCCATATAAAGATTTCGCCTTTTCTAAAATAAAGATTTCGCCTTTATAAAAACATAGACTTCGCCTTTTCAAATTTAAAGATTTCATCTTTATAAAAATCTCATTTTTATTTTTCTACACATATAAAGATGATATTTTTAGTATTCCTATCATGTAAAAATTATATTTTCACTTCTCTATCTAAACAAAAATCATATTTTTATAGTCGCTATATAGTAAAGACTATATCTTTAATACTTTAAAAATATAAAAATCATATTTTTAATTCTTCTACATAATAAAGATTATATTTTTATACCTCCTACATAATAAAGATCGAATTTTTATTATCTATATTATATAAAAATTATATTTTTAACTTCTCTTTATTATAAAAAATTATATTTTAACTCGCTATATATATGTAAAAGATCACATTTTTAATACGCTTTCATGACAACAAAAATCCCCTCTTTATACATTGTTATATATAATAAAAATCTGTTCTTTATACAACGATATGTAAAATAAAAATCCTTTCTTTTAGATGCAAAAATCCTTCAGGAAATAAGTAAATAAATTAAAAATAAATAAAAACTTACAACGCCTGCAATTCGAGGGGGTCGTTTGTTGGTCGTTGGGGTTTGTGGAGTCTCGTCGGTTGCTGGAGGGCGGTTGCCTCGTTGGTGCTCGCGGAGTCTGGGGAGGGATGCGCGGTGGCTACTGGTGCCAGGCGGAGGCGGCGAGCTGGCTTGCGAGGCTAGGGGTTGGGCTCGGTTTGGGGGATTAGGGTTTTGGGGTTTTGCCGTCACGAGAAGGAGAGGGCGAGGCAGATCGGAAGGGGGAGGGGTGAGGCGCTGCACCTCCGGCGGCCTGCCGGTGGTCATGACGACGAACGGAGGGTGGCGATGGAAAGGATCGATCGATTCTTTTTTTTTTTTCAATTTTAAAATGATACCGGGGGGGGGGGCAGAGTTAAAAAAGGGGGGAGATAATTTTTTTTTTAATTATTTTATTTGTAAAATGTTGACTTTTTACATACGACCTCTAAAAGAGGTCCACCGCCTGTCGTCCATAGCGTTTTACCCCCATTCCGAACACAATGGGATATGTACCGCAAGCTGATTCAATCGTTTCAATCAGTTACCGTTAAATTTACATTTAAATCTATATATTGAATTTTAAACGCGCATTTCAAATTACCGGGGTCGCATACGAACTTTAAAAATTCTAGAAAAATATTTTCTAGCTTCGTATTGACGATACGGTCCTAACAAAACTAGTTTCGTCGAATTCTGAGACCGTTGGAAAATTGGCCAATTTCCAGTCGATTAAAATCAACTGAAACTGGTCAAACGCGTTTTCCTTTGCCACGCTCACATATTAAATCGAAAAATTATGAAATTTGAAAACTAGCTATAACTTTACATCACGGATCAAACAAAACTGGTTTCGTCGAAATCCGAGGTCGTTTGCAAAATGTCTATTTTTAAGGGCCTGAATTCCATAGCGACTATTCAGAATTTTCAACTGGATATATCTTTTGATTCCCGCTATGAAATCTTGATTTTTCGGATTCGTTGGAAAGATATCATCAATTAGATCCTAATGATTTTTGTTTCACTAAAATCCGGAATGTTTTGCACCCGGTACATTCAATTGAAGCTTGAAATCGAATTATCGAACTACCGCGCCATTTTCAATTTCTTTTATAATTATATATAAATATTTATATTCTAACGACGACGTATATAATATATACGTCGAATTCAATTCAAAATAAATTTCTCGCCGATATTATTTAAAATAATTCATTTTAAATAATCAAAATTCGCTAAAATTGCCAAAATAAAATTTTTAAACTGGCCCAGATTTTCGGGTTGTTACATAACACAAACTGGAGGATATAGTTTTACCTTATAATAGCCAAAATATGCTTGATACGAATAAAACAAAAGCATTTGTTATTATTACTAGTGTTTACATGTTTCAAAAACAATTTCGAATCATAACTATCAATCATAGACGGCATGGGTACCATATATCATGTCGCCATATATATATACAATCAAAACCGCACGATGTCGTATTTGGAAATTGGATTTCCGTCATGAACCAAGGCAAAAGATAGTCCTTACCGACTTCGAGACTCTCTAGCCCGAGCCTCAGGCAAGTACTCAATCAAGCCTTTGGATCGTCAGGGCCGGTCCACCAATGTGGATTAAAATTCCTGAACAATGCGTTTCCCCGCCCTATGGGGCGTAAATAAGCCAACGAATGACTCCATCGGACCCGGATCATCCGATCTAACCAAGGCGCCTCACAATAGTAACAACCACATAAGTCAAACTCGTCAGGGCGTGTAAAACCACTGACTCCACTTCTAGCTAGAAAGAAACGCATGCCCTCCCTGATGTCCTCTCCCGTTTCTGGTTCATACCGGGATGTGAGGCTCGCGATTTCACGTTATACACAAAGCTACGCCACACAGGCGGTGCTTTGATCATCACCACAAGACTTTGCTTTTCAACAGAAGCCCTGATCACTGCATCTTAGCATGCCACACAGGAAACTCACACCATGCAATTGATGGCTATCAATCACACAGAATAAATTCCAATGTCAGACACACTGTCCATTTGCAAGTCCGTTCTGGGTCTGAACGAAACCGGAGGCACTATATACCTCGCAAACCCATCAATCACCACGTACATCTGGACGATCACCACTCATTATCCATATTTCGGGATGCCTCCCAATCAGGACCTCGGTTACCATCCAAACGAGGTGAAGATCTCCGGTCTTCGACCACCGTCTTCATCTTCGATTTCTTATCGTCGATTCAGTTATTCAGAATGGGATAAACCCGGTCTTTCTGAGCAACTCATGTATATAATAAACAAGTGCAACACTAACATACATAAGCATCATTTCAATTCATTAGTCACTAACTGTCAATCAGTAAGAGAACGATTTCCCAAATATTAACCCCGAAGGCCGAAACCAACATCAGATCAACACCCAGGAAACCATTCGACTTAGCCAACCTTCAGTTAATTTCTAAATTTCACATCCATATCGCTTATAATATTTTATAACGATTTATCGCTATTTTTATTTATTTTAAAAAAGCCAATTTATTCAAAACGACGCTTCGGGCCATAACGCGGCCGTGGCGCTGTTTTTCTTTAGATTTGATTTACACATATCTGAAAATCTAACCGTTGGATCTTCACAAAATTTACATCATTAGAAAGATCTTTTCAAAACGAATCCAACGGTTCCAGTTTCGGGAAAATCCGACGGTCGGATCTCCCAGTACAATCGTTTGAAGTTTCGATTTCAAAATACGAACTGCAGCGTCATTATTCGATTAAATATAATTATATATATATATATAAATATACTCGATTTTGGCGCTGTTTTTCTTCAGATTTGAATTAAAAATTCCGGACAATCTAACCGTTGGATTTTTACAAAGTTGGTGCCGTTGGAAAGATATTTCCAAAGCGAAGCCAACAGTTGCGGTTTCGGGAAAATTTGATGGTCGAATCTCCCGCACTATTCGTTTGAAATCACGGTTTCAAAATACGAACTGCAGCTTCGTTATTCGATATATTTTAATTCTATTTATATATATATATGGATTCTTCGATTTCAAAGCTATATTCTTTTCATACATTTGATAAAAATTATATTTTTATCTAACTGTCTTCTATTTCAACACTTCACTATTTTTATCAATTCATGTATATAATAAAAATGTGATTTTTAATGTAAAACAATTTATTTCAAAACTCGACTATTTTATGTATTTCATATAGGTGATAAAAATAGGATTTTTATTATAAAACTATTTATTTCAAAACAAGATTATTTGATATAGTTCATATCGATGATAAAAATTGGATTTTTATTATAAAACAATTTATTTCAAAATATGAATACCATTCAACACATGAATTTCAATCCAACGAATGAATATCGATTCAACACATGAAAGTTTTCTATAGTTTATACATATAGATAAAAATGTGATTTTTATATTTAAAACACGAATACCATTCAACACATGAATTTCTATCCAACGAATGAATATCGATTCAACACATGAAGGTTTTCTATAGTTTATATATAGAGTAAAAATGTGATTTTTATATTTAAAACACGAATACCACTCAACACATGAATTTCAATCCAACGAATGAATTTCAGTTCAACACATGTAGGTTTTCTATAGTTTATATATATAGATAAAAAGGTAATTTTTATATTTAAAACACGAATACCATTCAACACATGAATTTCTATCCAACGAATGAATATCGATTCAACACATGAAGGTTTTCTATAGTTTATATATATAGAGTAAAAATGTGATTTTTATATTTAAAACACGAATAGCATTCAACACATGAATTTCTATCCAACGAGTGAATATCGATTCAACACATGAAGGTTTTCTATAGTTTATATATATAGAGTAAAAATGTGATTTTTATATTTAAAACACGAATACCATTCAACACATGAATTTCTATCCAACGAATGAATTTCAATTCAACACATGAAGGTTTTCTATTTAACGAATAAATATAGTTTCAACAAATGAAAATAGTTCTAACACATGAATATTATTCAAAATGTCGGCAGCATAACAGCAGGGTAGTTAAAACCGGGACCGTCCCTAGTACGGCTCCTCGCTATACCTTAAAACCTCGCGGTTTTTGACAATGGGGATTCATGCATCTAGTTCGCATGCAGGCAGCATGTATATTTATTTCATTTCCACAAACTATTCCTATGTGGTTTCAACCAAATAATTCTCAACCACAAACGGGTATTTTTCAACCACAAGCAATTCCAATCAACCATTCGCTATCAATCAATTTTCACACCAATCACAACCAATAATTATCGTCCATGGTTTGTGGACGAGGGGCGTATATATATATATATAGCATTTCACTTCTATTTCAATACATATATAATTTTTACAACGCATATATAACTTATACATCGAACGTACTACTTATACAACGCTTATACAAGAGGTGTACAACGCTTATATAACTCATACATCGACTATATAATTTATACATCATCGTTTTCCATATCGTTTATAAATTAGAAATCTCACATTAGGTTCCACTCCTCCAAAAATAGCAGAAGGCTCAGAAAAATATGCGGTCTCTTCTAGAATGTAGAAGACGTCCACACGAGTCCACTGTCTCTTGTTTCACTGAATTTCGTCAATACACGAAAAAGATATGATTTTTCAAAGTTTGCAACGGTTTAAAGGTGTTAAAACTGTTGAAAAAAAATCTGGCCGCATACCTCAGATTGGGTTCGAAACTAGGTTTCGAATTTTCTTCCAAACCGTGTAGCTAGTGGTCGATCGGCCAATGCAGCAGCGTAGCGCTTGGTGAGGCGCACCTGCGCCAAGGTGTGGGGTCCATCTCGCAGCTCCGACGAGGGCGGAAATGGCGAAGAGGCGGGTTGACTTCAGGGGCATGATTCACGAAATATACTCCACGATTGAGAGCATGGTTGGTATAGATTTGAAGGTGAGGAGGAGTACTACAAAAAGTTGAACTTGGGCAGTGGGTTTCGTTGATCGGAGCGGCCAGAAATTGGCCTGGAAGCGGCGAACAATAGCCATTGTCGAATCGAGGGTTACGGGGGGGGTTTGATTTTTTTATTTTATTTAATTTATGAAAGAATTTTCCTATTGGTCGATATATATATTTATTCAAAAATTGGGGTTTTCTTAAACGAACTCGAAATCAAACCCAACGACTGTCGTCCCTAGTGTTTTACCCCCATTCTGAACACAATGGGATATGTTTCGTAGGCCCATTCGACCATTTCAGTCATTTTTCCTTCAAATTAAAATATAAAACATTCAATATTAAATTTGAACGTACATTTCAATTTGCCAGGGCCACAAACTGATTCGAAAAATTCCAGAAAAATAAATCTAGCTATGTTTTGACGATACGGTCCCAACAAAACTTGTTTCGTCGAATTCTGAGACCGTTTGAAAAATGGCCCATTTCTAGTTGATCCAATTTAAATGTAATTGACCAAAACACATTTTCCTTTGCCACGCTCACATACTAGCTTCAAAAATTATGAAATTTGAAACCTAGCAATAACTTCACATCTCGGATCCAACAAAAGTGGTTTCGTCGAATTCCGAGGTCGTATGCAAAATGGCCATTTTCACGGGCTATATAAATTCCATAGCGACCTTTCTGCAAATTCATTTGGCCATAATTTTTCTTTCTACTATGAAACTCCATTTTTCAGATTCGTTAGAAAGGTATTCACTAACAGATTTAAATATTTTTGGTTTAACTCAAATCTGTTTTGTTTTGCACTCGGTATAGTCCGACAAAGTTTAAATTCCATTTTTGAAACTGCAACGCCTTTTTAGGCCTTGTTTATAATTAGATTTAATTATATTCGTTTTCAAACGTCGATTCAAACTCACTTTTCATTGATATTATTTAAAATATTTATTTTAAATATTTAAAATCCATTATTTTAGCCAATTTAAAAATTTTTAATTGGTTCATATTTTCCGGGTCGTTACAATCTCCCCCACTTAAAACTTTTCGTCCCCGAAAAGAAACAAAGTCGAAAGAGGTTTGATTAATCAACTCTACGTTCAATCTGGCTTCCATTCTCCAACTTTTCAATTTCTGAGAATTTTCAAATTCTTCAAAAAATTGGCTAACACCCGGAATTTTCGAAAAATTTCGCCATAACCTCCTTTGTACAGGGAGAGGTTTAGAAATTTATTGGGCCGTATTAGGTACCCAATAAATCCTAATAAGCATACACATATTTATAGTGATATATTCTGGTGTTTACAGGGGAGCGTGTATAGATAATAACTCCAGAGAATAAATTCTCGTCACCCTGTCAAAGCCTGAGGGAGTGTGTATTTTAAATGCTCCAGAGGATAAATCCTCGTCACCTCGTCCCGTGTGGGAAATAAATAATCCATGTTCCGTATCTAATAACTAGAGAGATGTGATTATTGTCAACTCCAGACTCATGTGGGGTTTTTATTAATCTGGCAATTTTATCGTTACAATTTAAATAGTCCATATCAGTCATCAGTTCAACCTGTAAAATATAGTCATCGCCATACAAACCTCTCGCTCGTATGGTAAATCTTCCACATCGCCACACAAGCTCCAAATGCTTATGTGGTATATGATGAAGTATGCCATGTAATGTAGTTCAAAATTAATTGGTACTATCTTATGGCGATATTTATAATTACACACAGAATAACCAGCACTCCGCATCCAATGGCATTCATATGAGTTGATATAATAATATTTCGCATTCAACTCATTAAGGTTTACCTATTTTTCGGGCACGCAAATAAAATCTTTACTCAACAGCTATCCATTTACCTGTTCAAACATATATAATGCACAAGGATATATTTCTAACTATTTTCTAATCAGTTCAATGTGTGATTTAATCGAATAAATTCTACCATTCATTCTCTTATTAATTAAATTAACTATCGTTTCTATAATTTTAATTAATCTAATTCTACTATCACACAACACAAACAACAATCAATTTGTTTTTAACTTTTCAAAAATATACTAATCAATTTCTATACTCTCTTAAAATCATTCAGACTATAGAATTAAAAGTGCACATCCATTGAAAGAAAATAACAACAGAGTAGAGAATTAATTGGTAATGCAAAGTATGGTACATGTACCTTGCCCCGGAGTCAATCAGAGATATCCACTCGACGTCTAGGATAGGCTTTCTGAATGCTCTCCTCAGTTTCCCAAGTACAATCTCGCGGATCTCCCCTCCATTGCACTTTGACTAAGTGAACTTTCTTGTTCCTCAGCTCTATGGTTTCTTTGTCGATGATCTTTAGCGGCTCTCTTCTCACAGCTAATTTTGGAGTAATTTCAATATCCTGTTGAGCTGCTTCTTCCACGATCAAGTCTGAATCATGAACGTGCTTTCGAAGTTGAGATATGTGGAATACATCATGAACTCCAAGCAACCAATCAGGCAATTTAACCTTATAAGCGAGGGTTCCGATCCATTCCAGAATAGGAAACGGACCAATGAATTTGGGCGCCAACTTCCCAGTTTTACCTAACCGGATAACTCCTCTCATCGGCGATACTTTCAAATATACATAGTCGCTAACTGCAAACAATATATCTCTCCTTCTCTTGTCGGCATAGCTCTTCTGTCGGCTTTGAGCGGCGAGTAATCGTTTCTTAATAAAATCGACTTTGTCGGCAACTTCTCAAATCATATCTGGCCCCAACACAAGTCTATTTCCGGGTTCGACCCAACAAGCAGGAGAACGGCACGGTCTACCATATAATGCTTCGAATGGCGACATTGTCAGACTCGCCTGGCAGCTGTTGTTATATGAGAACTCAGCCAAATGCAGATGGTCTTCCCATGATCCACCGAAATCTAGAACACAAGCCCGCAATAGATCTTCTAAAATACGATTCACCCTCTCAGTCTGACAGTCTGTCTGAGGATGATAAGCGGTGCTCAAGTTCAGCTTCGTTCCCAGCTCTACTTGAAATGCCTCCCATAATTTACTAGTAAATATTGTATCTCTATCACTGACTATACTGAGTGGCACTCCATGTAGTCTAACTATTTCCTTGAAGTATATCTGCGCCAGACTCTGAGCAGTTCAGTTTGATCTGACAGGTATGAAATGGGCGGTCTTCGAGAAGCGATCTACGATCACCCAAATACTGTCATTTCCTTTTCTGGTTCTGGGCTAACCATCTATGAAGTCCATGGAAATATGCTCCCACTTCCAACCAGGAACGTCTAGCGGTTGCAATAATCCAGCCAGTTTCTGTTGGTCGCTCTTGACTAGTTGGCAAGTAGGGCATCGGCTAACATATAAAGAAATGTCCCTCTTCATCGACTTCACCAGAAAGTGCGTTTGATGTCATTATACATTTTTCTTACTCCCGGATGGATACTAAGTTTTGACTTGTGGCATTCATCCAGTAATTCCTTTCGGAGCTCAGGAATGTTAGGAACACAAATTCGACCTTTCAGCCTTAGAATCCCCTCATTATCAACTTGGAAACTCGAGGGTTCGCCCTTCTGAATTATCTCCCTGATCTTCTGAATGAAGTGATCATCCTTCTAAAGAGCAGATATTTTATCTAATAATGAAGTCGTGATAATAAAACTAGCGATCATTTCATTCTTTCGGCTTAACGCATCGGCCACGACATTGGCTTTCCCTGGAGTGTATATAATCTCAAAATCGTATGCTGCAAGGAACTCTAGCGAACGTTGCTGCCTCAGATTCAAGTCTTTCTGGGTGAACAGATACTTTAACGACTGGTGATCTATAAATAGTTCAAATCTCTCACCCAGAAGATAGTGTCTCCAGATTTTCAAGGCGAATACTATATCCAATAACTCAAGATCATGAGTTACGTAGTTTTTCTCATGCGGCTTCAGCTGACGGCTAGCATAAGCAATCACTTGACCTCTTTGCATTAACACTACGCCAAGGCCTTCTCTAGAAGCGTCAGTCCAGACTTTCAAATCCTGATCGCCATCTATGATGGTTAACACTGGAGCTGTCGTTAATCTTAACTTTAGCTCTTTAAAAGCCTCTTCACTTTCTGGAGTCCATTTGAATTAAGAGTGCTTCTTTGTAAGCTTCGTTAAGTGACCAGATATATTCGAAAAGTTTTTAACGAACTTTCGGTAATAACTAGCCAATCCGAGAAAACTGCGGACTTCTGTTGGAGTACTAGGTTGTTTCCAATTTTGAATAGCCGTGATTTTACTTGGATCCCCGGCAATTCCTTCTTTCGATACAACGTGGCCCAGAAATTTCACTTCATCTTGCCAGAATATGCATTTGGACAGTTTGGCTTTCAATACATTCCGTCTCAGAATTTCTAGAACCTATTCCAGATGCTTTTCTTGTTCGGCCTTTGATTTAGAGAAGATTAGAATATCGTCAATAAAACCCTGAACAAATTTATTCAGGAATCCTATGAACACTCTATTCATCAAATCGACGAAGTATGTTGGAGCGTTACATAAGCCGAACAGCATTACTAACCACTCGTAGAATAAGTCTGGACCTCTAAATGCTGTCATTGGAACACACTCTTCGGCAATTCGAAGCTGATGGAAGCCTGTAGCTAGGTCCATCCTTGAAAATACTTGTGCTCCATTCAGACGATCCAATAAATCATCGATTCATGGCAATGGATATTTGTTCTTTATGGTCTGCTTGTTCAAATCACGATAATCCACACATAGCCATAGAGTACCGTCTGATTTTGGGACAAACACCAATGCTGCACCCCAATCAGAGAAACTAGGCCTGATCGGACCCTTCCATACTAGCTGTCGTGTTTGATTGTCAAGTTCTTCTTTCTCTTTCAAGGGCATTCTTCGAATGGCGTGAACTACCGGCCTTGCATTCGGAATCAAAGCGATCTTGAAATCAATTTCCCTCTGTGGTGGTAAGCGAACAACTTCTTCAAACACATCCGCATAATTCTGGCCGACAGGAATATCTTTTATAAGGTCGGGAATATTCTCTGTGACTTCAGGGATATTTTCTATTTGGGCTGGAGAAACATCGAAAGCTGCCAAGAAGTCTTTTCTATTAGATTTCTGACCTTCACACGGTATGGTTATATAATTCCCTGATTTAATCTTAGCCCTAACAACTCTCTCAGCGCATCTAACCTCTCCTTCATATTTGGTTAGCCAATCCAATCCCAGGATAAATCGAATTCAGTAAAATTCATGACGATAGAGATAGTAGGGAAGTTATAGCAGGAAAAACAGACAGGTACTGCACAAACCCAACTGAGATCGATGGAACCCCCGACCGGATTTTTGACAGTCATTGGTTCTTTGAGATTCTTCAAATTCAAATCCAGTTTCTTAGCCGCATTCTTTGCAATAAAGCTTCGCGACACGCCTGTATCAAACAGTACTTTAACTGGAATATTTTTGACATTAAGCGTGCCTTCCAAAACATCAGCCCTTTCTTGACTAGCTGAGGGCTCGGAAGTCTCTGCTACTTCATTTATATGTACTGCTTCAAATTTCTTTGAGAGATGACACTCCCATGCAATATGACCTGCTTGGCGGCACTTATGGCATCTCCTTTCCCCATGTGGGTTCTTCTATTTCTTAGTGGGCTAAGATCCACTCTTGATCCATTTCTTTAAAGATCTGCAACTTATCGAGAGATGTCCTCGCCTATTGCAGTTATTGCATACAGCTATCGTTACAGGTTCGTTCCCATATTCAGCCCTTTTTCTCTTGGCACTAGGCTTCTTACTGACCTCATACATTGTACTAGCCTCAGGACGATCAGTTTCAGACTCAATTTTATTATTAGAGCTGACTTCCTCTTCGTAAGGCAACATACCTTTCTTGTCGAGATCCTCATATTGGTAAGCCACGTATATCATTTCAGAAAAAGGAAGCTACACATTCCTCATTATACTATTCTGATATTTCCTTTGCAGGCCATGAATAAATCTCAGATTCTTCCTCTTTGGATCTTGAATCAGATGAGGAGCAAAGTGAGAAAGTTCGTTGAATTTCTTATGATATTCTGGGATGGTCATATCACCTTGTATCAGATAAGAAAATTCATCACATAATCACTCGGTTGCTTCGGGAGGAGTAAATCTTTCTAAGAAAATCACTTTGAATCTGTCCCAGGTGATATCACTTTCTGGATTATCTTTAATAACTGAATCCCACCAAAACAAAGCTTCTTCTTTGAGTGCCCAAGACGCCAGTAATCTTTTCTGATCGTCTCTCAGCTTTAAACCCTCAAAGATTTTCTCTGCAGTACGAATCCAAGCTTGTGTTTCCATAATGGACTCTTTGCCTAAGAATGGCGATCCACCCAGATTTCGAAATCTCTTGAATAGAACTTCTATATCTGATTCTGGCTGCGGGAGCACAGCTGGCTCATTAGCTGGTCGAGCCATACGATTATTTCTTCTGTTCCTGTCACTCATTTTCTAGTACGTCTGCAATTAGCAGACAAAGTGTTAGGTCAACAGAAAAGATATTTCAAAATATAGAGACAAATACTTCAATGTAAATGTGTCTACTGGGGTGTATTTCATTCTGCTTTACTTACACTAGGATATTACTGATCCTATCTGTATAGAGTCACCCATTCTAGAACACTACTGGTTTTATTTCTGATGAGTTCGTTAATATGTTATATTCCAGAACTAAGCTTAACCAAAGCTCTGATGCCAAATGAGATGACCCCAAACCCCGTACTGACGGCGGCAAGGATAATCCTTGGAATATAACACATAAACAGATAACAGCAGAACAGAATTAAATAAATACACCAGATAATGAACAATAGAATATACGGGATAAATGTAGTCATCAGAGTTACACAGTATACAGGATCATACTTAGTACAAATACAATTCAGCTATACATAAATGTCTACAGCGGAAAACAAACATAATGTACAATCGGAGCTGAACAGCATAAAAAGAGATAAATAATAGAAACCATCTTCAGCTCCAGCTATCCAGAGAAAGCCAGCCAAAACCTGAATACAAGGCTGCCCATGTAGAAAAAGGGGCACCCGAGTTTGAAAGTGAAACAAACTATGAGTCAGTCATGGGACTGGTATGAGAAATCTACTCAATACATTTATAATATGGCTAATCACAGGACCACGCCACTTTCGTGGAACGGGTTTACTCCATTGGATTGCCAATGCTTTAAAACAAATCATTCTTTTAAACATTGCAATGCTTTTTATAAAAATGAAGCCATTATAAGACTCAGTTCCCATCACACAACAATGCAACGCAAACCGGAGGATAGAGTTTTACATTATAATAGCCAAAATATGCTTGATACGAATAAAACAAAAGCATTTGATATTATTACTAGTGTTTACATGTTTCAAAAACAATTTCGAATCATAACTATCAATCATAGACGGCATGGGTACCATATATCATGTCACCATATATATATACAATCAAAACCGCACGATGTCGTATTTGGAAATTGGATTTCCGTCATGAACCAAGGGAAAAGATAGTCCTTACCGACTTCGAGACTCTCTAGACCGAGCCTCAGGCAAGTACTCAGTCAAGCCTTTGGATCGTCAGGGACGGTCCACCGATGTGGATTAAAATTCCTGAACAATGCGTTTCCCCGCCCTATGGGGCGTAAATGAGCCAACGAATGACTCCATCGGACCCGGATCGTCCGATCTAACCAAGGCGCCTCAGAACAGTAACAACCACATAAGTCAAACTCGTCAGGGCGTGTAAAACCATTGACGCCACTTCTAGCTAGAAAGAAACGCATGCCCTCCCTGATGTCCTCTCCCGTTTCTGGTTCATACCGGAGTGTGAGGCTCGCGATTTCACGTTATACACAAAGCTACGCCACACAGGTTGTGCTTTGATCATCACCACAAGACTTTGCTTTTCAACAGAAGCCCTGATCACTGCATCTTAGCATGCCACATAGGCAATTCACACCGTGCAACTGATGGCTATCAATCACACAGAATAAATTCCAATGTCAGACACACTGTCCATTTGCAAGTCCGTTCTGGGTCTGAACGAAACCGGAGGCACTATATACCTCGCAAACCCATCGATCACCACGTACGTCTGGACGATCACCACTCATTATCCATATTTCGGGATGCCTCCCAATCAGGACCTCGGTTACCATCCAAACGAGGTGAAGATCTCCGGTCTTCGACCACCGTCTTCATCTTCGATTTCTTATCGTCGATTCAGTTATTCAGAATGGGATAAACCCGGTCTATCTGAGCAACTTACGTCTATAATAAACAAGTGCAACACTAACATACATACGCATCATTTCAATTCATTAGTCACTAACCGTCAATCAGTAAGAGTACGATTTCCCAATTATTAACCCCGAAGGTCGAAACCAACATCAGATCAACACCCAGGAAACCATTCGACTTAGCCAACCTTCAGTTAATTTCTAAATTTCACATCCATATTGCTTATAATATTTTATAACGATTTATCGCTATTTTTATTTATTTTAAAATAGCCAATTTATTCAAAACGACGCTTCGGGCCATAACGCGACCGTGGCGCTGTTTTTCTTTAGATTTGATTTACACATATCTGAAAATCTAGTCGTTGGATCTTCACAAAATTTACATCATTAGAATGATCTTTTCAAAATGAGTCCAACGGTTCCAGTTTTGGGAAAATCCGATGGTCGGATCTCCCGGTACAATTGTTTGAAGTTTCGATTTCAAAATACGAACTGCAGCGTCGTTATTCGATTAAATATATATATATATATATGTATATATATATATATATATGTATATATATATATATATGTATATATATAATCGATTCTGGCGCTGTTTTTCTTCAGATTTGAATTAAACATTCCAGACAATCCAATCGTTGGATTTTTACAAAGTTGGTGCCGTTGGAAAGATATTTCCAAAGTGAACCCAACGGTTGCGGTTTCGGGAAAATCCGATGGTCGGATCTTCCGCCCTAATCGTTTGAAATCACGGTTTCAAAATACGAACTACAGCTTCATTATTCGATATATTTTAATTCTATTTATATATATATATCGATTCTTCGATTTCAAAGCTATATTCTTTTCATACATTTGATAAAAATTATATTTTTATCTAACTGTCTTCTATTTCAACACTTCACTATTTTTATCAATTCATGTATATAATAAAAATGTGATTTTTAATGTAAACCAATTTATTTCAAAACTCGACTATTTTATATATTTCATTTAGGTGATAAAAATAGGATTTTTATTATAAAACTATTTATATCAAAACAAGATTATATGATATAGTTCATATCGATGATAAAAATTGGATTTTTATTATAAAACAATTTATTTCAAAATATGAAAACCATTCAACACATGAATTTCAATCCAACGAATGAATATCGATTCAACACATGAAGGTTTTCTATAGTTTATATATATAGATAAAAATGTGATTTTTATATTTAAAACACGAATACCATTAAACACATGAATTTCTATCCAACGAATGAATATCGATTCAACACATGAAGGTTTTCTATAGTTTATATAAATAGAGTAAAAATGTGATTTTTATATTTAAAACACGAATACACTCAACACATGAATTTCAATCCAACGAATGAATTTCAATTCAACACATGAAGTTTTTCTATAGTTTATATATATAGATAAAAAGGTGATTTTTATATTTAAAACACGAATACCATTCAACACATGAATTTCTATCCAACGAATGAATATCGATTCAACACATGGAGGTTTTCTATAGTTTATATATATATAGAGAGTAAAAATGTGATTTTTATATTTAAAACACGAATACCATTTAACAAATGAATTTCTATCCAACGAATGAATTTCAATTCAACACATGAAGGTTTTCTATAGTTTATATATATAGATAAAAAGGTGATTTTTATATTTAAAACACGAATACCATTCAACACATAAATTTCTATCCAACGTATGAATATCGATTCAACACATGAAGGTTTTCTATAGTTTATATATATAGAGTAAAAATGTGATTTTTATGTTTAAAACACTAATAGCATTCAACACATGAATTTCTATCCAACGAATGAATATCGATTCAACACATGAAGGTTTTCTATAGTTTATATATATAGAGTAAAAATGTGATTTTTATATTTAAAACACGAATACCATTCAACACATGAATTTCTATCCAACGAATGAATTTCAATTCAACACATGAAGGTTTTCTATTTAACGAATAAATATAGTTTCAACAAATGAAAATAATTCTAACACATGAATATTATTCAAAATTTCGGCAGCATAACGGCAGGGTAGTTAAAACCGGGACCGTCCCTAGTACGGCTCCTCGCTCTACCTTAAAACCTCGCGGTTTTTGACAATGGGGATTCATGCATCTAGTTCGCGCGAAGGCGGCATGTATATTTATTTCATTTCCACAAACTAATCCTATGTGGTTTCAACCAAATAATTCTCAACCACAAACGGGTATTTTTCAACCACAATCAATCAATTTCAACCACAAACAATTCCAATCTACCATTCGCTATCAATCAATTTTCACACCAATCACAAGCAATAAATATCGTCCATGGTTTGTGGACGAGGGGCATATATATATATATATATATATATATATATATATAGCATTTCACTTCTATTTCAATACATATATAATTTTTACAATGCATATATAACTTATACATCGAACGTACAACTTATACAACGCTTATACAAGTGGTGTACAACGCTTATATAACTCATACATCGACTATATAATTTATACATCATCGTTTTCCATATCGTTTATAAATTAGAAATTTCACATTGGGTTCCACTCCTCCAAAAATGGCAGAAGGCTCAGAAAAATATGCGGTCTCTTCTAGAATGTAGAAGACATCCACATGAGTCCACTGTCTCTTGTTTCACTGAATTTCGTCAATACACGAAAAAGATATGATTTTTCAAAATTTGCAACGGTTTAAAGGTGTTAAAACTATTGAAAATAAATCTGGCCGCATACCTCAGGTTGGGTTCGAAACTAGGTTTCGAATTTTCTTCCAAACCGTGTAGCTAGGGGTCGATCAGCCAATGCCGCAGCGTAGCGCTTGGTGAGGCGCACCTGCGCCAAGGTGTGGGGTCCAACTCGCAACTCCGACGTAGGCGCAAATGGCGAAGAGGCGGGCTAACTTCAGGGGCACGATTCACGAAAAATACTCCACGATTGAGAGCATGGTTGGTATAGATTTGAAGGTAAGGAGGAGTACTACAAAAAGTTGAACTGGGGCAGTGGGTTTCGTTGATCGGAGCGGCCAGAAATTGGCCTGGGAGCGGCGAACAATAGCCGTCATCGAATCGAGGGTTATGGGGGGGGTTTGATTTTTTTTATTTTATTTAATTATGAAAGAATTTTCCTATTGGTCGATATATATATTTATTCAAAAATTGGGGTTTCTTAAACGAACTCGAAATCAAACCCAACGATTGTCGTCCCTAGCGTTTTACCCTCATTCCGAACACAATGGGATATGTTTCGTAGGCCCATTCGACAATTTCAGTCAGTTTTCCTTCAAATTAAAATATAAAACATTCAATATTAAATTTGAACGTACATTTCAATTTTCCAGGGCCACAAACTGATTCGAAAAATTCCCGAAAAATAAATCTAGCTATGTTTTGACGATATGGTCCCAACAAAACTAGTTTCGTCGAATTCTGAGGCCGTTTGAAAAATGGTCCATTTCTGGTCGATCCAATTTAACTGTAATTGACCAAAACACATTTTCCTTTGCCACGCTCACATACTAGCTTCAAAAATTATGAAATTTGAAACCTAGCAATAACTTCACATCCCGGATCCAACAAAAGTGGTTTCGTCGAATTCCGAGGTCGTATGCAAAATGGCCATTTTCACGGGCTATATAAATTCCATAGCGACCTTTCTGAAAATTCATTTGGCCATAACTTTTGTTTCTGCTATGAAACTTCGATTTTTCAGATTCGTTAGAAAGGTATTCACTAACAGATTTAAATACTTATGGTTTCACTCAAATCCGTTTTGTTTTGCACTCGGTACAGTCCGAAAAAGTTTGAATTCCATTTTTGAAACTACAGCGCCTTTTCAGGCCTTGTTTATAATTAGAATTAATTATATTCGTTTTCAAACGTTGATTCAAACTCACTTTTCATTGATATTATTTAAAATATTTATTTTAAATATTTAAAATTCATTATTTTAGCCAATTGAAATTTTTTAAAATGGTTCATATTTTCCAGGTCGTTACAAATTTTTAATGTTTAAACATTTTCTATAAAACATGTTTCTTTTTTTTAATGAATCTAACATACATTAAAATGCTATTTTTAATGTTTAAACATTTTTAATGAACAAATCATTTTTAACATATGCAATTCTTTTAATCTACATTAATCATGTAAAAAGTTACATTTTTAATGATAAATCCTACTTTAACCTATGATCGTTTTTATTGAATCAATAATACAATAAAGATGTAATTTTTAATGTTAACATAGTTTATTCAAAACAATGAATATATTGTTTATTCATACATACAACAAAAAATGTGATTTTTATCGTATAAATATTTTCTTTTCAAATGATGAATATTTTGTTTATTCATACATACAATAAAAAGGTGATTTTATTGTATAAACATTTTTTTTTCAAATGATAAATATTTTTCTATTTATATATACAATAAAAAGGTGATTTTTATTGTATACACATTTTCTTTTCAAACGATGAATATTTTGTTTATTCATACATACAATAAAAAGGTGATCTTTATTATATAAACATTTTTTATTCAACATGAATATTTTATCTACATATATACAATAAAAATATGATTTTTATTGTATAAACAAATTTTATTGAATAAACAAATTTTATTCAACATGAATATTTTATCTACATATACAATAAAAACATGATTTTTGTCGTATAAACAAATTTTATATCTACACAATTCAATCCAATCAATTCATCGCAACCGCAATCAATCAATCAATTCAAATCTCATACATCACACATATGAATTTTAAAAGCGTACATATATAAATTTCACATTGCAATAACAATTAATTTTAATTTTAAAGTACAGATCTCACATTGATTTTGAATTCTTCAAAAATTATAGATCGCTCTAAAATTTCCCTGATCACTTCTAAAATTTAGTAGACACTGCCACGATCCCAACGTCCCTGTTTCACGTGATTCCGACATTGTATGAACAAGTTATGATTTTTATCGTGTTAATAATATTTTGAATTTAATTAAATAAATAATTAAAAAAGAAAAAGGATTACCTTCTTCTTTTGTTTTCAAGGCTGGCCATTTGTTTTTGTTTTTTCAAAACAAGGGTCAAAATTTTCTTCCAATCGGCTGCACGAGAGGAGAATCGGGTTGCACCACGTTGTCAGGCTTGGAAACGTGTGCCAGGGGGTGGTGGCGGCGTTGAACTCGGTGGTGGTGTAACACCCTGTATTTCCTATGGATATTAAAGTAACAAATTAAAAAATACTTAACTTTAAAAGTAGGAATTAAGGGAAACGGGTTACGCCATTGCGTTCGTCTTGGAATTCTGCTTGAGATAGAGTCCGAGTTTGCGTAAATCAGACACCGTATGAAGAAGTTATAAGCATTAGAATTTGTATACACCCAAGGAAGTATATATATACATATAAAATAATTCAAGAAGTTAAAACAGGGTTCAAATCTCGAATTTGGGTCAAAGCAGACTGAGCGGGAAATTTCTCGTTCAGAGGTGTCGACCCTCCCCCCAGGGGGAGTCGACATAGGTGTCGACCCCCCTATAGGGGCGTCAACATAGGTGTCGACCCCCCTATAGGGGAGTCGACCCCTGTTGGCCCAGATCTGGCTGATGACGTGTTTCTCCACGTGTCACTTTCTGATTCGCTGTGTGATGTGGTATTCTGCTCTGGACTATTCTGATGACTTCTAGACTAATGTGAAGGCTCTAAATCTCCCTATACACCTATAAAAAGACCCCTAGACCTATTGTTTTCTCCACACGAATTCTTAAGCATTTATATGCTGCTAAAACCTGAAGTGACCAACCCTCCACCTTAATCAATCAAATTAGAGTTTTCAAGTTAACAATCAAAGTCCACATCAAAGGAATAGCTAATCAAATTAAGAAATCAGATACCAAAATTCAAGACCGTTATGTAATTTGTAAGTTCATGTTACATTCTAAAATAAAATTTAGTTGAGATTCTGACATCGTAATAAATCTTAATCTGAGATTATGCTAATTTCTATTTGTCTTTCTATATCCGTTGGATCTATCTCATTGATATTATTATGTCCATTCTTTGTCTCTTTTTTCCTTCTTCCTTTTTTGTTTTTATAGCCAGACTACTGCGAGCCTGAGCCAAATCTCATAAGAGATGAATGTATGTTGGGAAAATTGGACATAATATATGATTTGGACATGGCCAACGCTAAAATTGGGAAAAGTATCAAATTATGTATAAGTATGCATAACTGATTTTGTAACGGATACGAGGACATAACACATGTTGTATTTAAAACATAAAGTGTATTTAACATATGACTTGAGATTTGAGGCATAAAGTGTATTAGACATATGACTTGGGATTTGGGGCATAGATTGAACCGTTAATATGTAAGGCATAGTACGTGTTGTGGTTTAAGACCTAAAATTGGGGCATATATATATATATATATGATAGTTTA
The DNA here is from genome assembly GCA_030737875.1 of Allium sativum. NCBI lineage: Eukaryota > Viridiplantae > Streptophyta > Magnoliopsida > Asparagales > Amaryllidaceae > Allium > Allium sativum. Next base: position 92,640,985 of record CM060916.1, on the reverse strand, counting down.
TGACTTGGAAGAAGGAGATTATTGTGTATAGTGATGTATGGCTTAGGCATGAAAACCTATAGCAAGCTAGGGACAACTGTTAAATGTGAACACGCCTAAATTGGGATTTTGGATAATTGGCATGCACTAAAAGCTATTAATTTGGCATAGTTTATACTGTGAATCATGATTAGGGGTTTTTGGAGAATATTTTTTATGGTGCAATATGACTAATGTGTTATATTGTGATTTTCGGGGCATGACTATTATTGCAAATTTGGGAAAACTGGGTGTAACCTATTTGAGTAATAACTTGAATTTGAATTTGTGGGGCATAACTTGTAATTAGCTTTGTTGAGGTATAATTGAGAATTGGAACATGACTAGTTTTGTGAATTTGGGATAATTAGCATATAAAATTTAGACTTGGACATGTATGGTAAGTATGCTAAAACATAAACATGCCTAACCCGAGGTTAGATTGAGTTGCAGGGTAAAATTGCCCGGAACCGCCCGGCACATCCAGTAATCGCAACAACTCAGATCTAATGTGAGAGGTTAGCGCATTTAGCCCAAAAACCCGAGGTTAGAATGAGTTTGCGGTAGAAACCTGCCCGAAACCACCCGGCACATCCAGCAACCGCAAACAACAGTTCTAATGTGAGAGGTTAAGGCATTAATGAATGAATTAATGCTAATAAGCAAGACATGCTAATAACTGAATGGTAGGGTTAAGTTAATTTAGGCAACACTTAACCAATATAGCATGTTAATTAAACAGGTGAGTAGGGTTAAGTTAATAAGAAACACTTAACAAATGTGACATGATAAATGGGTAGGGTTAAGTTAAAACAAGAGAGCAACATTTAACCAATATAACATGATGCAGGGAAGTGTTAAGTTAAAACAAGAGAGCGTCACTTAACTAATATAACATGATGACTGGGAAGGGTTAACACAAGAAGGCAACACTTAACCAATGTAACACGACAAGTGGGTGGGTTATGTTAACTTGAATTGATTGATGACACTTATCCAATACAGCGTGATGAACACGTGGGGTTAAGTTAAAAAGATACACTTAACCAATGTAACTTGATGAACGAATGGGGTTAAGCTAATGGGAAATACTTAACCAATATAACATGATGAATGAATGGGGTTAAGTTAATAGGAAATACTTAACCAATCCAACATGACGAGTGAGAAGGGTTAATAAAAACACTAAACCAACATGACATGATGAGTGTGTGGGTTAAGTTAACATGAATGGACAACACTTAACCAATACGGCATAATGTGTGGGAGGGTTAAGCACATATTGGGTTGGTGGGTAATATTAGTAAATATAGGCCTACAAAATTATCCGTTAAAATAAACATGTTTGAATCAGTGGGAAGGTTAAGTACATCTCGTGTAGGTAGGTAATATTTGTATATATAGGCCCACAAACTTAACCTGTAAAAATCCTAGTAATGGGGACCCATTTCAGCAGTAACCCACATAGTTGTATCACGGTACCCTGAAACTAGGCAGGATGGGGCACGATTACTGGGTTGATTATAAGCGGTTATAATAGCGGCAGGGGGTACGTCAGTGTAGGTTCTGATGGATTATGGGCATGCACGTACTCCGGAGTGGGAAAAAGTAGGCGCTAGATACCAGTAGTTATACACTGTGCACCTTGAATTGTGTCGGGTTATTATCATAAGGATTGATACACCTTATCGTGGGACTAGCACAAGGTATCTACATGCAAGAGAGGGCCGACTGACACAAACACATGGAACATTAATACAAGTAGCGAGCCGATCGATAGGGTAGTAAGGGTACATCTAACATATTCATGGCAATTGGGCAGATTGAGGTGGAATCCTCACAATAGATGTACGCCTACCTGAAGGCTACCACAATTGTGGGGATTGGGATCACATTATCATATGATCATTTTATACAGATTACTAGTTGGGACACTAGTTAGGTGGTGTAGAGATATAGAAATCATAATAACAAGGTAGTAGCGAAGTAGAGAAAGAGTAGAAGTGCATTCAGTTTATCTTGCCTTATCATGTCTATGCTAATCGTATGTTATCTTGTTATCCTTGTTATCACAGTATTGTCATATATTCAATTTATTCATGTCATGATGCTTTTGCTTGTTTTCATGTTGAAAGTCACTGGACTTACCAGACTTATATCTGGCCTAGTTTGTTTCGCCTCTTTTCTTCCGTTCCCCCCTCCCCCCGCGGTTCACAGGGAGGAAATGTTACCACATAGCTCAATTTTCTTTCCAAGCTCAAAGATAATCGATGTATTGCTGTGGACTCTCTCTTCTACTGCTATGGCTAGTTCATGCTTTATTGGGGAATATCGTTGTTATTTTTATGCTTCTTTTATACTTGGAAGTTTTTGAATCAAGAGTTCTATGTATTACTTTTAAGTATGATTTAGACAATTGTTGTAAAAGCTTGACTGAACCACATTGTTTATAAAATGACTTTATTTTCCGCTTCTTTATTTGTCTGTCTTGTAATTTATCTGCAACTTTTACCTAAAACGCTCCACCAAAGTTAAGGCATTATCTTTGTGAGTGACCTTAACGGAGGTGGGGTGTTACACGTGGTATCAGAGCAAAAGGTTACCGGATTAGATAAAATATTTGAAAAATTATTTTCAAAACGGTTTTAAAAGAAGCATTTCAAAATTTGTTTTGAAGGCATATTCCCCAAAGCCATATGCACTATCTTTTGATCCTCTGTTTGAATCCTTGGAGTCTCCGGGGCTCCACGCTTTCTGGGAGGTAACCCCATCGCGGTATGGTTCTGTAGGCTTGATGAGACTACGACACATGTCAAAGGGCGAAGAAGTGCCCAACCTCCATCCATAGTCGCAGTAGTTTCACCTGCGGTTAATTCTCTTCCAAGCTTTGTAGGGTTTTCCGTGTGATGGAGGCAACCTTCGAGAGACTTGTCAACATGGTTCACAAAGGAGGTAAAGAGAAAGAGGCCAAAGGGGAAGAATCGCAGACAAGGGATTGGAATATAAGAAGGGCGGAAGAAATAATAGATCCCGCAACAAGAGGAAGTGTCTTTTCTGCGGTATAGCGGGTCATTTAATTGCAGGAAGAAAAAGACAAGTGGTTATTTTCAACATGGTGGGGCAGGGCATCTTATCAAGGATTGCCCAGAGGACAAGGACAGGATTTTCAGGAAGGCAAGTGCATGCTTTCACCGCGAGCATACCTGAGAGAGAGATAGTAAAGTTTAGTTTTTCTTTTTGGTCATCCAGTTAGTACTCTTTTGGCGCTTCACATTCGTTTATATCTGCTTCCGTAGTTGAGTCTCTGCACCTTAGTACTTGTATAATAGAAGATCCCATTATTGTCTCAAATCCGGTTGGTGGTTTGGCTCGTTTATCTTTGGTTTGTAAGGATTTGAGAATAGCTATATTAAGTATTGAGTTTAAGTGTAATGCTTATGTTTTCGGGTTTCATAGGCTATGGGTTGATTCTAGGCATGGATTGGTTAGCTAGTAATTGTGAAAGGAGGGTAGTTAGACTTTCGACTTTCCTCGGGGATACCCTCGAGATTTCGTGTGATCCTAAGATATCAGTTTGTCTTGGCTACCTAGAATCACTTGATGCATCTATCGATGATTTGCAATCCGTTAGAGTAGTCCATGAGTACGCAGATGTTTTTGATCAGGTTAGGGGTTTATCCCCAAAAATGCGAGATAGACTTCCGCATATATCTAGTTGACAATGCAAAACCAGTTGCATTACCTATACGACACATGAATCCAAGGGAAAGGAAGGGCTCAGTAAACAAGTAAAAGAGCTACTTGAAAAAGGGTTCATAAGGCGAAGTATTTCTGAATGGAGCGCTCCAGTCGTTTTCATTACAAAGGCGGATGGTTCACTTCTCTTGTGCATAGATGATATTTTGGAATGAGGAAGAACATGCTTTGCATCTAAGGGACGTCTCAGATACCCTCCAAGCGCATCATCTTAAAGCGAAGTTCTCCAAATGTCACTTTTGGAGAGAGGAAGTAAGGTTTCTAGGACATGTGGTGTTTAAAGAAGGGATAGCAGTAGATCCCACAAAAGTAGTTGTGGTGCAAGACAGGAAGGTCCTAAGGAAACAGAAGTAAGAAGCTTTCTTAGACTAGCGGGATAATATAGGAAGTTAATTAAGGACTTTATGAAGGTATCAGCCCCACTTACTAGATTAACGAAGAAGAATATGATCATCTTAGTATATACACTTGCTAACATGGTTAACATCAGTTTATTTTCAAGGGATAGTTCTGGGAATGTTATCGTGACACGACAGAAGTTGTAGTGCCAAGTATACTATAAGAAGAAAAGGTGGAACGGGAGGCGACAGTCAAATGAGTTTCAATGCATATTCTGGAAACAAAAATTAAGAAGCTACGCAAATCGTGAAGTTAAGACAGTCAGAGCAATATGGAATGAAGCTCAAGAAGATGCGACTTAGAAGACTGAAGACTGGATGCGCGCATTAGGCACTAGATCAGCTCAGTCACTTTCATATTTCATATGCATGAGTGAATTTTTATATATGGATTGAAACTTGTTGTGTTATCCAATGGATGTCGCATTTGTATGAATGATTGTGCACTCATGTAGAAGTTATAAAGTACAATTAGGAATAATTGCATACATGATGGACTCATTGCACTGACAAAATTCGCATTAAGGAGGTCAACTGAATCAGTAGACCGTCGGATTTTGCATTAGATAAGGACATGTACACACACTATGCATATGATCAAGAAAGCATTAGAAATCTTTTAAGGACAATGGACACCTGTGATTTAATGCTTGAGTAGATGGATGTTGGATGTTAGGATACATTCTCCTTGACATAGAGGTTTCGGGGACGAAATCCTTCAAAGGAGGGGAGAATGTAACACCCCGTATTTCCTGTGGATACTAAAGTAAAAAAAATTAAAGAACACTTAATTTTAAAATAGGAATTGAGTGAAACAGGTTATGCCATTGCGTTCGCCTTGGAATTCTGCTTGAGATAAAGTCCGAGTTTGCGTAAATCGAACACCGTATGAAAAAGTTATAAGCCTTAGAAGTTTGTATAAGCCCAAGGAAGTATATATATACATATAAAATAATTCCAGAAGTCAAAACACGGTTCAAATCTCAAATTTGGGTCAAAGCAGGCTGAACAGGAAATTTACCGCTTAGAGGTGCCCCCCCGGGGGAGTCGACATAGGTGTCGACCCCCCTATATGGGAGTGGACCCATGTTGGCCCAGATCTGGCCGATGACGTGTTTCGCCACGTGTTGCTTTCTGATTCGCAGTGTGACAAGGTATTCCGCTCTGGACGATTCTGATGACTTCTAGACTGATCTGAAGGCTCTAAATCTCCCTATACACCTATAAAAAGACACCTAAACCTATTGTTTTATCCACACGAATTCATAGGCGTTTATATGCTGCTAAAACCTGAAGTGACCTAGCCTCCACCTTAATCAATCAAATTATAGTTTTCAAGTTAATAACCAAAGTCTACATCAAAGGAATAGCCAATCAAATTCAGAAATCAGATCCCAGAATTCAAGACCGTTCTGTAATTTGTAAGTTCATGTTACTTTCAGAAATAAAATTTAGTTGTGATTCTGACATTGTAATAAATCTGAATCTGAGATTATGCCTATTTCTATCTGTCTTTCTATGTTCATTGGATCTATCTCATTGATATTATTATGTCCATTCTTTGTCTCTTCTTTCCTTCTTTCTTTTTTTGTTTTTATAGCCAGGCTACTGCGAGCCTGAGCCAAATCTCATAGGAGATGAACGTATGTTGGGAAAAATTGGACATAATAAATGATTTGGACATGGACAGCACTAAAGTTGGAAAATATATTAAATTATGTATAATTAGGCATAACTGATTTTGTAATGGATCTGAGAACATAACACATGTTGTATTTAAAACATAAAGTGTATCGAACATATGACTTGAGATTTGAGGCATAAAGTATATTGGACATATGACTTGGGATTTGGGGCGTAGATTGAACTGTTAATATGTAAGGCATAGTACATGTTGTGGTTTAAGACCTTAAATTAGGGCATATATATATATATATATATGATAGTTTATGACTTGGAAGAAGGAGATTATTGTGTATAGTGATGTATGGCTTAGGCATGGAAACCTATAGTAAGCTAAGGACAACTGTTAAATGTGAACATGCCTAAATTGGGATTTTAGGTAATTAGCATGCACTAAAAGCTATTAATTTGGCATACTTTATACTGTGAATCATGATTGGGGGTTTTTGGAGAATATTTTGTATGGTGCAATATGACTAAACCTAAGGGCAGGTGTTATATTGTGATTTTCGGAGCATGACTATTTTTGCAAATTTGGGAAAACTAGGTGTAACCTATTTTGAGTAATAACTTGAATTTGAATTTGTGGGGCATAACTTGTAATTAGCTTTGTTGAGGTATAACTTGAGAATTGGAACATGATTAGTTTTGTGAATTTTGGATAATTAGCATATAAAATCTAGATTTGGACATGTATGGTAAGTATGCTAAAAGATAAACATGCCTAACCCGAGGTTGGATTGAGTTGCAGTGAAAAACTGTCCGGAACCGCCCGGCACATCCAGTAACCGCAACAACACAGATCTAATGTGAGAGGTTAGCGCATTTAGCCCAAAAACCCGAGGTTAGAATGAGTTTGCGGTAGAAGCCTGCCCGAAACCACCCGGCACATCCAGCAACCGCAAACAACAGTTCTAATATGAGAGGTTAAGGCATTAATGAATGAATTAATGCTAATAAGCAAGACATGCTAATAACTGAATGGTAGGGTTAATTAAGTTAATTTAGGCAACACTTAACCAATATAGCATGTTAATTAAACAGGTGAGTAGGGTTAAGTTAATAAGAAACACTTAACAAATGTGACATGATAAATGGGTAGGGTTAAGTTAAAACAAGAGAGCAACATTTAACCAATATAACATGATGCAGGGAAGGGTTAAGTTAAAACAAGAGAGCATCACTTAACTAATATAACATGATGAGTGGGAAGGGTTAACACAAGAAGGCAACACTTAACCAATGTAACACGACAAGTGGGTGGGTTATGTTAACTTGAATTGATTGATGACACTTATCCAATACAGCGTGATGAACACGTGGGGTTAAGTTAAAAAGATACACTAAACCAATGTAACTTGATGAACGAATGGGGTTAAGCTAATGGGAAATACTTAACCAATATAACATGATGAATGAACTTGGTTAAGTTAATAGGAAATACTTAACCAACCCAACATGACGAGTTAAAAGGGTTAATAAGAAATACTAAACCAACATGACATAATGAGTGGGTGGGTTAAGTTAACATGAATGGACAACACTTAACCAATATGGCATAATGTGTGGGAGAGTTAAGTACATGTTGGGTTGGTGGGTAATATTAGTAAATATAGGCCCACTGTAACAACCCACATTCTACGCATCTAGGATCGTAGAATATTTATTTCTTTTTCTAGGTAAGTCGTATGGTCGTGTACTTTTGGGAAAGGACTAGTGGGGTCATTTCCCATGTTCATGATTTTTGCCAATTTTTAAATGACCGTTTTGCCCCTAGTTGATCTTGTTTCGTCCATAACTTTTGTCTAGAAAGGAATTTTGACCTGAAACCACTTCCATTAGCTCCGGATGATGGTTTCTCTTTCCGTACAGTGGTCATAATAGCCAAACGGACTTACCGTTTGGCAGATATGACTAAATTAAGGTTTAAAGGGTTATTTTCAGCTAGTTGGGCTTAACCGGGTAATTAGCAGCTAGGCCCAAAGGGGGATTTCGGGATTAGTGGTACTTAGGGGCTGCTAGGGTTAAGATTTCGGTTTTTACTTCATTTTCCAGCCGCCTAAGACATTCCTTCAAGTATAGCCATGGCCTCCACCTTCTAATTTCACTCCAAATCACCTCTAATCACTTTCTAATCAAAGATTAAGCAAAACTACATCAAACCAAAGGGGATTAGCACCAAATCAGAGAGAGAGTTGCTGGAACACATAGAGATTGGATCTATATTAGAGGAGTTTCAGTTCTGAAAGTTTAATTGTGCCAAAGGTGAGTGATTTGCTTAGTTTTTTCACTAATTACGGCTAATTAGGGTAATTAGCGAAGATTAGCGAAATTATGCCTCAGAAAAATCTAGAAAAATTCCCAAAATTCTAAAACATCATTTTATGCCTCTGATATGAATTTGGGTTAATTTGGACTAATTTTGTTAATCCCGGAATTTAGGGGATTAAGGGGTGATTAGTGTTAATTAGCGAAATTAAGCGTGATAAAATTCTGGAAAAAATATTCAGAAATTCATAAATATTTTTTTAGACCTCTGTTAGAAAATTTAGCTAATTTGCTTAAGTTTTACTAATCCTATCATTAGTTGTTCTTAAACATGCTTAAGGGGAAAATATGAATTTTTGGGTATGTTTGATCCGTTTTAACCTACCATATTGTTGTTTTGGTGTTTGTGGTTGATTATGCATGTTGTTATGACTGTATGAAGTGCTTTGTGATTGATTTCAATAGTTAGAATGGTCGAAAACGTCGTCGAATGGCGTAAACACTTGCTGGAACAGTCTCAGAAAATAGTGCAGGGTTCGGATCGGATCGGACATAGGGCTCAGATCGGATATGTTGAACTGAGCAAAGAATCCGATCGGATCGGAACCCAACATTTGGGGGAAAATGGCAAAAAGGAAGGCTACGCTAGCTGAACTAAGATCGGATCGGATCGAGGAGGACGGATCGGATCGAGGAGGACGGATCGGATCAAGGAGGACGAATCGGATCGAGGAGGACGGATCGGAGTGAAGGCATGAGGATGGATTGGATAGGAGCATGTGAAGGACGAGGGCACAGATCGGAACGGAGGCACGAGCTGGAGGGGAGATGACACCCGACCCGACCCGAGGTAAAGCACCTGAACCGAACCGATGGAGGACAACCGACCCGAACCGCACTAGGAGAAGACCCGACCCGAACCGCACCAGGAGAAGACCCGACCCGAACAGATGAAGGACACCCGACCCGAACCGATGGCTTGAGAAGGAACCCGACCCGACCCAGTATTGACCAATAACCCGAGATGCAAAGGTAGTCCAATATGGGAAGTTAGAGCTTAGGATCCAGTTGGGAACCAATGAGTTCACTTCATAGTTGGGCTTTGCTGCGGGACGTGTGCTAAGGAGTTGTCGGTATTCATAACTTTGGTTCACCACTGAGAGATGGATAGTGGGCTTGTAGTGATAGTTACACGGGATTCGATTCCGCCATGGCCCAAAATATTAGGTGACCAAAGTAGTGGATATCGTATGCTTTACGCACTGAGTGAGGGATGTGAGGATGATTGCTATGCTTGATTGTTTGACATCACTATGACATGCACACCCCCACCCCCGTTATCTTTACACCATTTGAAAGGGCACCTTAGAGTGTTGTACAGTATGTAGTGCTAACTCTTTGGTTGCAGGTCCAGGTTCAGGTATGATTGGATTATACCTGTTATTATTCTGTTTAGATGCTTATCGCTCATACCAGACTTTATGTCTGACCCAGAGTTTTATGTCTCTTCTTATTACTCTGGGTGCTCACACGAGCAGACTAGAGACAGGTTAGGTGGATGCACGGGTAGCTGTACTGGAGACGAGCAGGAGGCTTCCACGTATGATATTTATGTATTATCTCCCTATGTTATCGATGGTCACTGCTTGGGCATTAGTAGTGTACCTTTTCCTTTCTTTTGTTTAGAGACAGTATTTTTGAAGTTGTAATAAGGATGTTGGATCATAAGCTGTATTTTGGATTTCCGCTGCCATGTTAGACATGATTTAGTTTTCAGCTTATACACTGTCTCGCCTGTTTTATGTCAAGTATATTATTATTATATTTTATTCCATGCGCTGTGAGATATTCTACAGGTTCTTTGTATGTTAATTTCCTTCTTCCTTTTCCTTCTGACGACCCGTTCCGTGCTAACTGGACATGTGTACAGCGCACTTTTGGAGTAAATGTCGGTTGGTGCGGGGCGGGCTGTCACATTTGGTATCAGAGCCCTAGGTTGCGTAGTTAACCTGGGGAAAGTCATCAGGGAGAGATATTATACGTATATGAGAGCGCGTATTTGTGATTATTTTGATTTTTCAAAACTGGTTTTCAAAGCTATATAGATATATATTTATACTATTAGTATATCTAAGGATGAAGTCGCACTGCACTAACACCACAAAGAAGATAGTTAATCGTTTTCTCTGTACAGATTGAACGATGAGCCGATACGTGAGGGGTACTGGTAGAGAAGCCAATAATAGGAATGCTGCTGAGATGAGGACGATGTTTACTGACCTTATGAGAGAGATGCTTAGGGATGTTCAGAGGGCAGCTCCTAATGTTGCTAACGGTGGTGGTGCAGCAGTGCAGGCGCCTAGGGCCGATTTCGCCAAGCTTAACAAGGATTATACTAGTCTTGGTGGGAAGCCGTTCCACGGAACGGAGTCGGCTACGGTTGTTCAGGATTGGTTGGATAGCTGTGAGCGTATCTTCGAAGACTTGGGTATTGAAGATGCCATGAAGAGGAAGCTAGCATCCCGTCAGCTTCAAGGACGAGCAATGAATTGGTGGAATGCTATTAAGGCAGCAACTCCAGAGGATCAGATTACATGGGATCAGTTTAAGGCTCGTTTTTGCGATAAGTTTATACCAGCTGCTCAGAAGTCAGAATTTTTTAGAAAGTTTCTGGAGCTTAAGCAGAACGGAAGGGCAGTTTCAGAGTATGTTGCTGAGTTCGATACTTTATCGAAATATGGGTTATCTCTTATCGACACTGCCGAGAAGAAGAACGAGAAGTTCATAACTGGTTTAGATGGGTACTTGGGGGAAAGGCTTATAAACCACATCGATGAGACGTTTGAATCGATTGTAGGAAAGGCATTAAGGTCAGAAAGTCTTTACCCTAAGCCTAAGACTGAGGTCGCTAATGCATCTGCAAAGGAGCCAAAGCCGCAAGCAGGCGGCGGAGGCAAGAATAATTCCCAGACTAAGAGGAAACAAGACCAAACCATGGATGGTCAGAGTAAGAAGAATAAGAAAGATGGCGAGTGCTTTAGCTGTGGCAAGAAGGGCCACTATGCCAGAGATTGTCGAGAAAAGCCTGGGGAAAGGAAGTGCTTTAATTGCGGCCAAGCGGGACATCACAAGAATGAATGTCCACAATCTCCTAGGGAGAAGCAGATCGTGAAAGCATATGCTATCAATGCTATTCCTTCTTCGTCGAATGCCCCAACTGCGGCGCAGAAGGAAAAAGGTGTCGTTATTCGAGGTATGCTTTCTATTTAAGATGTTCATGTTCTAGCTTTGTTTGATATCGGGACTTCCCATTCCTTCGTACCTAGTGACCTGGTAGATAGGTTGGAATTGGAACCCGAGGTAGTCGATAGACCTTTAGTAGTGACAAGCCCGATAGGTGGTTTGACTAACCTTAGTATGACTTGTTGTAATTTGGTCTTATCGAGTCATGGATGTATGTTTGTTTTGATTGCTTTATTTCGAGCTTTACTAGGGTTGGCTTGATTTTGGGAGTCGATTGACTCCAAATGTATGGAGTGATAGTAGATTGTGAAGAGTCTTTGACGACCATTAGAGTGGATAATGGACGAAAGGTAGTATTGGATCGCCTACCTTATGATGAAGATGATAACGAGAGTTAAAGAAGCAAATGTACATTGGATGTACAGTAGTTTGGTCATGACTTGGTCATGCGATCGACGATAGTTTCAAGCAAGATGGCGAGGATAGCCAGAGTCAGTTATGGATGCTTGAGTGTTGGATGTTTTGTTCATATCATCTCACGTAGATTGTCTGAACTCGGAGGAGATGTTCCATGGGTGCTTGTCTGATATTGGTTTAGGCCTTTGGGGCTTGTGCTCGGGGAATGTCGAGGTCGACTAGGATGGTCTGCGTGAGAGATAAGTGGTTGTTGTGATTTTCATTGGATGATATCTTGGTTTACTCGAGCAGTGATGGGCAGCCGTGACGTGATAAGACTATTCGATGGTATGGACTGCCCAAGTTAGACTCGATAGAGTTATGAGATGACTCGAGTGGGGCTCGAGAAAGATGCGAAGCAATGGATTGTTTAGGACCCTATGTTGATGTTCTTTTTGAAGGAATAGGATGTGTCCGTTGATCATGGAAGATACAACGAAGGTTACGACGATTCAAGTTGGACTTGAACTCGTAAAATAAAATAGATGTTCGATTGATCTTGGAGATGCAACGAATAGGGAGACGACTCGCGATGGACTAGAGTTTGTAGGTAGTGGATACTCAAGACTGGGTCTGAGTTATGGGTAATAGATTGACTCGAGTTGGACTTGAGGAGGCTGCGAGGAATTGGATTGGCTCGAGTTAGACTCGAGAGTGCAGCAGGATAATGGATAGACTTGGGTGGGACTCGAGTGTTTCAGGCGGACTAAAAGCAGGGGTATCTGGGGACGCCCGTTACCTTGGATTCGTTGGACGTGATCTAGTTATCCTTAGAGGATAAACGTGCGTTGGACGTACGGTAGTCCGTTTGGAGGCTGGGCTTCCATTAGTTATTGATGTTGGTTGGACCAGACATATAGGTGTTGATGTATTCAAGGATTTAGCAGCTGATAGATAGGATTTGTTTGATGGATGCTATGGTTGCTATGTTTTTTCCTACCTTTCTTCTCTTGATTAGACTATCACCTGTAAGGATCCTGTTAAATGGAAATAGGATAGGTTTGTTGATCATAGTGAGATGATGGGTGGATGATACTTTACGTTAGACTTGAAGTATGTTTGGGCATTGCGGAGCGTCCGTTGATCTTGGAGATTCAGCGGATATAGGAGATTCAAGTTGGACTTGGACTCATAGGTAGGGTACCTAGATTCATTGGATGAGTCTAGTTCACCTTTAGAAGGTGAATGTACGTTGGACGTGCAGTACAGATATGGGTAAGGTACCTAGATTCATTAGATGAGTCTAGTTCACCTTTAGAAGGTGAATGTACGTTGGACGTACAGTACGGATATGGATGTAGTGCCTAGGGTCATTGGATGGATCTAGTTTGCCTCTAGGAAGTGAATATACGTTGGACGTGTAGTATGGATGTAGGCAAGATTCGGGTTAGACTTGAAAGGACATTTGGAATGTAGTTGGTAATTTGACGAATGGGGTTGGCTTACCTAAAAAGATGCCAGGAGTACATGACATATTTCATGTTTCTCAGTTAAGGAAGTTTACGCATGATTTTGATTTAGCTATTTCGCCAAACCGGTTGGACGATATCGAAATATAACCCAAGGCTATTGGGAACCGCGAGACCGATTCGCATTGTCGAGGACGATACGAAGAAATTACGAAGGGAGACGGCGAAATTAGTGAAAGTCCAAGGGGTGACGGTTCTTCCCTTGTTAGTAAACCGCATGCTAGGATATGCTTGTTGTACTATCATGTATGTTTGATTGTTTGAAATTGGTTGATAGGCATGCGGGACCCATTGTTGTTTCTTAGTTAAGGAATTTCGGGGGCGAAATTTCTTAAGGGGGGGGAGAATGTAACAACCCACATTCTACGCATCTAGGATCGTAGAATATTTATTTCTTTTTCTAGGTAAGTCGTATGGTCGTGTACTTTTGGGAAACGACTAGTGGGGTCATTTCCCATGTTCATGATTTTTGCCAATTTTTAAATGACCGTTTTGCCCCTAGTTGATCTTGTTTCGTCCATAACTTTTGTCTGAAAAGGAATTTTGACCTGAAACCACTTCCATTAGCTCCGGATAATGGTTTCTCTTTCCGTAGAGTGGTCATAATAGCCAAACAGACTTACCGTTTGGCAGATATGACTAAATTAAGGTTTAAAGGGTTATTTTCAGCTAATTGGGCTTAACCGGGTAATTAGCAGCTAGGCCCAAAGGGGGATTTCGGGATTAGTGGTACTTAGGGGCTGCTAGGGTTAAGATTTCGGTTTTTACTTCATTTTCCAGCCGCCTAAGACATTCCTTCAAGTATAGCCATGGCCTCCACCTTCTAATTTCACTCCAAATCACCTCTAATCACTTTCTAATCAAAGATTAAGCAAAACTACAACAAACCAAAGGGGATTAGCACCAAATCAAAGAGAGAGTTGCTGGAACACATAGATATTGGATCTATATCAGAGGAGTTTCAGTTCTAAAAGTTTAATTGTGCCAAAGGTGAGTGATTTGCTTAGTTTTTTCACTAATTACGGCTAATTAGGGTAATTAGCGAAGATTAGCGAAATTATGGCTCAGAAAAATCTAGAAAAATTCCCAAAATTCTAAAACATCATTTTATGCCTCTGATATGAATTTGGGTTAATTTGGACTAATTTTGTTAATCCCGGAATTTAGGGGATTAAGGGGTGATTAGTGTTAATTAGCGAAATTAAGCGTGATAAAATTCTGGAAAAATATTCAGAAATTCATAAATATTGTTTTAGACCTCTGTTAGAAAATTTAGCTAATTTGGTTAAGTTTTACTAATCCTATCATTAGTTGTTCTTAAACATGCTTAAGGGGAAAATATGGATTTTTAGGTATGTTTGTTCCGTTTTAACCTATCATATTGTTGTTTTGGTGTTTGTGGTTGATTATGCATGTTGCTATGACTGTATGAAATGCTTTGTGATTGATTTCAATAGTTAGAATGGTCGAAAACGTCGTCGAATGGCGTAAACACTTGCTGGAACAGTCTCAGAAAACAGTGCAGGGTTCGGATCGGATCGGACATAGGGCTCGGATCGGATATGTTGAACTGAGCAAAGAATCCGATCGGATCGGAACCCAGCACTTGAGGGAAAATGGCAAAAAGGAAGGCCACGCTAGCTGAACTGAGATCGGATCGGATCGAGGAGGACGGATCGGATCGAGGAGGACGAATCGGATCGAGGAGGACGGATCGGAGTGAAGGCATGAGGATGGATTGGATAGGAGCATGTGAAGGACGAGGGCACGGATCGGAACGGAGGCACGAGCTGGAGGGGAGATGACACCCGACCCGACCCGAGGTAAAGCACCCGAACCGAACCGATGGAGGACAACCGACCCGAACCACACTAGGAGAAGACCCGACCCGAACCGCACTAGGAGAAGACCCGACCCGAACAGATGAAGGACACCCGACCCGAACCGATGGCTTGAGAAGGAACCCGACCCGACCCAGTATTGACCAATAACCCGAGATGCAAAGGTAGTCCAATATGGGAAGTTAGAGCTTAGGATCCAGTTGGGAACCAATGAGTTCACTTCATAGTTGGGCTTTGCTGCGGGACGTGTGCTAAGGAGTTGTCGGTATTCATAACTTTGGTTCACCACTGAGAGATGGATAGTGGGCTTGTAGTGATAGTTACACGGGATTGGATTCCGCCATGGCCCAAAGTATTAGGTGACCAAAGTAGTGGATATCGTATGCTTTACGCACTGAGTGAGGGATGTGAGGATGATTGCTATGCTTGATTGTTTGACATCACTATGACATGCACACCCCCACCCCCGTTATCTTTACACCATTTGAAAGGGCACCTTAGAGTGTTGTACAGTATGTAGTGCTAACTCTTTGGTTGCAGGTCCAGGTTCAGGTATGATTGGATTATACCTGTTATTATTCTTTTTAGATGCTTATCGCTCATACCAGACTTTATGTCTGACCCAGAGTTTTATGTCTCTTCTTATTACTCTGGGTGCTCACACGAGCAGACTAGAGACAGGTTAGGTGGATGCACGGGTAGCTGTACTGGAGACGAGCAGGAGGCTTCCACGTATGATATTTATGTATTATCTCCCTATGTTATCGATGGTCACTGCTTGGGCATTAGTAGTGTACCTTTTCCTTTCTTTTGTTTAGAGACAGTATTTTTGAAGTTGTAATAAGGATGTGGGATCATAAGCTGTATTTTGGATTTCCGCTGCCATGTTAGACATGATTTAGTTTTCAGCTTATACACTGTCTCGCCTATTTTATGTCAAGTATATTATTATTATATTTTATTCCATGCGCTGTGAGATATTCTACAGGTTCTTTGTATGTTAATTTCCTTCTTCCTTTTCCTTCTGACGACCCGTTCCGTGCTAACTGGACATGTGTACAGCGCACTTTTGGAGTAAATGTCGGTTGGTGCGGGGCGGGCTGTCACACCCACAAACTTAACCGTTAAAATAAACATGTTTGAATCGGTAGGAGGGTTAAGTACATCTCGTGTAGGTGGGTAATATTTGTCTATATAGGCCCACAAACTTAACCAATAAGAAACCCTCGTAACGGGGACCCATTTCAGCCGTAACCCACATAGATGTATCAAGGTACCCTAAAACTAGGCAGGGTGGGGCACGATTACTGGGATAATTATAAGTGGTCAAAATAGCGGTAGAGGGTACGTCAGTGTAGGTTCCGACGGATTACAGGCATGCACATACTCCGGAGTGGGAAAAAGCAGGCAATGGGTACCAGTAGTTATACATTGTGCATCTTTAGTTGTGTCGGATTGCTATCATAAGGATTGATACACCTTATGATGGGACCAGCACAGGGTATCTGCATGCAAGAGAGGGCCGATTGACACAGACACATGGAACATTAATACAAGTAGGGAGCCGATCGATAGGGTAGTATGGGTACATCTAACATATTCATGGCAATTGGGCAGATTGAGGTGGAATCCTCACAATAGATGTACACCTGAAGGCTACCACAATAGCGGGTATTGGGATCACATTATCATATGATCATTTTATATAGATTACTAGTTGAGACACTAGTTAGGTGGTGCAGAGATATAGAAATCAGAATAACAAGGTCGTAGCGAAGAAGAGAAAGAGTAGAAGTGCATTCAGTTTATCTTGCCTTATCATATCTATGTTAATCGTATGTTATCTTGTTATCCTTGTTATCACGGTATTGTCTTATATTCAGTTTATTCATGTCATGATGCTTTTGCCTATTTCATGCTGAAAGTCACTGGACTTACCAGACTTATATCTGACCTAGTTTGTTTCGCCTCTTTTCTTCCGTTCCCCCCTTCCCTCCCCACCCCCCAAAGGATCACAGGGAGTAAATGTTACCACTTAGCTCAGTTTTCTTTCCAAGCTCGAAGATAGTCGATGTATTGCTTTCGACTCTCTCTTCCATTGCTATGGGTGGTTCATGCTTTATTGGGGAATATCATTGTTATTTTTATGCTTCTTTTATACTTGGAAGTTTTTTAATCAAGACAGAAGTTCTATGTATTACTTTTAAGTATGATTTAGGCAATTGTTGTAAAAGCTTTATTGAACCACATTGTTTATAAACTGACTTTATTTTCCGTTGCTTTATTTGTCTATCTTGTAATTTATCTGCATCTTTTACCTAAGACGCTCAACCAAAGTTAAGGCATTCTCTTTGTGAGTGACCTAAAACGCGGGCGAACTTTCAGGACTCGGTTCTCGAGCTACACACGACGACAAGGGGTAAAACCCATATGGATCTGAAGATTGGAGAGAGTACTACAAAATCATCTAGAGGATCAATGGATTTTGGTGTGAGGATTGAGAGTTATTGGGAGAGGAAGTTTCGAACTCTTCTGACCATTAAACGATATAATGGCGACGACTTTGATAGGGTTAGGGTTTTGTAAACCTAGAGTGTTTGTAATATTATATTATTATTTAATTCTTTAACACTAAAAGGCATGTTAATTCATATTAGTCCCAAATTAAGCCCACCGTCTATCACCTCAGCCAAATACCTCCATTCCGGACACAATGGACTATGTTTCGTAAGCCCGTTCGACCGTTTCTGCCTGTTTTTCTTTAAATTAAAATATAAAACATTCAATGTTAATTTTGAACATACATTTTAATTTACCGGGGCCACATAATAACTTCAAAAATTCCCCAAAAATAAATCTAGCTATGTTTTGACGATACGGTCCTAACAAAATTAATTTCGTCGAATTTGGAGATCGTTTGAAAATGGCCTTTTTAATGGTCGATCCAATTCAATAGAAATTACCAAACACATTTTAATTTACCACGCTCACATATTAATTCCAAAAATTAGGGAAATTTAAACCTAGTAATAATTTTACATTCCAGATCCAACAAAAGTGGTTTCGTCAAAATCGGAGGTTGTTTGCAAAATGGCTATTTTTATTAGCTTTGTTATTATTTTAAAAATGGAATTTTTAAATTCTGACACATTATCAGTTAAAATTTCTTAAAATAAAAATTTTAAATTGGTTCTGATTTTCCGAGTAGTTACAATAACACTTGTCTTTTTGTTACTAGCAGAAATTTTCCGAATTCCATGTGGACAAGAGGGGATCATATTACTCGTTCTCTAAAATTACATAATCGAATTAGTGTGCATTAACTTCCTTTGATGTTCACTACTTTATTATAAATTTATAATTGAACTAAATAATTGTTGAAAAATGTCATAATTTAATTGTCCATTACTGTCTCTTACAATGTCCTATATATATTACATAGCAACCATCTTATAATTTGATTAGATCTGATTAGAAGTTGCACTTAGCATTTACATTTCTAATTGAATCACTCTTAGGTATGTCTTAACATTTATTTTCTTAAATCAGAGTTTACCCTTGTCACTAGTGCTGTAAGTGTATTTATTACATAGACTTGTTGATTATTCATGTTAGTTCAAGAAATGTACTTGCTCTTCAAATATTACAGGTCTTAAAGTTTATTAAGAAACTAGTGCATAACCCGTGCTACCTAGGAAGTGTTAGCAGTAATATCGTACTAATTGCCATATAAAGGTCTCATGTTATATTAATACTTTTAATTGTTTCTTTACATGTGCACCGATTACCAAACCTGATAAGAAATAAAAGTTCCAAAATACAATGTACAAAATATTTTCACTCACTAATCTTAGTGGTTGATATTTTTACTTTACTTATCCCACATAAATCTGGATACCATGGTATAAAAAGAATCAAAAATAAAAAATATAAATAAAAGCAAAGAAATAGAACTCTGAGGTTATCGTATTTCGTATTAGCCATTGTCATGCTTTCCTTTAAAACACATGGAAAATTTGTTTATACATAACAGATGACAGAAGGAATGCCAACTACTATATTCCTGAATTCAGCCCTAACTGAGATCCAAGGATCAACAAATACGTGTCACCATTTTGCATTTTTGTGCTTCAATAGTTGTTCCATTATTAAGTAATTTAAGTATTTCTCTCCATTTGATTTAGTTTCTTGATTTCTTTTTTACATGACTTTGCCTTGAACCCACAGAAAGCCTTCACCATCTTGATGAAATAGCTGACAACTTTATGGTTTGGGAATTTCTAGGGATTATTTTGATGGATTTTGATTATTTTCCTATGGGTAGCTAAATAGTAGAAGTAGTTCATGCCAGCCGGTTGACTTTATTTTAAATTTAACATTGAGTGGTTACACTCGAATCTGTCAGATCATCGTTGACGAATAGTTTTCTCCGATTTTTCATGCAAACGCCATTGTGAAAAACCAAATTTCGTGAAATGGTTAAAAGTTAAAACATTCTATATTTTTATGAGGGATTACTGGTATTGTATATTGAATTAAGGTTATCAAATAATAACCTATTCTGGGTCTATTTTACTAAATTTGAATTATTAGCAGAATTAAAGGGAAAGAAAAAAACTGATTGAGTTTACATGCCTGTTGAAAGTGGCATAACATAACCACGTATACTCAAAATGATTAACAAATAATTATTTTAATAATAAAGTGATTTCCTGATGTTCAAATTATACAGATCGAATTAGGATGGGTCGGTCGTGTCTTGATCCAATCTTAGATCCGGACCTCTAAAAATGGACCATGGTTCTATCACATTGTCATCCGTAATGAGCATGGCTGACGATCCAAAGATCAATGAACAAACTGAAATAATGAGTAATGTACTTTAGGACCATCAACATGTTTGCAGTCTCAGTTTCAGTAGTTTATGGGAAGAATAGTTGCCTTTAGAGTTTCCCTACAATCATAGCTATAAACTATATATAAGCATTTAATAGATGCAAGCTCCATGTCTGCTTGATTCTACACGTATGTAAAGTCTATTATATGGACAATTTCTTATGTGCCTGCATTCCTAAGAAGCACAAAGACCTCAAAAGTACACAGTTCTGAACTTGAGATTTCACATGCATGAGATTTCAAATTTTTATATGGATGGCTTTGAAAATAAATATGATTTGATATATATATATATATATATATATGCATATATTAGACTTATAGCATATAAGCTATATATACCAAATTTTGAAAAACACAGAAAGTTTTTAGTACTGCATGCTTTTGGAAGCGTGCAAGTTTTAAACACACATGGATTTACGTACACGTATTAGAAGAGCTTCAAGTAATACATGACTTTGAATGTAAGCTTTGGATTCACACAAAGGTTGAACAGACTTATACAAATATCATCGAATTATGAATATATGCAATTTTGGACATATGTCGTGGATTTCACATATAGTTTTCAAACATATGGTGATTTCAAAGGTATATAGAATATAAGGAGATATCACACACTTTTGTTTTGGCAAAATTGCTGAGTGGAAAGTGGAGACAAAAGTCGGAGAGTGGAAACTGAAGTTGAAGACCGTAGACATGAAGTTGTCATTAACTTTGCAGACTCTAGTTGTATCAATATATTATTGTTATCTCTTTTACTTTGGACCGGATTACAAATGTAGTATTATCACTTTATGCTTGTAATGTATTGTGTGAATTGACCTGTTGTATGGTATGAACAGAAGCGAACTTTAAAACTGAGCAAACAAGAATTGGAACTATTACTAAGCAGCTGCTATAATTATCCCTACGCATATAAAATGTGTGGTGTAATGCTTGTTAATTTTTTTAGTATAAATGGTTTGGTCGGTTAACTAGTATAACCTGCTCATATTTTGTTCAAACCGTAGCTTTATGCTTCGGGTAGAGGTTACCGATAAAAATGCAGCTTTTCCAACTGAATTTAGCCATGGTCGAAAGTAGCGACTAAATAATATAAAAAATTAATTTGAAACATTGCCACGGCCAACAGCCACAGCAAAATGAATTTTTGCTACGGAAAATAGCCGTGGCTAAACAATGGCTTTGGTCCATGGCAAAAGCAAGGTTTTTCCATGGCTCAAAGCCATGGTAGAGCTATGGCAAAATATTTGCCACGGCCCAATGCCATGGCAAAATTATTTTTCGGGTGTAGTGCAGGATGCAAGGTATCTTTTCTTATCTTCATTCAATCCTAAGCCTTCGAAGATTCTTTCGTAAGAACGCATCCATGCATGTGATTCAATAACAGATTCTTTGCCCAAGAATGGTACCTCTTCCAGATTCTTATATTTCTTAGCTAGAACATCAAGATCTGGTTCTGGTTGTGGGGGCATAACTGACTCATTTACTGCTCCCACTACTACAAAAGTGGGCATATTTGACATTATTTTTACATGGTCGTTTATCAAAAAAGCGTTATCGTAGGCCATTTTTCATATAGGCAACATCAGAGAGGTGTGACATCCGCGGCCATTGCATTAGCCCTTTAAGGCAACGCTTTTGCCCATCTACAGCCACAGAAAGAAAGTGTTGCATTATAACCCTATTGCAATAGTATATGCAAGTAATGCAACAACACACAGCGTTGCCTTAAATAGAAGCCAGAGTCTGGCTTCCACGTTGTTGTAGTGGGGCCCACATGAACTTTCCACGTCAGCTGCCAACGTGTCACATGCTATGTCATCTCTCCACGTCAACTGCACATGTGTCACATGCGACGTCAGCTATCCACGTGACACCATGTAAGCTGCGGGCCCCACGTGCTGTACAATTATGAAATTAATAATATTGCACTTAATGCAGCACCGCAACACCATCTAATGCAACACCAGAACACTTTACTGCAACACCACAACACCATCTAATGCAACAACACAACACTGTAATGCAACACCACGAAAAATCAACATCAATAGTAAAAAAATCAAATGCAACACCAGAAAAAAATCAATAGCAACTGTAATACAACCCTGTAATTACAAATTCTGCAGTACATATATACAATCCAAAACATTGTACCATATTCATACATATATACCAAAATATACTTGCAATAAATCCTCCCAAAACATTCATCACCACAGTCAGACCAACCAATTATATATACCAACTCACAAGTGTCATCACCAACACATACCACAAGTGCCATCACCAAAACATAATACAAGTGCCATCAAGAACACATACCACAAGTGCATAATTTACAAGAACAATTCAAATAGATCACAAGTGCTAACAGATACCATCCAAATACTTCATTCAGTTGTCGGGGTTGCAGGAGTACCAATGTCATCTTCATCACTTGTTGCGGTGACACAAAAGTCTCTGACATCTAAATTAAGATCTAGATTGGCTTCATCTAGCTTTTTTAACACCCATGACACATTCTCTTTCACTTTTTTGTTTGCCTTTTCTTCCAAATCAGCCTTAAGCTCTTACCTTATTTTTTGGGTCAGCTCTTGCACATAACTGTTTGAGGAACCAGGAGTTGTTGGAGACTTTTCAGCCATTTTACCTCGCCTTCCTACAAGCCAATTCCATTTGTGGCTCTTCCCACCAAAGACAAGTGCATATGGCTCAGCAACGTTTCCTGCATCCACCATTGCTTGAATCTACACCTACAAAATAAGAACCAGGCACGCATATATATAAATAGGCAGCTGGGAGGAATGAATTTATTAACAGAACTAGTTTTCTTTCAAACTAACTATGTGTTCGATTTAATAAGCAGCTCCAATAAGCGTACATTGTGCCAATTATACTGAAACAAGTATTGTTATTTTAGTATCTAATGTATTTACGTATTTGGCATTTAGTTCATCCGTGTTAGTCTTGTAAGTTCTCGCCGGTTCTCGTTTATACATTTCCAAATAGACCAAGGCAGCGGATGGGGCGGCTTTTTCTGGGTCCTTCTTTCTCTGTAAAGTATTAGGATTAACAAAAATTAAACAGATTTTTTAACATTCAATGTTAAGAATTTATAAATCTAGCTGCTTCTTGTGAACATTATGAAAATGATATAAAATATAATTCAATGATATAACAAATTAGAATTATCATGTGGCCAATTCAACTCAATCACAAAAAAATTAACTTAATTTCAAAAAAAACACATACTATATGTTCTTTGGCTACTGCATGACTTTTGGGACCCATGGTATATGTCTTGTTTAATGCATTTCAATGCACATAATTAGTCTCGGCTAGGGCCTGGAAATCCAAAAATAATAATTAGTACTAAACAAGGATTATGCGAACTACTAAAGAAAAGATTAGCACTAAACAAGATGATGCGAACTACCAAAGAAAAGATTAGCGCTAAACAAGATAATGTGAACTACTAAACATTATACAAATGTGAATATCATTATTTTTCTTTTGTGATCACATTAAAGTCGTACCTAAACTGCTTCATCCCCCCAGTATTCCAAGAGCATTTTAAAATCCTCCAATGGAATTGTACTAGGCCTATTTGCAAGCCTTTCCTCATCAGTTGAATATTTTTTATAATACCTTGCTTTGACGCGAGACTTATACTGCCTCCAAGAGTCGTTAAGTGCTTCAAGACCCACTTGTGTCCTTCTTTCGGAATGACATACCTGGCCTATCAAACACAAAATTTTGGAAAAAACTAATTAATAAAAACCAAACATTTAGGAAGTCAGTTGAACTACAGTTTAGGGTGATAGATCGTACCAGAGCATATTCCAGCATTTGTCGCTTTAACTGATCAGGAATAATACTCCAATTGATGTAAGTAATAGACACATTATCCTATGCTAGTGTCCAAAAAAATTGCTTAACTCCGCAATATTATCAGATATTGGCTGACCATCCTCATTCAACTCAATGAGTACTTTATCATCAGGGATTCTAGCATGCACCTTGGTCATTTCTGACTTCCCTTTAGGGATTTTTGGACCGTGTACTTTATACCCAGGTTCAAAAAAATGAATAGAAAATTAATGTTTGGCATTACAGAAATATAATATGCATGCAAAACTTAAAATAGACACACTCAACAGTGCAGTGCAGTGCACAGATAAAGAAACATTGTACCTACTTCATCTTCCTATGCAGTCCATTCCTTCTCTAATCAATTAGTAAGTTTTTCCATTTTTGGAGGCGCTTCAACATTCTGCTTTTGGATTTTCCGCATCGCTAAATAAGCAGCAACTAAACCAGCAGCTTCACATGAATTGGTTTATTGTTTGAACATTTTGCTACATGTAGTTTTAAAACGGGTGCGAGACGTTATAGATTTTAAAACCCCTGAATAAAACGATGTAGGTTTGGTCAATTTCTTTAATTTTTCAGTGAATTTCTTCCTATTACTAAGTTTCTTTGGAGTGGGAGTGTGTGTCATCAACTCCTTGTTGGAGCCAGGTTTTTTTGGAGGGGGTGCGGGTCATCGCTTCCTTCTCAATTTCAATGGCTACATTGGTTCGCGAACGAGTTCTCGGTCCAATTAAAGGATCCTTTGACTTAGCAACTTTGATTCTTTGCAATTAAGTCGAAGTTTAAGATTTTTTATGTTCTTAAAGGCAAAGACAATAAGTAATAAACAAATAACTTTTTTATACCTCCGAATTTGACAAATCATCACTAACATCTTCACCAGCATTTTCTAGGATGTATTCATCATGTCCAACAATATCTTTACCTTTATCTGTCCTATTTCGTGCAGTAGCCTCTTGCATACAACTAACCAATGAAGGCACCCTAAGTGATCTACTAACTGTAACACCCTAATTTGTACCGACACTAAAAGAGGATAAATTAAATAATAATTAATTTAATATTCATAATTAGAGGAAACGGGCTGCACCATTGCGTCCGTCTCAAAATTTTGGTCAAGATAGACACTTGGTTTGCATAAAATAGACAATGTATGAGGATGTTATGAGGGTTTTAAGGATTTATATGCATAGAAAAATTATATACATACGTATGAGTCAGAGATGATTCAGAGATGAGTCAGAATTTTATCTAGAAAGATTCAAATTCGAAAAATTTGTCAGATCGGCAAAATTCCCGCTCTAGGGGGTCGACCCCCTAGAGGGGTGTCGACCTCGAGGTCGACCCACCCACAGGGTGTCGACACCCATGGGGCTGATGTGGCAGTCAGTTTTAGAGGGTTCTGCAACTATAAATATGTGGTTATTTCACATATTTTCTTCATTGGAAGTCATGGAGGCCATATGCTGCTGAAGTGCGAACAGAACCGTTTTATACAACAATATACTTTGCAAATCAAATTCAGAATTTCTAGATCCGTTCTTTCTCAATTCTTTAAAACTAACGCTGTGAGTTTCTAGTTGTTTTTAGGTTTAAATAAATGAAAGTAAATTGTGAGAGATTATGACTTGGATATGTTGTAAAGTATGATTCTATGCAAGTGTTAAATCATATATTATGTCATAACAGATCTAGTTCCCTAGATCTAATACTATTGTAGTTATTCTATTATGTTGTCTATGTGAATCTTGAATTGTAACTATATTATGGTGAGTGTACATCTATTGGACAGTTGTAAAATTGGCTAGGTCTAGTTCTCTATGTAAATCACCTTTCACCTGTCATATTGTGATTAGTTTAAATATGTTGTAAACTTGACATTTGAAGCCATTATTTTAGATCTAAACATGTTGCTATGTCACCCTAATTATGCTAGATCTAAATAGTTGGACTAGATCTCATTATGTTTCTTTTACATCATAGTTGCCAAAAGTTCATCAGTTTTATGTCCACCTTATTATGATGAAAATTACATGTCCACTACCTTGTTATCATGTTAAGTTTATGTGTATGCCAAGACATGTTGAAAACTATCATCCTTTGTCATATTCCATTTTTCATTGTTGTGGCATAGTTGGTATCGGATTATGTAATTAATGACACCTAAGGGTATACATAGTCAGTGAAAAACCTAGTGGGGATACAAGACAAGGGGTGGAGCTTGTATCATATTGTGTAAGGCCCATTTCAGTCAGTAACCGGAGTTGGTATCAAGTAAAGAACCCTGTACTAGGCGGAGAAGGGGCACGCTTACTAATTGATTATAAGAGATCCAAACGAGACGGATGGTGTGGGCAGTTCAAACTAACCGGGCAATGTGCGTGCATGAGCCGGGCAGAAGGGATAAGACGACCGTGACACCAGTAGGTATGGTTGTGCACACCTTATTGGTTGCCACTTTAGGAAGTGGTATCTCCTACTGTGGGGCCAGCACATATCTACAGGGTAGGGAGCCGATCGATTAGAGTAGTGGTTAGGGTACACTCGGACGTATTCCATAAGTCTACCAACTTATAGTGGAAGGGATCATCTCATTTTAGTTAACTAGTAATGGTTTGGGCAGGCATGCATTTTATGGTAATCAAGATATAAATCCTTAATGACATTATTTGCAAAGTAGGAAGACAAAGGCAGCTGTGCATTAGGAAAGGTTTCTTTTACAAGCTTTAGTAATTCCCCAAATGCAGACTCGTTAATTCCATAAGCACATTTTAAATGATAAAGCCTGATCAAGAAACTTAGTCGAGAAAATTTAGTGTGGCTAGTATATAATGGTTTTTTTTCCTTCTTTAACATGCCATAAAATTTCTCAGCCTGTGGATTTGGTTCTACTTCAAACTCCCTGAGATTTTGACCAAATTTGTAACCCGCACATTTGAACATCACATCTAAATTATCCTCAAAATCCATCTTTGTTGCACAATCCTTATGTTCATCAACACCTATTAATTTAGTTTTTGAAACTTCACAAATCCACCTGGTATGTAATGGAGAAGGGCCATTAAAAATAAGATGATCGTATATGAGATTTTCACAATACCAATTACGTGTTATACATTTTTTTTAGGGGCACTTCATCTCATCACCTACTTTTTAAGAAATGCATTTCTTAGAAAAGCTTTTACCCCTCTTACATATTCTACACTCAATCTCAGAAGTCCTCTCCATATGTAATACTCACTATCCATTGCCACAATCTAACCATGGCCTAGTAAAACTAAATTTGATAGCACTACCAATTTCGAGACACGAACAGGGGCTACCCTGTAAGGTTTGATTAAATTAGAAATAAAAATAAAACAAGTTAATAATTTACAAATATACATAATCAGTGTGGTGATATAAAAACGATTGTTTTGATATGAATTATCACTAACTTTTGGAACAGGATTATTAGGAGAATACACAAAACAAGCAACTAAGGATACTGAACGCAAATTCATAACATTACATAGCTGCACCAAAACAAAAAAGTATGAATACAAAGACTATACAGGTGATACAAAGACGATACAGTTGTACCTAACACAAAGAACGATGCAACAATTTAATTTTGTCTTCTAATGTTTAGCCCTTGAAGTTGGTCGTTAAGTCTACTAATTTCAGTTCGAAAACCAATAACTCGATTTTGCAATGTTGTAAGTTGATGTTGTAATTCATTTGCGTACTCAGTGGCTCGACTTGGAAACTGCTGGTCAATCGACTGCCAAAAGGTACACCATGTGGGATAAACACTACATCTAAAATAACAACGACTTATGTTGAATCCAATCGAAATAACATCTTCTACATCAGCATATCCATAATCACACATTATGATTGGTGAGTCAACTTGTTGTTCGTTAACCACTTGGTTGTTTGGATGCTGACAATGCAAGGCAGCACGACTATGCCGTCGCATTGCCCTTTCTTCATGTCGTTCTTTTCCTCGCCATTGTCCTCGGAGTTCTTCTTGCTCTAGATCATACTCAAACAAATCATTGTAGTGCCTTTCTAGCATCTCTATATATAAATCAATAGGAGTTTCTGGTGATGATGGGTTTGACAGCCGTAGATCACATATGCTGAGGGAATCTTCGTAGTCATATGATGTAGGAAGAAAAATAGGCATTATTTAACTCCAAACAGAAATAGACATTTAAACATTTAAATTGGATTTCTTTAGTCCTCTAAATTTTGTTTCCACTTTTCAAAATAAGTATTATTTACCAATGCATCAATAAAAATACAGAACTTGCACAATTTCAACACATGCAAACATATAAATATAACACTTCAAGTATGAAAAACCCTAATTTATGGCAATCGGTATAACCAAATCACCCAGAGACTTTGAATGTAGACCAAAATAAGTTAGAGATGAAATCATCTAAATAAAACCAAAATGATGAAGCCCTAACTACCTGTAATTGAGGTGAAAAGTTTGTAAAATAGGAGCAATTAGAGGTTTATAGTTTGTAACCGGAGGTAGAGTAGCAATCGGACGTGTTCATGGATGGAATTCGTGGAGAGAGAAATGCACAGAAGGAAGAGTACAAGAGAAATTTGTTTTGGGGGGAAGTATTTCGTGAATGGGGAATACATCACACCAAAATTTTCACTTAAATTGAAGCAGGGATCGACTTGAACTAATGCATTAATCAACATCTACAGTAATTTATTTGTTTAACTGATAACGTGGATCGCTGACCTTGCATGTATTTATGTAAAGCAAAACTTTGAACTAGTGTTGCACATCACAGCACAAGAATTCCAACCGCAACACTACATTCACGTCTAATGCAATGACATATGAATGTTGTTGCAGAAGATCAAAGAAAGCATAGTTTTCGCCAAACTTTTCATGCAATACACACAAAATAGTGTCGAATATGCCCACTTTTGTAGTATTGTCCGATAGAATTTTGTTGTTGAACTTCAGCTTCAATGTTACCCCTTCCTCTTCCTCTACCTCTTCTGCCTCTACCACTCATTTCTTACTACATCTGCAAATAGCAAGAAAAGAGTCAGACCAACCAAAAAATATCTTTAAGAAACTGTAAGAGCATAAATACATATATATGAACAGAAAGGTGCTTACTAGGGTGTAGGTTATTCTTCTGTACGCATTCTAGGATACTGCTAATCCTATCTCTAATGAGTCATTCGTCCTAGAATACTACTGATTCTATCTCTGATGAGTTGTTTAATATGTTATACTCCAGAACTAAGGTTAGCCCTCGGCTCTGATACTAACTGTGATGACCCATTCTCTCGATCCTCGGAAGAAAGATAGTCATTGGAATATAACACATTTCTCATAACAGTAGAACATAGAACATTACATTACATCATATAATAATACATAAATTTACATCGGAGGATAATATCATAACAACATCACAGGATCGTAATTATACATAATAGTGTTTTAACTAGATATTGGGTACACAGTGGAATAAAAGATAATCAACATAATACAGTCTTAAAGGGTCCAAAAGAAACATCAAAATCCTACTCCAGTTTGAAGTCCATAACCAACTTCCATACACATCCAAAATGAACTAAGCTAAAAACCTGTGTACTAGGCTACCCGTGTAAAAATATGGGAAACCGAATTTGCAAGGGAAAAACAAACTATGAGTCAGTCATGGGACTAGTATGAGAAACCTTACAGTTAATATTAACTTACCTTAAAGTAAGGTATATCACGGGACCACGCTGTATAGCACGGAATGGTTTTCCTCTATAGGAATGTTAATGCATAAAAACCGGTAATGCTTTTTAAAAAATGAAACCATTATAAGACTCAAATCCCATCACACAATGCAAACACAAACCAGATGATAGAGTTTTACCTTATAATGGCCAAACATGCTTGATACGAGAAAATCATTTTATATTATTATTAGTGCCAAAGTGTTGAAAAATATTTCGAAAATAAATGTATTAATCTTAGATGGCATAATACCACATCCTACTATGTCACCATATAGGTTTTCAACTAAAATCGTAAAGTCTCGTGTTGGAAATTGGATTCCATCATGAGGCAAGCAAAGGATCTTCCTCATCCGACTTCGGAATATCTCTAGCAAAATGTCCTAGGGTTCACTACATCTGTCCCTTGGAAAGATAGAGTTGGTCCACCTATTTCTGATGGATTGGACAATTACATAAAGATAACATTTCCCTGGTCTTTGACCGTCATCCGACGCATCTCGATTACAACGTCCACATAAGTAAATTGCTTGGGCTCCATACAAAGCCATCACTTTTAGCTAGAAAGAAACATATGTCCTCTCTATTGTCCTTTATCTCGTTTTCGACCCATCTCGAGATATGAGGCCCGCGAGTCAACGTAACACAAAGATATGCTTTTCAACAAAAGGTTTGATCTATCTGCTAGCAGCACTTGGCATGCCACGTTATCAATTCACACATATGATTAGTTTTTATTAATAATACACCATTTGAGCTCATATGCCTCAAAAAAGGATGTTACGTTAAGAGAATAAATTCTCCGCCACCACAGATATATCATTAATAGAAGCTAATTGATTATGTTATGAAATACAATATCAAACACACAATCCATTTGCAAGTTCTTTCTGGGTCTAAACGAAACCGAGGGTGCCTTATTCCTCATCCAATATGTCCAGTAAAGGAGAGAGGCCCTTGCATATCCAAACAATCAACAAGTACGTCCGGACCACTGCCACATAAACCCTTCAAGGGAGCTACCCATACCTAAGGCATTAGCAAGTAGTCCATTCGATATGAGATTCTCGGTCTTTCACCATCTTTATTGTTTTCGACTTTTAATCATCGTACAATTATTTAAAATGGGTTGAACCCGGTCTTTTCGAATAAGTCACATCAAAACAAAAATAAATAAAATCATTATTAGATTATTAACCCACCAATTAAGTCTCTTTTAATTATTATCCTTTTATAAGATTTAAAATCGTATTCTCAAACTTGGTTAAGTTATCTAGCTCTAAAAATCAACTTTTAACCTCATAAAAAGATTTACTTAAGAATTTGATTCAATTTAAAAATTAAAATCCTTATTACAAAACACTTCTCAGAACTTGTTATAAAAGTCTTTATAGAACATAGCCAATTTTTGCTTAACCAGGTTTATCATTCCAAACCATATATAATTGGTCTTAGCCCTTTCCAAATCATTTAAATAATTTATAAAGATTTTTCATATTTTTACTTATATAAAATGGTCCATAATTATAAATTCCAATTACAGGTCATTACAAGTTTTGGCATTGTTTTTATTCAAATTTGATTTGAACATTTCTCGAAATCCAACCGTTAGATTCAAAAAAATTCTTAACATTTGAAAGTCCTTTTCATTACGAACCCAACAGTTCTAGTTTTGGAAAATTCGATGGTCGGATCTCCCGTTGCATCAAGTTAAATTTACAGGTCGCCGCGAACTACCGCTACGCGATGAGATTTATTCTGACCATAATTCGACGTATAATATAAATTATGTCCAATAGCTTCAAAACGTTTTATTTATTATATAAGATATATATAATAATTTTCCAAAGCTATACTTTTATTTTCCAAGTTCAAATTTAATTATTTCAATATTTAAATACTACAGTAATATTTAAATGATTAAAATAATATTATCTTTCAAACTTCGTTATTTTTAATATAAATTTTCCTGACATTCGTTCTAAAAATAAATAAGTAAATTTGGTAAAGGAAGTCGTGATAAAACACTCCCTAAATGCCCTAACCGAACTTTACTTTTATCTGTTACTATACATGTTGAAAATACAACTTGAACAAGCAATAATTACATGAAAATTACTTCAAATAAACTTTTTCTAGTTATGTATATTCATCGTAATTTTATAATATTTGTGTCATCCAAAATCGAACATCAAATTTAAACTTTTATTTTAGCCTATTATTATATTAATATTAATAAAATATTCACAAAAATCCATTTTAATTGATGGAGACTTAATCAATGAATCAATAATCACTTTTATTGGTCATATTCAATCAGTGTGTCATATAACACTACATCAAGCAACATCCAATTCACATGCAAAGTTGAACTAACCATATAAGCCTTAACCATTAACGCTTATACGGGTTTATCAACCAACAGATTAACCGCAAACTCAATCAACGGGTATACATCAGTCAATTATCAATTCAGTACCCAAGTAGGATTCATATCCATATTCAATAACCAGAAATTAGGGAATTCCTTTTCAATAATTGTTTAAGGCTCAAACCATATTCAAGTTAATACTATTCGTGTTTACATGTCACATACCCAAACAACCACACATGTATCAAGTAAAAATTATATTTTTAACATGTTAATCATCATTTAACATCATCAAGAACCTTTATTACCAACCAATATTCATCACATAACTCAAACTAATTAACTGATTATAGTCAATTATAAACTAGCCCTTTTACAAGTTTCGGTTTCTCCCTGTGGGTTCCACTTCGTCAGTCTTTCACGCGGACGGAATGCAAACACTCTGACATGACTACAGTACTCTCTCAGTGTCTAAAAATATTTCTAGAAACTTATTGGACAAAGTTTTTGTAAAAACCAAAAATTTTGGTGATATAAATTAATTATTAGAATTTCAAAAATATGAATTTCTGCAAATGATAGAATTTGACCATGAAACTTTAACCGATGCGTACGTCTCGGAACTCTGATCAACTTTCATGTTTGGATTTCGCGAACGGAGTACGTATGAAAAAATTATGTACGAAATACAAAAACGGACGGATAATTAATCAAATAAAATAATATATATATATATATATGAATCTTCCCCCAACCACCTCCCTGCCAGGTCGACTAAGCGGTTGACCGGGGCAGTCGACCAGCGGTCGACCGCTGTCTACGACCGCTTGGTTGAGCCAGGCAGCGATGGCTAGAGTTAAGGGGGATGGTTTATAAAATATTATTAAAATGGATTAATGGATACAACTTAAAACTAATTCGATGGTCCTAGGCCATTTCCACCCCTATAAATAAAGGGGTAAGGCCTCATTCTTTTCCACATAAATCTGTAGTGGCAGCGGAGCTCTGCCATTTTCCACCATCTCTAAACTTAATTTATAAAACAGAAATATATACATACAAACCAATATAATTCATATGAGATTGAGAGGATGAGCAAATCTAATGGAAAAGAGTGCAAAGTGACGCTCCAAATCATATTCTACCCTTTTTTCTTGTTTTCTTACATTTCTACAGATCTGGAATTTTTCCCTTTTCAGTTAAATTGTGGATTATAAGAATTTGGGGATTGTATGCCTAAAGGGTTCAAAATTTGGATTTCGAGGCTATAAGGTGAGTGGGAAATTTACGAATACAGTTATAATAACTTATCTACTTCTTTTGAAGTAAATCTATTTTTATGCCTTTTCGCTATCAGATTTGTTTATTAATTGTGAATTTATTGATAACCATCAGATCTGATTGTAAATGTGGCTAAAACTTGTGAATTATAATTTTTGGCTATATACAATGTAAATTGTAGGACTCTTAAACTTGTTCATACATGTTCCTACAGTTATATCATGAAATATGTTGTATATGTTACATAACATTCTAGATCTGGACATTAGCCTCATTACACACCATGTAGATGTAGTTATATTCCTGATCTTTAGTTCAGTATTGAAAAGTAGAATATGTGAATTTGGGGAAAAAGTTGAAATTGGTAAATTATGTGATTACAATGTTTAAACAAATATGCCTGTTTATATTCAATATTGTTGGGTTTTTGCTTAATCGTTGTAAATGTGTCGCTGTCCTCTTTTTGCATAAAAAAGGCATTATACTGAAATCATAAGAAGTGAGATAGAAAAAACAAAAAGGGAAAAGTGTTGGAAATGTAAATACAAGTATATATATATATATGTATATATATATATATATTTGTGGTAATTTGCATGAACTATTCCAAATTTAATATTTACATATATTTCTTGTGATTTTGAAATATGCCAATTTCATTAATTAGGCACAATCTACAATAATTACGGCTAAATGTCTTTTTTGTAAGATTTGAACCTTTTTGCAAGATTGGATATAAAAGGGAATGTTTAGTTGTTGATTTAACCAAATCATTTAAGTTAAAATAATAAAAATAAAAACTACGTTGACCGCACGAAAACATAAAAATAAATATACACATATTATCCATCCAAAATCAGCGTAAAACGGTAAAGAATACATTGTATGGAATGTTTGAATGTTTGGATAAGGTACAATTATGGAATTGTATGTAAATATAATCCATATTGGATTAATGTATTTGTGGTGACCATTTGTAGCAATGTATATAATTAATTGCCATAAATAGGACCGCAAATCAATAAATAACCATTGTAACCAATATTGATTAGGGAAAAATAAATGTGATAGGGAAATGGTTATAATTCCTTAAATCAATTAGGATAAATGTTGTAAACCCCAATTAGGAAATTTAAATTATAACCGCATTTAGACACGAGATTAAGCTCAACTTGTGGTATAAGCCTGCCCGGAATCGACAGGCAAATCCAGCAACCACAGGTAGTCATCTTAATATGAGGGGTCTGTTGTCTAAATATAATCATATTAAGGCACAAGGTTAAGTTCAACTTGTGGTAGAAGTTTGCCTGGAACTGACCGACAAATCTAGCATTCCTAAGTTGTCAACTTATTGTGAGAGTCTGATAGTATATATATATACATATATATGTATATATATATACACACATAACAGACAATAAATAAATAAGAATGGTAATTGTCTGTTGGGGTACAACAAATAAATACCTTGGGACTGATGATTGGTTGCGTTAGGAAAATATGACCGTTATGGTCATAAAGGGCAATAAAAATAAAAGTAAAAGGAAATGGGTGTCATAAAGGAACTTATGATTGTCGTTTAAATACTAAGTCCAAATTAGGGAAGAAATCAAATAAATATCCTTAGGAAAAAGGGGATTAACCATCCTTATTTATATTAATGAAAATAGAACTTATAATATAAAATATAGTTGGACCTAGTAGGTTAATAATGTAAGAAATTATTAACCATATAAACCAGTGACGAAAATAAATTGTGTAAGTATAGCATTTCCATGTAAAGGGACTAAATGAGAATGACTAAATAATAACGCTCACCTTATCCCGAATAGGGAAAGTTATAGAAGGGTAATGGGGTATGAACCAATAACCTTCATGTATAGTCCACTTCTTGGGTCTCAAGCGGCTAGGGTTGAAGAGTCCACCTGGAAATTAGTCTTTTAGTTTAGGGTTCTTAAATGGCAGGTATGTGTGGGTCTACCCAAACCTAGAAACTAAAACGTCAGATATGGCTACCTATCTTATGGGAAGTAACAAGCGACTAAGGAGGTTATCTAATATGGTCGGCTAGAAGGTACAACGAACGATAAAATACCATCTCTCACCTTATGCGAGGCAAGGGTATATGCGTGAATGACAGAAGCCTTAACTAGTAGGGCTCGTAGCTAGTTCCTTCTAGTTCATGTTAACATTAAGTAAATTATCGAGAAATAATAAGTGATCAATCGGTCCGCCTAGGGTCTTAAGCGATCAGGAAGAATCCACCCTACTTGTCATTGATAGTGAGGCAATAAATGATTAAAGATAAGTGAGTGAAAGTATATGGATATAGAAACTCTGTAATCAGGGGTATAATCCAGATATAGTAACCAGCTAAGCTTTGGTATAAAAGCTTCACAAAAATATGTGTGAACGTCCTATCTTGGTATTATAACTTGGGAATACTACTTTGGGAAGAGTAGTAAAGTCATGCATAAACATTTACAAGGTCAGACCAGAATCAATAACCTTGTTAGGCATACAGCTTGGGTTGAACCAAACGGGATACATCTGTGTATTATAGTCTATGTTGTACATTTTCTAGTCAGCATAACTTGTTTTTCTTACCCCTCCCCCTCCTTACTACAACCTCTCAGGTTTCCTAGAGAAGGCCGGGTTCTCGCAAATGATTATGTTTGGCTTTCAGTTTTCGTTCTCTCTCTCATGCTCGGTATTGGCAAAGTGACTTACTTTGAAAAAGGTAGTTGCTTGAGTTAATACTAGTTTATCATATTTTGTTTTTGCTATGAGTTTTCTTTTATCGTACTCTGGTTTTGCTCATGCTCATTTATTGCAGGTACTAGATTTACACGCTTCATGCTTGGATGTGTTTAAGTTTCGATTTTTGTCGAAATTTGGACGTAGAAAAGTGTGGAAAGTTAATTTGCTATCAGATCCTAGGTTAAACGATCAGGGGAATTAGTTAAATTAGTACTCGTGAGAGAACGTAACTCGAATTTATTTTCTATTTTTTTCATCTTTCGTACTCGAATTTAATTTATTTCGACAATGAAATTAGTCGTGGGCCTAAATATATAAAATGGGTCTTTAGCGACTAAGAGATAAAATAAGTTGAGTTTGGGTTTCTAGCCAATTCTGTCTTACCTCGTAGTACGTTGGTGATCTTGTCGTGAAGAGCATGAGGACGACATATGGTGTAATGTCCCATATTTTTAAAGTTGTAATAATTAATTAATTTAATTATGTAAATAGTGATTTATTGATTTAAATGGTTTAAATTAAATAATAATGAATATTTAAAAAATATTTATAATATAGAACTATATTATAATTCCGAAATAGTCAAGAATAGCTGAATTCACAATACGGTGTGAATTGGATCATATATAAGGTATAATTTGGTTTAGAATTGAATTAGAATAACGAATATATTATTTAGTCGATGTTAGTATGTATAAATTATAATTTAATTATAATCATGCCCGTAACGTCGCGGTAGTTCGTTATTTGGCGATTTAAACTTCAACTGAATATACATAATTAATTTTAAGTCGGATTTCTATGAAATAAGAAACGCTCAGATCAGCTGAACTATATTTTTCTAATGGAATAGAAAAATCTAGATTTCGTCATGTAGATTGTAAGTTATGACTAAATCAAAATTTAAAATAGTCGCTATGGAATTCGTTTATATTTTATAACGATTTATTTATATTATAAAGGTATTTTAATATAAATCAAATAGCGATATGAACTGATATTTTGTAATATTGAGTTATAAACTCAAATATGTA
This sequence comes from Allium sativum, assembly GCA_030737875.1. NCBI lineage: Eukaryota > Viridiplantae > Streptophyta > Magnoliopsida > Asparagales > Amaryllidaceae > Allium > Allium sativum. The sequence goes on along the minus strand of CM060916.1, from coordinate 92,603,872 downwards.
TATTTTGGAGCTAAATAATATTCTAGGTGAATATATACGATAATATTAATTTATTAATATTAAATTTAATTATTTTTAAATATATTAATATTTAAATGGGTTTATATAGATATTTAAAAATAGCCTTATTAGCAAACGACCTTCGTTTTCAACGAAACTAATTTTGTTGGATCTGGAATATTAAATTATTGTTAGATTTCATGATTTTTGGAGTTTGTATGTGTCCGTACGAGATTTTAATATGAAAAACAGTCGATATTATGATAATTAAAAATACGATGTGTGAGCAAACAGAGTTGGAATTCGATGAAACAAGTTTCGTTGGGTCCGTAATGTCAAACTCTAGTTGCATGTCAATTTCCACGATTTTTGGGTGTTGTGTATGATCATGCAAATTTTTCTAAGATGAATACAATGAATAATTACCCAAAAAAAAAAAATCAACCTATCCTATATATACCCACTAACATTCTAACCCTAACACAATTCTCTCCAGTAGCCAAAAGTGCAGCCGCCTTGTAACACCCCGTATTTTCTATAAACGTATAAGTAACAAATCAGAGAATAATTGATTTTTAAAATAAGAATTAAGGGAAATGGGTTGCGCCATTGTGTTCGTCTCGAAATTCTGCCTGAAAACGAGTCCGAGTTTTCGAAAAAAGGAGTCCGTATGACCAAGTTATGACCCTCCGAAGTTTCTGGAATTTAAATAAAATAAAACAGCTCGAAAATAAAGCCAGAAATTCGAAATTCAAACCCAGAGAAAGCTGGCGGGGAAATTCCCGCCCATATACCCAGGTCGACTGGGGAGTCCCCCCCCCCCCCCCCCCCCCCCGCCCCCAACCAGGTCGACTGGGGTGTCGACCTCCCCATGACCAGGTCGACTGGGGAGTCGACCTGGGGGTCGACCTGCCTCCCGAACCCACTTTCTGAACCTGATGCATTCTAATGTATTTAGACTCGTTTTCTATCCGGATTCGTCTGCCTAATCATATATAGAAGGCCCCCTAGCCTCATTTTCTCTACACAATTTCATTCTGTCTATATTCTACCTCTGTTCTAATTAAAATTAAAAATGGCGTCGACACTCTGTTGGAATCAAAACTTGGACTGATGCATCTTCTTCCAACCTGAATAGAATTAAAAGTTAAATCAAATCTCAAATCCAAGTTTAGAGCTACAACAAGAATTAAAGTGGAATAATTCAGCATTTCTGCGTCAACAACAGTTTATTATCCTTTCTTAAAACCACGAAAGCCAAGTATAGTTATTTTCCTCTATAAACTGTAATTATAATTGTGACATGATTATAAATCTGAATTTGAGGTTATGTATATTCTTATCTGTCAGATCTCTTTTTCTGTGACTATTCCGTACCTCTTTCTTCTTTCTATTCTATAGCCAGGCTACTACGAGCCTGCGCCGAATCTCATAGGAGATTAACGCACGAACGCTAAATTTTGGGACAAATAATAATGCATAATTGGACATGAAACTGTTGCCTATGAGACTATTGCATATGACTATGATTCATGACTATGAGACTATTGCCTATGACATTGAATAAGAAACTATTGTAATTAGTCGCCCATGACTATTGTGGTTAGTTGCCTATAACTATTATAGTTAGTTTCTTATGCCTATTCCCTTAATGATGTTAGATCTCATATTTTGTATGTAACTTTGCTAGTTTATTCCCATTCACTGTTATGGACATCGAGCCTATAGGACCATTTCATGAGTATTTAGAGAACTTGGGGAAAACATGTTATACGGGGATTGGGCGTAGCGTAATTAAGTTAATTTGGCATAGCAAATATGTTGGCATAATCCGAATTGGCTATAATAGATAATGATTTACATGTGTATTAGTCCTGGACATAAATGGTAAACTAGAATATTAAATCTAGTTTTGATATGGACTGTAAATGGGAATATTAAGGCTAAAATTTGGGGCATATATTGTATTATGAATTATGACCTTGATTTGGGCATGTAAGTTTAGGCTAAATTTATAATTAGGCAAGATTGAAACTTTATGGAATGATTAAATCTGTTATATTGCCTATTCCGCTAGTTCTGTTATATTGCCTAAACTGCTAATTAGATTGAATTTCCTAATCTGCTAATTATGTTAAAATTGCCTTATCTGTTAGACCTGCTGAATCGCCTAATCTGCAAGATCTGTTATCTGTTTAGTCTGTTGAATGGCGTAATCTGTTGGAACTGAAATACTGAAGTTTGAAGTATGTAAATCTGTAGGCTCGATTTAAAACTGAGCAAAACTTGTTAATAGAACCTCGAATAATCTGCTGTAACTCGTACAAAAGTTAATTTGTTAAATTAGCATGATTAGTCTGATATTAGCACAGTCTATGAATGAATGCATTGGCTAAACATGAAACATGGCTAACTCGAGATTAGAATGAGTTTGCGGCGTAATCTTGCCCGGAACTGCCCGGCACATCCAGTGGCCGCAAACAATAGGTTCTAATGTGAGAAGTTAGTCATAACGTGCTTCAAAACCCGAGGTTAGACTCAGTTTGTGGCAGAAACCTACCCGGAACCAATCGGCCTAACCAGTGGCCGCAAACTGTCAGTCTAATATGAGAGGTCTGCGCGTTAATTTTTGATTGATACAAATCTGGGATAGGGTTAAACCAATTGGACTAATGAATTTAATAGACCCATTTCATGAATCTGTAGGCCCAATTACAAAGTTAGACAAATCTATAAATCTATTAAATCCGTATATCCGATCCGTTAGTCTGAAAGCTTGTCTGATCTGTGAACTAGTTGATCTGAACTCTGTATGTCTGAACTTGTAAACAAGTTAATCTGAAATCTGTTAGTCTGGGGACGCAAGGTTAGGAGGGAAATTACTTGTGTCATCTGTTGTTTGGAACCCATATTAGTCCGTAACCATTTCTGGTATCAAAACATTGACCCAACAGTAGGTAGGGTCCGGGCACGCTTACTGAACTAATTATAAGTGGTTCATTCTGATAATGGCGAGGGGTGTTGATGGTGCGTTCCAACCGGGTAATGTGCGTGCATGGATCCCGGTCTGCCTCTGAGGATGTAAGACGCCGTGACATCTGTAAATAGGCCTGTGCCAATTGGTTGTCACTTTAGGGAGTGATACACCCTATTGTGGAGCCGACACAGGGTATTTATGTATTAGGGAGTCGATCGCTTGGGGTAGGGTACACTTAGTTCTGTCTGTTTCTGTTGGTACCGTCTGTTTCTATTGTGTGGAAACACATGTCTGTTTCTGCATGGTACCGTCTGTTCGGGTGGTAAAGGCCCATTTACTAGTGTACACCTAATTCTACATTCTGTTTCCATAGGGATTAATCTGTTTCTGTTCGGGTGGTAAAGGCCCATTATCAGCATTCTGCTTCTGTCTGTTTCTGTTCGGGTAGTAAAGTCCCATTATTAGCATTCTGTTTCTGTTTGTTTCTGTTCGGGTGGTAAAGGCCCATTATTAGCGTTCTATTTCTATGGAAATTATTCTGTTCCTGTTTCTGCTTCAGTTTAGACATTAGGGTGACACCTAATCCTGTTATACTAGTATTAGTGCAGAGAAATGAAAAGTAATATTATTTTGTTTCTTCTGTTTAACCTAAGTACATCTGCTGCTCCTGTTATCTCTTATCCAGCTTATTTTCATTTCATGATTATTATTATATGTTCATATGCTGAAAGTCACTGGACATGCCAGACTTTATGTCTGACCTTGCTTGTTTTCGCCCCTTTTCTTCCGTCCCCCCCCCCCCAGGTTTTCCAACGAGGGAATACTTTAGCTTGATCCGGATTTCTTCTGCTTGAAGTACTTAGAGTGCTTAAAGTAAGGCTTGACTCCTTATGGCAGCTTCCGTGGGGATTATGATTTTAAAGTTTTGTACTCCGATGATTTTCTGAACAAGATTGATATTTATGTACTTGAGTTTTTGGTAAAGATGTAACCATACTGGTTTCTGTTTTCCGCTGTAATAAAGTTATAATTTCTCAAGTATTGTTTATCTGTCTTGTAAATTTCTGTTTTGTCTACTAAAACGCTCCACTAAAGTTAAGGCATTCCCTTTGTGAGTGACCTTAACGGAGGTGAGGTGTTACACTTGGTATCAGAGCTGAAGGTTACCAGATTGGGTAAAGTTTTTGAAAACTATTTTCAAAAAGGTTTAAAAGGAAGTATTTTCAAAAATAAAGTTTTTATTTTGAAAACATAATCCCCAAAAAATCCATCTATCTTTCTTTTCAGTTCTCCGTTTTAAATCTTTTTCGTTCATTCCAGCATGTCTGGGAATCTTAACTTTCCAGAGGGCATGCCAATACCTGGCTGGTTCAGGAGGTACTTTGAGGCTAGGGCCAATGATGCAGGCCCAGCAGATATTCCTCCTCCAGCTGCAGCGATTCCTTCTCCTCCGCCCCCTCCTCGTCCAATTGCTTTTTCAAAGATCTGTAAAGATTTTAGGGCTATGGTTGGAAAGGATTTCAAGGGAACTGAATCATTCGTAGAAGCGAGGAACTGTGAAGCGACCCGAACTTCCCCGATCTCCGAAGAGATGAGAAAGAACGAATTACTGTGAGGACAAGACAAATCAGAACGCAGACGGAAGAACATTTCATCGTATATTACAACAATTCCATCAGATATAAGAATATACAGAGTATGAATGAATAAATTACATCCGACAAATATCAAAGATTACAATAAATTACACAGCAGCAGAAAAATAATACAAAGCACAACTGAAGGTGATATACGGATACAGAGCTTTCCGGATATCATTCCAGCTGTAAACCAGGATCCTATGAATATAAATCTGCAAAACCAAAACTACTAGCTGCCCGTGTCGAAAATAGGGGCACCCAGAGTTTAGGTTAAAACAATAAACTCCAGGTCAGTCTTGTGACTAGTGTGAGAACTAAAACAGTTATTTAAAACTTTACTTTATAAGAGAGTAATTCAAGGGACCACGCCGTATAACACGGAACGGGTTTCCTCCCAAGAATACCAGTGCATATCAATAAACAACGCAATGCTTTTTCGAAAAATGAAGCTATTCTAAGGCCCAGGTCCCATCACACAATGCAACGCAAGCCGGAGGATAGGGTTTTCCCTTATAATAGCCAAACATGCTTGGTACGTTTAAAACAAATCATTTGATACTATAATAAGTGTATAGTGTCAATACAATTTCAATCATAAATATCAATCATAGACAACATAGCATCCCATGATACTATGTCGCCATACTAGGCTCTACAAATAAAGCCGAAATATCTCGTATTGGAAATTGGATTTCCGTCATGAGTCGAGGCAAGGGGCAAGCTCCTCTTCGCTTCGAGATACTCTAGCAAATGCCTCGGGACTACACACTCTGGGTAACCCCTGGGATCCTCCAAGACCGGTCCTCTCTTACGTTTGAGGATTAGTTATTCCTAAACACACATTTCCCGGCCCTATAGGACCTATAATCGAGGCGCCTCGCATTCAAACCACAAAGGTGAAAAGTATATAAATGTCAGGGTTGGTAGGTCACTGACACCACCCATAGCTAGAAAGAAACGTCGTGCACTCCTTGGGTCCTCATCCCGTTTTTGACTCATACCGAGGTGTGAGGCTCGCGAATCCACGCTACACATAAAGCCGCCACGTAGGTCGTGCTTTGATCATCAACCACAAGACTTTGCTTTTCAACAGAAGCCTTGATCCATGCAACTCAGTGTGCCACACAGGCAATTCATGCCATGCGATTGATATTTATCGATATATAACCTCTAAGCTCATACGTCTCAGAGAAGGGCGTTAAGCAAGAGAATAAATTCTCCACCGCCAAACAGATATATATTTAACAGAAATCAATCAACACAGAATAAAATCCAATGTCAGACACACAATCCATTTACAAGTTCGTTCTGGGTCTGAACGAAACCGGAGGCACTTTCCTCGCATATCCATCGATCTCCAAGTACGTCTGGACGACCACCAACTGATTCCCTCATCTTGGGTGTACAGCCCAATCAAGATCATCAGTAATCACCCAAACGATGTGAAGACTTCCGGTCTTCAACCACCGTCTTCATCTTCGACATATCGTCGAATCGGTTATTCAGAATGGGTATAAACCCGGCCTTTCCGAACAATCCGCGTATATTAAAACAAATGTTACACAAACACAACATACGCCTCATTCCAATTTAGCAGCCACTAACCGTAAATCAACAAGAGAACAATTTCCCAAATATTAACCCCGAAGGCCGAAACCAACATCAGATCAATACCCAGGAAACCATTCTTCTTAGCTAACCTACAGCTAGTTTCTAAATTTCATATTCTCAGGGAAAGGTTCCCATTAATTTTATCCAAGATAAATTCTTTAAAATTTATCCTTTAATCTTCCTTTGGATGTCATTTCAAACTAGATTATGGTTTTCCAAACTAGTCGAGATTAGCGAACCACTCCGAAGTAATTATTTATTTTATTCCATAATCCCAACCTATTCATCCCATGAAGAAAAACTGATAATACTCCATATCTAATACCATAGTGTTATCGGTAAAATTAAATACCATTTCACATTCAAATCTAATTAAAGATTTAACTATCGCTTTGGAGCAAAACTGATGATACTCCATTCTCGCTCTTCTTCCAAATTTGATAATATAGATTATCAATTCACATTTCAATCTAATTGCAGATTCATTAAAACACCTTTTACTGGGTTAAAGAACTAATGTCATTTAAAACAAAGTTCACGATAAACCCAAATCACATTCTATTTATTATCGGGTCAAAGAACTAGTGTTATTTAAAACACCGTTCACGATAAACCCACAAATCAATTCTATTTAAAACCCATTTCAAATCGAATTTATTTATTTAACAATAAATGGGTTTTAATTTTAGTTCAAAACTAGTTCATTTCGATAAAAATTTATTTTTATCTTTTCAAACATGGAGTTTTTCATCCCAATTTTCCCCAAATCATTTCTAATGATTTTACACAAATTATGACTATTTTTAATAATTTTATCAAGGCCCGTACAGTCGATTTCCATCAACGGCCATCGAACTGCACTTACAACGACCTTTTTCCAAATTTGATTTGGACGTATCTCCAAATCCAACCATTAGATTTCAAATTTCTATTATTCATTAGAAAGCTCTTTTCGATACGAACCCAACGGTCCTGGTTTTAGGAGAATCCGACGGTGGGATCTCCCGTAATGTCCGTTCGAAGTCAATGGTCGAAATTTACGAACTACCGCGGCGCGGTGCGTTCTATTCAGGCCATTATATATATAATATATATATTATATATATTTCATCGATTTCTATTTAAAACGAATTTTATAAATAGTTTTAAATTCGTTTCAAAAACAATTTCGACTTCCATTTCAAATTCAAATCAAAATTGAATTTTTCCTTATAAATTCATTTTAAAATTCATTTCAATTCAATTCTAATTCGTTTTATATTCAATTCAATTCAAATTCGTTTTCTATTCAATTCAATTCAAATTCATTTCCTATTCGATTCAATTCGAATTCGTTTCCTATTCGATTCAATTCGAATTCGTTTACTATTCGATTCAATTCGAAGTCATTTTCAATTCAATTCAAATTCAATTCGTTTTCTATTCAATTCAATTCGAATTCGTTTTCTATTCAATTCAATTCGAATTCGTTTTCTATTCAATTCAAATTCAATTCGTTTTCTATTCAATTCTTTTTCTATTCAATTCAAATTCAATTCGTTTTCTATTCAATTCAATTCGAATTCGTTTTCTATTCAATTCGAAATAGTTTTCTATTCAATTCAATTCGAATTCGTTTTCTATTCAGTTCAATTCGAATTCGTTTTCTATTCAATTCAATTCGAATTCGTTTTCTATTCAATTCAATTCGAATTCATTTTCTATTCAATTCGAATTTGTTTTCTATTCAATTCAATTCGAATTCGTTTTCTATTCAATTCAATTCGAATTCGTTTTCTATTCAATTCAAATCGAATTCGTTTTCTATTCAATTCGAATTCGTTTTCTATTCAATTCAATTCGAATTCGTTTTCTATTCAATTCAATTCAAATTCGTTTTCTATTCAATTCAATTCGAATTCGTTTTCTATTCAATTCAATTCGAATTCGTTTTCTATTCAATTCAATTCGAATTCGTTTTCTATTCAATTCAATTCGAATTCGTTTTCTATTCAATTCAATTCAAATTCGTTTTCTATTCAATTCGAATTCGTTTTCTATTCAATTCAATTCGAATTCGTTTTAAATTCAATTCAATTCGAATTCGTTTTAAATTTGTTTCAAAAACAATTTCAATTTGAGTTTTAATCTAATTTAATTTGAATTTCATTTCAAAATATTAAATTTTGAAATCACTTTCAATATTCATTGTAAAACGAATAAAATCGATATAAATATCGTTCACGTCAAAATAACGCAACTCTAATCAACACGGCTTTATATATTTCAATAATTCCATTATTTTATTCAACAAATGAATATTTATTTTATTCCATACGTGAGTCTATATTTTTGTCAACACACGACTAATCTCAACGAATGAGTACTGTCCACGTGTGACTATTTTTGTTATTTAGTATATTTTATGAAAATTAAGGTATCTATCGTTTGATTTCAAATCAGACTCCAACCGTAAACTAGTAATAGAATGATTCCCTGAATATTAACCCCGAAGGCCGAAACCAACATCAGATCAATATCCAGGAGACCACTCAACTTATCTATTTTCCAGTTAGTTTCTAATTTTCTATATGATAAAGAGGTAAGATTTATTGTTAAAATATTTCGTTCAACACATGACTAATCTCAACGAATGAGTACTGTCAACACATGAACCTTTATTTTAAATTATTCTTTATTTTCTAAATTGGAATGAGGCCTAATCAATTACCATATAAAGCTAATTATATGGATTCCATACAACACAGATATATAATAGCAACGATAAATGATCAACCATCATCCAAAGTGCACTACACTGTATAACCATCAAATATAGATATCTAACGCTTATAACGGCCTGTCAATCAATCGATCGACATACAACTAATTATTGGGATTAGTGTATGTCAAATATTATCCCAATACTCGTGTGGGGTTTCAAATCAACAAACACCGATTTTATTTGTGAAGTTGGGCGATGTGTAAAATTTATCGACCCAATAAATATCAGTCAAATCAGTGTATATAAACAAATCGGTCGATTTGTTTATAAATATTTATTTATTCACTTTCACGTTAAAATTATATTTTTAACGATAATTAATTTATTTCAACACATCTACATTTTATTTTCGATTTCACATTAACATCACAAACAAATTTTCACAACATATCAATCAAACAAACAAGCCATCCATGGTCTGTGGATGACGGGTATCGGGTGCTACTAAACACCGTCTGCATCCTAGTATATATATATATATATATATATATATATATATATATAACTAGAAAAAGAAATTGAAGAGTGAGAAATTCTCACCGACTAGCTATCCCAACTCCACGACACTTCTATTATAGAAATCTTCATCGTTCTCGCCTTTCGTCACTTTCGTTGCCCGTAACATATATAAAAATCGAATTTTTACTTCGCTATTCAATATATAAAAATCGAATTTTTACTTCGCTATTCAATATATAAAAATCATATTTTTACTTCGCTATTCAATATATAAAAATCAAAATTTTACTTCGCTATTCAATATATAAAAATCATATTTTTACTTCGCTATTCAATATATAAAAATCGAATTTTTACAACGCTACTATATAGATAAAAATTCTATTTTTACAACGATGTTACATAGATAAAAATTCTATTTTTACAACGATGTTACATAGATAAAAATTCTATTTTTATTACGCTATTCTTCATATAAAGATTTCGCCTTTTCAAATATAAAGATTTTATTTTATATTTTCTATTTAATAGAAATTATATTTTCAATACGCTACTTATATAAAAATAGTATTTTTATATCTTCTACTATATAAAGGTCATATTTTTGATTCACTACATATATAAAGATCCAATTTTTAACACTTCTATAATGTAAAAATCATATTTTTATCCTTCTACAATATAAAAGATTATATTTTTATTATCTATATAATATGAAAATTATATTTTCAACCTTAACATACGATAAAAATTATATATTTAACTTCCTATCGAATAAAAATTCTATCTCTAATTTTCCTATCGAATAAAATTCAGTTTTCACTAATATAAAAATTCAGTTTTAACTAAAAATCATTACTTTGCTAATAAATAAATAAATAATCTCATCTTCCTCCTTATAAAAATTCGATCTTTTTGCTTTATAAAAATTTAAACTTTCCTATATAAAATCATATCATTCTTAATAGCAGAAGTCATATCCTTTTATATATATATAAGTGAAAACTGAAAACAAATAAACATACAATAAAATAAATAAATAAAAATTAGAAGACTCACTGTTGGAGGTGTAGAGGGACGGGGGAGGGCGCTGGAGTTCGCCGGTGGTGGCAGGCGGAGCAGGCGACGGTCTTCTGGTGGTTGCGTCGGGTTTGATTCGACTGAAGGGGGGTATGGCTCGGGACTTCGATCGATGGAGGGGGGAAGAAGGGGGATGCGCGGCGTCAGGTGGGGGATTTCTTCGACGAGGCGGTGGGCGGCGCCGCCTTGGAGGGGGCACGATGGCGTGGAGTCGATCGCCGATCCCCTTTTCCCTTTTTTTTATAATCGATTCTGAAATGAAGAGACAGAAAGAGAGTGGAGAGTATATATATATATATATATATTTTAATTTAATTTCAACTTTAAAATTCAAAAGGTTGACTTTTCTATCGAACCCCAATCGAGACCCAACGACTGTCGCCCCTAGCGTAATACCCTCATTCCGAACACAATGGGATATGTATCGCAGGTCAATTTGACTGTTTGAATCAGTTTCCGTTGGATTTAAAAATATAAATCTTTATATATTCAATTTAAACGCACATTTCAATTTACCGGGGCCACATACAACCTCTAAAAATTCCAGAAAATATTTTCTAGATTCGTATTGACAATACGGTCCTAACAAAACTAGTTTCGGCGAATTCCGAGACCGTTGGAAAAATGGCCATTTTCCAGTCGATTAAAATCAACTGAAACTGGTCAAACACGTTTTCTTTTGCCACACTCACATATTTATTCGAAAAATTATGAAATTTGAAACCTAGCAATAATTTGACATCACGGACCCAACAAAAGTGGTTTCGTTGAAATCCGAGGTCGTTTGCAAAATTCCCATTTTTAAGGGCCTGAATTCCATAGCGACTATTCAGAATTTTCAACTGGACATATCTTTTGATTCCCGCTATGAAATTTCGATTTTTCGGATTCGTTGGAAAGATAGTCACAAGTAGATCCTATTATTTTTGGTTTCACTAAAATCCGGATTGTTTTGCACCCGGTATGTTCAATTGAAGTTTGAAATCGAATTATCGAACTACCGCGCCATTTTAAATTCCTTTTATAATTATATATAATTATTTATATTCTAACGACGATATATATAAATATATACGTTCCATTTCTATTCAAAATAAATTTCTCGTCGATTTTATTTAAAATAATTCATTTTAAATGTTCAAACTTCGCTAAAATTGCCAAAATAAAAATTTTAAACTGGCTCGCATTTCCGGGTTGTTACAAACTGGCTCAAAGAAACTGAGGATCTATTCGTTATTTTCGAGGTGGACGATAGGCAGAAGGTATAATTGGCGGTATGTTGCTCAAGGATGAAGCTTCCTATTGGTGGGAAGTCACTAACTCCGAGAGGCCGGTTGAAACATGGATGGATATCGGAACAAGGTTTGAGAAGAAATTCCTCTCGCAAGCTGAACGAAGTCTACAACTAGAAAAGTTCTTATCTCTTAAGCAAGGAAGTATGACGGTCAAGGAATACGTCAACCAGTTCAACCAACTGGCTAGGTTCGGGCTAGATTTAGTCAACACCCAGCATAAAAAGGCTCTCCGCTTTGTTAAAGGATTGAACGAGCCACTGCACAGCCTAACCATGACCCATGTACCCATGGGAGCGACTTACGAGAGATTGGTGGATATGGCACTACTACACGAGGAAGACAACGGCAAAAAAGAGGCAAAGAAGGAAGAACCACAGAACAAGAAAGCATGGCCCAAAAAGGAAACACAAAAGACGGGTGAAAAGTCTAAAGTTAAGAAGGAGAAAAAGTGCTTTACTTGTGGAAGCTCGACTCATCTGAACAAGGATTGCAGAAATAGAAAGGGCACTTGCTTCAACTGTGGTGAGATGGGATACTTCACTAGCGAACTGTCCGAAGAAACGAGGGCAAGGGCAGAGGGCAGGACCAACTTCTGGAAGGCATGCGAACACTCTCGAGGCCAGTGGATAGGATAGAAATAGGAAAACTTTCTATATGAGGTTTAATTTCTTTATCTGATTTTTGGGTTAAAACTCTTTTCTGATTCTGGCATTTCGATTCTGTAATCGATACTCTGCACTTGAATACTAGTATTGTTTCTGATTCCGCCGTAGACTCAGACCCATAAGGGTTATGCCCTATCTAAGCATGGTAAGTTGGATATCTGTGTTGAGCATTAAGTTGACTATGACGCATACATTCTGGGTTTTTATCATGCTTAGTTTCCTAAGAATCATTTAGTAATCTGATCTGTACCGGTAATCTGTAAATATCTGAATATTTCTGATAAGGTTGAGATTTCCAGTTTTGACATTGTCTGAAGAGGGTAATCCTCTGGGTGTCAATCTGATGTTGATTTCGGTCTTCGGGTTGATACTTAGGGGAATTTGTCTCTCAACCAAGGTCTAATGGAAACCAAGTTTTTGTTTATCTGCACTCGCTCCCATCACTCGACTGTATCCTATCGATCGATTCTTCGACCTATAGATAGGAATCCTATGGATGTAAACATGTGTTTGAGACATGTTATGTTTGATGGTTGCAAGTGGATGCAAGTGGATGCTAGTGGTTGCTCCTGGATGCATATACACACTAGGCACTAGATCGGCTCGAAAATACTCTCATACTGCATATGGATGTGTTAGCATTTTCAATTTCTGTGGATGCAAAATGATTGACTCATCACATGGATGTTGCATATGAATGAATGGTTGTCACTCATATAAGAATAATATGTATCAAATAGGAAAATTGCATACATGTTGGACTCATGACACTGACATAGTTCGCATTAAGGAGGTCAGCTGAATCAGTGGACCGCCTGATCTTTGCATTAGATAAGGAACATATACACACACTTTTGCATATGTTCATACAACATTAGAAGTTTTCTATGGAAAATGGATGCTTGTGGATGATGGTTGAGTAGATGGATGACTGGATAGTAGGACACATTCTTCTTAACTTGAAGATTTCGGGGACGAAATCCTTTAAGGAGGGGAGAATGTAACACCCCGTATTTTCTGCAAACGTATTGGTAACAAATCAGAGAATAATTAATTTTAAGATAAGAACCAAGGGAAACGGGTTGCGCCATTGCGTTCATCTCGAAATTCTGCCTGAAAACGAGTCCGAGTTTTCGAAAAGCGGAGTCCATATGACCAAGTTATGACCCTCCGAAGTTTCAGGAATTTAAATAAAATAAAATAGCTCGAAATTAAAGCCAGAAATTTGAAATTCAAACCCAGAGAAGGCTGGCGGGAAAATTCCCGCCCATATACCCAGGTCAACTGGGAAGTCAACCCCCCCCCCCCCCAAACCAGGTCGACTGGGGAGTCGACTGGGGTGTCGACCTCCCCATGACCAGGTCGACTGGGGAGTCGACCAGTCTCCCGAACCCACTTTCTGAATCTGATGCATTCTGATGTATTTAGACTCGTTTTCTGCCCGGATTCATCTGCCTAATCCTATATAAACAGCCCCCTAGCCTCATTTTCTCTACACAATTTCATTCTGTCTATATTCTGCCTCTGTTCTAATTAAAAATAAAAATGGCGTCGGCACTCTGCTGGAATCAAAACTTGGACTGATGCATCTTCTTCCAACCCGAATAGAATTAAAAGCTAAATCAAATCTCAAATCCAAGTTTAGAGCTACGACAATAATTAAAGAGGAATAATTCAACATTTCTGCATCAACAACAGTTTGTTATCCTTTCTTAAAACTACGAAAGGCAAGTACAGTTATTTTCCGCTATAAACTGTAATTATAATTGTGACATGATTATAAATCTGAATCTGAGGTTATGTATATTCTTATCTGTCAGGTCTGTTTTTCTATGACTATTCTGTACCTCTTTCTTCTTTCTGTTCTATAGCCAGGCTACTATGAGCCTGCGCCGAATCTCATAAGAGATTAACGCACGAACGTTAAATTTTAGGACAAATAATAATGCATAATTGGACATGAAACTGTTGCCTATGAGACTATTGCCTATGACTATGATTCATGACTATGAGACTATTGCCTATGACATTGAATAAGAAACTATTGTAATTAGTCGCCCATGACTATTGTGGTTAGTTGCCTATAACTATTGTAGTTAGTTTCTTATGCCTATTCCCTTAATGATGTTAGATCTCATATTTTGTATGTAACTTTGCTAGTTTATTCCCATTCACTGTTATGGACATCGAGCCTATAGGACCATTTCATGAGTATTTTGAGAACTTGGGGAAAACATGTTATACGGGGATTGGGCGTAGCTTAATTAAGTTAATTTGGCATAGCAAATATGTTAGCATAACCCGAATTGGCTATAATAGATAATGATTTACATGTGTATTTGTCCTGGACATAAATGGTAAACTAGAATATTAAATCTAGTTTTGACACGGACTGTAAATGGGAATATTAAGGCTAAAATTTGGGGCATATATTGTATTATGAATTATGACCCTGATTTGGGCATGTAAGTTTAGGCTATGTTTATAATTAGGCAAGATATGTCAATTAAACTTTAAGGAATGATTAAATCTGTTATATTGCCTAATCCGCTGGTTCTGTTATATTGCCTAAACTGCTAATTAGATTGAATTGCCTAATTTGCTAATTATGTTAAAATTGCCTTATCTGTTAGACCTGCTAAATCGCCTAATCTGCAAGATCTGTTATCTGTTTAGTCTGTTGAATGGTGTAATCTGTTCGAACTGAAATACTGAAGTTTGAAGTATGTAAATCTGTAGGTTCGATTTAAAACTGAGCAAAACTTGTTCATAGAACCTCGAATAATCTACTGTAACTTATACAGAAGTTAATTTGTTAAATTAGCATGATTAGTCTGATATTAGCACAGTCTGTGAATGAATGCATTGGCTAAACATGAAACATGGCTAACTCGAGGTTAGAATGAGTTTGCGGTGTAATTCTGCCCGGAACTGCCCGGCACATCCAGTGGCCGCAAACAATAGGTTCTAATGTGAGAAGTTAGTAATAACGTGCTTCAAAACCCGAGGTTAGACTCAGTTTGCGGCGGAAACCTGCCCGGAACCAACCGGCCTAACCAGTGGCCGCAAACTGTAAGTCTAATGTGAGAGGTCTGCGCGTTAATTTTTAATTGATACAAATATGGGATAGGGTTAAACCAATTAGACTAATGAATTTAACAAATCCGTTTCGTGAATCTGTAGGCCCAATTACAAAGATAGACAAATCTATAAATCGGTTAAATCCGTATATCCGATCCGTTTGTCTGAAAGCTTGTCTGATCTTTGAACTAGTTGATCTGAACTATGTATGTCTGAACTTGTAAACAAGTTAATCTGAAATCTGTTAGTCTGGGGACGCAAGGTTAGGAGGGAAATTACTTGTGTCATATGTTGTTTGGAACCCATATTAGTCAGTAACCCTTTCTAGTATCAAAACTTTGACCCAACAGTAGGTAGGGTCCGGGCACGCTTACTGAATTAAATACAAGTGGTTCATTCTGATAATGGCGAGGGGTGCTGATGGTGCGTTCCAACCGGGTGATATGTGTAACACCCCGAATTCTGTAACTATGAAATTCACAAATTCAAGTATAATTAATCTGAAATCAGAGAACTAAGGGAAACGGGATACGCCATTGCGTTCGTCTCGGAAAAATACGCGAAATAGAGTCCGAGTTTTCGAAAAACGGAGTCCGTATGAAGAAGATATGGCCTTCGGAAGTTTTGAATCAAATTTAAAAATTCAAATAGAATAAAATAATAATTTGAAATGGGGCCCAATGGGCCAGACGGATAAAACACCCGCCTAGCCACCCAGGTCGACTGGGCTGTCGACAGCCCTGTCGACAGGGGTGTCGACCTGGTCGAGCCCAGCCAACCTGGCTGGCCAGGTCTGTGTTTGGTCGAATTTCTGAGGTCTGCTTTGTCATTAGGGCTAGGTGGCGGGTTTTTATTGGTCTCTCTTCCTAATGTATGGCTATGATCTAACCTAGCAACATCAAGGGTCCTAATCAATTCCTAACCTCTATATAAACAACCCTAGACTAAACCCTAATCTATTCATTCAAAATAAGATTATAGCCGCCATGTTGCTGAGGAACGACAAAGAATAGCCGCCAACTAAAGAGAGGATTAGGGAGAAAGTTCTAAGGCCTAAAGCAATTCAAGCAACCTAAAGCTAATTAATTCAACAAAGGAATTTGCGTCTTCAATCCCTAAACTAGAGAATTCATCAAACCATTGTAAGTAGAGTATTACTTTGGTATTAATAAACAACTGTGTTGATGTGTGTGCTTGAATGGTGGCAATGGAAGTAATTCATATTTGTGCAAAATTATGTTATTCATTATAAAGAACTACATGCGGTAGTTCTATGCAAATAAACGTTTGGAATATTGCGCAAATTGTGTAATCTATATTGAAGCTACATGTATGTAGTTAATTGAAATTCATGCAAATTTGAGGCTTTGTTATTATGCCATTATGATGTATATTTTTGTGCATAAATCATTTTGCAAGTAATTGAAACAAGTTTGGTTATTATAGTTCATATGAAACTATGTGGAATTTTGACACCATAATCCATGTATTAAGTCATGCTTTTGCAAACTTATGAATATGGCTAGGAATGATATTTGGCATAATTGAAATCCGTTACTAAGTCTATCTTGTTTTAAAGGATTATATGATGACATGGCTAGGTTAGACTCAAAAATCCCTTTTTGCAAGTTTAAAGCAAAACACCATGATTAGGAATATTTATGCATAAGTATGTTTATACCATCGTTATGTGATTAGGCTTAAATCATGATTAAGTTGAATTATGCTATGTTCATGCTAGAAGTATTTTATGCCATGCTTATGTTTGACAATATGCCATGCCTATGCTAGAAGTATTTTATGCCATGCTTATGTTTGACAATATGCCATGCCTATGCTAGAAGTATTTTATGCCATGCTTATGTTTGACAATATGCCATGCCTATGCTAGAAGTATTTTATGCCATGCTTATGTTTGACAATATGCCATGTTTATGCTAGAAGTATTTAGGCCATGCTTATGTTTGACATTATGCCTAAATAAGAATATAGGTTCATGTTGTAGTTAAACCTATGCAAGTTTACATGCCTTGATTTATGTCACCTATGTTTTATGACCAAAATACATGTCACCACTATGCAAGTACACCAATTTCTATTATGTATTTTCCAACGTCATATGCAAGTTCATGCGCTCACTTTCCCCTCTTTGTGTATACGCCATAAGCCTCCCCTTTCGCATGGCTAAATTGGGCTTTAAAAGGCTAAGCCCAATATATATAAACGGACGTGTAAAACGGGGGAAAATAACGTTGGGTTAAAAATTAATTAATGAATGAAAATATGAAATAGAAGGGCCCAAAGTCAAGTATGGGTTGGGCCCATGGTTGGTGTAACCTTTACACCATTAACATAATAATGGGCCGCAAATATTTACATATAAGAAATAAAGAAGAATGACAAAATATGTAAATGTAGAAAAGACGATGTGTTTAACCCGAGGTTGGATTGAGTTGTGATGTAAACCTGCCCGGAACCGCCCGGCTGTCCAGTAGTCACAACAATACCTATCCAATGTGGGAGGTTAAACATGGAGCCCAGCAAGGACCCGAGGTTAGACTGAGTTGTGGCGTAAGACTGCCCGGAACCAACCGGCAACAGGCAGCCACAACAATACCTGTCTAATGTGAGAGGTCAGGGCCTTAATAAGACAATTAAGGCTGAGTCAGGATTGTTAGGATTAAGTGAACTAAAGACTTAATCAAAATGGAACATGCTAAACTAAACGGACTGGTGGGGTTAGGTTAGGAAACACTTAACCAACTTAGCATGTTGGCTAGAGATAGAAAACCTAGTAACGGGGGACCCTTTTCAGCAGTAACCCGAGAAGGTGTATCAGGATACCCTGAAACTAGGCAGGGTGGGGCACGATTACTGGGCTGATTGTAAGAGGTCAAATCGACGGCGGTGGTGTAGCAGTGTAGGTTCTAACGGTGTGCGGGCGTGCACGCACTCCGGCGCAGAAAAATAAAGCACTGGACACCAGTAGCATACCTTTGCACTCTAAGGTTGTGTCGGGTTGCCACTATGGGACTTGATACACCCCATGGTGGGACCAGCATAGGTAACTACAGACATCGGGGGCCGTAAGACACATGTAACTATGCGAGTAGGAGCCGATCATCGTAGAATGGATCACATCACCCTGATTTTGGGGTGCAAATTGGAAACTAGTTTATATGGGTTCAGAGATTAACATGGGGTACGATAGTATATTCGACCCTAGATAACCTAACCAAGTTTATAATGTTGCCCACTTCCTGTTTTACTTATCATACCCAGTTCTTTATTCATAGACAAAGTAGTACTAGACTTACTCGGGCTTTATGTCTGACTCTATTTTTCTTTCGTCTTCTTTCTTCCGTTTCCCCCCCCCCAGGTCCTCAGGGAGGGAACACAGCAGCTTGACCTACCTCAACATCCAGCTTGGAGAAGAGAAATGTATTGCTTGGACTTTCCTGTTTTGAACTATGGCTTTGGACAATCCACTATGGGGCTTTGGCAGTTTGTCAATGTTTTATTTATGCTTCTTTAAAAATGATGTACTCAAGACAGATTATGAAAGTGTTATGTTATGTTTTTGGAAAGGATGTTGTTGTAACACGTATTTGACTTGATGATAATAAAGTTTGTTGTTCTTCCGCTGTTTACAAATATGTGTTCTTATATCTGTCTTGTATATCTGTGACTTGTACTTATAAACCTCCACCAAAATTAGGGCATTCCCTTTGAGAGTGACCCTAACGGAGGTGGGGTGTTTCACTTGGTATCAGAGCCAGGTTTACCAGATAAGATAAAAAGTTTTGAAAAATTATTTTCAAAAAGGAAATTTAAAGAAGCATTTTTAAAAAGAAAAATATTATTTTCTAAAAAAGCAAAGTCCACTCCCCAAAGCCATAGGTATTATCTCTTATCCTTCGTTTTGAATCTATCCTTTTTGTTTCAGCATGTCCCAAGATCTTAACTTGCCTGAAGGGGTGCCCATACCTGGTTGGTTTAGACGTTTCTTAGAAGCAAGGGCCACTCAGCCAGATCCTACCGTTCCTCCTCCTCCAGCTGAAGGGAATCATCCAGCCGCAGCAGCACCTTTTCCTCCACCTCCTCCATGGGGAAACACATTCGCTAAGATATGTAAAGATTTTAAAGCTATGGGAGGAAGGGATTTCCATGGAACTGAGTCCTTCGTAGCAGCTAGGAATTGGCTAAAAGAAACGGAGGACCTATTCATCATCTTTGAGGTAGAAGATAGACAAAAGGTACAACTAGCGGTGTGGCTATTGAAGGGCGAGGCTTCCTACTGGTGGGAAGTCACCAATGCTGAAAGACCAGTGGATACATGGGAGGACTTTAGGGCAAGGTTTGAGACTAAGTTTCTCTCAGATGCAGAAAGAAGTTTGCAGTTGGAAAAAATTCTTATTTCTTAAGCAAGGAGACAAGACTGTTAGAGAGTATGTGAATCAGTTTGATGAGCTGGCTAGGTTTGGGCTTGACCTAGTCAACACCCCGCATAAGAAGGCTCTCCGTTTCGTCAAAGGGTTAAATGAGCCATTACATAGTTTGGCCATGACCCATATACCCATGGGAGCCACGTATGAAAGATTGGTGCAAATGGCATTGCTGAATGAAGAGGACAAGGGCAAGAAGGAGACCAAAGCAGAAAGCTCTCAAGGGAAGAAAGAGGGTTTGCAGCCTAAGAAGACAGACTTCAAGAAGGGCGGAAAGGGCAACAAAGAGAAGAGGAAGTGTAATTTCTGTGGCAAAGTGGGGCACTTAGTAAAGGACTGCCGGAAGAAGAAGGCTAAGGAGAATGGTGGGTGCTTTTCGTGCGGTCAGACAGGCCATAGGGCTAAGGACTGCCCAAGGAAACGAGGACAGGGGCAGGGCACTGGATCCACCCCAGGGGCACAGGTTCATGTGCTAGAAACGCCACCATTGCAACAGCGAGGTATAAATACTTCTGTAGAAAGTGTAGTTTATCTTTATGATCACCCCGTTCGCACTTTATTTGATTCTGGCGCATCACACTCCTTTATCTCGTCTGCTTTAGTAGAATCTCTGCACCTAAAAACTAGTATGGTAGAGGACCCCTTAATTGTTTCAAACCCAATTGGGGGCCCAGCTCATTTGTCTATGATCTGTTTGGATTTGAAAATTTCTATCCTAAGTGTAGAATTTCTATGTAGTGCCTTTGTTTTGGGCTTTTCGGGGTATGGTTTGATTTTGGGTATGGATTGGCTATCCAGTAATGGGGCCGTCCTTGATTGTGAGAAAAGGGTTGTTAGGCTCCTAACCCAGCTCGGTAATACTTTGGAAATTTCTTGTAATCCCTCGTATGCGGTTATGCTTAGTTATCTTGAATCGCTAGATGCCTCTGTTGAAAATTTGAAATCAGTTAGAGTGGTCCGGGAATATCCGGATGTCTTTGAAGAGGTGAAGGGCTTGCCTCCGAAACGGGAAATAGACTTCTGCATATATCTTGTAGATAATGCAAAGCCCGTTGCATTGCCCGTTAGACATATGGCTCCACGAGAAAGGAAAGAGCTCAGTAAACAGATTAAAGAGCTTCTAGAAAAGGGGTTCATTAGGAGGAGCATTTCGGAATGGGGCGCTCCAGTGGTGTTCGCTACAAAGGCGGATGGTTCACTCCGTCTATGTGTTGACTATAGGGAGCTCAACAAGCTAACGAAAAAGAATAGGCACCCTCTCCCTAGAATTGACGATTTATTTGACCAGCTTGTAGGAGCGTCTGTTTTCTCCCAACTCGATTTAGCAACCGGTTTTCATCAGCTTAGGGTGGCTGAAGATAGCATCGATAAAACGGCTTTCAGAACCCCAGACGGCTTCTTTGAATGGCTTGTCATGCCTTTCGGCTTGACAAATGCACCTGCGTACTTCGTGGACCTGATGAGTAGGGTATTTAGAGATTTCCTCAACAAATTCGTAGTGGTCTTCGTAGATGATATCCTTATCTTCTCAAAGAGTGAAGAGGAACATGCTCAGCACTTAAGGGCAATCATGGAAACTTTGCGAGTCCATCAACTAAAAGCCAAATTCTCCAAATGCCACTTTTGGAGAGAAGAGGTGAGGTTCCTTGGGCACATAGTATCCAAACAAGGGTTAGCAGTGGACCCTGCTAAGGTAGTGGCGGTACAGGACTGGAAGACACCAAGGAATGCGACTGAGGTCCGAAGCTTTCTAGGATTAGCAGGTTTCTATCGAAAATTCATAAGGGATTTTGCGAAAATTTCAGCTCCGCTCACGAAATTGACCAAGAAGAATCTAGTGTTCAATTGGGATTTGGATTGCGAATTTGCTTTCCAACGACTGAAGAGGGCTCTCACAACAGCCCAGTTTTGACGCTGCCAGATGGGAGCAAGATGTTCACTGTTTATACGGATGCATGTGGGACAGGGCTAGGCGCCGTCTTAATGCAAGAAGGAAGGGTAGTAGCTTATGGCGGGAGGCAGTTGAAGGTGCACGAAAAGAACTACCCAACCCACGATCTAGAGCTAGCCGCCATCGTCTTTGCACTCAAGTCTTGGCGACACTATCTCCTAGGTGTGAAGTTCGAACTTTACACTGACCATAAATCGTTGAAATATCTTTTCTCGCAGAAGGATCTTAACTTGAGGCAACAAAGATGGATGGAGTTTCTTGCCTCGTACGATTTCGAAATCTCCTACACTCCGGGCAAAGGCAACGTAGTGGCAGACGCGTTGAGCCGAAAGAAATTGACCCTAAGCCCGTTGTTTGTTGAAAGACAAAGCCTAGAGTTTATAGCCAGCTTCGACTTTAGGCCCTCCTCCGATTTCGTACCGGGCTTGCTTGCATCTCTCGAAGTGCGCCCAACTTTAGTAGATTCAGTAGGGGCAGCACAACGCGAAGACCCTCAGCTTGTGGAAATAATTGATAGGCTAATTAGGGGTGAGACTTCAAGTCACCTCAACAGATACTCCATCGACGATAAGGGTGTACTAAGGCGAGATGGAAGACTATGCGTCCCACGGACAAACGATTTAATAAAGAAGGTTCTCGAGGAATCACATCACTCCAAGATGACGATACACCCAGGCGGGGATAAAATGTACAAAGACATAAAAAGGACTTTCTTCTGGAACGGCATGAAAAAGGACGTGGCAGAATTCGTTTCTAAGTGCATGGTGTGCCAACAGGTTAAGGCGGAACAGAAAAAGCCTGGCGGACTGCTACATCCTCTGGAGGTCCCGCAGTGGAAGTGGGATAGCATCTTAATGGACTTCATCGATGGGCTGCCTAGGTCTAGGAGAGGCAACACTAGTATTTGGGTAATAGTGGATAGGCTTACTAAAAGCGCCCACTTTTTACCTGTCAAAAGTAAGAGAACTGCCTCATCCCTAGCATCACTTTACCTTAAGGAAATCGTGCGACTCCATGGAATACCATCTAGCATCGTTAGTGACCGAGACCCCATCTTCACCAGCGAGTTTTGCCGGAGTCTGCAAGAAGCAGTAGGAACGCAGTTATGCTTGAGCACGGCCTATCATCCCCAAACCGACGGCCAAACAGAGAGAGTGAACAGAGTTTTGGAAGACCTCTTAAGGCTATGCGTCCTTGACTTCGGAGGGACATGGGAAGACCACCTTCCTTTGGTGGAATTTGCCTACAACAACAGCTATCAAGCAACCATCGGAATGGCGCCCTTCGAAGCTTTATATGGAAGACCGTGCCGATCGCCCACTTGTTGGTGGGAGTCTACTGATAAGCTTATACTTGGACCAGATATGATCCGAGAGACTTCAGAGAAAGTAGACCTAATACGAAGAAGGATGAAGACGGCCCAAGACAGACAAAAGTCCTATGCCGACAAGAGAAGGACCGACCTTGAATTCGAAGTTAGAGACAGAGTTTTTCTCAAGGTATCACCGCTAAGGAACGTTGTTCGTTTTGGAACCACAGGGAAGCTAGCGCCAAGATTCGTAGGGCCATTCCCTATCATCGAGAAGATTGGGAAAATGGCCTATAGATTAGAGCTACCCGAGAAGTTGGCCGGAGTCCACAACGTTTTTCACGTTTCACATCTCCGAAAATGTCTGCATGAGTCAGCTGAAGTGGTAGAGCCAAACATCCTCGAAGAGGCCGAAGTGGAACGCGAAGCAACCATAAGGAGAGTTCCAACCCGCATATTAGGAACGGAAGTGAAGAAGCTACGCAACCGCGAAGTCAAGCTCGTCAAAGTTCAGTGGAGCGACGCCGAGGGAGACGCGACTTGGGAAACTGAAAATAGAATCCGTACTGCCTACCCTTTTCTGTTCGAGGGTACATCCTTGATCTTTCTTTTTCCTTAAGTTGCGCTTTTATCTATCTTTTAGGGTATATTTCCTCGACCGTATCTTTTAGGTAGAAAACCTTTGGATGAAAACATGTAGTTGAAACATGTTATGTATGAATGGTTGCAAGTGGTTGCAAGTGATTGCTAGTGGTTGCTCGTGGTTGCATATACACACACAATCTAGGTTTTAGATCGGCTCAGTCACTTCATATTGCATATGCATATATGTTTGTATTCGTATGTGGTTGAACTATAATGTGTTGTCATGTGGATGTTGCATTTGTATTGAATGATTGTGCACTCATGTAGAATCAAGAATAGGAAAATTTGCATACATAATGGATTCATGGCACTTACATAAATCGCATTAAGGAGGTCAACTGAATCAGTGGACCGCCTGATTTTGCATTAGATAAGTACATGTACACACACACTTCGCATATGATCATGAAGCATTAGAAGTCTTTTAAGGACAATGGATGCTCATGTTTGATGGATGAGTAGATGGATTATTGGATGTTAGGATTTACATTCCTCCTAACTTGAAGATTTCGGGGACGAAATCCTTTTAAGTGGGGGATAATGTAACACCCCGAATTCTGTAACTATGAAATTCACAAATTCAAGTATAATTAATCTGAAATCAGAGAACTAAGGGAAACGGGATACGCCATTGCGTTCGACTCGGAAAAATACGCGAAATAGAGTCCGAGTTTTCGAAAAACGGAGTCCGTATGAAGAAGATATGGCCTTCGGAAGTTTTGAATCAAATTTAAAAATTCAAATAGAATAAAATAATAATTTGAAATGGGGCCCAATGGGCCAGACGGATAAAACACCCGCCTAGCCACCCAGGTCGACTGGGCTGTGGACCTGGGCTACCCATGTCGACAGGGCTGTCGACAGCCCTGTCGACAGGGGTGTCGACCTGGTCGAGCCCAGCCAACCTGGCTGGCCAGGTCTGTGTTTGGTCGAATTTCTGAGGTCTGCTTTGTCATTAGGGCTAGGTGGCGGGTTTTTATTGGTCTCTCTTCCTAATGTATGGCTATGATCTAACCTAGCAACATCAAGGGTCCTAATCAATTCCTAACCTCTATATAAACAACCCTAGACTAAACCCTAATCTATTCATTCAAAATAAGATTATAGCCGCCATGTTGCTGAGGAACGACAAAGAATAGCCGCCAACTAAAGAGAGGATTAGGGAGAAAGTTCTAAGGCCTAAAGCAATTCAAGCAACCTAAAGCTAATCAATTCAACAAAGGAATTTGCGTCTTCAATCCCTAAACTAGAGAATTCATCAAACCATTGTAAGTAGAGTATTACTTTGGTATTAATAAACAACTGTGTTGATGTGTGTGCTTGAATGGTGGCAATGGAAGTAATTCATATTTGTGCAAAATTATGTTATTCATTATAAAGAACTACATGCGGTAGTTCTATGCAAATAAACGTTTGGAATATTGCGCAAATTGTGTAATCTATATTGAAGCTACATGTATGTAGTTAATTGAAATTCATGCAAATTTGAGGCTTTGTTATTATGCCATTATGATGTATATTTTTGTGCATAAATCATTTTGCAAGTAATTGAAACAAGTTTGGTTATTATAGTTCATATGAAACTATGTGGAATTTTGACACCATAATCCATGTATTAAGTCATGCTTTTGCAAACTTATGAATATGGCTAGGAATGATATTTGGCATAATTGAAATCCGTTACTAAGTCTATCTTGTTTTAAAGGATTATATGATGACATGGCTAGGTTAGACTCAAAAATCCCTTTTTGCAAGTTTAAAGCAAAACACCATGATTAGGAATATTTATGCATAAGTATGTTTATACCATCGTTATGTGATTAGGCTTAAATCATGATTAAGTTGAATTATGCTATGTTCATGCTAGAAGTATTTTATGCCATGCTTATGTTTGACAATATGCCATGCCTATGCTAGAAGTATTTTATGCCATGCTTATGTTTGACAATATGCCATGCCTATGCTAGAAGTATTTTATGCCATGCTTATGTTTGACAATATGCCATGCCTATGCTAGAAGTATTTTATGCCATGCTTATGTTTGACAATATGCCATGTTTATGCTAGAAGTATTTAGGCCATGCTTATGTTTGACATTATGCCTAAATAAGAATATAGGTTCATGTTGTAGTTAAACCTATGCAAGTTTACATGCCTTGATTTATGTCACCTATGTTTTATGACCAAAATACATGTCACCACTATGCAAGTACACCAATTTCTATTATGTATTTTCCAACGTCATATGCAAGTTCATGCGCTCACTTTCCCCTCTTTGTGTATACGCCATAAGCCTCCCCTTTCGCATGGCTAAATTGGGCTTTAAAAGGCTAAGCCCAATATATATAAACGGACGTGTAAAACGGGGGAAAATAACGTTGGGTTAAAAATTAAT
Organism: Allium sativum; assembly: GCA_030737875.1. Taxonomy (NCBI): domain Eukaryota; kingdom Viridiplantae; phylum Streptophyta; class Magnoliopsida; order Asparagales; family Amaryllidaceae; genus Allium; species Allium sativum. Next base: position 92,577,555 of record CM060916.1, on the reverse strand, counting down.
TAATGAATGAAAATATGAAATAGAAGGGCCCAAAGTCAAGTATGGGTTGGGCCCATGGTTGGTGTAACCTTTACACCATTAACATAATAATGGGCCGCAAATATTTACATATAAGAAATAAAGAAGAATGACAAAATATGTAAATGTAGAAAAGACGATGTGTTTAACCCGAGGTTGGATTGAGTTGTGATGTAAACCTGCCCGGAACCGCCCGGCTGTCCAGTAGTCACAACAATACCTATCCAATGTGGGAGGTTAAACATGGAGCCCAGCAAGGACCCGAGGTTAGACTGAGTTGTGGCGTAAGACTGCCCGGAACCAACCGGCAACAGGCAGCCACAACAATACCTGTCTAATGTGAGAGGTCAGGGCCTTAATAAGACAATTAAGGCTGAGTCAGGATTGTTAGGATTAAGTGAACTAAAGACTTAATCAAAATGGAACATGCTAAACTAAACGGACTGGTGGGGTTAGGTTAGGAAACACTTAACCAACTTAGCATGTTGGCTAGAGATAGAAAACCTAGTAACGGGGGACCCTTTTCAGCAGTAACCCGAGAAGGTGTATCAGGATACCCTGAAACTAGGCAGGGTGGGGCACGATTACTGGGCTGATTGTAAGAGGTCAAATCGACGGCGGTGGTGTAGCAGTGTAGGTTCTAACGGTGTGCGGGCGTGCACGCACTCCGGCGCAGAAAAATAAAGCACTGGACACCAGTAGCATACCTTTGCACTCTAAGGTTGTGTCGGGTTGCCACTATGGGACTTGATACACCCCATGGTGGGACCAGCATAGGTAACTACAGACATCGGGGGCCGTAAGACACATGTAACTATGCGAGTAGAAGCCGATCATCGTAGAATGGATCACATCACCCTGATTTTGGGGTGCAAATTGGAAACTAGTTTATATGGGTTCAGAGATTAACATGGGGTACGATAGTATATTCGACCCTAGATAACCTAACCAAGTTTATAATGTTGCCCACTTCCTGTTTTACTTATCATACCCAGTTCTTTATTCATAGACAAAGTAGTACTAGACTTACTCGGGCTTTATGTCTGACTCTATTTTTCTTTCGTCTTCTTTCTTCCGTTTCCCCCCCCCCAGGTCCTCAGGGAGGGAACACAGCAGCTTGACCTACCTCAACATCCAGCTTGGAGAAGAGAAATGTATTGCTTGGACTTTCCTGTTTTGAACTATGGCTTTGGACAATCCACTATGGGGCTTTGGCAGTTTGTCTATGTTTTATTTATGCTTCTTTAAAAATGATGTACTCAAGACAGATTATGAAAGTGTTATGTTATGTTTTTGGAAAGGATGTTGTTGTAACACGTATTTGACTTGATGATAATAAAGTTTGTTGTTCTTCCGCTGTTTACAAATATGTGTTCTTATATCTGTCTTGTATATCTGTGACTTGTACTTATAAACCTCCACCAAAATTAGGGCATTCCCTTTGAGAGTGACCCTAACGGAGGTGGGGTGTTTCAATATGCGTGCATGGATCCCGGTCTGCCTCTGAGGATGTAAGACACCGTGACATCTGTAAATAGGCATGTGCCAATTGGTTGTCACTTTACGGAGTGATACACCCTATTGTGGAGCCGACACAGGGTATTTATGTATTAGGGAGTCGATCGCTTGGGGTAGGGTTTTAGGGTACACTTAGTTTTGTCTGTTTCCGTTGGTACCATATGTTTCTGTTGGGTGGTAACACCTGTCTGTTTCTGCGTGGTACCGTCTGTTCGGGTGGTAACGGCCCATTTACTAGTGTACACCTAATTCTACATTCTGTTTCCATAGGGATTAATCTGTATTTGTTTCTGTTCGGGTGGTAAAGGCCCATTATCAGCATTCTGCTTCTGTCTGTTTCTGTTCGGGTAGTAAAGGCCCATTATTAGCATTCTGTTTCTGTCTGTTTCTGTTCGGGTGGTCAAGGTCCATTATTAGCGTTCTATTTCTGTGGAAATTATTCTGTTCCTGTTTTTGCTTCAGTTTAGACATTAGGGTGACACCTAATCCTGTTATACTAGTATTAGTGCAGAGAAATGAAAAGTAATATTATTTTGTTTCTTCTGTTTAACCTAAGTACATCTGCTGCTCCTGTTACTGTTATCTCTTATCCAGCTTATTTTCATTTCATGATTATTATTATCTGTTCATATGCTGAAAGTCACTGGACTTGCCAGACTTTATGTCTGACCTTGCTTGTTTTCACCCCTTTTCTTCCGGTTTCCCCCCCAGGTTTTCCAAGGAGGGAATACTTTAGCTTGATCCGGATTTCTTCTGCTTGAAGTACTTAGAGTGCTTAAAGTAAGGCTTGACTCCTTATGGCAGCTTCTGTGCGAATTATGATTTTAAAGTTTTGTACTCCGATGATTTTCTGAACAAGACTGATATTTATGTACTTGAGTTTTTGGTAAAGATGTAACCATACTGGTTTTTGTTTTCCGCTATAATAAAGTTATAATTTCTCAAGCATTGTTTATCTGTCTTGTAAATTTCTGTTCTGTCTACTAAATCGCTCCACCAAAGTTAAGGCATTCCCTTTGTGAGTGACCTTAACGGAGGTGGGGTGTTACACGCCACCCTAGAAAAATTCAAACAGTAAACCCCTAACTTCAAAAATCCAAATCAAATTCAAATCAACTCAATAAAATCCAAACTTTATATATTTGTGATCGGTAGTTGATGCTCTTCAATTCTATGTACAAGTTGAAGGGTTCGTAAAAGTTTTGCATCGCTCCAGAAATGCACAACGCATAGTAATGTAGTTAGGGTCGGATTTTGTGATCGATTGAAGCATCGATGCTTGTTTTCAGTATTGTTTTTGAGTTCATAGCAATATTTAGCATCCTTGTGAATTTTTGAAGCGATTCGGTGCAAATTTTTGTCGAGGTTTTATTGAGGGCCGTTGTACATGGGTCGGCAACGGTTTTTGGTGGAGGAGCTCGAGCTTGGAGATTTTGATATGGGAAGATGGAGATTTTGAAGAGGTGAAGTTTGGTGGTGGTTTGGAGTGATTCGGTGTTGAAATGGAGGAGTTGTGGAGGTTTGAAACGGTGGAAATGGCCATGAAAACGGGTTGGAGCTGTTGTGTATAGAGTCGGGGAAGATGGAGTTACGTTGTGGGCTGTGTAATCGGATATTGGGCTGAGAATGGAAGGGTAAAGCCTGTTTTATATTTAATCCATGTTTTAAATTCATTTAAATGTACGTTAACTTATAAATATCATAACTTTGTCATACGAAAACAAAATTCAGCGAAACTAGTTGTGTTGGAATCGTAGGGACGAGGGCTACAAAATGGAACCGGTTTGGAGTGATTTGGAGCTCGTCTCAATTTATGGCAAACTAAAATGTCCGAATCAAATTGATGATCGATTATCGTTATTTAACGATAACCAACCAAAGTGAGTAAAACTCACTAACTCTGTTCTATTTATGTCTTTATAAATATAATCTAGTGTTGATAAATGATGAATTATTTCTATGTGATGATTGTTTGGTTGAGTTGCTGTTTGTTGGTTGAAATTGCAGATAATGACATATACACATATCGTTAAACAAACATTGATTCTATTTATTAGAATATTACATATTGAACTGAAATTGTTGTGAATTATATTTTGTAACATCTGTAGATGCAGGAAAACTAGTTGGAGGGATCCACCTGGATTCCTCAACATTTATTTTACTGTTTTTATATATATTGTGATATATGATGTGATATACAATCTGTTGTTGATTGTGTGTGTTTGGATGATATTGAACAGTGATATATGGTATGTTAAATACCATAAGTAATACTGGAATATAAAAGAGAATTTTTAAAGAGTATATTGAAAATAAAATATTTGTATAAAATAAATAGACATTTTAAAAATGAATATTTTAGAAATAAATAGATTTGATTTAAAGAACATTTATAAAATGAATAGAATTTTATAAAAGGAACATTTACAAAATCGATGGATTTTATAAAAGAAATTATTCGGAAAACAAATTAAATTATTAAAAAGAATTATTTCAGAAATAAATAGATACTATAAAAGGGAATATTTCAGAAATAAATAGATAATTATAAAAAGAATTACTGGAAAAATAAACAGCAATAATAAAAGGAAATATTCCAGAATTGAATAGAATTATAAAAAGAAATTTACAAGATATAAAAGAACAATGAAAAGATGAATTCATAGTAGATTTTAAATAGAAATCTGTTTTAACAGATAAATGGAGACGATTAATTTATAAATAATATTTTATAAATTAAATAAAATAATTATCATTCGATAAATGGAATATATAAGTACGAACTTATATAGAGAAGTAGAAATCAGTTTTAACACCGATAAGTTAATAGAATGTGATCTCAACATTTATAAAAGGAATTATGAATGAGATTTAAGTTGTAGAAATAAAAAGGAGATTTCGTATGAATAATTCCATAAAGAGAAGTATAAATAGGATTTGGAAACGAGATATTATTTTAAAGTACGAAATCAAACTTAATGGATTATGTAAAGGAAATATTATTTACATTCGATGTGAATAACGGGTTTAAGTAAATATTTTGCAAATAAACATATTTGTAAAGGAAATTGGATTTGTGGAATTGGAATTTAAACAGAAATAAAATTCGAATGGCTAGAAGTAAATAACTTGTTTAATAATAAAAATAAGTAGTCGGATTTATAAACAAAGTTTATAAATGGATTAAAGTAAAATTATTAGTGGATAATTGAGATTGCAAATTCAACAATGGATATAAAATGAAGAGAGTTAATTAAATAAAAGTTATTCGAAATGAGTTAATTAAATAAAAGTTATTCAAAATAAGTAAATCGAATGTAAGTTATTCAAGAAGTGAATTAATCGAATATAAGCTATTCGAAATGAGTTAATCAAATATAAGTTATGCCAAAGTGAATTAATCGAATATAAGTTATTCGTGAATTAATCGAATATTAGTTATTTAAAGTTAGTTAATCGAATATTAGTTATTCAAAGAGTGTTAATCGAATATAAGTTATTCGAGAAGAGTTAACCAAATGAAGATTACTCAATGAGAATTACAAGTCAAAAACGGTTATATCGAATTCGAGAAAGTACTATTTACTTTCCGGTTTTTAAATCAAGATTTATCTATTAGTAAATTAGTCATTTGTTTATTTATTCGAATTAAGAATTAAAAGTTATATTTTAAGTTAGATATTTCAGAAGTACTGTAATAACCTAGAAATCTGAGCCAATTTAAAAAAATTTATTTTGGCGAATTTAATGAATTTTGAATATTTAAAATGAATTATTTTAAATAATAATGACGAGAAATTTATTTTGAACAGAATTAGAACATATATATTTATATAGATCGTCGCTAGAATATAAATATTTATTTTAAATTATAAAAGGAATTGAAAATGGCGCGGTAGTTTAAAAATTCGATTTCAAAGTTCAAATGAATCTACAGGATTCAAAATAAACCGGATTTTAGCGAAACCGAAAATATTAGAATCTATTTGAGAATATCTTTCCAACGAATCCGAAAAATTGAAATTTCATAGCGGGGATAAAAAGTTATGCCCAGTTGAAAATTCAGAATAGTCGATATGGAATTCTGGCCCTTAAAAATGGAAGTTTTGCAAACGACCTCGGTTTTCGACGAAACAACTTTTTTTGGATCCGAGATGTCAAGCTATTGCTAGGTTTCAAAATTCATAATTTTCTGATTCAATTTGTGAGCGTGGCAAAGGAAAACGCATTTGACCAGTTTCAGTTGATTTTAATCAACTGGAAAATGGCCATTTTTCAAATGGTCTCAGAATTTGACAAAATTAGTCTTGTTAGGACCGTATCGTCAATACGAAGCTAGAAAATATTTTTCGGGAATTTTTAGAGTCCGTATGTGGCCCCGGTAAATTGAAATGTGCGTTCAAATTCAATATATAGATTTATATTTTGATTTTGACGGAAATAAATCGAAGCGATCGAATGGGGTTACGATACATATCCCATTGTGTTCGTAATGGGGGTAATTAGCTAGGTACGACAGTCGGTGGGTTTGATTTTTTGTTCGAAATAAAAAGTTGCTTTATGGAATAAATAAAATAAAATAAAATAAAATCCACCCCCACCCACCTTTCTCTCTCTCCCTCATCATTCTCTCTCCCACCATTCGTTTTCATAAAAGGAAAAAAAAAACCTCGACACCTCGCCCGTCGCTCCTCCGATCCGCCCACGTCGGAGCACCCCACCGCCGGCCAACCTCCTCCGCCCCTCCTCCCCTTTCTCTCCCCTCCACTACCCCCTGGTCGAACCCCACTAGCCCAACCCGAAACCCTAAACCCATAAACAGAAGACGCTGCAGCCTCCCACCCAGCACCGACGCAACTCCGACCCCCTCCTCCTCCTTAATCGCAGCATACACCCCCACCTCGTTCTCATTGGGAAAAAAATGGCGACGACAATGAAAGATGTCTAGGGTTCCTCTTTGAATTCCTGAACCATGAAGCTTGATAGAATGAAATTCGAATTTCTGAAGCAAGGTAATTAAAGAAGTGTTATGCTTAAACATGTATAGCATTGATTCTAAATCTGATTTTTATATAAGAATGACATATAATTGAAAAAATGATTATCATATTTGTAGCGAAGTAAAAATTCGATTTTTATATTTATAGCGAGATAGAAAATTTGATCTTTATGTATGTAATGGCATTAGAAAGAAAAGATTAGATTTTTTAGAAAGAAAAGATTAGATTTTTTAGAAAGAAAATATTAGATTTTTTTTTCTTAGAAAGAAAAGATTAGATCTTTATAAGTAAAATAAATAGATCTTTATATGTAAAAAGAATAGATTTGTTTATGCAAAAAGAAGGGAAAATATTAGATTTTTTCAACTTAAAAAGATGAGATTTTTATAATGTGAGCATCGTTATAAAATTGTGATTTTTATAGTGTATACAACGGAATAAAAAAATGATTTTTATATTATAGAAAGAATAAAAATATAATTTTTATATTATAAAAAGAATAAAAATATGATTTTTATATTATAGAAAGAATAAAAGTATGATTTTTATATTATACAAAGAATAAAAATATGTTTTTTATATCGGTAGAGTATTTAAAAATATGATTTTTAATGTATCGAACATCATATTAAAAATGTGATTTTAATATGAACAGCGTGGAGAAGACTGCGTTGGAAGTACGGCCAGATCCAGATGTTCTGAATTTCAGAAATAAAATGAAGGAGTGGAACCCTTGGTGAGAACTCCTCACATTTATTTTTATTTCTAGTTTGAAATATATACTAGGATGCAGACGGTGCTTAGCAGCACCCGACACCTGTTGTCCATAGACCATGGACGACTTGTGTGATTGTTTGTGTTGTGAAAATTGACTGTTGGTTGTGAAATAAAATATATATTCATGTGTTGAAATAAAATAAATATTCATTTACAAATCAAACGGTTTGTTTATGTACACCGATTGGACTGATATTGATTGGGACGATAAATTTTACACATCGCCCAACTGCACAAATAAAATCTGTGTTTGATTGTTTGAAACACCACACGGGTGTTGGGATGAAATTGGACATACACTAATCCCGATTGTTTAGTTTTATGTCAATCGATGGGTTGACAGACTGTGTAAGCGTTAATTATTTATATTTAATGCTTATGCAATTATGTGGTGCACTCTAGATGATGGTTGATTATTTATCGTTGCTATTATATACATGTGTTGTATGGAATCCATATAATTAACATTATATGGTAATTGATTGGGCCTCATTCCAATTTGGAAAATAAGGAATATTATAAAAGAAAATTCATGTGTTAAATAGAAAAGAAAATTCATGTGTTGAATAGAAAGAAAATTCATATGTTAAATAGAAATAAAAATTCATGTGTTGAATAGAAATAAAAATTCATGTGTTGAATAGTATATATTCATGTGTTGAATAAAATAAATATTCATGTGTTGAATAAAATAAATATTCATGTGTTGAATAGAATAAATATTCATGTGTTGAATAAAAGCCGTGTTGATTAGATATGCGCCATTTAGACGTGAACGATATTTATATCGATTTTATTCATTTTTATAATGAATATAGAAAAGGAAGTGATTTCAAAATATAACGTTTTGAAAATATTATCATTTAGAGATTAATGATATGGAATATTCAATTTCGATTAGAAATTGAATATGAAGTTGAAACCGTTTGGAAAACGAATTTACAACGATTTATAAAATACATTTTGAAAGGAAATCGACGAAATATATATAATATATATATTATATATATAATGGCCTGAATAGAACGCGCCGCGCTGCGGTAGTTCGCGAATTTCGACCATTGACTTTTGCGACGACCCCAAACCCCATACTGAGGTGGCAAGGGTAATCTTTGGAATATAACACATAAACAGATAATAGCAGAACCGAATTAAATAAATACACCAGATAATGTACAAATAATACACTGGATATACATAATCATCAGAGTTACGCAGTATACAGGATCATACGTAGTACAAATACAGTTCAGCTATACATAAATGTCTACAACGGAAAACAAACATAATATGTACAATAGGAGCTGAACAGCATAAAAAGAGATAAATGATAGAATCCATCTTCAGCTCCAGCTATCCAGAAAGAGCCTGCTAAAACCTGAAGACAAGGTTGCCCATGTAGAAATATGGGCACTCGAGTTTGCTAGTGAAACAAACTACGAGTCAGTCATGGGACTGGTATGAGAAATCTACTTAACACATTATATAATTGGCCAATCACAGGACCACGGCACTTTTGCAGAACGGGTTTACTCCATTGGATTGCCAGTGCTTTAAAAACAAGTAATCTTTTAAACATCGCAATGCTTTTTATAAAAATGAAGCCATTATAAGACTCAGTTCCCATCACACAATGCAACACAAACTGGAGGATAGAGTTTTACCTTATAATGGCCAAAATATGCTTGATACGACTAAAACACTTAAAATGTAAGTTTTATCATTTAATTCTTAATTAGACTCCAACTGTAAATTAGTAAGAGAACGATTCCCTAAGTATTAACCCCGAAGGCCGAAACCAACATCATACCAATACCCAGGAAACCATCTGTCTTAGCTCGTTTCCAGTTAGTTTCTAATTTCATAAAACATTCATAAATATCAATCATAGACGGCATGGGTACCATATATCAGGTCGCCATATATAGGTATACAATCAAAACCGCACATGTCGTATTTGAAAATTGGATTTCCGTCAAGAACCAAGGCAAAAGATACTAGCCCGAGCCTCAGGCAAGTACTCAGTCAAGCCTTTGGAGCGACAGGGCCGGTCCACCGATGTGGATTAAAATTCCTGAACACTGCGTTTCCCCACTCTTTGGGGCGTAAGTGAGCCAACGAATGACTCCACCGGTCCCGGAATGACCGATATATCTGAGGCGCCTCGCAACAGCAACAACCACATAGGTGAAAAATAGTATAAATGTCAGCCTGTTTAAGCACTGACACCACCTCTAGCTAGAAAGAAACGCATGTACTCCCTGAGGTCCTCTCCCGTTTCTGGCTCATACCGGGGTGTGAGGCTCGCGAATTCACGTTATACACAAAGTTATGCCACACAGGCCGTGCTTTGATCATCAACCACAAGACTTTGCTTTTCAACAGAAGCCTTGATCACTGCATCTTAGCATGCCACACAGGCAATTCACACCTGTGACGAGAAAGAATTTCGCTCGGTCCGAACCAGTCGTTAAACCGATCTAGACCGTTCGAAACGCCCTATCGTTTGAGAACAGGACAAAACAGAACACATACAGAAGAACATTTCATTGTTAATTAAAAACAATGCATCAGATTACAAGAATATACAGAGTATATGAATAAATATTACATAGAAATAACAGAGATTTAAATTACATTTAAATACATAGCAGCGGAAAGTAATGCAATACACAACTAGAAGAGATATACGGATACAAAGCTTTCCGGATATCATTCCAGCTGTAAACCAGGATCCTGTGAATATAAACCTGCAAAACCAAAACTACTAGCTGCCCGTGTCAAAATAGGGGCACCCAGAGTTTAGGTTAAAACAATAAACTCCAGGTCAGTCATGTGACTGGTGTGAGAACTAAAACAGTTATTATTCTTTATCTTAAAGTTAGGTAAATCAAGGGACCACGCCGTATAACACGGAACGGGTTTCCTCCCAAGAATACCAGTGCATAAACAAATAGCGCAATGCTAAATAAAGAAAAATGAAGCTGTTATAAGACCCAGGTCCCATCACACAATGCAACGCAGTCGAGGATAGGGTTTTCCCTTATAACAGCCAAAGAATGCTTGATACGTTTAAAACAAATCATTTGATACTATCATAAGTGCATAGTGTATAAAACACTTCAAATCATAAGTATCAATCATAGGCGGCATGAATGCCCCATACCACTATGTCGCCATATATAGGTTATACAATCACAATCGCAAAGTCACGTATTTGGAAATTGGATTTCCGTCTATGAACCGAGGCAAAAGATAGTCCTCAACCGATTCGAGACAATCTAGCCCATGTCTCAGGATCAGAACGCATCAACCCTTTAGATCGTCAGGGCCGGTCCACCGATGTGGATTATTATGCCTGAACACTACGTCTCTCCGCCCTTTGGGGCGTAAGCGAGCCAACGAATGACTCCATCGGACCCGGATCGTCCGATCTAACCGAGGCGCCTCGCAACAGCAACAACCACATAAGTCAAACTCGTCAGGGCGTGTAAAACCACTGACGCCACTTCTAGCTAGAAAGAAACGCAAGTCCTCCCTGAGGTCCGTCTCCCGTTTTTGGTTCATACCGGGTGTGAAACTCGCGAATTCACGTTACCCAAAGCTGTGCCACACAGGCTGTGCTTTGATCATCACCACAAGACTTTGCTTTTCAACAGAAGCCTCGATCTATTGCCACTTAGGCATGCCACACAGGCAATTCACTCTATGCGTTTGATATCCATCAATATACAACCCCTGAGCTCGTACGTCTCAGAGAAGGGCGTTAAGCAAGAGAATAAATTCTCCGCCGCCAAACAGATATATATTTAATAGAGATCAATCACACAGACTAAAATCCAATGTCAGACACACAGTCCATTTACAAGTCCGTTCTGGGTCTGAACGAAACCGGAGGCACCTAGTACCTCGCATATCCATCGATCTCCAAGTACGTCTGGACGATCACAAACTGTTTCCATCTTCTTGGGTGTACAGCCCAATCAAGATCATCAGTAATCACCCAAACGACGTGAAGACTTCCGGTCTTCGACCATCGTCTTCATCTTCGACACCACGTCGAATCAGTTATTCAGAATGGGATAAACCCGGTCTTTCTGAATAACTCGCGTATATATTATAAAAGTGTTACACAAACACAACATACGCCTCATTCCAATTCAGAATATTCTTTTATTCAAATATTCCTATACTTTGGGAAAAGTTCCCATTAATTTTATCCAAGATAAATTCTTTGAATTTATTCTTTAATCTCCTTTGAATATCAATTCAAACTAGTCGGGATTAGCGAACCACACCGAAGTAATCATTTATTTTATTTCCCAATCCTTACTTATTCATCCCATGAAGTAAAACTGGTAGTACTTCATATCTAACACCACAGTGTTATCGGTAATTCAATTACCATTTCACGTTCAAATCTAATTAAAGATTTAACTATCGCCTGGAGTAAAACTGGTGATACTCCATTCTCGATCTTTTCAATCTAATTAAAGATTCATTAAAACTCCACTTAGTTTTAATCTTCGGCTGGGTTAAAGAATCAGTGTCATTTAAAACACGGTTCACGATAAACCCAAAATCACATTCCATTAATTATCGGGTTAAAGAACGAGTGTTATTTAAAACACGGTTCACGATAAACCCAAAAATCAATATCACTTCCATTCCAATTAAATATCATTCAATTGGTACACTTCATTAAATCTAACTAAAAAGATTTAATCTTTTCTCAACTGGGTTCAAGAACAGTGTTAGTGAAGACACCATTCACGACAAACCCAAATCACATTCGATATTCAATACAAGGCTCTGAATAGAAAATATATCGGCTTATATTCAATATCAAATTCTACGACTAACAAATGTCGTATTGGAAATAACGATATAAATATATATCTTTCAAATTTCCATGACAACACCTGTATAATCACGAATTCCAACATCGAAATATTCCGAAGACAATTTCGATTCAAATCCACTCCAATGCAATCATTGGAAATTTTGGTTATTTTCAAAACCCTTTTCAAATTCAATTTATTTATTTAAAAATAAATAGAATTATAATTCTAGTTCAAAACTAGCTCATTTTGATAAAAATCTATTTTTATCTTTTCAAACATGCAGTTTTTCATCCCAAATCTTCACAAATCATTCCTTATGATTTTACACAAATTATTACTATTTTTAATAATTTTATCAAGGCCTGTACAGTCGATTTCCATCAATGGCCATCGAACTGCACTTACAGCGACCTTTTTCAAATTTGATTTGGACATAATTCCAAATCCAACCGTTAGATTTCAAATTTCTAACATTCGCTAGAAAGCTCTTTTCGATACGAACCCAACGGTTCCGGTTTTAGGAGAATCCGACGGTCGGATCTCCCGTAACGTCCATTTGAAATCAATGGTCGAAATTCGCGAACTGCCGCGGCGCGGCGCGTTCTATTCAGGCCATTATATTATATATATAATATATATAATATATACTTCGTCGATTTTCTATTCAAAACGAATTATATAAATAGTTTTAAAATTCGTTTCAAAATCTATTTCCACTTCCATTTCAATTCAAAGCAAAATTGAATTCTTCTTTATAAATTCGTTTCAAAGTTCATTTCTATTCAATTCAAATTTCAATTCAATTTGAATTCATTTCAATCCACTTTCAATTCAATTTGAATTCGTTTTCAATTCAATTTATTTCGAAATCGCTTTCAATTCAATTCATTTCGAAATCACTTTCAATTCAATTCATTTCGAAATCACTTTCAATTCAATTCACTTTGAATTCGTTTTCAATTCAATTTATTTCGAAATCACTTTCAATTCAATTCACTTTGAATTCGTTTTCAATTCAATTTATTTCGAAATCACTTTCAATTCAATTCATTTCGAAATCGTTTTTTTAAAATCGATATAAATATCGTTCACGTCAAAATGGCGTCAATCTAATCAACACGGCTTCATATATTCCTTTATTTTCAAATATTCTATTTCAAATATTTCTTTTTCAAATATTTCTTTTTTTCAAAACTGGAATGAGGCCCAATCAATTACCATATAAAATTAATTATATGGATTTTCATACAACACCTGTATATAATAGCATTGAAAATAATCAACCATCAACCAAAGTGCACTACACTGTATAAGCATCAAATATAGATATTCAACGCTTATAACAGCCTATCAATCAATCGATCGACATATTTAATCAATCAGGATGAGTGAACTTCAAATTTCATCCCAACACCCGTGTGGGGTTTCAAACAATCAAACACATATTTTATTTGTATTGTTGGGCGATGTGTAAAATTTATCGACCCAATCAATGTCCTTCAAATAGGTGTACATAAACAAACCGTCTGGTTTGTAAATGAATATTTTATTTTATTCACTTTCACTATATTCATTCTCACGTTAAAAATTATATTTTTAACGATAAAACATTTTATTCCAACATATGAATTTCTATTATTCATTTACACAATAAAATGATATTTTTATTTTCTAACTTATTTTAGAAAATTTCGGCGGCATAACGGCACGATACTAGAAACGGGACGAGGCCTAGCCTTATCCCCGGTCTAGTGAAGGCCCACGCCATTCACACATCAATCAAATCAATTTCATTATGCAAACCACAAAATTTGGGAGTAAGAGTCTAACCTAGCCTTACTCCTTCGCCTTATAACGGCGCACGTCTAATCCTAACCAATTTATCGATTCGATTTTTTTACACCACAAACCACATTCACCAATATCGCAATCAATCACCAAACAGCCAAACAAACAAGTCCATGGTCTGTGGACGATTGTGTCTGGTGCTACTAAGCACCGTCTGCATCCTAGTATATATATAACTAGAAAAAAAAGAAATTGAAAGGTGAGAAATTCTCACATATTGCTATCCTAGCTCCACGGCACTTCTTTTGCAGGAAATCTTCATCGCTATCGCACCTTCGTCATCTTTATTGCCCGTAGCCACTACATATATAAAAATCACATTTTTATATTTTGATGTCTTTAAAATAAAAATCACATTTTTATTTATTCACTTCCAATTTAAAAATCATATTTTTATAATCACTTCATATATTTAAAAACCGAATTTTTACTATGCTATTCAATATATAAAAATCATATTTTTACTATCTCGTTCTATGGATAAAAATTCTATTTCTACATTGCTACTATATAGACAAAAATTCCATTTCAAAAATAAAGTTTTCGCCTTTATAAAAATTACCACTTTATCTCAACGTATATAAAATAAAAATCAGATTTTTATTTCGCTACACATACAAAGATGATATTTTTATATTCTCTATCCTATAAAGATTATATTTTTAATACTTTAAAAATATAAAAATCATATTTTTAATATTTCTATATAGTAAAGATTATATTTTTACTACTTTACAACATAAATAAAAAACCAGTTTTTAATATCATTTTCAAATCAGTTTTATAATCTTTTTAAATCAGTTTTAAAATCTTTTTAAATCGAAATTAGTTTTTAGATTAAAATAAAAATAAATTAAAGTAAAAAAACTTACTGTAACGAAGAAAGGGGGCATCGACTTCGGCGGCAGGTGGTTGCGGTGGTGGGGGCTTCGCTGATGGCGATGGCGGCGGACGAGGTCGCGAACGAGGGGGCTTCGGGGGTTGCGGATCATCGACGAGGTGGTGGCTGAACTGGGCGCGACTGTCGGATTGCCTAGGGTTCGATTCGGGCTTTGGGCATTGGGGATTTAGGGCGTCGGATTTACTGAGCTGGTGGAGGAGGAAGAGGGGATCGAAGAGGAGGGAGGGCGGCGATCTTGGAGGCGGAGGTGGGCGCGCTCCGACGAGCGGAGGTGAAGGCGACGAAAGCTGGAAGAGGGGGGCGACGGATCTGAAGTAGTCGGGGGCTTTTTTTTTATATATATTTTTCTCTGTTGACCGATTCAAAGAAGGGGGGGTATAAGGGAGAAAGGTATTATATATATATTTTTTTTTATTAATTTATTTATTTTATCCTAAAGAGTTGACTTTCACATACGACCTCGAAACGAGGCCCACCGCCTATCGTCCATAGCGTTTTACCCCCATTCCGAACACAATGGGATATGTCTCGCAAGCTGATTCGATCGTCTCGATAAATTTCCGTCGAATTTACATTTAAATCGCTATATTGAATTTTAAACGTACATTTCAAATTACCGGGGTCACATATTAACTAGAAAAATTCCCGAAAAATATTTTCTAGCTTCGTATTGACGATACGGTCCTAACAAAACTAGTTTCGTCGAATTCTGAGACCGTTGGAAAAATGGCCAATTTCCAGTCGATTTAAAATCAACTGAAATGGTCAAACGCGTTTTCCTTTGCCACGCTCACATATTGATTCGAAAAATTATGAAATTTGAAACCTAGCAATAATTCGACACTGCGGATCCAACAAAACTGATTTCGTCGAAATCCGAGGTCATTTGCAAAATGTCCATTTTTAAGGGCCTGAATTCCATAGCGACTATTCAGAATTTTCAACTGGACATATCTTTTGATTCCCGCTACGAACTTTTGATTTTTCGGATTCGTTGGAAAGATATTCACTATTAGATTCCATTATTTTTGGTTTCACTAAAATCCGGATTGTTTTGCACCCGGTATGTTCGATTGAAGTTTGAAATCGAATTATCGAACTACCGCGCCATTTTCAATTCTATTTATAATTATATATAAATATTTATATTCTAACGACGACGCGTAAAATATATACGTTCGAATTATATTTAAAATAAATTTCTCGTCGATATTATTTAAAATAATTCATTTTAAATATTCTAAATTCGCTAAAATAGCCAAAATAAAAATTTCAAACTGGCTCGCATTTTACGGGTTGTTACAATCTCCCCCACTTAAAACTTTTCGTCCCCGAAAAGGAACAAAGTCGAAAGTGGTTTGATTAATCAACACTACGTTCGATCTGGCTTTCATTCTCCAACTTTTCAGTTTCTGAGAATTTTCAAAATTCCAAAAATTTGGCTAACACCCTAAATTTTCGAAAAATCTCGCCATAACCTCTCCTGCACCGGGAGCATCGGGGAATTTCAAATAGCTTCCCCGGTCCTTCAGATCTCAAAAAGAAAAAGAAAAAGCCAAGCGGCTAGCCAATAGGCTCATAAAATCATCATCACCCAAACAAAACAGTAAATTATGTAGTAAACATGTACCTATTTGTCGGGCAAACAAATTTTATTCTTTGGCTCTAGCCTCCTTGCTATGACCTGTTCTATGATATATATGTATATGCAAGCAAATGCAACCAATTTTCAATATAATTCAATATGTGATTCAGTTAGGCTAAATGGCTAAAAATTAGCAAACAAATAAACAAACAACACAAACATCAATCAATTAGTGAATTAGAGTTTCAAATTCATAATTTTGATACATATACAAAAATCATGTTTTTGATGCCAATTCACAACAATGTATTCCACCTATATTAGTTTTGGTTCTCACACCAGTCTAATGGAAATATATAGATATCACACATTCGTCACTCGAAAATAAATACTGGTAACGCTGCAGCATTATCAGAATCATCCCCGGGCAACTAGAATGTGATTCTATATCTACCCAATATATTAAAACTTTGAATATACGTTTGCAAGGCGTATATGCAAATTCTTTATATACTGAATTGTCCAAAATCAATATAAACAAATAATCAAATACGAATAGTTGATTTAAATTTTCAAAACAAAAATGTTTTCATTTGAAAAATATACTCTTCACACCCGTTCTAGGATACTACTGATCCTATCTCTAACGAGTCATTCCCATTGGATATTACTAATCCAATATCTGATGAATTCTTTCGTAAGGTTCTAATGTGTCTTATTCTCTGCTTTGTAAACCAAAGCTCTGATACCAACTGTGACGAGAAAGAATTTTGCTCGGTCCGAACCGGTCGTTAAACCGATCTAGACCGTTCGAAACGCCCTATCGTTTGAGAACAGGACAAAACAGAACACATACAGAAGAACATTTCATTGTTAATTAAAAACAATGCATCAGATTACAAGAATATACAGAGTATATGAATAAATATTACATAGAAATAACAGAGATTTAAATTACATTTAAATACATAGCAGCGGAAAGTAATGCAATACACAACTAGAAGAGATATACGGCTACAAAGCTTTCCGGATATCATTCCAGCTGTAAACCAGGATCCTGTGAATATAAACCTGCAAAACCAAAACTACTAGCTGCCCATGTCAAAATAGGGGCACCCAGAGTTTAGGTTAAAACAATAAACTCCAGGTCAGTCATGTGACTGGTGTGAGAACTAAAACAGTTATTATTCTTTATCTTAAAGTTAGGTAAATCAAGGGACCACGCCGTATATCACGGAACGGGTTTCCTCCCAAGAATACCAGTGCATAAACAAACAGCGCAATGCTAAATAAAGAAAAATGAAGCTGTTATAAGACCCAGGTCCCATCACACAATGCAACGCAGTCGAGGATAGGGTTTTCCCTTATAACAGCCAAAGAATGCTTGATACGTTTAAAACAAATCATTTGATACTATCATAAGTGCATAGTGTATAAAACACTTCAAATCATAAGTATCAATCATAGGCGGCATGAATGCCCCATACCACTATGTCGCCATATATAGGTTATACAATCACAATCGCAAAGTCACGTATTTGGAAATTGGATTTCCGTCTATGAACCGAGGCAAAAGATAGTCCTCAACCGATTCGAGACAATCTAGCCCATGTCTCAGGATCAGAACGCATCAACCCTTTAGATCGTCAGGGCCGGTCCACCGATGTGGATTATTATGCCTGAACACTACGTCTCTCCGCCCTTTGGGGCGTAAGCGAGCCAACGAATGACTCCATCGGACCCGGATCGTCCGATCTAACCGAGGCGCCTCGCAACAGCAACAACCACATAAGTCAAACTCGTCAGGGCGTGTAAAACCACTGACGCCACTTCTAGCTAGAAAGAAACGCAAGTCCTCCCTGAGGTCCGTCTCCCGTTTTTGGTTCATACCGGGTGTGAAACTCGCGAATTCACGTTACCCAAAGCTGTGCCACACGGGCTGTGCTTTGATCATCACCACAAGACTTTGCTTTTCAACAGAAGCCTCGATCTATTGCCACTTAGGCATGCCACACAGGCAATTCACTCTATGCGTTTGATATCCATCAATATATAACCCCTGAGCTCGTACGTCTCAGAGAAGGGCGTTAAGCAAGAGAATAAATTCTCCGCCGCCAAACAGATATATATTTAATAGAGATCAATCACACAGACTAAAATCCAATGTCAGACACACAGTCCATTTACAAGTCCGTTCTGGGTCTGAACGAAACCGGAGGCACCTAGTACCTCGCATATCCATCGATCTCCAAGTACGTCTGAACGATCACAAACTGTTTCCATCTTCTTGGGTGTACAGCCTAATCAAGATCATCAGTAATCACCCAAACGACGTGAAGACTTCCGGTCTTCGACCATCGTCTTCATCTTCGACACCACGTCGAATCAGTTATTCAGAATGGGATAAACCCGGTCTTTCTGAATAACTCGCGTATATATTATAAAAGTGTTACACAAACACAACATACGCCTCATTCCAATTCAGAATATTCTTTTATTCAAATATTCCTATACTTTGGGAAAAGTTCCCATTAATTTTATCCAAGATAAATTCTTTGAATTTATTCTTTAATCTCCTTTGAATATCAATTCAAACTAGTCGGGATTAGCGAACCACACCGAAGTAATCATTTATTTTATTTCCTAATCCCAACCTATTCATCCCATGAAGTAAAACTGGTAGTACTTCATATCTAACACCACAGTGTTATCGGTAATTCAATTACCATTTCACGTTCAAATCTAATTAAAGATTTAACTATCGCCTGGAGTAAAACTGGTGATACTCCATTCTCGATCTTTTCAATCTAATTAAAGATTCATTAAAACTCCACTTAGTTTTAATCTTCGGCTGGGTTAAAGAATCAGTGTCATTTAAAACACGGTTCACGATAAACCCAAAATCACATTCCATTAATTATCGGGTTAAAGAACGAGTGTTATTTAAAACACGGTTCACGATAAACCCAAAAATCAATATCACTTCCATTCCAATTAAATATCATTCAATTGGTACACTTCATTAAATCTAACTAAAAAGATTTAATCTTTTCTCAACTGGGTTCAAGAACAGTGTTAGTGAAGACACCATTCACGACAAACCCAAATCACATTCGATATTCAATACAAGGCTCTGAATAGAAAATATATCGGCTTATATTCAATATCAAATTCTACGACTAACAAATGTCGTATTGGAAATAACGATATAAATATATATCTTTCAAATTTCCATGACAACACCTGTATAATCACGAATTCCAACATCGAAATATTCCGAAGACAATTTCGATTCAAATCCACTCCAATGCAATCATTGGAAATTTTGGTTATTTTCAAAACCCTTTTCAAATTCAATTTATTTATTTAAAAATAAATAGAATTATAATTCTAGTTCAAAACTAGCTCATTTTGATAAAAATCTATTTTTATCTTTTCAAACATGCAGTTTTTCATCCCAAAGTTTCACAAATCATTCCTTATGATTTTACACAAATTATTACTATTTTTAATAATTTTATCAAGGCCTGTACAGTCGATATCCATCAATGGCCATCGAACTGCACTTACAGCGACCTTTTTCAAATTTGATTTGGACATAATTCCAAATCCAACCGTTAGATTTCAAATTTCTAACATTCGCTAGAAAGCTCTTTTCGATACGAACCCAACGGTTCCGGTTTTAGGAGAATCCGACGGTCGGATCTCCCGTAACGTCCATTTGAAATCAATGGTCGAAATTCGCGAACTGCCGCGGCGCGGCGCGTTCTATTCAGGCCATTATATTATATATATAATATATATAATATATACTTCGTCGATTTTCTATTCAAAACGAATTATATAAATAGTTTTAAAATTCGTTTCAAAATCTATTTCCACTTCCATTTCAATTCAAAGCAAAATTGAATTCTTCTTTATAAATTCGTTTCAAAGTTCATTTCTATTCAATTCAAATTTCAATTCAATTTGAATTCATTTCAATCCACTTTCAATTCAATTTGAATTCGTTTTCAATTCAATTTATTTCGAAATCGCTTTCAATTCAATTCATTTCGAAATCACTTTCAATTCAATTCATTTCGAAATCACTTTCAATTCAATTCACTTTGAATTCGTTTTCAATTCAATTTATTTCGAAATCACTTTCAATTCAATTCACTTTGAATTCGTTTTCAATTCAATTTATTTCGAAATCACTTTCAATTCAATTCATTTCGAAATCGTTTTTTTAAAATCGATATAAATATCGTTCACGTCAAAATGGCGTCAATCTAATCAACACGGCTTCATATATTCCTTTATTTTCAAATATTCTATTTCAAATATTTCTTTTTCAAATATTTCTTTTTTTCAAAACTGGAATGAGGCCCAATCAATTACCATATAAAATTAATTATATGGATTTTCATACAACACATGTATATAATAGCATTGAAAATAATCAACCATCAACCAAAGTGCACTACACTGTATAAGCATCAAATATAGATATTCAACGCTTATAACAGCCTGTCAATCAATCGATCGACATATTTAATCAATCAGGATGAGTGAACTTCAAATTTCATCCCAACACCCGTGTGGGGTTTCAAACAATCAAACACATATTTTATTTGTGCTGTTGGGCGATGTGTAAAATTTATCGACCCAATCAATGTCCTTCAAATAGGTGTACATAAACAAACCGTCTGGTTTGTAAATGAATATTTTATTTTATTCACTTTCACTATATTCATTCTCACGTTAAAAATTATATTTTTAACGATAAAACATTTTATTCCAACATATGAATTTCTATTATTCATTTACACAATAAAATGATATTTTTATTTTCTAACTTATTTTAGAAAATTTCGGCGGCATAACGGCACGATACTAGAAACGGGACGAGGCCTAGCCTTATCCCCGTTCTAGTGAAGGCCCACGCCATTCACACATCAATCAAATCAATTTCATTATGCAAACCACAAAATTTGGGAGTAAGAGTCTAACCTAGCCTTACTCCTTCGCCTTATAACGGCGCACGTCTAATCCTAACCAATTTATCGATTCGATTTTTTTACACCACAAACCACATTCACCAATATCGCAATCAATCACCAAACAGCCAAACAAACAAGTCCATGGTCTGTGGACGATTGTGTCGGGTGCTACTAAGCACCGTCTGCATCCTAGTATATATATAACTAGAAAAAAAAGAAATTGAAAGGTGAGAAATTCTCACATATTGCTATCCTAGCTCCACGGCACTTCTTTTGCAGGAAATCATCATCCCTATCGCACCTTCGTCATCTTTATTACCCGTAGCCACTACATATATAAAAATCACATTTTTATATTTTGATGTCTTTAAAATAAAAATCACATTTTTATTTATTCACTTCCAATTTAAAAATCATATTTTTATAATCACTTCATATATTTAAAAACCGAATTTTTACTATGCTATTCAATATATAAAAATCATATTTTTACTATCTCGTTCTATGGATAAAAATTCTATTTCTACATTGCTACTATATAGACAAAAATTCCATTTCAAAAATAAAGTTTTCGCCTTTATAAAAATTACCACTTTATCTCAACGTTTATAAAATAAAAATCAGATTTTTATTTCGCTACACATACAAAGATGATATTTTTATATTCTCTATCCTATAAAGATTATATTTTTAATACTTTAAAAATATAAAAATCATATTTTTAATATTTCTATATAGTAAAGATTATATTTTTACTACTTTACAACATAAATAAAAAACCAGTTTTTAATATCATTTTCAAATCAGTTTTATAATCTTTTTAAATCAGTTTTAAAATCTTTTTAAATCGAAATTAGTTTTTAGATTAAAATAAAAATAAATTAAAGTAAAAAAACTTACTGTAACGAAGAAAGGGGGCATCGACTTCGGCGGCAGGTGGTTGCGGTGGTGGGGGCTTCGCTGATGGCGATGGCGGCGGACGAGGTCGCGAACGAGGGGGCTTCGGGGGTTGCGGATCATCGACGAGGTGGTGGCTGAACTGGGCGCGACTGTCGGATTGCCTAGGGTTCGATTCGGGCTTTGGGCTTTGGGGATTTAGGGCGTCGGATTTACTGAGCTGGTGGAGGAGGAAGAGGGGATCGAAGAGGAGGGAGGGCGGCGATCTTGGAGGCGGAGGTGGGCGCGCTCCGACGAGCGGAGGTGAAGGCGACGAAAGCTGGAAGAGGGGGGCGACGGATCTGAAGTAGTCGGGGGCTTTTTTTTTATATATATTTTTCTCTGTTGACCGATTCAAAGAAGGGGGGGTATAAGGGAGAAAGGTATTATATATTTTTTTATTTATTAATTTATTTATTTTATCCTAAAGAGTTGACTTTCACATACGACCTCGAAACGAGACCCACCGCCTGTCGTCCATAGCGTTTTACCCCCATTCCGAACATGGGATATGTCTCGCAAGCTGATTCGATCGTCTCGATAAATTTCCGTTGAATTTACATTTAAATCGCTATATTGAATTTTAAACGTACATTTCAAATTACCGGGGTCACATATTAACTAGAAAAATTCCCGAAAAATATTTTCTAGCTTCGTATTGACGATACGGTCCTAACAAAACTAGTTTCGTCGAATTCTGAGACCGTTGGAAAAATGGCCAATTTCCAGTCGATTTAAAATCAACTGAAATGGTCAAACGCGTTTTCCTTTGCCACGCTCACATATTGATTCGAAAAATTATGAAATTTGAAACCTAGCAATAATTCGACACTGCGGATCCAACAAAACTGATTTCGTCGAAATCCGAGGTCATTTGCAAAATGTCCATTTTTAAGGGCCTGAATTCCATAGCGACTATTCAGAATTTTCAACTGGACATATCTTTTGATTCCCGCTACGAACTTTTGATTTTTCGGATTCTTGGAAAGATATTCACTATTAGATTCCATTATTTTTGGTTTCACTAAAATCCGGATTGTTTTGCACCCGGTATGTTCGATTGAAGTTTGAAATCGAATTATCGAACTACCGCGCCA
Source organism: Allium sativum (assembly GCA_030737875.1). Lineage (NCBI taxonomy): Eukaryota > Viridiplantae > Streptophyta > Magnoliopsida > Asparagales > Amaryllidaceae > Allium > Allium sativum. The sequence continues at coordinate 92,554,043 of CM060916.1, read as the reverse complement.
TTTTCAATTCTATTTATAATTATATATAAATATTTATATTCTAACGACGACGCGTAAAATATATACGTTCGAATTATATTTAAAATAAATTTCTCGTCGATATTATTTAAAATAATTCATTTTAAATATTCTAAATTCGCTAAAATAGCCAAAATAAAAATTTCAAACTGGCTCGCATTTTACGGGTTGTTACAACACCATGCAATTGATGGCTATCAAACACACAGAATGAATTCCAATGTCAGACACACAGTCCATTTACAAGTCCGTTCTGGGTCTGAACGAAACCGGAGGCACTATATACCTCGCATACCCATCAATCTCCACGTATGTCTGGACGATCACCAATCATTATCCATATTTCGGAATGCCTCCCAATCAGGGCATCGGTTATCATCCAACCGAGGTGAAGATCTCTGGTCTTCAACCACCGTCTTCATCATCGATTTCTTATCGTCGATTTAGTTATTCAGAATGGGATAAACCCGATCTTTTTGAGCAACTCGCGTATATAATAAACATGTGCTACACAAACACAACATACGCCTTATTCCAATTCATTAGTCACTAACCGTAAATTAGTAAGAGAACGATTTCCCAAATATTAACCCCGAAGGCCGAAACCAACATCAGATCAAAACCCAAAAAACCATCCGACTTAGCTAACCTCCAGTTAGTTTATAAATTTCATATTTAGCCATCAAATATTCAATAAACTGGGTAAATTCGGTTTATTTCCATTCCATATCATTTATAATATTTTATAACGATTTATCACTATTTTTATTTATTTAAAAATAGCCAATTTATTTAAACGATGCTTCAGGCCATAACGCGGCCATGGCGCTGTTTTTCTTCAGATTTGATTTAAACATATCTGAAAATCTAACCGTTGGATCTTCACAAATTTCATATCATTAGAAAGATCCTTTCAAAACGAATCCAACGGTTCCAGTTTTGGGAAAATCCGACGGTCGGATCTCTCGGTACACTCGTTTGAAGTTTCGATTTCAAAATACGAACTGCAGCGTCGTTATTCGATTTAATTTAATTATATTTATATATATATATAAATATAATCGATTCTGGCACTGTTTTTCTTTAGATTTGAATTAAACATTCCAGACAATCCAACCGTTGGATTTTCACAAAGTGCGTGTCGTTGGAAAGATATTTCCAAAGCAAACCCAACGGTTTCGGTTTCGGGAAAATCTGATGGTCGGATCTCCCGCACTGATCGTTTGAAATCACGGTTTCAAAACATGAAATGCAGCTTCGTTATTCGATATATTTCAATTATATATATATATATAATCGATTCTTCGATTTCAAAACTATTTTCTTTTCATACATTTGATAAAAATGATATGTTTATCCAACCGACATTTATTTCGACACTTCACTATTTTTAACAATTCATGTATATAATAAAAATGTGATTTTTATTGCGAAACAAATTATTTCAAAACACGACTATTTTATATAGTTCATATAGATGATAAAAATACGATTTTTATTATAAAACAATTTATTTTAAAACACGAATACCATTCAACACATGAATTTCTATTCAACGAATGAATTTCTATTCAACACATGAATGTTTTCTATAGTTCGTATATATAAAATAAAAATGTGATTTTTATTGTTAAAATAGTTTATTTAAAGCACAATACCATTCAATACATGAATTTCTATTCAATGAATGAATTTCTATTCAACACATGAATGTTTTCTATTCAACACACGAATACAGTTTCAACACATGAAAATAATTCTAACACATGAATATTATTGAAAATTTCGGCAGCATAACGGCAGGGTAGTTAAAACTGGGGTCGTCCCTAGTACGGCTCCTCGCTCTACCTTAAAGCCTCGCAGCTTTTGACAATGGGGATTTCATGCATCTAGTTCGCATGCAGGCGGCTTTTCCACAAACTAATCCTATGAGTTTTCAACAAAATAATTATCAACCACAAACGGGTATTTTTCAACCACAATCAATCAATTTCAACCACAAACAATTCTAATCAACCAATCGCTATCAACCAATTTTCACACCAATCACAACCAATAAATATCGTCCATGGTTTGTGGACGAGGGGCGTATATATATATATAAGTATATTTCACTTCTATTCAACACATATATAATTTTTACAACGCATATATAACTTATACATCGAACGTACAACTTATACAACGCTTATACATGAGGTGTACAACGCTTATATAACTCATACATCGACTATATAATTTATACGTCGTCGTTTTCCATATCGTTTATAATTCAGAAATCTCACATTGGGTTCCACTCCACCAAAAATAGCAGAAGGCTCAAAAAAATATTCGGTCTATTCTAGAATGTAGAAGACGTCCGCACGAGTCCACTGTCTCTTGTTTCACTGAATTTCGTCAACAAACGAAAAAGATATGATTTTTACAGTGAAATCAAAAACCGTAGCGCTTTAAAGTGCTATAGAATAGTTTAATTTAATTTCAGTCGTTACCTTTCAAAGTTGTTCAAAACTAGGTTTGGATTTTTCTTCTAATCCGTGTAGCTTCGCGTCGGTCGGCCGACGCCACGTGAGAGAGCTCGGAGAGGCGCACCTGCGCGCGGCGGAGTTGGTCAGCTCGATCGCCAGAGGAGAGGGAAACGGTGGCACGAAGTGGCTGACTCTGGAGGCTTCAAATGAACGAAATACTCAATGAAAAATTTGAACCCTGGTATGGATTTAAAGCTCGTCTCGAGCTCTTCAAAATCTTCAACTGGAGGAGGGACTGATTTTGCTTGTAGAGGGAGAAAGTGAAGAGAGAAGGAGTCGAACGTTTTCCGCCTTCGTCGACGTTGATTACGGGGAGAGAGAAATGATTTGTCACAATATGATTGGGCCAGGGATTTTTTTCATATACATAAATTTTAAAAATCCAAAAATACCCCTTATCTCATACGAACTCTAATCCAAACCCAACGACTGTCGTCCCTAGCTAAATACCCCCATTTCGAACACAATGGGATATGTTTCGTAGGCCCATTCGACTGCTTCAGTCAGTTTTCCTTCAAATTAAAATATAAAACATTCAATATTTAATTTGAACGTACATTTCAATTTTCCAAGGCCACATATTGATTCTAAAAATTCCTGAAAAATAAATCTAGCTATGTTTTGACGATACGGTCCCAGCAAAAAAAGTTTCGTCGAATTCTGAGGTCGTTTGCAAAATGACCCTTTTCTGGTCGATCCAATTTAATAGAAATCGACCAAACACATTTTCCTTTGCCATGCTCACATACTAGCTTCAAAAATTATGAAATTTGAAATCTAGCAATAATTTAACATCCCGGATCCAACAAAAGTGGTTTCATCGAATTCTGAGGTCATTTGCAAAATGGCCATTTTCACGGGCTATATATACTCTATAGCGATCTTTCAGAAAATTTATTTAGCCATAACTTTTGCTTCCCGCTATGAAACTTCAATTTTTCAGATTCATTAGAAATATATTCACTAACAGATTTAAATATTTTTGGTTTCACTAAAATCTGTTTTGTTTTGCACCCGGTATAGTCAGTCAAAGTTTGAATTCAAATTTTGAAACTACCGAGCCATTTCGGGCCTTGTTTAAAATTAGAAATAATTATATTCATTTTCAAATGTCGATTCAAACTTACTTTTCGTCATTATTATTTAAAATATATTTTTTAAAATTTTAAAATCCACTAAAATAGCCAATTTAAAAATTTTAAACTGGTTCAGATTTTCCGGGTTGTTACAACTTCGAACGGACATTACGGGAGATCCGACTGTCGGATTCTCCTAAAACTGGAACTATTGGGTTCGTATCGAAAAGTGCTTTCTAACAAATATTAGAGATTTGAAATCTAACGGCTGGATTTGGAATTATGTCCAAATCAAATTTGGAAAAGGTCGCTGTAAGTGCAATTCGATGGCCGTTGATGGAAATCGACTGTATGGGCCTTGATAAAATTATTAAAAATAGTAATAATTTGTGTAAAATCATAAGAAATGATTTATGAAGAAATGAGATGAAAAATTCCAAATTTGAAAAGATAAAAATAGATTTTTATCGAAATGAACTAGTTTCGAATTAGAATTATAATCCCATTTATTTTTTAAAATAAATAAAGTGGATTTGAAATGGTTTTGAAAATAACCATAATTTCCAATATATAAAGTGGAAATGGATTTGAATCGAAATTGTCTTTGGAATATTTCGATGTTGGATTTCGTGATTATACAGATATTGTTACGGAAATTTGAAAGATATATTGTTATTTCCAATACGATATTTGTTGGTCATAGAATTTGATATTGAATATAAGCCGATATATTTTCTATTCAGAGCCTTGTATTTAATATCAAATGGGATTTGGGTTTGTCGTGAATGGTGTCTTCATTAACACTGTTCTTAAACCCAGTGGAGAAAAAGATTAAATCTTTTTATTTAGATTTAATGAAGTATACCAATTAAATGATATTTAATTGGAATTGAATTTGAATTGATTTTTGGGTTTATCATGAACCGTGTTTTAAATGACATTGGTTCTTTAACCCAGTTAAAGACAGGATATGATTTCCCAAGTTAAATAATCATTGATAGTGAGTTTTAATGAATCTTTAATTAGATTGAAATGGTCGAGAATGGAGTATCACCGGTTTTGCTCCAGGCGATAGCTAAATCTTTAATTGGATTCGAACGTGAAATAGTAATTGAATTTACTGATAACACCGTGGTGTTAGATATGAAGTATTACCAGTATTACTTCATGGGGTGAATAGGTTGGGATTGGGAAATTAAAACAAATGATTACTTCGTAAGGTTCGTTAATCTCGACTAATTTGGATAAACCATAATTTGGTTTGAATTGATATTCAAAAGAAGATTAAAGAATAAATTTAAAGAATTTTTCTTTGATAAAATTAATGGGAACCTTTCCAAAAGTATAAGAATATTTGAATAAAAGAATATTCTGAATTAGAATGAGGCGTATGTTGTGTTTGTATAACACTTGTTTATTATATACGCGAGTTATTCAGAAAGACCGGGTTTATCCCATTCTAAATAACTAATTCGACGATGTGTCGAGGATGAAGACGGTGGTCGAAGACCGGAGGTCTTCACATCGTTTGGGTGATTACTGATGATCTTGATTGGGTTGTACACCCAAGAGGAGGGAATCAGTTGGTGATCGTCCAGACGTACTTGGAGATCGATGGATATGCGAGGTACAAGGTGCCTCCGGTTTCGTTCAGACCCAAAACGAACTTGTAAATGGGTTGTGTGTCTGACATTGGATTTTATTCTATGTTATTGATTTTTATTAAACATATATATCTGTTTGGCGGCGGAGAATTTTTTTCTCTTTCTTAATGACCTTCTCTGAGACGTACGAGCAATGAGGTTATATATTGATGGATATCAATCGCATGGAGTGAATTGCCTGTGTGGCATGCCTAAGTGGCAAATGATCAAGGCTTTTGTTGAAAAGCAAAGTCTTGTGGTTGATGATCAAAGCACGGCCTGTGTGGCATAGCTTTGTGTAGCGTTGATTCACGAGCCCTTACATTTATATTATTTTCACTTGTGTGGTTGTTGCTATTGCGAGGAGCCTCAGATATATCAGTGACTATGTGGAGCCGATGGAGCCACTAGGCTCATTTACGCCCCAAAGGGCGGGGAAACGCAGTGTTCAGGCATTTTAATCCACATCGGTGGATCGGCCCTGACGGTCCAAGGTGCAGTTGCGGCTGTTCCGGAGGCTCGGGCTAGACAGTCTCGAATTCGGTAAAGGACGATCCCTTGCCTCGGTTCACAGATGGGAATCCAACTTCCAGTACGCGACTTTGTGCTTTTAGTTGTATACCTATATATGGCGACATAGTGGTATGGGGCACTTATGTCGTCTATGATTGATACTTATGATTGAAATTGTTTTGGCACTATACACTTATAGTAATAATAAAACATGAAATTTAGCATATCAAGCATGCTTTGGCTATTATAAGATAAAACCCTATCCTCCGGCTTGTGTTGCATTGTGTGATGGGATCTGGTCTTATAATTGCTTCATTGTTCTTTATTTAGCATTGCGCTGTTGTTTTATGCTCTTGTATTCTCGGAAGGAAACCCATTCTATGTTATACGGTGTGGTCCCTCGATTTACCTAACTTTAAAATAAAGATTAATAACTGTTTTAGTTCTCACACCAGTCCCATGACTGACCTGGAGTTTATTGTTTTAACCTAAACTCTGGGTGCCCTTATTTTTACACGGGTAGCTAGTAGTTTTGGTTTTGCAGATTTATATTCACAGGATCCTGATTTACAGCTGGAAGGATATCCGGAAAGCCCTGTATCTGTATATATTCTTCAGTTGTGTATTGCATTATTTTTCCGTTGCTAAGTATTGTATTGTAATCTCTGATAATTTATGATGTGTAATATTTATTCATACTCTATATATTCTTGTATTCTGATGTAATTGTTGTAATAAACAACGAAATGTTCTTCTGTTTGCGTTCTGATTCGTCTTGTCCTCAAAGTATCTGCTCTTTCCTTCATGGGGAAGTTACGGGTCTTCACAAGTACAAATTGTAACGTTATTGTTATAATAAATGTTTTTCAGAAAAGAAACGGAATTGTAAACTGAATCCGAGAATTTGCATAAGCAATGTGTATACGAATTAGAGTATTGAGCTTTATCTGTTGCAAGGTTAAGAACGTTGTTCAGATAAGGTCTAAGAGGTAATTATACCCCTACTTGATTGACTTTGTGATTAACTAAGGAATATTTGAAGTTTGGTAGAGAAGATTGATTAAAGATACAGTGAAGTAATAAATAATTAATGTTTTAAGCGGGCGTACGATGTTTTATATAACGATCGTCTGAAATACATATAAATGAGTTTTGGAAATGTTTTCCAAATATAATTAGAGATGTTTTCTAAGCATAAGAAAATGAATTGGTTTATTGACAAGAAATACTGGAATGAATAAGAGATGGAAATGTTTTCCAATGATTAATAACGTATATTTTCTAAACTTAGAAAATAAGGAATGTTAAATATATGGAAATAGGAAATGAAAAATGAATAAATTAATGAACTAAAGAGATACATGTTAAATGATGATTGATCGATAGAATTTCCATCTGGAAATAATATCGTTGTTTGCACACATGTTTTTCTCTGATAGTTAAATCACCGACTATCGAACTTTTTGACCATTTTACGTTCTTAATACAGATAGACCGGGATCAGATTCATTATCTGAAAACCACTCTGTATGGGCATTAGCGTTGTGAATCAAATATGATGAAGATAATTGAAGACGGAGTTATGCAAGCGTTGTCCTATTTACAGAATAGTGCCTTCGGTTTGTCCAATCCCAGGACATATTTAATATGGAAGAATGTCTAATAGAGTATATCCAAAGGATCGCGTAAGTTGATCTCTTCAAACGTAGTTACGTTTGGTGGCGGAGGAATTCGTTTCTCTTAGCTGTATACCCGTAGTATGTTTGGCAAAATCAATTTGTGATTTGGCGGATATGACATTGTGACATTCAAAGTGAATGAAGACTAAAAAGATACGTTATAGCCTCTAGCCTCACAACCGGGAAATGGTATAAAATCGGGAAGGTCGCATGGCTAGTTGGATCATACCTAGGCAGGGTGTATTGTCACCTGATCTAGATAAATTCCTTTTGCTTCTTAAATCTATCGATGCTGTCCCTTTCAGGAAATGGTTGCTGACCCAACCGTTGGTGATAATATATTCGGTATTCTCAAGCTTAGTGAGGGACCAGTCATGTTTATCCTGGGTTGCAAGTGTATTTCTCTCTAGAGGTACACTGTCGGAAGGTGGTCCCATACCTTGCCAGTTGGAATCCATTTTCCAATAAGAGCCCACGGTTTTGATTATATACTATATATGTAGAGCGTGAGATGCAAGCGTTCTGCTAGATTGATATTACTTGTATTTAGACATTATTATAATATCATACGAATATTGATTTCAAAGAATGCTTTGGGTTATCGTAAGGTAAAAACCATCTGTGTTTATGTGTGGATCGGTCTTACGATTATCCTTTCTTTTAAAAGGATTTTTAAAAGTTAAACCAAGTGGTTAGAGTTTACTCACACAGTCCGATGACTAACCCAGAGTTTATTTTTGTTTTGTTTTTCCCTCAACTTTTGGGTGCCCAAATTTGTACGGGCAGTCAAGTAGTTCAGGTGTTTCAGATATCATTGGAGGAGCTTGGAGCAGGAGGCTTCAGAGTTATCTAGTATTGTTATTTCCACTGTGTTGTAAGTATTGTACTCTGATAATGTTACTGTATATATATATATACAGTGTTTTATTTCAAAGTTATGTTATATTTTATTCGTTTCGTTGTGAGATTCGTGTTACTCTGATGTGTTATGTTGTTCTTCTTCTTCTTCTATTCTAATATCTTATCTATCCTCACCCTCTAACTTCTTTCATTAACGTTCTAGTAAATTTTGGGTGCTTGGTTAGTCGACATCGTATTTGGTCGATAATCGGGATCACCAATTTTCCCTGGGCCGTTACAGTGGTATCAGAGCTGAAGGTTAAGTAATTACCTTGGCTCTGAGGCGTGACTCAGTAGAGATGGGGTTAGTAATACCCTAGATTGAGTTGAGTGTATATATATATGAGTGTGTATTTGTTATTCAATATAAAATGGTTTTATATTATGGAGATTTATTGGTTGAGTTGTTTATGAGTTCTAATCGATCAGTTTGATCCACTGTATCGGTAGGAGTTTATAAACACTTGAATACGATGAACCGACATATTATGTTTTGACAAGAGGGTAAATGAAATAATTTTACCCAAATTATATTTTGATATAAACAAAGTATAGATATTTGAAGTTTTATAGTATATTGGATGTGTTGGTTGTGATTATAATCAAATAAGATTATAAAATGTGAATTTGTTATGTAAATAGCCAATCAGAATTCATATAAGTGAAATACGTGAAATCAGATGAATTAAATTTGAATTTAAATCAGAATTGGAATTAAAACCCTGGAAGGTTATAAAAGTGTTTGTAAATGAATCTGGGTTAAATATATGTCAATTTTAAAACCCTGGAAGATTTTAAATTTGTTACAAGCATTGAAAAGGATATTTTAAAATTGATTTCAAAATGAAAGTATTTAGAAATGGTTTTGAAAGTGATATAGTATTGAACTCACTTCGATAGCTGGAAAATAGATTCCGATGATGATCATGGCATCATCGGTGTTCATTTTCGAGTTATAAGTGACGGATGACTACTAAAACTTTTGTTTTTGAATTGTTTTGAGAAAATAAGTTGTTTTGATATTCCAAAATGAATATTTTGATTTTTGGAAAAGGCTAAGCTATTTAAAAACTCCCAGAAACAGATTATTTGAATTAAAACGAATTAAAGCAGGATTTGTAAAAGTCAATAGAAATTGAAAATTTAATTAAAGCCAGTTAAATGGAAAATTGAATTGAAATAAGAAATATCAAATAAGATTGGATTATGAGACAGGAATCTGGAATTACGTTGAAGTGGTAAGTTAAGAACTGGAATCGAAAATGGAACTCGAGTTGAAATGAAATTTGGGAATAGTTATGTTGAACAGATATTGATTGGAAATTGGTTGAGATGACATTGGTATAGGTTGAATTGATAGCAGGTGAAAGTGATAAAGTTGATATGCCCGAAAAAAAGTTACAAGTTTATATTTATATTGGGTATAAGATTTATGAGCCGATTGGCAGTTTTTTTTTTGGGTTGGAGAAAGCCTAGAGAGGTGAGATGTAGTTGTACCGATTGACCAGTACAAATGAGTGCTAGCGAAATTTTTTTGAAAATTTAAGGTGTTAGAAAATTTTCAGGATTTTTGAAAATTTTAGCTGGAAAGAATAAATTAATAATTTAATTGAAATTAAACTGGTTTAGTTAAAATTAAAGTTAATAAGTAAATAAATAATTTTTACCTAATTAATAGGGTTTGTTTTCTACCTTAGCAATTTCGGGGACGAAATTATTTTAAGGGGGGAAGAATGTAATATCTCGTATTTTTACGGTGTAATAAATAATTAATTTCATTATCTAAACAGTGATTTATTAATGTAATGTCCTGAATATTTACAGTATAATAATTAATTAATTTAATTATTTATATAGTGATTCAGAGAATTAAATGGTCGTTAGATTAACGATATTGAATATTTGATTAAATTCATAATTAAATAATATATTTAATTCTAAAATAATCAGAATTGGCAGAAATGGCGATATGGTGTGAATTGGATTATTTATAAGGTATAATTCAGTTTAGAGTTGAATTATATTCACGAATATATTATTTCAAAGAAGTTTGAACGTAGAATTATAATATAATTATAATCGAGCTCGAAATGGCGCGGCAGTTCGTAATTTGGCGATTCGAACTTCAATCGAATATACAGAAGCCGTTTTAAATCGGATTTCTGTTAAACAAGAAACGTTAGGAGCTGGTGAAGTATATTTTTCTAGTGGAAGAGAAAAATCAGGATTTCGTCATGTAGATTTTGATTTATGTCCAAATCAAATTTTAGAAAAGTCGTTGTGGAATTCCTTTACAATTTATAATGATATATAAAAGGAATTTCATTATAAATCAAATATCGATTTATAATGAAATTTGAATTATCAAGTTAGAAATTTATATAGGAATATTCTAAAGCTGTATGATATTCTGTTGTGAATATGTACGATAATATTTATTTATAAATACTTAATTTAATTATTTTTAAATATATTTAATATTTAAAAGGTTTATTTAAGGCTTTAAAAATAGCCAGTTTTGCAAATGAAGTCGAAATTCGACGAAACTTATTTTGTTGGATCCGCAATATTAAATTATTGCTAGATTTCAATTTCCGTGATTTTTGAAATCGGTATGTGGTCGTACGAGATTTTAATGTGAAAAACAGTCAATATTTTAACGGTTAAAAATATGTTGTGTGAGCAAACGGAGTCGGAATTCGACGAAACCAGTTTCGTTGGGACCGTAATCTGGAGCTGTAGTTATATGTCCAGTTTCGTGATTTTTAGGTATCGTGTGTGAGCACATGGGTTTTAAGAAGGCAAATACAAGTGATGTAAAAATAAATATAAAAATTGAATGGATAAGGCTCTTACAACAAGCCACGTTTTTCACAATATATACACCCCTAACAACCATTCTAACCTAATTCAAATGTTCTGTGAATGAAATAAAAAAGATGAGCCGCCAGTTTACTTCTTCCTCAAACATAATCAACTTCAAAAAATATGTAGAAATCAAAATCAATTCCAAGATAATTATTCTTGGATTCATGTTGGGTTTCTCTTCAAGTTGGTGTACTTATTGGACGGTGCGCACGCACTTTGCAGTGCTCAGTTTGGCACTAGCGAGATTAGGGTTAATGATTTGGGGGTTTTGGGTGCATCGATTCGATGTTTGGAGATTTTCTTTGAGTTTATGGTTGGATTTGGCAGGTATGGTGAGAATTTGGGAGGAATCGATAGAAACTGTCATCGCTGGTTCCGGGTACAGCGAGGATGAGGGCTCGAACGAAATTTGCATCGAGTTATGCGAAAGGAGTATGAGAGGGAGGAGACTTGGATGAGGTGAACGCCAGTGGTCTCAGTTTGTTGAACGGTGGTTTGTCGAGGGAGCGATGGAGGAGTTTGTAAATGGAAATGGTGCTGGAGTCGGGTTCGATGTATTCAGGATGAAGAAGAAACCGTATAAAACGGCCATGGGTTTTTAATGAGGTAACGTGCCCAAAATTTTGATGGGGTAAGTCCCAAAAATGTAAATCGTAATGGTTTAAATTAATTTAAATAAAGTACTAACTTTAAATAATCGTATCTTTATCGTACGATATCAAAATTTCAAACCGTCAGATCTGTTAGGACCGTATGGACGGACACTACACAATGGAACTGACTGGAAGTGAATCGAAGCTCGTTATAATTTACAGTGGAACAAATTGTCCGTATGAATCAAGCGATGGTTATCATTATTAACGATGATCGTCCAATGTGAGTAAATCTCACTAACTCTGAACAGTTATATTTTTATAACATATTTTTTAGAACTGATAAACGTTGGTTGATTGTTATGTGTTGACTATTTGGTTGATCTGCTAGTCAGTTGGTTGAAAATATATATATATATATATATCATTAAATATATATTGATGATGTTTATCAGAATATTTCATGTTGAAATGAAGTTGATGTTAATTATATTGTTTAACATCTGTGATGCAGGGAAACAGGTTGGAGGGACCCAACTGGGTTCCTCAATATATAAAATACAATTTTGTTTCATGTAATGTGATATATGATGTGATATATAATCTGTTGTTGATTATGTGTGTTTGAATGATATCGATCACTGCTGTTTGGTGTTTGAAATACCGTAAGAAAACCCTGGGTTGAAAAAGGAAAATTTCAATATATTGAAATAAAATATTATATAAAATCGGAAGATTTTATATAGAAGGAAGATTTCAAACTGTATGTTGGAATAGAATATTTATAAAATCAAGGGATTTTATAAAGGAAATTATTTGTAAAACAAATATAAGAGAAATATTTGTAAAACATTTACAAATAAAACAAAAAGAGAAATATTTGTAAAACATTTACAAATAAAACAGAATGAGAAATATTTGTAAAACATTTACAGATAAAATAGAAAGAGAAATATTTGTAAAACATTTACAAATAAAACAGAAAGAGAAATATTGGTAAAACATTTATAAATAAAGTTATAAAAAGGAAATGTTTATTTAGAAAATAAATAGAGTTATAAAAAGGAAATATTTATTTAGGAAATAAATAGAGCTATAAAAGGGATTTATTGGGAAATGAAAAAGAATGTCATATAAGGAAATATTTGGCAAATGAATAGAAGTTTACATCAAGAAAGTTTAGACCCGTGCTTCGCACACGGGTATAACATGATATGGATTTAAAGCAAAGATTTTAAATAGAATCTGTTGTAACCAATAGATTGAGAAGATTAATTTATGAATAATATTTTATAAATTTAATTGGATAAATAGAATATATAAGTCGTGACTTATATAGAGAAGTAAGAATCGATTTCAACATCGATATTTGAAACTGAATATGGACGTAGAGTTCATCAAAGGAGTTAATCAAAATGTGTTAATCAAAATGAGTTAGAGGAGTTAATCGATTAGAGTTAGAGTTAATCAATTAGAGTTAGGAGTTAATCAGTTAGAGTTAACCAGTTAGAGTTAATCAATTAGAGTTAATCAATTAGAATTAAATTGAAATTAGTTATTCGAAGTGAGTTAATCTATTTGAGTTAAATCGAAATTAGTTATTCGAAGTGAGTTAATCGATTAGAGTTAAATTAGTTAGAGTTAGTCGAGTGTTAGTTAATCAAATAGAGTTCGTCGAGTATTGGTTAATCAAAGATAAGAAGTTATCAAATAAAGTTATTCGAAAGAAGTTATCGAATATTTGTTATTCGAAAGAAGTTATCGAACATTTGTTATTCGAAAGAAGTTATCGAACATTTGTTATTCGAAAGAAGTTATCGAATATTTGTTATTCAAAAGAAGTTATTGAATATTAGTTATTCGAAAGGGTTATCGAATGTTAGTTTATTCGTATAGAGTCAACAGGAGATATCAAATATAGTTTATTCGAATAGAGTTAAAAGGAGTTGTCGAATATAGTTTATTCGAATAGAGAAAAGAGTCAATCGAATATAGTTTATTCGAAAGGGGTTAACCAAATATAGCTCAATTGATAGGAATAAATAGATAGGAGTAAATTGAATAGAGTTAATTAAATAGACTTAATCCAATAGAGTTAATCAAATAGAGTTAATAGAATTGAGTTAATCAAATAAAGTTAATAGAATTGAGTTAATCAAATAGAGCTAACTGATAAGAGTAAATCGATTAGAGTTAATCGAATAGTGTTAATTGGATAGAGTTATTCGAATATAGGTTATTCGAAGAAGAGAGGTCATCGAATATAGTTTATTCGAAGGAAAGAGTTATCTAATAGAGATTTATTCGAAAGAGAGTTACGTAAGGAAGTTTGTTAAAGATTTAAAAGATAAACTTTGACTATTTCAAAGTTAAAACATTGTTCAGTTATGGTCTGAGAGGTAATTATACCCCAACTTGATTGACTTCCTTCTTAACTAAGGAATGGTAAGGTTTGATAGTGAATGATGGTTAAGTGAATTTAGTTAATGAGTGAAATGGTTTGTGTTGGCATAGCGATGTTTATTTAAACATCGGTTTAAATCCAATAAAGAAGTTCTGGAAATGTTTTCCAAATAAGAATCAAAATTGTTTTCTAATAATAGAAAACAAGAAATGGGAGAGATATGGAATTGTTTTCCAGTGATTGATAACGTATATTTTCTAAACTTAGAAAATAAGAATTTACGAATATATGGAAGTGGGAAATAAGGAAATGAATAAATTAATGTTAAATTAATTTAAAGGGGTTAAATGTGGATTGTTGTTTGATCGATAGAATTTCCATCAGGAAATAATATCGTTGTTTGCACACGTGTTTTTCTTTGATAGTTAAATCACAGATTATCAAAGTTTTGACCATTTTTCCGTCGACAATACGGAAAGACCGGTTGGGTTAATATCCGAGAACCACTCCGTATGGGCGTTAGCATTTCGAATCAAATAGATCGAAGACAAATTGAAGACGGAGTAAAGTGCAAGGGCTGTTGTATAAGTCCTAGGTAGAGATTGCCTAGGATGGATGTACGGAATAGTGCCTTCGTTTGTCTAGTCCCAGGACAACTTGAATGGACGAATGTTTGACAGATTATATCTGGTAGATCACGTAAGTTGATCGTTTCAAACATATTTATGTTGGCAGCGGAGGAATTCGTTTCTCTTGGCTTATACCCGTGGTATTTTTGGGGAAATCAATTTGTGATTTGACGGGTATGACGAGGTGGCATACAAAGTGAATGAATGAGCAATCTGTTGAAAGATACGTTATGACCTCCAGCCTCATCAACTGGGAAATGACAGAAACCGAGCAGGAAGCATGGGTAAGTGGTTCGCAACCAATTAGGTATATTGTCACCATCTAGAGAATATTCATATTTGTTACTTCTTTCAATTCTGTATCTCCCGGGAACGGTTATGTTGGAATACTAACCAAGGGTGGCAATATATTCAATACACTCAAGCGAAATGAGTGGTCGGTCATGTGTGGCTGAGTTGCAAGATGTTCTTGTTGAACTCCAGTGTATCGCTTATAGAGTACAATGATCGGAAGGTGGATCCATACCTTGTCATAGTTGGAATCCATTCCCCAAATAAGAGCCCGTGGTTTTGATTGTATATTATATATATAGAATGTTAGATGCAAGAGTTTCTGCTAGATTGCTAAGTACTTGTATTTAAACATTATTATAATATCAGAAGAGACTTGATATAAAGAATAATTTGGTTTATCGTAAGCTAAAAACCGTCTGTGTTTATGTGTGGATCGGTCTTACGATTATCCTTTCTTTTAAAGAGATTTTAAAAGTTAAACAAATGATTTGAGTTTACTCACACCAGTCAAATGATTGACCCAGAGTTTATTTTGTTTTGTTTTCCCTAAACTCTTGGGTGCCAATTTTATACGGGCAGTCAAGTAGTCAGGATTTTACAGATATACTTGGAGAGCTTGGAGCAGGAGGCTTCAGGATTAGATATCTATAGTCGTTTCCGATGTGTTGTAAGTGTTGTACTCTGATAATGTTACTGTATACATATACTGATTTATTTCAACGATATATTATCTATTATATGTTGTTCGTTCCATTGTCAGATTCGTGTTACTCTGATGTTGTATCTTCTTCTTCTTCTTTTATTCTAAGTTTCTATTTATCTTTCCCCACCCTCTATTTTCTTTCCATTAGTTTTCTGTTTTCCAGTGCAATTGGGGTTGTACTTGTGTTATTTGGTCAGCTCAAATTGGACCGGAATTTCGGGACACTACAGTTGGTATCAGATCTCAAGGTTAAGTATTACCTTGGCTTTGTGGCATGACTCGGTAGAGATAGGGTTAGCAATACACTATATTGAGTTTGAGTGTATATTTACGAGTGAACGTATTTGTTACTTGATATAAAAATGTTTTTATATTGTGTAGATTTATTGGTTGAGTTGTTTATGGGTTCTGGTCATTCAGTTTGATCCACTGTATCGGTAGGAGTTTATAAACACTCGAATCTGATGGGTCGACACGATATCTTTTGAAAAGAGGGTAAATGAAAATAGTTTTACGCAAAGTATATTTTGATATAGAGAAATTATATATATTGGAATTATAGTATATTGGATATATTGGTTGTTATTATAATCGAGTAAGATTATAAATTAAAAGGTTATGTAAATAACCAATCAGAATTCATATAAGTGAAATATATGGAAATCGAAATGAATTAAATTAGAATTGGAATTAAAACTCTGGAAATTTGTAGAAGTGTTTGTAAATGGATTTGAATTAAGTATATGAGAATTTTAAAATCCTGGGAGATTTTAAATTGTTTACAAACATTGTGAAGGGTATTTTGAATTGATTTCAAATTGGAGGAGTTTAAGAAATGAGGTTTGAAAGCTGATATAGTATTGAACTCACTTCGATTACAAGGAAATAACTCTAATGATGCTGTCCACATCATCAATGTTCATTTTTGAATTGTAAGTGACGGATTACTACCAAAGGGATTGTTTTTGAAATTGTTTAGAAAAACAAGTTGTTTTGAACTTCAGAAGGAAATATTTGATTTTTTAAAAGTAAAGCTATTTAAAACTCCCAGGAAAAGATTGTTTGAATTAAAACAAAATTAAGTTGAAAATGGGAAAAACAAATTGGAATTGAAATTGAATGGGATTAGAATGATGTCAAGACAAATTGGATTTGTGAGATTTGAATTTGAAATGTCATTGGATAATGGAGTTAAGAATATGAAATCGAGAATGGAACTTTGATTTGAAATTGAATTCGACTTAGGTATAAGCGAATGGTTGGATTTGTGGATAAAAACAGATTGGAATTTGGTTGAGATGACATTGGTATATGTTGGATTGGTAACAGGTGCAAAGGACATAGTGATATGCCCGACAAAAAGGTACAAGTTTATATTTCATATGGTATGAGATTTTGATGAGCCGAATTGGCAAGCCGCTTGGCTATTTGATTTTCTTTTGGCTGGAGATGGCCCAGAGAGGCGAGTTGTAGTTGTACCGATTGAGCCATACATATGAGGTGTTGGCGAAATTTTTCAGAAAATTTGGGTGTTAGAAATTTTTTAGAATTTTTGAAAATTTTAGTTATTAAGAATTAATAAATATTTAATTGAATTTAAATTGGTTCAGCTGAAACTGAATCTAAGAAGTGAACAAATAAGTTCTAACCAGTCGATAGGGTTTGTTTTCTACCTTAGCAATTTTGAGGACGAACTAATTTTAAGGGGGGAAGAATGTAGTGTCCCCTATATTTACAGTATAATAATTAATTTGTTTAATTATTTATATAGTGATTCAGAGAATTAAATGGTCGTTAAATTAAACGATATTGAATATTTAATTAAAATAATAATTAAATAATATATTTAATTCTAAAATAATCAGAATTGGCGGAAAAGGCGATATGGTGTGAATTGGATTATATATAAGGTATAATTCAGTTTAGAGTTGAATTATATTCACAAATATATTATTTAAAAGAAGTTTGAACGTTGAATTATAATATAATTATAATCGAGCTCGAAATGGCGCGGCAGTTTGCAATTTGGCGATTTGAACTTCAACCGAATATACAGAAGCCGTTTTAAATCGGATTTCTGTGAAACAAGAAACGTTAGGAGCTGGTGAAGTATATTTTTCTAGTGGAAGAGAAAAATCGGGATTTCGTCGTGTAGATTTTGATTTATGTCCAAATCAAATTTTAGAAAAGCCAATGTGGAATTCCTTTATAATTTACAACAATATATAAAAGGAATTTCATTATAAATCGAATATCGATTTAATCGGGATTTGAAATATCAAGTTAGAAATTTATATAGGAATATTTTAGAGCTGTATGATATTCTGTTGTGAATATGTACGATAATATTTATTTATAAATATTTAATTTAATTATTTTTAAATATATTTAATATTTAAAAAGGTTTATTTATAGCTTTAAAAATAGGCAGTTTTGCAAACAAAGTCGAAATTCGACGAAACTTATTTTGTTGGATCCGCAATATTAAATTATTGGTAGATTTCAATTTCCGTGATTTTTGAAGTCAGTAAGTGGTCGTACGGGATTTTAATGTGAAAAACATTCGATATTTTAACGGTTAAAAATACACTGTGTGAGCAAATGGAGTCGAAATTCGACGAAACCAGTTTCGTTGGGACCGTAATGTCGAACTATAGCTGCGTATCCAATTTCGTGATTTTTAGGTATCGTGTGTGAGCACACGGATTTTTAGAAGGCAAATACAAGTGATGTAAAAATAAATATTAAAATTGAATGGATAAGGCTCTTACAACAAGCCGCATTTTTCACTATATATACACCCCTAACAACCCTTCTAACCTAATACAAATGTTTTGTGAACGAAATAAAAAGCTGAGCCGCCAGTTTACTTCTTCCTCAAACAAAATCAACTTCTAAAAATATGTAGAAATCAAAATAAATTCCAAGATAATTATGCTTGGATTCGCGTTGGGTTTCTCTACGAGTTGGTGTACTTATTGGATGGTGCGCACGCACTTTGTAGTGTTCAGTTTGGCACCAGCGAGATTAGAGTTAATGATTTGGGGGTTTTTGGTGCATCGATTCTGTAACGACACGGATTTCGCCTGAACCTAATCGATCGCTAAATCGACCAAGACCGTTCGAATCCCGCATACGCTAACTCTGGGTATACAACACGGATTTTGCCTGGACTTAATCGATCGCTAAATCGACCAAGACCGTTCGAATCCTGCATATGCTAACTCTGGGTATACAACACATCAGAACAAATAACAGAAGACTTCTATAAATATCATAATAATGTTACATCAGAGTATAGAATATCAGAGTATATCGAAATATAATCAATACAGCGGAAGATGATTTTACAATAAATGTAATACAATGCACAGCGGAAATATAAACTACACAGCGGAAGACTGTAAATGCCTGGACACAGCTTAAAGCTTCAATCCAGAATCCTGCTTATATATCTACAAAATAAACTATTCGACTGCCCGTGTGGAAAATAGGGGCACCCGAGTTTGCAAGGGAAAAGCAAACTATAGGTCAGTCATGGGAATGGTGTGAGAACTCAAAAACAGTTATAAACTTATATAAAATATAAGGCAAATCACGGGACCACGCCGCTAACGCGGAATGGGTTTACCCCCATGAATGCCAGTGTATAAACGACAATCAATATAGATATATGGATCTACTATGCATCAATCAACATGCAATATCCCAATATACCTATTTGGATTAATCACCACTCTTAGATTCTCTAAATCCAATTCAATTTACAGAAATTATTCCTTTGGATTTTATTCCCGATTTCTTATTTCAAATCATTTGAAATACATATCTAAATTTCTATATCAAAGTAGATTTCACTTCGGGATCTCAAATCAAATCGTCTGGAAATGTGAATTCCAAAACATAACAATGCATACAAACAAGTATGCAACCAAATATCGTGCTCCCCATCGACAAGGCAAAGGGTACGCACCTCGCAACTCGATATATATAAATGTGCACCTACCCCACATAGGAGAAGGCTACACCGACGATGCACCTACCCCACATAGGAGCAGGCTACACCGACCTCTAACCCATACTTTTAGTCTTAGGGTTACCCGAATCTTTAGCCACACACTAAATCATTTCATATCCCGAAGTAGGGAAAATCATTTCACAATACAATAATCACAAGTACTTTCAAAATATAGTACTTCATATCAGTAATTCACACATACGATCAGTCACTATTAATCAAATAACCTTTGAGCTTGTACATCTCAAAGAAGGGTGATAAGCAAGAGAATAAATTCTCCGCCACCAAACAGATACATCATCAATAGCAACTAATCGAATATGCGATGAACCACAATGTAACACATAATACATTTCTAAATCATTTTAGAAATCATCGGGTTTTGGGCCTCAAAATCCTTTATGTTTTATAAAACATTTTTATAAAACATTCCATGTCCAAAATTGGGAATACATTTCTTTTCACTTAAGAAAAATATATCATTTCACAATCATTCATTAAATTTGAAATGAACACAACATCACTAAACACCTTATCGTCAAATCGTGAAGTGTTTCACAAGGTGTTAGCATACCAGTATTTCTACCCAACCCAATGCTAAATGTAAAAGCACATTCTGCTCATAAACTGGTCGAGCACCATCCAAATAATCAATCAACCACAATCAATATCAACAACTAAGTAAATTTGGTTTAATCCCATCACGTGTTTTGGTGAATTTAATCACCATTCATCCAAATCTAATTGGAGATGTATTCAAACCCCAATTGGTTTCATCTCTAAAATCATTTCATATTGATTGTTCTACATTTTGGAAATTAATCCTGCTTTTACGCGGGTTAAAGAACTAATGTCATTTAAACACAGTTCATGACAAACCCCAAATCCAATTTGATATTAAATACAAGGCACTGAATAGAAAATATATTGGCTTATATTCAATATCAAATTCTGAAATCAACAAATATCGTATTGGAATAACGATATATATATCTTCCAAATTCCTCCACAATATCCGTATAATCACGAAATCCAATATCGAAATATTCCAAAGATAATTTCGATTCAAATCCATTCCAATTCATATATTGGAAATTCTGGTTATTTAAAACCTATTTCAAATCCAATTTATTTAAAAATAGATAAATTATTATTCAAGTTAATAACTAATTCATTTCGATAAAAATATATTTTTATCTTTTCAAATATGGAGTTTTTCATCACAATTCTTCCCAAATCATTTCTTATGATTTTACACTAATTATTGATATTTTTAATAATTTTATCAAGCCCCGTACAGTCGATTTCCATAAACAGCCATCGAACTGCACTTACAACGACCTTTTCCAAATTTGATTCGGACATAATTCCAAATCCAACCATTATATCTCAAATCTCTTGTATTCGTTAGAAAGCTCTTTTCGATACAAACCCAACGGTTCCAGTTTCAGGAGAATCCGATGGTCGGATCTCCCGTAATGTCCGTCGAAGTCATTGGTCGAAATTCGCAAACTGCCCCAGCGCGGCGCGTTCTATCCAGGCCATTATATTATATATATATAATATAATATATATTTCGTCGATTTCTATTTAAAACGAATCTTATAAATCGTTTTAAATTCATTTCAATTCAATTCAAATTTTAAATTCATTTCAATTCGAATTCATTTTCTATTCAATTCAATTCGAATTCATTTTCTATTCAATTCAATTCGAATTCATTTTCTATTCAATTCAATTCGAATTAATTTTCTATTCAATTCAATTCGAATTCATTTTCTGTTCAATTCAATTCGAATTCATTTTCTGTTCAATTCAATTCGAATTCATTTTCTATTCAATTCGAATTCATTTTCTATTCAATTCGAATTCATTTTCTATTCAATTCAATTCGAATTCATTTTCTATTTAATATCAAAATCGAATAGTTCATATACATGACAATTTTATACAGGGTATATATATATATGTTAAAAATTATATTTTTAACAATCAAATCATTTTCACATTTCATATATATATATATATATCGTTTTCATTTCATATATACATCGTTTTCACATTTCATATATATATCGTTTTCATTTTATATATATATCGTTTTCACATTTCATATATATAATATTTTCACTTTTCAATATATACGATATTTTCAATTTTCAATATATACAATATTTTCACTTTCTATATATATACGATATTTTCACCTTCAATATATATACGATATTTTCACCTTCAATATATATACGATATTTTCACTTTCAATATATACGATATTTTCACTTTCTTTTCACATCACGATCAATTTATTTCATTTCACATCACGATCAATTTTCACATAGAATACAATCAAACAAGTCGTCCATGGTCTGTGGACGACGGGGAGCAGTTCATATATGCAGTTATACAATAAATAACTATACAGAAATAATATAGTGAGAGAATTCTCACAGTGGTTTTGGCCTCGCCTAAAATTGTAGTGAGCTCTAAAAATTCTCAGGTCTCTTCTAGAATGTAGAGGACGTCACCACGGTTACGGTGTCTCTTATTTCACTGGATTTCGACCATATATTAAAAAGATATGATTTTTAAAAGGTTAAGGACATTTTATTATTAATTAACTAAGAGGTTAATTAAATTTAACCTTCCTTCTTCTTCAACCAACCGAGGCCGACACCTTTCCTCCACGTCCAAACCTAGGGTTGATTTTCACTAACGCCTGGAGCCACCATGACCTGATCGCCAGCACCCACGTGAAAGAGCCTCGAAGGGCGCGCCTGTGGGTCCCCCTCCCGTCGAGTTCGGTGGCGCATCTAGGTGGTGGGTTGCGAGCGGACGACGTCAGTTTAAGGGACACAAACGAACGAATCACTTCACGAAAAATGATGACAATGGTATGGATTTCTCTTCGATGTTTGCTTCAGATTGGCATTTAGTTCATGACGAGTTGGGAGAGAAATAGCCAGGAAATATCGAGTGATTTCCGTAGTTCGTGTGTTGAACTAGCGGCTCGTCAGATTGTGGATTAGGGTTGCGGTGGGGAAGGGTTTTATAGAAGTTTAATTTATTTCATTTTTACTTTTAATTCCAAAAATTCTTGTCTCTTTATATGAACTCCAATCTGAACCCAACGACTGTCGCCCCCAGCTAATTAACCCCATTCCAAACTCAATGAGATATGTTTCGAAGGCCCATTCGACTGTTTCAGTCAGTTTCCCTTCAAATTAAAATATAAAACATTCAATATTTGATTTAAACGTACATTTCAATTTGTTGGGGCCACATACTGATTCGAAAAGTTCCAGAAAAATAAATCCAGCTATGTTTTGACGATACGGCCCCAACAAAACTAGTTTCGTTGAATTCTGAGACCATTTGAAAAATGGCCATTTACTGGTCGATCCAATTTAACTATAATTGACTAAAACACATTTTTCTTTGCCATGCTCACATACTAGCTTCAAAAATTATGAAATTTGAAACCTAGCAATAATTTGACATCATGGATCTAACAAAACTGGTTTCGTCGAAATCCGAGGTCGTTTGCAAAATTTCCATTTTTAAGGGCCAGAATTCCATAGCGACTATTCTGAATTTTCAACTGGACATAAATTTTTAACCCCGCTATGAAATTTCAAATTTTCGGATTCATTGTAAAGATATTCCCAATTAGATTCAAATATTTTTGGTTTCGCTAAAATCCGGTTTATTTTGAATCCTGTACATTCATTTGAAGATTGAAATTGAATTTTTGAACTACCGCGCCATTTTCAATTCCTTTTATAATTATAAATAAATAATTATATTCTAACGACGATTCAAATAAATATATACGTTCTAATTCTATTCAAAATAAATTTCTCGTCGTTATTATTTAAAATAATTCATTTTAAATAATCAAAATTCGCTAAAATTGCCAAAATAAAAATTTTAAATTGGCTCGGATTTCCGGGTTATTACAATCTCCCCCACTTAAAACTTTTCGTCCCCGAAAAGGAACGAAGCCAAAAGTTGTTTAAAAAATCAACTCAAGTTTCAATATTTCCATTACGGCTTAAGTTCTTCAACCTTCCAGTTTCTAAGAACTTTTCAAATTTTTCAAAAATTTGGCTAACACCCTAAATTTTTGAAAAATTTCGCCATAACCTCCCCTGCACCAGGGACTTCGGGATATTTCATATAGCCTCCCATAGCCTTCTTCAACCCAAAAGAAAAAGCAAAAGCCAAGCGGCTAGCCAATCGGCTCATAAAATCATCATCACCCAAACAAAATAGTAAATTATGGTAAACATGTACCTATTTGTTGGGCAAACAATTTTATTCTTCTGCTCTAGCCTCTTTGCAATGACCTGTTCAGCGTAAGTACATGTACATGCATGAAAATACGATAAATTTTTCAATACAGTTCACTATTTGACCAATTCGGCTAAAGGTTCAACATTCAATTAATCAAAACAGTAATCAAACAACACAACCATCAATCAATTAGTTAATTAGCTTTTCAAATTCATAACTTTGATATATAGTCAAAAAATCAGATTTTTGATGCCAAATCACAACAATAAGCCATATCTAGTTTCGGTTCTCACACCAGTCAATTGGAAATATATAGAAATCTCACTTTCAAAACTCGAAAATAAATACTAGCGATGGTGCCCCGTCACCAGAATTATCCCCAGGCAACTAGAGTGTGATTCTATAACTATCCAGTACATTAAAACTTCGAATACACGTTTGCAAGGCGTATATGCAAAATCTTTATATATTGGAATGTCCAAATTTATTTAATATAAATATTCAAATACGTATAAAATGATTTAAATTTTCAAAACAAAATTTGTTTTCACTTTTATTTCAAAAACACTACTCTTCACACTCGTTCTAGGATACTACTGATCCTATCTCTAACGAGTCATTCTTGTTGGATATTACTAATCCAATCTCTGATGAATTCTTTCGTATGGTTCTAATGTGTCTTGTTCTTTGAGCTTTGTAAACCAAAGCTCAGATACCACGATGAAACGACCCGAAATCCCCCTTACGGGAAATCACGGATTGAGTTGAGAACAAGCCACAAAAGAACGCAGACAGAAGAACATTTCATTGTTAATTACAACAATTCATCAGATTACAAGAATATACAGAGTATGAATGAATAAAATACATTCGATAAATATCAGAGATTACAATAAATTACATAGCAGCGGAAAATATAATACAAAACACAACTAGAAGTGTAACACCCCACGTCCATTAATGTCACTCACAAAGGGAATGCATTAACTTCCATGGAGGTTATAAGTGAATATAGAACAGAAAAATTACAACAAGACAGATAATAAATAGTACTTGGAAATCTAAAACTTCATTTTATTGCAGCGGAAATTAAACATGTTTGTTACATCATAAAACCATAGATCATAGCCAAGTACAATATCCATCTTCATAAAAACAAAATATATAATCCCATCACATAAATAGCCATTAAAAAGATAACAAGCTGGAATTTACTTCAACGGTCCAAGCTTTCCAAAGAGAGATGAAGCAATCCAATCAAACTCCACTAGAGTTGGGCCCAACCTGAGGACCTGGAGGGGGAAAAAGGATAGAAATGGAGGGGGTCATACATAAAGTCTGGCGAGTATGATAATTCTAACAATACTATTATCAAAGTAACTAGACTAAGGCATAAGCTGGAAGACAAGTAAATGTCTATGAACTATTAGGTATGGAATGAGCAGATAAAGATAACGTTTAAGATAACGTTAAAGATAACGGTAAAGGCACACCTAATTACTAACGAATAATTACTTCACTGCACCGCACATTACTACACTGCACCGCACATTACTGCACTGCACCGCACCAGTCACCCTAAAGGTTGATCCCACTTGCTTCACACAGAAACAATATAAATAGCCTTACGTACCCCTAGCTGCCTACATAGGTGTCGTCTGCCCCTATCTCCACTAGGTGTACCCCACTACCCACTTTCGATCGTCTCCCTACTCGTAGATACCCGTGTTGGCCCCACAGTGGGGTGTATCACTCCCCTAAAGTGGCAACTCGATACAACTTGAGAATGCACGGCTTATACCTACACGATGTAACAACGTCTTACCTACCAGCCCGGGTCCACACACGCATATGAAACCTGTTGGACTTGCGTTGCCACCGCTCCCCGTTTTTGGCCTCTTATAGTCAAACCCAGTATGCGTGTCCTGTCCTCGACTTGGGTGGAGCCCACAAAGATACATTTGGGATACTGGTTGAAATAGGCCCCCACAAGCTACCCACCTAAGCTTGTCACTAGTACATCCCACTTAAACCCACTTAGTCATGTTCATTTACATGTGTGTTTGGTTAAGTCTTACTAATCGTATTTCACATGCCACTAAGGGCACCCACTAGATTCCTAATGCCGCCCAAGGCACCTACTTAACCCCCATGTCCCACCTTACATGTTTATCTGGTTAAGTATTTCTTAATTCATTCAGGCCATAACCTCATAAAGACCTCTCACATATGACTGGCATTTATGGCAGCTGGATTTATCGGGCGGGTCCGGGCAGTCTTACACCATAAAAGAGTCTAACCTCGTGTCTTTACAACTGTTATGCTTTAGTTTAGGCCTAGGACCTCTCACATTGGGCTGACATTTGTGACCACTGGATTTGCCGGGCGGGTCCGGGCAGGTTTACGTCACAAACGAGTCCAACCTCGTGTCCTAAGCATTGATTAACACTTAAAATCTTTTACCCCAATTTTAATAATTCCCTATTCAAATTATTAAATTAGTCAACTTTTAATGATGTCCATAATTGACTCAATTATGGCCATCCACTTATGGCAAGCAAAATCATATCAATTGCACCCCAACTTTTTAATATTAAATCCTTAATATTACCCCTACCCCACGTTTATATGTTTGCTTATTCAACGCAGAATATACGTTAGACTCGAATAGTCTAACTCATAGCACAAAAATAAATTATCACAACATATAGACAATTAAAATGAATCTAATCATAATAGGGGTGAAACTTGCATAAATTACATATGTTAAGGATCTAAAGGTGTCAACTTGTTAAATGTCACAATTTGCATGATATGATCATAACCCAAATTTATGTATAAACTTGCATATGGGGTTTTAGGCACATAATGATGGTGTGAACTAGCATAGAATTTCACATATGTCATAGCACAATCCTAGATGTCATAATAGATGTCATGGCATATGTTCATAACTTTTACTAATCAACCTAAACTTGCATATGTGACTTGTCATATAGACCAACATAGCCCAATCATTATGATTTGATTAACATGAACTAACTAGCATAGACAATAACATCATGACTTTAAAGCATGTATGATTTATCACAATTTAGCTTAGAAACTCTCAACATACATAACATCATCATAGCATGATTTACAACATATAGGATATCATCACCACATAGCATAGGATTTATTACATACATGATAGCATAAGACTTACAACAACATATATGACAATTGACATCATCTACTCATAATCCATTCATGACTTAACCTAATTAAAATAATAATAATCTTGTTAAGATCATCATACTCACAATTTAGAAGAGAAAGATAGCCTAGATTTGCTTTAGAGTTGAATAGAATTAGGATTTGATTAGCTTTTCTTTCTTCTTAGTTGGCGGCGGCTCCACTGAATTCCATGGCGGCGGTATGACGGTAGCTATTCTATTTTTCATATGAATTAGGGTGAGAGACTACCTAGGTATTTATAGAGTTAGGATTTATTTTAGACCGTCAGATCAACGTAGAACTAATCCCAGCCAACCATATTAGGTCAAAAACCCTAATGGGTCATCCCTCATTCAAAAATAGACTCAGCCAAAACCCTAGCCGACTGACCAGGTCGACACCCAGGTCGACACTATAGTCGACCTTGGGGGGAGGTCGACATGGTAGTCGACCTAGGGGGGAGGTCGACACTAGTCTCGACCCCCTAGTCGACCTGCCAGGGCGGGAAAATTCCCGCCCACCCCGCTTCTGCACTTTTTGTTTGAATTTTAAATTTTCTGCGAGCTGTTTTGAATTTTCAGAAACTTCCGATGGCCATAACTTCTTCATACGAAGTCCAATTCACGCAAACTCGGACTCTATTTCAGCCAATATTCTGAGACGAACATAATGGCGCAACCCGTTTCCCACAATTCTCAAGTCTGAGATTAGTTATCCTTTAATTTGTGAATATTAATATTATCAGAATTACGGGGTGTTACATTCTCCCCTCCTTAAAGGATTTCGACCCCGAAATCTTCAAGTCAAGAAGAATGTATGTCCTAACATCCAAACAACCGTCTACTCAACCATCAAACACTGGCATCCATTGTCCTTATGAAGTTTCTAATGCTTTCATGTTTAAATGCACAGTGTGTGTATATGTCCATATCTAATGCAAAATCAGGCGGTCCACTGATTCAGTTGACCTCCTTAATGCAAACCATGATAGTGCCATGCATCCATTATGTATGCAAAAGTTCCCTAATGCAACATATTATCTCTATATGCGTGCACAATCATCATCCGAATGCAGCATCCATATGATAATACAATCGTCATACATCCATTTTACTAAATACATCCATATATATGCAATATGCAATATGAAGTGACTGAGCCGATCTAGTGCCTAATAGTGTGTGTGTATGCGTCCACGAGCAGCCACTAGCAAACACTTGCATCCACTTTGCATCCATCATACATAACATGTCTCAAACACATGTTTCAACCATAGGATTATCCTGACTAAAGGTTAAGAATACTAGCGAGAGGATACTCTAAAGGTAAGATAAGTACAAGATAAGCGATAAAGGAGAAATTAAAGGACATACCCTCAAAAAGGAAAGGGTATCGTGAACGCATCTTCTCTTCTGTCTCCCAAGTAGCGTTGCTCTCATCATCTCCCCATTGGACTTTGACTAGTCTGACCTCTCGATTTCTCAGCTTCTTGATCTCTGACCCAAGAATGCGCGTAGGAGCTCGTCAAATCGTCGCATCACGCTCTATCTCTACCTCTCTAAGCAAGCTCGGCTCTACCACCCCGCGGTCTCGTGCAAGCACTTCCTCAAATGTGACACATGGAATACATCGTGTACACCACTAAGTCTCTCGGGCAACTCCACTCTGTACGCCATCTGTCCAATCCTCTCCTTAATAGGAAACGGCCCTACAAACCTTGGTGCTAATTTCCCAACGGACCCAAAGCGAACAACATTCCGTAATGGAGACACTTTGACAAAGACCATGTCCCCAACATCGAACTCGAGATCTGTCCTCCTCTTATCCGCATAAGATTTCTTCCTATCCTGTGCTGCTTTCATCCTCCTTTGAATCAAGTCGATCTTCTCCGAAGTCTCCCTAATCATATCGGGCCCAAGTAAGATCTTATCCGTAGATTCTGACCAACATGTAGGTGAACGACAAGGTCATCCATAAAGAGCTTCGAAAGGTGCCATGCCAATGCTGGACTGAAAGCTGTTATTATATGCGAACTCCACCAATGGAAGGTGCTCTTCCCACGTACCCCCAAAGTCTAGGATACACAGCCTCAAAAGATCCTCTACGTCTGAGGATGATATGCGGTGCTCAAACATAACTGAGTCCCTACCGCCTCTTATAAGCTTCTCTAAAATTCGCTAGTGAAAATAGGATTGCGGTCGCTCACTATGCTAGAAGGAACACCGTGCAAACGAACTATTTCTCGAACGTATACAGAAGCTAACCACGGAGCAGTCCTCTTACTATTCACGGGAATGAAATGGGCGCTCTTAGTAAGTCTATCTACTATAACCCAAATCCCCGTATTTCCCTTCCTTGATCGCGGTAATCCATCCACAAAATCCATCGAGACGCTTTCCCACTTCCATAGTGGAACCTCCAATGGGTGAAGCAACCCACCGGGTTTCTTTTGCTCCGCTTTTACTTGTTGGCACACCAAGCATCTAGCGACATGCTCGGCCACGTCCCTCTTCATACCGGCCCAAAAGAAAACTCGCTTCATATCTTTGTACATATTGTCCCCGCCGGGATGAATGGTCATCTTCGAACGATGTGCTTCGTCAACAATGGTCTTCCTTAGGTCATCGTCTTTTGGTACACAAAGTCTACCGTCCCTGCATAACCAACCCTTATCATCTAGGGTATACATACGGAGATGGCTTGATGACTCCCCTCCTTTGAGCTTTTCTACTAACTCAACCAACTGCGGGTCGTCTCGCTGTGCCTCGCCAATCCGTCCCAAAAGTGTAGGTCTGACCTCCAAGGATGCTAGCAAACCGGGTACAAAGTCAACAGAAGGTCTAAAGTCAAACATCGAAATGAATTCTAAGCTCCGCCGCTCAACAAACAAAGGACTTAAGGATAATCTTTTTCTACTTAAGGCATCGGCCACTACGTTACCCTTACCAGGGGTATATGCTATTTCGAAGTCGTAGGACGCTAAGAACTCCATTCACCTTTGCTACCTTAAGTTCAAGTCCTTTTGAGAGAATAAGTATTTTAAAGATTTGTGGTCAGTGAATAATTCGAATTTCTTGCCAAGAAGATAATGACTCCCAGACTTAAGCGCGAAAACAATAGCGGCCAACTCTAGGTCATGTGTGGGGTAATTCTTCTCATGTGCTCTCAACTGCCTTCCACCATAGGCTATTACCCTACCCTCTTGCATTAAGACTGCGCCTATTCCTGTCCCACAAGCATCGGTATAAACAGTAAGTGGCTTACTCCCGTCTGGCAACACTAAGACTGGGGCTGAGGTCAAAGCTCTCTTCAAACGTTGGAACGCATCATCACAATCTACGTCCCATGTGAAAACTAGGTTCTTCTTCGTCAGACGTGTTAATGGAGCTGATATCTTTGCGGAGTCTTTGATAAACTTCCTATAGTAGCCAGCCAATCCCAAGAAACTTCTCACTTCTGTAGCATTTTTAGGGACCTTCCAATCTTGGATGGCCACCACCTTTGCGGGATCCACGGCTATCCCTTCTTTGGAAACCACGTGCCCTAAGAACCGTACTTCCTTCCTCCAGAAGTGACACTTAGAAAATTTAGCTTTAAGATTATGCGCTCGTAGGGTCTCCAACACTTCCCTAAGATGTAGGGCATGCTCTTCTTCATCCTTAGAAAAGATCAAGATGTCGTCTACAAAGACTACCACGGATTTGTTAAGGTACTCCCTAAACACCCTAATCATCAAATCAACAAAGTATGCGGGGGCGTTTGTCAAACCGAAGGGCATCACTAGCCATTCATAGAAACCGTCCGAAGTCCTAAAGGCAGTCTTGTCAATGCTATCCTCAGCCACTCTCAACTGATGGAAACCAGTGGCTAAGTCCAACTGCGAAAACACTGAGGTGCCAACTAACTGATCGAAGAGATCGTCAATCCTCGGCAGTGGGTGTCTGTTCTTCTTAGTAAGCTTATTAAGTTCTCTATAGTCCACACAAAGTCTAAGGGACCCATCCGCCTTCGTGGCAAACACTACTGGAGCACCCCACTCCGATATACTTCATCTTATGAACCCCTTCTCAAGCAACTCCTTCACTTGCTTATCGAGTTCCCTCCTTTCACGAGGAGCCATGTGGCGTACTGGCAAAGATACTGGTTTCGCATTATCCACAAGATATATTCGAAAATCTATCTCCCGCTTCGGAGGAAAGCCCTTCACCTCCTCAAACACATCCGAATACTCTCGGACCACTCTAACAAATCATAGATTTTCCTCAGACGCGTCAAGCGATTCTAAATAACTTAGCATAACAGAATTTATGGGATTACAAAAGATTTCGAGAGTGTTGCCAAGGCGAGTCACGAGCCTAACTACTCTCCTTTCACAATCAAGAACGGCCCCATTTCTGGATAACCAATCCATTCCTAAAATTAGCCCATAGCCCGTGAAGCCCAACACATATGCATCACATCTAAACTCGACGCTAAGTATAGAAATTTTCAAATCCAAACACATCATGGACAAATAAGCTGAGCCCCCAATTGGATTTGAAACAACTAGGGGATCCTCTACTAAACTGGTGTTTAAGAGCAGTGATTCAACTAATGATGTAGAGATAAACGAATGCGATGCGCCCGAATCAAATAAGGTACGGACTGGATGATCAAACAGAAAAACTAAGCTTTCAATAGAAATGGTTCTACCTCGTTCTTACAGCGGTAGGACCGCGAGAGCCTGAACTTGTCCCCTTGCCTGCCCTGGTGCCATAAGAGCCTGCACTTGTCCTCCCGAGGTAGCTTCTGCCCTCTGCCCCTTCTTTGGGCAGTCCTTCACTAAATGTCCCGCATCGCCACAATGAAAACACCCAGTCTTCTTTTTCTTTCGGCAATCCTTGCCGAGATGGCCTGGGGTTCCACAGTTAAAGCACTTCTTCTTTCCCTTGCCTTTATTGTCTTTTCCACCCTTCTTG
Source organism: Allium sativum (assembly GCA_030737875.1). Taxonomy (NCBI): domain Eukaryota; kingdom Viridiplantae; phylum Streptophyta; class Magnoliopsida; order Asparagales; family Amaryllidaceae; genus Allium; species Allium sativum. The sequence continues at coordinate 92,521,704 of CM060916.1, read as the reverse complement.
TTTTGTTGTTGTGGTTTCTTCTGATCCCCTTTTTCTCAGGTGCCTTATTAGCATTAGCGCTTTTCTCCTCATGCATGAGCACCATTTCTACTAGCTTCTCAAAGGTGGCCCCCATAGGGATGTGGGTCATAGCCAACCCTTGCAATGGTTCATTCAAGCCATTAACGAACCTAAGAGCCTTCTTCTCCGGCGTGTTCACTAAGTCCAAGCCAAACCTTGCTAACTGATTAAATTTGTTAACATATTCTTTCACTGATGAGCTTCCTTGCTTTAATGTCAAGAACCTTTCCATATATAGATTTTTTTCTGCCCTTGAGAGAAACTTCGCCTCGAACCTACGTCTGAAATCCGCCCAAGAGTCAACAGGACGCTCCCCATTAGTGACCTCCCACCAAAACGAGGCTTCTCCCTTCATCAACCAAGCTACTAAACAAACTTTCCTCCCTTATTCTACTTCAAAGATTTCTAGCAATTCTTCCACCTCCTTAAGCCAATCTCTAGCTTCCACAATCATTTCTGACCCTTGAAACGGTTTTCCACCCATAGCCTTAAATTCCTTGCACGTCTTTGCGAAAGTATCTACGCGAGGAGGAGGAGGAATGGGTGCAACTGGTGGTGGAGGAACATTAGCTGGACCTGCAGCGGCCCTAGCCTATAATAACCTCCTATACCATCCTGGTATCGTTAAACCGTCGGGTAGATTAAGATCTTCAGCCATGCTGAGACGAAAAAGGAAAGATTCTAAATGGAGAATTCGAAAGATAAAGATATATGGCTATTGGGGATTATGTTTTTCATAAAAACTTTCCTCTTAAATCATTCATTAAGACATGTTTTTGAAAACACTTCTTGCAAAAATACTTTAGAAAAATAGGTTTTCTAAAAAAATTATCTGTTCTGGCAACCTTAAGCTCTGATACCACGAGTAACACCCTACGTCCATTAATGTCACTCACAAAGGGAATGCATTAACTTCCATGGAGGTTATAAGTGAATATAGAACAGAAAAATTACAACAAGACAGATAATAAATAGTACTTGGAAATCTAAAGCTTCATTTTATTGCAGCGGAAATTAAACATGTTTGTTACATCATAAAACCATAGATCATAGCCAAGTACAATATCCATCTTCATAAAAACAAAATAGATAATCCCATCACATAAATAGCCATTAAAAAGATAACAAGTTGGACTTTACTTCAACGGTCCAAGCTTTCCAAAGAGAGATGAAGCAATCCAATCAAACTCCACTAGAGCTGGACCCAACCTGAGGACCTGGAGGGGGAAAAAGGATAGAAATGGAGGGGGTCAGACATAAAGTCTGGCGAGTATGATAATTCTAACAATACTATTATCAAAATAACTAGACTAAGGCATAAGCTGGAAGACAAGTAAATGTCTATGAACTATTAGGTATGGAATGAGCAGATAAAGATATCGTTTAAGATAACGTTAAAGATAACGGTAAAGGCACACCTAATTACTAATGAATAATTACTTCACTGCACCGCACATTACTACACTGCACTGTACATTACTACACTGCACCGCACCAGTCACCCTAAAGGTTGATCCCACTTGCTTCACACAGAAACAATATAAATAGCCTTACGTACCCCTAGCTGACTACATTGGTGCCGTCTACCCCTATCTCCACTAGGTGTACCCCACTACCCACTTTCGATCGGCTCCCTACTCGTAGATACCCGTGCTGGCCCCACAGTGGGGTGTATCACTCCCCTAAAGTGGCAACCCAATACAACTTGAGAATGCACGGCTTATACCTACACGATGCAACAACGTCTTACCTACCAGCCCGGGTCCACACACGCATATGAAACCCGTTGGACTTGCGTTGCCACCGCTCCCCGTTTTTGGCCTCTTATAGTCAAACCCAGTATGCGTGTCCCGTCCTCGACTTGGGTCGAGCCCACAAAGATACGTTTGGGATACTGGTTGAAATGGGCCCCCATAAGCTACCCACCTAAGCTTGTCACTAGTACATCCCACTTAAACCCTGTTAGTCATGTTCATTTACATGTGTGTTTGGTTAAGTCTTACTAATCGTATTTCACATGCCACTAAGGGCACCCACTAGATTCCTCATGCCACCCAAGGCACCTACTTAACTCCCATCTCCCAGCTTACATGTTTATCTGGTTAAGTATTTCTTAATTCATTCAGGCCATAACCTCATAAAGACCACTCACATTAGACTGGCATTTATGGCAGCTGGATTTGTCGGGCGGGTCCGGGCAGTCTTACAACATAAAAGAGTCTAACCTCGTGTCTTTACAACTGTTATGCTTTAGTTTAGGCCTAGGACCTCTCACATTGGGCTGACATTTGTGACCACTGGATTTGCCGGGCGGGTCCGGGCAGGTTTACGTCACAAACGAGTCCAACCTCGTGTCCTAAGCACTGATTAACACTTAAAATCTTTTACCCCAGTTTTAATAATTCCCTATTCAAATTATTAAATTAGTCAACTTTTAATGATGTCCATAATTGACTCAATTATGGCCATCCACTTATGGCATGCAAAATCATATCAATTGCACCCTAACTTTTTAATATTAAATCCTTAATATTACCCCTACCCCACGTTTATACGTTTACTTATTCAACGCAGAATATACGTTAGACTCGAATAGTCTAACTCATAGCACAAAAATAAATTATCACAACATATAGACAATTAAAATGAATCTAATCATAATAGGGGTGAAACTTGCATAAATTACATATGTTAAGGATCTAAAGGTGTCAACTTGTTAAATGTCACAATTTTCATGATATGATCATAACCCAAATTTATGTATAAACTTGCATATGGGGTTTTAGGCACATAATGATGGTGTGAACTAGCATAGAATTTCACATATGTCATAGCACAATCCTAGATGTCATAATAGATGTCATGGCATATGTTCATAACTTTTACTAATCAACCTAAACTTGCATATGTGACTTGTTGTATAGACCAACATAGCCCAAACATTATGATTTGATTAACATGAACTAACTAGCATAGACAATAACATCATGACTTTAAAGCATGTATTATTTATCACAATTTAGCATAGAAACTCTCAACATACATAACATCATCATAGCATGATTTACAACATATAGGATATCATCACCACATAGCATAGGATTTATAACATACATGATAGCATAAGACTTACAACAACATATATGACATTCACATCATCTACTCATAATCCATTCATGACTTAACCTAATTAAAATAATAATAATCTTGTTAAGACCATCATACTCACTATTTAGAAGAGAAAGATAGCCTAGATTTTCTTTAGAGTTGAATAGAATTAGGATTTGATTAGCTTTTCTTTCTTCTTAGTTGGCGGCGGCTCCACTAAATTCCATGGCGGTGGTATGACGGTAGCTATTCTATTTTTCATATGAATTAGGGTGAGAGACTACCTAGGTATTTATAGAGTTAGGATTTATTTTAGACCGTCAGATCAACACAGAACTAATCCCAGCCAACCAGATTAGGTCAAAAACCCTAATGGGTCATCTCTCAGTCAAAAACAGACTCAGCCAAAACCCTAGCCGACTGACCGGGTCGACACCCAGGTCGACACTATAGTCGACCTGGGGGGGAGGTCGACATGGTAGTCGACCTAGGGGGGAGGTCGACACTAGTGTCGACCCCCTAGTCGACCTGCCTGGGCGGGAAAATTCCCGCCCAACCCGCTTCTGCACTTTCTGTTTGAATTTTAAATTTTCTGCGAGCTGTTTTGAATTTTCAGAAACTTCCGATGGCCATAACTTCTTCATACAAAGTCCAATTCACGCAAACTCGGACTCTATTTCAGCCAGAATTCCAAGACGAACATAATGGCGTAACCCGTTTCCCACAATTCTCACGTCTGAGATTAGTTATCCTTTAATTTTTTAATATTAATATTATCAGAATTACGGGGTGTTACAAGAAGTAATACACGGATACAGAGCTTTCCGAGTATTGTTCCAGCTGTAAATCAGGATCCTGTGAATATACATCTGCAAAACCAAAACTACTAGCTGCCCGTGTCAAAATAAGGGCACCCAGAGTTTAGGTTCAAACAATAAACTCCAGGTCAGTCATGGGACTAGTGTGAGAACTAAAACAGTTATTTATCTTTATTTTAAAAATCAGGTAAATCAAGGGACCACGCCGTATAACACGGAACGGGTTTCCTCCCAAGAATACTTGTGCATAAAACAACAGCGCATTACTAAATAAAGAGCAATGAAGTTATTATAAGACCCAGGTCCCATCACATAATGCAACGCTAGCCGGAGGATAGGGTTTTTACCTTATAATAGCCAAGAATGCTTGATACATTTAAAAACAAATCATTTGATACTATTATAAGAGCATAGTGTATAAAACAACTTCAAATCATAAGTATCAATCATAGACGGCATGGGTACCATATATCATGTCGCCATACTAGGCTCTATAATCAAAACCGCAAAGTCATGTATTTGGAAATTGGATTTCCATCTGTGAACCGAGGCAAAAGATAGTCCTCTACCGATTCGAGACAATCTAGCCCATGTCTCAGGAACCAGACACAGGTGAGCCCTTGGATCGTCAGGGCCGGTCCACCGATGTGGATTAAAATGCCTGGACACTGCGTTTCCCCGCCCTTTGGGTCGTAAATGAGCTAACGAATGACTCCATCGGCTTCACATAGTCACCGATATATCCAAGGCGCCTCGCAACAGCAACAACCACATAAGTCAAACTGGTCAGGGCGTGTAAAACCAATGACGCCACTTCTATCTAGAAGGAAACGCATGCCCTCCCTGAAGTCCTCTCCCATTTTTGGTTCACCATCGGGGTGTGAGGCTCGCGAATCAACGCTACACAAAGCTAAGCCTTGATCATTTGCATCTTTGCATGCCACACAGGCAAACCACTCCATGCAACCGATATCCATCAATCACATGGAATGATATCCAATGTCAGACACACAGTCCATTTACAAGTCCATTCTGAGTTTGAACGAAACCGGAGGCTCCTTGTACCTCGCATATCCATCGATCTCCAAGTACGTCTGGACGATCGCCAACTGATTCCCTCCTCTTGGGTGTACGGCCCAATCAAGATCATCAGTAATTATCCAAACGACGTGAAGACCTCTGGTCTTCAACCACCGTCTTTATCTTCGACTAATCGTCGAATCAGTTATTCGTGGGATAAACCCGGTCTTTCTGAATAACTCGCGTATATAATAAACAAGTTTTACACAAACACAACATACGCCTCATTCCAATTCATTAGTCACTAACCGTAAATTAGTAAGAGAATAATTCCCCAAACAGTAACCCCGAAGGTCGAAACCAACTTCAGATCAATACCCAGGAAACCATTCATCTTAGCTAACCTACAACTAGTTTCTAAATTTCACTTTCTTAGGGAAAGGTTCCCATAGATTTTATCGAAGATAAATTCTTTTAAATTCATTCTTTAATCTTCTTTGAATATCAATTCAAACTAGTCGGGATTAGCGAACCACACCGAAGTAATTATTTGTTTTATTTCTCAATCCCAACCTATTCATCCCATGAAGTAAAACTGGTCATACTTCATATCTAACACCACGGTGTTATCGGTAAATTCAATTACCATTTCACGTTCAAATCTAATTAAAGATTTAACTATCGCCTGGAGCAAAACTGGTGATACTCCATTCTCGACCTTTTCAATCTAATTAAAGATTCATTAAAACTCCACTTAGATTTAATCTTTAACTGGGTTAAAGAATCAGTGTCATTTAAAACACGGTTCACGATAAACCCCAAAATCACATCACATTTCAATCAGTCCCTAACCGTAAATTAGCAAGTGAGCAATTCCCTAAGTATTAACCCCGAAGACCGAAACCAACATCAGATCAATACCCCAGAAACCATTCAACTTAACTAATCTCCAGTTAGCTTCTGATTTTCTTAACTCCTTTAGGTCTAAGAACAGTATTATTGAAGATACCGTTCACGACAACCCAAAATCACATTCCATTAATTATCGGGTTAAAGAACAAGTGTTATTTAAAACACTGTTCACGATAAACCCAAAAATCAATACCAATTCAATTCCAATTAAATATTATTTAATTAGTACACTTCATTAAATCTAAATAAAAAGATTTAATCTTTTTCTCAAATGGATTTAAGAACAGTGTTAATGAAGACACCATTCACGACAAACCAAAATCCAATTTGATATTAAATACAAGGCTCTGAATAGAAAATATATTGGCTTATATTCAATATCAAATTCTGAAATCAACAAATATCGTATTGGAATAACGATATATATATCTTCCAAATTCCTCCACAATATCCGTATAATCACGAAATCCAATATCGAAATATTCCAAAGATAATTTCGATTCAAATCCATTCCAATTCATATATTGGAAATTCTGGTTATTTAAAACCTATTTCAAATCCAATTTATTTATTTAAAAATAAATAAATTATTATTCTAGTTAATAACTAGTTCATTTCGATAAAAATATATTTTTATCTTTTCAAATATGGAGTTTTTCATCCCAATTCTTCCCAAATCATTTCTTATGATTTTACACTAATTATTGATATTTTTAATAATTTTATCAAGCCCCGTACAGTCGATTTCCATAAACGGCCATTGAACTGCACTTACATCGACCTTTTCCAAATTTGATTTGGACATAATTCCAAATCCAACCGTTAGATTTCAAATCTCTTGTATTCTTATAAATCTCTTTTCGAAACGAACCCAACGGTTCCAGTTTTAGGAGACTCCGACGGTCGGATCTCCCGTAATGTCCGTTCGAAGTCATTGGTCAAAATTCGCGAACTACCGCAGCGCGGGGCGTTCTATCCAGGCCATTATATTATATATATATAAAATATATATTTCGTCGATTTCTATTTAAAACGAATCTTATAAATCGTTTTAAATTCATTTCAATTCAATTCAAATTTTAAATTCATTTCAATTCTAATTCATTTTCTATTCAATTCAATTCAATTCGAATTCATTTTCTATTCAATTCAATTCGAATTCATTTTCTATTCAATTCAATTCGAATTCATTTTCTATTTAATATCAAAATCGAATATTTCATATACATGACAATTTTATATAGAGTATATATATATGTTAAAAATTATATTTTTAACAATCAAATCATTTTCATATTTCATATATATATATATATCATTTTCATTTCATATATACATCGTTTTCACATTTCATATATATATCGTTTTCATTTTATATATATATCGTTTTCACATTTCATATTTATATCGTTTTCATTTTATATATATCGTTTCCACATTTCATATATATAATATTTTCACTTTTCAATATATACGATATTTTCACTTTTATAGTGAGAGAATTCTCATAGTGGTTTTGGCCTCGCCTAAAATTGTGGTGAGCTCTAAAAAATCTCTGGTCTCTTCTAGAATGTAGAGGACGTCGCCATGGTCACGGTGTCTCTTGTTTCACTGGATTTCGACCACATAGTAAAAAGATATGATTTTAAAAGGTTAAGGACATTTTATTATTAATTAACTAAGAGATTAATTAAATTTAACCTTCCTTCTTCTTCAACCAACCCAGGCCGACACCTTTCCTTCACGTCCAAACCTAGGGTTGATTTTCACCAACGCCTGGAGCCTCCATCACCAGATCGCCAGCACCCACGTGAAAGAGCCTCGAAGGGCGCGCATGTAGGTACCCCTCCTGTCGAGTTCGGTGGCGTATCCAGGTGGTGGGTTGCGAGCGGACGGCGTCAGTTTGAGGGACACAAACGAACGAATCACTTCACGAAAAATGTTGACAATGGTATGGATTTAAAGCCCATGGCTTTCTCTTCGATGTTTGCTTCAGATTGGCATTTAATTCTTGACGAGATGGGAGAGAAATTGCTAGGAAATATCAAGTGGTTTCCGTTGTTCGTGTGTTGAACTGGTGGCTCGTCAGATTGGGGATTAGGGTTTCGGTGGGGAAGGGTTTTATAGAAGTTTGATTTATTTTATTTTTACTTCTAATTCCAAAAATTCTTTTCTCTTTATACGAACTCCAATCTGAGCCCAACAACTGTTGCCTAGCTAATTACCACCATTCTGAACTCAATGGGATATGTTTCGAAGGCCCATTCGACTGTTTCAGTCAGTTTCCCTTCAAATTAAAATATAAAACTTTCAATATTTGATTTGAACCTACATTTCAATTTGCTGGGGCCACATACTGATTTGAAAAGTTCCAGAAAAATAAATCCAGCTATATTTTGACGATACGGTCCCAACAAAACTAGTTTCGTCGAATTATGAGACCGTTTACAAAATGGCCATTTTCTGGTCGATCCAATTTAACTATAATTGACCAAAAAACATTTTTCTTTGCACGCTCACATATTAGCTTCAAAAATTATGAAATTTGAAACTTAGCAATAATTTGACATCACGGATCTAACAAAAGTGGTTTCGTCGAAATCCGAGGTCGTTTGCAAAATTTCCATTTTTAAGGGCCAGAATTCCATAGCGACTATTCTGAATTTTCAACTGGACATAACTTTTTACCCCCGCTATGAAATTTCAATTATATGGATTCGTTGGAAAGATATTCCCAATTAGATTCAAATATTTTTGGTTTTGCTAAAATCCGGTTTATTTTGAATCTTGTACATTCATTTGAAGTTTGAAATCGAATTTTCGAACTACCGCGCCCTTTTCAATTCGTTTTATAATTAGAAATAAATAATTATATTCTAACGACGATTCGAATGAATATATACGTTCTAATTCTATTCAAAATAAATTTCTCTTCGTTATTATTTAAAATAATTCATTTTAAATAATCAAAATTCGCTAAAATTGCTAAAATAAATTTTTTAAATTGGCTCGGATTTCCGGCTTATTACAGATTCGATGTTTGGAGATTTTCTTTGAGTTTGTGGTTGGATTTGGCAGGTATGGTGAGAATTTGGGAGGAATCGGTAGTAACTGTCGTCGCTGGTTCCGGGTACAGCGAGGATGAGGGCTCGAACAAAATTTGCATCGAGTTGTGCGAAAGGAGTATGAGAGGGAGGAGACTTGGATGAGGTGAACGCAGGTAGTCTCAGTTTGTTGAACGGTGGTTTGTCGAGGGAGCGGTGGAGGAGTTTGTAAATGAAAATGGTGCTGGAATCGGGTTAAATGTAATCAGGAGGAAGAAGAAACCATATAAAATGGTTGTGCGATTTTAATGAGGTAACGGTCCCAAAATTTTGATGGAGTAAGGCCCAAAAATGTAAATAGTAATGGTTTAAATTAATTTAAATAATGTATTAACTTTAAATAATCGTATCTTAATCATACGAAATCAGAATTTCAAACCGTCAGATCCATTAGGACCGTATGGACGGACACTACACTATGGAACTGACTGGAAGTGAATCGAAGCTCGTTACAATTTATAGCGGAATAAATTGTCTGTCTGAATCAAGCGATGGTTATCGTTATTAACGATGATCGTCCAATGTGAGTAAATCTCACTAACTCTGAACAGTTATATTTTTATAACATATTTTTTAGAACTGATAAACGTTGGATGATTGTTGTGTGTTGACTGTTTGGTTGAACTGCTAGTCAGTTGGTTGAAAATATATATATATATTGTTTAACATATGTGATGCAGGGAAACAGGTTAGAGGGACCCAACTGGGTTCCTCAATATATAAAATACTGTTTTGTTTCATATATTTTGATATATGATGTGATATGTAATCTGTTGTTGATTATGTGTGTTTGAATGATATCGATCACTGTTGTTTGGTATTTCAAATACCGTAAGAAAACCCTGGGATGAAAAAGGAAAATTTCAATAACTATATTGAAATAAAATATTATATAAAATTGGAAGATTTTATATAGAAGGAAGATTTCAAACTGTATATTGGAATAGAATATTTATAAAATCAAGGGATTTTATAAAGGAAATTATTTGTAAAACAAATATAAGAGAAATATTTGTAAAACATTTACAAATAAAACAGAAAGAGAAATATTTGTAAAACATTTACAGATAAACAGAAAGAGAAATATTTGTAAAAAAATTACAAATAAAACAGAAAGAGAAATTTTTGTAAATCATTTACAAATAAAACAGAAAGAGAAATATTGGTAAAACATTTATAAATAGAGTTATAAAAAGGAAATGTTTATTTAGAAAACAAATAGAGTTATAAAAAGGAAATATTTAATTAGGAAATAAATGGAGCTATAAAAGGGATATATTAGGAAATGAAAAAGAATGTCATATAAGGAAATATTTAGCAAATGAATAGAAGTTTACATCAGGAAAGTTTAGACCCGTGCTTCGCACACGGGTATAACACGATATTGATTTAAAGCAAAGATTTTAAATAGAATCTGTTGTAACCAATAGATTGAGAAGATTAATTTATGAATAATATTTTATAAATTTAATAAAATATTTATCATTGGATAAATAGAATATATAAGTCGTGACTTATATAGAGAAGTAAGAATCGATTTCAACAGCGATATTTGAAACTGAATATGGACAAAGAGTTAATCAAAGGAGTTAGTCAAAATGCGTTAATCAAAATGAGTTAGAGGAGTTAATCGATTAGAGTTAGAGTTAATCGATTAGAGTTAGAGTTAATCGATTAGAGTTAGAGTTAACCAGTTAGAGTTAATCAGTTAGAGTTAACAAGTTAGAGTTAATCAGTTAGAGTTAATCAATTAGAGTTAAATCGAAATTGGTTATTTGAAGTGAGTTAATCGATTAGAGTTAAATCAAAATTAGTTATTCGAAGTGAGTTAATCGATTAGAGTTAAATCAGTTAGAGTTAGTCGAGAGTTAGTTAATCAAATAGAGTTCGTCGAGTATTTGTTAATCGAAGATAAGAATTTATCAAAAATAGTTATTCGAAAGAAGATATCGAATATTTGTTATTCGAAAGAAGTTATCGAATATTTGTTATTCGAAAGAAGTTATCGAATATTGTTTTTCGAAAGAAGTTATCAACTATTAGTTATTCGAAAGAAATTATCGAATATTAGTTATTCGAAAGGGTTATTGAATATTATCTATTCGAAAGGGTTATCGAATGTTAGTTATTTGAAAGGAGTTATCAAATGTTAGTTTATTCGAATAGAGTCAAAAGGAGATATTGAATATAGTTTATTCGAATAGAGTTAAAACGAGTTGTCGAATATAGTTTATTCGAATAGAGAAAGGAGTAAATCGAATAAAGCTTATTCGAAAGGGGTTAATCAAATATAGTTTAATTGATAGGAGTAAATTGATAGGAGTAAATTGAATAGAGTTAGTCAAATAGAGTTAATTCATTAGAGTTAATCAAATAGAGTTAATAGAATTGAGTTAATCAAATAGAGTTAATAGAATTGAGTTAATCAAATAAAGCTAACTTATAAGAGTAAATCGATTAGAGTTAATCGAATAGTGTTAATTGGATAGAGTTATTCGAATATAGGTTATTCGAAGAAGAGGGATCATCAAATATAGTTTATTCGAAGAAAAGAGTTATCGAATAGAGATTTATTCGAAAGAGAGTTACGTAAGGAAGTTTGTTAAAGATTTAAAAGATAAACTTAGACTATTTCGAAATTAAAACGTTGTTCAGTTAAGGTCTGAGAGGTAATTATACCCCAATTTGATTGACTTCCTTCTTAACTAAGGAATGGTAAGGTTTGATAGTGAATAATGGTTAAGTGAGTTTAGTTAATGAGTGAAATGGTTTGTGTTGGCATAGCGATGTTTATTTAAACATCTGTTTAAATCCAATAAAGGAGTTTTGGAAATGTTTTCCAAATAAGAATCAGAAATGTTTTCTAATAATAGAAAACAAGAAATGGGAGAGATATGGAAATGTTTTCCAGTGATTGATAATGTATATTTTCATAACTTAGAAAATAAGAATTTACGAATATATGGAAGTGGGAAATAAGAAAATGAGTAAATTAATGTTAAATTAATTTAAAGGGGTTAAATGTGGATTGTTGTTTGATAGATAGAATTTCCATCTGGAAATAATATCGTTGTTTGCACACGTGTTTTTCTTTGATAGTTAAATCACAGACTGAAAGAACCCGTAACTTCCCCGTGAAGGAAAGCACGAATACTTTGAGAACAACACACAAAAGGACGCATACGGAAGAACATTTCATTGTTATTACAACAATTCCATCAGATACATGAATTTTGAAACCTAGCTATAATTTAACACTGCGGATCCAACAAAAGTGGTTTCGTCGAAATCCGAGGTCATTTGCAAAATGTCCATTTTTAAGGGCCTGAATTCCATAGCGACTATTCAGAATTTTCAACTGGACATATCTTTTGATTCCCGCCATGAAATCTCAATTTGTCGGATTCGTTGGAAAGATATCATCAATTAGATCCTAATTTTTTTGGTTTCACTAAAATCCGGATTGTTTTGCACCCGGTACATTCAATTGAAGTTTGAAATCGAATTATCGAACTACCGCGCCATTTTCAATTCTATTATAATTATATATATAATTATTTATATTCTAACGACGACGTATATAATATATACGTCGAATTCTATATTCAAAATAAATTTCACGTCGATTTTATTTAAAATAATCTATTTTAAATATTCAAAATTCACTAAAATTGCCAAAATAAAAATTTCAAACTGGCTCGCATTTTACGGGTTATTACAATCTCCCCCACTTAAAACTTTTCGTCCCCGAAAAGGAACAAAGTCGAAAGTGGTTTGATTATTCAACTCTACGTTCGATCTGGCTTGCATTCTCCAACTTTTCAGTTTCTGAGAATTTTCAAAATTTCAAAAATTTGGCTAACACCCTAAATTTTCGAAAAATTTCGCCATAACCTCCCCTGCACCGGGAGCATCGGGGAATTTCAAATAGCTTCCCCGGTCCTTCAGATCTCAAAAAGAAAAAGAAAAAGCCAAGCGGCTAGCCAATAGGCTCACAAAATCATCATCACCCAAACAAAACAGGAAATTATGTAGTAAACATGTACCTATCTGTCGGGCAAACAAATTTTATTCTTCGGCTCTAGCCTCCTTGCTATGACCTGTTCAATGTAAGTATATATATATGCAAGCAAATGCGACCAATTTTCAATACAATTCAATATTCGATTCAATTAGGCTAAATGGATAAAAATTAGCAAAAAAATAAACAAACAACACAAACATCAATCAATTAGTGAATTAGAGTTTCAAATTCATAATTTTGATACATAGTCAAAAATCAAATTTTTGATGCCACATCACAACAATAAATCTATCTATATAAGTTTTGGTTCTCACACCAGCCTAATGGAAATATATAGATATCACACCTTCGAAACACGAATATAAATACTGATGATGTGGCCACATCATTAGAATTATCCCCGGGTGTCTAGAATGTGATTCTATATCTATCCAGTATATTAAAACTTCGAATATACGTTCATGACGCGTATACGCGAAATCTATATATACTCGATTGTCCATATTCAAAATAAATAAATATTCAAATACGTATAAAGCGATTTAAATTTTTAAAACAAAATTGTTTTCATTTGAAAAGTATACTCTTCACACTCGTTCTAGGATACTACTGATCCTATCTCTAACGAGCCATTCTAATTGGATATTACTAATCCAATATCTGATGAATTCTTTCGTATGGTTCTAATGTGTCTTGTTCTCGAGCTCTGTAAACCAAAGCTCTGATACCAAACTGAAAGAACCCGTAACTTCCCCGTGAAGGAAAGCACGAATACTTTGAGAACAACACACAAAAGGACGCATACGGAAGAACATTTCATTGTTATTACAACAATTCCATCAGATACAAGAATATACAGAGTATAAATGAATAAAATACATTCGATAAATATCAGAGATTACAATAAATTACATAGCAGCGGAAAATAATACAAAAGCACAACTAGAAGTGATACACGGATACAGAGCTTTCCGAGCATCGTTCCAGCTGTATATCAGGACCCTGTGAATATAAATCTGCAAAACCAAAACTACTAGCTGCCCGTGTGGAAAATAGGGGCACCCAGAGTTTAGGTCAAAACAATAAACTCCAGGTCAGTCATGTGACTGGTGTGAGAACTAAAACAGTTATTTAAAACTTTACTTTAAAATAGAGTAATTCAAGGGACCACGCCGTATAACACGGAACGGGTTTCCTCCCAAGAATACTAGTGCATATAACAAAACAACGCAATGCTTTTTGGAAAAATGAAGCTATTATAAGACCCAGGTCCCATCACACAATGCAACGCAAGCCGGAGGATAGGGTTTTCCCTTATAATATCCAAACATGCTTGGTACGTTTAAAACAAATCATTTGATACTATAATAAGTGTATAGTGTCAAAACAATTTCAATCATAAATATAAATCATAGACGGCATGGGTACCATATATCATGTCGCCATACTAGTTCTACAATTAAAACCGCAATATCACGTATTGGAATTTGGATTTCCGTCATGAGTCGAGGCAAGGGGCAAGCTCCTCTCCGCGTTCGAGACACTCTAGCAAATGCCTCAGGACCCCACTATGATCCTTGGATCTTCAGGGCCGGTCCTCTCTTACTTTTGAGGATTAGTTATTCCTGAACACACGTTTCCCGGTCCTTACAGACCTATATCCGAGGCGCCTCATATCCAACAACCACACAGGTGAAAAGTATATAAATGTCAGGGCTGGTAGGTCACTGACACCACCCTAGCTAGAAAGAAACGTCGTGCTCTCCCTGCAGTCACTATCCCGTTTTTGACTCATACCGAGGTGTGAGGCTCGCGAATTCACGTTATACACAAAGCTATGCCACACAGGCCGTGCTTTGATCATCAACCACAAGACTTTGCTTTTCAACAGAAGCCTTGATCAATTGCCACTTACGCGTGCCACACAGGCAATTCACTCCATGCGACTGATGTCCATCTATATACAACCTCTGAGCTCGTATGTCTCAGAGAAGGGCGTTAAGCAAGAGAATAAATTCTCCGCCGCCAAACAGATGTATATTTAATAGAGATCAATCAACACAGAATAAAATCCAATGTCAGACACACAATCCATTTACAAGTTCGTTCTGGGTCTGAACGAAACCGGAGGCACTTTCCTCGCATATCCATCCATCTCCAGGTACGTCTGGACGATCACCAACTGATTCCCTCATCCTGGGTGTACAGCCCAATCAAGATCATCTGTAATCACCCAAACGATGTGAAGACTTCCGGTCTTCAACCACCGTCTTCATCTTCGACATCTCGTCGAATCGGTTATTCAGAATGGATATAAACCCGGCCTTTCTGAATAACCCACGTATATAATAAACGAATGTTACACAAACACAACAAACGCCTCATTCCAATTCAGAATATTCTTTTATTCACAAAATCACATTCTTAGGGAAATGTTCCCATTAATTTTATCCAAGATAAATTCTTCTAAATTTATCCTATAATCTTCCTTTGGATATCATTCCAAACCATTTTATGGTTTTCCTAACTAGTCGGGATTAGCGAACCACACCGAAGTAATTATTTATTTTATTTCCCAATCCCAACCTATATATCCCATGGAGCAAAACTGGTGATACTCCATTCCTTACACCACGGTGTTATCGGTAAAATTAATTACCATTTCACGTTCAAATCTAATTAAAGATTTAACTATCGCTTTGGAGCAAAACTGGTGATACTCCACTCTCGATCACTTTTCAGATTTGATAATTTAAATTATCAATTCACATTTTAATCTAATTAAAGATTCATTAAAACTCCACTTAGTTTTAACCTTTTCAGAAATCGATATCTTGCCTTTAACTGGGTTAAAGAACCAATGTCATCTAAAACACGACTCACGATAAACCCAAATCACATTTGATATTAAATACAAGGCTCTGAATAGAAAATATACCGGCTTATATTCAATATCAAATTCTGAAACCAACAAATATCGTATTGGAAATAACGATATAAAATATATCTTTCAAATTCCCATAACAATATCTGTATAGTCACGAAATCCAACATCGAAATATCCCGAAGATATTTTCGATTCAACTCCAGTCCAATCCACGTATTGGAAATTATCGATTATTTTCAAAATCACTTTCAAATTCAATTTATTTATTTCAAAAATAAATTGATTTTAATTCTAGTTCAAAACTAGTTCATTTCGATAAAAATCTATTTTTACCTATTCAAATGTGGAATTTTCCAGCCCAATTCTTTCCAATTCACATATTATAATTTTACACAAATTATAGATATTTTTGATAATTTTATCAAGGCCCGTACAGTCGATTTCCAACAACGGCCATCGAACTGCACTTACAGCGACCTTTTTCGAATTTGATTTGGACATAATTCCAAATCCAACCGTTAGATTTCAAATTTCTAATATTCATTGGAAAGCTCTTTTCGATACGAACCCAACGGTTCCGGTTTTAGGAGAATCCGACGGTCGGATCTCCCGCAATGTCCGTTTGAAATAAATGGTCGAAATTCACGAACTGCCGCGGCGCGGCGCGTTCTATTCAGGCCATTATATTATATATATAATATATATTTCGTCGATTTCCTTTTAAAACGAATTTTATAAATAGTTTTAAAATTCGTTTCAAAATCTATTTCAACTTCCATTTCCATTCAAAGCCAAAATTGAATTCTTCTTTATAAATTCGTTTTAGAATTCATTTCTATTCAATTCAAATTTTAATTCAATTTGAATTCATTCCAATTCACTTTCAATTCAATTTGAATTCGTTTTCAATTCATTTCGAAATCGTTTTCAATTCAATTCATTTCGAAATCGTTTTCAATTCAATTCATTTCGAAATTGTTTTCAATTCAATTCATTTCGAAATCGTTTTCAATTCAATTCATTTCGAATTCACCTTCTATTTGATTCAATTCGAATTCGTTTCAAATTGATTTCAATTCAATTTCAGTTCATTTTAAATTTCAATTTCAATTTCAATATATTTAATTTCGAAATCACTTTTCAATATTCATTATACAACGAATAAAATCGATATAAATATCGTTCGCGTCAAAATAACGCATCTCTAATCAACACGGATTTATATTTTCAAAACTTCTATATTCTATCCAACAAATGAATATTTATCCCATTCAACACATGAATCTATATTTCTTTCAACACACGACTAATCTCAACACATGAGTACTGTCAACACATCACTATTTTTGTTATGTAAAATATTTTATAAAACTAAGGTATCTATCGTTTGATTTTCAATTAGACTTCTACTGGAAGTAGTTCTAATTTTAAATATGATAAAGATGTAATTTAGTTTATTTAAAATATTTTACTCAACACATGAATAGTTTCAACACATGATCATCGTCAACACATGACTATTTTTATATTCAACACATGAATTTTCTTTTATAATATTCATTGTTTTCCCGATTGGAATGAGGCCCAATCAATCACCATATAATGTTAATTATGTGGATTCCATACAACACATGTATATAATAGCATTGAAAAATAATCAATCATCAACCAAAGTGCACTACACTGTATAAGCATCAAATATAGATATCTGACGCTTATAACAGCCTGTCAATCAATCGATCGACATATTCAATCAATCAGGATGAGTGAACTTCAAATTTCATCCCAACACCCGTGTGGGGTTTCAAACAATCAAACACAGATTTTATTTGTGCAGTTGGGCGATGTGTAAAATTTATCAACCCAATCAATATCAGTCAAATCAGTGTAAATAAACAAATCGGCCGATTTGTTTGTAAATATTTATTTATTCACTTTTACGTTAAAAATTATATTTTTAACGATAAACATTTTATTTTAACACTTGAATTTCTATTCAGTTCATTTATTCAATAAAATGGTATTTTTATTTTTCTAACATATTTTAGAAAATTTCGGCGGCATAACGGCACGATACTAGAAACGGGACGAGGCCTAGCCTTATCCCCGGTCTAGTGAAGGCCCACGCCATTCACACATCAATCAAATCAATTTCAATCCACCAAATAATTCAATTCAAACCAATAACCTAACCAACTACACAATCAACAATTTAACAAACAAGCCATCCATGGTCTGTGGATGACGGGTGTCGGGTGCTACTAAGCACCGTCTGCATCCTAGTATATATATATATAACTAGAAAAGAAATTTAGAGTGAGAAGTTCTCACCGAAAGCTATCCAATACCACGACTCTTCATTTATAGAAATCTTCTTCATCCTCGCCTTTTTATCATCTTCGTTTGCCCGTAGTCACTACATATATAAAAATCGCACATTTTTATATTTCGATGTCTTTAAAATAAAAATCACATTTTTATTTATTTACTTTCAATTTAAAAATCATATTTTTATAATCACTTCATATATTTAAAAATCGAATTTTTACTTTGCTATTCAATATATAAAAATCATATTTTTACTTTGGTGTCATATAGATAAAAATTCCATTTCAAAAATATTGATTTCGCCTTTATAAAAATAAAGTTTTCGCCTTTATAAAAATAAAGTTTTCGCCTTTATAAAAATAAAGTTTTCGCCTTTATAAAAATAAAGTTTTCATCGTTTATAAAAATAAAGTTTTCATCGTTATGAAAATCACCACTTTATTTCAACGTATATAAAATAAAAATCAGATTTTTATTTTGCTACATATACAAAGATGATATTTTTATATTCTCTATCCTATAAAGATTATATTTTTAATACTTTAAAAATATAAAAATCATATTTTTATAATCACTTCATATATTTAAAAATCAAAGCTTTATATAGTAAAAATCTAAACATTCATATTACCATCCACCCATATAAATCAAACTTTTAATCTCTGTTCTTACTTATAAAAGTCAAATTTTTACATGCATAAAATCAACATTAAACACGTATTACATCATTAAAATATAAACTTTAACTTCATTTTTTTTCAGATTTTAAAACAATGTACATATTTCATTTTCAGATTTTATTTAAAACGATGTACATATTAAATAAATAAATCAGTAAATGAACTACCTTTCTCCTCGTTTTACCCCCTAGAACTCTACTTCGCAGATGCTCATTCCTCAACACCCACGCTTGAAGCTCGGATCGCCCCTCCTGCATTGCGTCGCCCATGTATCGGAGGCTTCAGGTGGCGGCTCTCGATTTTTGGGGCGGGTTGAGGTTCGGGAATGGTCGGATCTCAACAGGGGGGGGGTTAGGGCTACGGACGGAGATAGAAGGGGAAGAGAAGGGAAGAAGCGACGGAAGGAGGCGGGAGAGGATGAGGGCGCGGGTTCAGGGAGGGCTCGATTTGGGGGTTCAGGGGAGGAGGAGGACGTCGAAGGGGGGAGGGGAAAACAGGGTCAGGTGGTGCGGCGGCTGGGGGGGCTATCGTCGACGGTGGTGGAGACGTAGGGCGGAGGAGCGAAGAGGAAGAACGTTTTTTTTTTCTTTCGATCTGAGAAAATGAAAGGAGAGAGACAGTAAAGAAGGGGGGGGCCAAGGTTAAAGGAAATTTTATATTATTTTATAATATTATTTTTAATTCTCTAAAGTTAACTTTTCATACTACCTCGAAAGCAAACATGCCGACTGCCGCCCCTAGCGTATTACCCCCATTCCGAACACAATGGGATATGTTTCGTGAGCTGATTCGGCTGTTTGAATCAGTTTCCGTTAAATTTACATTTAAATCACTTTATTGAATTTTAAACGTACATTTCAAATTACCGGGGTCACATACGAACTCTATAAATTGCAGAAAAATATTTTCTAGCTTCGTATTGACGATACGGTCCTAACAAAACTAGTTTCGTCGAATTCTGAGACCGTTGGAAAAATGGCCAATTTCCAGTCGATTAAAATCAACTGAAATGGTCAAAACACGTTTTCCTTTGCCACGCTCACATATTGATTCGAAAAATTATGAATTTTGAAACCTAGCTATAATTTAACACTGCGGATCCAACAAAAGTGGTTTCGTCGAAATCCGAGGTCATTTGCAAAATGTCCATTTTTAAGGGCCTGAATTCCATAGCGACTATTCAGAATTTTCAACTGGACATATCTTTTGATTCCCTCCATGAAATCTCAATTTGTCGGATTCGTTGGAAAGATATCATCAATTAGATCCTAATGTTTTTGGTTTCACTAAAATCCGGATTGTTTTGCACCCGGTACATTCAATTGAAGTTTGAAATCGAATTATCGAACTACCGCGCCATTTTCAATTCTATTATAATTATATATATAATTATTTATATTCTAACGACGACGTATATAATATATACGTCGAATTCTATATTCAAAATAAATTTCACGTCGATTTTATTTAAAATAATCTATTTTAAATATTCAAAATTCACTAAAATTGCCAAAATAAAAATTTCAAACTGGCTCGCATTTTACGGGTTATTACAATCTCCCCCACTTAAAACTTTTCGTCCCCGAAAAGGAACAAAGTCGAAAGTGGTTTGATTATTCAACTCTACGTTCGATCTGGCTTGCATTCTCCAACTTTTCAGTTTCTGAGAATTTTCAAAATTTCAAAAATTTGGCTAACACCCTAAATTTTCGAAAAATTTCGCCATAACCTCCCCTGCACCGGGAGCATCGGGGAATTTCAAATAGCTTCCCCGGTCCTTCAGATCTCAAAAAGAAAAAGAAAAAGCCAAGCGGCTAGCCAATAGGCTCACAAAATCATCATCACCCAAACAAAACAGGAAATTATGTAGTAAACATGTACCTATCTGTCGGGCAAACAAATTTTATTCTTCGGCTCTAGCCTCCTTGCTATGACCTGTTCAATGTAAGTATATATATATGCAAGCAAATGCGACCAATTTTCAATACAATTCAATATTCGATTCAATTAGGCTAAATGGATAAAAATTAGCAAAAAAATAAACAAACAACACAAACATCAATCAATTAGTGAATTAGAGTTTCAAATTCATAATTTTGATACATAGTCAAAAATCAAATTTTTGATGCCACATCACAACAATAAATCTATCTATATAAGTTTTGGTTCTCACACCAGCCTAATGGAAATATATAGATATCACACCTTCGAAACACGAATATAAATACTGATGATGTGGCCACATCATCAGAATTATCCCCGGGTGTCTAGAATGTGATTCTATATCTATCCAGTATATTAAAACTTCGAATATACGTTCATGACGCGTATACGCGAAATCTATATATACTCGATTGTCCATATTCAAAATAAATAAATATTCAAATACGTATAAAGCGATTTAAATTTTTAAAACAAAATTGTTTTCATTTGAAAAGTATACTCTTCACACTCGTTCTAGGATACTACTGATCCTATCTCTAACGAGCCATTCTAATTGGATATTACTAATCCAATATCTGATGAATTCTTTCGTATGGTTCTAATGTGTCTTGTTCTCGAGCTCTGTAAACCAAAGCTCTGATACCAAACTGAAAGAACCCGTAACTTCCCCGTGAAGGAAAGCACGAATACTTTGAGAACAACACACAAAAGGACGCATACGGAAGAACATTTCATTGTTATTACAACAATTCCATCAGATACAAGAATATACAGAGTATAAATGAATAAAATACATTCGATAAATATCAGAGATTACAATAAATTACATAGCAGCGGAAAATAATACAAAAGCACAACTAGAAGTGATACACGGATACAGAGCTTTCCGAGCATCGTTCCAGCTGTATATCAGGACCCTGTGAATATAAATCTGCAAAACCAAAACTACTAGCTGCCCGTGTGGAAAATAGGGGCACCCAGAGTTTAGGTCAAAACAATAAACTCCAGGTCAGTCATGTGACTGGTGTGAGAACTAAAACAGTTATTTAAAACTTTACTTTAAAATAGAGTAATTCAAGGGACCACGCCGTATAACACGGAACGGGTTTCCTCCCAAGAATACTAGTGCATATAACAAAACAACGCAATGCTTTTTGGAAAAATGAAGCTATTATAAGACCCAGGTCCCATCACACAATGCAACGCAAGCCGGAGGATAGGGTTTTCCCTTATAATATCCAAACATGCTTGGTACGTTTAAAACAAATCATTTGATACTATAATAAGTGTATAGTGTCAAAACAATTTCAATCATAAATATAAATCATAGACGGCATGGGTACCATATATCATGTCGCCATACTAGTTCTACAATTAAAACCGCAATATCACGTATTGGAATTTGGATTTCCGTCATGAGTCGAGGCAAGGGGCAAGCTCCTCTCCGCATTCGAGACACTCTAGCAAATGCCTCAGGACCCCACTATGATCCTTGGATCTTCAGGGCCGGTCCTCTCTTACTTTTGAGGATTAGTTATTCCTGAACACACGTTTCCCGGTCCTTACAGACCTATATCCGAGGCGCCTCATATCCAACAACCACACAGGTGAAAAGTATATAAATGTCAGGGCTGGTAGGTCACTGACACCACCCTAGCTAGAAAGAAACGTCGTGCTCTCCCTGCAGTCACTATCCCGTTTTTGACTCATACCGAGGTGTGAGGCTCGCGAATTCACGTTATACACAAAGCTATGCCACACAGGCCGTGCTTTGATCATCAACCACAAGACTTTGCTTTTCAACAGAAGCCTTGATCAATTGCCACTTACGCGTGCCACACAGGCAATTCACTCCATGCGACTGATGTCCATCTATATACAACCTCTGAGCTCGTATGTCTCAGAGAAGGGCGTTAAGCAAGAGAATAAATTCTCCGCCGCCAAACAGATGTATATTTAATAGAGATCAATCAACACAGAATAAAATCCAATGTCAGACACACAATCCATTTACAAGTTCGTTCTGGGTCTGAACGAAACCGGAGGCACTTTCCTTGCATATCCATCCATCTCCAGGTACGTCTGGACGATCACCAACTGATTCCCTCATCCTGGGTGTACAGCCCAATCAAGATCATCAGTAATCACCCAAACGATGTGAAGACTTCCGGTCTTCAACCACCGTCTTCATCTTCGACATCTCGTCGAATCGGTTATTCAGAATGGGTATAAACCCGGCCTTTCTGAATAACCCACGTATATAATAAACGAATGTTACACAAACACAACAAACGCCTCATTCCAATTCAGAATATTCTTTTATTCACAAAATCACATTCTTAGGGAAATGTTCCCATTAATTTTATCCAAGATAAATTCTTCTAAATTTATCCTATAATCTTCCTTTGGATATCATTCCAAACCATTTTATGGTTTTCCTAACTAGTCGGGATTAGCGAACCACACCGAAGTAATTATTTATTTTATTTCCCAATCCCAACCTATATATCCCATGGAGCAAAACTGGTGATACTCCATTCCTAACACCACGGTGTTATCGGTAAAATTAATTACCATTTCACGTTCAAATCTAATTAAAGATTTAACTATCGCTTTGGAGCAAAACTGGTGATACTCCACTCTCGATCACTTTTCAGATTTGATAATTTAAATTATCAATTCAAATTTTAATCTAATTAAAGATTCATTAAAACTCCACTTAGTTTTAACCTTTTCAGAAATCGATATCTTGCCTTTAACTGGGTTAAAGAACCAATGTCATCTAAAACACGACTCACGATAAACCCAAATCACATTTGATATTAAATACAAGGCTCTGAATAGAAAATATACCGGCTTATATTCAAATCAAATTCTGAAACCAACAAATATTGTATTGTAAATAACGATATAAAATATATCTTTCAAATTCCCATAACAATATCTGTATAGTCACGAAATCCAACATCGAAATATCCCGAAGATATTTTCGATTCAACTCCAGTCCAATCCACGTATTGGAAATTATCGATTATTTTCAAAATCACTTTCAAATTCAATTTATTTATTTCAAAAATAAATTGATTTTAATTCTAGTTCAAAACTAGTTCATTTCGATAAAAATCTATTTTTACCTATTCAAATGTGGAATTTTCCAGCCCAATTCTTTCCAATTCACATATTATAATTTTACACAAATTATAGATATTTTTGATAATTTTATCAAGGCCCGTACAGTCGATTTCCAACAACGGCCATCGAACTGCACTTACAGCGACCTTTTTCGAATTTGATTTGGACATAATTCCAAATCCAACCGTTAGATTTCAAATTTCTAATATTCATTGGAAAGCTCTTTTCGATACGAACCCAACGGTTCCGGTTTTAGGAGAATCCGACGGTCGGATCTCCCGAATGTCCGTTTGAAATAAATGGTCGAAATTCACGAACTGCGGCGGCGCGGCGCGTTCTATTCAGGCCATTATATTATATATATAATATATATAATATATATTTCGTCGATTTCCTTTTAAAACGAATTTTATAAATAGTTTTAAAATTCGTTTCAAAATCTATTTCAACTTCCATTTCCATTCAAAGCCAAAATTGAATTCTTCTTTATAAATTCGTTTTAGAATTCATTTCTATTCAATTCAAATTTTAATTCAATTTGAATTCATTTCAATTCACTTTCAATTCAATTTGAATTCGTTTTCAACTCATTTCGAAATCGTTTTCAATTCAATTCATTTCGAAATCGTTTTCAATTCAATTCTTTTCGAAATCGTTTTCAATTCAATTCATTTCGAAATCGTTTTCAATTCAATTCATTTCGAATTCACCTTCTATTTGATTCAATTCGAATTCGTTTCAAATTGATTTCAATTCAATTTCAGTTCATTTTAAATTTCAATTTCAATATATTTAATTTCGAAATCACTTTTCAATATTCATTATACAACGAATAAAATCGATATAAATATCGTTCGCGTCAAAATAACGCATCTCTAATCAACAAGGATTTATATTTTCAAAACTTCTATATTCTATCCAACAAATGAATATTTATCCCATTCAACACATCAATCTATATTTCTTTCAACACACGACTAATCTCAACACATGAGTACTGTCAACACATCACTATTTTTGTTATGTAAAATATTTTATAAAACTAAGGTATCTATCGTTTGATTTTCAATTAGACTTCTACTGGAAGTAGTTCTAATTTTAAATATGATAAAGATGTAATTTATTTTATTTAAAATATTTTACTCAACACATGAATAGTTTCAACACATGATCATCGTCAACACATGACTATTTTTATATTCAACACATGAATTTTCTTTTATAATATTCATTGTTTTCCCGATTGGAATGAGGCCCAATCAATCACCATATAATGTTAATTATATGGATTCCATACAACACATGTATATAATAGCATTGAAAAATAATCAATCATCAACCAAAGTGCACTACACTGTATAAGCATCAAATATAGATATCTGACGCTTATAACAGCCTGTCAATCAATCGATCGACATATTCAATCAATCAGGATGAGTGAACTTCAAATTTCATCCCAACACCCGTGTGGGGTTTCAAACAATCAAACACAGATTTTATTTGTGCAGTTGGGCGATGTGTAAAATTTATCAACCCAATCAATATCAGTCAAATCAGTGTAAATAAACAAATCGGCCGATTTGTTTATAAATATTTATTTATTCACTTTTACGTTAAAAATTATATTTTTAACGATAAACATTTTATTTTAACACTTGAATTTCTATTCAGTTCATTTATTCAATAAAATGGTATTTTTATTTTTCTAACATATTTTAGAAAATTTCGGCGGCATAACGGCACGATACTAGAAACGGGACGAGGCCTAGCCTTATCCCCGGTCTAGTGAAGGCCCACGCCATTCACACATCAATCAAATCAATTTCAATCCACCAAATAATTCAATTCAAACCAATAACCTAACCAACTACACAATCAACAATTTAACAAACAAGCCATCCATGGTCTGTGGATGACGGGTGTCAGGTGCTACTAAGCACCGTCTGCATCCTAGTATATATATATATATATATAACAAGAAAAGAAATTTAGA
This sequence comes from Allium sativum, assembly GCA_030737875.1. Taxonomy (NCBI): domain Eukaryota; kingdom Viridiplantae; phylum Streptophyta; class Magnoliopsida; order Asparagales; family Amaryllidaceae; genus Allium; species Allium sativum. The sequence goes on along the minus strand of CM060916.1, from coordinate 92,495,694 downwards.
GTGAGAAGTTCTCACCGAAAGCTATCCAATACCACGACTCTTCATTTATAGAAATCTTCTTCATCCTCGCCTTTTTATCATCTTCGTTTGCCCGTAGTCACTACATATATAAAAATCGCACATTTTTATATTTCGATGTCTTTAAAATAAAAATCACATTTTTATTTATTTACTTTCAATTTAAAAATCATATTTTTATAATCACTTCATATATTTAAAAATCGAATTTTTACTTTGCTATTCAATATATAAAAATCATATTTTTACTTTGGTGTCATATAGATAAAAATTCCATTTCAAAAATATTGATTTCGCCTTTATAAAAATAAAGTTTTCGCCTTTATAAAAATAAAGTTTTCGCCTTTATAAAAATAAAGTTTTCATCGTTTATAAAAATAAAGTTTTCATCGTTATGAAAATCACCACTTTATTTCAACGTATATAAAATAAAAATCAGATTTTTATTTTGCTACATATACAAAGATGATATTTTTATATTCTCTATCCTATAAAGATTATATTTTTAATACTTTAAAAATATAAAAATCATATTTTTATAATCACTTCATATATTTAAAAATCAAAGCTTTATATAGTAAAAATCTAAACATTCATATTACCATCCACCCATATAAATCAAACTTTTAATCTCTGTTCTTACTTATAAAAGTCAAATTTTTATATGCATAAAATCAACATTAAACACGTATTACATCATTAAAATATAAACTTTAACTTCATTTTTTTTTCAGATTTTAAAACAATGTACATATTTCATTTTCAGATTTTATTTAAAACGATGTACATATTAAATAAATAAATCAGTAAATGAACTACCTTTCTCCTCGTTTTACCCCCTAGAACTCTACTTCGTAGATGCTCCTTCCTCAACACCCACGCTTGAAGCTCGGATCGCCCCTCCTGCATTGCGTCGCCCATGTATCGGAGGCTTCAGGTGGCGGCTCTCGATTTTTGGGGCGGGTTGAGGTTCGGGAATGGTCGGATCTCAACAGGGGGGTTAGGGCTACGGACGGAGATAGAAGGGGAAGAGAAGGGAAGAAGCGACGGAAGGAGGCGGGAGAGGATGAGGGCGCGGGTTCAGGGAGGGCTCGATTTGGGGGTTCAGGGGAGGAGGAGGACGTCGAAGGGGGGAGGGGAAACCAGGGTCAGGTGGTGCGGCGGCTGGGGGGGCTATCGTCGACGGTGGTGGAGACGTAGGGCGGAGGAGCGAAGAGGAAGAACGTTTTTTTTTTCTTTCGATCTGAGAAAATGAAAGGAGAGAGACAGTAAAGAAGGGGGGGCAAGGTTAAAGGAAATTTTATATTATTTTATAATATTATTTTTAATTCTCTAAAGTTAACTTTTCATACTACCTCGAAAGCAAACATGCCGACTGCCGCCCCTAGCGTATTACCCCCATTCCGAACACAATGGGATATGTTTCGTGAGCTGATTCGGCTGTTTGAATCAGTTTCCGTTAAATTTACATTTAAATCACTTTATTGAATTTTAAACGTACATTTCAAATTACCGGGGTCACATACGAACTCTATAAATTGCAGAAAAATATTTTCTAGCTTCGTATTGACGATACAGTCCTAACAAAACTAGTTTCGTCGAATTCTGAGACCGTTGGAAAAATGGCCAATTTCCAGTCGATTAAAATCAACTGAAATGGTCAAAACACGTTTTCCTTTGCCACGCTCACATATTGATTCGAAAAATTATGAATTTTGAAACCTAGCTATAATTTAACACTGCGGATCCAACAAAAGTGGTTTCGTCGAAATCCGAGGTCATTTGCAAAATGTCCATTTTTAAGGGCCTGAATTCCATAGCGACTATTCAGAATTTTCAACTGGACATATCTTTTGATTCCCGCCATGAAATCTCAATTTGTCGGATTCGTTGGAAAGATATCATCAATTAGATCCTAATGTTTTTGGTTTCACTAAAATCCGGATTGTTTTGCACCCGGTACATTCAATTGAAGTTTGAAATCGAATTATCGAACTACCGCGCCATTTTCAATTCTATTATAATTATATATATAATTATTTATATTCTAACGACGACGTATATAATATATACGTCGAATTCTATATTCAAAATAAATTTCACGTCGATTTTATTTAAAATAATCTATTTTAAATATTCAAAATTCACTAAAATTGCCAAAATAAAATTTTCAAACTGGCTCGCATTTTACGGGTTATTACACAGACTATCAAAGTTTTGACCATTTTTCCATCGTCAATACAGAGAGATCGGTTGGGTTATTATCCGAGAACCACTCCGTATGGGCGTTAGCGTTTCGAATCAAATAGATCGAAGACAAATTGAAGACGGAGTAAAGTGCAAGGGCTGTTGTATAAGTCCTAGGTAGAGATTCCCTGGCATGGATGTATGGAATAGTGCCTTCGGTTTGTCCAGTCCCAGGACAACTTGAATGGACGAATGTTTAATAGAGTATATCTAGTAGATCATGTAAGTTGATCGTTTCAAATGTATTTACGTTGGTGGGGGAGGAATTCGTTTCTCTTATCTTATACCCTTGGTATTTTTGGGGAAATCAATTTGTGATTTGACGGGTATGACGAGGTGGCATTCAAAATGAATGAATGAATGAGTAATCTGTTGAAAGTTACGTTATGACCTCCAGCCTCATCAACTGGGAAATGACAGAAATCGGGTAGGCAGCATGGCTAAGTGGTTCGCAACCAATTAAGGTATATTGTCACCATCTAGCGAATATTCATATTTGTTACTTATTTCAATTTTGTATCTCCTAGGAACGGTTATGTTGGAATACTAACCGAGGGGTGGTAATATGTTCGATACACTCAAGCGAATTGAGTGGTCGGTCATGTGTGGTTGAGTTGCAAGATGTTCTTGTTGAATTCCAGTGTATCTCTTCTAGAGTACACTGATCGGAAGGTCGATCCATACCTTGTCATAGTTGGAATCCATTCCCAAAATAAGAGCTCGCGGTTATGATTGTATATTATATATGTAGAACGTTAGATGCAAGCGTTTCTGCTAGATTGCTAAGTACTATTTAGACATTAGTATAAAGAATAATTTGGTTTATCGTAAGGTAAAAACCTTCCGTGTTTATGTGTGGATCGGTATGACGATTATCCTTTCTTTTAAAGAGATTTTAAAAGTTAAACGAATGATTTGAGTTTACTCACACTAGTCAAATGACTGACTCGGAGTTTATTTTGTTTTGTTTTCCCTAAACTCTTGGGTGCCCAATTTTATACGGGCAGTCAAGTAGTCAGGATTTTACAGATATAATTCGAGAGCTTGGAGCAGGAGGATTCAGGATTATATAGCTATAGTCATTTCCGTTGTGTTGTAAGTATTGTACTCTGATAATGTTACTGTATAAATATACTGATTTAATTCAAGGATGTATTATCTATTATATGTTGGTCATTCCGCTGTGAGATTCGTGTTACTCTGATGTTGTATCTTCTTTTTCTTCTATTCTAAGTTTCTATCTTATCTTTCCTTACCCTTTATTTTCTTTCCATTAGTTTTCTGTTTTCCAGTGCAATTAGGGTTGGACTTGTGTTATTCGGTCAGCTCAAATTGGACCGGAATTTCGGGACACTACAATTGATTTAAATGGTTTAAATTAAATAATAATGAATATTTAATTAATATTTACAATATAAAACTATATTATAATTTCAAAATAGTCAGGTATAGCTGAATTCACAATACGGTGTGAATTGGATCATATATAAGGTATATTTCAGTTTATAATTGAATTAGAATAACGAATATATTATTTAATCGACGTTAGTACGTATAAATTATAATTTAATTATAATCGACCCCGTAATGTCGCGATAGTTCGTTATTTGGCGATTTGAACTTCAATTGAATATACAGAATCCATCTTAAGTCGGATTTCTGTGAAACAAGAAACGTTAAGATCAGTTGAATGCTATTTTTCTAATGGAACAGAAAAATCTAGATTTTGTCTTGTAGATTGTAAGTTATGTCCAAATCAAAATTTAAAATAGTCGCTATGGAATTCTTTTATATTTTATAATGATTTATTTGTATTATAAAGGTATTTTAATATAACTCGAATAGCGATATAAACTGATATTTTGTAATATTGAGTTATAAACCCAAATATGTATATTTTGGAGCTGTATGATATTCTAGGTGAATATATATGATAATATTAATTTATTAATATTAAATTTAATTATTTTTAAATATATTAATATTTAAATTGGTTTATTTAGAGCTTTAAAAATAACCTTTTTTGCAAATGACCTCCAATTTCAACGAAACTAATTTTGTTGGATCCGCAATATTAAATTATTGTTAGATTTCAGTTTTCATGATTTTTGGAGTCCGTATCTGGCCATGATTTTAATGTGAAAAACAGTCGATATTTTGATAGTTAAAAATACGCTGTGTGAGCAAATGGAGTTGGAATTCGACGAAACAAGTTTCGTTGGGTCTGTAATGTCAAACTCTAGTTGCATCTCAATTTCCATGATTTTTGGGTGTTGTGTGTAATCATGCGAATTTTTATAAAACGGATACAATGAATAATTACATAAATAAAATAAAAAAATTAAATAAAAAAATAATTTAACCTATCCTATATATACCCACTCACATTCTAACCCTAACACAGTTCTCTCCAATGGCCAAAGGTGCAACCGCCTCCCTAGAAAAAATTCAAACAGTAAACCCCTAACTTCAAAAATCCAAATCAAATTCAAATCAACTCAATAAAATCCAAGCTTTATATATTTGTGATCGATAGTTGATGCTCTTTGATTCTATGTACAAGTTGAAGGGTTCGGAGAAGTTTTGCATCGCTCCAGAAATGCACAGCGCACTGCAATGTGGTTAGGGTTGGATTTTGTGATAGATTGAAGCATCAATGCTTGTTTTTAGTATTATTTTTGAGTTCGTAGCAACATTTAGCATCTCGTGTGAATTTTTGAAGCGATTCGGTGCAAATTTTTGTCGAGGTTTTGTTGAGGGCTATTGTACATGGGTCGGCGATGGTTTTTGGTGGGGGAGCTCGAGCTTGGAGATTTTGATATGGAAAGATGGAGATTTTGAAGAGGTGAAGTTTGGTGGTGGTTTGGAGTGATTCGGTGTTGAAATGGAGGAGTTGTGGAAGTTTGAAACGGTGGAAATGGCCAACGGGTTGGAGCTGCTGTGTATAGAGTCGGGGAAGATGGAGTTACGTTGTGGGCTGTGTAATCGAGTATTGGGCTGAGAATGGAAGGGTAAAGCCCGTTTTATATTTAATCCATTTTTTAAATTCATTTAAATGTACGTTAACTTATAAATGTCATAACTTTGTCATACGAAAATGAAATTTAGCGAAACTGGTTGCATTGGAATCGTAGGGACGAGGGCTATAAAATGGAACTGATTTGGAGTGATTTGGAGCTCGTCTCAATTTATGGAAAAATAAAATGTCTGAATCAAATCGACAATCGATTATCGTTATTTAACGATAACCAACCAAAGTGAGTAAAACTCACTAACTCTGTTCTATTTATATTTTTTTAAATATAATCTAGTGTTGATAGATGATGATTTATTTCTGTGTGATGATTGTTTGGTTGAGTTTCTATTTGTTGGTTGAAATTGCAGATAACGATATATACATATATCGTTATACAAACATTGATTATGTTTATCAGAATATTACATATTGAATTGAAATTGTTGTGAATTATATCTTGTAACATATGTGGATGCAGGAAAACAGGTCGGAGGGATCCAACTGGATTCCTCAACTGTAACACCCCGAAAATCTTATAACTGTGAAATTAACAAATTAAAGTATAATTAATTTGAAATCAAAGAACTAAGGGAAATGGGATACGCCATTGCGTTCGTCTCAGAAAAATACGCGAAATAGAGTCCGAGTTTTCGAAAAACGGAGTCCGTATGAAGAAGATATGGCCTTCGGAAGTTTTTAAATTAAGTTTAAAATTCAAACAGAATAAAACAATTAAAAATCCCGAAGTGGGGCCCAATGGGCCAGGGCGGATAAACACCCGCCTAGGCCACCCAGGTCGACTGGGCTGTCGACCTGGGCTACCCATGTCGACAGGGCTGTCGACAGCCCTGTCGACAGGGGTATCGACCTGGTCAAGCCCAGTCCAACCTGGCTGGCCAGGTCTGTGTTTGGCCGATTTTCTGTGGTCTGCTTTGTCATTAGGGCTAGGTGGCAGGCTCTAATTGGTCTCTCTATCGAATGAATGGCTACGATCAATCCAAGCAACATCAATGGTCCTAATCAGTTCCTAACCTCTATATAAACAACCCTAGACAAACCCTAACCTATTCATTCAAAATTAAGAACATAGCCGCCATGTTGCTGAGGAACGACTAAGAGTAGCCGCCAACTAGAGAGAGGATTAGGAGGAAAATTCTAAAGCTTAAAAAGACCTAAATCAAATCAATTCAACAAAGGAATCATATCTCTTAATTAGAGAATTCGTCACACCATTGTAAGTAGAGTATTACTTTGGTATGAATAAACAATTGTGTTGGTTTGTATGCTTGAATTGTGGCAATAAAGTAATTCATATTTGTGCGTTCTTATCAATTTGAAATATTATATATGTTTGGATATTCTTGAATTATGTTATTCATGTTATAAAGAACTACATGCGGTAGTTCTATGCAAGTATACGTTTGGAATATTTCGCTAATTATGTAATCCATGTTGAAGCTACATGTATGTAGTTGATTTAAATTCATGCAAGTTTGGGGTTTTGCTACTATGCCATCATGATGTATATTTTTGTGCATAAATCAATTTGTAAGTAATTAAAACAAGCTTGGTTATTATAATCCATATGAAATTATGTTGAGAATTTGGCATCTTGTATTAAGCCATGCTTTTGTACTAGAAAACCTATTTGAAAACTTATGAATATGGCTAGGCTGTGAATGATGTTTGACATAATTGAAATCCATGATTAAGTCTATCTTGTTTACAAGAATTTTATGATGACATATGTGGTACATAGCTAGGTTAGGTTCAAAAATCCCTTTTTGCAAGTTTACATGACTAAAGTAAGAATCATGATTTCATGTTAGAGATATTTATGCCATGCTTGTGTTTGACATTATGCCATGCTTATGTTAGAAAAATTTATGCCATGCTTATGTTTGACAATATGCATAAACAAAAGTATAGGTTCATGTTGTAGTTATGACTATGTGTCAATAATGATACCCAATTTAGACTCTTATCTCAACTACAAGTTCACATGCTTTGATTCATGTCACCTATGCTTTATGACCAAAGTATATGTTGTCACTATGCAAGTACACCAGTTCCTATGTTGTATTTCCAACGTCATATTGCAAGTTCATGCGCTCACCTTCCCCTTTTTGTGTATGTAATCACGCCATAAGCCTCCCCTTTTCGCATGGCTAAATTGGGCTTTAAAAGGCTAAGCCCAATATATATATAATAAACGGACGTGTAAAACGGGGGAAATAACGTTGGGTTAAAATTACTAATGAATGAAAATATGAAATAGAAGGGCCCAAGTCCAAGTATGGGTTGGGCCCATGATTGGTGTAACCTTTACACCATTAACTTAATGGGCCGCAAATATTTACATATAAGAAAATAAAGAAGAAAGACAAAATATGTAAATGTAGAACATACGATGTGTTTAACCCGAGGTTGGATTGAGTTGTGATGTAAACCTGCCCGGAACCGTCCGGCTGTCCAGTAGTCACAACAATACCTATCCAATGTGGGAGGTTAAACATGGAGCCCAATAAGGACCCGAGGTTAGACTGAGTTGTGGCGTAAGACTGCCCGGAACCAACCGGCAGCAGGCAGCCACAACAATATCTGTCTAATGTGAGAGGTCAGGGCCTTAATAAGACAATTAAGGCTGAGTCAGGATTGTTAGGATTAAGTGAACTAAAGACTTAATCAAAATGGAACATGCTAAACTAAACGAACTGGTGGGGGTTAGGTTAGAAACACTTAACCAACTTAGCATGTTGGCTAGAGATAGAAAACCTAGTAACGGGGGGACCCTTTTCAGCAGTAACCCTAGAAGGTGTATCAGGAAACCCTGAAACTAGGCAGGGTGAGGCACGATTACTGGGCTGATTGTAAGAGGTCAAATCGACGGCGGTGGTGTAGCAGTGTAGGTTCTAACGGGGTGCGGGTGTGCACACACTCCGGCGCAGAAAAATAAGGCACTAGGCACCAGTAGCATACCTGTGCATTCTAAGGTTGTGTCGGGCCGCTGCCATGGGACTTGATACACCCCATGGTGGGACCAGCATAGGTAACTACAAACATCGGGGGCCGTAAGACACATGTAACTATGCGAGTAGGAGCCGATCATCATAGAATGGATCACATCACCCTGATTGTGGGGTGCCAGTTGGAAACTAGTTTATATGGGTTCAGAGATTAATATGGGGTACGATAGTATATTCGACCCTAGACGACTTAACCAAGTTTATAGTGTTTGCCCACTTCTTGTTTATACTTATCATACCCAGTTCTTTATTCATAGACAAAATAGTACTAGACTTACTCAGGCTTTATGTCTGTAATAACCCGGAATTCTGGGCCAATTTAAAATTTTTATTTTGGCTAATTTATCGAATTTGGACTATTTAAAATAATTTATTTTAAAGTAGAAAGGGGACAACCCTAGAAAATCTAACTCTGTTTAACAAAATAATTCAAACTAAAGTGAAGAACAGAACTGTTACAGAGTAAATTAAATAATTTGACTAGTGGAAGAATTTAAAATAGCCGCTAAGGACGTTATATATATTTATATCTATTTTGAATATATATTTGGCCCTTAAAAATAGACATTTTGCAAACGACCTCGGATTTCGACGAAACCACTTTTGTTGGATCCGTAATGTCGATTTATTGCTAGTTGCAAATTTGCAGAATTTTCTGAATCAATATGTGAGCGTGGCACACGTAAACGCGTTTGACCAGTTTCAGTTGAATTACATCGACTGGAAATTGGCCATTTCTCAAACGGTCTCAGAATTTGACGAAATTAGTTTTGTTAGGACCGTATCGTCGATATGAAGCTAGAAATAATTTTTCTGTAATTTTCGGGATTCGTATGTGACCCCGGTAATTCGAAATGTGCGTTAAAATTAAATATACGCTGATTTATAAATTGATTTTGCGAAAAACCTATCGAAACGGCCGAATTGGCTTACGATACATATCCCATTGTGTTCAGAATGGGGGTAATTAGCTAGGGGCGACAGTCGTTGGGCCTCGATTGGAGTTCGAATGAGAAGATAACTTTTCGGGAGGATAAATTAATTAAATAAATTAATTAATTAAAATAGAAAAGTCAACCCCCTCCTCGTATACCCTTTCCCCGATCCCCCTTTTCTCAGAAATCGAATACAAAAAAAAAAGGGGAAATCGCTCCCAACCCAGAATTCCCGTCGCCCCCTCGCCAGTGGCGATCGTCGCCTCTAACCTCGCCAAACCCCACGCCGCCAAGCCCTCCGCCTGCTCGAGATTCCCCGCCCCGTCTTCTGCCTCGACCAGCCTCGCACCTCAAACCCCAAGCTCGAAATCACCACCGCGAGTCCAGCCCTCCTCCCTCAACTCCGCCGTGCCTTCAGACTCCCCCCCCCCCGAACGCCGGCGACCCTGCTCAGCTCCTCCCCGAAGATCCAGCGCGACCTAATTTCCCCCAATGCCCTAGCCCGCAACCCTTAAACCCTGACTCCGCCGACCACCAAGGGACGGCCCCACTCCGGCGCAGCAACCCCCGGCAGCCTCCAATCTCGCAAGAAACACCCCCCCCCCCTCTTCGACAGTGATCCCTAGTTCGAAGAAAAGTGAGTTTTATTTTCATGAATTTATTTATTTTCTTCCAGTTAAAAACTGAATTAAAAAGGTGAGTGATTACTTTTTCTTGTTCTTTTCCTTTATTATGAGATAATTAGAGTATATAAATTAGGAATAAAATCAGTTTTTAAAAATATATAAAGCAAGGATTTTTATAGTAACATAGAAAAGATTTGATTTTATTTCATATGTGAAGTTGACGAGATAAGGTTTTTAGTAGATAAAGAAGACGATATTATTAAATAGAAAAGTCGAGATTTTTGAATATGAAAATGTCATACTTTTATAAGAAGTATAAAATACGTAGAGAATAAAAATATGATTTTCATATAGTAGCGATAATAAAAATATAATTTTTATACTAGTGGCATAATAAAAATATGATTTTTACTTATGTAGAGTATTAAAAATATGGTTTTTATATTTTTAGAATAATAAAAATATGATTTTTATTTAATTAGAGTAATAAAAATATAACCTTTACGAATAGGGATGTGAAGTAAAAATACGATTTTTATCGATATGAATGTGAAGTAAAAATACGATTTTTAATATGAAGTTAAAGTTATAAAAATACGATTTTAATATATTGAGTAGCGAAGTAAAATTCGGTTTTTACATATGTAGTGAAAGCGGACAACGAAGATGTCGAAAAGGCGAGAGCGAAGAAGATCTATATCGAAGTGGAGTCAGGATGTTTGGATAGCAATATGTGAGAATTTCTCACCTTTCAATTTCATTTCTATTTATATATATATATACTAGGATGCAGACGGTGCTTAGTAGCACCCGACACAATCGTCCACAGACCATGGACTTGTTTGTTTGGTTGCATAGCTTAGTTATATGATTTGATTTGAATTTGGTTGTTTGGTGAATTTGATTGATGTGTGAATGGCGTGGGCCTTCACTAGACCGGGGATAAGGCTAGGCCTCGTCCCGTTTCTAGTATCGTGCCGTTATGCCGCCGAAATTTTCTAAAATATGTTAGAAAAATAAAAATGTCATTTATTGAATAAATGAACTGAAAAGAAAATTCATGTGTTGGAATAAATATTTTATCGTTAAAAATATAGTTTTTAACGTGAATGTGAATAAAATAAAATATTCATTTACAAACCAGACGGTTTGTTTATGTACACTGATTTGACTGATATGGATTGGGACGATAAATTTTACACATCGCCCAACTGCACGAATAAAATCTGTGTTTGATTGTTTGAAACCCCACACGGGTGTTGGGATGAAATTTGAAGTTCACTCATCCTGATTGATTAAATATGTCGATCGATTGATTGACAGGCTGTTATAAGCGTTAGATATCTATATTTGATGCTTATACAGTGTAGTGCACTTTGGTTGATGGTTGATTATTTTTCAAGGCTATTATACATGTGTTGTATGAAAATCCATATAATTAACTTTATATGGTAATTGATTGGGCCTCATTCCAGTTTTAAAATAGAAATATTTAAAATAGAAATATTCGAAATGAAATATTTGAAAATGTCAATATATGAAGCCGTGTTGATTAGATTGACGCCATTTTGACGTGAACGATATTTATATCGATTTTATTCATTTTAAAATGAATATTAAAAAGTAATTTTGAAAACGATTTCGAAATGAATTGAATTGAAAACGAATTCAAAGTGAATTGAATTGAAAGTGATTTCGAAATGAATTGAATTGAAAACGAATTCAAAGTAAATTGAATTGAAAGTGATTTCGAAATGAATTGAATTGAAAACAAATTCAAAGTGAATTGAATTGAAAGTGATTTCGAAATGAATTGAATTGAAAACGAATTCAAAGTGAATTGAATTGAAAGTGATTTCGAAATGAATTGAATTGAAAACGAATTCAAAGTGAATTGAATTGAAAGTGATTTCGAAATGAATTGAATTGAAAACGAATTCAAAGTGAATTGAATTGAAAGTGATTTCGAAATGAATTGAATTGAAAACGAATTCAAAATGAATTGAAAGCAAATTGAAATGAATTCAAATTGAATTGAAATTTGAATTGAATAGAAATGAATTTTAAAACGAATTTATAGAGAAGAATTCAATTTTGCTTTGAATTGAGATGGAAGTTGAAATAGATTTTGAAACGAATTTTAAAACTATTTATATAATTCGTTTTAAATAGAAATCGACGAAGTATATATTATATATATTATATATATAATATAATGGCCTGAATAGAACGCGCCGCGCCGCGGCAGTTCGCGAACTTCGACCATTGATTTCAAATGGACGTTACGGGAGATCCGACCGTCGGATTCTCCTAAAACCGGAACCGTTGGGTTCGTATCGAAAAGAGCTTTCTAGCGAATGTTAGAAATTTGAAATCTAACGGTTGGATTTGGAATTATGTCCAAATCAAATTTGAAAAAGGTCGCTGTAAGTGCAGTTCGATGGCCGTTGATGGAAATCGACTGTATGGGCCTTGATAAAATTATTAAAAATAGTAATAATTTGTGTAAAATCATAAGAAATGATTTGTGAAGATTTGGGATGAAAAACTCCATATTTGAAAAGATAAAAATAGATTTTTATCGAAATGAACTAGTTTTGAACTAGAATTATAATTCTATTTATTTTTAAATAAATAAATTGAATTTGAAAGGGGTTTTAAAAATAACCAGAATTTCCAATGATTGCATTGGAGTGGATTTGAATCGAAATTGTCTTCGGAATATTTCGGTGTTGGAATTCGTGATTATACAGGTGTTGTCATGGAAATTTGAAAGATATATATTTATATCGTTATTTCCAATACGACATTTGTTAGTCGTAGAATTTGATATTGAATATAAGCCGATATATTTTCTATTCAGAGCCTTGTATTGAATATCGAATGTGATTTGGGTTTGTCGTGAATGGTGTCTTCACTAACACCGTTCTTGAACCCAGTTGAGAAAAGATTAAATCTTTTTATTTAGATTTAATGAAGTGTACCAATTAAATGATGTTTAATTGGAATTGAATTGGTATTGATTTTTGGGTTTATCGTGAACAGTGTTTTAAATAACACTTGTTCTTTAACCCGATAATTAATGGAATGTGATTTTGGGTTTACCGTGAACCGTGTTTTAAATGACACTGATTCTTTAACCCAGTCGAAGATTAAAACTAAGTGGAGTTTTAATGAATCTTTAATTAGATTGAAATGATCGAAAATGGAGTATCACCAGTTTTGCTCCAGGCGATAGTTAAATCTTTAATTAGATTTGAACGTGAAATGGTAATTGAATTACCGATAACACTGTGGTGTTAGATATGAAGTACTACCAGTTTGACTTCATGGGATGAATAGGTTGGGATTGGGAAAATAAAATAAATGATTACTTCGGTGTGGTTCTATAATCCCGACTAGTTTGAATTGATATTCAAAGGAGATTAAAGAATAAATTTAAAGAATTTATCTTGGATAAAATTAATGGGAACTTTTTCCCAAAGTATAGGAATATTTGAATAAAAGAATATTCTGAATTGGAATGAGGCGTATGTTGTGTTTGTGTAACACTTTTATAATATATACGCGAGTTATTCAGAAAGACCGGGTTTCTCCCATTCTGAATAACTGATTCGACGCGGTGTCGAAGATGAAGACGGTGGTCGAAGACCGGAAGTCTTCACGTCGTTTGGGTGATAACTGATGATCTTGATTGGGCTGTACACCCAAGAAGATGGAAACAGTTGGTGATCGTCCAGACGTACTTGGAGATCGATGGATATGCGGGGTACTAGGTGCCTCCGGTTTCGTTCAGACCCAGAACGGACTTGTAAATGGACTGTGTGTCTGACATTGGATTTTAGTCCGTGTGATTGATCTCTATTAAATATATATCTGTTTGGCGGCGGAGAATTTATTCTCTTGCTTAACGCCCTTCTCTGAGACGTACGAGCTCAGGGGCTATATATTGATGGATATCAAACGCATGGAGTGAATTGCCTGTGTGGCATGCCTAAGTGGCAATTGATCGAGGCTTCTGTTGAAAAACAAAGTCTTGTGGTGATGATCAAAGCGCAGCCTGTGTGGCACAGCTTTGTGTAACGTGAATTCGCGAGCCTCGCACCCCGGTTGTGAACTAGAAACGGGAGAGGACATCAGGGAGGGCATGCGTTTCTTTCTAGCTAGGGTGGTGTCAGTGACCTACCAGCCCTGACATTTATATACTTTTCACCTGTGTGGTTGTTGTTGTTGCGAGGCGCCTCGGTTTGATCGGACGATCCGGGTCCGATGGAGTCATTCGTTGGCTCGTTTGCGCCCCAAAGGGCGGGGAGACGTATGGTTCAGGCATAATAATCCACATCGGTGGACCGGCCCTGACGATCCAGGGGGCAGTTGCGGCTGTTCCTGAGACATGGTAGGCTAGATTGTCTCGAATCGGTTGAGGACTATCTTTTGCCTCGGTTCATAGATGGAAACCCAATTTCCAAATACGTGACATTTGCGGTTTTATTTGTAGAGCCTAGTATGGCGACATGATATATGGTACCCATGCCGCCTATGATTGATACTTATGATTTGAAGTTGTTTTATACACTATGCACTTATAATAGTATCAAATGATTTGTTTTAAACGTATCAAGCATTCTTTGGCTGTTATAAGGGAAAACCCTATCCCCCGGCTTGCGTTGCATTGTGTGATAGGACCTGGGTCTTATAACAGCTTCATTTTTCTTTATTTAGCATTGCGCTGTTTGTTTTATGCACTGGTATTCTTGGGAGGAAACCCGTTCCGTGTTATACGGCGTGGTCCCTTGATTTACCGAACTTTAAAAATAAAGATTAATAACTGTTTTAGTTCTCACACCAGTCCCATGACTGACCTGGAGTTTATTGTTTTAACCTAAACTCTGGGTGCCCTTATTTTGACACGGGCAGCTAGTAGTTTTGGTTTTGAAGATTTAAATCAATTATTCGTATTTGATTATCTATTTATATTGATATGGACAATCCAGTATATATAGATTTTGCGTATACGTCTGATCCGCGTGTATTCGAAATTTTAATATACTGGATAGATATAGAATTACACTCTAATCGCCCGGAGATGATTTTGATGATGGAGCTCCATCATTAGAATTTATGTTCGAGTGACGAAAGTGGGCTTTCTATATATTTCCTATTGACTGGTGTGAGAACCAAAATTTGATAGGGCCTATTGTTGTGATTTGGCATCAAGAATCTGATTTTTGTATATGTATCAAAATTATGAATTTGAAACTCTAATTCACTAATTGATTGATGTTTGTGTTGTTTGTTTATTTGTTTGCTAATTTTGAACCATTTAGCCTAATTGTATCAAATATTGAACGATATTGAAAATTGGTTGCATTTGCTTGCATATACATATATATCATTGAACAGGTCATAGCAAGGAGGCTAGAGCCAGAGAATAAAATTTGTTTGCCCGACAAATAGGTACATGTTTACTACATAATTTCCTGTTTTGTTTGGGTGATGATGATTTTGTGAGCCTATTGGCTAGCCGCTTGGCTTTTTCTTTTTCTTTTTGAGATCTGAAGGACCGGGGAAGCTATTTGAAATTCCCCGATGCTCCCGGTGCAGGGGAGGTTATGGCGAAATTTTTCAAAAATTTAGGGTGTTAGCCAAATTTTTGAGAAATTTGAAAAGTTTTCAGAAACTAAAAAGTTGGAGAACTTAAGCCATAATTAAAATAGAGAAAGTTGAGTTGATTAGAAAACAAATTTCGGCTTCGTTCCTTTTCGAGGACGAAAAGTTTTTAAGTGGGGGAGATTGTAATAACCCGGAATTCTGGGCCAATTTAAAATTTTTATTTTGGCTAATTTATCGAATTTGGACTATTTAAAATAATTTATTTTAAAGTAGAAAGGGGACAACCCTAGAAAATCTAACTCTGTTTAACAAAATAATTCAAACTAAAGTGAAGAACAGAACTGTTACAGAGTAAATTAAATAATTTGACTAGTGGAAGAATTTAAAATAGCCGCTAAGGACGTTATATATATTTATATCTATTTTGAATATATATTTGGCCCTTAAAAATAGACATTTTGCAAACGACCTCGGATTTCGACGAAACCACTTTTGTTGGATCCGGAATGTCGATTTATTGCTAGTTGCAAATTTGCAGAATTTTCTGAATCAATATGTGAGCGTGGCACACGTAAACGCGTTTGACCAGTTTCAGTTGAATTACATCGACTGGAAATTGGCCATTTCTCAAACGGTCTCAGAATTTGACGAAATTAGTTTTGTTAGGACCGTATCGTCGATATGAAGCTAGAAATAATTTTTCTGTAATTTTCGGGATTCGTATGTGACCCCGGTAATTCGAAATGTGCGTTAAAATTAAATATACGCTGATTTATAAATTGATTTTGCGAAAAACCTATCGAAACGGCCGAATTGGCTTACGATACATATCCCATTGTGTTCAGAATGGGGGTCATTAGCTAGGGGCGACAGTCGTTGGGCCTCGATTGGAGTTCGAATGAGAAGATAACTTTTCGGGAGGATAAATTAATTAAATTAATTAATTAATTAAAATAGAAAAGTCAACCCCCTCCTCGTATACCCTTTCCCCGATCCCCCTTTTCTCAGAAATCGAATACAAAAAAAAAAGGGGAAATCGCTCCCCACCCAGAATTCCCGTCGCCCCCTCGCCAGTGGCGATCGTCGCCTCTAACCTCGCCAAACCCCACGCCGCCAAGCCCTCCGCCTGCTCGAGATTCCCCGCCCCGTCTTCTGCCTCGACCAGCCTCGCACCTCAAACCCCAAGCTCGAAATCACCACCGCGAGTCCAGCCCTCCTCCCTCAACTCCGCCGTGCCTTCAGACTCCCCCCCCCGAACGCCGGCGACCCTGCTCAGCTCCTCCCCGAAGATCCAGCGCGACCTAATTTCCCCCAATGCCCTAGCCCGCAACCCTTAAACCCTGACTCCGCCGACCACCAAGGGAGGGCCCCACTCCGGCGCAGCAACCCCCGGCAGCCTCCAATCTCGCAAGAAACCCCCCCCCTCTTCGACAGT
Source organism: Allium sativum (assembly GCA_030737875.1). Lineage (NCBI taxonomy): Eukaryota > Viridiplantae > Streptophyta > Magnoliopsida > Asparagales > Amaryllidaceae > Allium > Allium sativum. Next base: position 92,478,778 of record CM060916.1, on the reverse strand, counting down.
GATCCCTAGTTCGAAGAAAGGTGAGTTTTATTTTCATGAATTTATTTATTTTCTTCCAGTTAAAAACTGAATTAAAAAGGTGAGTGATTACTTTTTCTTGTTCTTTTCCTTTATTATGAGATAATTAGAGTATATAAATTAGGAATAAAATCAGTTTTTAAAAATATATAAAGCAAGGATTTTTATAGTAACATAGAAAAGATTTGATTTTATTTCATATGTGAAGTTGACGAGATAAGGTTTTTAGTAGATAAAGAAGACGATATTATTAAATAGAAAAGTCGAGATTTTTGAATATGAAAATGTCATACTTTTATAAGAAGTATAAAATACGTAGAGAATAAAAATATGATTTTCATATAGTAGCGATAATAAAAATATAATTTTTATACTAGTGGCATAATAAAAATATGATTTTTACTTATGTAGAGTATTAAAAATATGGTTTTTATATTTTTAGAATAATAAAAATATGATTTTTATTTAATTAGAGTAATAAAAATATAACCTTTACGAATAGGGATGTGAAGTAAAAATACGATTTTTATCGATATGAATGTGAAGTAAAAATACGATTTTTAATATGAAGTTAAAGTTATAAAAATACGATTTTAATATATTGAGTAGCGAAGTAAAATTCGGTTTTTACATATGTAGTGAAAGCGGACAACGAAGATGTCGAAAAGGCGAGAGCGAAGAAGATCTATATCGAAGTGGAGTCAGGATGTTTGGATAGCAATATGTGAGAATTTCTCACCTTTCAATTTCATTTCTATTTATATATATATATACTAGGATGCAGACGGTGCTTAGTAGCACCCGACACAATCGTCCACAGACCATGGACTTGTTTGTTTGGTTGCATAGCTTAGTTATATGATTTGATTTGAATTTGGTTGTTTGGTGAATTTGATTGATGTGTGAATGGCGTGGGCCTTCACTAGACCGGGGATAAGGCTAGGCCTCGTCCCGTTTCTAGTATCGTGCCGTTATGCCGCCGAAATTTTCTAAAATATGTTAGAAAAATAAAAATGTCATTTATTGAATAAATGAACTGAAAAGAAAATTCATGTGTTGGAATAAATATTTTATCGTTAAAAATATAGTTTTTAACGTGAATGTGAATAAAATAAAATATTCATTTACAAACCAGACGGTTTGTTTATGTACACTGATTTGACTGATATGGATTGGGACGATAAATTTTACACATCGCCCAACTGCACGAATAAAATCTGTGTTTGATTGTTTGAAACCCCACACGGGTGTTGGGATGAAATTTGAAGTTCACTCATCCTGATTGATTAAATATGTCGATCGATTGATTGACAGGCTGTTATAAGCGTTAGATATCTATATTTGATGCTTATACAGTGTAGTGCACTTTGGTTGATGGTTGATTATTTTTCAAGGCTATTATACATGTGTTGTATGAAAATCCATATAATTAACTTTATATGGTAATTGATTGGGCCTCATTCCAGTTTTAAAATAGAAATATTTAAAATAGAAATATTCGAAATGAAATATTTGAAAATGTCAATATATGAAGCCGTGTTGATTAGATTGACGCCATTTTGACGTGAACGATATTTATATCGATTTTATTCATTTTAAAATGAATATTAAAAAGTAATTTTGAAAACGATTTTGAAATGAATTGAATTGAAAACGAATTCAAAGTGAATTGAATTGAAAGTGATTTCGAAATGAATTGAATTGAAAACGAATTCAAAGTAAATTGAATTGAAAGTGATTTCGAAATGAATTGAATTGAAAACAAATTCAAAGTGAATTGAATTGAAAGTGATTTCGAAATGAATTGAATTGAAAACGAATTCAAAGTGAATTGAATTGAAAGTGATTTCGAAATGAATTGAATTGAAAACGAATTCAAAGTGAATTGAATTGAAAGTGATTTCGAAATGAATTGAATTGAAAACGAATTCAAAGTGAATTGAATTGAAAGTGATTTCGAAATGAATTGAATTGAAAACGAATTCAAAATGAATTGAAAGCAAATTGAAATGAATTCAAATTGAATTGAAATTTGAATTGAATAGAAATGAATTTTAAAACGAATTTATAGAGAAGAATTCAATTTTGCTTTGAATTGAGATGGAAGTTGAAATAGATTTTGAAACGAATTTTAAAACTATTTATATAATTCGTTTTAAATAGAAATCGACGAAGTATATATTATATATATTATATATATAATATAATGGCCTGAATAGAACGCGCCGCGCCGCGGCAGTTCGCGAACTTCGACCATTGATTTCAAATGGACGTTACGGGAGATCCGACCGTCGGATTCTCCTAAAACCGGAACCGTTGGGTTCGTATCGAAAAGAGCTTTCTAGCGAAGGTTAGAAATTTGAAATCTAACGGTTGGATTTGGAATTATGTCCAAATCAAATTTGAAAAAGGTCGTTGTAAGTGCAGTTCGATGGCCGTTGATGGAAATCGACTGTATGGGCCTTGATAAAATTATTAAAAATAGTAATAATTTGTGTAAAATCATAAGAAATGATTTGTGAAGATTTGGGATGAAAAACTCCATATTTGAAAAGATAAAAATAGATTTTTATCGAAATGAACTAGTTTTGAACTAGAATTATAATTCTATTTATTTTTAAATAAATAAATTGAATTTGAAAGAGGTTTTAAAAATAACCAGAATTTCCAATGATTGCATTGGAGTGGATTTGAATCGAAATTGTCTTCGGAATATTTCGGTGTTGGAATTCGTGATTATACAGGTGTTGTCATGGAAATTTGAAAGATATATATATTTATATCGTTATTTCCAATACGACATTTGTTAGTCGTAGAATTTGATATTGAATATAAGCCGATATATTTTCTATTCAGAGCCTTGTATTGAATATCGAATGTGATTTGGGTTTGTCGTGAATGGTGTCTTCACTAACACCGTTCTTGAACCCAGTTGAGAAAAGATTAAATCTTTTTATTTAGATTTAATGAAGTGTACCAATTAAATGATGTTTAATTGGAATTGAATTGGTATTGATTTTTGGGTTTATCGTGAACAGTGTTTTAAATAACACTTGTTCTTTAACCCGATAATTAATGGAATGTGATTTTGGGTTTACCGTGAACCGTGTTTTAAATGACACTGATTCTTTAACCCAGTCGAAGATTAAAACTAAGTGGAGTTTTAATGAATCTTTAATTAGATTGAAATGATCGAAAATGGAGTATCACCAGTTTTGCTCCAGGCGATAGTTAAATCTTTAATTAGATTTGAACGTGAAATGGTAATTGAATTACCGATAACACTGTGGTGTTAGATATGAAGTACTACCAGTTTGACTTCATGGGATGAATAGGTTGGGATTGGGAAAATAAAATAAATGATTACTTCGGTGTGGTTCTATAATCCCGACTAGTTTGAATTGATATTCAAAGGAGATTAAAGAATAAATTTAAAGAATTTATCTTGGATAAAATTAATGGGAACTTTTTCCCAAAGTATAGGAATATTTGAATAAAAGAATATTCTGAATTGGAATGAGGCATATGTTGTGTTTGTGTAACACTTTTATAATATATACGCGAGTTATTCAGAAAGACCCGGTTTATCCCATTCTGAATAACTGATTCGACGCGGTGTCGAAGATGAAGACGGTGGTCGAAGACCGGAAGTCTTCACGTCGTTTGGGTGATAACTGATGATCTTGATTGGGCTGTACACCCAAGAAGATGGAAACAGTTGGTGATCGTCCAGACGTACTTGGAGATCGATGGATATGCGGGGTACTAGGTGCCTCCGGTTTCGTTCAGACCCAGAACGGACTTGTAAATGGACTGTGTGTCTGACATTGGATTTTAGTCCGTGTGATTGATCTCTATTAAATATATATCTGTTTGGCGGCGGAGAATTTATTCTCTTGCTTAACGCCCTTCTCTGAGACGTACGAGCTCAGGGGCTATATATTGATGGATATCAAACACATGGAGTGAATTGCCTGTGTGGCATGCCTAAGTGGCAATTGATCGAGGCTTCTGTTGAAAAACAAAGTCTTGTGGTGATGATCAAAGCGCAGCCTGTGTGGCACAGCTTTGTGTAACGTGAATTCGCGAGCCTCGCACCCCGGTTGTGAACCAGAAACGGGAGAGGACATCAGGGAGGGCATGCGTTTCTTTCTAGCTAGGGTGGTGTCAGTGACCTACCGGCCCTGACATTTATATACTTTTCACCTGTGTGGTTGTTGCTGTTGCGAGGCGCCTCGGTTTGATCGGACGATCCGGGTCCGATGGAGTCATTCGTTGGCTCGTTTGCGCCCCAAAGGGCGGGGAGACGTATGGTTCAGGCATAATAATCCACATCGGTGGACCGGCCCTGACGATCCAGGGGGCAGTTGCGGCTGTTCCTGAGACATGGTAGGCTAGATTGTCTCGAATCGGTTGAGGACTATCTTTTGCCTCGGTTCATAGATGGAAACCCAATTTCCAAATACGTGACATTTGCGGTTTTATTTGTAGAGCCTAGTATGGCGACATGATATATGGTACCCATGCCGCCTATGATTGATACTTATGATTTGAAGTTGTTTTATACACTATGCACTTATAATAGTATCAAATGATTTGTTTTAAACGTATCAAGCATTCTTTGGCTGTTATAAGGGAAAACCCTATCCCCCGGCTTGCGTTGCATTGTGTGATAGGACCTGGGTCTTATAACAGCTTCATTTTTCTTTATTTAGCATTGCGCTGTTTGTTTTATGCACTGGTATTCTTGGGAGGAAACCCGTTCCGTGTTATACGGCGTGGTCCCTTAATTTACCGAACTTTAAAAATAAAGATTAATAACTGTTTTAGTTCTCACACCAGTCCCATGACTGACCTGGAGTTTATTGTTTTAACCTAAACTCTGGGTGCCCTTATTTTGACACGGGCAGCTAGTAGTTTTGGTTTTGCAGATTTATATTCACAGGATCCTGGTTTACAGCTGGAACGATATCCGGAAAGCTTTGTATCCGTATATCTACTTCTAGTTGTGTATTGTATTATTTTCCGCTGCTATGTATTTAAATGTAATTTAAATCTCTGATATTTCTGTGTAATATTTATTCATTTATACTCTGTATATTCTTGTAATCTGATGCATTGTTGTAATATGCAATGAAATGTTCTTCTGTATGCGTTCTATTTTGTCGTGTTCTCAAACGATAGGGTGTTTCGAACGGTCTGGGTCGGTTTAGCGACTGGTTCGGACCGAGCGAAATTCCTTCTCGTCACAATGTCTGACTCTACTTTTCTTTCGTCTTCTTTCTTCCGTTTCCCCCCCCCCCCCCCCAGGTCCATAGGGAGGGAACACCGCAGCTTGACCAACCTTAACATCCAGCTTGAAGAAGAGAAATGTATTGCTTGGACTTTCCTGTTTTGAACTATGGCTTTGGACAATCTACTATGGGGATTTTGCAGTTTATCTATGTTTTATTTATGCTTCTTTAAATAATGTACTCAAGACAGATTATGAAAGTGTTATGTTATGTTTTTGGAAAGGATGTTGTTGTAACACGTATTTGATTTTATGAAATAAAAGTTTGTTGTTCTTCCGCTGTTTACAAATATGTGTTCTTATATCTGTCTTGTATATCTGTGACTTGTACTTATAAACCTCCACCAAAATTAGGGCATTCCCTATCAGAGTGACCCTAACGGAGGTGGGGTGTTTCACTTGGTATCAGAGCATAGGTTTACCAGATAAGATAAAAAGTTTTGAAAATTTATTTTCAAAAGGGAAATTTAAAGAAGCATTTTTAAAAGATTATTTTATTCTAAAAAGGCAAAGTCCACTCCCCAAAGCCATAGGTACTATCTCTTATCCTTCGTTTTGAATCTATCCTTTTTGTTTCAGCATGTCCCAAGAACTTAACTTGCCGGAAGGGGTACCAATACCTGGTTGGTTTAGACGGTTCTTAGAAGCAAGGGCCACTCAGCCAGGTCCTACCGTTCCTCCTCCCCCAGCTGAAGGAAATCATCCAGCTGCAGCGGCACCTTTTCCTCCACCTCCTCCTCGGGGAAACGCTTTTGCTAAGATATGTAAAGATTTTAAAGCTATGGGAGGAAGGGATTTCCATGGAACTGAGTCCTTCATAGCAGCTAGGAATTGGCTGAAAGAAACGGAGGACCTATTCATCATCTTTGAGGTAGAAGATAGACAAAAAGTACAATTGGCAGTATGGCTATTGAAGGGCGAGGCTTCCTACTGGTGGGAAGTCACTAATGCTGAAAGACCAGTGGAGATGTGGGAGGACTTTAGGGCAAGGTTTGAGACCAAATTTCTCTCAGATGCGGAAAGAAGTTTGCAGTTGGAGAAATTCTTATTTCTTAAGCAAGGAGACAAGACAGTCAGAGAGTATGTGAATCAGTTCGATGAGCTGGCTAGGTTTGGGCTGGACCTAGTCAACACCCCGCACAAGAAGGCTCTCCGTTTCGTCAAAGGGTTGAATGAGCCATTACACAGTTTGGCCATGACCCATATACCCATGGGGGCCACATATGAAAGATTGGTGCAAATGGCATTGCTGAATGAAGAGGATAAGGGTAAGAAGGAGACAAAGGCAGAAAGCTCTCAAGGGAAGAAAGAGGGTTTGCAGCCTAAGAAGACGGACTTTAAGAAAGGCGGGAAAGGCAACAAGGAGAAGAGGAAGTGTAATTTCTGTGGCAAAGTGGGGCACTTAGTAAAGGACTGCCGGAAAAAGAAGGCCAAGGAGAATGGTGGGTGCTTTTCTTGCGGTGAGACGGGCCACAGGGCTAAGGACTGCCCAAAGAAACGAGGACAGGGGCAGAGGGCTGGATCCACCCCAGGGGCACAGGTTCATGTGCTGGAAGCGCCACCTTTGCAACAGAGAGGTACAAACACTTCTGTAGAAAGTGTAGTTTATCTTTATGATCACCCCGTTCGCACTTTATTTGATTCTGGCGCATCACACTCCTTTATCTCGTCTGCTTTAGTAGAATCTCTGCACCTAAAAACTAGTATGGTAGAGGACCCCTTAATTGTTTCAAACCCAATTGGGGGCCCAGCTCATTTGTCTATGATCTGTTTGGGATTAAAAATTTCTATTCTTAGTGTAGAATTTCAATGTAGTGCCTTTGTTTTGGGCTTTTCGGGTTATGGTTTGATTTTGGGTATGGATTGGCTATCCAGTAATGGGGCCATCCTTGATTGTGAGAAAAGGGTTGTTAGGCTCCTAACCCAGCTCGGTAATACTTTGGAAATTTCTTGTAATCCCTCGTATGCGGTTATGCTTAGTTATCTTGAATCGCTAGATGCCTCTGTTGAAAATTTGCAATCAGTTAGAGTGGTCCGGGAATATCCGGATGTCTTCGAAGAGGTGAAGGGCTTGCCTCCGAAGCGGGAAATAGACTTCCGCATATATCTTGTAGATAATGCAAAGCCCGTTGCGTTGCCCGTTAGACACATGGCTCCACGAGAAAGGAAAGAGCTCAGTAAACAGATTAAAGAGCTTCTAGAAAAGGGGTTCATAAGGAGAAGCATTTCAGAATGGGGCGCTCCAGTGGTGTTCGCTACAAAGGCGGATGGTTCACTCCGTCTATGTGTTGACTATAGGGAGCTCAACAAGCTAACGAAAAAGAATAGGCACCCTCTCCCTAGAATTGACGATTTATTTGACCAGCTTGTAGGAGCGTCTGTTTTCTCCCAACTCGATTTAGCAACCGGTTTTCATCAGCTAAGGGTGGCTGAAGATAGCATCGATAAAACGGCGTTCAGAACCCCAGACGGCTTCTTTGAATGGCTTGTCATGCCTTTCGGCTTGACAAATGCACCTGCTTATTTCGTGGACCTGATGAGTAGGGTATTTAGAGATTTCCTCAACAAATTCGTAGTGGTCTTCGTAGATGATATCCTTATCTTCTCAAAGAGTGAAGAGGAACATGCTCAGCACTTAAGGGAAATCATGGAAACTTTGCGAGTCCATCAACTAAAAGCCAAATTCTCCAAATGCCACTTTTGGAGAGAAGAGGTGAGGTTCCTTGGGCACATAGTATCCAAACAAGGGTTAGCAGTGGACCCCGCTAAGGTAGTGGCGGTACAGGATTGGAAGACACCAAGGAATGCGACTGAGGTCCGAAGCTTTCTAGGACTAGCGGGTTTCTATCGAAAGTTCATAAGGGATTTTGCGAAAATCTCAGCTCCGCTCACGAAATTGACTAAGAAGAATCTAGTGTTCAATTGGGATTTGGATTGCGAGTTTGCTTTCCAACGACTGAAAAGGGCTCTCACAACAGCCCCAGTTTTGACGCTGCCAGATGGGAGCAAGATGTTCACTGTTTATACGGATGCATGTGGGACAGGGCTAGGCGCCGTCTTAATGCAAGAAGGAAGGGTAGTAGCTTATGGCGGGAGGTAGTTGAAGGTGCATGAAAAGAACTACCCAACCCACGACCTTGAGTTAGCCGCCATCGTCTTTGCACTCAAGTCTTGGCGACACTATCTCCTAGGTGAGAAGTTCGAACTTTACACTGACCATAAATCGTTGAAATATCTTTTCTCGCAGAAAGATCTTAACTTGAGGCAACAAAGATGGATGGAGTTTCTTGCCTCGTACGATTTCGAAATCTCCTATACTCCGGGCAAAGGCAACGTAGTGGCAGACGCGTTGAGCCGAAAGAAATTGACCTTAAGCCCGTTATTTGTTGAAAGACAAAGCCTAGAGTTTATAGCCAGCTTCGACTTTAGGCCTTCCTCCGATTTCGTACCAGGCTTGCTAGCATCTCTTGAAGTGCGCCCAACTTTAGTGGATTCAGTAGGGACAGCGCAACGCGAAGACCCTCAGCTTGTGGAAATAATTGATAGGCTAATTAGGGGTGAGACTTCAAGTCACCTCAACAGATACTCCATCGACGGTAAGGGTTTGCTAAGGCGAGACGGAAGACTATGCGTCCCACAGACAAAGGATTTAATAAAGAAGGTTCTCGAGGAAGCACATCACTCCAAGATGACGATACACCCAGGCGGGGATAAAATGTACAAGGACATAAAAAGGACTTTCTTCTGGAACGGCATGAAAAAGGACGTGGCAGAATTCGTTTCTAAGTGTATGGTGTGCCAACAGGTTAAAGCGGAACAGAAAAAGCCTGGCGGACTACTGCATCCTCTAGAGGTCCCGCAGTGGAAGTGGGATAGCATCTCAATGGACTTCATCGATGGGCTGCCTAGGTCTAGGAGAGGCAACACTAGCATTTGGGTAATAGTGGATAGGCTTACTAAAAGCGCCCACTTTTTACCTGTCAAAAGTAAAAGAACTGCTTCATCCCTAGCATCACTTTACCTCAAGGAAATCGTTCGACTCCATGGAATACCATCTAGCATTGTTAGTGACCGAGACCCCATCTTCACCAGCGAATTTTGGCGGAGTCTGCAAGAAGCAGTAGGAACGCAGTTATGCTTGAGCACAGCCTATCATCCCCAAACCGACGGCCAAACAGAGAGAGTGAACAGAGCTTTGGAAGACCTTCTAAGACTATGCGTCCTTGACTTCGGAGGGACATGGGAAGACCACCTTCCTTTGGTGGAATTTGCCTACAACAACAGCTATCAAGCAACCATCGGAATGGCGCCCTTCGAAGCTTTGTATGGAAGACCGTGCCGATCGCCCACTTGTTGGTGGGAGTCTACTGATAAGCTCATACTTGGACCAGATATGATCCGAGAAACTTCAGAGAAAGTAGACTTAATACGAAGAAGGATGAAGACGGCCCAAGACAGACAAAAGTCCTATGCCGACAAGAGAAGGACCGACCTTGAATTTGAGGTTGGAGACAGAGTTTTTCTCAAGGTATCACCGCTAAGGAACGTTGTTCGTTTTGGAACCACAGGAAAGCTAGCACCAAGGTTCGTAGGTCCATTCCCTATCATCGAGAAGATTGGGAAAATGGCCTATAGATTAGAGCTACCCGAGAAGTTGGCTGGAGTCCACAACGTTTTTCACGTTTCACATCTACGAAAATGTCTACATGAGTCTGCTGAAGTGGTACAGCCAAATATCCTTGAAGAGGCCGAAGTGGAACGCGAAGCAACCATAAGGAGAGTTCCAACCCGCATCTTAGGAACGGAAGTGAAGAAGCTACGCAACCGCGAAGTCAAGCTCGTCAAAGTTCAGTGGAGCGACGCCGAGGGAGACGCGACTTGGGAAACTGAAGCTAAAATACGCACTTCCTACCCTTTTCTGTTCGAGGGTACATCCTTGATCTTTCCTTTTCCTTAAGTTGCGCTTTTATCTATCTTTTTAGGTATATTTCCTCGACCTTATCTTGTAGGTAGAAACCCTTTGGATGGAAACATGTAATTGAAACATGTTATGGATGATGGTTGCAAGTGGTTGCAAGTGATTGCTAGTGGTTGCTCGTGGTTGCATATACACACACAATCTAGGGTTTAGATCGGCTCAGTCACTTCATATTGCATATGCATATATGTTTGCATTCGTATATGGTTGAACATTAATGTGTTGTCATGTGGATGTTGCATTTGTATTGAATGATTGTGCACTCATGTAGAATCAAGAATAGGGAAAATTTGCATACATAATGGATTCATGGCACTTACATAATTCGCATTAAGGAGGTCAACTGAATCAGTAGACCGCCTGATTTTGCATTAGATAAGTTCATGTACACACACACTTCGCATATGATCATGAAGCATTAGAAGTCTTTTAAGGACAATGGGTGCTCGTGTTTGATGGATGAGTAGATGGATGATTGGATGTTAGGATATACATTCCTCCTAACTTGAAGATTTCGGGGATGAAATCCTTTTAAGTGGGGGAGAATGTAACACCCCGAAAATCTTATAACTGTGAAATTAACAAATTAAAGTATAATTAATTTGAAATCAAAGAACTAAGGGAAACGGGATACGCCATTGCGTTCGTTTCAGAAAAATACGCGAAATAGAGTCCGAGTTTTCGAAAAACGGAGTCCGTATGAAGAAGATATGGCCTTCGGAAGTTTTTAAATTAAGTTTAAAATTCAAACAGAATAAAACAATTAAAAATTCCGAAGTGGGGCCCAATGGGCCAGGGCGGATAAACACCCGCCTAGGCCACCCAGGTCGACTGGGCTGTCGACCTGGGCTACCCATGTCGACAGGGCTGTCGACAGCCCTGTCGACAGGGGTATCGACCTGGTCAAGCCCAGTCCAACCTGGCTGGCCAGGTCTGTGTTTGGCCGATTTTCTGTGGTCTGCTTTGTCATTAGGGCTAGGTGGCAGGCTCTAATTGGTCTCTCTATCGAATGAATGGCTACGATCAATCCAAGCAACATCAATGGTCCTAATCAGTTCCTAACCTCTATATAAACAACCCTAGACAAACCCTAACCTATTCATTCAAAATTAAGAACATAGCCGCCATGTTGCTGAGGAACGACTAAGAGTAGCCGCCAACTAGAGAGAGGATTAGGAGGAAAATTCTAAAGCTTAAAAAGACCTAAATCAAATCAATTCAACAAAGGAATCATATCTCTTAATTAGAGAATTCGTCACACCATTGTAAGTAGAGTATTACTTTGGTATGAATAAACAATTGTGTTGGTTTGTATGCTTGAATTGTGGCAATAAAGTAATTCATATTTGTGCGTTCTTATCAATTTGAAATATTATATATGTTTGGATATTCTTGAATTATGTTATTCATGTTATAAAGAACTACATGCGGTAGTTCTATGCAAGTATACGTTTGGAATATTTCGCTAATTATGTAATCCATGTTGAAGCTACATGTATGTAGTTGATTTAAATTCATGCAAGTTTGGGGTTTTGCTACTATGCCATCATGATGTATATTTTTGTGCATAAATCAATTTGTAAGTAATTAAAACAAGCTTGGTTATTATAATCCATATGAAATTATGTTGAGAATTTGGCATCTTGTATTAAGCCATGCTTTTGTACTAGAAAACCTATTTGAAAACTTATGAATATGGCTAGGCTGTGAATGATGTTTGACATAATTGAAATCCATGATTAAGTCTATCTTGTTTACAAGAATTTTATGATGACATATGTGGTACATAGCTAGGTTAGGTTCAAAAATCCCTTTTTGCAAGTTTACATGACTAAAGTAAGAATCATGATTTCATGTTAGAGATATTTATGCCATGCTTGTGTTTGACATTATGCCATGCTTATGTTAGAAAAATTTATGCCATGCTTATGTTTGACAATATGCATAAACAAAAGTATAGGTTCATGTTGTAGTTATGACTATGTGCCAATAATGATACCCAATTTAGACTCTTATCTCAACTACAAGTTCACATGCTTTGATTCATGTCACCTATGCTTTATGACCAAAGTATATGTTGTCACTATGCAAGTACACCAGTTCCTATGTTGTATTTCCAACGTCATATTGCAAGTTCATGCGCTCACCTTCCCCTTTTTGTGTATGTAATCACGCCATAAGCCTCCCCTTTTCGCATGGCTAAATTGGGCTTTAAAAGGCTAAGCCCAATATATATATAATAAACGGACGTGTAAAACGGGGGAAATAACGTTGGGTTAAAATTACTAATGAATGAAAATATGAAATAGAAGGGCCCAAGTCCAAGTATGGGTTGGGCCCATGATTGGTGTAACCTTTACACCATTAACTTAATGGGCCGCAAATATTTACATATAAGAAAATAAAGAAGAAAGACAAAATATGTAAATGTAGAACATACGATGTGTTTAACCCGAGGTTGGATTGAGTTGTGATGTAAACCTGCCCGGAACCGCCCGGCTGTCCAGTAGTCACAACAATACCTATCCAATGTGGGAGGTTAAACATGGAGCCCAATAAGGACCCGAGGTTAGACTGAGTTGTGGCGTAAGACTGCCCGGAACCAACCGGCAGCAGGCAGCCACAACAATATCTGTCTAATGTGAGAGGTCAGGGCCTTAATAAGACAATTAAGGCTGAGTCAGGATTGTTAGGATTAAGTGAACTAAAGACTTAATCAAAATGGAACATGCTAAACTAAACGAACTGGTGGGGGTTAGGTTAGAAACACTTAACCAACTTAGCATGTTGGCTAGAGATAGAAAACCTAGTAACGGGGGGACCCTTTTCAGCAGTAACCCTAGAAGGTGTATCAGGAAACCCTGAAACTAGGCAGGGTGGGGCACGATTACTGGGCTGATTGTAAGAGGTCAAATCGACGGCGGTGGTGTAGCAGTGTAGATTCAAACCGGGTGCGGGCGTGCACACACTCCGGCGCAGAAAAATAAGGCACTAGGCACCAGTAGCATACCTGTGCATTCTAAGGTTGTGTCGGGCCGCTGCCATGGGACTTGATACACCCCATGGTGGGACCAGCATAGGTAACTACAAACATCGGGGGCCGTAAGACACATGTAACTATGCGAGTAGGAGCCGATCATCATAGAATGGATCACATCACCCTGATTGTGGGGTGCCAGTTGGAAACTAGTTTATATGGGTTCAGAGATTAATATGGGGTACGATAGTATATTCGACCCTAGACGACTTAACCAAGTTTATAGTGTTTGCCCACTTCTTGTTTATACTTATCATACCCAGTTCTTTATTCATAGACAAAATAGTACTAGACTTACTCAGGCTTTATGTCTGACTCTACTTTTCTTTCGTCTTCTTTCTTCCGTTTCCCCCCCCCCCCCAGGTCCACAGGGAGGGAACACCGCAGCTTGACCAACCTTAACATCCAGCTTGAAGAAGAGAAATGTATTGCTTGGACTTTCCTGTTTTGAACTATGGCTTTGGACAATCTACTATGGGGATTTTGCAGTTTATCTATGTTTTATTTATGCTTCTTTAAATAATGTACTCAAGACAGATTATGAAAGTGTTATGTTATGTTTTTGGAAAGGATGTTGTTGTAACACGTATTTGATTTTATGAAATAAAAGTTTGTTGTTCTTCCGCTGTTTACAAATATGTGTTCTTATATCTGTCTTGTATATCTGTGACTTGTACTTATAAACCTCCACCAAAATTAGGGCATTCCCTATCAGAGTGACCCTAACGGAGGTGGGGTGTTTCATCAACATTTATTTTACTGTTTTTCATAATATTGTGATATATGATGTGATATACAATCTGTTGTTGATTGTGTGTGTTTGGATGATATTGAACAGTGATATATGGTATGTTAAATACCATAAGTAATATTGGAATGTAAAGAGAATTTGTAACATCTCGAAAAAAGTTGATCTTGGTTATCCGATATACAACACATATCGAGCATCCAAGGATCGAAAATACCGGTAGTTAATGAAAGAAATTAGAGGGTGAGAATAGATAAGACAGAAACTTAGAATAGAAGAAGAAGAAGAACAACACAACATCAGAGTAACACGAACCTCACAACGGAACGAATAACATATAATATATAACATAACTTTAAAATATAAATCTATACTTGAATATACATATCATTTCCAAAGTACAACACCTACAACACAGCGGAAATAACCATAGTTATATAATTCTGAAGCCTCCTGCTCCAACTCTCCAAATATATCTGTAAATCCCGACTACTTGACTGCCCGTACAAATTGGGCACCCAAGAGTTTAGGGAAAATAAGACAAAATAAACTCCGGGTTAGTCATGTGACTAGTGTGAGTAAACTCAAATCATTTGTTTAATTTGAAAAATCCTTTCAAAAGAAAGAATAATCGCAAAACCGATCCACACATAAACACGGATGGTTTTTACCTTACAATGACCCAAATCATTTGTAAAACAATATTATTCTGATATTATAATAATGTCTAACGCAAGTAATATCAATCTAGTAGAAACACTTGCATCTAACGTTCTACATATATAATATACAATCAAAACCGTGGGCTCTTATTTGGGGAATGGATTCCAACTATGACAAGGTATGGATCCACCTTTCGCTCAGTGTACTCTAGAAGCAATACACTGGAGTTCAAAAAGAACATCTTGCAACTCGGCCACACATGACCGACCACTCATTTCGCTTGAGTGTATCGGATATATTGTCACCTTACAGTTGGTAAACCAACATAACCATTCACGGGAGATACAAAATTGAAAGAAGTAACAAATATGAATATTCTCTAGATGGTGACAATATACCCTACTTGGTTGCGAACCACTTAGTCATGTTGCCTTCCCGATTTTTGTCATTTCCCATTTGATGAGGCTTGAGGTTATAATGTATCTCTATACAGATCACATCTTCATTTACTTTGAATGCCACATCGTCATACCCGTCAAATGACAAATTGATTTCCCCTAAAATACCATGAGTAAAAACTAAGAGAAATGAATTCCTCCGCCACCAACGTAAATACATTTGAAACGATCAACTCACGTGATCCACCAGATATACTCTATCAAACATTCTTCCATACAGGTTGTCCTGGGACTGGACAAACTGAAGGCACTATTCTGTAAACAAGATAGCCCTTGCATAACTCCGTCTTCAATTTGTCTTCTATCTATTTGATTCGAAACGCTAACGCCCATACGGAGTGGTTCTTGGATAATAACCCAACCGGTCTCTCCGTATTGACGACGGAAAAATGGTCAAACTTTGATAGTCTGTGATTTTAACTATAAAAAGAAAACTCATATGCAAACAACGATATTATTTCCAAATGGAAATTTTATCAATCAATCATCATTTAACATTTATCTCTTTAGTTCATTAATTTACTTATCTCCAGTTTCCATATATTCTAAATTCGTATTCTATACTACCAGAAAACATTTCTGATTCTTATTTGGAATACATTTCCAAAACTCCTTCACTGGATTTAAACTAATGTTTAAATCAAGCGTTCGCCATGCCAACTCAAACCATTTCACTCATTAACTAAATTCACTTAACCATCATTCACTATCAAACCTTACCATTCCTTAGTTAAGAAGGAAGTCAATCAAGTTGGGGTATAATTACCTCTCAGACCTTAACTGAACAACGTTTTAACTTCGAAATAGTCAAAGTTTATCTTTTAAATCTTTAACAAACTTCCTTACGTAACTCTCTTTTGAATAAATCTCTATTCGATAACTCCTTCATTCGAATAAACCATATTCGATAATCTCTCTTCTTCGAATAACCTATATTCGAATAACTCTATTCAATTAACACTATTCGATTAACTCTAATCGATTTATTCTTATCAGTTAGCTCTATTTGATTAACTCAATTCTATTAACTCTATTTGATTTAACTCTATTGGATTAACTTTGTTCAATTAACTCTAACTAATTTACCCTTATCAATTAACACCTTTCGAATAAACTGTATTCGATTAACTCCTTTCAAATAACTAATATTCGATTAACTCCTTTCGAATAAATAATGTTCGATTAACTCCTTTTGAATAACTAAAATTCGATTAACTCCTTTCGAACAACTAATATTCGATTAACTTCTTTTGAATAACTAATATTCGATTAACTCCTTTTGAATAACTAATATTCGATAATTCCTTTCGAATAACCAATATTCGATAATTTCTATCGAATAACTAATATTCGATAATTTCTTTCTCTATTCGAATAAACTATATTCAATTAACTCTCTTCTTCGAATACCATATTCGATAACTCTTTCTTTGAATAAACTATATTCGAATAACTCTAATCCGACTAACTCTAATTCAATTAACTCTATTTGAATAACAAATATTCGACTAACTCTTGTTCGATTAACTCTATTCGAATAACTCTAGTTCGATTTAACTCTAATCGATTAAATTTAACTGATTAACTATAACTGGTTAACTCTAACTCTAATCGATTAACTCTAACTCTAATCGATTAACTCCTCTAACTCAGTTTGATTAACACATTTTGATTAACTCTTTTGATTTACTCTACGTCCATATTCAGTTTCAAATATCGATGTTGAAATTGATTCTTACTTTTCTATATAAGCCCTGACTTATATATTCTATTTATCCAATGATAAATATTTTATTTAATTTATAAAATATTATTTATAAATTAATCTTCTCAATCTATTGGTTACAACATGTTCTACTTAAAATATTTGCTTTAAACCCATATCATGTTATACCCGTGTGCGAAGCACGGGTCTAAACTTTCCTTATGTAAAATTCTGTTCATTTGCCAAATATTTCCTTATATGACATTCTTTTCATTTTCCAATAAATACCTTTAATAACTCTATTTATTTTCTAAATAAATGTTTCCTTTTTATAACTCTATTTATTTATCAAATAAATATTCCCTTTTTATAACTCTATTTATTAATCAAATAAATATTCTTTTCCAATCCTATTTATTTAACAAATAAATATTTTCTTTTTAATTCTATTTGTAAATGTTTTACAAATATTTCCTTTCCAAATCTACTTGTAAATAGTTTACAAATATATCCTTTTCATTTCTATTTGTAAATGGTTTACAAATATACCCTTTTCATTTCTATTTGTAAATGGTTTACAAATATATCCTTTTCATTTCTATTTGTAAATGGTTTACAAATATATCCTTTTTATTCTATTTTAACATTTTTATTTCCTATAAATATTTCCTTTTCTAAACCCTTTTGATTTTATAATATTTTCTCTTATAAAATCCTTTTTCTTTTATATATAAAATCCATTGATTTTATATAAATAATTTACTTTCAAAATACACTCTGAAAAAATCCCCTTTTCTACATCCCGTTATTTCTTACGGTATTTAAAATACCAATTCACAATGATCGATATCATTCAAACATACATAATCAACAACAGATTATATATCACATCATACATCACCATATATGAAAACAGTAAAATAAATGTTGAGGAATCCAGTCAGATTCCTCCGACCTGTTTCCCTGCATCCACAAATGTTACACAATATAATTCACATCAATTTCATTTCGATATGAAATATTCTGATAAATAGAATCAATATATGATTAATGATTTACATATATATCATTATCAATAATTTCAACCAATCAATCAGCATTTCAACCAAATAGTTAACACACAACAATCTACAGATAATTATCAGTTCTAAAAGTATGCTATACAAATATAACTGCTCAAAGTTGGAGAGTTTTACTCACATTGGACGATCATCGTTAATAACGATAACCATCGCTTGATTCAGACGGATAATTTATTTTGCTATAAATTGTAATGGACTCCAATTGACTCGTAGTCAGTTCCATTGTGTTGCTCCCGTCCATACGATCCCAACGGATCTTGTTTTGTCAAATTCTGATCACATATGAGATAGCTACGATATTTTAAAACTATGACACTATTTCGTTTTATTTAAACTTAATTATAATTTACTTTGGGCTTTACCATTCACCGTAAGGCCCACGAAACCCAAACCCGCTTCAATAACTTCCCTTTCTTCCTTTCTGTTAACCCACCGAACCCGCTTCTCCTCTTTAATTCACCATAGCCGATTAAATAAACTCACATTTCTCCCTTATCACTTCACTAAACTCTCTGAAACCAAGACCATCCATCTTCTCTTCTAAAACACTCCACTCTCATACCAATTTCGTCACACTCGCACCCCCACAGGCTGCTCACGTCTTCTGCTCCCTCCCACGAACTACACAGCACCGTACGACACCTTTTTATTTTATAAAATCACCAAAATTCAAAAAAAATGTTAAATCCTTTACTCAATCCAAATCTAACCACCAAAATGAGTATCATTGCTTTGATTTTCATCAAAGATCAACCCTAGCCGTGCTGCTCAAAAAGGGAGCGACGACCCTGAAGTTCGAACTCAAAAAAATGATATAGAGGTGAAGAGAAAACCAACAGGTATCCGAATATTTACACATCTTGATTTATAGTATTTTATTTGGGTGGGTTGTGGATCCTTGAAGGCCACAACAATGTTTTGAGGCCATAGAGAACGCTGGTTAAGAAGAATGAAGCGTGGACCTCTATTTCAGGTTATAACTTTTGGTTAAAGTTATTATATAGGCTTAGATATTTTATTTTTATCCTTTTATATTTGTTTTCTGCACTCCAAAAATCCATGTGATCACACACGAATCCCAAAAATCACGAAGCTGGACATGCAACTACAGTTCGACATTACGGTCCCAACGAAACAGGTTTCGTCGAATTTCGACTCCGTTTGCTCACACAGCGTATTTTTAACGGTCAAAATACTGACTGTTTCTCACATTAAAAATCGGTACAGCCACATACTGACTTCAAAAATAACGAAAATTGAAATCTAACAATAATTTCATATTACGAATCCAACAAAATTGGTTTCGTCGAATTCTGAGGTCGTTTGCAAAACTGGCTATTTTTAAAGCTCTAAATAACCCATTTACATATATAAATATATTTAAAAACATTTAAATCAAATATTTAAAAATAAATATTATCATATATATTCACACTAGAATATCATACAGCTCCACTGGGATTTACAACTCGATATTCAAATCCTGGTTGAATCGATATTTAAATTTATATTGAAATTCCTTTTATATATCGTTATAAATTATAAAGGAATTCCACAGTGATTTTTCTAAAATATGATTTGGACATAAATCAAAATCTACATAATGAAATCCCGATTTTTCTCTTCCATTAGAAAAATAAATTTCACCAGCTCCTAACGTTTCTTGTTTCACAGAAATCCAATTTAAAACGGACCCTGTATATTCAGTTGAAGTTCAAATCGCCAAATAACGAACTGCAGCGCCATTTCGAACTCGATTATAATTATATTATAATTATACGTTCAAACTATCGTTATTTAAATATATTCGTTATTCAAATCAAATTCCAAGCTGAATTATATATTTTGAATTTCCCAATTCACACCATATTGCCATTTCACTAATTCGGATTATTTCAGAATTAAATATATTATTCTATTATTTATATTAATTAAATATTGAATATAATTTAATTGAACAACCATTTTCACTATTTAAATAATTAAATAAATTAATTATTATCTGTATAAATACGGGTCGTTACATTCTTTCCCCCTTAAAATAATTTCATTCTCGAAATTGCCATGGTAGAAAACAAACCCTATTAACTGGGTTAAACATTATTTTTACTTCTTTAACTTCAGTTTCAACTGAACCAATTTAATTTCAATTAAATATTAATTCATTTCTATCAACGAATATTTTCAAAAATCTTGAAAATTTTCTAACACCCGAAATTTCTGAAAAATTTCGCCAGCACCTCCTTTGTACGGGTCAATATGTCAAACTCCAACTCGCCTCTCTGGGCCATCTCTAACCCAAAAGAAAATCAAACAGCCAAGCGGCTTGCCAAATTGGCTCATAAATCTCATGCTTATACGAAATATAAACTTGTACCTTTTTGTCGGGCATATCAAATTTATCACTTCCATCTGCTGTTAATTCAGCATATACCAATGTTATCCCAACCAAACACCAATCAATTCATTCTCAAACCAAATCATATGCTTATACCAAAGTCGAATTTCATTTCAAACTCGAGTTTCAGTTCGATTCCAAACTCTTAACTACACTAATCTGGTTCCATTTCAAATTCCGATCACATAAATCCAAATTTTTCGATAACATTCTAATCCAATTTTTCTTCAATTTGCTTTTGCACATTTCAGTTCAATTTCCACTTAATCAGCTCTAATTCAATTTCAATTTGCTTTCCCAAATTTCAATTCAATTTGGTTTTAATTCAAACAGTCTTTCCTTGGTAATTTTAAACAGTTTACCATATCGAAAATCAACTTTCCTTTTCAGGATTCAAAACAACTTGCTTTTCTCAAATTAATTCAAAAACGAAACCTTTGGTAGTAATCTGTCACTTAGAACTTGAAAGTCAATAGTGATGATGCTGCGCAGTCATCATCAGAATTATTTCCAGCTTATCGAAGTGAGTTCAATACTATAAAAATTTCAAAACCATATTTAAACACTTCCATTTTGAAAAAAAATTCAAAATATCCTTTTCAATGCTTGTAACCAATTTAAAATCTCCTAGGATTTTAAAATTCTCATATACTTAATCCAAATCCATTTACAAACACCTTTCCAATTTCCAGGGTTTTAATTTCAATTATGATTTAAATTCAGATTTAATTCAATTCATAACACTTATATGAATTCTACTTGATTATATATATAACCATTTGATTTGAAATCTTACTCGATTATAATAACAACCAATATATCCAATATATTATAATCAATACAATATAAATCCTTTATATCAGAATATAATTTGGGGTAAATGTGACGACCCCATTCCCAATAAGACGGTGGCAAGGGTAATCTTTGGAATATAACACATAAATAAATAACAATAGAACAGAAATAATGAAATACATCAGATAATATACAATAGAATACACTGGAAAAATATAATCATCAGAGTTACACGGTATATAGGATCATACTTAGTACAAAATACAGTTCAGCTATACATAAATGTCTACTGCGGAAAAGAAAACATAATATGTACAACAGGAGCTGAATAGCATAAAAAGAGATAAATGATAGAATCCACCTTCAGCTCCAGCAATTCAGAAAGAGCCTGCTAAAACCTGAATAAAAGGCTGCCCGTGTAGAAAAAGGGGCACCCGAGTTTGCAAGTGAAACAAACTACGAGTCAGTCATGGGACTGGTATGAGAAATCTACTTAACACATTTTCAAATATGGCTAATCACAGGACCACGCCACTTTCGTGGAACGGGTTTACTCCATTGGATTGCTAGTGCTTTAAAACAAATAAATCTTTTAAACATCGCAATGCTTTTTATAAAAATGAAGCCATTATAAGACTCAGTTCCCATCAATGCAACACAAACCGGAGGATAGAGTTTTACCTTATAATGGCCAAATATGCTGGATACGAGGAAAACAAATCATTTGAAATGCAAATTTTATTGTTTAATTCTTAATCAGACTCCAACTATAAACTAGTAAGAGAACGATTCCCTAAGTATTAACCCCGAAGGCCGAAACCAACATCAGACTAATACACAGGAAACCATCCGTCCTAGCTCGTTTCCAGTTAGTTTCTAATTTTTGATACAATCATAAATATCAATCATAGGCGGCATTAATGCCCCATACCACTATGTCGCCATATATAGGTATATAATCAAAACCGCACGATGTCGTATTTGGAAATTGGATTTCCACCATGAACCGAGGCCAGGGATCGTCCTCACCGCTTCGAGACAATCTAGCCTACCATGTCTCAGGAACAGCCGCAACTACCCCTTGAATCGTTAGGGTCGGTCCACTAATGTGAATTAAAATGCCTGAACACTGCGTTTCCCCGCCCTTTGGGGCGCAAATGAGCCAACGAATGACTCCATCGGTTCGAGAATGACCGATATATCCGAGGTGCCTCACTATCCATCATCCACATTAGTAAATTGTCAGGCCGTGTAAAAACACTGACACAACTCCTAGCTAGAAAGAAATGCATGTCCTCCCGGAAGTCCTCTCCTGTTTCTGGTTCATACCGGGGTGTGAGGCTCGCGAATTCACGTTATACACAAAGCTATCCCACACAGGCATTGCTTTGATCATCCACCACAAAGCTCTGCTTTTCAACAAAAGCTTTGATCATTGCATCTCAGCATGCCACACCGGCAATTCACGCCATGTAACCGACGTTTATCAATCACACAAAATGAAATCTAATGTCAGACACACAGTCCATTTACAAGTCCGTTCTGGGTCTGAACGAAACCGGAGGATCTTTATTCCTCGCATATCCATACAATCAACCTGTACGTCCGGACGGCTACTACTTCAACCCCTTCTAGGTAGCCACTCCTATCATGAGCATCAGTAGCACCCCTCCATTCGACGTGAAGATCATCGGTCTTGCATCGTCTTCATATCTTTAACTTTCGAACGTCGATCAATTATTTGAAATGAGAATTAACTCGGCCTTTTCAAATAATTGACGTATATTTAGAATTTCAAATCAATTCATTTCAATGGTTAAATTATTCGATATCACTAATTCTGTTCTTTAGTGTAATTTTCACGCCAAACACATTCAACCATCAAATATCACGTAAACTGAGAAAATTCAGTTTATCTCCATTCCATATCGTTCATAATATTTTATCACGATTTATCGCTATTTTTATTTATTTAAAAATAGCCAATATATTCGAAACAACGCTTCAGGCCATAACGCGGCTGTGGCGCTGTTTTTCTCCAGATTTGATTTACACATATCTGAAAATTTAACCGTTGGATCTTCACAAATTTTATATCATTAGAAAGATCTTTTGAAAACGAATCCAATGGTTTCAGTTTTGGGGAAATCCGACGGTCGGATCTCCCGCACTAATCGTTTGAAGTTAGGATTTCAAAATATGAACTGCAGCTTCGTCATTCGATTTAATTTAATTATTTATATATATATAATCGATTTTGGCGCTATTTTTCTTCAAATTTGAATTAAACATTCCAGACAATCCAACCATTGGATCTTTACAAAGTTGGTGCTGTTGGAAAGATATTTCCAAGGCGAACCCAACGGTGGTGGTTTCGAGAAAATCCGATGGTCGGATCTCCCGCACTAATCGTTTAAAATCACGGTTTCAAAATACGAACTGCAGCGTTGTTATTCGATTCATTTTAATTATATTTATATATATATATATATAATCGATTCTTCGATTTCAAAACCATATTCATTTTATACATTTGACAAAAATGATATTTTTATCCAGCAGACATTTATTTCAACACTTCGCTATTTTTAATAATTCATGCATATCATAAAAATGTAATTTTTATTGTAAAACGATTTATTTCAAAAACACGACTATTTTATATAGTTTATATAGATAATAAAAATGTGATTTTTATTGTAGAACAATTTATTTCAAAACACGAGTATTTTATATAGTTCAAACAGGTGATAAAAATGTGATTTTTATTATAAAACAATTTATTTCAAAACACGATTATTTTTCAATACATGGATTTCCATTCAACTAATGAATATAGTCTCAACCAATGAAAATAAATCAAACACAGAAAGATTTCAGGAAATTTCGGCAGCATAACGGCAGGGTAGTTAAAACCTTGACCATCCCTAGTACGGCTCCTCGCTCTACCTTAAAACCTCGCGGTTTTTGACAATGGAGAATCATGCATCTAGTTCGCACGTAGGCGGCAAGTTTTATTTTCATTTCCACAATCCTATTCTAATTTGTTTCAACCACAAGAGGGTATTTTTCAACCACAAAGGTATTTTTCAACCACAATCAATCATTCATTCTCAACCACAAACAATTTTATCAACCAATTTCACATCAACCAAATAATCCCAAACAATATCAAAACCAATAAATATCGTCCATAGTCTGTGGACGAGGGGAGTATATATATATATATTCGTATATAAATATATTTCAATTTACTTCAATTCATTTCAATGTCATTTCATCATATATATAATTTTTACAACGCATATATAACTTATACATCGAACATACAACTTATACAACGCTTATACATGAGGTGTACAATGCTTATATAACTCATACATCGACTATATAATTCATACATCGTTGTTTTCCATATCTTTTATAAATTAGAAATCTCACTTTGGGTTCCACTCCACCAAAAATAGTAGAAGGCTCAGAAAAATATCCGGTCTCTTCTAGAATGTAGAAGACGTCCACACGAGTCCACTGTCTCTTGTTTCACTGAATTTCGTCAACAAACGAAAAAGATATGATTTTTACAGTGAAATCAAAAACCGTAGCGCTTTAAAGTGCTATAATATAATTGAAACTAAAATAGGCCGTTACCTCCACAAAACATTCAAAACTAGGTCTTCGATTTGCGCGCAAACGGTGGAGCTTGAGGGCGATCGGCCTATGCCACGCTGTCGGCCTTGGAGAGGCGCACCAGAGGGTACACTTCCTGATGAACTCGCGCGCGCCTAGGTTGTGGTAGAGGGCTTCGAACGGCGCTGTAACAACCCGAAAACTTGGGCCAGTTTTAAATTTTTATTTTGGCAATTTTAGCGAATTTTAATTATTTAAAATGAATTATTTTAAATAATATCGACGAGAAATTTATTTTCAATATTCAATTCAACGTATATATATTATACGCGTCGTCGCTAGAATATAAATATTTATATATAATTATAAATAGAATTGAAAATGGCGCGGTAGTTCGATAATTCGATTTCAAACTTCAATTGAATGTACCGGGTGCAAAACAATCCGGATTTTAGTGAAACCAAAAATCTTAGGATCTAATTGATAATATCTTTCTATCGAATCCGAAAAATCAAGATTTCATATCGGGAATCAAAAGATATGTCCAGTTGAAAATTCTGAATAGTCGCTATGGAATTCAGGCCCTTAAAAATAGCAATTTTGCAAACGACCTCGGATTTCGACGAAACCAGTTTTGTTGGGTCCGTGATGTAAAGTTATTGCTAGGTTTCAAATTTCATAATTTTTCGAATCAATATGTGAGCGTGGCAAAGGAAAACGTGTTTTGACCATTTCAGTTGATTTTAATCGACTGGAAAATGGCCATTTTTCTAACGGTCTCGGAATTCGACGAAATTAGTTTTGTTAGGACCGTATCGTCAATACGAAGCTAGAAAATATTTTTCTGCAATTTTTAGTGTTAGTATGTGACCCCAGTAATTTGAAATGTACGTTTAAAAATTCAATATAGTGATTTAAATGTAAATTCAACGGAAACTGATTCAAACAGTCGAACCAATCTGCGATACATATCCCATTGTGTTCGGGATGGGGGTAATATGCTAGGGACGACAGTCGGTGAGTTTGATTCCGAGTTCGTATTAGAAAGCTACTTTTTAGAGAGATAAAGTAATTTAAATTTAATTATATATTATTTATATAATGGACCAAGCCCTTATTCTTCCTCCCCAAGCCGATTCAATACAGAAAAAAAAAGAAAAAGAAAAGAAAAGGGGAGAACGACGATGGACGTCGTGCCCTCCTCCAGGCGACGCCACCGCCGCTCAGGGCACCAAACCCCCCTGCTCCTCCCCTCACCTCTATCGATCTCGCCCTCCTCTCGACGCGATGTCGAACCACCCCTCCAACCGTGCCCTAACCCCGGCGCCCATCACCGCTTCCACCCCCGGAGCCAGGCGCCGCACCCCCCCTGTCCCTCGCCAGTCCCCAAGCCCAAACCCCCTCCGACCTTTGCCGACAGTCCTCAGACCAGCAGACTGGCGACCCCCAGCAAGCAACCCCCCCCCCCTGTCGCCTCCTCGATTCGCACGATGAAACTGCCCCCTCGTTCGATAGAAACGGTGAGTCTTTATTTTCAGTTTTTACATATATTTCGATTTTATTTCAGTTTTAAAAATAGATTCCATTATAAAAAAATTCAGAACTGAAATATATATCTTTAGAATAATAAAAATATAGTTTTTCTATAGTTAGAGTAATAAAAATACAATCTTTCATATTGTAGGAAGATAAAAATACAATCTTTTATATTGTAGAGAGTTCAAAATATAATTTTTATCGTAGGTAAAGGTAGAAAATATAATTTTCATATTATATAGATGATAAAAATGTGATCTTTATATGGTAGGATATAAAAAGATGATATTTTTATGTAGCGAAAGACGACATCTTTAAAGTAGAAAAGGGAGAAATATTTATTTTTGAAAAGAAGAAATATTTGTATAGAAAGTAGCAAAGTAAAAATTCAATTTTTATATATTGAACACCATAGTAAAAATTCAATTTTTATATATTGAACACCATAGTAAAAATTCAATTTTTAAATTGAAGTGATAATAAAAATTCAATTTTTAAATTGAAGTGATAATAAAAATTCAATTTTTAAATTGAAGTGATAATAAAAATTTGATTTTTAAATTGAAAGTGAATAAATAAAAATATGATTTTTATTTTAAAAACATCAAAATATAAAAAGGTGTGATTTTTATACATGTAGTGGCTACGGGCAACGAAGATGATAAAAAGGCGGGAATGAAGAAGATTTCTATAAATGAAGTGCCGTGGAGCTAGGATAGCTATATGTGAGAATTTCTCACCTTTCAATTTCATTTTCTAGTTATATATATATACTAGGATGCAGACGGTGCTTAGTAGCACCCGACACAATCGTCCACAGACCATGGACTTGTTTGTTTGGTTGCATAGATTAGTTGGATATTTGATTTGAATTTGGTTGTTTGGTGAATTTGATTGATGTGTGAATGGCGTGGGCCTTCACTAGACCGGGGATAAGGCTAGGCCTTGTCCCGTTTCTAGTATCGTGCCGTTATGCCGCCGAAATTTTCTAAAATATGTTAGAAAAATAAAAATATCATTTTATTTAAAGAATGAACTGAATAGAAATTCATAGGTGGAATAAAATGTTTTATCGTTAAAAATATAATTTTTAACGTGAATGTGAATAAAATAAATATTCATTTACAAACCCGACGGTTTGTTTATGTACACCTATTTGAAGGACATTGATTGGGACGATAAATTTTACACATCGCCCAACTGCACGAATAAAATATTGGTTTGATTGTTTGAAACCCCACACGGGTGTTGGGATGAAATTTGAAGTTCACTCATCCTGATTGATTAAATATGTCGATCGATTGATTGACAGGCTGTTATAAGCGTTAGATATCTATATTTGATGCTTATACAGTGTAGTGCACTTTGGTTGATGGTTGATTATTTTTCAATGCTATTATACATGTGTTGTATGAAAATCCATATAATTAACTTTATATGGTAATTGATTGGGCCTCATTCCAGTTTTAAAATAGAAATATTTGAAATAGAAATATTCGAAATGGAATATTTGAAAATATCAATATATGAAGCCGTGTTGATTAGATTGACGCCATTTTGACGTGAACGATATTTATATCGATTTTATTCATTTTAAAATGAATATTAAAAAGTAATTTTGAAATCGAATATTTCGAAATGAATTGAAAACGATTTCGAAATGAATTGAATTGAAAACGATTTCGAAATGAATGGAATTGAAAACGATTTCGAAATGAATTGAATTGAAAACGATTTCGAAATGAATGGAATTGAAAACGATTTCGAAATGAATTGAATGGAAAACGATTTCGAAATGAATGGAATTGAAAACGATTTCGAAATGAATTGAATTGAAAACGATTTCGAAATGAATGGAATTGAAAACGATTTCGAAATGAATTGAATTGAAAACGAATTCGAATTGAATTGAAAGTGAATTGAAATGAATTCAAATTGAATTGAAATTTGAATTGAATAAGAATGAATTTTAGAACGAATTTATAAAGAAGAATTCAATTTTGATTTGAATTGAAAAGGAAGTTGAAATTGCTTTTGAAACGAATTTAAAACTATTTATATAATTCGTTTTAAATAGAAATCGACGAAGTGTATATTATATATATTATATATATAAAATAATGGCCTGAATAGAACGTGCCGCGCCGCGGCAGTTCGTGAATTTCGACCATTTATTTCAAACGGACATTACGGGAGATCCGACCGTCGGATTCTCCTGAAACCGGAACCGTTGGGTTTGTATCGAAAAGAGCTTTCTAACGAATATTAGAAATTTGAAATCTAACGGTTGGATTTGGAATTATGTCCAAATCAAATTTGAAAAAGTTCGCTGTAAGTGCAGTTCGATGGCCATTGATGGAAATCGACTGTACAGGCCTTGATAAAATTATTAAAAATAGTAATAATTTGTGTAAAATCATAAGAAATGATTTGTGAAGATTTGGGATGAAAAACTTCATGTTTGAAAAGATAAAAATAGATTTTTATCGAAATGAACTAGTTTTGAACTAGAAATATAATTCTATTTATTTTTAAATAAATAAATTGAATTTAAAAAGGGTTTTAAAAATAACCAGAATATCCAATGATTGCATTGGAGTGGATTTGAATCGAAATTGTCTTCGGAATATTTCGATGTTGGAATTCGTGATTATACAGATGTTATGGAAATTTGAAAGATATATATTTATATCGTTATTTCCAATACGACATTTGTTAGTCGTAGAATTCGATATTGAATATAAGCCGATATATTTTCTATTCAGAGCCTTGTATTGAATATCGAATGTGATTTGGGTTTGTCGTGAGTGGTGTCTTCACTAACACTGTTCTTGAACCCAATTGAGAAAAGATTAAATCTTTTTATTTAGATTTAATGAAGTGTACTAATTAAATAATATTTAATTGGAATTGAATTGATATTGATTTTTGGGTTTATCGTGAACAGTGTTTTAAATAACACTTGTTCTTTAACCCGATAATTAATGAATGTGATTTTGGGTTTATCGTGAACCGTGTTTTAAATGACACTGATTCTTTAACCCAGTTAACGATTAAAACTAAGTGGAGTTTTAATGAATCTTTAATTAGATTGAAAGAATCGAGAATGGAGTATCACCAGTTTTGCTCCAGGCGATAGTTAAATCTTTAATTAGATTTGAACGTGAAATGGTAATTGAATTTACCGATAACACTGTGGTGTTAGATATGAGGTATTACCAGTTTTACTTCATGGGATAAATAGGTTGGGATTGGGAAATTAAAACAAAAGATCACTTCGGTAAGGTTCGTTAATCCCGACTAGTTGAATCGAAATTCAAAAGGAGATTAAAGAATAAATTTTAAAGGATTTATCTTTGATAAAATTAATGGGAACCTTTCCCAATGAATGTGAAATTTAGAAACTAACTGTCGGTTAGCTAAGCAGAATGGTTTTCTGGATATTGATCTGATGTTGGTTTCGGCCTTCGGGGTTAATATTTGGGGAATTATTCTCTTGATTAATTTACGGTTAGTGACTGATGAATTGGAATGAGGCGTATGTTGTGTTTGTGTAACACTTATATAAAATAATACGCGAGGTATTCGGAAAGACCGGGTTTATCCCATTCTGAATAACTGATACGACGATAAGTCGAAGATGAAGACGATGGTCGAAGACCGGAAGTCTTCACGTCGTTTGGGTAATTACTGATGATCTTGATTGGGCTGTACACCCAAGAAGATGGAAACAGTTAGTGATCGTCCAGACGTACTTGGAGATCGATGGATATGCGGGGTACTAGGTGCCTCCGGTTTCGTTCAGCCCCAGAACGGACTTGTAAATGGACTGTGTGTCTGACATTGGATTTTAGTCTGTGTGATTGATTTCTATTAAATATATATCTGTTTGGCGGCGGAGAATTTATTCTCTTGCTTAACGCCCTTCTCTGAGACGTACGAGCTCAGGGGTTATATATTGATGGAT
Organism: Allium sativum; assembly: GCA_030737875.1. NCBI lineage: Eukaryota > Viridiplantae > Streptophyta > Magnoliopsida > Asparagales > Amaryllidaceae > Allium > Allium sativum. Next base: position 92,448,473 of record CM060916.1, on the reverse strand, counting down.
ATCAAACGCATGGAGTGAATTGCCTGTGTGGCATGCCTAAGTGGCAATTGATCGAGACTTCTGTTGAAAAGCAAAGTCTGGTGGTGATGATCAAAGCACGGCCTTTGTGGCGTAGCTTTGTGTAACGTTTACTTCGCGTGTTTCACACCCGGTATGAACCAAAAACGGGAGAGGACGTCAGGGAGGGCATGCGTTTCTTTCTAGCTAGAAGTGGCGTCAGTGGTTTTACACGCCCTGACGAGTTTGACTTATGTGGTTGTTGCTGTTGCGAGGCGCCTCGGATTGATCGGTCGTTCTCGAACCGATGGAGTCACTTAGTTGGCTCGTTTACGCCCCATAGGGCAGAGAAATGCATGTTCAGGGTTTAAGTTTAATCCAGATCGGTGGACTGGCCCTGAGGATCCAAGGGCCCACCTGAGTCTGGGTCCTGTGGCTCGGGCTAGAGAGTCACGAATCGGTTGAGGACTATCTTTTGCCTCGGTTCATAGACGGAAATCCAATTTCCAAATACGGGACTTTGCGGTTTTATTTGTAGAGCCTAGTATGGCGACATAGTGGGATGGGGCGCTCATGCCGCCTATGATTGATACTTATGATTTGAAGTTGTTTTATACACTATGCACTTATAATAGTATCAAACGATTTGTTTTCAACGTATCAAGCATTCTTTGGCTGTTATAAGGGAAAACCCTATCCTCGGCTGCGTTACATTGTGTGATGGGACCTGGGTCTTATAACAGCTTCATTTTTCTTTATTTAGCATTGCGCTGTTTGTTTTATGCACTGGTATTCTTGGGAGGAAACCCGTTCCATGTTATACGGCGTGGTCCCTTGATTTACCTAATGATTTAAAATAAAGATTAATAACTGTTTTAGTTCTCACACCAGTCACATGACTGACCTGGAGTTTATTGTTTTAACCTAAACTCTGGGTGCCCTTATTTTGACACGGGCAGCTAGTAGTTTTGGTTTTGCAGATTTATATTCACAGGATCCTGGTTTACAGCTGGAATGATATCCGGAAAGCTTTGTATCCGTATATCTCTTCTAGTTGTGTATTTTATTATTTTCCGCTGCGATGTATTTAAATGTAATTTAAATCTCTGATATTTCTGTGTAATATTCATTCATTTATACTCTGTATATTCTTGTAATCTGATGCATTGTTGTCATATACAATGAAATGTTCTTTTATATGCGTTCTGTTGTGGTTTGTTCTTGAACTATCCGACACTTTCCTTTACGGGGAAGTTACGGGTCGTTTCATTTGGTATCAGAGCTTTGGTTTACAAAGCTTAGAGAACAAGACACATTAGAACCATACGAAAGAATTCATCAAATATTGGATTAGTAATATCCAACGGGAATGACTCGTTAGAGATGGGATCAGTAGCATCCTAGAACGAGTGTGAAGGGTACATTTTTCAAATGAAAACAATTTTGTTTTGCAAATTTAAATCAACTATTCGTATTTGATTATTTGTTTATATTGATTTTGGATAATTCAGTATATAAAGAATTTGCATATACGCCTTGCAAACGTATATTCGAAGTTTTAATATACTGGATAGATATAGGACCGCACTCTAGGAGCCCAGAGATGTTCTGATGGTGGTTCGAAACATCATCAGCATTTATTTTCGAGTGACGAAGGTGTGATACCTATATATTTCCATTAGACTGGTGTGAGAACCAAAACCTATATATATAGCTAGGACACATTGTTGTGAATTGGCATCAAAAACATGATTTTTGTATATATATCAAATTATGAATTTGAGACTCTAATTCACTAATTGATTGATGTTTGCGTTGTTTGCCTATTTGTTTGCTAATTTTGAACCATTATGCCTAGTAGCATCAAATAATGAATTATATTGGAAATTGGTCGCATTTGCTTGTATGTACGTATACTTACATTGAACAGGTCATAGCAAGGAGGCTAGAGCAGAGAATAAAATTTGTTTGCCCGACAAATAGGTACATGTTTACTACATAATTTCCTGTTTTGTTTGGGTGATGATGATTTTATGAGCCTATTGGCTAGCCGCTTGGCTTTTTCTTTTTCTTTTTCTTTTTGAGATCTGAAGGACCGGGGAAGCTATTTGAAATTCCCCGATGCTCCCGGTGCAGGGGAGGTTATGGCGAAATTTTTCGAAAATTTAGGGTGTTAGCCAAATTTTTGAAAATTCTCAGAAACTAAAGAGTTGGAGAATGGAAGCCTGATCGATCGTAGGGCTGAATAATCAAACCACTTTCGACTTTGTTCCTTTTCGGGGACGAAAAGTTTTAAGTGGGGAAGATTGTAACAACCCGAAAATCTGGGCCAGTTTAAAATTTTTATTTTGGCAATTTTAGCGAATTTTAATTATTTAAAATGAATTATTTTAAATAATATCGACGAGAAATTTATTTTCAATATTCAATTCAACGTATATATATTATACGCGTCGTCGCTAGAATATAAATATTTATATATAATTATAAATAGAATTGAAAATGGCGCGGTAGTTCGATAATTCGATTTCAAACTTCAATTGAATGTACCGGGTGCAAAACAATCCGGATTTTAGTGAAACCAAAAATCTTAGGATCTAATTGATAATATCTTTCTATCGAATCCGAAAAATCAAGATTTCATATCGGGAATCAAAAGATATGTCCAGTTGAAAATTCTGAATAGTCGCTATGGAATTCAGGCCCTTAAAAATAGCAATTTTGCAAACGACCTCGGATTTCGACGAAACCAGTTTTGTTGGGTCCGTGATGTAAAGTTATTGCTAGGTTTCAAATTTCATAATTTTTCGAATCAATATGTGAGCGTGGCAAAGGAAAACGTGTTTTGACCATTTCAGTTGATTTTAATCGACTGGAAAATGGCCATTTTTCTAACGGTCTCGGAATTCGACGAAATTAGTTTTGTTAGGACCGTATCGTCAATACGAAGCTAGAAAATATTTTTCTGCAATTTTTAGTGTTAGTATGTGACCCCAGTAATTTGAAATGTACGTTTAAAAATTCAATATAGTGATTTAAATGTAAATTCAACGGAAACTGATTCAAACAGTCGAACCAATCTGCGATACATATCCCATTGTGTTCGGGATGGGGGTAATATGCTAGGGACGACAGTCGGTGAGTTTGATTCCGAGTTCGTATTAGAAAGCTACTTTTTAGAGAGATAAAGTAATTTAAATTTAATTATATATTATTTATATAATGGACCAAGCCCTTATTCTTCCTCCCCAAGCCGATTCAATACAGAAAAAAAAAGAAAAAGAAAAGAAAAGGGGAGAACGACGATGGACGTCGTGCCCTCCTCCAGGCGACGCCACCGCCGCTCAGGGCACCAAACCCCCCTGCTCCTCCCCTCACCTCTATCGATCTCGCCCTCCTCTCGACGCGATGTCGAACCACCCCTCCAACCGTGCCCTAACCCCGGCGCCCATCACCGCTTCCACCCCCGGAGCCAGGCGCCGCACCCCCCCTGTCCCTCGCCAGTCCCCAAGCCCAAACCCCCTCCGACCTTTGCCGACAGTCCTCAGACCAGCAGACTGGCGACCCCCAGCAAGCAACCCCCCCCCCCCTGTCGCCTCCTCGATTCGCACGATGAAACTGCCCCCTCGTTCGATAGAAACGGTGAGTCTTTATTTTCAGTTTTTACATATATTTCGATTTTATTTCAGTTTTAAAAATAGATTCCATTATAAAAAAATTCAGAACTGAAATATATATCTTTAGAATAATAAAAATATAGTTTTTCTATAGTTAGAGTAATAAAAATACAATCTTTCATATTGTAGGAAGATAAAAATACAATCTTTTATATTGTAGAGAGTTCAAAATATAATTTTTATCGTAGGTAAAGGTAGAAAATATAATTTTCATATTATATAGATGATAAAAATGTGATCTTTATATGGTAGGATATAAAAAGATGATATTTTTATGTAGCGAAAGACGACATCTTTAAAGTAGAAAAGGGAGAAATATTTATTTTTGAAAAGAAGAAATATTTGTATAGAAAGTAGCAAAGTAAAAATTCAATTTTTATATATTGAACACCATAGTAAAAATTCAATTTTTATATATTGAACACCATAGTAAAAATTCAATTTTTAAATTGAAGTGATAATAAAAATTCAATTTTTAAATTGAAGTGATAATAAAAATTCAATTTTTAAATTGAAGTGATAATAAAAATTCAATTTTTAAATTGAAGTGATAATAAAAATTTGATTTTTAAATTGAAAGTGAATAAATAAAAATATGATTTTTATTTTAAAAACATCAAAATATAAAAAGGTGTGATTTTTATACATGTAGTGGCTACGGGCAACGAAGATGATAAAAAGGCGGGAATGAAGAAGATTTCTATAAATGAAGTGCCGTGGAGCTAGGATAGCTATATGTGAGAATTTCTCACCTTTCAATTTCATTTTCTAGTTATATATATATACTAGGATGCAGACGGTGCTTAGTAGCACCCGACACAATCGTCCACAGACCATGGACTTGTTTGTTTGGTTGCATAGATTAGTTGGATATTTGATTTGAATTTGGTTGTTTGGTGAATTTGATTGATGTGTGAATGGCGTGGGCCTTCACTAGACCGGGGATAAGGCTAGGCCTTGTCCCGTTTCAAGTATCGTGCCGTTATGCCGCCGAAATTTTCTAAAATATGTTAGAAAAATAAAAATATCATTTTATTTAAAGAATGAACTGAATAGAAATTCATAGGTGGAATAAAATGTTTTATCGTTAAAAATATAATTTTTAACGTGAATGTGAATAAAATAAATATTCATTTACAAACCCGACGGTTTGTTTATGTACACCTATTTGAAGGACATTGATTGGGACGATAAATTTTACACATCGCCCAACTGCACGAATAAAATATTGGTTTGATTGTTTGAAACCCCACACGGGTGTTGGGATGAAATTTGAAGTTCACTCATCCTGATTGATTAAATATGTCGATCGATTGATTGACAGGCTGTTATAAGCGTTAGATATCTATATTTGATGCTTATACAGTGTAGTGCACTTTGGTTGATGGTTGATTATTTTTCAATGCTATTATACATGTGTTGTATGAAAATCCATATAATTAACTTTATATGGTAATTGATTGGGCCTCATTCCAGTTTTAAAATAGAAATATTTGAAATAGAAATATTCGAAATGGAATATTTGAAAATATCAATATATGAAGCCGTGTTGATTAGATTGACGCCATTTTGACGTGAACGATATTTATATCGATTTTATTCATTTTAAAATGAATATTAAAAAGTAATTTTGAAATCGAATATTTCGAAATGAATTGAAAACGATTTCGAAATGAATTGAATTGAAAACGATTTCGAAATGAATGGAATTGAAAACGATTTCGAAATGAATTGAATTGAAAACGATTTCGAAATGAATGGAATTGAAAACGATTTCGAAATGAATTGAATGGAAAACGATTTCGAAATGAATGGAATTGAAAACGATTTCGAAATGAATTGAATTGAAAACGATTTCGAAATGAATGGAATTGAAAACGATTTCGAAATGAATTGAATTGAAAACGAATTCGAATTGAATTGAAAGTGAATTGAAATGAATTCAAATTGAATTGAAATTTGAATTGAATAAGAATGAATTTTAGAACGAATTTATAAAGAAGAATTCAATTTTGATTTGAATTGAAAAGGAAGTTGAAATTGCTTTTGAAACGAATTTAAAACTATTTATATAATTCGTTTTAAATAGAAATCGACGAAGTGTATATTATATATATTATATATACAATATAATGGCCTGAATAGAACGTGCCGCGCCGCGGCAGTTCGTGAATTTCGACCATTTATTTCAAACGGACATTACGGGAGATCCGACCGTCGGATTCTCCTGAAACCGGAACCGTTGGGTTCGTATCGAAAAGAGCTTTCTAACGAATATTAGAAATTTGAAATCTAACGGTTGGATTTGGAATTATGTCCAAATCAAATTTGAAAAAGGTCGCTGTAAGTGCAGTTCGATGGCCATTGATGGAAATCGACTGTACAGGCCTTGATAAAATTATTAAAAATAGTAATAATTTGTGTAAAATCATAAGAAATGATTTGTGAAGATTTGGGATGAAAAACTTCATGTTTGAAAAGATAAAAATAGATTTTTATCGAAATGAACTAGTTTTGAACTAGAAATATAATTCTATTTATTTTTAAATAAATAAATTGAATTTAAAAAGGGTTTTAAAAATAACCAGAATATCCAATGATTGCATTGGAGTGGATTTGAATCGAAATTGTCTTCGGAATATTTCGATGTTGGAATTCGTGATTATACAGATGTTGTTATGGAAATTTGAAAGATATATATTTATATCGTTATTTCCAATACGACATTTGTTAGTCGTAGAATTCGATATTGAATATAAGCCGATATATTTTCTATTCAGAGCCTTGTATTGAATATCGAATGTGATTTGGGTTTGTCGTGAGTGGTGTCTTCACTAACACTGTTCTTGAACCCAATTGAGAAAAGATTAAATCTTTTTATTTAGATTTAATGAAGTGTACCAATTAAATAATATTTAATTGGAATTGAATTGATATTGATTTTTGGGTTTATCGTGAACAGTGTTTTAAATAACACTTGTTCTTTAACCCGATAATTAATGAATGTGATTTTGGGTTTATCGTGAACCGTGTTTTAAATGACACTGATTCTTTAACCCAGTTAACGATTAAAACTAAGTGGAGTTTTAATGAATCTTTAATTAGATTGAAAGAATCGAGAATGGAGTATCACCAGTTTTGCTCCAGGCGATAGTTAAATCTTTAATTAGATTTGAACGTGAAATGGTAATTGAATTTACCGATAACACTGTGGTGTTAGATATGAGGTATTACCAGTTTTACTTCATGGGATAAATAGGTTGGGATTGGGAAATTAAAACAAAAGATCACTTCGGTAAGGTTCGTTAATCCCGACTAGTTGAATCGAAATTCAAAAGGAGATTAAAGAATAAATTTTAAAGGATTTATCTTTGATAAAATTAATGGGAACCTTTCCCAATGAATGTGAAATTTAGAAACTAACTGTCGGTTAGCTAAGCAGAATGGTTTTCTGGATATTGATCTGATGTTGGTTTCGGCCTTCGGGGTTAATATTTGGGGAATTATTCTCTTGATTAATTTACGGTTAGTGACTGATGAATTGGAATGAGGCGTATGTTGTGTTTGTGTAACACTTATTTAAAATAATACGCGAGGTATTCGGAAAGACCGGGTTTATCCCATTCTGAATAACTGATACGACGATAAGTCGAAGATGAAGACGATGGTCGAAGACCGGAAGTCTTCACGTCGTTTGGGTAATTACTGATGATCTTGATTGGGCTGTACACCCAAGAAGATGGAAACAGTTAGTGATCGTCCAGACGTACTTGGAGATCGATGGATATGCGGGGTACTAGGTGCCTCCGGTTTCGTTCAGCCCCAGAACGGACTTGTAAATGGACTGTGTGTCTGACATTGGATTTTAGTCTGTGTGATTGATTTCTATTAAATATATATCTGTTTGGCGGCGGAGAATTTATTCTCTTGCTTAACGCCCTTCTCTGAGACGTACGAGCTCAGGGGTTATATATTGATGGATATCAAACGCATGGAGTGAATTGCCTGTGTGGCATGCCTAAGTGGCAATTGATCGAGACTTCTGTTGAAAAGCAAAGTCTGGTGGTGATGATCAAAGCACGGCCTTTGTGGCGTAGCTTTGTGTAACGTTTACTTCGCGTGTTTCACACCCGGTATGAACCAAAAACGGGAGAGGACGTCAGGGAGGGCATGCGTTTCTTTCTAGCTAGAAGTGGCGTCAGTGGTTTTACACGCCCTGACGAGTTTGACTTATGTGGTTGTTGCTGTTGCGAGGCGCCTCGGATTGATCGGTCGTTCTCGAACCGATGGAGTCATTTAGTTGGCTCGTTTACGCCCCATAGGGCGGAGAAATGCATGTTCAGGGTTTAAGTTTAATCCACATCGGTGGACAGGCCCTGAGGATCCAAGGGCCCACCTGAGTCTGGGTCCTGTGGCTTGGGCTAGAGAGTCACGAATCGGTTGAGGACTATCTTTTGCCTCGGTTCATAGACGGAAATCCAATTTCCAAATACGGGACTTTGCGGTTTTATTTGTAGAGCCTAGTATGGCGACATAGTGGGATGGGGCGCTCATGCCGCCTATGATTGATACTTATGATTTGAAGTTGTTTTATACACTATGCACTTATAATAGTATCAAACGATTTGTTTTCAACGTATCAAGCATTCTTTGGCTGTTATAAGGGAAAACCCTATCCTCGGCTGCGTTACATTGTGTGATGGGACCTGGGTCTTATAACAGCTTCATTTATCTTTATTTAGCATTGCGCTGTTTGTTTTATGCACTGGTATTCTTGGGAGGAAACCCGTTCCGTGTTATACGGCGTGGTCCCTTGATTTACCTAATGATTTAAAATAAAAATTAATAACTGTTTTAGTTCTCACACCAGTCACATGACTGACCTGGAGTTTATTGTTTTAACCTAAACTCTGGGTGCCCTTATTTTGACACGGGCAGCTAGTAGTTTCGGTTTTGCAGATTTATATTCACAGGATCCTGGTTTACAGCTGGAATGATATCCGGAAAGCTTTGTATCCGTATATCTCTTCTAGTTGTGTATTTTATTATTTTCCGCTGCGATGTATTTAAATGTAATTTAAATCTCTGATATTTCTGTGTAATATTCATTCATTTATACTCTGTATATTCTTGTAATCTGATGCATTGTTGTCATATACAATGAAATGTTCTTTTATATGCGTTCTGTTGTGGTTTGTTCTCGAACTATCCGACACTTTCCTTTACGGGGAAGTTACGGGTCGTTTCATGCGCCTCTTTCGAAGGGGATAACTCGAGGTAGGAGCGACGGTGGTGGGTGCTCCAGGTACGGATTTGAATAGCTTGGAGGGATCTACAAAAAGTTCAACTGGGCCATGGTGTTTCGGTGCGTGTAGGAGGAGGAATCGAGGGAGGAAGGTTTGAAGCCTCGTCGTCGTCGATCAGCTGTTATTTGGGGAGAGAGAGAAATGAACGTTGACCAATGATATTTTTTTATATTTATAAATTTTAAAAATATGAAAATACCCCTTGTCACACACGAACACCAATTCAAACCCAACGACTGTCGTCCCTAGCTAAATACCCTCATTCCGAACAAAATGGGATAGGTTTCGTAGGCCCATTCGACTGTTTCAGTCAGTTTTCCTTCAAATTAAAATATAAAACATTCAATATTTAATTTGAACGTACATTTCAATTTGTCAGGGCCACAAACTGATTCTAAAAATTCCAGAAAAATAAATCTAGCTATGTTTTGACGATACGGTCCCAACAAAACTAGTTTTGTCGAATTCTGAGACCGTTTGAAAAATGGCCATATTCTGGTCGATCCAATTTAACTATAATTGATCAAAACACATTTTCCATTGCCACGCTCACATACTAGCTTCAAAAATTATGAAATTTGAAACCTAGCCATAACTTCACATCCCGGATACAACAAAAGTGGTTTCGTCGAATTCCGAGGTCGTATGCAAAATGTCTATTTTCAAAGTCGATATATTCTCTATAGCGACCTTCCTGAAAATTCATTTGGCCATAACTTTTGATTCCCGCGATGAAACTTCGATTTTTCAGATTCGTTGGAAAGATATTCACTAACAGATTTAAATATTTTTGGTTTCACTCAAATCCGTTTTGTTTTGCACCCGGTACAGTCAGTCAAAGTTTGAATTCAAATTTTGAAACTGCCACGCCATTTCAGGCCTTGTTTATAATTCAAATTAATTATATTCATTTTTAACATCGATTCAAACTACCTTTTCGTCGTTATTATTTAAAATATTTATTTTAAATATTTAAAATCCACTATTTTAGCCAATTTAAAATTTTTAAACTAGTTCAGATTTTACGGGTTGTTACAGTAAATTATTTCATTTACCTTTTTTTTGAAACATACCATGTCGACCCATCGTATTCGAGTGTTTATAAACTCCTGCCGATACAGTGGATCAAACTGATCGATCAGAACCCATTAACAACTCGACTAATAAATCTACACAATTTAAAACCATTTTATAAAATCTACACATACGCTCTCTCGTATATACACTCAACTCAATCTAGGGTATTACTAACCCCATCTCTACTGAGTCATGCCACAGAGCCAAGGTAATACTTAACCTTAAGCTCTGATACCAACTATAACGTCCCAAAAAAAGTCGATCTTGATTATCCGATATACAACACATATCAAACATCCAAGGATCGAAAATACCGGTAGTTAATGAAAGAAATTAGAGGGTGAGAAGAGATAGCATAGAAACTTAGAACAGAAGAAGAAGAAGAACAACACAACATCAGAGTAACACGAACCTCACAATGGAACGAATAACATGTAATATATAACATAACTTTAAAATATAAATTTGTACTTGAATATACATATCATTTCCAAAGTACAACACCTACAACACAGCGGAAATAACCATAGCTATATAATTCTGAAGCCTCCTGCTCCAGCTTTCCAAATATATTTGTAAATCCCGACTACTTGACTGCCCGTACAAATTGGGTGTGAAAACCCGTAACTTCCCCGTAAAGGAAAGCGTCGGATAGTTCGAGAACAAACCACAACAAAACCCATACAGAAGAACATTTCATTGTATTTACAACAATGCATCAGATTACAAGAATATACAGAGTATAAACAAATAAATATTACACAGAAATATCAGAGATTTAAATTACATTTAAATACATAGCAGCGGAAAATAATACAATACACAACTAGAAGTAGATATACGGATACAAAGCTTTCCGGATATCATTCCAGCTGTAAACCAAGATCCTGTGAATAAAAATCTGCAAAACCAAAACTACTAGCTGCCCGTGTCAAAATAAGGGCACCCAGAGTTTAGGTTAAAACAATAAACTCCAGGTCAGTCATGTGACTGGTGTGAGAACTAAAACAGTTATTAATCTTTATTTTCAAAGGTAAATCAAGGGACCACGCCGTATAACACGGAACGGGTTTCCTCCCAAGAATACCAGTGCATAAAACAAACAGCGCAATGCTAAATAAAGAAAAATGAAGCTGTTATAAGACCCAGGTCCCATCACACAATGCAACGCAGCCGAGGATAGGGTTTTCCCTTATAACAGCCAAAGAATGCTGGATACGTTTAAAACAAATCATTTGATACTATTATAAGTGCATAGTGTATAAAACAACTTCAAATCATAAGTATCAATCATAGGCGGCATGAGCGCCCCATCCCACTATGTCGCCATATATAGGATTACAACAAAAACCGCAAATGTCACGTATTTGGAAATTGGATTTCCGTCTATGAACCGAGGCAAAAGATAGTCCTCAACCGTTTTCGTGACTCTCTAGCCCGAGCCACAGGGTCAGAGCGCATCGACCCTTGGATCGTCAGGGCCGGTCCACCGATGTGGATTAAAATGCCTGAACACTACGTTTCCCCACCCTATGGGGTGTAAGTCTGGTCCGTCAGCCGACCAGAATGCATCGGCCGAAACCGATATAACCGAGGCGCCTCGCAACAGCAACAACCACATAAGTCAAACTCGTCAGGGCGTGTAAAACCACTGACGCCACTTCTAACTAGAAAGAAACGCAAGTCCTCCCTGAGGTCCGTCTCCCGTTTTTGGTTCATACCTGGTGTGAAACACGCGAGGTAAACGTTACACAAAGCTACGCCACAAAGGCCGTGCTTTGATCATCACCACAAGACTTTGCTTTTCAACAGAAGCCTTGATCATTTGCATCTTAGCATGCCACACAGGCAAACCATCCTATGCAACCGATATCAGTCACACAGAATGAAATCCGATGTCAGACACACAGTCCATTTACAAGTCCGTTCTGGGTCTGAACGAAACCGGAGGCACCTAGTACCCCGCATATCCATCGATCTCCAAGTACGTCTGGACGATCACTAACTGTTTCCATCTTCTTGGGTGTACAGCCCAATCAAGATCATCAGTTATCACCCAAACGACGTGAAGACCTCCGGTCTTCGACCATCGTCTTCATCTTCGACTTATCGTCGTATCAGTTATTCAGAATGGGATAAACCCGGTCTTTCCAAATAACTCGCGTATATATTATAAAAGTGTTACACAAACACAACATACGCCTCATTCCAATTCATTAGTCACTAACCGTAAATTAATCAAGAGAATAATTCCCCAAATATTAACCCCGAAGGCCGAAACCAACATCAGATCAATATCCAGAAAACCATTCTGTTTGGCTAACCGACAGTCAATTTCTAAATTTCACATTCATAGGGAAAGGTTCCCATTAATTTTATCAAAGATAAATTCTTGAATTTATTCTTTAATCTATTTTTGAATATCAATTCAAACTAGTCGGGATTAGCGAACCTTACCGAAGTAATCATTTGTTTTCATTTCCCAATCCCAACCTATTCATCCCATGAAGTAAAACTGGTAATACTTCATATCTAACACCACAGTGTTATCGGTAACTTCAATTACCATTTCGCGTTCAAATCTAATTAAAGATTTAACTAACGCCTGGAGCAAAACTGGTGATACTCCATTTCGATTATTTCAATCTAATTAAAGATTCATTAAAACTCCACTTAGTTTTAATCTTTGACTGGGTTAAAGAATCAGTGTCATTTAAAAACACGGTTCACGATAAACCCCAAAATCACATTCATTAATCATCGGGTTAAAGAACGAGTGTTATTTAAAACACTGTCCACGATAAACCCAAAAATCAATATCGATTCAATTCCAATTAAATATTATTTAATTGGTACACTTCATTAAATCTAAATAAAAAGATTTAATCTTTTCTCAACTGGGTTCAAGAACAGTGTTAGTGAAGACACCATTCACGACAAACCCAAATCACATTCGATATTCAATACAAGGCTCTGAATAGAAAATATATCGGCTTATATTCAATATCGAATTCTACGACTAACAAATGCCGTATTGGAAATAACGATATAAATATATATCTTTCAAATTTCCATAACAACACCTGTATAATCACGAATTCCAACATCGAAATATTCCGAAGACAATTTCGATTCAAATCCCCTCCAATGCAATCATTGGATATTCTGGTTATTTTCAAAACCCTTTTTAAATTCAATTTATTTATTTAAAAATAAATAGAATTATAATTCTAGTTCAAAACTAGTTCATTTCGATAAAAATCTATTTTTATCTTTTCAAATATGGAGTTTTTCATCCCAAACCTTTCTAAATCATTTCTTATGATTTTACACAAATTATTGCTATTTTTAATAATTTTATCAAGGCCCGTACAGTCGATTTCCATCAACGGCCATCGAACTGCACTTACAGCGACCTTTTTCGAATTTGATTTGGACATAATTCCAAATCCAACCGTTAGATTTCAAATTTCTAATATTCGTTAGAAAGCTCTTTTCGATACGAACCCAACGGTTCCGGTTTTAGGAGAATCCGACGTTCGGATCTCCCGTAATGTCCGTTTGAAATAAATGGTCGAAATTCGCGAACTGCCGCGGCGCGGCGCGTTCTATTCAGGCCATTATATTATATATAATATATATAATATATATTTCGTCGATTTCTATTTAAAACGAATTATATAAATAGTTTTAAAATTCGTTTCAAAATCTATTTCAACTTTCTTTTCAATTCAAATCAAAATTGAATTCTTCTTTATAAATTCGTTTTAAAATTCATTTCTATTCAATTCAAATTTCAATTCAATTTGAATTCATTTCAATTCACTTTCGATTCAATTTGAATTCGTTTTCAATTCAATTCATTTCGAAATCGTTTTCAATTCAATTCATTTCGAAATCGTTTAAAATCGATATAAATATCGTTCACGTCAAAATGGCGTCAATCTAATCAACACGGCTTCATAAATTTCTATTTTCAAATATTCTATTTCAAATATTTCTTTTTCAAAATAGTTGTTATTATCAAAATATTTCGTTCAACACATGACCAATCTCAATGGATGAGTACTGTCAACAAATGAACTTTTATTTTATAATATTCTTTATTTTTCAAATTGGAATGAGGCCCAATCAATTACCATATAAAGTTAATTATATGGATTTTCATACAACACATGTATATCATAGCATTGAAAAATAATCAACCATCAACCAAAGTGCACTACACTGTATAAGCATCAAATATAGATACTCAACGCTTATAACAGCCTGTCAATCAATCGATCGACATATTTTATCAATCAGGATGAGTGGACTTCAAATTTCATCCTAACACCCGTGTGGGGTTTCAAACAATCAAACACATATTTTATTTGTGCAGTTGGGCGATGTGTGAAATTTATCGACCCAATCAACGTCATTCAAATAGGTGTACATAAACAAACCGTCTGGTTTGTAAATGAATATTTATTTATTCACATTCACGTTAAAAATTATATTTTTAACGATAACACATTTTATTTTAACATATGAATTTCTATTCAGTTCATTCTTTAAATAAAATGCTATTTTTATTTTTCTAACTTATTTTAGAAAATTTCGGTGGCATAACGGCACGATACTAGAAACGGGACGAGGCCTAGCCTTGTCCCCGGTCTAGTGAAGGCCCACGCCATTCACTCATCAATCAAATCAATTTCATTATGCAAACCACAAGATTTGGAGTAAGGGTCTAACCTAGCCTTACTCCTTCGCCTTATAACGGCGCACGTCTAATCCTAACCAATTCATCGATTCGATTTTTCATACCACAAATCATATTCAAACCAATATCGCAATCAATCACCAATCAATCAAACAAACAAGTCCATGGTCTGTGGACGATTGTGTCGGGTGCTACTAAGCACCGTCTGCATCCTAGTATATATATAACTAGAAAAGAAATAGAAAGGTGAGAAATTCTCACCGATAGCTATCCTAGCTCCACGGCACTTCATTGATAGAAATCTTCGTCATTTCGCCTTTTTGTCACCTTCGTTGCCCAAGGCCACTATATATATAAAAATCGAATTTTTACTTCAAAGTTCAATATATAAAAATCGAATTTTTATTTCAAAGTTCAATATATAAAAATCGAATTTTTATTTCAAAGTTCAATATATAAAAATCGAATTTTTATTTCAAAGTTCAATATATAAAAATCGAATTTTTATTTCAAAGTTCAATATATAAAAATTCTATTTTTCTTATTCTTATGATGCAACTATTATATTTTTATTGCTTTAAAAATACAAGAATCATACCTTACTATTTCTACTTAACAAAAATTCCATCTTTTCTGTTTTTTAAAAATATGATCTTTATTTTCAAGTCCAAAATTTTTCTATTAAAAGATCAAACCTTTTTCTTATTTCAAAGTTAAAAATAAAAATCATTACCTTTTCCTTTTCAAACCAGTTTTTATTTTCTTTTCAAAACAGTTTTTAAAACTCTTTTATAAAAATGCAGTTTTTTCTTTCTCTTTTTAAAAATAAATCAGTTTATACTTTTAAAAACAAAATCAGTTTATACTTTTAAAAACAAAATCAGTTTATACTTTTAAAAACAAAATCAGTTTATACTTTTAAAAATATCAGTTTTATACTTTTTAAAAATATTCAGTTTTCTTTTTATTAAAAACAAAAATCAGTATTTAAACTTATTAATAAAAACAGAAATAACATATTAATAAAATCAGTATTTAAACTTATTAATAAAAACAGTATATATTTATTTTTTTTTCTTAAATTCTGTTTTATAAAATAAAAATAAGACAATAAAATAAAATAAAAAGAATCGCTTACAGGGGGGCTCGTCCTCGTCGCCGGAAGTGGAGGGAGGGCGCAGGGGGTCGGGAGCCTCGGAGACGGCGTTGGCAGGCCGGAGGCGGCGGCTTCGAGCTGACCTAGGCCTGGGGGGGCGTCGTGGGGCTTCGAGTGCTTTGGCTGCGGAGGAGGGAGAAGCGAGAGGGGGAAGGGAAGGAGGGGGGATCGGAGAACAGGAGGTGGGGGCGGTGAATGACGGCGGCGCCAGGAGGGTGGTTCCCCGTCCGTCGATTTTCCCTCTTTCTTCTTTTTTTTTTTTTTTTTCTTTTGAACCTGACGAATGTTAGAAAAAGGGGGGGGCAGACGGTTAAAGGGGGAGGAGATAGGATTTTAAGATTTTTTTTTTATATTTATTTAATTATTAATTATTTAATTTGCAAAGAGTTGACTTTTACATATGACCTCGGAACGAGGCCCACCGCCTGTCGCCCATAACGTTCTACCCCCATTCCGAACACAATGAGATATATATCGCAAGCTGATTCGACTGTTTGAATCAGTTTCCGTTTAATTTACATTTAAATCACTATATTGAATTTTAAACGTACATTTCAAATTACCGGGGTCACATACTAACTTTAAAATTTTCAGATAAATATTTTCTAGCTTCGTATTGACGATACGGTCCTAACAAAACTAGTTTCGTCAAATCCTGAGACCGTTTGAGAAATGGCCAATTTCCAGTCGATTAAAATCCACTGAAAATGGTCAAACGCATTTTCCTTTGCCACGCTCACATATTGATTCGAAAAATTATGAAATTTGGAATCTAGCAATAACTTAACATCACGGACCCAACAAAACTGGTTTCGTCGAAATCCGAGGTCATTTGCAAAATGTCCATTTTTAAGGGCCTGAATTCCATAGCGACTATTCAGAATTTTCAACTGGACATATCTTTTGATTCCCGCTACGAACTTTGGATTTTTCGGATTCGTTGGAAAGATATTCACTATTAGATTCCATTATTTTTGGTTTCACTAAAATCCGGATTGTTTTGCTCCCGGTATATTCAATTGAAGTTTGAAATCGAATTATCGAACTACCGCGCCATTTTCAATTCTATTTATAATTATATATAAATATTTATATTCTAACGACGACGCGTATAATATATACGTCGATTTATATTCAAAATAAATTTCTCGTCGATATTATTTAAAATAATCCATTTTAAATAATCAAAATTCGCCAAAATTGCCAAAATAAAAATTTTAAACTGGCCCAGATTTTCCGGGTTGTTACAATCTCCCCCACTTAAAACTTTTCGTCCCCGAAAAGGAACAAAGTCGAAAGTGGTTTGATTAATCAACTCTACTTTCAATTTGGCTTCCATTCTCCAACTTTTCAGTTTCTGAGAATTTTCAAAACTTCAAAAATTTGGCTAACACCCTAAATTTTTGAAAAATTTCGCCATAATCTCCCCTGCACCGGGAGCATCGGGGAATTTCAAATAGCTTCCCCGGTCCTTCAGATCTCAAAAAGAAAAAGAAAAAGCCAAGCGGCTAGCCAATAGGCTCACAAAATCATCATCACCCAAACAAAACAGGAAATTATGTAGTAAACATGTACCTATTTGTCGGGCAAACAAATTTTATTCTCTGGCTCTAGCCTCCTTGCTATGACCTGTTCAATGATATATATGCATATGCAAGCAAATGCGACTAATTTTCAATACAATTCAATATTTGATTCAATTAGGCTTAATGGTTCAAAATTTAGCCAACAACTAAATAAGCAACACAAACATCAATCAATTAGTGAATTTAACGTTCCAAATTGATAATTTTGATATATATACAAAAATCGTGTTTTTGATGCCAATTCACAACAAAGTGTTCTAGCTATATAAGATTTGGTTCTCACACCAGCCTAATGGAAATATATAGATATCACACTTTCGTTACTCGAAAATAAATGCTGGTGATGGTATACTTCATCATCAGGACCATGTCCGGGCGACTAGAGTGCGACTCTATATCTATCCAATATATTAAAACTTCGAATACACGCGGATCAGACGTATACGCAAAATCTATATATACTGGATTGTCCACATCAATTTAAATAGATAATCAAATACGAATAATTGATTTAAATTTTCAAAACAAAAATTTGTTTTCATTTTCAAAAATATACTCTTCACACTCGTTCTAGGATACTACTGATCCTATCTCTAACGAGTCATTCTAGTTGGACATTACTAATCCAATATCTGATGAATTCTTTCGTACGGTTCTAATGTGCCTTGTTCTCTGCTTTGTAAACCAAAGCTCTGATACCAACTGTGAAAACCCGTAACTTCCCCGTAAAGGAAAGCGTCGGATAGTTCGAGAACAAACCACAACAAAACCCATACAGAAGAACATTTCATTGTATTTACAACAATGCATCAGATTACAAAAATATACAGAGTATAAACAAATAAATATTACACAGAAATATCAGAGATTTAAATTACATTTAAATACATAGCAGCGGAAAATAATACAATACACAACTAGAAGTAGATATACGGATACAAAGCTTTCCGGATATCATTCCAGCTGTAAACCAGGATCCTGTGAATAAAAATCTACAAAACCAAAACTACTAGCTGCCCGTGTCAAAATAAGGGCACCCAGAGTTTAGGTTAAAACAATAAACTCCAGGTCAGTCATGTGACTGGTGTGAGAACTAAAACAGTTATTAATCTTTATTTTCAAAGGTAAATCAAGGGACCACGCCGTATAACACGGAACGGGTTTCCTCCCAAGAATACCAGTGCATAAAACAAACAGCGCAATGCTAAATAAAGAAAAATGAAGCTGTTATAAGACCCAGGTCCCATCACACAATGCAACGCAGCCGAGGATAGGGTTTTCCCTTATAACAGCCAAAGAATGCTGGATACGTTTAAAACAAATCATTTGATACTATTATAAGTGCATAGTGTATAAAACAACTTCAAATCATAAGTATCAATCATAGGCGGCATGAGCGCCCCATCCCACTATGTCGCCATATATAGGATTACAACAAAAACCGCAAATGTCACGTATTTGGAAATTGGATTTCCGTCTATGAACCGAGGCAAAAGATAGTCCTCAACCGTTTTCGTGACTCTCTAGCCCGAGCCACAGGGTCAGAGCGCATCGACCCTTGGATCGTCAGGGCCGGTCCACCGATGTGGATTAAAATGCCTGAACACTACGTTTCCCCACCCTATGGGGTGTAAGTCTGGTCCGTCAGCCGACCAGAATGCATCGGCCGAAACCGATATAACCGAGGCGCCTCGCAACAGCAACAACCACATAAGTCAAACTCGTCAGGGCGTGTAAAACCACTGACGCCACTTCTAACTAGAAAGAAACGCAAGTCCTCCCTGAGGTCCGTCTCCCGTTTTTGGTTCATACCTGGTGTGAAACACGCGAGGTAAACGTTACACAAAGCTACGCCACAAAGGCCGTGCTTTGATCATCACCACAAGACTTTGCTTTTCAACAGAAGCCTTGATCATTTGCATCTTAGCATGCCACACAGGCAAACCATCCTATGCAACCGATATCAGTCACACAGAATGAAATCCGATGTCAGACACACAGTCCATTTACAAGTCCGTTCTGGGTCTGAACGAAACCGGAGGCACCTAGTACCCCGCATATCCATCGATCTCCAAGTACGTCTGGACGATCACTAACTGTTTCCATCTTCTTGGGTGTACAGCCCAATCAAGATCATCAGTTATCACCCAAACGACGTGAAGACCTCCGGTCTTCGACCATCGTCTTCATCTTCGACTTATCGTCGTATCAGTTATTCAGAATGGGATAAACCCGGTCTTTCCGAATAACTCGCGTATATATTATAAAAGTGTTACACAAACACAACATACGCCTCATTCCAATTCATTAGTCACTAACCGTAAATTAATCAAGAGAATAATTCCCCAAATATTAACCCCGAAGGCCGAAACCAACATCAGATCAATATCCAGAAAACCATTCTGTTTGGCTAACCGACAGTCAATTTCTAAATTTCACATTCATAGGGAAAGGTTCCCATTAATTTTATCAAAGATAAATTCTTGAATTTATTCTTTAATCTATTTTTGAATATCAATTCAAACTAGTCGGGATTAGCGAACCTTACCGAAGTAATCATTTGTTTTCATTTCCCAATCCCAACCTATTCATCCCATGAAGTAAAACTGGTAATACTTCATATCTAACACCACAGTGTTATCGGTAACTTCAATTACCATTTCGCGTTCAAATCTAATTAAAGATTTAACTAACGCCTGGAGCAAAACTGGTGATACTCCATTTCGATTATTTCAATCTAATTAAAGATTCATTAAAACTCCACTTAGTTTTAATCTTTGACTGGGTTAAAGAATCAGTGTCATTTAAAAACACGGTTCACGATAAACCCCAAAATCACATTCATTAATCATCGGGTTAAAGAACGAGTGTTATTTAAAACACTGTCCACGATAAACCCAAAAATCAATATCGATTCAATTCCAATTAAATATTATTTAATTGGTACACTTCATTAAATCTAAATAAAAAGATTTAATCTTTTCTCAACTGGGTTCAAGAACAGTGTTAGTGAAGACACCATTCACGACAAACCCAAATCACATTCGATATTCAATACAAGGCTCTGAATAGAAAATATATCGGCTTATATTCAATATCGAATTCTACGACTAACAAATGCCGTATTGGAAATAACGATATAAATATATATCTTTCAAATTTCCATAACAACACCTGTATAATCACGAATTCCAACATCGAAATATTCCGAAGACAATTTCGATTCAAATCCCCTCCAATGCAATCATTGGATATTCTGGTTATTTTCAAAACCCTTTTTAAATTCAATTTATTTATTTAAAAATAAATAGAATTATAATTCTAGTTCAAAACTAGTTCATTTCGATAAAAATCTATTTTTATCTTTTCAAATATGGAGTTTTTCATCCCAAACCTTTCTAAATCATTTCTTATGATTTTACACAAATTATTGCTATTTTTAATAATTTTATCAAGGCCCGTACAGTCGATTTCCATCAACGGCCATCGAACTGCACTTACAGCGACCTTTTTCGAATTCGATTTGGACATAATTCCAAATCCAACCGTTAGATTTCAAATTTCTAATATTCGTTAGAAAGCTCTTTTCGATACGAACCCAACGGTTCCGGTTTTAGGAGAATCCGACGGTCGGATCTCCCGTAATGTCCGTTTGAAATAAATGGTCGAAATTCGCGAACTGCCGCGGCGCGGCGCGTTCTATTCAGGCCATTATATTATATATAATATATATAATATATATTTCGTCGATTTCTATTTAAAACGAATTATATAAATAGTTTTAAAATTCGTTTCAAAATCTATTTCAACTTTCTTTTCAATTCAAATCAAAATTGAATTCTTCTTTATAAATTCGTTTTAAAATTCATTTCTATTCAATTCAAATTTCAATTCAATTTGAATTCATTTCAATTCACTTTCGATTCAATTTGAATTCGTTTTCAATTCAATTCATTTCGAAATCGTTTTCAATTCAATTCATTTCGAAATCGTTTAAAATCGATATAAATATCGTTCACGTCAAAATGGCGTCAATCTAATCAACACGGCTTCATAAATTTCTATTTTCAAATATTCTATTTCAAATATTTCTTTTTCAAAATAGTTGTTATTATCAAAATATTTCGTTCAACACATGACCAATCTCAATGGATGAGTACTGTCAACAAATGAACTTTTATTTTATAATATTCTTTATTTTTCAAATTGGAATGAGGCCCAATCAATTACCATATAAAGTTAATTATATGGATTTTCATACAACACATGTATATCATAGCATTGAAAAATAATCAACCATCAACCAAAGTGCACTACACTGTATAAGCATCAAATATAGATACTCAACGCTTATAACAGCCTGTCAATCAATCGATCGACATATTTTATCAATCAGGATGAGTGGACTTCAAATTTCATCCTAACACCCGTGTGGGGTTTCAAACAATCAAACACATATTTTATTTGTGCAGTTGGGCGATGTGTGAAATTTATCGACCCAATCAACGTCATTCAAATAGGTGTACATAAACAAACCGTCTGGTTTGTAAATGAATATTTATTTATTCACATTCACGTTAAAAATTATATTTTTAACGATAACACATTTTATTTTAACATATGAATTTCTATTCAGTTCATTCTTTAAATAAAATGCTATTTTTATTTTTCTAACTTATTTTAGAAAATTTCGGTGGCATAACGGCACGATACTAGAAACGGGACGAGGCCTAGCCTTGTCCCCGGTCTAGTGAAGGCCCACGCCATTCACTCATCAATCAAATCAATTTCATTATGCAAACCACAAGATTTGGAGTAAGGGTCTAACCTAGCCTTACTCCTTCGCCTTATAACGGCGCACGTCTAATCCTAACCAATTCATCGATTCGATTTTTCATACCACAAATCATATTCAAACCAATATCGCAATCAATCACCAATCAATCAAACAAACAAGTCCATGGTCTGTGGACGATTGTGTCGGGTGCTACTAAGCACCGTCTGCATCCTAGTATATATATAACTAGAAAAGAAATAGAAAGGTGAGAAATTCTCACCGATAGCTATCCTAGCTCCACGGCACTTCATTGATAGAAATCTTCGTCGTTTCGCCTTTTTGTCACCTTCGTTGCCCAAGGCCACTATATATATAAAAATCGAATTTTTACTTCAAAGTTCAATATATAAAAATCGAATTTTTATTTCAAAGTTCAATATATAAAAATCGAATTTTTATTTCAAAGTTCAATATATAAAAATCGAATTTTTATTTCAAAGTTCAATATATAAAAATCGAATTTTTATTTCAAAGTTCAATATATAAAAATTCTATTTTTCTTATTCTTATGATGCAACTATTATATTTTTATTGCTTTAAAAATACAAGAATCATACCTTACTATTTCTACTTAACAAAAATTCCATCTTTTCTGTTTTTTAAAAATATGATCTTTATTTTCAAGTCCAAAATTTTTCTATTAAAAGATCAAACCTTTTTCTTATTTCAAAGTTAAAAATAAAAATCATTTCCTTTTCCTTTTCAAACCAGTTTTTATTTTCTTTTCAAAACAGTTTTTAAAACTCTTTTATAAAAATGCAGTTTTTTCTTTCTCTTTTTAAAAATAAATCAGTTTATACTTTTAAAAACAAAATCAGTTTATACTTTTAAAAACAAAATCAGTTTATACTTTTAAAAACAAAATCAGTTTATACTTTTAAAAATATCAGTTTTATACTTTTTAAAAATATTCAGTTTTCTTTTTATTAAAAACAAAAATCAGTATTTAAACTTATTAATAAAAACAGAAATAACATATTAATAAAGTCAGTATTTAAACTTATTAATAAAAACAGTATATATTTATTTTTTTTCTTAAATTCTGTTTTATAAAATAAAAATAAGACAATAAAATAAAATAAAAAGAATCGCTTACAGGGGGGCTCGTCCTCGTCGCCGGAAGTGGAGGGAGGGCGCAGGGGGTCGGGAGCCTCGGAGACGGCGTTGGCAGGCCGGAGGCGGCGGCTTCGAGCTGACCTAGGCCTGGGGGGGCGTCGTGGGGCTTCGGGTGCTTTGGCTGCGGAGGAGGGAGAAGCGAGAGGGGGAAGGGAAGGAGGGGGGATCGGAGAACAGGAGGTGTGGGCGGTGAATGACGGCGGCGCCAGGAGGGTGGTTCCCCGTCCGTCGATTTTCCCTCTTTCTTCTTTTTTTTTTTTTTTCTTTTGAACCTGACGAATGTTAGAAAAGGGGGGGGGCCAGACGGTTAAAGGGGGAGGAGATAGGATTTTAAGATTTTTTTTTTTATATATTTATTTAATTATTAATTATTTAATTTGCAAAGAGTTGACTTTTACATATGACCTCGGAACGAGGCCCACCGCCTGTCGCCCATAACGTTCTACCCCCATTCCGAACACAATGAGATATATATCGCAAGCTGATTCGACTGTTTGAATCAGTTTCCGTTTAATTTACATTTAAATCACTATATTGAATTTTAAACGTACATTTCAAATTACCGGGGTCACATACTAACTTTAAAAATTTCAGATAAATATTTTCTAGCTTCGTATTGACGATACGGTCCTAACAAAACTAGTTTCGTCAAATCCTGAGACCGTTTGAGAAATGGCCAATTTCCAGTCGATTAAAATCCACTGAAAATGGTCAAACGCATTTTCCTTTGCCACGCTCACATATTGATTCGAAAAATTATGAAATTTGGAATCTAGCAATAACTTAACATCACGGACCCAACAAAACTGGTTTCGTCGAAATCCGAGGTCATTTGCAAAATGTCCATTTTTAAGGGCCTGAATTCCATAGCGACTATTCAGAATTTTCAACTGGACATATCTTTTGATTCCCGCTACGAACTTTGGATTTTTCGGATTCGTTGGAAAGATATTCACTATTAGATTCCATTATTTTTGGTTTCACTAAAATCCGGATTGTTTTGCTCCCGGTATATTCAATTGAAGTTTGAAATCGAATTATCGAACTACCGCGCCATTTTCAATTCTATTTATAATTATATATAAATATTTATATTCTAACGACGACGCGTATAATATATACGTCGATTTATATTCAAAATAAATTTCTCGTCGATATTATTTAAAATAATCCATTTTAAATAATCAAAATTCGCCAAAATTGCCAAAATAAAAATTTTAAACTGGCCCAGATTTTCCGGGTTGTTACATTGGGCACCCAAGAGTTTAGGGAAAATAAAACAAAATAAACTCCGGGTCAGTCATGTGACTGGTGTGAGTAAACTCAAATCATTTGTTTAACTTGAAAAATCTTTTCAAAAGAAAGAATAATCGCAAGACCGATCCACACATAAACACTGATGGTTTTTACCTTACGATGACCAAATCATTTGTAAAACAATATAATTCTGATATTATAATAATGTCTAACACAAGTAATATCAATCTAGTAGAAACGATTGCATCTAACGTTCTACATATATAATATATAATCAAAACCGCGGGCTCTTATTTGGTGAATGGATTCCAACTATGATAAGGTATGGATCCACCTTCCGCTCAGTGTACTCTAGAAGCGATATACTGGGGTTCAACAAGAACATCTTGCAACTCGGCCACACATGACCGACCACTCATTTCGCTTGAGTGTATCAAATATATTGTCACCTTACAGTTAGTAAATCAACCTAACCATTCTCGGGAGATACAGAATTGAAAGAAGTACAAATATGAATATTCTCTAGATGGTGACAATATACCCTACTTGGTTGCGAATCACTTAGCCATGCTGCCTGCCCGATTTCTGTCATTTCCCAGTTGATGAGGCTTGTGGTTATAACGTATCTCTATACAGATCACGTCTTCATTTACTTTGAATGCCACATCATCATACCCATCAAATCATAAATTGATTTCCCCAAAAATACCACGGGTATAAGCTAAGAGAAACGATTTCCTCCACCACAAACGTAAATATGTTTGAAACGATCAACTCACGTGATCCACCAGATATACTCTATCAAACATTCTTCCATACAGGTTGTCCTAGGACTGGACAAACCGAAAACACTATTCTGTAATTAGGATAGCCCTTGCATAACTCCGTCTTCAATTTGTCTTCGATCTATTTGATTTGAAACGCTAACGCCCATACGGAGTGTGTAACAACCCGAAAATCTGGGCCAGTTTAAAATTTTTATTTTGGCAAATTTAGCGAATTTTAATTATTTAAAATAGATTATTTTAAAAAATATCGACGAGAAATTTATTTTGAATATAATTCGAACGTATATATTATATACGTCGTCGTTAGAATATAAATAATTATATATAATTATAAATAGAATTGAAAATGGCGCGGTAGTTCGATAATTCGATTTCAAACTTCAATTGAATGTACCGGGTGCAAAACAATCCGGATTTTAGTGAAACCAAAAATAATGGGATCTAATTGATAATATCTTTCCAACGAATCCGAATAATCAAGATTTCATATCGGGAATCAAAAGATATGTCCAGTTGAAGATTCTGAATAGTCGCTATGGAATTCAGGCCCTTAAAAATGGACATTTTGCAAACGACCTCGGATTTCGACGAAACCAGTTTTGTTGGGTCCGTGATGTCAAGTTATTGCTAGATTCCAAATTTCATAATTTTTCAAATCAATGTGTGAGCGTGGTAAAGGAAAACGCGTTTGACCAGTTTCAGTTGATTTTAATCGACTGGAAATTGGCCATTTTTCTAACAGTCTCAGAATTCGACGAAACTAGTTTGGTTAGGACCGTATCGTCAATACGAAGCTAGAAAATATTTTCCTGGAATTTTTCTAGTTAGTATGTGACCCCGGTAATTTGAAATGTACGTTTAAAATTCAATATAATGTTTTAAATGTAAATTTAACGGAAACTGATTCAAACAGTCGAATCAGCCTACGATGCATATCCCATTGTGTTCGGGATGGGGGTAAAACGCTATGGACGACAGGCGGTGGGCCTCGTTTTGAGGTCGTATGAAAAGTCAACTTAGGAGAGAGAAATTAAATTAATTTAATAATAATAAAAAAAAAATGTAACTCTTTCCCCTTAACTACCAGGCCCCCCCCCCATTTCATTAAACAGAAAAAAAAACAAAAAAAAAGGAAAATCCCTAACTAATCGCACCCTCCCTCCTCCGTCGATCTGACGAAATCGAGCACCTCCAGTCCATCGGAGGACCAGCGCCGGCCACCCCACCAAGGATCGATGATCCCCTAGCCCTCGAACGCTCCCTCGTTCCCATCCTCCTCTGAATCGAGCACCTCCAGTCCATCGGAGGACCAGCGCCGACCTCACCCCACCTCCAGGCAGCGGGCTCCCCCACGCAGCGCCTCCGACCGCCACGTCGGCACTATAGCGGGCTCTGATACCAACTGAAACGACCCGAACTTCCCCGGTCTCCGAAGAGAAGAGAAAGAACGAATTGTTTTGAGGACAAGACAAAATAGAACGCAGACAGAAGAACATTTCAATGCATATTACAACAGTGCATCAGATTACAAAAATATACAGAGTATAAATGAATATTACACAGAAATATCAGAGATTTAAATTACATTTTAAATACATAGCAGCGGAAAAGTAATACAAACACAACTAGAAGAAGATATACGGATACAAAGCTTTCCGGATATCATTCCAGCTGTAAACCAGGATCCTGTGAATATAAATCTGCAAAACCGAAACTACTAGCTGCCCGTGTCAAAATAAGGGCACCCAGAGTTTAGGTTAAAACAATAAACTCCAGGTCAGTCATGTGACTGGTGTGAGAACTAAAACAGTTATTAATCTTTATTTTCAAAGTTAGGTAAATCAAGGGACCACGCCGTATAACACGGAACGGGTTTCCTCCCAAGAATACCAGTGCATAAAACAAACAGCGCAATGCTAAATAAAGAAAAATGAAGCTGTTATAAGACCCAGGTCCTATCACACAATGCAACGCAAGCCGGGGGATAGGGTTTTCCCTTATAACAGCCAAAGAATGCTTGATACGTTTAAAACAAATCATTTGATACTATTATAAGTGCATAGTGTATAAAACAACTTCAAATCATAAGTATCAATCATAGGCGGCATGAATGGCCCATAACACTATGTCGCCATATATAGGTTTACAAATAAAACCGCAAAGGTCACGTATTTGGAAATTGGATTTCCGTCTATGTACCGAGGCAAAAGATAGTCCTCCACCGATTCGAGACTGCCTAGCCCGAGTCTCAGGATCAGAACGCATCGACCCTTGGATCGTCAGGGCCGGTCCACCGATGTGGATTAAACTTAAATCCTGAACACTGCGTTTCGCCGCCCTTTGGGGCGTAAGCGAGCCAACGAATGACTCCATCGGACCCGGATCGTCCGATCTAACCGAGGCGCCTCGCAACAGCAACAACCACATAAGTCAAACTCGTCAGGGCGTGTAAAACCACTGACGCCACTTCTAGCTAGGAGGAAACGCAGGCCCTCCCTGAGGTCCGTCTCCCGTTTTTGGTTCATACCGGGTGTGAAGCTCGCGAATCAACGCTACACAAAGCTACCCCACAAAGGCCATGCTTTGATCACCAACCACAAGACTTTGCTTTTCAACAGAAGCCTTGATCATTTGCATCTTAGCATGCCACACAGGCAAACCATTCTATGCAACCGATATCAGTCACACAGAATGAAATCCGATGTCAGACACACAGTCCATTTACAAGTCCGTTCTGGGTCTGAACGAAACCGGAGGCAACTAGTACCCCGCATATCCATCGATCTCCAAGTACGTCTGGACGATCACTAACTGTTTCCATCTTCTTGGGTGTACAGCCCAATCAAGATCATCAGTTATCACCCAAACGACGTGAAGACCTCCGGTCTTCGACCATCGTCTTCATCTTCGACTTATCGTCGTATCAGTTATTCAGAATGGGATAAACCCGGTCTTTCCGAATAACTCGCGTATATTTTAAATAAGTGTTACACAAACACAACATACGCCTCATTCCAATTCATCAGTCACTAACCGTAAATTAATCAAGAGAATAATTCCCCAAATATTAACCCCGCAGGCCGAAACCAACATCAGATCAATATCCAGAAAACCATTATGCTTAGCTAACCGACAGTTAGTTTCTGATTTCACATCCATAGGGAAAGATTCCCATTAATTTTATCCAAGATAAATTCCTTGAATTTATTCTTTATTCTATTTTTGAATCTCAATTCAAACTAGTCGGGATTAGCGAACCTTACCGAAGTAATCATTTATTTTAATTTCCCAATCCCAACCTATTCATCCCATGAAGTAAAACTGGTAATACTTCATATCTAACACCACAGTGTTATCGGTAAATTCAATTACCATTTCACGTTCAAATCTAATTAAAGATTTAACTATCGCCTGGAGCAAAACTGGTGATACTCCATTTTCGATCATTTCAATCTAATTAAAGATTCATTAAAACTCCACTTAGTTTTAATCTTCGACTGGGTTAAAGAATCAGTGTCATTTAAAACACGGTTCACGATAAACCCAAAATCACATTCCATTAATTATCAGGTTAAAGAACAAGTGTTATTTAAAACACTGTTCACGATAAACCCAAAAATCATTCCATTAATTATCGGGTTAAAGAACAAGTGTTATTTAAAACACTGTTCACGATAAACCCAAAAATCAATACCAATTCAATTCCAATTAAATATCATTTTTAATTGGTACACTTCATTAAATCTAAATAAAAAGATTTAATCTTTTCTCAACTGGGTTCAAGAACAGTGTTAGTAAAGACACCATTCACGACAAACCCAAATCACATTTGATATTCAATATAAGGCTCTGAATAGAAAATATATCGGCTTATATTCAATATCAAATCCTACGATTAACAAATGTCGTATTGAAAATAACGATATAAATATATCTTTCAAATTTCCATAACAACACCTGTATAATCACGAATTCCAACATCGAAATATTCCGAAGACAATTTCGATTCAAATCCACTCCAATGCAATCATTGGAAATTCTGGTTACTTTTAAAACCCTTTTCAAATTCAGTTTATTTATTTAAAAATAAATAGAATTATATTTCTAGTTCAAAACTAGTTCATTTTGATAAAAATCTATTTTTATCTTTTCAAATATGGAGTTTTTCATCCCAATTCTTTCTAAATCATTTCTTATGATTTTACACAAATTATTACTATTTTTAATAATTTTATCAAGGCCCGTACAGTCGATTTCCATCAATGGCCATCGAACTGCACTTATAGCGACCTTTTTCAAATTTGATTTGGACATAATTC
Organism: Allium sativum; assembly: GCA_030737875.1. NCBI lineage: Eukaryota > Viridiplantae > Streptophyta > Magnoliopsida > Asparagales > Amaryllidaceae > Allium > Allium sativum. The sequence goes on along the minus strand of CM060916.1, from coordinate 92,418,652 downwards.
CAAATCCAACCGTTAGATTTCTAATTTCTAATATCCGTTAGAAAGCTCTTTTCGATACGAACCCAACGGTTCCGGTTTAAGGAGAATCCGACGGTCGGATCTCCCGTAATGCCCGTTTGAAATAAATGGTCGAAATTCGCGAACTGCCGCGGCGCGGCGCGTTCTATTCAGGCCATTATATTATATATATAATATATATAATAAATATATCGTCGATTTCTATTTAAAACGAATTATATAAATAGTTTTGAATTCGTTTCAAAAACATTTTCAACTTCCATTTTAATTCAAATCAAAATTGAATTCTTCTTTATAAATTCGTTTTAAAATTCATTTCTATTCAATTCAAATTTCAATTCAATTCATTTCGAAATCGTTTTCAATTCAATTCATTTCGAAATCATTTTCAATTCAATTCATTTCGAAATCGTTTTCAATTCAATTCATTTCGAAAATGTTTTCAATTCAATTCATTTCGAAATCGTTTTCAATTCAATTCATTTCGAAATTGTTAAAATCGATATAAATATCGTTCACGTCAAAATGGCGTTAATCTAATCAACACGGCTTCATAAATTTCTATTTTCAAAATAGTTGTTATTATCAAAATATTTCGTTCAACACATGACCAATCTCAATGGATGAGTACTGTCAACACATGAACTTTTATTTTATATTATTCTTTGTTTTTCAAATTGGAATGAGGCCCAATCAATTACCATATAAAATTAATTATATGGATTTTCATACAACACATGTATATAATAGTATTGAAAATAATCAACCATCAACCAAAGTGCACTACACTGTATAAGCATCAAATATAGATATTCAACGCTTATAACAGCCTGTCAATCAATCGATCGACACATTTAATCAATCAGGATGAGTGAACTTCAAATTTCATCCCAACACCCGTGTGGGGTTTCAAACAATCAAACGCATATTTTATTTGTGCAGTTGGGCGATGTGTAAAATTTATCGTCCCAATCAATGTCTTTCAAATAGGTGTGCATAAACAAACCGTTCGGTTTATAAATGAATATTTTATTTTATTCACTTCACGTTAAAAATTATATTTTTAACGATAAAACATTTTATTCCAACCTATGAATTTCTATACAATTCATTTACACAATAAAATGATATTTTTATTTTTCTAACATATTTTAGAAAAATTCGGCGGCATAACGGCACGATACTAGAAACGGGACGAGGCCTAGCCTTATCCCCGGTCTAGTGAAGGCCCACGCCATTCACACATCAATCAAATCAATTCGTTATGCAAACCACATAATTTGGAGTAAGAGTCTAACCTAGCCTTACTCCTTCGCCTTATAACGGCGCACGTCTAATCCTAACCAATTTATCGATTCGATTTTTCACACCACAAACCACATTCAAACCAATATCGCAATCAATCACCAAACAGTCAAACAAACAAGTCCATGGTCTGTGGACGATTGTGCCGGGTGCTACTAAACACCGTCTGCATCCTAGTATATATATATATAACTAGAAAAGAAATTGAAAGGTGAGAAATTCTCACCAATAGCTATCCAATCATCTCGACTCTTCATTTATAGAAATCTTCGACGCTCTCGCCTTTTTATCACCATCGTTGCCCGCTTTCACTACCTATGTAAAAATCGAATTTTTACTTCGCTGTTCAATATATAAAAATCATATTTTTATTTTGAAGTTCAATATATAAAAATCCCATTTTTCTATCGAAGTTCAATATATAAAAATCCCATTTTTCTATCGAAGTTCAATATATAAAAATCCCATTTTTCTATCGAAGTTCAATATATAAAAATCCCATTTTTCTATCGAAGTTCAATATATAAAAATCCTATTTTTCTATCGAAGTTCAATATATAAAAATCCTATTTTTCTTTCTACTTCATTATAAAAACCCAATGCTAAATTTAATTTTAAAACAATGTACATTTTTATATTTCTAAACAAAATATATTTTTCTTTAAACAAGGTATATATATATTTTTCTTAGCAAAGTTTATATTTTTCGTTAACAAGTTTATATATTTCTTTCTTAGCAAAATTTATATTTTTCTTTAACAAGTTTATATATTTCTTTCTTAGAAAAGTTTATATTTTTCTTTAACAAGTTTATATAGCTTTAACCAATCAGTTTTTAGTTTCTTTTTTAAAAAAAATCAGTAATTAGTTTTTTTTTTTTTAAATCATTTTATAAATCAGTTTTTTTTTTTTTAATTCTTAAAACAAAATCAGTTTTTAATTAACTAAGAACTTATAACAAAACAGAAATTAAAACCTAGAAAAAAAAAACTGATTTATAAAATGATTTTAAAAAAAAAAAACTAATTACTGATTTTTTTTAAAAAGAAACTAAAAACTGATTGGTTAAAGCTATATAAACTTGTTAAAGAAAAATATAAACTTTGCTAAGAAAGAAATATATAAACTTGTTAAAGAAAAATATAAACTTTGCTAAGAAAGAAATATATAAACTTGTTAACGAAAAATATAAACTTTGCTAAGAAAAATATATATATACCTTGTTTAAAGAAAAATATATTTTGTTTAGAAATATAAAAATGTACATTGTTTTAAAATTAAATTTAGCATTGGGTTTTTATAATGAAGTAGAAAGAAAAATAGGATTTTTATATATTGAACTTCGATAGAAAAATAGGATTTTTATATATTGAACTTCGATAGAAAAATGGGATTTTTATATATTGAACTTCGATAGAAAAATGGGATTTTTATATATTGAACTTCGATAGAAAAATGGGATTTTTATATATTGAACTTCGATAGAAAAATGGGATTTTTATATATTGAACTTCAAAATAAAAATATGATTTTTATATATTGAATAGCGAAGTAAAAATTCGATTTTTACATAGGTAGTGAAAGCGGGCAACGATGGTGATAAAAAGGCGAGAGCGTCGAAGATTTCTATAAATGAAGAGTCGAGATGATTGGATAGCTATTGGTGAGAATTTCTCACCTTTCAATTTCTTTTCTAGTTATATATATATATACTAGGATGCAGACGGTGTTTAGTAGCACCCGACACAATCGTCCACAGACCATGGACTTGTTTGTTTGACTGTTTGGTGATTGATTGCGATATTGGTTTGAATGTGGTTTGTGGTGTGAAAAATCGAATCGATAAATTGGTTAGGATTAGACGTGCGCCGTTATAAGGCGAAGGAGTAAGGCTAGGTTAGACTCTTACTCCAAATTATGTGGTTTGCATAACGAATTGATTTGATTGATGTGTGAATGGCGTGGGCCTTCACTAGACCGGGGATAAGGCTAGGCCTCGTCCCGTTTCTAGTATCGTGCCGTTATGCCGCCGAATTTTTCTAAAATATGTTAGAAAAATAAAAATATCATTTTATTGTGTAAATGAATTGTATAGAAATTCATAGGTTGGAATAAAATGTTTTATCGTTAAAAATATAATTTTTAACGTGAAGTGAATAAAATAAAATATTCATTTATAAACCGAACGGTTTGTTTATGCACACCTATTTGAAAGACATTGATTGGGACGATAAATTTTACACATCGCCCAACTGCACAAATAAAATATGCGTTTGATTGTTTGAAACCCCACACGGGTGTTGGGATGAAATTTGAAGTTCACTCATCCTGATTGATTAAATGTGTCGATCGATTGATTGACAGGCTGTTATAAGCGTTGAATATCTATATTTGATGCTTATACAGTGTAGTGCACTTTGGTTGATGGTTGATTATTTTCAATACTATTATATACATGTGTTGTATGAAAATCCATATAATTAATTTTATATGGTAATTGATTGGGCCTCATTCCAATTTGAAAAACAAAGAATAATATAAAATAAAAGTTCATGTGTTGACAGTACTCATCCATTGAGATTGGTCATGTGTTGAACGAAATATTTTGATAATAACAACTATTTTGAAAATAGAAATTTATGAAGCCGTGTTGATTAGATTAACGCCATTTTGACGTGAACGATATTTATATCGATTTTAACAATTTCGAAATGAATTGAATTGAAAACGATTTCGAAATGAATTGAATTGAAAACAATTTCGAAATGAATTGAATTGAAAACGATTTCGAAATGAATTGAATTGAAAACGATTTCGAAATGAATTGAATTGAAAACGATTTCGAAATGAATTGAATTGAAATTTGAATTGAATAGAAATGAATTTTAAAACGAATTTATAAAGAAGAATTCAATTTTGATTTGAATTAAAATGGAAGTTGAAAATGTTTTTGAAACGAATTCAAAACTATTTATATAATTCGTTTTAAATAGAAATCGACGATATATTTATTATATATATTATATATATAATATAATGGCCTGAATAGAACGCGCCGCGCCGCGGCAGTTCGCGAATTTCGACCATTTATTTCAAACGGGCATTACGGGAGATCCGACCGTCGGATTCTCCTAAAACCGGAACCGTTGGGTTCGTATCGAAAAGAGCTTTCTAACGGATATTAGAAATTAGAAATCTAACGGTTGGATTTGGAATTATGTCCAAATCAAATTTGAAAAAGGTCGTTATAAGTGCAGTTCGATGGCCATTGATGGAAATCGACTGTACGGGCCTTGATAAAATTATTAAAAATAGTAATAATTTGTGTAAAATCATAAGAAATGATTTAGAAAGAATTGGGATGAAAAACTCCATATTTGAAAAGATAAAAATAGATTTTTATCGAAATGAACTAGTTTTGAACTAGAAATATAATTCTATTTATTTTTAAATAAATAAACTGAATTTGAAAAGGGTTTTAAAAGTAACCAGAATTTCCAATGATTGCATTGGAGTGGATTTGAATCGAAATTGTCTTCGGAATATTTCGATGTTGGAATTCGTGATTATACAGGTGTTGTTATGGAAATTTGAAAGATATATTTATATCGTTATTTTCAATACGACATTTGTTAATCGTAGGATTTGATATTGAATATAAGCCGATATATTTTCTATTCAGAGCCTTATATTGAATATCAAATGTGATTTGGGTTTGTCGTGAATGGTGTCTTTACTAACACTGTTCTTGAACCCAGTTGAGAAAAGATTAAATCTTTTTATTTAGATTTAATGAAGTGTACCAATTAAAAATGATATTTAATTGGAATTGAATTGGTATTGATTTTTGGGTTTATCGTGAACAGTGTTTTAAATAACACTTGTTCTTTAACCCGATAATTAATGGAATGATTTTTGGGTTTATCGTGAACAGTGTTTTAAATAACACTTGTTCTTTAACCTGATAATTAATGGAATGTGATTTTGGGTTTATCGTGAACCGTGTTTTAAATGACACTGATTCTTTAACCCAGTCGAAGATTAAAACTAAGTGGAGTTTTAATGAATCTTTAATTAGATTTAAATGATCGAAAATGGAGTATCACCAGTTTTGCTCCAGGCGATAGTTAAATCTTTAATTAGATTTGAACGTGAAATGGTAATTGAATTTACCGATAACACTGTGGTGTTAGATATGAAGTATTACCAGTTTTACTTCATGGGATGAATAGGTTGGGATTGGGAAATTAAAATAAATGATTACTTCGGTAAGGTTCGCTAATCCCGACTAGTTTGAATTGAGATTCAAAAATAGAATAAAGAATAAATTCAAGGAATTTATCTTGGATAAAATTAATGGGAATCTTTCCCTATGGATGTGAAATCAGAAACTAACTGTCGGTTAGCTAAGCAGAATGGTTTTCTGGATATTGATCTGATGTTGGTTTTGGCCTGCGGGGTTAATATTTGGGGAATTATTCTCTTGATTAATTTACGGTTAGTGACTGATGAATTGGAATGAGGCGTATGTTGTGTTTGTGTAACACTTATTTAAAATATACGCGAGTTATTCGGAAAGACCGGGTTTATCCCATTCTGAATAACTGATACGACGATAAGTCGAAGATGAAGACGATGGTCGAAGACCGGAGGTCTTCACGTCGTTTGGGTGATAACTGATGATCTTGATTGGGTTGTACACCCAAGAAGATGGAAACAGTTAGTGATCGTCCAGACGTACTTGGAGATCGATGGATATGCGGGGTACTAGGTGCCTCCGGTTTCGTTCAGACCCAGAACGGACTTGTAAATGGACTGTGTGTCTGACATCGGATTTCATTCTGTGTGACTGATATCGGTTGCATAGAATGGTTTGCCTGTGTGGCATGCTAAGATGCAAATGATCAAGGCTTCTGTTGAAAAGCAAAGTCTTGTGGTTGGTGATCAAAGCATGGCCTTTGTGGCGTAGCTTTGTGTAGGGTTGATTCGCGAGCTTCACACCCGGTATGAACCAAAAACGGGAGACGGACCTCAGGGAGGGCCTGCGTTTCCTCCTAGCTAGAAGTGGCGTCAGTGGTTTTACACGCCCTGACGAGTTTGACTTATGTGGTTGTTGCTGTTGCGAGGCGCCTCGGTTAGATCGGACGATCCGGGTCCGATGGAGTCATTCGTTGGCTCGCTTACGCCCCAAAGGGCGGCGAAACGCAGTGTTCAGGATTTAAGTTTAATCCACATCGGTGGACCGGCCCTTACGATCCAAGGGTCGATGCGTTCTGATCCTGAGACTCGGGCTAGGCAGTCTCGAATCGGTGGAGGACTATCTTTTGCCTCGGTACATAGACGGAAATCCAATTTCCAAATACGTGACCTTTGCGGTTTTATTTGTAAACCTATATATGGCGACATAGTGTTATGGGCCATTCATGCCGCCTATGATTGATACTTATGATTTGAAGTTGTTTTATACACTATGCACTTATAATAGTATCAAATGATTTGTTTTAAACGTATCAAGCATTCTTTGGCTGTTATAAGGGAAAACCCTATCCCCCGGCTTGCGTTGCATTGTGTGATAGGACCTGGGTCTTATAACAGCTTCATTTTTCTTTATTTAGCATTGCGCTGTTTGTTTTATGCACTGGTATTCTTGGGAGGAAACCCGTTCCGTGTTATACGGCGTGGTCCCTTGATTTACCTAACTTTGAAAATAAAGATTAATAACTGTTTTAGTTCTCACACCAGTCACATGACTGACCTGGAGTTTATTGTTTTAACCTAAACTCTGGGTGCCCTTATTTTGACACGGGCAGCTAGTAGTTTCGGTTTTGCAGATTTATATTCACAGGATCCTGGTTTACAGCTGGAATGATATCCGGAAAGCTTTGTATCCGTATATCTTCTTCTAGTTGTGTTTGTATTACTTTTCCGCTGCTATGTATTTAAAATGTAATTTAAATCTCTGATATTTCTGTGTAATATTCATTTATACTCTGTATATTTTTGTAATCTGATGCACTGTTGTAATATGCATTGAAATGTTCTTCTGTCTGCGTTCTATTTTGTCTTGTCCTCAAAACAATTCGTTCTTTCTCTTCTCTTCGGAGACCGGGGAAGTTCGGGTCGTTTCAGAGTGGTTCTCGGATAATAACACAACCGGTCTCTCCGTATTGACGACGGAAAAATGGTCAAACTTTGATAATCTGTTATTTAACTATCAAAAGAAAATTCATGTGCAAACAACTATATTATTTCCAAATGGAAATTTTATCGAGCAATCATCATTTAACATTTATCTCTTTAGTTCGATAATTTACTTATCTACTGTTTCCATATATTCTAAATTCTTATTTTCTATTATCAGAAAACATTTCTGATTCTTATTTGGAAAACATTTCCAAAACTCCTTCACTGGATTTAAACTGATGTTTAAATCAAACATCGCCATGCCAACTCAAACCATTTCACTCATTAACTAAATTCACTTAACCATCATTCACTATCAAAACTTACCATTCCTTAGTTAAGAAGGAAGTCAATCAAGTTGGGGTATAATTACCTCTCAGACCTTAACTGAACAACGTTTTAACTTCGAAATAGTCAAAGTTTATCTTTTAAATCTTTAACAAACTTCCTTACGTAACTCTCTTTTGAATAAATCTCTATTCGATAACTCCTTCATTCGAATAAACTATATTTGATAATCTCTCTTCTTCGAATAACCTATATTCGAATAACTCTATTCAATTAACACTATTTGATTAACTCTAATCGATTTACTCTTATCAGTTAGCTCTATTTGATTAACTCAATTCTATTAACTCTATTTGATTAACTCTATTGGATTAACTTTGTTCAATTAACTCTAACTAGTTTACCCTTATCAATTAACACCTTTCGAATAAACTGTATTCGATTAACTCCTTTCAAATAACTAATATTCGATTAACTCCTTTCGAATAACTAATATTCGATTAACTCCCTTTGAATAACTAATATTCGATTAACTCCTTTCGAATATATAATATCCGATTAACTTCTTTTGAATAACTAATATTCGATAATTCCTTTCGAATAACTAATATTCGATAATTCCTTTCTAATAACTAATATTCGATAATTTCTTTCTCTATTCGAATAAACTATATTCAATTAACTCACTTCTTCGAATAACCTTATTCGATAACTCTTTCTTCGAATAAACTATATTCGAATAACTCTAATCCGACTAACTCTAATTCAATTAACTCTATTTGAATAACAAATATTCGACTAACTCTTGTTCGATTAACTCTATTCGAATAACTCTATTTGAATAACTCTAGTTCGATTTAACTCTAATCGATTAACTCTAACTGATTAACTCTAACTGGTTAACTCTAACTCTAATCGATTAACTCTAACTCTAATTGGTTAACTTTAACTCTAATCGATTAACTCCTCTAACTCATTTTGATTAACACCTTTTGATTAACTCCTTTGATTTACTCTACGTCCATATTCAGTTTCAAATATCGATGTTGAAATCGATTCTTACTTTTCTATATAAGCCCTGACTTATATATTCTATTTGTCCAATGATAAATATTTTATTTAATTTATAAAATATTATTTATAAATTAATCTTCTCAATCTATTGGTTACAACAGATTATATTTAAAATATTTGCTTTAAACCCATATTATGTTATACCCGTGGGCGAAGCACGGGTCTAAACTTTCCTTATGTAAAATTCTATTCATTTGCCAAATATTTCCTTATATGACATTCTTTTCATTTCCCAATAAATCCCTTTAATAACTATTTAATTCTTTTTATAACTCTATTTATTTATCAAATAAATATTCCCTTTTTATAACTCTATTTATTAATCAAATAAATATTCTTTTCCAATCCTATTCATTTAACAAATAAATATTTTCTTTTCAATTCTATTTGTAAATGTTTTACAAATATTTCCTTTCCAAATCTATTTGTAAATGGTTTACAAATATATCCTTTTCATTTCTATTTGTAAATGGTTTACAAATATATCCTTTTCGTTTCAAATATATCCTTTTTATTCTATTTTAACATATTTATTTCCCATAAATATTTCCTTTTCTGAACCCTTTTGATTTTATAACTATTTTCTCTTATAAAATCATTTTTCTTTTATATATAAAATCCATTGATTTTATATAAATAATTTACTTTCAAAATACACTCTGAAAATACCATTTTCTACATCCCAGTATTTCTTACGGTATTTAAAATACCAATTCACAATGATCGATATCATTCAAATGCACATAATCAACAATAGATTATATATTACATCATATATCACCATATATGAAAACAATAAAATAAATGTTAAGGAATCCAGTTTGATTCCTCCGACCTGTTTCCCTGCATCCACAGATGTTACACAATATAATTCACATCAATTTCATTTCGATATGAAATATTCTGATAAACAGAATCAATATTTGATTAACGATTTATATATATATATATCGTTATCAATAATTTCAACCAATCAATCAGCATTTCAACCAAACAGTTAACACACAGCAATCAACAGATAATTATCAGTTCTAAAAGTATGCTATACAAATATAACTGTTCAAAGTTGGTGAGTTTTACTCACATTGGATGATCATCGTTAATAATGATAACCATCGCTTGATTCAGACAGACAATTTATTTTGCTATAAATTTTAACGGACTCCAATTGACTCCTAGTCAGTTTCATTGTGTTACTCCCGTCCATACGATCCTAACGGATCTTATTTTGTCAAATTCTGATCACATATGATATAGCTACGATATTTTAAAACTATGGCACTATTTCGTTTTTATTAAACTTTATTAAAATTTACTTTGGGCTTTACCATTCACCATAAGGCCCATGAAACCCAAACCCTGTAATAACCCGGAAATCTAGGCCAATTTAAAATTTTTATTTTGGCAATTTTAGCGAATTTTGATTATTTAATGTAACACTCCACGTCCATTAATGTCACTCACAAAGGGAATGCATTAACTTCCATGGAGGTTATAAGTGAATATAGAACAGAAAAATTACAACAAGATAGATAATAAATAGTACTTGGAAATCTAAAACTTCATTTTATTACAGCGGAAATTAAACATGTTTGTTACATCATAAAACCGTAGATCATAGCCAAGTACAATATTCATCTTCATAAAAACAAAATACATAATCCCGTTACATAAATAGCCATTAAAAAGATAACAAGCTGGACTTTACTTCAACGGTCCAAGCTTTCCAAAGAGAGATGAAGCAATCCAATCAAACTCCACTAGAGTTGGGCCCAACCTGAGGACCTGGAGGGGGAAAAAGGATAGAAATGCAGGGGGTCAGACATAAAGTCTGGCGAGTATGATAATTCTAACAATACTACTATCAAAATAACTAGACTAAGGCATAAGCTGGAAGACAAGTAAATGTCTATGAACTATTAGGTATGGAATGAGCGGATAAAGATAACGTTTAAGATAACGTTAAAGATAACGGTAAAGGCACACCTAATTACTAACGAATAATTACTTCACTGCACCGCACATTACTACACTGCACCGCACATTACTACACTGCACCGCACAAGTCACCCTAAAGGTTGATCACACTTGCTTCACACGGAAACAATATAAATAGCCTTACGTACCCCTAGCTGACTACATAGGTGCCGTCTGCCCCTATCTCCACTATGTGTACCCCACTACCCACTTTCGATCGGCTCCCTACTCGTAGATACCCGTGCTGGCCCCACAGTGGGGTGTATCACTCCCCTAAAGTGGCAACCCGATACAACTAGAGAATGCACGGCTTATACCTACACGATGCAACAATGTCTTACCTACCAGCCCGGGTCCACACACGCATATGAAACACGTTGGACTTGCGTTGCCACCGCTCCCCGTTTTGGCCTCTTATAGTCAAGCCCAGTATGCGTGTCCCGTCCTCGACTTGGGTCGAGCCCACAAAGATACGTTTGGGATACTGGTTGAAATGGGCCCCCACAAGCTACCCACCTAAGCTTGTCACCACTAGTATATCCCACTTAACCCTCTTAGTCATGTTCATTTACATGTGTGTTTGGTTAAGTCTTACTAATCGTATTTCACATGCCACTAAGGGCACCCACTATATTCCTCATGCCACCCAAGGCACCTACTTAACACCCATGCCCCACCTTACATGTTTATCTGGTTAAGTATTTCTTAATTCATTCAGGCCATAACCTCATAAAGACCTCTCACATGAGACTGGCATTTATGGCAGCTGGATATGCCGGGCGGATCCGTGCAGTCTTACACCATAAAAGAGTCTAACCTCGTGTCTTTACAACTGTTATGCTTTAGTTTAGGCCTAGGACCTCTCACATTGGGCTGACATTTGTGACCACTGGATTTGTCGGGCGGTTCCGGGCAGGTTTACGTCACAAACGAGTCTAACCTCGTGTCCTAAGCATTGATTATCACTTATAATCTTTTACCCCCAGTTTTAATAATTCCCTATTCAAATTATTAATTAAGTCCACTTTTAATGATGTCCATAATTGACTCAATTATGGTCATCCACTCATGGCATGCAAAATCATATCAATTGCACCCCAACTTCTTATTATTAAATCCTTAATATTACCCCTATCCCACGTTTATATGTTCACTTATTCAACGCAGAATATTCGTTAGACTCGAATAGTCTAACTCATAACACAAAGATAAATTATCACAACATATGAACAAGTAAAATAATTCAATCATAATAGGGGTGAAACTTGCATAAACTACCCATGTTAAGGATGTAAAGGTGTCAACTTGTTAAATGTCACAATTTACATGATATGATCATACAAACTTGCATAATGGGGTTTTAGGCAACATAATGATGGTGTGAACTAGCATAGCATTTCACATATGTCATATCATAATTCTAGATGTCATAATAGATGTCATGGCATATGTTCATAATCTCAACCTAAACTTTCATATGTGACTTGTCATATAGATTAACATAACCCAAATAACATCAACATCATGTTGTGATTAACATGAATTAATTAGCATAAACAATAACATCATGACTTTAAAGCATGTATGATTTATCACAATTTAGCATAGAAACTCTCAACATACATAACATCATCATAGCATGATTTACAACTTATAGGATACACAGCATAGGATTTATAACATACATGATAGCATAAAGTTTACAACAACATATATGACAATTCACATCATCTACTCATAATCCATTCATGACTTAACCTAATTAATTTAATAATAATCTTGTTAAGACTATCATACTCACAATTTAGAGAAGAAAAGAGAGTTTTGCTTTGCTTTAGAGTTCAGTAGAATTAGGTTTTCTTCCTTCTTAGTTGGCGGTGGCTCCACTGAGTTCCATGGCGGCGGTATGACGGTAGCTATTCTATTTTTCTTATGACTTAGGGTGAGAGACTACCAAGGTATTTATAGAGTTAGGATTTATTTTAGACCGTCAGATCAACACAGAACTAATCCCAGCCAACCAGATTAGGTCAAAACCCTAATGGGTCATCACTCAGTCAAAAACAGGCTCAGTCAAAAACCCTAGCCGCCAGACCTAGGTCGACACCTAGGTCGACACTATAGTCGACCTGGGGGGCGGGTCGACACTAGTGTCGACCCCCCAGTCGACCTGCCTGGGCGGGAATTTTTCCCGCCCAGCCCGCTTCTGCACTTTTCAGTTTGAATTTTAAATTTCCTGCGAGTTGTTTTGAATTTTATGAAACTTCCGATGGCCATAACTTCTTCATACGAAGTCTAATTCACGTAAACTCGGATTCTATTTCGACCAGAATTCCGAGACGAACACAATGGCGCAACCCGTTTCCCATAATTCTCACGTCTGAGATTAGTTATTGTTTAATTTGTGAATATTAATATTAACAAAATTACGGGGTGTTACATTCTCCCCTCCTTAAAGGATTTCGTCCCCGAAATCTTCAAGTTAATAAGAATGTATGTCCTAACATCCAATCATCCATCTACTCAACCATCAAACACAGGCATCCATTGTCCTTATAGACTTCTAATGTGTAACAACCCGTATTTTCAATAACCTGTTATAACATAAATGGAGGCAGAATTAAACTGTAAAATCTGAATCAAGGGAAACGGGCTATGCCATTGCGTTCGTCTCGGAAAAATACGCGAAATAGAGTCCGAGTTTTCGAAAATCGGAGTCCGTATGACCAAGATATGGCCTCGCGAAGTTTCACGAAAAATTCCCAAATTAAAGTATACTTAATTAAGTGAAATGGGTTGCGCAGAGAAATATATATATATTGATATATATATATATATATATATAATTGAAAATTAAATAAATAAATATGCAAAAATGTTCAAAACAGCGAATTGGGATAGGGGAATAACCGAACCGGCCGATTTTTGAGGTCGACCCAAGCCCGCTGGGTCGACTAGGGGTTAATCCAGGGTGTTTGGCTGCCAACCCGTGGGCCGATTCGCTCAAATGCAGATTTTGCATTTGGATGGTTCTCATGGTTCATCTTTAATCTAAAGGCCCTAGATGGTTCCTACACTTGACTTCTTCCCCAAGACATGCTTTGATGGCTTGGATTGAATCTAGGTTTAATCCTATGGCCTAAAACACTTGCCTAATCTATAAATAAGACCCTAACCTATCCTAAATCCTCATTATTCATTCATGCAACTAAACTATGGCAAAATTGCTCCTCTCATGGCCTCCACTCAAAATCCTAGCCTCCACTTCATTTCTATGAGAGGTTTCATGATCATGAGAGTGTTAGAGAGTTTCTATGTTAGTATGAGAGCCTCTCAAGTTGATTTCAAGGCTAAAGCTTTGATCTTTGTTCATAAAGATGGGGTTTTGATTGATTTGGAGCTTTCATTTTTGGGTTTTAGGATGATGACATGCATAGGCTTTGTCTCAATCTTTCATCTAATCGATTTGTGCCTTCATAGCAATGTAAGCCCTTTCCCTACTCTTAGATATTAACTATGAAGTTAAATGTTCATGTTGCAAGTTTGGGTTTGATCATTGAGAATGATACATGCTATCATGTCATGCAAGTTTATGAAGTCATTATCTTGATCTCATGAGCTAAAAGCTACAACCTTTATGTTGAAATGTTGCATTATGCAACATGAGAACCTTCATAATCTTTATGTCAACTTGCATATGAAGTCATAACCCTTATATGATGAGATATGCGAGTTACTAGTCATCATTCCATGTCTTTTGTCACCATGATTCGTTTATGTGCCAAGTTTGGGTTTATGCATGTTTTTGAGGCTTAAGAATGTAACATGCAAGCTAATGAACACATTTGTGCCTAATTTGCCACCATGATTAACTTGTGGCTTAATATCCATTTTTGTCATGCCTTTGTCAAGTCTCTTCTTTTAATCCATTACGTTGTTGCGAACGTATATGCGAGTTTAAAAGCGTTGGGGTCACATTATGGGAAAACATAATGACATGAACATGATGTGGGTAAATGGGTATAAACATGACAACGTGTAACGTTAAATATGACATGTGTTTATACTTGAAAACATGACTTGAAATATAACATGGAAGTTGACATGTAAGTATGCATAAAAACACAAGCTTGGGAATTTACCTATTAAGTTAGGTCTACCCTTTGGGAATTTACCTATTAAGTTAGGTCTACCCAAATGCTTGAAAAACTTGTAACATGTTTTGGAAACATGATGAACATGACACTTAGATAATATAAGTGTGGCCAACTCGAGGTTGGGTTGAGTTTGCAACGTAAAACTACCCGGAACCGACCGGCCTAACTAGTAGTTGCAAACAATAAGACCCAATGTGAGAAGTTGGTCATGTTGTGCTTGAACCCGAGGTTAGACCAAGTTGTGGTGTAAAGCTACCCGGAACCGACCGGCTTAACTAGTAACCACAACAAAGTCTAATGTGAGAGGTTGGGGTGCATTAAGTAATTAATGCCACAGGATAGGGTTAAGTTAATTTGATTAATGACTCTTAACCAAATATGACATGGACAAAGGGGTTAAGTAAATTGATTAGGCTAATGATACTTAACAAAACATGACAAGGTTGGGTAGGTTAAGTAACTTGATTTGCCTAATGACACTTAACCATTTTTATACGACTAGTGGACGGGGTTAAGTTAACCAACACTTAATCAATCCAACACAATAATTTGGTAAGGTTAAGTAAGTTTTCTTAATGACACTTAACCGAAAGATACAGTTAATGGATGGGGTTAAGATTAGACTCAACTAGTCTAAACATGATAATCGGATGGGGCTAAGTTAGCCTAGACTTAATTAATCCCACTTGGTAGTTTAATGGGGTTAAGTTAAACACTTAACTAATCTAACTCGTTAATTTGATGTGGTTAAGTGACCTATACTTAACCAATCTAACCCGTTAATTTGATGTGGTTAAGTGACCTAAACTTAACCAATCTAACTCGTTAATTTGATGTGGTTAAGTGATCTATACTTAACCAATCTAACTCGTGAATTTATTGAGGTTAAGTTAACCCATACTTAACCAATATAACGTGAAAACATGATAAGGCTAAGTCATGAATCGCTTGAATACACTTGACCGGTTTGACTAAGTAATTTGATAGGGTCAAGTTAATATATACTTAACCAACTTGAGCATGGTTTGTAGGGTTAAGTCTTGAACTTGGATACTTAGCCAATTTTGACATGATTTGTAGACGGGTTAAGTCTCGAACTTGGATACTTCGCCAATTTTGACATGATTTGTAGACGGGATTAAGTCATGAACTTAAGTGACACTTAATCTGTTATATAAACCCTAATTCGGAGGATTAGGTGGGTAACCGTAGTTAACAAGGATAACGGGAATAAGGCTAAGTGGTAAACCTTAGTTGAGGAATAACTAAGTAATGATTCTTAGTCAAGGAAATTTAGACCAGTTCATAGATAGATGAGTAACCTGATACGGTAGGTCATTGTTTAAGTATACGAGTAGGAGCAAGTATCTGATTTAGATAAAGGCTCCAGCGAACTGGGTAACGAAGCAGCGGCTTCGGGGAACGTGAGGGTATTCTTGGTATCCCTCTATGAGCTGCCAGGTGATTATACTAGGCTCATGAGAGGTTAAGGTCTGCGTTAGAAGAACCAAGAGTATGCCTTGGTTGCTATACGAGCGACCTAAAGACGGGGATGGATAGGGGATAGTCGACGATACACGGTCGTACCCTAGATAGCATTTTCGTCAGGCTACCTACCATCTTTGGTCAAGCGTGTACGTACGGAAAGGCAGAGAACACCCAATAGACTATAATTGCTATCTAATTATGGTTGCGGTAAGGCTTGGATGTGGGTTGGCCAGTGTTGTGTTCTCATACAGGATTTATCCTGTCTTGTCTTTCACTAGTTGAGGGAGGGGTCGCGTGGGACCATAGCCACGTATAGAAAAACAGACCTTAGCATCTGCATCGGCAGATAAATCGAAAGCTCCCGACCGAGTCCTGTATTTCTTGGTCTGCCCTGTGACAGGACTCGGATGGCACGATGTGATACATGTGCATACAGTCATGGAAAACGATTCACGATGAATGCGTGGGAAAAAGGGCGCGGTTGACGGTTAGCGTAAATCCCAATGGCCCTGGGTGGTTGAACCAGAACCGAGATACGAAAACGTGCAATAGGTAAGCGTAATCCCTAGTAGCCCTAGGTAGCATAAGTCCTAGTTGTACAAACGATAATTCATGCTGGAAGACCCTAGCTAGGTTTAGGGTAACAGTCCAAACCGATCTTAAGTATCTTGGAACTATGTTAAAGTAGTATAGAACACCATGGGAAAGCCCGTATGGTCTACGGCAAGGGACTGAACACTTTCATGGAATAAAACATACGAGTTGAGTAACCTATATATGCGATATATTAGGTTGACATGGACCATTATACGACTTTTGAGTAAGGGTCATTCACGGATAACACATGATACAGTTGGGATACTAGTACGGTAGGTGCAGAGCAGATGTACAGGATAGATACCATGGGACGTTATACGTGATAGATATCTTGGGGATATTATACTTGATAGAAACCTGACGATGTGATACCTTGTTTTATCTTGACATCGTAATTTATCATGACACCTTAGTTTATCTGAGTTCAGTAGTTCATCCTGTTATTTTGATTTAGCTTATCTATCTTGTTATCATGCTTATGTTCATCTCAGTTTCTCATGTCAGTTAACTTTACTAGTTTTTATGCTAATAGTAGATAGGGCTTACTCAGTCTTTTTGACTGACCCGTTTTGTTTCGCCTCTTTTCTTCCGTTTCCCCCGCCAGGTTACAGGGAGGAAATACTGCTGTTTAGTTCGGACTTCTTCTGCTTGAAGGTCATCATGGATGGCTTGGACTTTCCTTGGCTATGGCTACTTTACTGTTTTTACTTGGGGAATAATTTATGAAAAAGTCTTTATGCTTCTTTATTATTGCAAGACAGGTTTTGATGTACTCTGATGTAAAAGGCTTTAGACCTTAATTATTAATGTTTATGAAAGTTTGATTTTACTTCCGCTATGTTATATGTTCTGTCTTGTGATATTTCTATGCATGTTTACCAATAATGCCCCTCTAAAGCCAGTGCATTCCTTTGCGAGTGACCCTAGCGGAGGCGGGGTGTTACATTTGGTATCAGAGCAGAAGGTTACCAGACTGGGCAAAAGTTTTTAAAGACCTTCTGAAAACTATTTGAAAATCGTTTACGAAGAAGCATTTTTCAAGAAAATTTTCTTTTAAAAGAAATGGCTATTCCCCAAAGGCCATTAGCACTATCCTCATTTCCTTAATTGAATCTCTTTTCCTTTCTTTCCTCCATCTGTAGTCACAGTGGTTTTAACTGCGACTAGTCTTTTCTATCTACGAAAGTGCTTTCCATGCGATGGAGGTGGTTCTCGGGAGACCAGTGGCCGCGTTATAAGGAAGGATAGTGAGAAAGAGGATAAAGGATACGGGCTTAAGGATGAGCAACTTATTGGTATGGCTTAGTCCTCAAAGGAGGGAGAAAGATGAACAACGAAACCCATGACGAGAGAGTACCTTTGGCATGGTAAAACGGGGTGGATAGTTAAGTATTATGGGACAAGGACAAGATCATCGGGAGGGCAGTAGTATGCTCTCATTTCTAGAGTACCTCGGAAGGAGGGTAACGATCTTGTTAAAGGTTTAGCTTTTCTTCTCTATCATCCCGTTAGGACTTCGTTGTTCGTATCATTTAAGTCTGCTTCGATAGTTGAGTCTCTGCACCTTAAGTACTAGCGTAATAGAGAATCCCATTTTTGTCTCAAAGTCCTATTGGAGAATCAGTCCATTTATACATGACTTGTTTGGATTTGGGAATGTCTATGCCAAGTGTTGAGTTTGGAAATAATGCTTATGTTTATAAGCTATGGATGGATTCTAGGGATGAAGTGGTTATCCAGTAGGGGGTGCCACTCTCGGTTTTTGATAGGAGGGTAGTTAGACCATTTGACTAGACTTGGTAATACCCTCGAAGTATCGTGTAACCTTTTTGAGGTTCTGTCATGACTAGTTACTTAGAATCCCTTGATGCCTTTATTGGAAATTTGAAGCCCGATCGAGTGGTGTTCGCCGATAAGACGGATGGTTTACTTCATTTATGCATGGGTTATAGAGATCACCCTAGTAAGTGCGCTTGATAACCTGGTTGGCATCTGTTTACTTTCAAGAGGAAGTTCTTCTACGAGAAATACCCTGTGGTACGAGGTCCGAGATTCACTAGTGAATTTTGGAAAGCTTGCATGAGATCATGAGAACGCAGTCATATTTGCGTCAAGTATTCTAGGAAAAGGATAAGTGCAAGTGGAACGAGAGGCGACGAAGAAATGAGTTCCAGCTCATGTTATGGAAACAGGAATAAGAAGCTACAAAATCGCGAAGTTAAAAGACGACTTTGATGGTCAAAGACTAGATACGCGCATGATATCTCTTTTTGGGAGTATATCCTTGATCCCTGTTTTCTGTAGAGCTTACTTGTAGGCTATCTTTTGTGGACATCCTCTCGGTCCTATTTTCTGTTACAAACCCCGTAAGGAGTTTGTCCTGTTTATCTTCTCGACCCTGTTTCAGGGAATCCTAGGTAGAACCCTATGGATGTAAACATGTATTTGAAACATGTTATGATTAATATGGTTGCAAGTGGTTGCTCGTGGATGCGCGAATACACATTAGATACTAGCTCGACTCGGTCACATTTCATATTGCATATGCACGAGTATTTATACTTGTTTAGGGATGAAATCGAATGTATTATCATGCGGTTGTCGCATATGAATGAATGATTGTGCACGCATATAGTATCTATATGGCTAGGACTACTTGCATACATGTTGGATTCATGGCACTATACATATTTTGCATTAGAAAGATTATTCAGGCCTGATCATTAGCATTAGCTAAGGAACTTGTACACACACGTTTTGCATATATTCATACAGCATTAGAAATCATCTAAGGACAATGGTTGCTTGTGGATGATGATTTGAGTAGATGGATGATGGATGGTAGGATATGTTCTTCCTAACTTGGAGATTTCGGGGACGAAATCCTAAAAGGTGGGGAGAATGTAACAACCCGTATTTTCAATAACCTGTTATAACATAAATGGAGGCAGAATTAAACTGTAAAATCTGAATCAAGGGAAACGGGCTATGCCATTGCGTTCGTCTCGGAAAAATACGCGAAATAGAGTCCGAGTTTTCGAAAATCGGAGTCCGTATGACCAAGATATGGCCTCGCGAAGTTTCACGAAAAATTCCCAAATTAAAGTATACTTAATTAAGTGAAATGGGTTGCGCAGAGAAATATATATATATATTGATATATATATATATAATTGAAAATTAAATAAATAAATATGCAAAAATGTTCAAAACAGCGAATTGAGAGAGGGGAATAACCGAACCGGCCGATTTTTGAGGTCGACCCGAGCCCGCTGGGTCGACTAGGGGTTAATCCAGCGTGTTTGGCTGTCAACCCGTGGGCCAATTCGCTCAAATGCAGATTTTGCATTTGGATGGTTCTCATGGTTCATCTTTAATCTAAAGGCCCTAGATGGTTCCTACACTTGACTTCTTCCCCAAGACATGCTTTGATGGCTTGGATTGAATCTAGGTTTAATCCTATGGCCTAAAACACTTGCCTAATCTATAAATAAGACCCTAACCTATCCTAAATCCTCATTATTCATTCATGCAACTAAACTATGGCAAAATTGCTCCTCTCATGGCCTCCACTCAAAATCCTAGCCTCCACTTCATTTCTATGAGAGGTTTCATGATCATGAGAGTGTTAGAGAGTTTCTATGTTAGTATGAGAGCCTCTCAAGTTGATTTCAAGGCTAAAGCTTTGTTCTTCGTTCATAAAGATGGGGTTTTGATTGATTTGGAGCTTTCATTTTTGGGTTTTAGGATGATGACATGCATAGGCTTTGTCTCAATCTTTCATCTAATCGATTTGTGCCTTCATAGCAATGTAAGCCCTTTCCCTACTCTTAGATATTAACTATGAAGTTAAATGTTCATGTTGCAAGTTTGGGTTTGATCATTGAGAATGATACATGCTATCATGTCATGCAAGTTTATGAAGTCATTATCTTGATCTCATGAGCTAAAAGCTACAACCTTTATGTTGAAATGTTGCATTATGCAACATGAGAACCTTCATAATCTTTATGTCAACTTGCATATGAAGTCATAACCCTTATATGATGATATATGTGAGTTACTAGTCATCATTCCATGTCTTTTGTCACCATGATTCGTTTATGTGCCAAGTTTGGGTTTATGCATGTTTTTGAGGCTTAAGAATGTAACATGCAAGCTAATGAACACATTTGTGCCTAATTTGCCACCATGATTAACTTGTGGCTTAATATCCATTTTTGTCATGCCTTTGTCAAGTCTCTTCTTTTAATCCATTACGTTGTTGCGAACGTATATGCGAGTTTAAAAGCGTTGGGGTCACATTATGGGAAAACATAATGACATGAACATGATGTGGGTAAATGGGTATAAACATGACAACGTGTAACGTTAAATATGACATGTGTTTATACTTGAAAACATGACTTGAAATATAACATGGAAGTTGACATGTAAGTATGCATAAAAACACAAGCTTGGGAATTTACCTATTAAGTTAGGTCTACCCTTTGGGAATTTACCTATTAAGTTAGGTCTACCCAAATGCTTGAAAAACTTGTAACATGTTTTGGAAACATGATGAACATGACACTTAGATAATATAAGTGTGGCCAACTCGAGGTTGGGTTGAGTTTGCAACGTAAAACTACCCGGAACCGACCGGCCTAACTAGTAGTTGCAAACAATAAGACCCAATGTGAGAAGTTGGTCATGTTGTGCTTGAACCCGAGGTTAGACCAAGTTGTGGTGTAAAGCTACCCGGAACCGACCGGCTTAACTAGTAACCACAACAAAGTCTAATGTGAGAGGTTGGGGTGCATTAAGTAATTAATGCCACAGGATAGGGTTAAGTTAATTTGATTAATGACTCTTAACCAAATATGACATGGACAAAGGGGTTAAGTAAATTGATTAGGCTAATGATACTTAACAAAACATGACAAGGTTGGGTAGGTTAAGTAACTTGATTGGCCTAATGACACTTAACCATTTTTATACGACTAGTGGACGGGGTTAAGTTAACCAACACTTAATCAATCCAACACGATAATTTGGTAAGGTTAAGTAAGTTTTCTTAATGACACTTAACCGAAAGATACAGTTAATGGATGGGGTTAAGATTAGACTCAACTAGTCTAAACATGATAATCGGATGGGGCTAAGTTAGCCTAGACTTAATTAATCCCACTTGGTAGTTTAATGGGGTTAAGTTAAACACTTAACTAATCTAACTCGTTAATTTGATGTGGTTAAGTGACCTATACTTAACCAATCTAACCCGTTAATTTGATGTGGTTAAGTGACCTAAACTTAACCAATCTAACTCGTTAATTTGATGTGGTTAAGTGATCTATACTTAACCAATCTAACTCGTGAATTTATTGAGGTTAAGTTAACCCATACTTAACCAATATAACGTGAAAACATGATAAGGCTAAGTCATGAATCGCTTGAATACACTTGACCGGTTTGACTAAGTAATTTGATAGGGTCAAGTTAATATATACTTAACCAACTTGAGCATGGTTTGTAGGGTTAAGTCTTGAACTTGGATACTTAGCCAATTTTGACATGATTTGTAGACGGGTTAAGTCTCGAACTTGGATACTTCGCCAATTTTGACATGATTTGTAGACGGGATTAAGTCATGAACTTAAGTGACACTTAATCTGTTATATAAACCCTAATTCGGAGGATTAGGTGGGTAACCGTAGTTAACAAGGATAACGGGAATAAGGCTAAGTGGTAAACCTTAGTTGAGGAATAACTAAGTAATGATTCTTAGTCAAGGAAATTTAGACCAGTTCATAGATAGATGAGTAACCTGATACGGTAGGTCATTGTTTAAGTATACGAGTAGGAGCAAGTATCTGATTTAGATAAAGGCTCCAGCGAACTGGGTAACGAAGCAGCGGCTTCGGGGAACGTGAGGGTATTCTTGGTATCCCTCTATGAGCTGCCAGGTGATTATACTAGGCTCATGAGAGGTTAAGGTCTGCGTTAGAAGAACCAAGAGTATGCCTTGGTTGCTATACGAGCGACCTAAAGACGGGGATGGATAGGGGATAGTCGACGATACACGGTCGTACCCTAGATAGCATTTTCGTCAGGCTACCTACCATCTTTGGTCAAGCGTGTACGTACGGAAAGGCAGAGAACACCCAATAGACCATAATTGCTATCTAATTATGGTTGCGGTAAGGCTTGGATGTGGTTTGGCCAGTGTTGTGTTCTCATACAGGATTTATCCTGTCTTGTCTTTCACTAGTTGAGGGAGGGGTCGCGTGGGACCATAGCCACGTATAGAAAAACAGACCTTAGCATCTGCATCGGCAGATAAATCGAAAGCTCCCGACCAAGTCCTGTATTTCCTGGTCTGCCCTGTGACAGGACTCGGATGGCACGATGTGATACATGTGCATACAGTCATGGAAAACGATTCACGATGAATGCGTGGGAAAAAGGGCGCGGTTGACGGTTAGCGTAAATCCCAGTGGCCCTGGGTGGTTGAACCAGAACCGAGATACGAAAACGTGCAATAGGTAAGCGTAATCCCTAGTAGCCCTAGGTAGCATAAGTCCTAGTTGTACAAACGATAATTCATGCTGGAAGACCCTAGCTAGGTTTAGGGTAACAGTCCAAACCGATCTTAAGGATCTTGGAACTATGTTAAAGTAGTATAGAACCTCATGGGAAAGCCCGTATGGTCTACGGCAAGGGACTGAACACTTTCTTGGAATAAAACATACGAGTTGAGTAACCTATATATGCGATATATTAGGTTGACATGGACCATTATACGACTTTTGAGTAAGGGTCATTCACGGATAACACATGATACAGTTGGGATACTAGTACGGTAGGTGCAGAGCAGATGTACAGGATAGATACCATGGGACGTTATACGTGATAGATATCTTGGGGATATTATACTTGATAGAAACCTGACGATGTGATACCTTGTTTTATCTTGACATCGTAATTTATCATGACACCTTAGTTTATCTGAGTTCAGTAGTTCATCCTGTTATTTTGATTTAGCTTATCTATCTTGTTATCATGCTTATGTTCATCTCAGTTTCTCATGTCAATTAACTTTACTAGTTTTTATGCTAATAGTAGATAGGGCTTACTCAGTCTTTTTGACTGACCCGTTTTGTTTCGCCTCTTTTCTTCCGTTTCCCCTCCCCCCCCCCAGGTTACAGGGAGGAAATACTGTTGTTTAGTTCGGACTTCTTCTGCTTGAAGGTCATCATGGATGGCTTGGACTTTCCTTGGCTATGGCTACTTTACTGTTTTTACTTGGGGAATAATTTATGAAAAAGTCTTTATGCTTCTTTATTATTGCAAGACAGGTTTTGATGTACTCTGATGTAAAAGGCTTTAGACCTTAATTATTAATGTTTATGAAAGTTTGATTTTACTTCCGCTATGTTATATGTTCTGTCTTGTGATATTTCTGTGCATGTTTACCAATAATGCCCCTCTAAAGCCAGTGCATTCCTTTGCGAGTGACCCTAGCGGAGGCGGGGTGTTACATAATGCTTTCATGTTTAAATGCACAGTGTTTGTATATGTCCATATCTAATGCAAAATCAGGCGGTCCACTGATTCAGTCGACCTCCTTAATGCAATTCATGATAGTGCCATGCGTCCATTACGTATGCAAAAGTTCTTTAATGCAACATATTATCTCTATATGCGTGCGCGGCATCCATATGATAAAACAAATCCTCATACATCCATTTTACTAAGTACAGCCATATATATGCAATATGCAGTATGAAGTGACTGAGCCGATCTAGTGCCTAATAGTGTGTGTATATGCGTCCACGAGCAACCACTAGCAAACACTTGCATCCACTTTGCATCCATCATACATAACATGTCTCAAACACATGTTTCAACCATAGGATTATCCTAACTAAAGGTCAAGGATACTAGCGAGATGATACTCTAAAGGTAAGATAAGTACAAGATAAGCGATAAAGGAGAAATTAAAGGACATACCCTCGAAAAGGAAAGGGTATCGTGAACGCATCTTCTCTTCTGTCTCCCAAGTAGCGTTGCTCTCATCATCTCCCCATTGTACTTTGACTAGTCTGACCTCTCGATTTCTCAGCTTCTTGATCTCTGACCCAAGAATGCGCGTAGTAGCTCGTCGAATCGTCGCATCACGCTCTATTTCCACCTCTCTAAGCAAGTTCGGCTCTACCACTTCCGCGGTCTCGTGCAAGCACTTCCTCAAATGTGACACACGGAATACGTCGTGTACACCGCTAAGTCTCTCGGGCAACTCCACTCTATACGCCATCTATCCAATCTTCTCCTTAATAGGAAACGGTCCTACGAACCTTGGTGCTAATTTCCCAATGGACCCAAAGCGAACAACGTTTCGTAATGGGGACACTTTGACAAAGACCATGTCCCCAACCTCAAACTCGAGATCTGTCCTCCTCTTATCCGCATAAGATTTCTGCCTATCTTGCACTACTTTCATCCTCCTTCGAATCAAGTCGATCTTCTCCGAAGTCTCCCTAATCATATTGGGCCCAAGTAAGATCTTATCCGTAGATTCCCACCAACATGTAGGTGAACGACACGGCCGTCCGTAAAGAGCTTCGAATGGTGCCATACCAATGCTAGACTGAAAGCTGTTATTATATGCGAACTCCACCAATGGAAGATGCTCTTCCCATGTACCCCCAAAGTCTAGGATACATAGCCTCAAAAGATCCTCTAGAATGCGATTCACCCTCTCGGTCTGGCCGTCCGTCTGAGGATGATATGCGGTGCTCAAACATAACTGAGTCCCTACCGCCTCTTGTAAGTTTCTCCAAAATTCGCTAGTGAAAATAGGATCGTGGTCGCTCACTATGCTAGAAGGAACACCGTGCAAACGAACTATTTCTCGAACGTATACAGAAGCTAACCATGGAGCAGTCCTCTTACTCTTCACGGGAATGAAATAGGCGCTCTTAGTAAGTCTATCTACTATAACCCAAATCCCCGTATTACCCTTCCTTGATCGCGGTAATCCGTCCACAAAATCCATCGAGACACTTCCCCACTTCCATAGTGGAACCTCCAATGGGTGAAGCAACCCACCGGGTTTCTTTTGCTCCGCTTTTACTTGTTGGCACACTAAGCATCTAGCGACATACTCGGCTACGTCCTTCTTCATACCGGCCCAAAAGAAAACTCGCTTCATATCTTTGTACATCTTGTCCCCGCCGGGATGAATGGTCATCTTCGAACGATGTGCTTCGTCAAGAATAGCCTTCCTTAGGTCATCGTCTTTTGGTACACAAAGTCTACCGTCCCTACGTTACCAACCCTTATCATCTAGGGTATACCTACGGAGATGGATTGATGACTCCCCTCCTTTGAGCTTTTCTACTAACTCAACCAACTGTGGGTCGTCTCGCTGTGCCTCGCCAATCCGTCCCAAAAGCGTAGGTCTAACCTCTAAGGATGCTAGTAAACCGGGTACAAAGCCAACAGAAGGTCTAAAGTCCAACATCGAAATGAATTCTAAGCTTCGCCGCTCAACAAGCAAAGGACTTAAGGATAATCTTTTTCTTGTTAAGGCATCTGCCACTACGTTACCATTGTCAGGGGTATATGTTATCTCGAAGTCGTAGGATGCTAAGAATTCCATCCACCTTTGCTGCCTTAAGTTCAAGTCCTTTTGAGAGAATAAATATTTTAGTGATTTGTGGTCAGTGAATAATTCGAATCTTTCGCCAAGAAGATAATGACGCCAAGACTTAAGCGCGAAAACAATAGCGGCCAACTCTAGGTCATGTGTAGGGTAATTCTTCTCATGCGCTCTCAACTGCCTTCCACCATAGGCTATTACCCTACCCTCTTGCATTAGGACTGCGCCTAGTCCTATCCCACAAGCGTCAGTATAAACAGTAAATGGCTTACTCCCGTCTGGCAATACTAAGACTGGGGCTGAGGTCAAAGCTCTCTTCAACCGTTGGAACGCATCATCACAATCTACGTCCCATGTGAAAACTAGGTTCTTCTTCGTCAAGCGTGTCAATGGAGCTGATACCTTTGTGAAGTCTTTGATAAACTTCCTATAGTAGCCAGC
Organism: Allium sativum; assembly: GCA_030737875.1. Taxonomy (NCBI): domain Eukaryota; kingdom Viridiplantae; phylum Streptophyta; class Magnoliopsida; order Asparagales; family Amaryllidaceae; genus Allium; species Allium sativum. Next base: position 92,391,481 of record CM060916.1, on the reverse strand, counting down.
CAACCCCAAGAAACTTCTCACTTCGGTAGCATTTTTAGGGACTTTCCAATCTTGGATGGCCACCACCTTCGCGGGATCCACAGCTATCCCTTCCTTGGAAACCACGTGCCCTAAGAATCGCACTTCTTTCCACCAAAAGTGACACTTAGAAAAATTTTATTTAAGGTTATGCGCTCATAGGGTCTCCAACACTTCCCTAAGATGTAAGGCATGCTCTTCTTCATCCTTAGAAAAGATCAAGATGTCGTCTACAAAGACTACCACAAATTTGTTAAGGTACTCCCTAAACACCCTACTCATCAAATCAACAAAGTATGCGGGGGCGTTTGTCAAACCGAAGGGCATCACTCGCCATTAATAGAAACCGTCTGGAGTCCTAAAGGCAGTCTTGTCAATGCTATCCTCAGCCACTCTCAACTGATGGAAACCAGTGGCTAAGTCCAACTGCGAAAACACTGAGGCGCCAACTAACTGATCGAAGAGATCGTCAATCCTCGGCAGTGGGTGTCTGTTCTTCTTAGTAAGTTTATTAAGTTCTCTATAGTCCACACAAAGTCAAAGGGACCCATCCGCCTTCGTGGCAAATACTACTGGAGCACCCCACTTCGATATACTTCGTCTTATGAACCCCTTCTCAAGCAACTCCTTCACTTGCTTATCGAGTTCCCTCCTTTCACGTGGAGCCATATGGCGTACTGGCAAAGATACTGGTTTCGCATTATCCACAAGATATATTCGAAAATCTATCTCCCGCTTTGGAGGCAAGCCCTTCAACTCCTCAAACACATCCGAATATTCTCGGACCACTCTAACAGATTGTAGATTTTCCTCAGACGCGTCAAGCGATTCTAAATAACTTAGCATAACAGAATTTATGGGATTACAAAAGATTTCGAGAGTGTTGCCAAGGCGAGTCACGAGCCTAACTACTCTCCTTTCACAATCAAGAACGGCCCCATTTCTGGATAACCAATCCATTCCTAAAATTATCCCATAGCCCGTGAAGCCCAACACATAAGCATCACATCTAAACTCAACGCTAAGTATAGAAATTTTCAAATCCAAACACATCATGGACAAATAAGCTTAGCCCCCTATTGGATTCGTAACAACTAAGGGATCCTCTACTAAACTGGTGTTTAAGTGCAGTGATTCAACTAATGACGTAAAGATAAACGAATGCGATGCGCCCGAATCAAGTAAGGTACGGATAGGATGATCAAACAGAAAAACTAAGCTTTCAACAGAAATGGTTCTACCTCGTTCTTGCAGCGGTGGGACAGCGAGAGCCTGAACTTTTCCCCTTGCCTGCCCTGGTGCCATAAGAGCCTGCACATGTCCTCCCGAGGTAGCTCCTACCCTCTGCCCCTTCTTTGGGCAGTCCTTCACTAGATGTCCCGCTTTGCCACAGTGGAAACAGCTAGTCTTCTTCTTCTTTCGGCAATCCTTGCTGAGATGGCCAGGTGTCCCACAGTTAAAGCATTTCTTCTTTCCCTTGCCATTATTGTCTTTACCACCCTTCTTGTTTTGCTGTTGTGGTTTCTTCTGATCCCCTTTCTTCTCGGGTGCCTTATCAACTTTAGCGCTTTTCTCCTCGTGCATGAGTGCCATGTCTACGAGCTTCTCAAAGGTGGCCCCCATAGGGATGTGGGTCATAGCCAACCCTTGCAACGGTTCATTCAATCCATTAACGAACCTCAGAGCCTTCTTCTCCGGCGTGTTTACTAAGTCCAAGCCAAACCTTGCTAATTGATTAAATTTGTTGACATATTCTTTTACAGATGAGCTTCCTTGCTTTAATGTCAAGAACATTTCCATATATAGATTCCCTTCTACCCTTGAGAGAAACTTCGCCTCAAACCTACGTCTGAAATCCGCCCAAGAATCAACAGGACGCTCCCCATTAGTGACCTCCCACCAGAACGAGGCCTCTCCCTTCATCAACCAAGCTGCTAATTTAACTCTCCTCCCTTCTTCCACTTCAAAAATTTCTAGCAATTCTTCCACCTCCGTAAGCCAATCTCTAGCTTCCACAAATGTTTCTGACCCTTGGAGGGGTTTTCCACCCATAGCCTTAAATTCCTTGCACGTCTTTGCAAAAGTATCTACGCGAGGAGGAGGAGGAACGTGTGCAACTGGTGGTGGAGGAACATTGGCCGGACCTGCGGCGGCCCTAGCCTATAATAGCCTCCTATACCATCCTGGTATCGTTACACCATCGGGTAGGTTAAGATCTTCAGCCATGCTGAAACGAAAAAAGAAAGATTCAAAATGGAGAATTCGAAAGATAAAGATATGCCTATTGGGGATTATGTTTTTCTTAATTTACTCATTAAAACTTTTTTTTTTGAAAGAATTTCTTTCAAAAATACTCTAGATAAATAGTTTTTCTAAAAAAATTATCTGTTCTGGTAACCTTAAGCTCTGATACCACGTGTAACACTCCATGTCCATTAATGTCACTCACAAAGGGAATGCATTAACTTCCATGGAGGTTATAAGTGAATATAGAATAGAAAAATTACAACAAGACAGATAATAAATAGTACTTGGAAATCTAAAACTTCATTTTATTGCAGTGGAAATTAAACATGTTTGTTACATCATAAAACCATAGATCATAGCCAAGTACAATATCCATCTTCATAAAAACAAAATACATAATCCCATTACATAAATAGCCATTAAAAAGATAACAAGCTGGACTTTACTTCAACGGTCCAAGCTTTCCAAAGAGAGATGAAGCAATCCAATCAAACTCCACTAGAGCTGGGCCCAACCTGAGGACCTGGAGGGGGAAAAAGGATATAAATGCAGGGGGTCAGACATAAAGTCTGGCGAGTATGATAATTCTAGCAATACTACTATCAAAATAACTAGACTAAGCCATAAGCTGGAAGACAAGTAAATGTCTATGAACTATTAGGTATGGAATGAGCGGATAAAGATAACGTTTAAGATAACGTTAAAGATAACGGTAAAGGCACACCTAATTACTAACGAATAATTACTTCACTTCACCGCACATTACTACAGTGCACCGCACATTACTACACTGCACCGCACCAGTCACCCTAAAGGTTGATCCCACTTGCTTCACACAGAAACAATATAAATAGCCTTACGTAGCCCTAGCTGACTACATAGGTGTCGTCTGCCCCTATCTCCACTAGGTGTACCCCACTACCCACTTTCGATCGGCTCCCTACTCGTAGATACCCGTGCTGGCCCCACAGTGGGGTGTATCACTCCCCTAAAGTGGCAACCCAATACAACTTGAGAATGCACAGCTTATACCTACACGATGCAACAACGTCTTACCTACCAGCCCGGGTCCACACACGCATATGAAACCCGTTGGACTTGCATTGCCACCGCTCCCCGTTTTGGCCTCTTATAGTCAAGCCCAGTATGCGTGTCCCGTCCTCGACTGAGTCGAGCCCACAAAGATACGTTTGGGATACTGGTTGAAATGGGCCCCCACAAGCTACCCACCTAAGCTTGTCACCACTAGTATATCCCACTTAACCCTCTTAGTCATGTTCATTTACATGTGTGTTTGGTTAAGTCTTACTAATCGTATTTCACATGCCACTAAGGGCACCCACTATATTCCTCATGCCACCCAAGGCACCTACTTAACCCCCATGTCCCACCTTACATGTTTATCTGGTTAAGTATTTCTTAATTCATTCAGGCCATAACCTCATAAAGACCTCTCACATTAGACTGGCATTTATGGCAGCTGGATATGCCGGGCGGGTCCGGGCAGTCTTACACCATAAAAGAGTCTAACCTCGTGTCTTTACAACTGTTATGCTTTAGTTTAGGCCTAGGACCTCTCACATTGGGCTGACATTTGTGACCACTGGATTTGTCGGGCGGTTCTGGGCAGGTTTACGTCACAAACGAGTCCAACCTCGTGTCCTAAGCATTGATTATCACTTATAATCTTTTACCCCCAGTTTTAATAATTCCCTATTCAAATTATTAATTAAGTCCACTTTTAATGATGTCCATAATTGACTCAATTATGGTCATCCACTCATGGCATGCAAAATCATATCAATTGCACCCCAACTTCTTATTATTAAATCCTTAATATTACCCCTACCCCACGTTTATACGTTCGCTTATTCAACGCAGAATATACGTTAGACTCGAATAGTATAACTCATAACACAAAGATAAATTATCACAACATATGAACAAGTAAAATAATTCAATCTTAATAGGGGTGAAACTTGCATAAACTACCCATGTTAAGGATGTAAAGGTGTCAACTTGTTAAATGTCACAATTTACATGATATGATCATACAAACTTGCATAAGGGGGTTTTAGGCAACATAATGATGGTGTGAACTAGCATAGCATTTCACATATGTCATATCATAATTCTAGATGTCATAATAGATGTCATGGCATATGTTCATAATCTCAACCTAAACTTTCATATGTGACTTGTCATATAGATTAACATAACCCAAATAACATCAACATCATGATGTGATTAACATGAATTAATTAGCATAAACAATAACATCATGACTTTAAAGCATGTATGATTTATCACAATTTAGCATAGAAACTCTCAACATACATAACATCATCATAGCATGATTTACAACATATAGGATACATAGCATAGGATTTATAACATACATGATAGCATAAAGTTTACAACACATATATGATAATTCACATCATCTACTCATAATCCATTCATGACTTAACCTAATTAATTTAATAATAATCTTGTTAAGACTATCATACTCACAATTTAGAGAAGAAAAGAGAGTTTTGCTTTGCTTTAGAGTTGAGTAGAATTAGGTGTTCTTCCTTTTTAGTTGGCGGCGGCTCCACTGAGTTCCATGGCGGCGGTATGACGGTAGCTATTCTATTTTTCTTATGAATTAGGGTGAGAGACTACCTAGGTATTTATAGAGTTAGGATTTATTTTAGACCGTTAGATCAACACAGAACTAATCCCAGCCAACCAGATTAGGTCAAAACCCTAATGGGTCATCACTCAGTCAAAAACCCTAGCCGCCAGACCCAGGTCGACACCCAGGTCGACACTATAGTCGACCTTGGGGGGGCAGGTCGACACTAGTGTTGACCCCCCAGTCGACCTGCCTGGGCGGGAATTTTTCCCGCCCAGCCCGCTTCTGCACTTTTCAGTTTGAATTTTAAATTTCCTGCGAGCAGTTTCGAATTTTCTGAAACTTCCGATGGCCATAACTTCTTCGTACGAAGTAAAATTCACGCAAACTCGGACTCTATTTCAAACAGAATTCCGAGACGAACACAATGGCTCAACCTGTATCCCATAATTCTCACGTCTGAGATTAGTTATTCTTTAATTTGTTAATATTAATATTAACAAAATTACGGGGTGTTATATTTAAAATGAATTATTTTAAATAATATCAACGAGAGATTTTTTTTGAATATAATTCGAACGTATATATTCGTTTGAATCGACGATAGAATACAAATATTTATTTATATTTCTAAAAGGAATTGAAAATGGCGCGGTAGTTCGATAATTCGATTTCAAACTTCAATTGAATGTACAGGGTGCAAAATAAACCGGATTTTAGTGAAACCAAAAATAATAGGATCTATTTGGGAATATCTTTCCAACGAATCCGAAAAAGCAAAATTTCATAGCGGGAATCAAAAGATATGCCCAGCTGAAAATTCTGAATAGTCGCTATGGAATTCAGGCCCTTAAAAATGGAAATTTTGCAAACGACCTCGGATTTCGACGAAACCACTTTTGTTGGATCCGTAATGTCAAGTTATTGCTAGATCCCAAATTTCATAATTTTTCGAATCAAAATGTGAGCGTGGCAAAGGAAAACGCGTTTGACCAGTTTCAGTTGATTTTAATCGACTGGAAAATGGCCATTTTTCAAACGGTCTTAGAATCTGACGAAACTAGTTTTGTTAGGACCGTATCGTCAATACGAAGCTAGAAAATATTTTTTGGGAATTTTTCGAGTTAGTATGTGACACCAGTAAATTGAAATGTGCGTTCAAATTCAATATATAGATTTATATTTTGATTTTGACGAAAACTGATCGAAACGATCGAATCAGCTTACGATACATATCCCATTGGGCTCGAAATGGGGGTAATTAGCTACGGGCGACAGTCGGTGAGTCTCATTTTGAGTTCGTATTTTAAAGTACCTTTTTGAAATTTGAAATAATTAAATAAAAATAAAAAACCTCTCTCTTCATCCCCTTACCCTCTCAGCCCCCCCCCCCCCCCCCCCGTTCATTACAGTCAAACAAGAAGAAAAAAAACTAATCGATCGCGACCTCCCCCCCCCCAGGCGCCGGCGGCGCCGCGATTTACCCCACTTTCCTCCTGCTGCTGACGCACCCCCCTCCTCTTGCTGCTGACGCGTACCCCCCCCCCCTCCTGAGCGACGCATACCCCCCCTCCCCTTACCTCGCCACCGCTACCTCCTCCTTCCTCCGCCTCCTTTCTTCTCCTACTCCACTTCTTCTTCTCCGACTGCACCTCCTCCCAGCCCCTCCTTAGCCTCTCTGATCCCCCAAACCCCGCCTGACCCCGACCCACCTCATCCACCGCCCCTCCAACCTCCAACGCCTTGAGCCGACGCCCCCTCTAGACCTGCTGTAAGTTTCTTAGTTTATTTTCATTTTTATTTTGTTTTTATTTTAGTTAATTGTAATTAGAAATATGATTTTTAATTTGAAAAGATTATAATTTTTATGATGACAAAGTTATGAGATATTCTATAAGTAAAAAGGCGATTTTTAACCATATGAAAGCGAAGGTATAGAAAGGTTAAAAATATAATTTTTATAATATAGGAAGGTTAAAAATATAAATTTTATATATTAGGAATATTAAAGATGTTATTTTTATAGAATAGAGATAATAAAAATATGATTTTTATAGTATAGAAAGAATAGAAATTCGATTTTTATATATTGAATAGCAAAGAAAAAATTTGATTTTTATATATTGAATAGCAAAGTAAAAATTCGATTTTTATATATTGAATAGCGAAGTAAAAATGTGATTTTTATATATGTAGTGACTACGGGCAATGAAAGTGACAAAAGGCGAGAACAGTGATGATTTCCTACATTTGAAGTGTTGCAGAGTTGGGATAGCTTTGGTGAGAACTTCTCACTTTTAATTTTATTTCTAGTTGAAATATATACTAGGATGTAGACGGTGTTTAGTAGCACCCGACACCCGTCGTCCATAGACCATGGACGGCTTGTATGCTTGTTTGTTTGATTTTGATGTGTAGTTGATTGTGTGATATGATGTGAAATGAAATAAAATATTTATATAGTTGAAATAAAATATTTTATAGTGGAAAATATTTTGTAGTTAAAAATAGAATTTTTAACGTGTATATGAAATGAAATAAAAATAAACAAATCGGACGATTTGTTTATATACACACATTTGACTGATATTGATTGGGACGATAAATTTTACACATCGCCCAACTGCACAAATAAAATCTGTGTTTGATTGTTTGAAACCCCACACGGGTATTGGGATGATATTTGACGTACACTAATCCCGATTGTTTAGTTGTATGTCGATCGATTGATTGACAGACTGTTATAAGTGTTAAATATTTATATTTGATGCTTATGCAGTGTAGAACGCACTTTGGATGATAGTTGATGATTTATCGTTGTTGTTATATACGTGTGGTAGAAAATCCATATAATTAACATTATATGGTAATTGATTGGGCCTCATTCCAATTTTGAAATAGAAATATTTGAAATAGAAATATTTGAAAAAGAAATATTTGAAATAGAAATATTTGAAAAAGAAATATTTGAAAAAGAAATATTTGAAATAGAATATTTGAAAATAGAAATATATGAAGCCGTGTTGATTAGATTGATGCCATTTTGACGTGAACGATATTTATATCGATTTTATTCATTTTTCAATGAATATTGAAATAGATTTGAAATTCGTATTAAATCGAATAGATTTGAAACTCGAATTGTATTGAAATGTTCTTTCATCTGCGTTCTTTTGTGGTTTGTTCTCGAAGTATCCGCGCTTTCCTCTCCGGGGAAGTTGTGGGTCTTGACAAACCCGCTTCAATAACTTCCCTTTCTTCCCTCCTGTTAACCCACCGAACCCGCTCCTCCTCTTTAATTCACCATGGCCGATTAAATAAACTCACTTTTCTCCCTTATCACTTCGCTAAACTCCCTGAAACAAATACCATCCATCTTCTCTTCTAAAACTCTCCACTCGCATACCAATTTCATCACACTCACACCCCCACAGGCTGCTCGCGTCTTCTGCTCCCTCCCATGAACTACACAGCACCATACGACACCTTTTTATTTTATAAAATCCCCAAAATTCAAAAAAAGTGTTAAATCCTTCACTTAATCCAAATCTAACCACCAAAATGAGTCTCATTGCTTCGATTTTCATCAAATCTCAACCCTAGCCGTGCTGCTCAAAAAGGGAGCAACGACCCTGATGTTCGAACTCAGAAAAAACGATATGGAGGTGAAGAGAAAACCAACAGGAATCCGTATATACACACATCTCTATTTATAGTATTTTATTTGGGTGGGTTGTGGATCCTTGGAGGCCACGACATTGTTTTGAGGCCATAGAGAACGGTGGTTTAGAAGAATGAAGCGTGGACCTCTATTTAACTTTTGGTTAAAGTTATTATGTTGGCTTAGATATTTTATTTTTATCCTTTTATATTTGTTTTCTGCACTCTAAAAATCCGTGTGATCACACACGACTCCCAAAAATCACGAAACTGGACATGTATCTACAGTTCGACATTACGGTCCCAACGAAACTAGTTTCGTCGGATTCCGACTCCGTTTGCTCACACAGCGTATTTTTAACCGTCAAAATATTAATTGTTTCTCACATTAAAAATCGGTACGGCCACATACTGACTTCAAAAATCACGAAAATTGAAATCTAACAATAATTTCATATTACGAATCCAACAAAATTGGTTTTGTCGAATTCTGAGGTTGTTTGCAAAACTGGCTATATTTAAAGCTCTAAATAACCCATTTAAATATACAAATATATTTAAAAACATTTAAATCAAATATTTAAAAATAAATATTATCGTATATATTCACAATAGAATATCATACAGCTCCACTGGGATTTACAACTCGATATTCAAATCCCGGTTGAATCGATATTCAAATTTATATTGAAATTCCCTTTATATATCGTTATAAATTATAAAGGAATTCCACAGCACTTTTCTAAAATTTGATTTGGACATAAATCAAAATCTACATAATGAAATCCTGATTTTTCTCTTCCATTAGAAAAATATATTTCACCAGCATCTAACGTTTCTTGTTTCATAGAAATCCAATTTAAAACGGACCCTGTATATTCAGTTGAAGTTCAAATCGCCAAATAACGAACTGCAGCGCCATTTCGAGCTCGATTATAATTATATTATAATTATACATTCAAACTGTCGTTATTTAAATTTATTCCTTATTCAAACCAAATTCCAAACTGAATTGTATATTTTGAATTTCCCAATTCAAACAATATTGCCATTTCACTGATTCTGATTATTTCAGAATTAAATATATTATTCTATTATTTATATTAATTAAATATTCAACATAATTTAATTAAACAACCATTTTCACTATTTAAATAATTAAATAAATTAATTATTATCTGTATAAATACGGGTCGTTACATTCTTTCCCCCTTAAAATAATTTCGTCCTCGAAATTGCCATGGTAGAAAACAAACCTTATTAACTGGGTTAAACATTATTCTTACTTCTTTAACTTCAGTTTCAACTGAACCAATTTAATTTCATTTAAATAATTTTCAAAAATCTCGAAAATTTTCTAACACCCGAAATTTCTGAAAAATTTCGCCAGCACCTCCTTTGTACGGGTCAATATGCCAAACTCCAACTCGACTCTCTAGGCCATCTCTAACCCAAAAGAAAATCAAACAGCGGAGCGGCTTGCCTAATCGGCTCATAAATCTCATGCTTATACCAAATATAAACTTGTACCTTTTTGTCGGGCATATCAAATTTATCACTTCCATCTGCTGTTAATTCAGCATATACCAATGTTATCCCAACCAAACTCCAATCAATTCATTCTCAAACCAAATCATTCGCTTATACCAAAGTCGAATTTCATTTCAAACTCGAGTTTCATTTCGATTCCAAACTCTTAACTCCACTAATCTGGTTCCATTTCAAATTCCGATCACATAAATCCAAATTTTTCGATAACATTCTAATCCAATTCATCTTCTATTTGCTTTTGCACATTTCAGTTCAATTTCCACTTAATCGGCTCTAATTCAATTTCAATTTGCTTTCCCAAATTTCAATTCAATTTGTTTTTAAATCAAATTGTCTTTCCCTGGTAATTTTAAACAGTTCACCATATCGAAAATCAACTTTCCTTTTCAGGATTCAAAACAACTTGCTTTTTTCAAATTAATTCAAAAACAAAACCTTTGGTAGTAATCCGTCACTTAGAACTTGAAAATCAACAGTGATGATGCTGCGCAGTCATCATCAGAATTATTTCCAGCTTATCGAAGTGAGTTCAATACTATAAAATTTTCAAAACCATATTTAAACACTTCCATTTTGAATTTTTTTCAAAATATTCTTTTCAATGCTTGTAACCAATTTAAAATCTCCAAGGATTTTAAAATTCTCATATACTTAATTCAAATCCATTTACAAACACCTTTCCAATTTCCAGGGTTTTAATTTCAATTCTGATTTAAATTTAGATTTAATTCAATTCATAACACTTATATGAATTCTACTTGATTATATATATAACCATTTGATTTATAATCTTACTCGATTATAATAACAACCAATATATCCAATATATTATAATCAATGCAATATAAATCCTTTATATCAGAATATAATTTGGGGTAACTTATTTCATTTACCTTTTTTTTTTAAACATACCATGTCGACTCATCGTATTCGAGTGTTCATAAACTCCTACCGATACAGTGGATCAAACTGATCGATCAGAACCCATAAACAACTCGACTAATAAATCTACACAATATAAAACCATTTTAGAAAATCTACACGTACGCTCTCTCGTATATACACTCAACTCAATCTAGGGTATTATTAACCCCATCTCTACTGAGTCATGCCACAGAGCCAAGGTAATAATTAACCTTAAGCTCTGATACCAACTATAACGTCCCAAAAAAAGCCGATCTTGATTATCCGATATACAACACATATCGAACATCCAAGGATCGAAAATACCGGTAGTCAATGAAAGAAATTAGAGGGTGAGAATAGATAACATAAAAACTTAGAATAGAAGAAGAAGAAGAACACAACATCAGAGTAACACGAACCTCACAACGGAACGAATAACATATAATATATAACATAACTTTAAAATATAAAAATGTACTTGAATAAACATATCATTTCCAAAGCACAACACCCACAACACAGCGGAAATAACCGTAGATATATAATTCTGAAGCCTCCTGCTCCAGCTTTCCAAATATATCTGTAAATCCCGACAACTTGACTGCCCATACAAATTGGGCACTGTAACGACCCGACTTTTTGCTCGGTTTTCGCCGGTAATTAAACCAACTTAAACCGTTCATAAAGACGGATTGTTAGGGGTACTTACACATTTGCACAAAATAAAAAGAACTTTTCCGTTATCATTACAATAATATTACATCAGAGTTACAAGAGATACATCAGAGTACATCGATTACACAGCGGAAAAGATACTAAACTCAGCGGAAGAATGTGAATGCTCCAAGTCATAATAGCTTCAGCTAAAACCAGAATCCTGCTCAAACCAACTCCAAGGATAAATCTGTGAACCAAACTACTAGGCTGCCCGTGTAAAAATTATGGGCACCCAGAGTTTAGGTGAGGGAACAATAAACTCCAGGTCAGTCGTGGGACTGGTGTGAGAACTCAAAACAGTTATTTTTTTAGGGTTTATTTTAAAGTTAGGTGATTCTCCAGACCACGCCGCTAATGCGGAATGGGTTTACTCCATGTGGATACCAGTGCATAGAAATCCGCAATGACCTTTTGAAAAAAATGAAGCTATCATAAGCTCGTCCCAAATCACACAATGCAAGCGCACACCAGATGAGCGAGTTTTGCCTTATGATAACCAAAAATGCATTCATACGTGAAAATCCTCTTTTACTACTATATAGTGTGGAAAACCTTTTCGCAAATAAATGTATTAAACCTAGCCAGCATAATGCCCCATCCCATTATACTGATAGTCCTGCTGGTAACCAGCAGGCTATACAATCAAAACCGTACGGGCTCGTAGTGGAAAATTGGATTTCCAACAAATGACTAGGCAAAGGAACTTCCTTACCAAACCGATGGGTACGCCTCTAGAGGGACGCCCCGAGAACCAAATCGAGCTCCCTGCTAACACGAAGCCGGGTTACCCCTTAACTGGGTAACTTAGAGCACGCCTGAGTATATCACTTCCCCGTCGTTACCAACCTTTAAACCGAGGCCTCGCAACATCAACTTCCATAAAAATAGAAGTTATCCACATAGGTTAATACCTGGGCTCCATACCATAGTACACCTTTTATATAGAAGGAAATGACTACCCTTAACCTCGCTGCATCTTTCCTGTTTTAGCCATTTACCGGGTTGTGAGACTTGCCGAGGTCACGATACACAAAGCTACGCTTAAATAAGCCATGCTTTGATCATCCATAGCTCACCACATATCTTAAGTATGCCACATTATCCATTAACGACGCATCACTGATTTCCAATATATAACCTCTAAGCTCATATGTCTTAGAGAAGGGTGTTAAGCAAGAGAATAATTCTCCGCCACCAAACAGATATATATTGATAAAACAGTGTTACGCAGTTAATTACAATGTCAGACACACAATCCATAAATGTCCGTTCTGGGTCTGAATGAACATCATCCAAAAATCTCCAAATACATTCAGATATCGTGCCACTCCACGTTTGGTTGTACGGACCAGTCCGAGATATTGGCATTCAACCCTAATGATTCGGAAACTCCCAGGCTTTACTCGGCGGTTTCGAAGTCTTCAGTTGCTTTATAACGTCGTATTATTACTTGGAATGGTTTTTAGACATACATATGGTCCCGGTCTTTCCAAATAATAGGCGCAATTAAAAAAAAACTATAGAACACACAGGCTTTCTACCAATCTCCTTCCGTCTTGGATTTTGTCAAAATTAAACTTCTGTAAACCCGTTCTCAAATTATTACGAAATCCATATTTAACCTTTCTCTTTTAAAACACATCCTTTAAATCAAAGATGGTTTAGCCTTAAAGCCTTAATTATTTTTCCGTTTGATAACTTGTTATCAAAATCCAGTTTCCTTTGAAAATCCTTAATCCACATTTCAACCATAGTTTCCAATTAAATTGATTTTTCCAACATTCCATTCTTTAATCTTAACTAAAAGATTATACTTTCTTTCCAGTTCCTTATTTTTAATTTCTCAAATCAAAGATCTGATTGAATCCTCAAATTACGATATGAATTTCCATAACTCAATCTCATGGGGTTTTAAGAATGATATTATTGAAGATATGATTCACGACAAAACCCAAATCAATTGATATTAACATAAGTTACACAAAAATTGTATCTACTTATATTTGATATCAATTCTCGTAATCAACGAATACTATAAGTGGAATAACGATATAATAATATCTTCCAAATTCCTCAAATAGTATACATTTACACCAAAGAATTTCATACCAAATATCCAAAGATTATTTCTATCCAACTTATCCCAATCAAATTGGGAAACTCGTATCTTAATTTAAAGATTTATCCAAACCTTTGACATTAGATCTGGATAGAAATATCATCCACTTATACTTAATATTAATCTCTGTATCCAACTCACACTATAATCGGAATAACGGTGAACTACCTTTTAAATTCCTCCAATAGTAAGAGTCATCATCTACCGGATTAATATCAAACATCCGAAGATTTATCTCCAACCATATCCAACTATTAAAAACCTGTTTTAATATTAAATAAATCAATTTGAATCCCATATAAAGTATTTCCAATACTTTTGAACCTTTGAAAACATTCCACCAATCATTTACAAATGATTTCTTTTAGTTCGTGGTTTAAAAACTTCAAAATAGATTATTTCAAAGAAAGCGTTACAATAGTGTTTCGAAAGTGTTACAAAAGTGTCACAAAATAGTTATCTCAACTACATTGATCAAATATCATTTATCTTGGTCAAAACTTAAACTTTACAGTTCAAAACACTTTTACATAATTAATAATGAGTTTACAAATTTTTTCCATATTTTAGAAACATTAAAAATGGCTATTTATAGTTATGGTCGATAACTTCTCTTATAGCGACCTTTCCCCAAAACGGTTTTAAACATATCTTGAAAATTATAACTCAAAATTAAAATCTGCTTTCACTCATTTTAAAGCTCTTGTTAATATAAATCTAACGTCTTTCGTTTCATGCAAATCCGATTTAGATTGCAAAAGTTATAAGTGTTTAAAGTTTGCATCTAAAATACACTAATTGCCGCTGTGCAACAAGCCCTATTTTGACCGCAATAAAAATTATTCTTCAATACTTCAAAATACCTTGGAAAACCATTATATACTTCTGTAAACCATTTAAAGTAATTTACATTGACTTTCCAAATTTATTTTGGGTTCAAAATTCAACTTTTACTTTTTACTTAATGTAACAACCCGCAAAATGCGAGCCAGTTTGAAATTTTTATTTTGGCGATTTTAGCGAATTTTGATTATTTAAAATGAATTATTTTAAATAATATCGACGAGAAATTTATTTTGAATATAATTCGAACGTATATATTTTACGCGTCGTCGTTAGAATATATAATATTTATATATAATTATAAATAGAATTGAAAATGGCGCGGTAGTTCGATAATTCGATTTCAAACTTCAATTGAATGTACCGGGTGCAAAACAATCCGGATTTTAGTGAAACCAAAAATAATGGAATCTAATAGTGAATATCTTTCCAACGAATCCGGAAAATCAAGATTTCATATCAAGAATCAAAAGATATGTCCAGTTGAAAATCCTGAATAGTCGCTGTGGAATTTATATATATTTTTATATATATAAGGCCCTTAAAAATGGACATTTTGCAAATGACCTCGGATTTCGACGAAACCAGTTTTGTTGGGTCCGTGATGTTAAGTTATTGCTAGATTCCAAATTTCATAATTTTTCGAATCAATATGTGAGCGTGGCAAAGGAAAACGCGTTTGACCAGTTTCAGTTGATTTTAATCGACTGGAAAATGGCCATTTTTCCAACGGTCTCAGAATTCGACGAAACTAGTTTTGTTAGGACCGTATCGTCAATACGAAGCTAGAAAATATTTTTCGGGAATTTTTCTAGTTAGTATGTGACCCCGGTAATTTGAAATGTACGTTTAAAATTCAAAATAAGGATTTAAATGTAAATTCAACGGAAATTGATTGTAACGATCAAATCGGCTTACGATACATATCCCATTGTGTTCGGAATGGGGGTAAAACGCTATGGACGATAGGCGGTGGACCTCGTTTCGAGGTCGTATGTAAAAGTCAACTATTTGTAAATAAAATAATTAAATAATTAAAAATAAAATAAAAAAATAAAAACCCTCTTTCCTTTATCAGCCGCCCCCCCCTTATAATTTCAGAAAAATCGAAAAAAAATAAAAAAAAACCCTTCCCGTTCGTCGACGGCGCCGCCCCCCCCTACGACTCCGCCTCCTCCCTGGCCAGCCGCCCTTCCCACGACGCCCTTCCCTCTTCCTCCTTCTCCGCTTCCATCTCTCCAGCACCCCATCGACGAAGCCCAGCCCCTGCTTGAAGCCTCCGACCACCGCTCCCTGCGCCATCGCCCCCCCCCCCCCCCACTCCGACGATCCTCTCGCCTAACTCGAGATCCCAGAAACCCCAATCGACGGAGCGACGCCCCCTTTCCTCGATCGGCGCGTCGAAGCCCTACCCCCGAAGCCGACTGTTGCACCACCTCCTCCGATCGAAGTAAGTGTTAATTACTAGTCTAAATTTATTTTCAGTTTTAATTAAAAAAATTAGCAAAGGAAAAAAAAAAAAGAAAAAAAAATGATTTTTCATATGTTTAAGCATTAGGAAAGAAGTCCGAGATTTTTACTTAAGGAAAAGAGAGATTTTTACTTAAGCTAAGGAGCGGTTTTGATTTATGAAGAAGCAAATATGATTTTTATATTTTTAAAGTAATAAAAATATAGTTTTTATATTTTTAAAGTAGAATATTAAAAATATGATTTTTATATTTTTAAAGTATTAAAAATATAATCTTTATAGAATAGAGAATATAAAGATATCATCTTTGTGTATGTAATGAAATAAAAATCTGATTTTTATTTTATATACGTTAAAGTAAAGTGATGATTTTTATAAAGATGAAATCTTTAAATTTAAAAAGGTGAAATCTTTAAATTTGAAAAGGCGAATTCTTTATATGGAAAATAGCGTGATAAAAATATAATTTTTATCTTTGAACAACGAAGTAAAAATATAATTTTTATCTATGAACTTTGAACTAAAAATTCGATTTTTACATATTGAACTTCGAACTAAAAATAGAATTTTTATATATTAAACTTCGAAATAAAATATGATTCTTATACATTGAATAGCGAAGTAAAAACTCGATTTTTGCATGTGTAGTGAAAGCGGACAACGAAGGTGACAAAAAGGCGAAACGACGAAGACTTCTGCAAAAGAAGAGCCGTGGAGCTAGGATAGCTATATGTGAGAATTTCTCACCTTTCAATTTACTTTTCTAGTTATATATATATACTAGGATGCAGACGGTGTTTAGTAGCACCCGACACAATCGTCCACAGACCATGGACTTGTTTGTTTGGCTGTTTGGTTATTGATTGTGAGATTGGTTTGAATGTGGTTTGTGGTGTGAAAAATCGAATCGATAAATTGGTTAGGATTAGACGTGCGCCGTTATAAGGCGAAGGAGTAAGGCTAGGTTAGACCCTTACTCCAAATTTTGTGGTTTGCATAATGAAATTGATTTGATTGATGAGTGAATGGCGTGGGCCTTCACTAGACCGGGGACAAGGCTAGGCCTCGTCCCGTTTCTAGTATCGTGCCGTTATGCCGCCGAAATTTTCTAAAATAAAGTTAGAAAAATAAAAATAGCATTTTATTTAAAGAATGAACTGAATAGAAATTCATATGTTAAAATAAAATGTGTTATCGTTAAAAATATAATTTTTAACGTGAATGTGAATAAATAAATATTCATTTACAAACCAGACGGTTTGTTTATGTACACCTATTTGAAAGACGTTGATTGGGTCGATAAATTTTACACATCGCCTAACTGCACAAATAAAATATGTGTTTGATTGTTTGAAACCCCACACGGGTGTTAGGATGAAATTTGAAGTTCACTCATCCTGATTGATTAAATATGTCGATCGATTGATTGACAGGCTGTTATAAGCGTTGAATATCTATATTTGATGCTTATACAGTGTAGTGCACTTTGGTTGATGGTTGATTATTTTCAATGCTATTATATACATGTGTTGTATGAAAATCCATATAATTAATTTTATATGGTAATTGATTGGGCCTCATTCCAGTTTTGAAAATGAAATATTTGAAAAAGAAATATTTGAAATAAAATATTTGAAAATAAAGGAATATATGAAGCCGTGTTGATTAGATTGACGCCATTTTGACGTGAACGATATTTATATTGAATTGAAAACGATTTCGAAATGAATTAAATTGAAAACGATTTCGAAATGAATTGAATTGAAATGAATTCAAATTGAATTGAAATTTGAATTGAATAGAAATGAATTTTGAAACGAATTTATAAAGAAGAATTCAATTTTGATTTGAATTGAAATGGGAGTTGAAATTGTTTTTGAAACGAATTTAAAACTATTTATATAATTCGTTTTAAATAGAAATCGACGAAATATATATTATATATATTATATATATAATATAATGGCCTGAATAGAACGCGCCGCGCCGCGGCAGTTCGTGGATTTCGACCATTTATTTCAAACGGACATTACGGGAGATCCGACCGCCGGATTCTCCTAAAACCGGAACCGTTGGGTTCGTATCGAAAAGAGCTTTCTAACGAATATTAGAAATTTGAAATCTAACGGTTGGATTTGGAATTATGTCCAAATCAAATTCGAAAAAGGTCGCTGTAAGTGCAGTTCGATGGCCGTTGATGGAAATCGGCTGTACGGGCCTTGATAAAATTATTAAAAATAGCAATAATTTGTGTAAAATCATAAGAAATGATTTGTGAAGAATTGGGATGAAAAACTCCATATTTGAAAAGATAAAAATAGATTTTTATCGAAATGAACTAGTTTTGAACTAGAATTATAATTCTATTTATTTTTAAATAAATAAATTGAATTCGAAAAGGGTTTTGAAAATAACCAAAATTTCCAATGATTGCATTGGAGTGGATTTGAATCGAAATTGTCTTCGGAATATTTCGATGTTGGAATTCGTAATTATACAGGTGTTGTTATGGAAATTTGAAAGATATATATATTTATATCGTTATTTCCAATACGACATTTGTTAGTCGTAGAATTTGATATCGAATATAAGCCGATATATTCTCTATTCAGAGCCTTGTATTGAATATCGAATGTGATTTGGGTTTGTCGTGAATGGTGTCTTCACTAACACTGTTCTTGAACCCAGTTGAGAAATGATTAAATCTTTTTATTTAGATTTAATGAAGTGTACCAATTAAATGATATTTAATTGGAATTGAATTGATATTGATTTTGGGGTTTATCGTGAACAGTGTTTTAAATAACACTTGTTCTTTAACCCGATAATTAATGAATGTGATTTGGGTTTGTCGTGAATGGTGTCTTCACTAACACTGTTCTTGAACCCAGCTGAGAAAAGATTAAATCTTTTTATTTAGATTTAATGAAGTGTACCAATTAAATGATATTTAATTGGAATTGAATTGATATTGATTTTGGGGTTTATCGTGAACAGTGTTTTAAATAACACTTGTTCTTTAACCCGATAATTAATGAATGTGATTTGGGTTTGTCGTGAATGGTGTCTTCACTAACACTGTTCTTGAACCCAGCTGAGAAAAGATTAAATCTTTTGATTTAGATTTAATGAAGTGTACCAATTAAATAATATTTAATTGGAATTGAATGGATATTGATTTTTGGGTTTATCGTGAACAGTGTTTTAAATAACACTTGTTCTTTAACCCGATAATTAATGGGATGTGACTTTGGGTTTATCGTGAACCGTGTTTTAAATGACACTGATTCTTTAACCCAGTCACAGATTAAAACTAAGTGGAGTTTTAATGAATCTTTAATTAGATTGAAAAGATCGAGAATGGAGTATCACCAGTTTTGCTCCAGGCGATAGTTAAATCTTTAATTAGATTTGAACGTGAAATTTAGAAATTAACTGTCGGTTAGCTAAGTAGAATGGTTTTCTGGATATTGATCTGATGTTGGTTTCGGCCTTCGGGGTTAATATTTGGGGAATTATTCTCTTGATTAATTTACGGTTAATGACTAATGAGTTGGAATGAGGCGTATGTTGTGTTTGTGTAACACTTTTATAATATATACGCGAGTTATTCGGAAAGACCGGGTTTATCCCATTCTGAATAACTGATACGACGATAAGTCGAAGATGAAGACGATGGTCGAAGACCGGAGGTCTTCACGTCGTTTGGGTGATAACTGATGATCTTGATTGGGCTGTACACCCAAGAAGATGGAAACAGTTAGTGATCGTCCAGACGTACTTGGAGATCGATGGATATGCGGGGTACTAGGTGCCTCCGGTTTCGTTCAGACCCAGAACGGACTTGTAAATGGACTGTGTGTCTGACATTGGATTTCATTCTGTGTGACTGATATCGGTTGCATAGAGTGGTTTGCCTGTGTGGCATGCTAAGATGCAAATGATCAAGGCTTCTGTTGAAAAGCAAAGTCTTGTGGTGATGATCAAAGCACGGCCTTTGTGGCGTAGCTTTGTGTAACGTTTACCTCGCGAGTTTCACACCCGGTATGAACCAAAAACGGGAGACGGACGTCAGGGAGGACTTGCGTTTCTTTCTAGCTAGAAGTGGCGTCAGTGGTTTTTCACGCCCTGACGAGTTTGACTTATGTGGTTGTTGCGGTTGCGAGGCGCCTCGGTTATATCGGTTTCGGCCGAATGCATTCTGGTCGGCTGACGGACCAGACTTACACCCCATAGGGTGGGGAGACGTATTGTTCAGGCATAATAATCCACTCCGTGTGGACCGGCCCTGACGATCCAAGGGGCAGTTGCGGCTGTTCCTGAGGGGCGGGCTAGAGCGTCTCGAATCGGTTGAGGATCTTGCCCCTAGCCTCGGTTCATAGACGGAAATCCAATTTCCAAATACGTGACATTTGCGGTTTTATTTGTAAACCTATATATGGCGACATGATATATGGTACCCATGCCGCCTATGATTGATACTTATGATTTGAAGTGTTTTATACACTATGCACTTATTATGGTATCAAATGATTTGTTTTAAACGTATCAAGCATTCTTTGGCTGTTATAAGGGAAAACCCTATCCTCGACTGCGTTGCATTGTGTGATGGGACCTGGGTCTTATAACAGCTTCATTTTTCTTTATTTAGCATTGCGCTGTTTGTTTTATGCACTGGTATTCTTGGGAGGAAACCCGTTCCGTGTTATACGGCGTGGTCCCTTGATTTACCTAATGATTTAAAATAAAGATTAATAACTGTTTTAGTTCTCACACCAGTCCCATGACTGACCTGGAGTTTATTGTTTTAACCTAAACTCTGGGTGCCCCTATTTTGACACGGGCAGCTAGTAGTTTTGGTTTTTGCAGATTTATATTCACAGGATCCTGGTTTACAGCTGGAACGATATCCGGAAAGCTTTGTATCCGTATATCTACTTCTAGTTGTCTATTGTATTATTTTCCGCTGCTATGTAATTTAAATCTCTGATATTTCTGTGTAATATTCTTTTATACTCTGTATATTCTTGTATTCTGATGCATTGTTGTAATATACAATGAAATGTTCTTTTATATGTGTTCTGTTGTGGTTTGTTCTCGAACTATCCGACGCTTTCCTTTACGGGGAAGTTGCGGGTCTTTACACGTGGTATCAGAGCTTTGGTTTACAAAGCAGAGAACAAGACACATTAGAACCATACGAAAGAATTCATCAGATATTGGATTAGGAATATCCAATGGAATGACTCGTTAGAGATGGGATCAGTAGTATCCTAGAACGAGTGTGAAGAGTATATTTTTAAAGTGAAAACAAATTTTGTTTTGAAAATTTAAATCAATTATTCGTAGTTGATTATTTATTTATATTGATGTGGACAATCCAGTATATATAGATTTTGCGTATACGTCTGATCCGCGTGTATTCGAAATTTTAATATACTGGATAGATATAGAATCATACTCTAGTGGCCCGAAGATGATTCTGATGATTGACTAGTCGTCATTAGTATTCATGTTCGAGTAACGAAGGTGTGATATCTATATATTTCCTATTGACTGGTGTGAGAACCAAAATTAGATAGGGCCTATTGTTGTGATTTGGCACCAAAACATGATTTTTGTATATGTATCAAAATTATGAATTTGAAACTCTAATTCACTAATTGACTGATGTTTGTGTTGTTTGTTTATTTGTTTGCTAATTTTTAGCCATTTAGCCTAACAGAACCAAATATTGAATTATATCGAAAATTGGTCGCATTTGCTTGCATATACTTGTACTTATCTTGAACAGGTCATAGCAAGGAGGCTAGAGCCGAAGAATAAAATTTGTTTGCCCGACAAATAGGTACATGTTTACTACATAATTTCCTGTTTTGTTTGGGTGATGATGATTTTGCGAGCCTATTGGCTAGCCGCTTGGCTTTTTCTTTTTCTTTTTGAGATCTGAAGGACCGGGGAAGCTATTTGAAATTCCCCGATGCTCCCGGTGCAGGGGAGGTTATGGCGAAATTTTTCGAAAATTTAGGGTGTTAGCCAAATTTTTGAAATTTTGAAAATTCTCAGAAACTAAAGAGTTGGAGAATGGAAGCCTGATCGAGCGTAGAGTTAATTAATCAAACTACTTTCGACTTTGTTCCTTTTCGGGGACGAAAAGTTTTAAGTGGGGGAGATTGTAACAACCCGCAAAATGCGAGCCAGTTTGAAATTTTTATTTTGGCGATTTTAGCGAATTTTGATTATTTAAAATGAATTATTTTAAATAATATCGACGAGAAATTTATTTTGAATATAATTCGAACGTATATATTTTACGCGTCGTCGTTAGAATATATAATATTTATATATAATTATAAATAGAATTGAAAATGGCGCGGTAGTTCGATAATTCGATTTCAAACTTCAATTGAATGTACCGGGTGCAAAACAATCCGGATTTTAGTGAAACCAAAAATAATGGAATCTAATAGTGAATATCTTTCCAACGAATCCGGAAAATCAAGATTTCATATCAAGAATCAAAAGATATGTCCAGTTGAAAATCCTGAATAGTCGCTGTGGAATTTATATATATTTTTATATATATAAGGCCCTTAAAAATGGACATTTTGCAAATGACCTCGGATTTCGACGAAACCAGTTTTGTTGGGTCCGTGATGTTAAGTTATTGCTAGATTCCAAATTTCATAATTTTTCGAATCAATATGTGAGCGTGGCAAAGGAAAACGCGTTTGACCAGTTTCAGTTGATTTTAATCGACTGGAAAATGGCCATTTTTCCAACGGTCTCAGAATTCGACGAAACTAGTTTTGTTAGGACCGTATCGTCAATACGAAGCTAGAAAATATTTTTCGGGAATTTTTCTAGTTAGTATGTGACCCCGGTAATTTGAAATGTACGTTTAAAATTCAAAATAAGGATTTAAATGTAAATTCAACGGAAATTGATTGTAACGATCAAATCGGCTTACGATACATATCCCATTGTGTTCGGAATGGGGGTAAAACGCTATGGACGATAGGCGGTGGACCTCGTTTCGAGGTCGTATGTAAAAGTCAACTATTTGTAAATAAAATAATTAAATAATTAAAAATAAAATAAAAAAATAAAAACCCTCTTTCCTTTATCAGCCGCCCCCCCCTTATAATTTCAGAAAAATCGAAAAAAAATAAAAAAAAACCCTTCCCGTTCGTCGACGGCGCCGCCCCCCCCTACGACTCCGCCTCCTCCCTGGCCAGCCGCCCTTCCCACGACGCCCTTCCCTCTTCCTCCTTCTCCGCTTCCATCTCTCCAGCACCCCATCGACGAAGCCCAGCCCCTGCTTGAAGCCTCCGACCACCGCTCCCTGCGCCATCGCCCCCCCCCCCCCCCCACTCCGACGATCCTCTCGCCTAACTCGAGATCCCAGAAACCCCAATCGACGGAGCGACGCCCCCTTTCCTCGATCGGCGCGTCGAAGCCCTACCCCCGAAGCCGACTGTTGCACCACCTCCTCCGATCGAAGTAAGTGTTAATTACTAGTCTAAATTTATTTTCAGTTTTAATTAAAAAAATTAGCAAAGGAAAAAAAAAAAGAAAAAAAAATGATTTTTCATATGTTTAAGCATTAGGAAAGAAGTCCGAGATTTTTACTTAAGGAAAAGAGAGATTTTTACTTAAGCTAAGGAGCGGTTTTGATTTATGAAGAAGCAAATATGATTTTTATATTTTTAAAGTAATAAAAATATAGTTTTTATATTTTTAAAGTAGAATATTAAAAATATGATTTTTATATTTTTAAAGTATTAAA
Source organism: Allium sativum (assembly GCA_030737875.1). Classification (NCBI taxonomy): domain Eukaryota; kingdom Viridiplantae; phylum Streptophyta; class Magnoliopsida; order Asparagales; family Amaryllidaceae; genus Allium; species Allium sativum. The sequence goes on along the minus strand of CM060916.1, from coordinate 92,367,540 downwards.
AATATAATCTTTATAGAATAGAGAATATAAAGATATCATCTTTGTGTATGTAATGAAATAAAAATCTGATTTTTATTTTATATACGTTAAAGTAAAGTGATGATTTTTATAAAGATGAAATCTTTAAATTTAAAAAGGTGAAATCTTTAAATTTGAAAAGGCGAATTCTTTATATGGAAAATAGCGTGATAAAAATATAATTTTTATCTTTGAACAACGAAGTAAAAATATAATTTTTATCTATGAACTTTGAACTAAAAATTCGATTTTTACATATTGAACTTCGAACTAAAAATAGAATTTTTATATATTAAACTTCGAAATAAAATATGATTCTTATACATTGAATAGCGAAGTAAAAACTCGATTTTTGCATGTGTAGTGAAAGCGGACAACGAAGGTGACAAAAAGGCGAAACGACGAAGACTTCTGCAAAAGAAGAGCCGTGGAGCTAGGATAGCTATATGTGAGAATTTCTCACCTTTCAATTTACTTTTCTAGTTATATATATATACTAGGATGCAGACGGTGTTTAGTAGCACCCGACACAATCGTCCACAGACCATGGACTTGTTTGTTTGGCTGTTTGGTTATTGATTGTGAGATTGGTTTGAATGTGGTTTGTGGTGTGAAAAATCGAATCGATAAATTGGTTAGGATTAGACGTGCGCCGTTATAAGGCGAAGGAGTAAGGCTAGGTTAGACCCTTACTCCAAATTTTGTGGTTTGCATAATGAAATTGATTTGATTGATGAGTGAATGGCGTGGGCCTTCACTAGACCGGGGACAAGGCTAGGCCTCGTCCCGTTTCTAGTATCGTGCCGTTATGCCGCCGAAATTTTCTAAAATAAAGTTAGAAAAATAAAAATAGCATTTTATTTAAAGAATGAACTGAATAGAAATTCATATGTTAAAATAAAATGTGTTATCGTTAAAAATATAATTTTTAACGTGAATGTGAATAAATAAATATTCATTTACAAACCAGACGGTTTGTTTATGTACACCTATTTGAAAGACGTTGATTGGGTCGATAAATTTTACACATCGCCTAACTGCACAAATAAAATATGTGTTTGATTGTTTGAAACCCCACACGGGTGTTAGGATGAAATTTGAAGTTCACTCATCCTGATTGATTAAATATGTCGATCGATTGATTGACAGGCTGTTATAAGCGTTGAATATCTATATTTGATGCTTATACAGTGTAGTGCACTTTGGTTGATGGTTGATTATTTTCAATGCTATTATATACATGTGTTGTATGAAAATCCATATAATTAATTTTATATGGTAATTGATTGGGCCTCATTCCAGTTTTGAAAATGAAATATTTGAAAAAGAAATATTTGAAATAAAATATTTGAAAATAAAGGAATATATGAAGCCGTGTTGATTAGATTGACGCCATTTTGACGTGAACGATATTTATATTGAATTGAAAACGATTTCGAAATGAATTAAATTGAAAACGATTTCGAAATGAATTGAATTGAAATGAATTCAAATTGAATTGAAATTTGAATTGAATAGAAATGAATTTTGAAACGAATTTATAAAGAAGAATTCAATTTTGATTTGAATTGAAATGGGAGTTGAAATTGTTTTTGAAACGAATTTAAAACTATTTATATAATTCGTTTTAAATAGAAATCGACGAAATATATATTATATATATTATATATATAATATAATGGCCTGAATAGAACGCGCCGCGCCGCGGCAGTTCGTGGATTTCGACCATTTATTTCAAACGGACATTACGGGAGATCCGACCGCCGGATTCTCCTAAAACCGGAACCGTTGGGTTCGTATCGAAAAGAGCTTTCTAACGAATATTAGAAATTTGAAATCTAACGGTTGGATTTGGAATTATGTCCAAATCAAATTCGAAAAAGGTCGCTGTAAGTGCAGTTCGATGGCCGTTGATGGAAATCGGCTGTACGGGCCTTGATAAAATTATTAAAAATAGCAATAATTTGTGTAAAATCATAAGAAATGATTTGTGAAGAATTGGGATGAAAAACTCCATATTTGAAAAGATAAAAATAGATTTTTATCGAAATGAACTAGTTTTGAACTAGAATTATAATTCTATTTATTTTTAAATAAATAAATTGAATTCGAAAAGGGTTTTGAAAATAACCAAAATTTCCAATGATTGCATTGGAGTGGATTTGAATCGAAATTGTCTTCGGAATATTTCGATGTTGGAATTCGTAATTATACAGGTGTTGTTATGGAAATTTGAAAGATATATATATTTATATCGTTATTTCCAATACGACATTTGTTAGTCGTAGAATTTGATATCGAATATAAGCCGATATATTCTCTATTCAGAGCCTTGTATTGAATATCGAATGTGATTTGGGTTTGTCGTGAATGGTGTCTTCACTAACACTGTTCTTGAACCCAGTTGAGAAATGATTAAATCTTTTTATTTAGATTTAATGAAGTGTACCAATTAAATGATATTTAATTGGAATTGAATTGATATTGATTTTGGGGTTTATCGTGAACAGTGTTTTAAATAACACTTGTTCTTTAACCCGATAATTAATGAATGTGATTTGGGTTTGTCGTGAATGGTGTCTTCACTAACACTGTTCTTGAACCCAGCTGAGAAAAGATTAAATCTTTTTATTTAGATTTAATGAAGTGTACTAATTAAATGATATTTAATTGGAATTGAATTGATATTGATTTTGGGGTTTATCGTGAACAGTGTTTTAAATAACACTTGTTCTTTAACCCGATAATTAATGAATGTGATTTGGGTTTGTCGTGAATGGTGTCTTCACTAACACTGTTCTTGAACCCAGCTGAGAAAAGATTAAATCTTTTGATTTAGATTTAATGAAGTGTACCAATTAAATAATATTTAATTGGAATTGAATGGATATTGATTTTTGGGTTTATCGTGAACAGTGTTTTAAATAACACTTGTTCTTTAACCCGATAATTAATGGGATGCGACTTTGGGTTTATCGTGAACCGTGTTTTAAATGACACTGATTCTTTAACCCAGTCACAGATTAAAACTAAGTGGAGTTTTAATGAATCTTTAATTAGATTGAAAAGATCGAGAATGGAGTATCACCAGTTTTGCTCCAGGCGATAGTTAAATCTTTAATTAGATTTGAACGTGAAATTTAGAAATTAACTGTCGGTTAGCTAAGTAGAATGGTTTTCTGGATATTGATCTGATGTTGGTTTCGGCCTTCGGGGTTAATATTTGGGGAATTATTCTCTTGATTAATTTACGGTTAATGACTAATGAGTTGGAATGAGGCGTATGTTGTGTTTGTGTAACACTTTTATAATATATACGCGAGTTATTCGGAAAGACCGGGTTTATCCCATTCTGAATAACTGATACGACGATAAGTCGAAGATGAAGACGATGGTCGAAGACCGGAGGTCTTCACGTCGTTTGGGTGATAACTGATGATCTTGATTGGGCTGTACACCCAAGAAGATGGAAACAGTTAGTGATCGTCCAGACGTACTTGGAGATCGATGGATATGCGGGGTACTAGGTGCCTCCGGTTTCGTTCAGACCCAGAACGGACTTGTAAATGGACTGTGTGTCTGACATTGGATTTCATTCTGTGTGACTGATATCGGTTGCATAGAGTGGTTTGCCTGTGTGGCATGCTAAGATGCAAATGATCAAGGCTTCTGTTGAAAAGCAAAGTCTTGTGGTGATGATCAAAGCACGGCCTTTGTGGCGTAGCTTTGTGTAACGTTTACCTCGCGAGTTTCACACCCGGTATGAACCAAAAACGGGAGACGGACGTCAGGGAGGACTTGCGTTTCTTTCTAGCTAGAAGTGGCGTCAGTGGTTTTTCACGCCCTGACGAGTTTGACTTATGTGGTTGTTGCGGTTGCGAGGCGCCTCGGTTATATCGGTTTCGGCCGAATGCATTCTGGTCGGCTGACGGACCAGACTTACACCCCATAGGGTGGGGAGACGTATTGTTCAGGCATAATAATCCACTCCGTGTGGACCGGCCCTGACGATCCAAGGGGCAGTTGCGGCTGTTCCTGAGGGGCGGGCTAGAGCGTCTCGAATCGGTTGAGGATCTTGCCCCTAGCCTCGGTTCATAGACGGAAATCCAATTTCCAAATACGTGACATTTGCGGTTTTATTTGTAAACCTATATATGGCGACATGATATATGGTACCCATGCCGCCTATGATTGATACTTATGATTTGAAGTGTTTTATACACTATGCACTTATTATGGTATCAAATGATTTGTTTTAAACGTATCAAGCATTCTTTGGCTGTTATAAGGGAAAACCCTATCCTCGACTGCGTTGCATTGTGTGATGGGACCTGGGTCTTATAACAGCTTCATTTTTCTTTATTTAGCATTGCGCTGTTTGTTTTATGCACTGGTATTCTTGGGAGGAAACCCGTTCCGTGTTATACGGCGTGGTCCCTTGATTTACCTAATGATTTAAAATAAAGATTAATAACTGTTTTAGTTCTCACACCAGTCCCATGACTGACCTGGAGTTTATTGTTTTAACCTAAACTCTGGGTGCCCCTATTTTGACACGGGCAGCTAGTAGTTTTGGTTTTTGCAGATTTATATTCACAGGATCCTGGTTTACAGCTGGAACGATATCCGGAAAGCTTTGTATCCGTATATCTACTTCTAGTTGTCTATTGTATTATTTTCCGCTGCTATGTAATTTAAATCTCTGATATTTCTGTGTAATATTCTTTTATACTCTGTATATTCTTGTATTCTGATGCATTGTTGTAATATACAATGAAATGTTCTTTTATATGTGTTCTGTTGTGGTTTGTTCTCGAACTATCCGACGCTTTCCTTTACGGGGAAGTTGCGGGTCTTTACACTTAATAAATCAAATTCCAATTCATTTATAAATTCAAATAACTTCAAATTAACTATCCCATTCGTCGGACCAGTTAAGGATAGCCAGGGAGAGCAGGAAACTTCATTTCCAAACCCAAGCCTAGACACTATCCTCTCTGTCATCCTAAAATGTTCCGGTATTAATTTATTCATTTAAAGAATTTTATCCACATATACGAATACGGTCTTTCCCGATTATTAGCCTTCAATTTCAATAATGATATTATTTCTAATTATGAAGGAGATTTGCTGATCACCAATGTGATACCATAACGGTTGTGTCATAGTGTTTGCAAAACAACATCAACAACTATTTAAACATCCATAGCAACCATCATCAACATGATTAAATAAATCATAACTGTGCACAAGCGTTATAACACTAACGCTTAATAGTGTGTGTGTTCTAAATTACGCATCCATCATCCATCATAACAAACATCGACTATCATTAACCATTAATAATCCATTACTATATTTAAATTAGACTAACTACTAATTAAATAATAAACCGTGGTTAAAGAGTTCTCACCAAACAGCTTTCCAATCTTCACGGTAGGCGAACCTAGCTGAGTGAAACGTCGGACAGTATTTCGGCGCACCGTCTTCTTTATCAAAATATATATAGTATATATACTAATCTCTCTTTATATATTATAATAGGAGGAGGAGAATGACGAACTTTGGCAAGGTGTTGGTGGAAAAGAGGGAGACATATGCCATGGAAACCATGGCCATAAGCTTTAAGAAGAAGGTGGAAAGGAGGAAACGGAATGGAATGGTAAGAAAATGGAGAAAATGTCTCCTTATATAGGAATAGAGAGTTAAGGAGGTGATGACACATAAGGGGGCACATGGAAGGCATGCATGAAAGCTTACATGCAAAATTACAAGTGTCCATACACTTGTCTTAAGAAGAGAAGGTGAACTTTTGGTAGCATTTTCCCTTAAATGCTATGAAAACTAAGGGCAACACTTAATTCTAATGCTACTAATTCATGTTATAGTTTGACAAATCCGATCGAACGACAATAGTATCAATAAATCCAAACTTATTAATAATCATTCTCAATTATAATTCAAGTAAAATCTATCATATAACTTATCAAAATTATTAAATATTCTTAACCATATATTTTTATGTCAGATTCAAATTCAAATTCAAATTTAAATTGGTTAAAAATTCTGCATCGTTACATTCACCCCCCCCCCTTAAAACTTTTCGTCCTCGAAAAGGAAAGGGAATCGTTACTACTCATTCGGCAAATTCAAGACTAATTTTCTTTATACCAAAGCTCCCTGGATATACCAGGTAAAATATTATAACACACATATTTAGAGAAAATCATATCTGCATGTCCTCCAACGATAACCTCCAATTACCCATTATATTCGATTCATCGTTTACTGGGCCAATTACTTATACTCAACCATTTACTGTTTTCCAAAAAAAAAAAATCAGAGGTACAAATTATTCTCTTTGATCTTATCTTGCAAATACAATGGTTATGGGACTTATTCCCTTTTTATTCTCCAAACTTACTGTTGTTCTTTACACGTAAAACTCGATCCTCAAAATTCAACTTATCTAAATGTTTCAGTTAAGGTAATTTCTTCTTACTATTCCCGCTTGCCAAATATCCTTTAATCAAATTGTGAAACTAAATTCACAAGGTATTCATGCTCAGTTAAACAGTTCCTTTTGTTGTCACAATATATTTTAGAACTTATCAACTGTCCAAAATTGCCGATAATTCCATATATATTTTTTCTTATATTGTTTAAGTTTGGCTATCCTCATTAATTATTCTAACTTCAAGATTACAAAACTTATTTCCTTCAAACTTTAGATAAATAGCTTTAACCAATGCAGTCCTCAACCAAAATATCATCAAATATCTTATCGTCATATTGCATTCTCAATATTTGCATTTCAAATTTAATTAGTTGGGGAGGAATAATTATAAATATTCTAATGTGAAAATTAGGCACACATCCCTAAAAGCAAACTTAATTAGGCTCACATCCTCCTGTTTCAAAACATATAAATTACATCCCTAATTTCAAACAGCGGCTGGTATTTTTACAAAAGTGCCCTTTTCCTTAATTCACGCCGTATTTACCTAGGTTGGATCTATTCATTACGTATTTACTTTTTTTTTCTTTTCCAGAAACCTAAAATTCGTTCTTCATGGCGGAGGCGGCTCCAACAAAATTGATGGCCTCTAATCGGTGGTTGCTTCCTCCTTCAACCGAAACCCCTTAATCCCCAAAATTCTTATCGCGTTCAATTTTAGGTTCTAGCGAAGAGTCAGCAGCGATTCCAGTGATTCTGGCAGGCATTGCATCGAATCCAGTCAAGCGATTTGGATTTCAATTTGCATAGAAGGAGAGATTAGCAATCCAGGCAGACGGGCGCGACAACGAAGTGATTTCAGCGAAAGGTATTCTTCTAGTTTTTTTGGGCGGCTAGTAATTCAATCATTTGACTATGTTTTAATCTTATTTGTATGTCACTATATTTATATTTTCTATCTGTAAAACTCATTCGACAACTCCCTGGAATGACAATTTGTAATGTGTGTTTTAATTGAGAGTGTATACAGTTTTAAAGTTTTCTTTTGCATCATGGTTGATTCTTGCTGAATTTCTGTTAAAAAGTTGCGGACAATTATGCAGCTATTCTTAAATATATGCATATATTTATTCAATTTTTGATGAAAATGCAAACAGAAAAATATTCAAAATCGCAATCTGTAAGATGATGAAAAGTTGCGGACATATATGCAGCTATTCTTAATATTTGCATATATGTATGCAGTTTTTTATCAAACAAACAGAAGAACATATTATTTTACAAATATATTCATATTTCTATGCATATATCTGGAATACTTGCATATAAATATTCTGAAATTATTGTGTAAGATGTAGGAAAATATCTTTGATTTTTGCTGAACTTCTGCTAAAAAGTTGCGGAGAAATATGCAGCTATTCTTAATATTTGCATATATGTATGCAGTTTTTTATCAAACAAACAGAAGAACATATTATTTTACAAATATATTCATATTTCTATGCATATATCTGGAATACTTGCGTATAAATATTCTGAAATTATTGTGTAAGATGTAGGAAAATATCTTTGATTTTTGCTGAACTTCTGCTAAAAAGTTGCGGAGAAATATGCAGCTATTCTTAATATTTGCATATATGTATGCAGTTTTTTATCAAACAAACAGAAGAACATATTATTTTACAAATATATTCATATTTCTATGCATATATCTGGAATACTTGCATATAAATATTCTGAAATTATTGTGTAAGATGTAGGAAAATATCTTTGATTTTTGCTGAACTTCTGCTAAAAAGTTGAGGAGAAATATGCAGCTATTCTTAATATATGCATATATGTATGCAATTTTTTATCAAACAAACAAAAACATATTATTTTACAAATATATTCATATTTCTATGCATATATCTGGAATACTTGCATATAAATATTCAGAAATTATTGTTATTTTGCTGAATTGTACGCATGTATTTATATTATTCTGAAGCAGTTTTTGTAATTTAGGTTACTGCACATTAAGCTTATTAATGTTGATTTTCTTTTTTTGATAACAGTGTTCCGGCGGATATTGGTGTACTAGTGTTGTTGAAGCTCGGTCGTCCATCTTTTTTCGAATGATTGAACACATTTGTTGTTTCTACAGAGACTACTAGATGTGGTTTACGCAATAAGCTGGGTCTTAACAAAATAACTTGTTCTTCAAAAGACCATCATCTCTGCTTTGTAAATGTTCTGAAATTTTTGATGTAGTACATGTAAATGTGGTCTGTACTTATTTTTTGATGTAGTACATGTAAATGATATGAAATTTTTCATGTAAGTATGCACATATTTCTGTTATTTGCATATATATGCATGTTGTTATAATTATCTGTATTTACTTTTTTGTCATTTTTTTTGATTCAGCAATTGTGCAGTACAGTTCTGTATATATATGCAATTATTTCACTTAGTTGCGCAAAACTAATAATTTATTTTCTGCATAATATTACTATATTTATGCAATTATTACACTTAGTTGCATAAATGTATGCAATTTTACGTAATATATGTATATAATTGTCCAGTTTTTCGTGAAAATAAAAAAAAAGTAATAAAAAAAATCATTTTATGTAATGTATGTATATAATTGTCTAGTTTTTCGTAAAAATAAAAAAAAAGTAATAAAAAAATTCATTTTACGTAATTTATGTATATATTTGTCTAGTTTTTCGTTAAAAAAAAAAAAAAAAACCATGTTGGAGTGATTGAATGTTTTCCAGAATTGTTGGATTAGGTTTATGAGCGAGATAATAGGAGCGATAGACTAAGTAAATGAGGACAAATAGTTGTTGGATAGTTTTTTAGGTGTGTAAGGGTAGATCTGGAATTTTTTTAGCGGAAATTCAAAAATAAGGATGTTTTCTATATTACTTTTATCGCCGGGTTTTTTTTATATTTTGAAACTTAATAGGGACCTGTAAAAAACGCACCCTATTCTAATTGATTAATTCCAACTTAGCCTTTAAATCATTTCCCGAACTAATTGGATTACTTATGTAAATTACAACTTTAAATAAACGTCTTTTAATCAACTAGGAAATTCCAGTCACAAGATGTCGTGCTCAAATTTTGAATTCCCAAATATTTCAAAGACCCTTCTTCCTTTATATTGAAAATATATTCTTTCAAAATCAGTTCCAAAAATTAATTTCAAAGTAATTGCTGATTCTTACTCAAAATATTGATTTGAGTTTCCAAATTATATATCTTTTCAAAACCATTTTTTTTATCACAAATACTCTTTCTCATATACTCTCTACTTAATTTACTGGCTTATCCTTATTACAGGTTCGACTGATATAATTCTTACAACTTATCAAATTTTCAAGATCTTGCTTACTTATTCTAATTCATATCAATTTACCAAATATTTTCAAACTCTTATCTAAATTGGTTTCACAACAACAAAAACACCATATTACAACTTTACTTTTACAACGGTGGTAAATGCACCGTTGTAATAAATGTTTTTTACAACTTTTTTCCAAAAAAGTTGTAATAAACTTATTTTTAACAACTGTGTTCTTTTGACCGTTGTAATAAAAGCCTATGACAACTTTTGTTTTTTGACTGTTGTAATATATATTACTATATTTTAATATAATTAATAACTAATAATTAATATTAATACATTTATATTGATTATTTATAATTAATAACTAATAATTACTATTAATAATCAATTAGGAAGTAATAATCAATAATCAATCTGTAATATTTAATACATAGAAATTAAGAAGAATAATTAAAAAATATAGTTAATATTAAATAATTAATATTAAAAAGTTAATAATTAAAGTATAATAATTAATGCTAATCATGAATAATCAATGATTGCTTTTAATAATTAAGAAGTAGAGATTAATAATTACGAAGAAGAGATTAATAACTAAGATTATATTTAATAAATAATTTATAATAACGAACGATTAATAAGAAATATTTAATAATTAAAATGTAATACTTATTACTAGTATTTAATATTTAATAGTTTGGGTAGTAATTATATTTAGCATCCAATATTTCAAAAAAAAGTTTAAATTTTTCTAGACAAAACTTATAAAATATTGAAATTTTCACAAATTAATTAAAAAAATCAGTGAACTAGAATTTTTATAAAATATCCAAAATTTCCAAAAATTAGTTCATTTTTTTCTTTTTTTTCTTATGATAATTGAACCTTAAAATCGAAATGAATATTTAGATGACTTAACCAACGTCATCCATTGAGTGTTGAAATTTGTTAATTGATTTCTATGAGAAATAATATTATGTATAGTGCTGAAAACAATTGAAATATAAGATATAATCACATTAGTAAGTACTAATCACGTAAACGGGAAAAAATCAATCGTTTGAAGAAGTGGCGGCACCTTGAAAATTTTGGCGGTCAACCCTAATATTTTACTTTCTCACGTTATACTTTATCAGCCGACAAAAAAAAATTCCCCCAAATCTTTTCCCCAATTCGAAATTAATGGCCTACTCCAGATCCGACGCCTCCTCCATCCTTGGCCCTAATTCGCACCGCCAGAATTTGCCTTGACCACTCCTCTTTTTCAACACCTACTCCAGATCTGACGCCTCCTCCATCCTCAATCGAACCGCTCACTGTTTCCATCGCAACGCTCCTGCTTCTTTCCCGCTATCCTTTCTCTCGCAAGTTCAACCGGACCACTTGCTGCTTCAACTATTGCCGTTCGATTATCCATTCCTCAGCCTCTGCCTCGCAAAGATCTCTATCCTGCACCAACGCCTGTTTGGCAAATCGAACCGTGTCACTGTCGCAAACCCGAAGACCGCCTGTGCCCGAAAGCTGCTACATTTTCCATACACGAGCCTTCACTTCCATTCAACACCGCCCTGTCATCGACCTAAAGTAAGTTCGCTTACAATTATTCTTCTTTCAAATTGGCTGCATCGGTTTCTAATTATAAACTGTTTGGGGTTACTTGGATGCTATTCCTGTCGATGAACATGAATTTGCAAGTGAAACATGAATTTTGTTTGAGTTTTGTTTGAGTTTAGTTTGTAAGTGAACATGGTTAGCATCTGCTTCTAATCGCCAAGATGAACATGAATTTTGTTTGAGTTTAGTTTTTGGTAAGTGAAACCATATTGTAGAAAAAATAGAGACTATTGGTGTAAATAAGCTAGTTGTTAAACAAGATACTGATAAAGAAAAAATTACAGCTTAGATACATTCAGATATATGGGTTTAGAAGCACATCTTGGTTTGCATTATGAGGATCATACACTAATGCTCATGACAAAGTGATAAATTGCTTGCTGCTACTAAATTTATTGCACATCTTGTGAACCAGCAAGTAGCGCATGAAATCCTTGTATTGGAATTGCTCACAATTCTTCTGGAAAATCCAACAGATGGCAGTGTAGCGGTATAATTTCCTTTTTATGGTATAATGCTGTTGCCAGTTTGAATTTTTATGTATTCCTGTTCTTTTGTCATATGCAGGTAGCTGTTGGTTTTGTAAAAGAATGTGGTGCACTCCATATATAATAATCTATATTTGCTTTTTGTGTAGTATATTTCATGAATTTTGTTGTGAAAAACTCAGGATGATCTATGCAGGTAGCTTTTGTCATATGCAGGTAGCTTTTGTCATATGCAGGTAGTATATTTCATGAATTTTGTTGTAAAAGAACGTGTAGTATATTAATTTTCATGAATTTTGTCATATGCAGGTAGCTTTTGTCATATGCAGGTACTATATTTCATGAATTTTGTTGTAAAAGAATGTGTAGTATATTTCATGTAAAAGAATGCAGGTAGCTTATGATACCTCCATTGTTAGCATATGGACCTGAGCCTGCCGGATGCTTTAAAGGTGAAGCTTAATTGTGTTATTTCCAAATTTCTTTCTTATAGTTACCTACACTGTTGTATAATCTCATATTTGTATCATATTTACGAAATCAAAGCATTTTATTTGTAGGTGATTGCAATATCCCTGCCAATGCAACACTTCTCTATGATATGTTCTCCCTCTCCTTGCCTGAGGATTGCAATGGTAAGAAGCGAATTTATGAAGATCAACCGTCCTATATTAACGTGTGTAAAATTCTGTGATAGGTAACTGGATTGGATGCTGGAGCATAAAGACTCGATGTGTGTCAGTGTGTATGTATATTTATACGGAAGTGTGTATGTAACTGAGTGTATTGAGTGATCAGTTTGTAGTGAGGAATGTATGTATTGTTGTATTAATTCAAATATTGAAATAAAATATTTAATTGATTATTTCAGTTCAGAGTAGTATCATTTTATTCAATATAAATATTTATTTTTATATGAAATGTAATGTATAACGAAACAAAAATCATATTGTTATAATTAATTGTAGTAGGAATTACTACAACGGTGAGAAAAGTTGTAATTTGTATTACTACAACAGTGCAAAAATGTTGTAATATGTATTACTACAACGGTGGAAAACAGTTGTAAAATATACATTTCACAACGGTGTCGCAACGGTGCAGAAAAGTTGTAAAAGATATTAGTCTATTACAACTTCTTAATACACGACGGTTTGCCCACCGTTGTAAAAAGTATATTACAACGGTGTTCCACCGTTGTAATAGGGTCATTTTGTTGTAGTGTTTAAGTATATATTGATATTGATATTTTAATCGGAATCATGTAGTCATCCCACTTTCGAAACTCGAAAATACATACTGATGATGCTGCAGTCATCAACAGAATCATCTTCAAGCGACTAGAGTGTGATTCTATATCTATCTAGTATACTTAAGACTTCGTATATACGTTGATCAGACAGATATGCAAAATCTTCTTATACTCGATAGTCCATGTAAGAACCTGTAACTTCCTCGTGAAGGAAAGAGCAGATACTTTGAGAACAACACACAAACGAACGCAGACGGAAGAACATTTCATTGCTATTACAACCAATGCCAATTCACATTCTATTTATTATCGGGTTAAAGAACTAGTGTAATTTAAAACACCGTTCACGATAAACCCACAAATCAATTCGTTTTCTATTCAATTTGAATTCAATTTGAATTCAAATTCGTTATATATTCAATTGAAATCAAATTCGTTTCAAAAACAATTTCAACCTTTATTTCAAATTCAAGATTTATTGTTTTGGTTTGGCATCAAAACATGATTTTTGTATATATATCAAAATTATGAATTTGAAACTCTAATTCACTAATTGATTGATGTTTTGTGTTGTTTGTTTATTTGTTTGATAATTTTGAACCATTTAGCCTAATTGTATCAGATATTGAACTGTATTGAAATTGGACAAACGAACACAGCCGGAAGAACATTTCATTGCTATTACAACAATGCCATCAGATACAAGAATATATAGAGTATAAATGAATAAATTACATTAGACAAATATCAGAGATTACAATAAATTACATAGCAGCGGAAAAATAATACAAAGCACAACTGAAAGTAATACACGGATACAGAGCTTTCCGAGCATCGTTCCAGCTGTAAATCAGGATCCTGTGAATATAAATCTGCAAAACCAAAACTACTAGCTGCCCGTGTCGAAAATAAGAGCACCCAGAGTTTAGGTTAAAACAATAAACTCCAGGTCAGTCATGTGACTGGTGTGAGAACTAAAACAGTTATTTAAAACTGTACTTTAAAAGAGAGTAATTCAAGGGACCACGCCGTATAACACGGAACGGGTTTCCTCCCAAGAATACCAGTGCATAGAATAAACAACGCAATGCTTTTTCAAAAAATGAAGCTATTATAAGACCCAGGTCCCATCAGACAATGCAACGCAAGACGGAGGATAGAGTTTTACATTATAACAGCCAAACATGCTTGGTACGTTTAAAACAAATCATTTGATACTATAATAAGTGTATAGTGTCAAAACAATTTCAATCATAAATATAAATCATAGACGGCATAAGTGCCCCATACCACTATGTCGCCATACTAGGCTCTACAAATAAAGCCGAAATACACGTATTGGAAATTGGATTTCCGTCATGAGTCGAGGCAAGGGGCAAGCTCCTCTTCGCTTTCGAGACACTCTAGCAAATGCCTCAGGACTACACACTCTGGGCAATCCTTGGATCTTCAGGGCCGGTCCTCTCTATCGTTTGAGGATTAATTATTCCTGAACACACGTTTCCCGGTCCTTACAGACCTGAAATCGAGGCGCCTCATCCAACAACCACATAGGTGAAAAGTATATAAATGTCAGGGCTGGTAAGTCACTGACACCACCAAAGCTAGAAAGAAACGTCGTGCTCTCCTTGTAGTCCTTATCCCATTTTTAACTCATATCGAGGTGTGAGGCTCGCGAATCCACGCTATACACAAAGCTATGCCACAAAGGCCGTGCTTTGATCATCAAGCACAAGACTTTGCTTTTCAACAGAAGCCTTGATCCATGCAACTCAGCGTGCCACACAGGCAATTCATGCCGTGCGATTGATATCTATCGATATATAACCTCTAAGCTCGTACGTCTCAGAGAAGGGCGTTAAGCAAGAGAATAAATTCTCTGCCGCCAAACAGATATATATTTAACAGAAATCAATCAACACAGAATAAAATCCAATGTCAGACACACAATCCATTTACAAGTTCGTTCTGGGTCTGAACAAAACCGGAGGCACTTTCCTCGCATATCCATCCATCTCCAAGTACGTCTGGACGACAACCAACTGATTACCTCATCTTGGGTGCACAGCCCAATCAAGATCATCAGTAATCACCCAAACGATGTGAAGACTTCCGGTCTTCAACCACCGTCTTCATCTTCGACATATCGTCGAATCGGTTATTCAGAATGGGTAGAAACCCGGCCTTTCCGAACAACCCGCGTATATTAAAAACAAATGTTACACAAACACAACATACGCCTCATTCCAATTCATCAGTCACTAACCGTAAATTAGCAAGAGAACAATTCCCCAAATATTAACCCCGAAGGCCAAAATCGACATCAGATCAATAACCAGGAAACCATTCTTCTTAACTAACCTACAGCTAGTTTCTAAATTTCATATTCTTAGGGAAAGGTTCCCATTAATTTTATCCAAGATAAATTCTTTAAAATTTATCCTTTAATCTTTCTTTGGATATCATTTCAAACCAGATTATGGTTTTCCAAACTAGTCGAGATTAGTGAACCACACCGGAGTAATTATTTATTTTATTTCCCAATCCCAACCTATTCATCCCATGAAGCAAAACTGAAAATACTCCATATCTAACACCACGGTGTTATCGGTAAAATTAATTACCATTTCACGTTCAAATCTAATTAAAGATTTAACTATCGCTTTGGAGCAAAACTGGTGATACTCCATTGTAACAACCCGTATTTTCCATAACCTGTTATAACATAAATCGAGGCAGAATTTAATTTATAAATCTGAATCAAGGGAAACGGGCTATGCCATTGCGTTCGTCTCGGAAAAATACGCGAAATAGAGTCCGAGTTTTCGAAAATCGGAGTCCGTATGACCCGATTAAGGCCCAACGAAGTTTTCTGAAAATTTCAAAGTAAAAACAGATTTCAAATTCAAATCTGAATTTGGAAATTGGGGTTATTGGGCCAGGCGGGAAAAATCCCGCCAGAAAACCCAAGTCGACAGCCCTGTCGACTTGGGAGTCGACTTGGTTGGACCAAGTCGACAGCCCTGTCGACTTGGCTGTCGACTTGGCTCAGCCGGGCTGTTTAGCCTGGTGCACCATTTAGAGATTGTGTTGAGCTTGGGGGCCAGATTCGGTTTTGAGGGCTGAGATTGGAACTAGGGTTTAATCCTATGGCCTAAAACACTTGCCTAATCTATAAATAAGACCCTAACCTACCCTAAATCATCATTATTCATTCTAGCAACTAAACTATGGCAAAATCAATCCTCTCATGGCCTCCACTCTCTTCATAAAATTCCTAAATAAATTTCTAAGAGATTTTCCATGCATACAAGTGTTTTCAAGCTTGTATGACCATCATTAGCTTGCATTCAAGTCAAGTTTCTATATTTGCATCATAAAGAAAGAGTTTTGATCATTTTGGCTCAAGGGTTTTGCTTGCATTTTGGGTTATTTGGTTGCATAAGGGCTTTCTTATATTTTCTATACTCATTTGAGTCCTCATAAGCATTGTAAGCCCTATTCTACTTTCATACTTAAACTTTAAAGTTAAATGTATGATATGCAAGTTTAGATGCAAGTTTACTATGCTATGATATGCAAGTTTATCATGTTGTAATATGCAAGTTTATATGCAAGTATGTCATGTCATGATATGCAAGTTTATATGCAAGTTTCATATGTTATGATATGCAAGTTCATCATGTTATGTTATGCAAGTTTGATATGTTATGATATGCAAGTATGTTATGCAAGCTTGGGTTGAACATTTTATTCATGCTATCATGTTATGCAAGCTTATCTTGGGTTCATGAACATAAAGCTTCAAGCTTTATGCCAAGGGTTGCATTTTGGCAACATGTAAGTTATCATATCTCTTATGATAACTTGCATGTGAGGCTAGATGCGAACTTATGGCCATTTTTACATGTCATGTATCACCATGTATCACCAATATGATAAGTTTGGTTTTATGCATGCTTTTGAGGCCTAATGCAAGTATATGAACATATGTACATTTCATATGCCACCATGTTGAACTTGTGGCTTCAACACCTTTATGTCATGATTATGCCAAGTTCCCTCTTTCTATCCTTTATGCGCTATTGCGATATGTAAGCGATAGGATTGCGTTTGGGGTTGGGTAAACTTAAAAGACATAAAAACATAAGCTTGGGAATTTACCTATTAAGTTCGGTCTACCCATTGGGAATTTACCTATTAAGTTAGGTCTACCCAATTGCTTGAAAACTTGTAATGTGTTTTGGAAACATGATGGACATGACACTTAGAAAATATAAGTGTGGCCAACTCGAGGTTGGGTTGAGTTTGTAGCGTAAAGCTACCCGGAACCGACCGGCTTAACTAGTTGCTACAAACAATAGGACCCAATGTGAGAAGTTGGTCATGTGGTACCTTGGACCCGAGGTTAGACCAAGTTGTGGTGTAAAGCTACCCGGAACCGACCGGCTTAACTAGTAACCGCAACAAAGTCTAATATGAGAGGTTAAGGCGCATTAATTAATTAATGCCTCATGATTAGGGTTAAGTCATGGTCCATTTAATACTTAACCAATTTGGGCTTGGTAGATTAATCGGGGTTAAGTCGTGAACTCATCGTTACACTTAACCAAGTTAATCCATGATTAGTAAAGGGGTTAAACCATACTTAACCCACTAGAAAAATCTTAGCAATGGGGGGTCCACTCCAGCAGTAATCCCTAGTTTGTATCATCATGACCCTAGGGACTAGGCTAGGGTGGGGGCACGATTACTGGGCTGGAGGTAAGCGACCAATAAACGATGGCAGGGTGGTACGCCGGTGTAGTTCCGGGCGGACTCTGGTCGTGCACATAGTCTGTAGCCGGAGAAAACATGCACGGGTACCAGTAGATCGAGACTGTGCACTCATGTTCATGGTGTCCAGGGGTTGACACCCTAGGGCTTGATACACCCGAAGGGTGGACCCGGCATAGTTCGACTACAATTATGTTTGGGCCGTATTGACACCAACACGTGACGAGTTAGGCTTAGGGAGCCGATCGACTAGACCGTTTGGTTGGACCTTGTGTTAGGGTCACTTCATGTTATTGGACCTCGTATGAGGGTCACTTCATGTTATTGGGCCAAAGCTTGGGGCCAAGGGATCAATACTTGTTTACTCCAGTCATGTAAGTTTGCTAGTACACCTGTGGTGCAAAACCTTAAACCTGATTATGCGATGACACCTTTATCTACCTTGTTAGTTAATCATCATGCTAGTATGTTGTTATCCTTATGTTCATCCCTGCTGCTCATACCAGTTAACTTTATCAGTTTACATTGATTGTAGTAGGGCTTACTCAGTCTTTTTGACTGACCTGTTTTCTTTCGCCTCTTTTCTTCCGTTTCCACCCCCCCCCCCCCCCAGGTTCTCAGGGAGGGAATACTGGAGCTTAGCTTGGACTTCTGATAGCTTGCTTGTGGGATTTCAGCTCATGTACGGTTTCGACATGAAGCTAGCTATGGTTATCGCTTATTTGGGGATAGTACTTATGTATTTCAGTTTTTCTGTTGATGTTGTTTTTATCTAGACTTGTTTATTTGGAAAGCTATGTTGTACCAGACTTGTTTTGAAATGGTTTGAAAATCTTCCGCTGTTTTATCTATGTTATTTACTCTGTTTACATATATACATATGTTCTTGTTCTGCCTTGATATATCATTATGCATGTTTACCTGATTCAAACGCCCCTCCAAAGTCAGAGTGCTTGCAAGAGACACCCTGGCGGAGGCGGGGTGTTACATCCATTCTCGCTCATTTTCCAATTTGATAATTTAGATTATCAATTCACATTTCAATCTAATTGCAGATTCATTAAAACTCCTTTTACTGGGTTAAAGAACTAATGTCATTTAAAACACGGTTCATGATAAACCCAAATCACATTCTATTTATTATCGGGTTAAAGAACTGGTGTTATTTAAAACACCGTTCACGATAAACCCACAAATCAATTCTATTTAAAACTCGTTTCAAATCCAATTTATTTTTTTAAAAATAAACGGGTTTAATTTTAGTTCAAAACTAGTTCATTTCGATAAAAATCTATTTTTATCCTTTCAAATATGGAGTTTTTCATCCCAATTTTTCCCAAATCATTTCTTATGATTTTACACAAATTATTACTATTTTTAAAAAAATTATCAAGGCCCGTACAGTCGATTTTCAACAACGGCCATCGAACTGCACTTACAGCGACCTTTTTCAAATTTGATTTGGACGTATCTCCAAATCCAACCGTTAGATTTCAAATTTCTAATATTCATTAGAAAGATCTTTTCGATACGAACCCAACGGTTCCGGTTTTAGGAGAATCCGACGGTCGGATCTCCCGTAATGTCCGTTCGAAGTCAATGGTCGAAATTCACGAACTGCCGCGGCGCGGCGCGTTCTATTCAGGCTATTATATTATATATATAATATATATAATATATATTTCGTCGATTACTATTTAAAAATGAATTTTATAAATAGTTTTGAATTCATTTCAAAAACAATTTCAACCTTTATTTCAAATTCAAATCAAAATTGAATTTTCTATTATAAATCCTTTTTACTTTCATTTCTATTTGATTTCAATTCAAACCGATTTTAATTCGATTCGAATTCATTTTGTTTTCTATTCAATTCGAATTCAATTCGTTTTCTATTCAATTTAAATTCAATTCGTTTTCTATTCAATTTAAATTCAATTCGTTTTCTATTCAATTCGAATTCAAATTGGTTTTCTATTCAATTCAAATCAAATTCGTTATATATTCAATTGAAATCAAATTCGTTTTCTATTCAATTCGAATTCATTTCGTTTTCTATTAAATTCGAATTCAATTGGTTTTCTATTCAATTCGAATTCAATTCGTTTTCTATTCAATTCGAATTCAATTCGTTTTCTATTCAATTCGAATTCATTTCGTTTTCTATTCAATTCGAATTCATTTCGTTTTCTATTCAATTCGAATTCAATTTGTTATCTATTCAATTCGAATTCAATTCGTTTTCTATTCAATTTAAATTCAATTCGTTTTCTATTCAATTTGAATTCAATTCGTTTTCTATTCAATTTGAATTCAAATTCGTTATATATTCAATTGAAATCAAATTCGTTTTCTATTCAATTCGAATTCAATTTCGTTTTCTATTCGATTCAATTCAAATTATAAAAACGAATATAATCGATATAAATATCGTTCGCGTCAAAATAGCGCATCTCTAATTAATACGGCTTTATATATTTCAATTATCCCGTTATTCTATTCAACAAATGTATATTTATTTTATTCAATACGTGAATCTATACTTCTGTCAACACATGACTAATCTCAACGAATGAGTATTGTCCACGTGTGACTATTTTTGTTATTCAATATATTTTATAAAAATTATGGTATCTATCGTTTGATTTCAAATCAGACTCCAACTGTAAATTAGTAAGAGAACGATTCCCTGAATATTAATCCCGAAGGCCGAAACCAACATCAGATCAATATCCAGGAGACCACTCATCTTATCTATTTTCCAGTTAGTTTCTAATTTTATATGATAAAGATGTAAATTTTATTGTTAAAATATTTCGTTCAACACATGACTAATCTCAACGGATGAGTACAGTCAACACATGAACCTTTATTTTATAATATTAAAGATGTAAATTTTATTGTTAAAATATTTCGTTCAACACATGACTAATCTCAACGGATGAGTACAGTCAACACATGAACCTTTATTTTATAATGTCCTTTATTATCTAAATTGGAATAAGGCCCAATCAATTACCATATAGCGTTAACTATATGGATTCCATACAACACATGTATATAATAGCAACATAAATAATCAACCATCATCCAAAGTGCACTACACTGTATAAGCATCAAATATAGATATCTAACGCTTATGGCAGCCTGTCAATCAATCGATCGACATACAACTAATTATTGGGATTAGTGTATGCCATATTTTATCCCAATACCCGTGTGGGGTTTCAAATCAACAAACACATATTTTTATTTGTGCAGTTGGGCGATGTGTAAAATTTATCGACCCAATCAATATCAGTCAAATCAGTGTATATAAACAAATCGACCGATTTGTTTATAAATATTTATTCACTTTCACGTTAAAAATTATATTTTTAACGATAAAATATTTATTTACTAACATTCACTATATTCATATTTGCGTTAAAAATTATATTTTTAATGATAACTAATTTATTTCAACCATCTACATTTTAGTATCGATTTCACATCAACAACACAAACAAATTTTCACAACACATCAACCAAACAAACAAGCCATCCATGGTCTGTGGATGACGGGTGTCGGGTGCTGCTAAGCACCGTCTGCATCCTAGTATATATATATAACTAGAAAAAAAGAGATTGAAGAGTGAGAAATTCTCACCAATAGCTATCCCAAACGCCACGACTCTTCATATATAGAAAATCTTGTCGTTCTCGCCTTTGGTCACTTTCGTTGCCCGTAGCCACTACATATATAAAAATCGCATTTTTATATTGTTGCTATGTATATAAAAATTATATTTTTATAATCTCTCCATATGGATAAAAATTCTATTTTTACATCGCTACTATATAGATAAAAATTCTATTTTTACATCGCTACTATATAGATAAAAATTCTATTTTTACATCGCTACTATAGAGATAAAAATTCTATTTTTTTTCTATATAAAAATCTGATCTTTCTTCTATATAAAAATATCGTCTTTTATTTATTTAAAATCACATCTGTTTATCTATAAAAATTGCATCTTCCTAGTTATAAAAAATTCATCTTGATAGTTATAAAAATTTCTCTCTTTGTATAAGATAAAAAATCAAACCTTTGTCACTTTAAAAAAAATCAAAGCTTCCTATTTCATTAAAAAAACCAAACTCCTTTAATAAAAATCATATATTTATATATTCAACATCGCTATAAAAATCATATTTTTATATATTCAACATCGCATATTTTTACTTTGCTATTCAATATATAAAAATCGAATTTTTACTTCACTATTCAATATATAAAAATCGAATTTTTACTTCGCTGTTCAATATATAAAAATCGAATTTTTACTTCACTATTCAATATATAAAAATCGAATTTTTATATTGTTGTCATGTATATAAAAATCACATTTTTATACTACTACTATATAGATAAAAATACTATTTTTATACCACTAAAAATCGTATCCTTTCTATTTTAAAAATCTAATCTTTTCTATTTTAAAAATCTAATCTTTTCTATTTTAAAAATCTAATCTTTTCTATTTTAAAAATCTCGTCTTTCCCTTGCCGATATCTAGAGAAACATCCTATTTTTCTCGTCATTCATATAAATAAAGATCGAAATTTTAATTATTTAAATAACTAGAAATGCCAATGAATGCTCACCGACGTATGGACGGTCGAAGGAAAGCGGCTCAGGCACGTTGACAGCCCTCAGAGTGGCGACGGTGGCTGTCTTGGTGGTTTGAAGGAGAGAGTGGGGTCAGGGAGGGTGTTGCGTTCATCACTGGGGGTGCGGAGGAGCTCCGGCGTCGTGGGTGGCTTGCTGGCGAAGTGCTCGGAGTGTTGCGGTCTTCTACTGAGGCGTGGTGGTGAGGAGGCGAGCTGTTGTCGTCCGGGGTAGGGGAGGAGGGGGTATGTCGTCGCGGCTGAGGCCAGAGGGAGGGTGCGGTGGGCCAAACCACGGCGGAGGGTGGCGCCAGGCGGCGCTCGCGAGGGGGCGGCGTCCATCGACGGGGTGGAAGTGTCATCGGCCTATGGCCAATTTTTTTTTTGAATTTCGATTTGGGCTCAGATCTGAAAACGAGGGGTGAGAGAGAGAGTATATAGGTTTTATAATTATTTTATTATTTTAATTTCAAAAGGTTGACTTTTACATAAGACCCCTAAACGAGGCCCACCGCCTGTCGTCCATAGCTAATTACCCCCATTCCGAACACAATGGGATATGTATCATAAGCTGATTCGCTCGTTTCGATCAGTTTTCGTCAAAATCCACATATAACTCTATATATTGAATTTGAACGCGTATTTCAATTTACTGGGGTCACATACTAACTCGAAAAATTCCAGAAAAATATTTTCTAGCTTCGTATTGACGATACGGTCCTAACAAAACTAGTTTCGTCGAATTCTGAGAGCGTTGGAAAAATGGCCATTTTCCAGTCGATTAAAATCAACTAAAACTGGTCAAACGCGTTTTCTTTTGCCACGCTCACATATTGATTCGAAAAATTATGAAATTTGGAATCTAGCAATAACTTGACATCCCGGACCCAACAAAAGTGGTTTCGTCGAAATCCGAGGTCGTTTGCAAAATTTCCATTTTTAAGGGCCTGAATTCCATAGCGACTATTCAGAATTTTCAACTGGACATATCTTTTGATTCCCGCTATGAAATTTCGATTGGTCGGATTCGTTGGAAAGATATTATCAAATAGATCCTATTATTTTTGGTTTCACTATAATCCGGTTTATTTTGCACTCGGTATTTTCGTTTGAAGTTTGAAATCGAATTATCGAACTGCAGGGCCATTTTAATTCCCTTTTATAATTATATATAATTATTTATATTCTAACGACGATCTATATAATATATACGCTCGAATTCTATTCAAAATAAATTTCCCGTTGATATTATTTAAAATAATTCATTTTAAATGTTCAAAATTCGCTAAAATTGCCAAAATAAAATTTTTAAACTGGCCCAGATTTTCGGGTTGTTACAAACCTCAACATCAAATAAAATACTCAAACTCTTATTATTCATTTTGGTTTCTAACCATATTGATTAGTTTCTTTAGAGAAGGATTACCTTAACAATTTTTACCCAAGTTTTTCTCTTAACATGAATTCTAATATTTTATAATTCCAAACTTAATTAATTTTACTTGGAAGGCGCTCTCTCAAACGTAATATTCCAAAATCTCATTCTAGAGCATTACTAACCCTATCTCCAATGAGATATTATACCTCAAATGAGTCTTTCCTTTTGCTCAAATGAGTCGTACCCCATGGCTTTGTATAAACTAAAGCTCTGATACCAAATGTAACGACCCAACTTTTTGCTCGGTTTTCGCCGTTAATTAAACCAACTTAAACCGTTCATAAAGACGGATTGTTAAGGCTACTTACACATTTGCACAAAATAAAAAGAACTTTTCCATTATCATTACAATAATATTACATCAGAGTTACAAGAGATACATCAGAGTACATTGACTACACAGCGGAAAAGATACTAAACTCAGCGGAAGAATGTGAATGCTCTAAGTCATAATAGCTTCAGCTAAAACCTGAATCCTGCTCCAACCAACTCCAAGGATAAATCTGTGAACCAAACTACTAGGCTGCCCATGTAAAAATTATGGGCACCCAGAGTCTAGGTGAGGGAACAATAAACTCCAGGTCAGTCGTGGGACTGGTGTGAGAACTCAAAACAGTTATTTTTTAGGGTTTATTTTAAAGTTAGGTAATTCTCCAGACCACGCCGCTAATGCGGAATGGGTTTACTCCATGTGGATACCAGTGCATAGAAATCCGCAATGACCTTTTGAAAAAAATGAAGCTATCATAAGCTCGTCCCACATCACACAATGCAAGCGCACACCAGATGAGCGAGTTTTGCCTTATGATAACCAAAAATGCATTCATACGTGAAAATCCGCTTTTACTACTATATAGTGTGGAAAACCTTTTCGCAAATAAATGTATTAAACCTAGCCAGCATAATGCCCCATCCCATTATACTGATAGTCCTGCCGGTAACCAGCAGGCTATACAATCAAAACCGTACGGGCTCGTAGTGGAAAATTGGATTTCCAACAAATGACCAGGCAAAGGAACTTCCTTACCAAACCGATGGGTACGCCTCTAGAGGGACGCCCCGAGAACCAAATCGGGCTCTCTTCTAACACGAAGCCGGGTTACCCCTTAACTGGGTAACTTAGAGCACGCCTGAGTATATCACTTCCCGGTCGTTGCCAACCTTTAAACCGAGGCCTCGCAACATCAACTTCCATAAAAATAGAAGTTATCCACATAGGTTAATACCTGGGCTCCATACCATAGTACACCTTTTATCTAGAAGAAAATGACTACCCTTAACCTCGCTGCATCTTTCCTATTTTAGCCATTTACCAGGTTATGAGGCTTGCCGAGGTCACGATACACAAAGCTACGCTTAAATAAGCCATGCTTTGATCATCCATAGCTCACCACATATCTTAAGTATGCCACATTATCCATTAACAACGCATCACTGATTTCCAATATATAACCTCTAAGCTCATATGTCTTAGAGAAGGGCGTTAAGCAAGAGAATAATTCTCCGCCACCATACAGATATATATTAATAAAACAGTGTTACGCAGTTAATTACAATGTCAGACACACAATCCATAAATGTTCGTTCTGGGTTTGAATGAACATCATCCAAAAATCTCCAAATACATTTGGATATCGTGCCACTCCTCGTTTGGTTGTACGGACCAGTCCGAGATATTTGCATTCAACCCTAATGATTCGAAAACTCCCAGGCTTTACTCGGCGGTTTTGAAGTCTTCAATTGCTTTATAACGTCGTATTATTACTTGGAATGGTTTTCAGACATACATCTGATCCCGGTCTTTCCAAATAATAGGCGCAATAAATAAAAACAACTATAGAACACACAGGCTTTCTACCAATCTCCTTCCGTCTTGGATTTTGTCAAAATTAAACTTCTGTAAACCCGTTCTCAGATTATTACGAAATCCATATTTAACCTTTCTCTTTTAAAACACATCCTTTAAATCAAAGATGGTTTAGCCTTAAAACCTTAATTATTTTTCCGTTTGATAACTTGTTATCAAAATCCAGTTTACTTTGAAAATCCTTAATCCACATTTCAACCATAGTTTCCAATTAAATTGATTTTTCCAACATTCCATTCTTTAATCTTAACTAAAAGATTATACTTTCTTTCCAGTTCCTTATTTTTAATTTCTCAAATCAAAGATCTGATTGAATCCTCAAATTACGATCTGAATTTCCATAACTCAATCTCATGGGGTTATAAGAATGATATTATTGAAGATATGATTCACGACAAAACCCAAATCAATTGATATTGAACATAAGTTACACAAAAATTGTATCTACTTATATTTGATATCAATTCTCATAATCAACGAATACTATAAGTGGAATAACGATATAATAATATCTTCCAAATTCCTCAAATAGTATACGTTTACACCAAAGAATTTCATACCAAATATCCAAAGATTATTTCTATCCAACTTATCCCATTCAAATTGGGAAACTCGTATCTTAATTTAAAGATTTATCCAAACCTTTGACATTAGATCTGGATAGAAATATCATCCACTTATACTTAATATTGATCTCTGTATCCAACTCACAATATAAGCGGAATAACGGTGAACTACCTTTTAAATTCCTTCAATAGTAAGAGTCATCATCTACCGGATTAATATCAAACATCCGAAGATTTATCTCCAACCATATCCAGCTATTAAAAACCTGTTTTAATATTAAATAAATCAATTTGAATCCCATATAAATTATTTCCAATACTTTTGAACCTTTGAAAACATTCCACCAATCATTTACAAATGATTTCTTTTAGTTCGTGGTTTAAAAACTTCAAAATAGATTATTTCAAAGAAAGCGTTACAATAGTGTTTCGAAAGTGTTACAAAAGCGTCACAAAATAGTTATCTCAACTACATTGATCAAATATCATTTATCTTGGTCAAAACTTAAACTTTACAATTCAAAACACTTTTACATAATTAATAATGATTTTACAAAAAAATTCCATATTTTAGAAACATTAAAAATGGCTATTTATAGTTATGGTCGATAACTTCTCTTATAGCGACCTTTCCCCAAAACGGTTTTAAACATATCTTGAAAATTATAACTCAAAATTAAAATCTGCTTTCACTCGTTTTAAAGCTCTTGTTAATATAAATCTAACGTCTTTCGTTTCATGCAAATCCGATTTAGATTGCAAAAGTTATAAGCGTTTAAAGTTTGCATCTAAAATACACTAATTGCCGTTGTGCAACAAGCCCTATTTTGACCGCAATAAAAATTATTCTTCAATACTTCAAAATACCTTAGAAAACCATTATATACTTCTGTAAACCATTTAAAGTAATTTACATTGACTTTCCAAATTTATTTTGGGTTCAAAATTCAACTTTTACTTTTTACTTAATAAATCAAATTCCAATTCATTTATAAATTCAAATAACTTCAAATTAACTATCCCATTCGTCGGACCAGTTAGGGATAGCCAGGGAGAGCAGAAAACTTCATTTCCAAACCCAAGCCTAGACACTATCCTCTCTGTCATCCTGAAATGTTCCGGTATTGATTTATTCATTTAAAGAATTTTATCCACATATATGAATACGGTCTTTCCCGATTATTAGCCTTCAATTTCAATAATGATATTATTTCTAATTACGAAGGAGATTTGCCGATCACCAATGTGATACCATAACTGTTGTGTCATAGTGTTTGAAAAACAACATCAACAACTATTTAAACATCCATAGCAACCATCATCAACATGATTAAATAAATCATAACTGTGCACAAGCGTTATAACACTAACGCTTAATAGTGTGTGTGTTCTAAATTACGCATCCATCATCCATCATAACAAACATCAACTATCATTAACCATTAATAATCCATTACTATATTTAAATTAGACTAACTACTAATTAAATAATAAACCGTGGTTAAAGAGTTCTCACCAAACAGCTTTCCAATCTTCACGGTAGGCGAACCTAGCTGAGTGAACCGTCGGACAGTATTTTGGCGCACCGTCTTCTTTATCAAAATATATATAATATAATATATACTAATCTCTCTTTATATATTATAAGAGGAGGAGGAGGAGAATGACGAACTTTGGCAAGGTGTTGGTGGAAAAGAGGGAGACTTATGCCATGGAAACCATGGCCATAAGCTTTAAGAAGAAGGTGGAAAGGAGGAAATGGAATGGAATGGTAAGAAAATGGAGAAAAGGTCTCCTTATATAGGAATAGAGAGTTAAGGAGGTGATGACACATAAGGGGGCACATGGAAGGCATGCATGAAAGCTTACATGCAAAATTACAAGTGTCCATACACTTGTCTTAAGAAGAGAAGGTGAACTTTTGGTAGCATTTTCCCTTAAATGCTATGAAAACTAAGGACAACACTTAATTCTAATACTACTAATTCATGTTATGGTTTGACAAATCCGATCGAACGACAATAGTATCAATAAATCCAAACTTATTATTAATCATTCTCATTTATAATTCAAGTAAAATCTATCATATAACTTATCAAAATTATTAAATATTCTTAACCATATATTTTTATGTCAAATTCAAATTCAAATTCAAATGGGTTAAAAATTCTGGATCGTTACAGGAACCCAAGAGTTTAGGGAAAATAAAACAAAATAAACTCCGGGTCAGTCATGTGACTGGTGTGAGTAAACTCAAATCATTTGTTTAACTTGAAAAATCCTTTCAAAAGAAAGAATAATCGCAAGACCGATCCACACATAAACACGGATGGTTCTTACCTTACGATGACCCAAATCATTTGTAAAACAATATAATTCTGATATTATAATAATGTCTAACACAAGTAATATCAATCTAGTAGAAACGCTGGCATCTAACGTTCTACACATATAATATTAATCAAAACCGCGGGCTCTTATTTAGAGAATGGATTCCAACTATGACAAGGTATGGATCCACCTTCCGCTCAGTGTACTCTAGAAGCGATACACTGGAGTTCAACAAGAACATCTTGCAACTCGGCCACACATGACCGACCACTCATTTCGCTTGAGTGTATCGAATATATTGTCACCTTACAGTTGGTAAACCAACATAACCATTCTCGGGAGATACAGAACTGAAAGAAGTAACAAATATGAATATTCTCTAGATGGTGAAAATATACCCTACTTGGTTGCGAACCACTTAGCCATGCCGCCTGCCCGATTTCTATCATTTCCCGGTTGATGAGGCTTGTGGTTATAACGTATCTCTATATAGATCACGTCTTCATTTACTTTGAATGCCACATCATCATAAGCGTCAAATCACAAATTGAATTCCCCAAAAATACCACGGGTATAAGCTAAGAGAAACGAATTCCTCCACCACCAACGTAAATATGTTTGAAACGATCAACTCACCTGATCCACCAGATATACTCTATCAAACATTCTTCCATACAGATTGTCCTGGGACTTGACAAACCGAAAACACTATTCTGTAGTTAGGATAGCCCTTGCATAACTCCTTCAATTTGTCTTCGATCCATTTGATTCGAAACGCTAACGCCCATACGGAGTGGTTCTCGGATAATAACCCAACCGATCTCTCCGTATTGACGACGGAAAAATGGTCAAACTTTGATAATCTATGATTTAACTATCAAAAGAAAACTCGTGTGCAAACAACGATATTATTTCCAAATGAAAATTTTATCGATCAATCATCATTTAACATTTATCTCTTTAGTACAATAATTTAGTTATCTACTGTTTCCATATATTCTAAATTCTTATTTTCTATTATCAGAAAACATTTCTGATTCTTATTTGGAAAACATTTCCAAAACTCCTTCACTGGATTTAAACTGATGTTTAAAAACATCGCCATGCCAACTCAAACCATTTCACTCATTAACTAAATTCACTTAACCATCATTCACTATAAAACCTTACCATTCCTTAGTTAAGGAGGAAGTCAATCAAGTTGGGGTATAATTACCTCTCAGACCTTAACTAAACAACGTTTTAACTTCGAAATAGTCAAAGTTTATCTTTTAAATCTTAAACAAACTTCCTTACGTAACTCTTTTTCGAATAAATCTCTATTCGATAACTCCTTCATTCGAATAAACTATATTCGATAATCTCTCTTCTTCGAATAACCTATATTCGAATAACTCTATTCAATTAACACTATTCGATTAACTCTAATTGATTTACTCTTATCAGTTAGCTCTATTTGATTAAATCAATTCTATTAGCCCGATTAACTCTACTGGATTAACTTTGCTCAATTAACTCTAACTAATTTACCCTTATCAATTAACTCCTTTCGAATAAACTTGTAATAACCCGGAAATCTGGGCCAGTTTAAAATTTTTATTTTGGCAATTTTAGCGAATTTTGATTATATAAAATAAATTATTTTAAATAATATCGACGAGAAATTTATTTTGAATATAATTCGAACGTATATATTTGTTTGAATCGACGATAGAATATAAATATTATTTATATATATAAAAGGAATTGAAAATGGCGCGGTAGTTCGATAATTCGATTTCAAAATTCAAATGAACATACCGGGTGCAAAATAAACCGGATTTTAACGAAACCAAAAATATTAGAATCTATTTGTGAATATCTTTCCAACGAATCCGAAAAATCAAGATTTCATAGCGGGAATCAAAAGTTATGTCCAATTGAAAATTCTGAATAGTCGCTATGAAATTCAGGCCCTTAAAAATGGGAATTTTGCAAACGACCTCGGATCTCGACGAAACCACTTTTGTTGGATCCCTGATGTCAAGTTATTGCTAGATTCCAATTTTCATAATTTTTCGAATCAATATGTGAGCGTGGCAAAGGAAAATGCATTTGACCAGTTTCAGTTGATTTTAAACGACTGGAAAATGGCCATTTTTCAAATGATCTCGGAATTTGACGAAACTAGTTTTGTTAGGACCGTATGGTCAATACGAAGCTAGAAATAATTTTTCTGAAATTTTTCGGGTCCGCATGTGGCCCCGGTAAATTGAAATGTACGTTTAAAATTCAATATAATGATTTAAATGTAAATTCAATGGAAATTGATCGTAACAGTCGAATCGGCTTACGAAACATATCTCATTGTGTTCGGAATGGGGGTATTACGCTAGGGATGACAGTCGATGGGCGTGATTTCGAGTTCGTATTATAAAGCTACCTTTTTGAAAATAAAAATAATAAAATATTTATATATATAAATATATAGCCCCAATTCCTTATCTCTCTCTCCCCTCATTTCAAAATCACCGTTCACGAACCCAAGACACCTGTCGCCCTTGGTTTCGCCGCCGCCCCACCCTCCAGGCGCCGCCGCGCCTCATCCCTGGCCTCCCCACCTCCGATCGCACCTCGCCCTCCCCTCCGACGGCCCATCCTCGTCCCCCTCTTCGAGAATCGAACCCCAATGCTCCAGCGCCCCCACCCAGGCCCCACCACCACCAGTCCTCCTCCCCGCGAACCCAGCAGCCGCCTCCAACCCTAGTCGCCGCCCCTCACCACCCCCCCTCCTCCTCCATAGCTCCTCCGCTGTCAACAAACCCCACAACCCTTTTCAAACCCAAAACCCCATTCGACGCCACACCCCATCTTGCCTGAGTGCACCTCGACGCTGCGCCACTACCCCGGAGTCGCCACCCGAGCCACCTCTGACTCCACGCCAGTCCCGCTGTAAGTGTTAAAGTTTAAATCAATTTGAATATTCAGTTTTAGTTAATTAAAAATCGTAGTTTTAAATTTATAAAACTAGCATGGTTTAACGATATAAAAATCAAATTTTTATATATGTAAATGGTAGATAAAAATTTGATTTTACTTAGAAAAAAATGATTTTTGCTTTGTAAAAGAATTGATTTTTATTGTTTGAAAAGTAGTATAAAAATATAATTTTTATATGATGTAGAGGTTAAAAATATAATTTTTATACTAGTGGCGTATTAAAATTATGATCTTTATATAGTGGCGATAATAAAAATATGATTTTTACTTAGGTAGAGTATTAAAAATATGGTTTTTATTAAAGTAGAAATGTAAAAATATAATTTTATATAGTTATGATTATAAAAATTCAATCTTTATATAAGAAGTAGAAATATAATTTTTATATAGAATGAAGCGTCGAAAATATATATGAAGTAGAAATAAAAATACGATTTTTATTTATTGAAATGAAGGTATAAAAATATAATTTTTATGCTGAACAGCGTGGAAAAGATCTGCATTGGAATTGCAAACAAATCCAGATGTTCAGCAGTTCAAAAGCAAAGCACGGCGGAGTGGAACCCTCAGTGAGAACTTCTCACTTTTAAATTTATTTCTAGTTAAAATATATACTAGGATGCAGACGGTGTTTAGTAGCACCCGACACCCGTCGTCCACAGACCATGGACGGCTTGTATGCTTGTTTGTTTGATTTTGATGTGTAGTTGGTGGTGTGATGTGATGTGAAATGAAATAAAATATTTATATAGTTAAAAATATTTTATTGCTAAAAATAGAATTTTTAACGTGTACATGAAAGGAAATAAAAATAAACAAATCGGACGATTTGTTTATATACACACATTTGACTGATATTGATTGGGACGATAAATTTAACACATCGTCCAACTGCACAAATAAAATCTGTGTTTGATAGTTTGAAACCCCACACGGGTATTGGGATGATATTTGACGTACACTAATCCCGATTGTTTAGTTGTATGTCGATCGATTGATTGACAGACTGTCATAAGCGTTAAATATTTATATTTGATGCTTATACAGTGTAGAATGCACTATGGATGATGGTTGATTATTTATCGTTGTTATTTTATGTGACGGCCCGCCCCGCACCAGCCTTCATTTCCTCCGAAAGTGCGCTGTACACATGCCCGACTAGCACGGGACGGTCATCAGGAGAAAGGAAAGAAGGGAACGAACTAATCAAGAACCTGTAGAATGTCTCACAGCGCATGGAGTAAAATATAATAGTAATAACATACTTGACATAAAACAGGTGAGACAGTGCATAAGCTGATAACTAAAATCAACATCAACATCAAAGCAGCGGAAATCCCAATACATCTTATTACAACTTTCCAAATTTACTGTCTCTAAACAAAAGAAAGCTAAAGTGGAAGATGCACCACCAATGCCCAAGCAGTGATCTTCAACAACACAGGGAGAATACTATATATATATATATATATATATATATTACGTGGAAGCCTCCTGCTCGTCTCCGGATCATCTATAAGTGCATCACCAGTTAACCTGTCTCTAGTCTGCTCGTGTGAGCACCCAGAGTAATAAGAGGAGACATAAAACTCTGGGTCAGACATAAAGCCTGGTATGAGCGATAAGCATATAAACAAAATAATAACAGGTATATTAAACCATACTTGAACCTGGACCTGCAACCAAAGAGTTAGTACCACATACCGTACAATACTCTAAGGTGCCATAATAAATAGTGCAAGAATACGGGGGTGGGGTGTGCATGTCATAATGATAGCAAACAAATCAACCATAGCAACCATCCTCACATCTCTCACTCAGTGCGTAAAGCATACGATGTCCACCACTGTCAATCACTAGACCCATTGAAGTAGTGATGGAGTTCGACTTGTACAACTACTGCTACTACCAAGCTTACCACATGGAGTCATGACCAAATCTTTACAAATGACCCCACTTCATTGGTTTATAGCCCTTTAGTCGTACCTAGACCCTTTCAGCCCTGAATCTGTTCACGTACTTCCCATACATAGTGATCCAAAGTCATAAACATCGACAACCCCTTAGCACACGTCCCGCAGCAAAGCCCAACTCATGAAGATAACTCATTGGTTCCCAACTGGATCTTGAGTTCTACTTCCTATTTGGACTTCCTTTGCATCTCGGGTTTTGGTTGAATTGGTGTTGGTCTTCAGAAGAGCCATCGCATAGTTGGAGTAGAGGTTCAAACTCGGTTTGGTTCGGTCTGTGGTGCTCAGGCTCCCCGTTTAGTTCAGCTTATTTCCCCTCCTTCGCCATGGTTCGGGTTCACCTCCTCCATGCGGTTCGGTTCGGGTTCAGCTCCTCAATGCGGTTCGGTTCGGGTTCCCTCTTCAATGCGGTTCGATTAGGGATCCCCGTTCAATGCGGTTCGGAACGGGTTCCCTCTTCAATGCGGTTCGGAACGGGTTCCCTCTTCAATGCGGTTCGGAGCGGGTTCCCACTTCAATGCGGTTCGAAGCAGGTTCCCTCTTCAATGCGGTTCGGAACGAGTTCCCACTTCAATGCGGTTCGGAACGGGTTCCCACTTCAATGCGGTTTGGAGCGGGTTCCCTCTTCAATGCAGTTCGGAACGGGTTCCCACTTCAATGCGGTTCGGAACGGGTTCCCACTTCAATGCGGTTCGGAGCGGGTTCCCTCTTCAATGCGGTTCGGAGCGGGTTCCCTCTTCAATGCGGTTCGGATCCGATCCGGTCCGGTTTGGGTACTTTCCTGCACTTTTCCTGCAACTTGTTTACGCCATTCGACGACGTTTTCGGCAAATCTAACTATATTAATCAATCACAAATCATCCTAAACAGTCATAGCAACATAGCAAACTAACCACAAACACCAAAACAATGAATTTACATGTCAAAATGGATCAAAGATGCCCAAAATCCCATTTTTCCCTTAAGCATGATTAAATAAAACTAATCTTAGGGTTAACGAAACTTAATCAAATCGAACCAAATTTCTAACAGAGACATAAAATAATATTTAAGAATTTCTAAACATTTTTCCAGAATTTATCAGTGTATAAATTCGCTAATCTTCATTAATTACCCTTAATTACCGTAATTAGTGCAAAAACTATGCAAATCACTCACCTTGGCCACAAAATAAAACACCAAATCTGGAATACTCCCTGTTTGGGTCGAATTCCTATGTATAGCAGCAGCTCCAACCTTGCTCTGTTGCAATTTGGCCTTGTTTTGATGTAGTTTAGGCGTAATCTTCACTAAAAATGTGTTTTGGAGTGGTTTTAGAGGATGGAAGCCATTACTAAGGCCTCAAGAAGGTTTGTGGCGGCTCAAAACTGAAATGAAAGTGATTTCCTAACCCTAGTCAGCCCTCCTATGCCTCTAAACCCGAAATTCCCCTCTGGCCCTAGCTGCTAATCACCCGGTTATGCCCAATTAAGCTGTTTTTTCACCATCTGAAACTTGTTTCAGCCATATCTCCCAAACGGTGAGTCCATTTGGCTAGTGTGACCACTCTACGGAATCGTAAACCATCATCCGGAGCCAATGGAAGTGGTTTCAGGTCAAAATTCCTTTCCAGACAAAAGTTATGGCCAAAACAGTGCTAACTAGTGGTAAAACGGTCATTTAAAAATTGGGAAAAATCATGAACATGGGAAATGACCCCAATAGTCGTCTCCCAAAGTTACATGACCATAAGACTTCGTATGTGAAAGAAACAAATATCCTACGGTCCTATGGTGCGTAGAATACGGGTCGTTACACTCTCCCCCCCTTAAGAAATTTCATCCCCGAAATTCCTTAACCCAAAACATACAAAAGATCCCGCATGCCTAACAGCCATATACAACAATCAAACATGCAAAACAAATAAACAAGCCTACCCTAGCATGCGGAAAACTAAATCGAAGTCAAAATCCTACCAGGCAAAGAGTTCTGGATAAGTCTTCCTAATGTTCTCCTCTATCTCCCAAGTACAATCATTCTCGTCCTCGCCCCACTGAACCTTGACTAGCTTCACCGCCTTCCTTCGAAGTTGTTTCATGTCATGCTCGACAATACGGGCCGGCTTGCGGTTCCCAACCGCCTCGGGTTCAACTTCGAAGTCCTCTAACTGATCAGGTGAAATAGTTATATATGGGTCGTGAACGAACTTCCTTAGTTGTGAAACATGAAATACATTGTGAACTCCCGCCATTTTCTCTGGTAAGTCAATTCTATATGCCAAATTCCCGACTAGTTCGAGAACAGGGAATGGGCCAACGAATCTTGGTGCCAACTTGCCTCTCCTGCCAAATCGTATTACGCTCTTCAACGGAGAAATCTTGACAAACACCAAGTCTCCAACGGAGAATTTTAAGTCTCTTCTCCTCTTATCAGCATAACTCTTCTGCCTATCTTGGGCAGCCTTCATTCGTTGTTGAATGATCTTAATCTTATCTTAAGTTTCCCTCACCACATCTGGTCCAAGCATAAACTTCTCGCCAGTCTCTATCCAACATGATGGTGAGTTGCACGGTCTTCCGTACAAAGCTTCAAACGGAGCAATACCGATACTGGATTGGTAGCTATTGTTATATGCAAACTCTACTAGATGCAAATGGTCATCCCATGATCCACCAAAATCCAATATACATGCTCTCAAGAGATCTTCCACAATACGATTCACCCTCTTCGTCTGACCGTCGGTCTGAGGATGATATGCGGTACTGAGATGTAACTCTGACCCTAGAGCCTCTTGTAAGCTCTTCCAAAACCCACTAGTGAACAACGGGTCTCCGTCACTCACAATGCTTTTAGGTACTCCATGGAATCTCATTACCCACTTCATATACAATTCTGCTAATTTAACTGCCGTTCTGGTCGATCTGACTGGTATAAATCTTGCACTTTTGGTCAATCGGTCCACAATCACCCAAATGCTATCATGTCCCGATCTAGTCCTTGGTAAACCATCGATGAAATCCATCGAGACTTGCTCCCATTTCCGTTCGGGAATTTCTAATGGCTGTAACAACCCACTAGGCTTCTTTTGCTCGGCTTTAACTAGCTGGCAATTCATGCATTTGGATATAAGCTCCCCAACGTCTCTTTTCATCCCTTCCCAGTAGTAGGTCTGCTTCATGTCTCGATACATCTTGTTACCACCGGGGTGTATAGTCAGTTTTGAGTGATGACATTTTCTAAGCACTTCATCTCTCAATCCATTGACATTGGGTACAACGAGCTTTCCATTCTTTCTAAGCCATCCATCTTGATCAAGCCCATACTTGTTTATCTCCTCATCGATACCCATCTCTAACTTGGAGATGATGTAACACCCCACCTCCGTTAAGGTCACTCACAAAGGGAATGCCTTAACTTTGGTGGAGAATTTTAGTAAACAGAACAGAAACTTACAAGACAGATAAAACAATACTTGAAAATTTTTAACTTTATTACAGCGGAAACAGAAATCAATATGGTTACATCCTTTCAAATCTCAAAATTCAAGTACAAAATATCAGTCTTGTACAAAATCCTTCAAAATGCATGGTTTAAAATCATAATCCCCATAGAACGGAAGCTATACAGAGCCAAGCCATACTTTAAGCACTTCAAGCAAAGAGAAATCCAGATCAAGCTAAAGTATTCCCTCCTTGGATAACCTGGGGGGAAACGGAAGAAAGGAGGCGAAACAACAAGGGTCAGACAAAAAGTCTGGCAAGTCCAGTGACTTTCAGCATATGAACAGATAATAATAATATGACATGAACATAAGACTGGATGAGAGATAACTATAACAGGTGTAGCAGATATAACAGAAGAACAGAATGACATAAACTATTGCTTTACACTTCTCTGCACTAATACTAGTATAACAGAATTAGGTGTCACCCTAATGTCTAAACTAAAACAGAAACGGGTACAAAATAATTTAACAGAAACAGATTGCTAATAATGGGCCTTTACTACCCGATCAGAAACAGACAGAAGCAGAAACAGATTAATCCCTATGGAAACAGAATGTAGAATTAGGTGTACACTAGTAATGGGCATTTA
Source organism: Allium sativum (assembly GCA_030737875.1). Lineage (NCBI taxonomy): Eukaryota > Viridiplantae > Streptophyta > Magnoliopsida > Asparagales > Amaryllidaceae > Allium > Allium sativum. The sequence continues at coordinate 92,329,717 of CM060916.1, read as the reverse complement.
CCACCCGAACAGACGGTACCACACAGAAACAGACAGGTGTTACCACCCAACAGAAACAGACGGTACCAACAGAAACAGACAGAACTAAGTGTACCCTAAAACCCTACCCCAAGCGATCGGCTCCCTAATACATAAATATCCTGTGTCGGCCCAACAGTAGGGTGTATCACTCCCTAAAGTGACAACCAATTGGCACAGACCTATTTACAGATGTCACGGCGTCTTACATCCTCAGAGGCAGATCGGGATCCCTGCACGCACATGACTTGGTTGGAACGCACCATCAACACCCCTCGCCATTATCAAAATGAACCGCTTATAATTAGTTCAGTAAGCGTGCCCGGACCCTACCTACTGTTGGGTCAAAGTTTTGATACCAGAAAGGGTTACTGACTAATATGGGTCCCAAACAACAGATGACACAAGTGATTCCCCTCCTAACCTTGTGTCCCCAGACTAACAGATTTCAGCTTAACTTGTCTACAAGTTTCAGACATACAAAACTTAGATTAACTAGTTCACAGATCAGACAAATCAAGTTAACAGGTTTCCAGACTAACGGATCAGATGTTCGGATTAACAGGCTTCAGATTAACTTGTTACAGATTAACAGACTTACAGATTAACTGGTTACAGATTATCTAACTTTGTATTGGGCCTACGGATTCACGAAACGGGTTTATCAGATTCATTGGTCCAATTGGTTTAACCTAACCCAACACGTTTTAGACATCATAATTATCTCAGATTTTCATTAATTAAGTATTAATGCCCAAACCTCTCACATTAGACTGACAGTTTGCGGCTACTGGTTAGGCCGGTTGGTTCCGGGCAGGTTTCTGTCGCAAACTGAGTCTAACCTCGGGTTTCAAGCACGCTATGACTAACTTCTCACATTAGAACCTATTGTTTGCGACCACTGGAATATGCCGGGCGGTTCCGGGCAGAATTACGCCGCAAACTCATTCTAACCTTGAGTTAGCCATGTTTATCTTTGCGGCCAATTAATTAATGATTTCCCATTTATACCCATGCCTAATATACATGTCAATTTTTCATAACTATAGCCAATTCAGATTATGTCAATAGCGGACTAATTATATCAACTCAACAGATATAGCAGATAACAGATTTCTCAGACTAGGCGACTTAGCAGATTAAGCAAACTAGCAGATTTAACATTTTCAACAGACTTAGCAGATAGCAGATGAACAAATCTAGCAGACTAGATAGTAGAGCAGAACTAGCAGATTAAGCAATATAACAGAACTAGCAGATTAGGCAATGTAACAAAACTAACAAATTAGGCAAATATAACAGATTTACTCACTTCTTAAAGTTTCACAAATATATCTTGCCTAATTATAAATCTTGCCTAAGTTCACATGCATAAATAATAGTCGTGATGCACAATATAATCATATACCCCATGTTTGCATTACATTTACATAGCATAGATTATGGTCATAATTTACCATATATCATATGTTTCAATTTTTATTAAACTTGCATAGTACAGAAGATCCATATATAAATTATACCAAATATAGCCATAGATTACTATGCATGTCGTATATCCCAAAGATCCCCTACTTAGGTGTTTATTTACATAATAGATATCCTACTTCCATGTAAGTCTTTATACCTAAGCCATATTCCCTTTATCTCAAATTATATGTTCAATACAGTCTACATTTATGTCCAATTATATACCTTTTTATGTCGTGTCCACAAATCATATGTTCAATACCTTTTTATGTTATAAACATAACATGTCAAATCATCTCAGATTTATGTTCTAGCTACAGTCCATGTCCTTTCCACAAATCAGTCACCTATTGGCCATGCAAAATTCATGCATCATTCATTTTACTATCCCAAACAATTTAGCGTAGGTTAATCTCTTATGAGATTGGCTCAGGCTCGTGGTAGCCTGGCTATAAAACAGAAAGAGGAAAGAGGTACAGAATAAGATAAATCAAATTAGAACAGAACAGATATAACCTCAGATTCAGATTTAGAATTCATGTCACAATCAAAATTAACGTTTATAGCGGAAAATAACTGTAATTGCCTTAATTGGATTAAAGAAAGAACTCTAGTTGTTGTAGAACCGTTGCAGAAGCTCTAATCTCTAATTGAATTTAGGTTGATGTTGATTGTCTTCTAGTTTTGATTTCAGCAGAGTAGCAACGCCATTTTTATTTTTAATCTAGAACAGAGGCAGAGTAGAAGCAGAATAGAATTGTGTGCAGAGAAGGCTGGGTTTGGGGCTGTTTAAATAGGTTTAGGCAGACGAATCTAAACAGAAAACGAGACCAGATACATCAGAATGCACCCAGGCAGAAAAGCAAATTCGGGAGGCAGGTCGACCCCCAGGTCGACTCTAGGGTCGACCCCATGGGGGCAGGTCGACTCTACGGTCGACCCCCTGGGGGCAGGTCGACTCTAGGTTCGACTCCCCAGTCGACCTGGTCTGTGCTGTTTAATCTTTTTCTGAGCTTTGGAAGGCCATAACTTGGTCATATGGACTCCGATTTACGAAATTTCGGACTCTATTTCGCGTATTTTTCCGAGACGAACGCAATGGCACAGCCCGTTTCCCTTGATTCTGATTTTATATTTTAATTATACTCAGATTTGTAATTCTTAAGTTCACAGAAAATACGGGGTGTTACATTCTCCCCTCCTTAAAGGATTTCGTCCCCAAAATCTTCAAGTTAAGAAGAATGTGTCCTACCATCCAATCGCTCATCTACTCAGTCATCATCCTCAAGCATCCATTGTCCTTAGAAATTTCTAGTGATGTATGAACATTTGCAAAAGTGTGTGTATATGTTCCTTATCTAATGCAAAGATCAGGCGGTCTACTAATTCAGTTGACCTCCTTAATGCGAATTATGTCAGTGCCATGAGTCCAATATGTATGCAATTTTCCTATTTGATACATATCATTTCTATATGAGTGCACAACCATCCACTCATATGCAACATCCATGTGCTGATTCAACCATTTTGCATCCATAAAAATTTAAAATGCTCACACATCCATATGCAGTATGAGAGTGTTTTCGAGCCGATCTAGTACCTAGTGTGTGTATATGCGTCCACGAGCAACCACTAGCAACCACTTGCATCCACTTGCAACCATCAAACATAACATGTCTCAAACACATGTTTACACCCATTAGGATTCCTATCTATAAGTTGAACACTCGATCGATAGTATACAGTCGAGGAAGCGAGTACAGATAAAACAAAAACTTGATTCCTATCAGACATTGGTTGAGAAAAAAATTCCCCTAAGTGTCAACCCCGAAGACCGAAATCAACATCAGACTGACACCCAGAGGGTTACCCTCTTTAGACAATGTCAAAACTGGAAATCTTATCAGAATTATTCAGATATTTACAGACTACTGGTACAGATCAGGTTCCCTAATGATTCTTCGGAAGCTAAGCATGATAAAAATCATATCCCACAAAAACTCAGAATGTATGCGTCATACTTGACGTCTAACACAAATATCCCTCAAACCCCAATCTCAAACAGATGAGCCATAACCCTTATGGGTCTGAGTCTACAGCGGAATTCAGAAATAATACTAGTATTAAAGTGCAGAGTATCGATTACAAAATCAAAATACCAGAATCAGAAAAAGTCTTAACTCCATAATCAGATAAAGAAATTAAACCTACTATAGAAATTTTCCCTATTTCTATCCTATCCACTAGCCTTGAGAGTGTTTGTCTGCCCTCCAGAAGTTGGTCCTGTCCTCTGTCCTTGCCTTCGTTTCTTCGGGCAGTCCCTAGTAAAGTGCCCCATCTCACCACAGTTGAAGCAAGCACCCTCCCCTTCCTCTTTCGGTAATCCTTATTCAGATGAGTCGAGCTTCCATAAGTAAAACACTTTCCTCCTCCTTATCTTCAAACTTTCCTTCCTTCTTTTGTGTTTCACTTTTGCCTCCATTGTGAACTAAGTCTATATGAGTTTCTCACCTTTGGGTTGTGCTCCTTAGCCAAACCTCATCATTCTCATCTTTACTATCCTTGTGTAACATGTTGACCAATCCCTCGAAAGTTGCCTCCATTGCCCGGAAAAATCCTTCAGAGCTCTAAAGAAAACTAGCCGCAGGTGAAACTACTACAGCTATCGATGGAAGTCGGGCACTACTTTGCCCTTCGACGAGGTTACCTCTCAGAAAACCGGGAGCCCCAGAGACTCAAGAAAGAAGGAAACAAGGATTCAAGCAGAGGATCAAAAGATAGATATATGGCTTAGGGGACTATGTTTTTCAAAATAAGCTTTACTTTTGAAAATACTTCCTTTTCAAAACCATTTTGAAAATAGTTTTCAAAAATTCTTTATCAAATCCGGTAACCTTCAGCTCTGATACCAAGTGTAACACCCCACCTCCGTTAAGGTCACTCACAAAGGGAATGCCTTAACTTTGGTGGAGCATTTTAGTAAACAGAACAGAAACTTACAAGACAGATAAAACAGTACTTGAAATTTTTTAACTTTATTACAGCGGAAACAGAAATCAATATGGTTACATCCTTTCAAATCTCAGAATTCAAGTATAAAATATCAGTCTTGTACAAAAGCCTTCAAAATGCATGGTTTAAAATCATAATCCCCATAGAACGGAAGTTGTACAGAGCCAAGCCATACTTTAAGCACTTCAAGCAAAGAGAAATCCAGATCAAGCTAAAGTATTCCCTCCTTGGATAACCTGGGGGGGAAACGGAAGAAAGGAGGCGAAACAACAAGGGTCAGACAAAAAGTCTGGCAAGTCCAGTGACTTTCAGCATATGAACAGATAATAATAATATGACATGAACATAAGACTGGATGAGAGATAACTGTAACAGGTGTAGCAGATATAACAGAAGAACAGAATAACATAAACTATTGCTTTACACTTCTCTGCACTAATACTAGTATAACAGAATTAGGTGTCACCCTAATGTCTAAACTAAAACAGAAACGGGTACAAAATAATTTAACAGAAACAGATTGCTAATAATGGGCCTTTACTACCCGATCAGAAACAGATAGAAGCAGAAACAGATTAATCCCTATGGAAACAGAATGTAGAATTAGGTGTACACTAGTAATGGGCCTTTACCACCCGAACAGACGGTACCACACAGAAACAGACAGGTGTTACCACCCAACAGAAACAGATGGTACCAACAGAAACAGACAGAACTAAGTGTACCCTAAAACCCTACCCCAAGCGATCGGCTCCCTAATACATAAATATCCTGTGTCGGCCCCACAGTAGGGTGTATCACTCCCTAAAGTGACAACCAATTGGCACAGACCTATTTACAGATGTCACGGCGTCTTACATCCTCAGAGGCAGACCGGGATCCATGCACGCACATGACCCGGTTGGAACGCACCATCAACACCCCTCGCCATTATCAGAATGAACCGCTTATAATTAGTTCAGTAAGCGTGCCTGGACCCTACCTACTGTTGGGTCAAAGTTTTGATACCAGAAAGAGTTACTGACTAATATGGGTCCCAAACAACAGATGACACAAGTGATTCCCCTCCTAACCTTGTATCCCCAGACTAACAGATTTCAACTTAACTTGTCTACAAGTTTCAGACATACAAAACTTAGATTAACTAGTTCACAGATCAGACAAATCAAGTTAACAGGTTTTCAGACTAACGGATCAGATGTTCGGATTAACAGGCTTCAGATTAACTTGTTACAGATTAACAGACTTACAGATTAACTGGTTACAGATTATCTAACTTTGTATTGGGCCTACGGATTCATGAAACGGGTTTATCAGATTCATTAGTCCAATTGGTTTAACCTAACCCAACACGTTTTAGACATCATAATTATCTCAGATTTTCATTAATTAAGTATTAATGCCCAAACCTCTCACATTAGACTGACAGTTTGCGGCTACTGGTTAGGCCGGTTGGTTCCGGGTAGGTTTCTGTCGCAAACTGAGTCTAACCTCGGGTTTCAAGCACGTTATGACTAACTTCTCACATTTGAACCTATTGTTTGCGACCACTGGAATATGCCGGGCGGTTCCGGGCAGAATTACGCCGCAAACTCATTCTAACCTCGAGTTAGCCATGTTTATCTTTGCGGCCAATTAATTAATGATTTCCCATTTATACCCATGCCTAATATACATGTCAATTATTCATAACTATAGCCAATTCAGATTATGTCAATAGCGGACTAATTATATCAACTCAACAGATATAGCAGATAACAGATTTCTCGGACTAGGCGACTTAGCAGATTAAGCAAACTAGCAGATTTAGCATTTTCAACAGACTTAGCAGATGGCAGATGAACAAATCTAGCAGACTAGATAGTAGAGCAGAACTAGCAGATTAAGCAATATAACAGAACTAGCATATTAGGCAATGTAACAAAACTAACAAATTAGGCAAATATAACAGATTTACTCACTTCTTAAAGTTTCACAAATATATCTTGCCTAATTATAAATCTTGCCTAAGTTCACATGCATAAATAATAGTCGTGATGCACAATATAATCATATACCCCATGTTTGCATTACATTTACATAGCATAGATTATGGTCATAATTTACCATATATCATATGTTTCAATTTTTATTAAACTTGCATAGTACAGAAGATCCATATATAAATTATACCAAATATAGCCATAGATTACTATGCATGTCATATATCCCAAAGATCCCCTACTTAGGTGTTTATTTACATAATAGATATCCTACTTCCATGTAAGTCTTTATACCTAAGCCATATTCCCTTTATCTCAAATTATATGTTCAATACAGTCTACATTTATGTCCAATTATATACCTTTTTATGTCGTGTCCACAAATCATATGTTCAATACCTTTTTATGTTATAAACATAACATGTCAAATCATCTCAGATTTATGTTCTAGCTACAGTCCATGTTCTTTCCTCAAATCAGTCACCTATTGGCCATGCAAAATTCATGCATCATTCATTTTACTGTCCCAAACAATTTAGCGTAGGTTAATCTCTTATGAGATTGGCTCAGGCTCGTGGTAGCCTGGCTATAAAACAGAAAGAGGAAAGAGGTACAGAATAAGATAAATCAAATTAGAACAGAAAAGATATAACCTCAGATTCAGATTTAGAATTCATGTCACAATCAAAATTAACGTTTATAGCGGAAAATAACTGTACTTGCCTTAATTGGATTAAAGAAAGAACTCTAGTTGTTGTAGAACCGTTGCAGAAGCTCTAATCTCTAATTGAATTTAGTTTGATGTTGATTGTCTTCTAGTTTTGATTTCAGCAGAGTAGCAACGCCATTTTTATTTTTAATCTAGAACAGAGGCAGAGTAGAAGCAGAATAGAATTGTGTGCAGAGAAGGCTGGGTTTGGGGCTGTTTAAATAGGTTTAGGCAGACGAATCTAGACAGAAAACGAGACCAGATACATCAGAACGCACCCAGGCAGAAAAGCAGATTCGGGAGGCAGGTCGACCCCCAGGTCGACTCTAGGGTCGACCCCCTAGGGGCAGGTCGACTCTAGGGTCGACCCCCAGGGGGCAGGTCGACTCTAGGGTCGACCCCCTGGGGGCAGGTCGACTCCCCAGTCGACCTGGTCTGTGCTGTTTAATTTTTTTCTGAGCTTTGGAAGGCCATAACTTGGTCATATGGACTCCGATTTACGAAATTTCGGACTCTATTTCGCGTATTTTTCCGAGACGAACGCAATGGCATAGCCCGTTTCCCTTTATTTTGATTTTATATTTTAATTATACTCAGATTTGTAATTCTTAAGTTTACAGAAAATACGGGGTGTTACAGATGATTTCCAATAGGTTAGGATCATCCCTCTGACTAGATCTGATCCGCTCAATCAAAGTGGGTCTGATCGTCAAACTTGCTAACATTTCTGGATCCAATTCACACTTTGGTCTGAAATCATACCCAGCGATGTACTCTAGTTGCTTCCATTCTAGAAACATAGCGCCTAAGCTGGCATGTCTCCTACTCAATGCATCAGCCACCGCATTGCCCTTTCCCGGTGTATATGCGATGTCAAAATCATAGGAAGCCAAGAATACTAACCACCTTTGTTGCCGGAGATTTAAATCCTTCTGGGAGAAGAGATACTTCAATGACTTATGATCTGTAAACGGCTCAAATCTTTCTCCCAAGAGATAGTGTCTCCACATCTTCAACGCGAACACGATCGCTGCCAATTCTAAATCATGGGTAGGGTATCTTTTCTCGTGTGGTTTCAATTGCCGACTTGCATAGGCTACCACCCTACCGCCTTGCATCAATACAGCACCTAGTCCGGTACCACAGGCATCCGTGTATACCGTCATCTCTTCATTCCCCTTAGGAATGACTAACACTGGTGCGCTTGTCAACTTGTCCTTTAGACTCTTGGATGCATTCTCGCACCTTTCATCCCAGACAAAAGCTTGATTCTTCTTGGTCAACTGGGTCAATCGTGCTGCTATCTTGGAGAAACCTTGGATAAACTTACGATAATATCCAGCTAATCCCAAGAAACTTCTTACGTCTGTTGCATTCTTGGGCGTAGGCCAATCCTGTACCGTAGCCACCTTCGCCGGGTCTACAGCAATACCGTTCTCTGATACAACATGGCCCAAGAACCTCACTTCCCTCTTCCAGAAGTGACACTTAGAAAACTTTGCTTTCAATTGGTGTTTTCTCAACACCTCCATCACTATTCTTAAATGTCCCTTGTGTTCTTCCTCTGTCTTCGAGTAGACCAAAATATCATCAACGAACACAAGGACAAACTTATTCAACTGATCTCTGAATACCCTATTCATAAGATCCACAAAATATGTTGGGGCATTGGTCAGCCCGAATGGCATGACCAACCACTCATAAAATCCAGACGGCGTTCGAAATGCCATTTTAGCTATACTCTCAGCTTCCACTCTAAGCTGATGAAAACCTGTCGCGAGATCCAACTGAGAAAATACTCTCGCGCCACTCAACTGATCGAACAAATCATCTATCCGCAGTAGAGGATACTTGTTCTTCCTCGTCACTTTATTCAACTCGCGGTAGTCTACACACAAACGAAGGGAACCATCCGCCTTGGTAGCAAACACAACTGGTGCTCCCCATTCAGAAACACTCCTTTTGATAAATCCCTTCTTCAAAAGATCGCTGACTTGCACCTCGAGCTCTCGCTGCTCCCTTGGTGCCATACGACGAAGTGGCATCACTATAGGTCTGGCATCTTTTACCAAATCAATACGGAACTCAATCTCTCGGTGTGGTGGAAGTCCGGTCACTTCTTCGAAAACATCCGGATACTGGCCAACCACGGGCAAACCTGACAACTCACTATGCGGAATGTCGAGGGAGTTTAGAAAACTAGCCAATACCCCCTCACTGGGTAGACCACCAAACACTATCCTCCGCCCATCATCCGCTCTAGCTGTCACCAAAAAGCCCTCACAGTCTACCACCACCCCGTATCTTCGGAGCCAATCTACTCCCAAAATAATGCCAAACCCAGTAAAGCCCAAAACAAAGCAATCACAAACAAACATGCATCCATGACTCGATAAGACCACATTACGACAAATCATGCTAAGGCTAGTAGAACCACCAATCGGGTTCGTCACTACTAAAGGTCTATCGACAATCTCGGGCTCCAATCCCAACCTATCTACCAGGTCACTAGATATGAAAGAACTGGAAGCTCCTGTATCAAACAAAACTCTAACATGAACATCGTAAACAGAAAGCATACCTTGAATGACGACATTCTTTCCTTTCTCCGCCGCAGTTGGGGCATTCGACGAAGAAGGAATAGCATTAAGGGCATATGCTTTCACCATTTGCTTTACTTTGGGGGGTTGCAGACACTTGTCCTTGTGATGTCCCATTTGGCCACAGTTGAAGCACTTCCTATCCGCTGGCTTGGCCCGACAATTACTAGCATAATGGCCCTTTTTACCACAGCTGAAGCACTCCACATCTTGCTTATTCTTTTTCTTCTGGCCATCCTTAGTCTGACTCTGCTTTCTCTTATTCTGGGAACCACCCTTGCCCCCACCACTTGCTTGTGGTTTTGGCTCTTCTGCAGATGCAACCTCAGTCCTCGGCTTAGGGTAGAGACTTTCTGACCTCAATGCTTTCCCCACAATCGACTCAAACGTCTCATCGATGTGGTTAATAAGCCTTTCCCCCAAGTACTGATCCAAACCAGTTATGAATTTCTCATTCTTCTTCTCGGCAGTATCAATAAGAGATACCCCATACTTCGACAAAGTGTCGAATTCAGCAATATACTCCGAAACAGCTCTGCCATTCTGCTTGAGTTCCAAGAATTTCTTAAACAGCACTGACTTCTGAGCAGCTGGAATGAACTTCTCGCTAAAGCGAACCTTAAACTGCTCCCAAGTAATCTGATCTTGGGAGTAGCTGCCTTTATAGCATTCCACCAATTCACTGCCCGCCCTTGCAGCTGACGGGACGCTAGCTTTCTCTTCATCGCATCCTCGATACCCAAATCCTCGAAGATACGTTCGCAACTATCTAACCAATCTTGAACATCTGTGGCCGACTCCGTTCCGTGAAACGGCTTCCCACCAAGGCTAGTATAATCCTTATTTAGCTTGGCGAAGTCGACCCTCGGCGCCTGCACTATTGGACCACCACCATTTCCACCATTGGGAGCTGCCCTCTGTACATCTCTAAGCATCTCTCTCATGAGGTCAGTAAACATCGTCCTCATGTCAGCAGCATTCCCATTATTGGCCCCTCTACCGGTACCTCTAACATATCGGCTCATCGTCAATCTGAAAAAGGAAACGATTAACGACCCCATAGTGGTGCTAGTGCAGCACGACTTCATTCTTATACTACTAATAGTATATATATATAGCTTTTAAAAATCAAAGTAATCACAAATATGCTCTCTCGTATACGTATACTATCTCTCCCTGATAACTTCCCTAGGTTAACTACGCAACCTAGAGCTCTGATACCAAGTGTGACGGCCCGCCCCGCACCAGCCTGCATTTCCTCCGAAAGTGCGCTGTACACATGCCCGACTAGCACGGGACGGTCATCAGGAGAAAGGAAAGAAGGGAACGAACTAATCAAGAACCTGTAGAATGTCTCACAGCGCATGGAGTAAAATATAATATTAATAACATACTTGACATAAAACAGGTGAGACAGTGCATAAGCTGATAAATAAAATCAACATCAACATCAAAGCAGCATAAATCCCAATAAAGCTTATTACAACTTTCCAAATTTACTGTCTCTAAACAAAAGAAAGCTAAAGTGGAAGATGCACCACCAATGCCCAAGCAGTGATCTTCAACAACACAGGGAGAATACTATATATATATATATATTACGTGGAAGCCTCCTACTCGTCTCCGGATCATCTACCCGTGCATCACCAGCTAACCTGTCTCTAGTCTGCTCGTGTGAGCACCCAGAGTAATAAGAGAAGACATAAAACTCTAGGTCAGACATAAAGCCTGGTATGAGCGATAAGCATATAAACAGAATAATAACAGGTATACTAAACAATACCTGAACCTGGACCTGCAACCAAAGAGTTAGTACCACATACCGTACAATACTCTAAGGTGCCATAATAAATAGTGCAAGAATACGGGGGTGGGGTGTGCATGTCATAATGATAGCAAACAAATCAACCATAGCAACCATCCTCACATCTCTCACTCAGTGCGTAAAGCATATGATGTCCACCACTGTCAATCACTAGACCCATTGAAGTAGTGATGGAGTTCGACTTGTACAACTACTGCTACTACCAAGCTTACCACATGGAGTCATGACCAAATCTTTACAAATGACCCCACTTCATTGGTTTATAGCCCTTTAGTCGTACCTAGGCCCTTTCAGCCCTGAATCCGTTCACGTACTTCCCATACATAGTGATCCAAAGTCATAAACATCGACAACCCCTTAGCACACGTCCCGCAGCAAAGCCCAACTCATGAAGATAACTCATTGGTTCCCAACTGGATCCTGAGTTCTACTTCCTATTTGGACTTCCTTTGCATCTCGGGTTTTGGTTGAATTGGTGTTGGTCTTCAGAAGAGCCATCGCGTAGTTGGAGTAGAGGTTCAAACTCGGTTTGGTTCGGTCTGTGGTGCTCAGGCTCCCCGTTTAGTTCAGCTTATTTCCCCTCCTTCGCCATGGTTCGGGTTCACCTCCTCCATGCGGTTCGGTTCGGGTTCAGCTCCTTAATGCGGTTCGGTTCGGGTTCCCCCTTCAATGCGGTTCGGTTCGGGATCCCCCTTCAATGCGGTTCAGAACGGGTTCCCTCTTCAATGCGGTTCGGAACGGGTTCCCTCTTCAATGTGGTTCGGAGCGGGTTCCCACTTCAATGCGGTTCGGAGCAGGTTCCCTCTTCAATGCGGTTCGGAACGGGTTCCCACTTCAATGCGGTTCGGAACGGGTTCCCACTTCAATGCGGTTCGGAGCGGGTTCCCTCTTCAATGCGGTTCGGAACGGGTTCCCACTTCAATGCGGTTCGGAACGGGTTCCCACTTCAATGCGGTTCGGAGCGGGTTCCCTCTTCAATGCGGTTCGGAGCGGGTTCCCTCTTCAATGCGGTTCGGATCCGATCCGGTCCGGTTCGGGTACTTTCCTGCACTTTTCCTGCAACTTGTTTACGCCATTCGACGACGTTTTCGGCAAATCTAACTATATTAATCAATCACAAATCATCCCAAACAGTCATAGCAACATAGCAAACTAACCACAAACACCAAAACAATGAATTTACATGTCAAAATGGATCAAAGATGCCCAAAATCCCATTTTTCCCTTAAGCATGATTAAATAAAACTAATCATAGGGTTAACGAAACTTAATCAAATCGATCCCAATTTCTAACAGAGGCATAAAATATTATTTAAGAATTTCTAAAAAAAATTCAGAATTTATCAGTGTATAAATTCGCTAATCTTCACTAATTACCCTTAATTACCGTAATTAGTGCAAAAACTATGCAAATCACTCACCTTGGCCACAAAATAAAACACCAAATCTGGAATACTCTCTGTTTGGGTCGAATTCCTATGTATAGCAGCAGCTCCAACCTTGCTCTGTTGCTATTTGGCCTTGTTTTGATGTAGTTTAGGCGTAATCTTCACTAAAAATGTGTTTTGGAGTGGTTTTAGAGGATGGAAGCCATTACTAAGGTCTCAAGAAGGTTTGTGGCGGCTCAAAACTGAAATGAAAGTGATTTCCTAACCCTAATCAGCCCTCCTATGCCTCTAAACCCGAAATTCCCCTCTGGGCCTAGCTGCTAATCACCCGGTTAAGCCCAATTAAGCTATTTTTCACCATCTGAAACTTGTTTCAGCCATATCTCCCAAACGGTGAGTCCGTTTGGCTAATGTAACCACTCTACGGAATCGTAAACCATCATCCGGAGCCAATGGAAGTGGTTTTAGGTCAAAATTCCTTTTTAGACAAAAGTTATGGCCAAAACAGTGCTAACTAGGGGTAAAACGGTCATTTAAAAATTGGGAAAAATCATGAACATGGGAAATGACCCCAATGGTCGTCTCCCAAAGTTACATGACCATAAGACTTCGTATGTGAAAGAAACAAATATCCTACGGTTCTATGGTGCGTAGAATACGGGTCGTTACATTTTATACATGTGTGGTAGAAAATTGTAACGACCCGGATTTTGCCCGGACCTAATCGATAGCAAAATTGATCAAGACCGTTCAAAACTCGCATACGTTAACTTTGGGAATACAATTCATAAGAACAAATAACAATAGACTTTTATAGACATTACAATAATGTTACATCAGAGTACAGAATATCAGAGTACATCAATTTAAGGAATGATACAGCGGAAGTTAAATTACAATACATAAATACAATACACAGCGGAATATTATAAATGCTCTGGACACAGCTTTAAGCTTCAATCCAGGATCCTGCTAAAAGAATAGATATCTGCAAAACAAGCTACTCGACTACCCGTGTGGAAAAATATGGGCACCCGAGTTTGCCAGTGAAACAAACTACAGGTCAGTCATGGGACTGGTATGAGAAATCTTAACTAAACTAATCTAATGATAAGGCTAATCACTGGACCACGCCGCTAACGCGGAACGGGTTTACTCCATTGGATTTCCAGTGCATAAGTAAAGTAAATCGTTCAAATAACGCTATGCTTTTTAGAAAAATGAAACCATTATAAGACCCAAGTCCCATCACACAATGCAACGCAAACCGGAGGTGAGGGTTTTACCTTATAATGGTCAAAAGATGCTTGATACGGTAAAACGGATTTAGTATTAGTGTGTATATATTCTAATAAAAATATTTCAATCATAATGTATTAATCATAGACGGCATGGGTACCATATATCATGTCGCCATACTAGTTCTACATTCAAAACCGCAAGGTCGTATTGGAAATTGGATTTCCATCATGAGTCGAGGCTAGAGGCAAGCTCCTCTCCGATTCAAGACACTCTAGCAAATGCCTCAGGATATCCCCGTTACTGTCCTTTTTGATACTGGTGCTTTTAGAAGTTTTATTTCTGTCGACACAATTAAGAAGCTGAAATTAAAACCAAGAAAATTAAAAGAACCATTAAGGAGATGATCTTTGATGTGGGATGAGAATTGGATTTTAATTCGAAGAAGAGAGGGAGCAATTGGAAGAAGAAATTTCGGCCATTGGGGGTAGGGGACGGCGGCTGTGAGGAAGAGAGGGAATAGTGATTTTAGATATTAGGTTTTTCTCCTTTTTATATTATTTTATTGTAATTTTTACAAAAAAAGACCATTTCTCTCATATTATTCAAAATCTAGTCCAACAGAAAGCTACCCTACCCAATAACCCCCATTACGGATCCATCTAACCATGTCTCGCAGGCCCAAAAGGTCATCTCGACCCCCAATTTTCAAAATTAAAAATAAATTCCTTTATATTTTTAATTCTGACACAATCAAAAATCCGCCGGAGCCACATACGGACTCCGAAAAATCCCAAAAAAATATTTTTGGCTATGTCTCGACGATACGAACCCAACAAAATTATTTTCGTCGAATTATGAGGCTGTTTGAAAAACGGCCATTTTTAAGTCGTTCAATTTTGACTGTATTGACCCAAACACAGTTTCTTCTGCCACGCTCATATACTGATTCTGAAAATTATGAAAATTGAACCCTAGCAATAATATGACATCCCGGTTCCAACCAAAGTGGTTTCGTTGAAAACGGGGTTCATTTGCAAAATGTCTATTTTTCCATAATTAAAATATTATTTAAAAATGGAAAATTTTAAATTCTGGCAGATTTTCCTATAAAATTCTAAAAATAAAAAATTTAAATTTGGCCCTGATTTTTGGGTTGTTACAAAAATCCATGTAATTAACGTTATATGGTAAATGATTGGGCCTCATTCCAGTTTTGAATAGAAACATTTGAAAAGAAATATTTGAATAGAAATATTCGAAAAAGAAATATTTGAAATAGAATATTTGAAAATAGAAATATATGAAGCCGTGTTGATTAGATTGACGCCATTTTGATGTGAACGATATTTATGTCGATTTTTTTCATTTTATAATGAATATTGAAAATGATTTCAAAATCTGATATTTTGAAAAGAATTAGAATTCGAATTGAAATTGAATAGAAATGAATTCGAATTGAAATTGAATAGAAATGAATTCGAATTGAAATTGAATGGAATTGTTGTAATATACAATGAAATGTTCTTCCGTCGGCGTTCTCTTTTGTCGTGTTCTCAAAACAATTCGTTCTTTCTCTTCTCTTCGGAGACCGGGGAAGTTACGGGTTTTCACAAAACTATATTCGATTAACTCCTTTCGAATGACTAATATTCGATTAACTACTTTCGAATAACTAATATTCGATTAATTCCTTTTGAATTACTAATATTCGATTAACTCCTTTCGAATAACTAATATTCGATAAACTTCTTTTGAATAACTAATATTCGATTAACTCCTTTTGAATAACTTATATTCGATAATTCCTTTCGAAAAACTAATATTCGATAATTTCTTTCAAATAACTAATATTCGATAATTTCTTTCTTTATTCGAACAAACTATAATCAATTAATT
The DNA here is from genome assembly GCA_030737875.1 of Allium sativum. Taxonomy (NCBI): domain Eukaryota; kingdom Viridiplantae; phylum Streptophyta; class Magnoliopsida; order Asparagales; family Amaryllidaceae; genus Allium; species Allium sativum. The sequence continues at coordinate 92,313,575 of CM060916.1, read as the reverse complement.
CTCTTCTTTGAATAACCTTATTTGATAACTCTTTCTTCGAATAAACTATATTCGAATAACTCTAATCTGAATAACTCTAATTCAATTAACTCTATTAGAATAACAAATATTCGACTAACTCTTGTTCGATTAACTCTATTCGAATAACTCTAATCGATTAACTCTAACTGATTAACTCTAACCGGTTAACTCTAACTCTAATCGATTAACTCTAACTCTAATTGATTAACTCTAACTCTAATCGATTAACTCCTCTAACTCATTTTGATTAACACATTTTGATTAACTCCTTTGATTTACTCTACGTCCATATTCAGTTTCAAATATCGATGTTGAAATCGATTCTTACTTTTCTATATAAGCCCTGACATATATATTCTATTTATCCAATGATAAATATTTTATTTAATTTATAAAATATTATTTATAAATTAATCTTCTCAATCTATTGGTTACAACAGATTCTATTTAAAATATTAGCATTAAACCCATATCATTTTATACTCGTGTGCGAAGCACGGGTCTAAACTTTCCTTATGTAAAATTCTATTCATTTGCCAAATATTTCCTTATATGACATTCTTTTCATTTCCCAATAAATCCCTTTAATAACTATTTATTTTCTAAATAAATATTTCCTTTTTATAACTCTATTTATTTATCAAGTAAATATTCCCTTTTTATAACTCTATTTATTATCAAATAAATATTCTTTCCCAATCCTATTCATTTAACAAATAAATATTTTCTTTTCAATTCTATTTGTAAATGTTTTACCAATATTTCCTTTCCAAATCTATTTGTAAATGGTTTACAAATATATCCTTTTCATTTCTATTTGTAAATGGTTTACAAATATATCCTTTTTATTCTATTTTAACATATTTATTTCCCATAAATATTTCCTTTTCTAAACCCTTTTGATTTTATAACTATTTTCTCTTATAAAATCCTTTTTCTTTTATATATAAAATCCATTGATTTTATATAAATAATTTACATTCAAAATACACTCTGAAAATCCCCTTTTCTACATCCTAGTATTTCTTACGGTATTTAAAATACCAATTCACAATGATCGATATCATTCAAACACACATAATTAACAACAGATTATATATTACATCATATATCACTATATATGAAAACAGTAAAATAAATGTTAAGGAATCCAGTTGGATTCCTCCGACCTGTTTCCCTGCATCCACAGATGTTACACAATATAATTCACATCAATTTCATTTCGATATGAAATATTCTGATAGACAGAATCAATATTTGATTAACGATTTATATATATATATATATATATATATATATATATATATATATATCGTTATCGATAATTTCAACTAATCAATCAGCATTTCAACCAAACAGTTAACACACAGCAATCAACAGATAATTATCAGTTCTAAAAGTTTGTTATACAAATATAATTGTTCAGAGTTGGTGAGTTTTACACACATTGGATGATCATCGTTAATAATGATAACCATCGCTTGATTCAGACGGACAATTTATTTTGCTATAAATTGTAACGGACTCCAATTGACTCCTAGTCAGTTCCATTGTGTTTTTCCCGTCCATACGATCCCAACGGATCTTATTCTGTCAAATTCTGATCACATATGAGATAGCTACGATATTTTAAAACTATGACACTATTTCGTTTTTATTTAAACTTAATTAAAATTTACTTTGGGCTTTACCATTCACCATAAGGCCCATGAAACCCAAACCCGCTTCAATAACTTCCCTTTCTTCCTTCCTGTTAACCCAGCAAACCCGCTCCTCCTCTTTAATTCACCATGGCCAATTAAACAAACTCACATTTCTCCCTTATCACTTCGCTAAACTCCCTGAAACCAAGACCATCCATCTTCTCTTCTAAAACTCTCCACTCTCATACCAATTTCATCACACTCACACCCCCACAGGCTGCTCGCGTCTTCTGCTCCCTCCCATGAACTACACAGCACCGTACGACACGTTTTTATTTTATGAAATCCCCAAAATTCAAAAAAAAAATGTTAAATCCTTCACTTAATCCAAATCTAACCACCAAAATGAGTCTCATTGCTTCGATTTTCATCAAAGCTCAACCCTAGTCATGCTGCTTAAAAAGGTAGCGACGACCCTGATGTTCGAACTCAGAAAAAACGATATGGAGGTGAAGAGAAAACCAACAGGAATCCGAATATACACACATCTCGATTTATAGTATTTTATTTGGGTGGGTTGTGGATCCTTGAAGGCCACGACATTGTTTTGAGGCCATAGAGAATGGTGGTTTAGAAGAATGAAGCGTGGACCTCTATTTTAGGTTATAACTTTTGGTTAAAGTTATTATATAGGCTTAGATATTTTATTTTTATCCTTTTATATTTGTTTTCTGCACTCTAAAAATCCGTGTGATCACACATGACTCTCGAAAATCACGAAACTGGACATGCAGCTACAGTTTGACATTACGGTCCCAACGAAACTGGTTTCGTCGGATTCCAACTCCGTTTGCTCACACAGCGTATTTTTAACCATTAAAATACTAACTGTTTCTCACATTAAAAATCGGTACGGCCACATACTGACTTCAAAAATCATGAAAATTGAAATCTAACAATAATTTCATATTACGAATCCAACAAAATTGGTTTTGTCGAATTCGGAGGTCGTTTGCAAAACTGACTATTTTTAAAGCTCTAAATAACCCATTTAAATATACAAATATATTTAAAAACATTTAAATCAAATATATAAAAATAAATATTATCTTATATATTCACAATAGAATATCATACAGCTCCACTGGGATTTACAACTCGATATTCAAATCCCGGTTGAATCGATATTCAAATTTATATTGAAATTCCTTTTATATATCATTATAAATTATAAAGGAATTCCACAGCACTTTTCTAAAATTTGATTTGGACATAAATCAAAATCTACATAATGAAATCCCGATTTTTCTCTTCCATTAGAAAAATATATTTCACCAGCTCCAAACGTTTATTGTTTCAATGAAATCTGATTTAAAACGGACCCTATATATTCAGTTGAAGTTCAAATCGCCAAATAACGAACTACAGCGCCATTTCGAGCTTGATTATAATTATATTATAATAATACGTTCAAACTATCGTTATTTAAAAATATCCGTTATTCAAATCAAATTCCAAACTGAATTATATATTTTGAATTTCCCAATTCACACTATATTGCCATTTCACTAATTCTGGTTATTTCAGAATTAAATATATTATTCTATTATTTATATCAACCATTTTCACTTTTTAAATAATTAAATAAATTAATTATTATCTGTATAAATACGGGTCGTTACAGAATTTTTAAAGATTATATTGAAAATAAAATATTTGTATAAAATAAATAGACATTTTAAAAAGGAATATTTTAGAAATAAATTGATTTGGTTTAAAGAACATTTATAAAATGAGTAGAATTTTATAAAAGGAACATTTACAAAATCAATGGATTTTACAAAAGAAATTATTTGGAAAACAAATTAAATTATCAAAAAGAACTATTTCAAAAATAAATAGATATTATAAAAGGGAATATTTCAGAAATAAATAGATAATTATAAAAAGAATTATTGGAAAAATAAACAGCAATTATAAAAGGAAATATTCCAGAATTGAATAGAATTATAAAAAGAAATTTACAAGATATAAAAGAACAATGAGAAGGTGAATACAAAGTAGATTTTAAATAGAAATCTGTTTTAACAGACAAATTGTAACGACCCGAATTTTTGGTTGATTAATTTTAAATATTTAATATGGTTGTAAATATATAGTTGATAATATAAATTAATTTTTATATTGAGTTATCGATTTAATAATCGAATATAATTTAATTTTGAATATATCGAATTAGTAATTCGAAATACAATTGAAATCGAAGTTAAAAACTGAATCAAAATGATTCAGATGATAAGTAGGAATTTTATTTGATATATACGATAATAAATAATAATTTATTATCAAAGAATTTGTGGTTTTCGAATTTAAATTAAATTGTATTAATTTAGTATGGTATATATGTTGAAATTAAATTTCAGAATATTTATTGTTGAGTTCAGAATATTGTTATTACATTGAAATGTCAGTCGGTACGCTAGAATAGCGATTCGTGATTTCAATTAATGGACCCCGAGATATTTGATTGTGGATAAGCTCGAAATCAAATCGATATCGATCTAAAAAGAATAAAAATCTCTTTATATCGAATCGAAGATCAAATTAGAATCCGTTTCAAAGAAATAAAAATTTCTTTATTTCAAATCAAATTAATCAAAGATCAAACCGCAGTTAAATCAAAGTCAGATCAAAATTAATTATATTGTACCTTACCCAAACAAACCTAGTTTAAATAAGCAGGCCTATTCCTTAATGGTGAAGGATTCATCTTCATATATATACGCGAGTCCATCCCTCTCCTATCTCTTCTGATTTCATTCCTTAGAAAACTAAAAATAAAACAAGAATAAAGAATGCCGACCTCTTTTACATGCTTTGCAAATCGAACTTTACACTAAAATTAAGCTGACTGCCCTTTCCCTTCTATTTCTTTTGTTCAACCCAGTACTTCCCAATCGAAATCGAACAGAATTAATATCGCTCCTTCATTTTTCTTTTCTTTTCTTCCCAGTATCAAAATCAAACGAAAGGGATCGGCTGCGATGGTTTCTGAAGTTCAACAATGAGGCAGCAACACTATCGTTGGAAGGCACGACAGTGGATTGAAATAGGGATTCGAAGTCGAAGTCAAACTCGATTTCGAGTAAATCTCCGCGTATGTGTGACGATCCCAAAACCCCGAGACACGGTGTTAAGGATAATCATTGGAATATAACACATTAATCATCATTAGCAGACCACAGATAATAGCATAAACAGAAATAGAATAATTTACACATATATGACAGCGGAATCATATAGATATCATCACATCAGAGAAGCACAGTACAGGATACAACTTAGTGCATAATGATACATAATCAGTCATCATCGCCTGAGGCGGAATCATACATAAAGGGTACTAAAAATAAAAATCAGTCTACGTTGCCAATGGCGGAATCATAATATAGATACAATAATGGCGGAGAAAATCCAAGTCAGCACGGTGTAGTCAAGCCTCGCCATGAGCCAAAAGGTGCGTCAGAAACCTGTAACTAGGCTGCCCGTGTGGAAATAAGGGCACCCAAGTTTGTAAGGTGAAACAAACTACGAGTCAGTCATGGGACTGGTATGAGAAATCTACTCAACTTATTAACAACAATAATAAGGCAAATCAAAGGACCACGCCACTTTCGCAGAACGGGTTTACTCCAATGAGTGCTAGTGCATGAAATAAAGTAAATGATTAAATCATCGCAATGCTTTTTATAAAATGAAGCCATTATAAGACTCAGGTCCCATCACACAATGCAACGCAAGCCGGAGGATAGAGTTTTCCCTTATAATGGCCAAAAATGCTTCATACGAATAAAACAAAAGTGTTTGATATTATTACTAGTGCATATATGTTTCAAAAGCAAATTCAATCATAAATATCAATCCTAGACGGCATGGGTACCATATATCATGTCGCCATACTAGTAATACAATCACATCCGCATATTTCGTATTGGAAATCGGATTCCTTCATGAGTCGAGGCAAGGGGCAAGCTCCTCTCCGTTCGAGACACTCTAGCAAATGTCCTAGGACCCCACTATGATCCTTGGAATCGGCTGGGCCGGTCCTCTCTTACTTTTGAGGATTAGTTATTCCTGAACACACGTTTCCCGGTCCTTACAGACCTATAATCAAGGCGCCTCGCATTCCAACAACCACACAGGTGAAAAGTATATATAATGTCAAGGCTGGTAGGTCACTGACACCACCATAGCTAGAAAGAAACGTCGTGCTCTCCCAGCGGTCCGTCTCCCGTTTTTGACTCATACCGGGGTGTGAGGCTCGCGAATTCACGTTATACACAAAGCTACGTCACACAGACCATGCTTTGATCATCAACCACAAGACTTTGCTTTGCAATAGAAGCCTTGATCATATGCCACTCAGGCGTGCAACACAGGCAATCCACTCCATGCGACGGATTTCTGTCAATACATAACCTCTGAGCTCGTACGTCTCAGAGAAGGGCGTTAAGCAAGAGAATAAATTCTCCGCCGCCAAACAGATATATATTTAACAGAGATCAATCAACACAGAACAAAATCCAATGTCAGACACACAGTCCATTTACAAGTCTGTTCTGGGTCTGAACGAAACCGAAGGCACCAATTCCTCGCATATCCGTACAATCAACAGCATGTTTGGACGGCTACTACTTCAATTCCTTCATGGTAGCTACTCCAATCACGAGCATCAGTAGCGCCCATCCATCCAATGTGGAGATCGTCGGTCTTCAGCCGTCTTCGACTCTTCGACTTCTCAACGTCGATCGATTATTTGAAATGAGATAAACTCGGCCTTTTCAAATAACCCACGTATATTTAGATTTTCAAATCAATTAATCACATGGTTGGACTATTCAACATTCACATTTCAGTTATTTAGTTATAATTTTCATGTCAAATACATTCAACCATCACATATCAAGCAAACACAACAAAATTGGTTTATTTTCACTCTATATCGTCTATAGTATTTTATAACGATATATCGCCATTTTTATTTAACTTAAAACGGCAAAATTTAATTAAACGACGCTTCAGGTCGTATCGATGCACTGGCGCTGCTTTTCACTAATTTTGTTTTACACATATCTGAAAATCTAACCGTTGGATCTTCACAAATTTTATATCATTAGGAAGGTCATTTCAAAACGAACCCAACGGTTTCATTTTTGGGAGAATCCGACGGTCGGATCTTCCACACTAGCCATTTGAAGTTACGATTTCAATTTACGAACTGCAGCGTCGTCATTCGATTTAATTTAATTATATTTATATATATATAAATATAATTGTTTCTGGCGGTGTTTTTCTTCTGATTTGAATTAAACATTCCAGACCATCCAACCGTCGGATCTTCACAAAGTTGGTGCCGTTGGAAAGATATTTCCAAGGCGAACCCAACGGTTGTGGTTTCGGGAAAATCCAATGGTCGGATTTCCCGTACTAGTCGTTTGAAATCACGGTTTCAAAACACGAACTGCACGGCCACGTTTCGTTTTAATTTTATTTATATTTATATATTTATATAAATATAGTTCATTCAAATATTCCTATATCGTTTTCACTTCAATTATTTCACTAACGCCTTTAAATTTCGGAAAATTTCGCCATAACCTCCTTTGTACGGGAGGGTCTGGGAAAATTCCCAAATAGCCACACGGGCGTCTCATATCAAAAAGAAAAAGAAAAAAGCCAAGCGGCTTGCCAACAGGCTCATAAAATCATCACCCAAACAAAACAGTAAATGTGTACCTATTTGTCGGGCACAAAATTTTATTCCTCTTCTCTAGCCTCTTTGCTATAACCTGTTCAATAGATATGCATGTACATATATACAATTTCTATCACTTATCATTTTCCATTCAATTTCATATTTGATTTACTTTGGTTTAAAAACACCATTCATTCTAATGTTGGATGCATAGGCTAAAATCATATCATTAGCTAATTAATGTATATTTCAACTCATGCACATTTATTTGAACAAGTGGCTATTTTTAACACTTCACATTTCAAAGATGATAATTTTGGCGAACTAAAATGTATTTCAACACATTACCATTTTATTTAGTTCCTATGCATGTTAAAAATAATATTTCTTTCACAATTATTTATTTCAACCCTCGCATATCTTTAGCATATCACATATATGATAAAAATGATATTTTTATCATTCAAAATATTTATTCGACAAATGGATGTTTTCAACACTTCATAGTCTCAATAAAAATGTAATTTTTATTGTTCGATCTTTTTATTCAACACATGAACTTTTCCACTACACACACTTCTCAACAAATGAGCATTTCCACACATGGACATTTTATTTATGTTGTTCATATTAGAAAGATGGAATTTTTATTGTTGAAACTATTTATATAAGGCGAATATTTTTCATACTTCATATATATATATAAATGTGATTTTTATTGTTTAAACACTTCATTCATTCACAAATGAATTTAATTTTCACACAACACTTTTCAACATATGAACATTTCCACACATGGATATAGTTTCAACATATGACTTTAATTTCAACGCATGAAAATGATTTCAACATATGAAAATAATTTTAACACACAAAGATTATTCAAAATTTCGGCAGCATAACGGCAGGGTAGTTAAAACCGGCACCGTCCCTAGTACGGCTCCTTGCTCTACCTTAAAACCCCGCGGTTTTTGACAATGGGGATTCATGCATCTAATTCGCACGCAGGCGGCATGTTTATTTTTATTTCCACAAATATTTCCAATTCATTTCAATCACCAATGGGTATTTTTCAACCACAACCAAACAATATCAACCACAAACAATTATTCAACCATTCGTATTTTTCATCCAATATTTCACACCAATTCACAACAATAAATATCGTCCATGGTTTGTGGACGAGGGAATATATATATATATATATAATTGCTATATTTCACTTGCATTTCAACACATATATCAATTATTCTATGCATGTAAAATTCATACTTCGCTTATATAGCTTACACTACGCATGTACATGAGGTATACAACACGTATGTAATTTATATTTTGCTAATATAATTTATACATGACATTTTCCATTCAAATTCATGTTAATTTAGATTTCTCACATTGGTTTTCGGAGTGCTAAAAATCAATACGATGTCAGAAAAATCCGCGGCTTCTTCTATTGGGTAGAGAGCTTCCTTGCGGTCCCGATGTTTCCTGTTTCATCGAATTTCATCAACACACTAAAAAGATATGATTTTTCAAAGTGTAAACATAAAAAAAAAACTCACCTTTCACGAAGGTTCTAAACTAGGTTTACGGTTTTCGCGAGAATCGGGGCACGAGGGGATGATCGGCGAGTTGGACGTGGAAGAGGGAGGAGAACGCTGTCTAGCGGTGGTGGTTTGGTGGCGTTCGGTGGTCAGGATCGGCGGCGGCGGCGCTGGGAAGGTCGGGGCTTTGGACGCTCGATTCAGGCGGAGGAGGGGTTGGTCGGCGTCGAACTGGGGTCGGATCTGACGGGGAGGAGAAGGCGGTTCGAGTGGTGGCGGTGGCGAAGGCTGGAAGCGACGGCAGCGGCGGCGATCGGGCCTGGAAGTTTGGAGCACGGGTCGCCGTTGGTTCGGAGGGTTTTCTTTTTTTTCTTTTTTTTAATAATGAATGGAGAATTCTGATTGGCCGAGGACTTTATTAAAAATTTAAATAGTGTTTTCTCAAACGAACTCCTTTTCAAACCCAATGACTGTCGCCCCTAGCTAAATACCCCCATTCCGGACACAATGGGATATGTTTCGTAGGCCAATTCGACTGTTACAGTCAGTTATTTTTCAAATTAAAGTATAAAACATTTAATTTTTAACTTTGAACGTATATTTCAATTTGCCCGGGCCACAAACTGATTCGAAAAATTCCAGAAAAATAAATCTAGCTATGTTTTGACGCTACAGTCCCAACAAAACTAGTTTCGTCGAATTCTGAGATCGTTTGAAAAATGGCCATTTTCTGGTCGATCCAATTTAACAGAAATTGACCAAACACATTTTCTTTTGCCACGCTCACATACTAGCTTTAAAAATTATGAAATTTGAAACCTAGCAATAGTTTGACATCCCGGACCCAACAAAAGTGGTTTCGTCGAATTCCGAGGTCGTATGCAAAATATCAATTTTCCAGGGCTATATATTCTATATGGCGACCATTCTGAAAATTCATTCGGCCATAACTTTTGATTCCCGTTATGAAACTTCGATTTTTCAGATTCGTTAGAAAGGTATTGACTAACAGATTTAAATATTTTTTGTTTCACTAAAATCCGTTATATTTTCCACCCTGCACAGTCAGTCAAAGTTTGAATTCAAATTTTCAAACTGACTCACTATTTCTAATTCAATATTTTATTGAAATATTGTATTTCAATTGCTGAAATTCCTTTGAAATCACCAATTTAAAATTTTTAAATTGGCTCGTATTTTCCGGGTTATTACAATCTCCCCCACTCAAAACTTTTCGTCCTCGAAAAGGAAACAACAGTAAAGTAGGAAACAAAATGTAAATGCAAAGTGTTGTAAAGGTACCTTGCACCGGAGTTAGTCAGAGATATCCACTCTGCATTTGGGGTAAGCTTGCTTAATGCTTTCCTCAGTCTCCCAAGTACAGTCTCTAGGATCACTGCTCCACTGCACTTTAACTAAATGAACCTTTTTGCTTCTGAGTTCTCTAGTTTCTTTGCCAACAATCTTTAATGGCTCTCTTATGAGTGATAATTCTGGGGTTATGTCCACATCCTGTTGCGTTGCTTCTTCTACAACAAGATTCAGATCATGCACATGTCTTCTAAGTTGAGATACGTGAAATACATCGTGCACTCCAGGCAACCAATCTGGCAATTGAACCCTATAAGCAAGAGTTCCAATTCGTTCGAGTATAGGAAAGGGACCAATAAATCTCGGTGCCAACTTCCCAGTCTTGCCAAATCTGATTACTCCTCTCATCGGAGAAACTTTCAAATAAATATGATCACCAATAGCAAATGTCAAATCTCTCCTTCTAGAACTTGCATAACTTTTCTGTCGGCTTTGGGCGGTTCTCAAACGCTTTTTGATAAAGTCGACTTTATCAGATGCTTCTCTAATCATATCGGGTCCTAACACAAGTCTATTGCCAGGTTCTACCCAACATGCTGGAGATCTGCAGGGTCTGCCATATAATGCTTCAAATGGCGACATTCCCAAACTTGCTTGATAGCTATTGTTGTATGAGAATTCTGCCAAATGCAAATGATCTTCCCATGACCCACCAAAATCAATTATACAAGCCCGCAATAAATCTTCTAGAATTCTATTCACCCGCTCAGTTTGGCCATCTGTTTGAGGGTGATAAGTGGTGCTCATATTCAGTTTTGTTCCCAATTCTGTTTGGAAAGCCTCCCAGAATTTGCTAGTAAATAGGGGATCTCTATCACTAACTATGCTAATGGGAATTCCATGCAGCTTAACGATTTCTTTGAAATATATCTGTGCTAGACTTTGAGCGGTTCTATTGGATCTAACAGGTATAAAATGGGCAGTCTTCGTGAAGCGATCTACGATTACCCAAATGTTGTCATTACCTTTCCTGGTTCGCGGCAAGCCATCTATGAAATCCATGGAAATCTGTTCCCATTTCCAACTTGGGACTTCCAACGGTTGCAACAATCCAGCCAGCTTCTATTGGTCGCTCTTGACCAGTTGACAAGTAGGGCATCTGCTAACATACAAAGAAATATCCCTTTTCATTGCCTTCCACCAGAAAGTGCGTTTGATATCGTTGTACATTTTACTCACACCTGGATGGATGCAAAATTTGGACTTATGGCATTCATCCAGCACTTCTCTTTTGAGCTCAGGAAGGTTGGGAACACAAATTCTCCCATTCAGCCTCAGAACTTCGTCTTTATCTACATGAAAGCTTGAGGGCTCTCCCTTCTGGATTCTTCCTTTGATCTTTTGAATGAAATAATCATTCTTCTGGAGAGCACAAATCTTATCGATCAAGCTAGGTGTAATTATAAGATGGGCAACGATTGCGGTCTTTCTACTAAGCGCATCCGCTACAACGTTAGCCTTCCCCGGCGTATACAGGATATCAAGATCATACGCTGCAAGAAATTCTAGCCAACGCTGCTGTCTCAGATTCAGATCTTTCTGGGTATATAAATACTTCAATGATTGATGATCTGTGTACAGTATAAATTTCTCGTCCAATAAATAATGCCTCCAGATTTTCAATGCAAAAACGATGGCTAGCAACTCAAGATCATGAGTCACATAATTCTTCTCATGCGGTATCATTTGGCGGCTTGCATAAGCGACTACTTGGCCTCTTTGCATTAACACTGCACCAAGACCTCTAATACAAGCATTTGTCCAAACCTTTAAATCCTGATTGCCATCAATAATAGTTAACACTGGAGCAGTGTTCAGTTTCGATTTCAATTCCTGGAAAGCTTCTTCACAGTCGGAAGTCCACTTAAACTTCTCATGTTTCTTTGTGAGCTTCGTTAACGGACCGGATATCTTCGAAAAATCCTTAACGAACTTCCGATAATAACTAGCCAACCCCATAAAACTTCTAACTTCTGTGGGAGTAGTGGGTTGTTTCCAGTCTTGAATCGCTGTTATTTTGCTTGGGTCAACAGAAATTCCTTTCTCTGACACGACATGGCCAAGAAATTTGACTTCTTCTTGCCAGAAGACACATTTAGAGAATTTGGCTCTGAAGACGTTCTTCCTTAGAATCTCCAATACTTGTTCTAAGTTTTTTTCATGCTCGGGTTTTGATTTGGAGTAGATTAAAATATCATCGATAAATACGAGGACAAATTTATTCAGAACTCCCCTGAACACTCTATTCATTAGATCGACAAAGTATGCTGGAGCGTTGCATAGGCCAAACGGCATTACTAACCATTCATAAAATATGTCTGGACCTCTGAAAGCTGTCAAAGGAACACACTCTTCTGCTATTCTCAATTGATGAAAACCCGTAGCTAGGTCCATTCGGGAAAATACTTTCGCCCCATTCAATTGGTCTAGCAAATCATCGATGCGGGGTAATGGATATTTATTTTTGAGTGTCTGTTTGTTGAGGTCTCGGTAATCAACACATAATTTAAGAGTACCGTCTGACTTTGGGACAATCACAACAGCTGCACCCCAATTAGAAAAACTAGGTCTGATTAGACCCTTCCACAATAGTTGACGAGTTTGATCGCCTAATTCTTCTTTTCCTTTCGGAGTCATTCTGCGAATTGGATGTACCACTGGTCTGGCATTGGGAATTAGATCGATTCGGAATTCTATTTCTCTTTGCGGAGGTAAGTTCTCAACTTCTTCAAACACATCCGCATAGTTTCTTACAATAGGAATCTTTTCTATGGAAGTGGGGATAAGTTCTAATGCTGACCAAAATTCTTCTCTATTCGGATTCGAACCATGACATGGTACCGTAATATATCCAAGCTTCGTTCGAATTTTAACGATTCTTTCCGCACACTTTACTTCGGCTTCGTATTTCATTAACCAATCTAGCCCGAGAATGATATCGAATTCGGGAAAATCCATAACGATTAAATTGAAAGGAAACTGGTATCGGGAGAAAGAAGTAGGAACCTTACAACACGAACTGAGGGTAATAGAACCTCCTATCGGGTTATGTACCTCAACCGATTCTTTAAGCTTCCTCTGTTTTAACTTTAATTTGTGCATTGTGTTACTAGCAAAAAAACTACGTGATGCACCCGTGTCAAACAATACAGAAACAGGAATATTTTTAATTGTAAGGGTACCTCCGAAAACATCAAGTTTACCTGCTCCAACGGAAGCAGCTGGCGGGCTCGACCCATCATAGACGTGAGCTACTGTAGCTTTCTTCAGCAAAGGACAGTCTTTGACCAGATGATCGGTCTTTCGACAATTGAAGCATGAGCGAGGGTTCTGGGAGCCTTGGCTCGAGCCTTGAGAATTTGTCTTCTGCCTCTTCGGAGCTGTGCAGACGTTTGAGTAGTGCCCCGGCTTACCACATTTAAAGCAATTTCCTCTTGGCGGCTTGCCAGTCTGAGGTTTTGAAGATGCTGCTTGGCTTGACTCGCCTTGATTTACAGCAGGCTTGCGCTTGTTTCTGGCTTGGCTTCTAGTGCGATCCTGATCCAGATGCCTTGGATCAAGGTCTTCGTAGTTGCATGTCATTTCCACCAGTTCGTTGAATTCCAGCTTGACATGGGCCATGGCTCTATCGTGATATTGTCGTCTTAGCCCAAGGATAAACCTCTTATTTTTGGATTTCGCAGTGGCGACGAGCTCCGGAGCATAGGGCGACAAAAGTGTAAATTTATTCAGATAATCTTGCACGGAAAGATCCCCCTGCTGGAGATTGGCGAAGTCATCGTGCATTCGTTCTAAAGCTTGTTCGGGGACATATTTCTCCTTGAAGAGTTCTTTAAATCCATCCCATGTTCTTCCAGCTTCCCTATTCCCGGCGGTGAGAGATTCCCACCATAGTTCAGCTTGTTCCTGCATAAGCCAGGCGCCCATAATAGCTTTGTTTTCGTCTCCGAGCCTTAGGCCTTCAAGAATTTTCTCGCATGTTTTGAGCCATGCAAGGGCCTCTATTACGGTGCCAGTTCCCGAGAAGGTCTTGCCTCCTAAGTTTTTATATCTCTTGGCTACGCGGTCTAGCTCGAAGTATTGAGCTGCCGGAGGTTGTATCAAAGGTCCTTCTTGAGCTGGTACTTCTCCCCTTCCTCGGCCTCGGCCGGCACGGCCTCCTCTAGCGGCGGCTGCTCTGGTAGCCATTTGTCAAATTCTGTATAAGCAAGAAAAGAGTCAGCTAACAGAAAGGATAGTTTATTGCCTAGTTAAGCAGAAAATTTTACGGAAAGATAACGATGGACTGATCAAATTGTTTTTGCTATTCTGCTCGGCTCATTCTAGGACTTTACTAGTCCTATCTCTAATGAGCGACTCGCCTTAGAATACTACTGATTCTATTTTGACGAAATGTTTAATGTGTTAGACTCCAGAACTAAGGTTAACCAAAGCTCTGATACCAGCTGTGACGATCCCAAAACCCCGAGACATGGTGTTAAGGATAATCATTGTAATATAACACATTAATCATCATTAGCAGATCACAGATAATAGCATAAACAGAAATAGAATAATTTACACATATATGACAGCGGAATCATACAGATATCATCACATCGGAGAAGCACAGTACAGGATACAACTTAGTGCATAATGATACATAATCAGTCACCATCGCTTGAGGCGGAATCATACATAAAGGGTACTCAAAATAAAAATTAGTCTACATCGCCAATGGCGGAATCATAATATAGATACAATAATGGCGAAGAAAATCCAAGTCAGCACGGTGTAGTCAAGCCTCGCCATGAGCCAAAAGGTGCGTCAGAAACCTGTAACTAGGCTGCCCGTGTGGAAATAAGGGCACCCGAGTTTGCAAGGTGAAACAAACTACGAGTCAGTCATGGGACTGGTATGAGAAATCTACTCAACTTATTAACAACAATAATAAGGCAAATCAAAGGACCACGCCACTTTCGCGGAACGGGTTTACTCCAATGAGTGCTAGTGCATGAAATAAAGTAAATGATTAAATCATCGCAATGCTTTTTATAAAATGAAGCCATTATAAGACTCAGGTCCCATCACACAATGCAACGCAAGCCGGAGGATAGAGTTTTCCCTTATAATGGCCAAAGATGCTTCATACGAATAAAACAAAAGTGTTTGATATTATTACTAGTGCATATATGTTTCAAAAGCAAATTCAATCATAAATATCAATCCTAGACGGCATGGGTACCATATATCATGTCGCCATACTAGTAATACAATCACATCCGCATATTTCGTATTGGAAATCGGATTCCTTCATGAGTCGAGGCAAGGGGCAAGCTCCTCTCCGTTCGAGACACTCTAGCAAATGTCCTAGGACCCCACTATGATCCTTGGAATCGGCTGGGCCGGTCCTCTCTTACTTTTGAGGATTAGTTATTCCTGAACACACGTTTCCCGGTCCTTACAGACCTATAATCAAGGCGCCTCGCATTCCAACAACCACACAGGTGAAAAGTATATATAATGTCAAGGCTGGTAGGTCACTGACACCACCATAGCTAGAAAGAAACGTCGTGCTCTCCCAGCGGTCCGTCTCCCGTTTTTGACTCATACCAGGGTGTGAGGCTCGCGAATTCACGTTATACACAAAGCTACGTCACACAGACCATGCTTTGATCATCAACCACAAGACTTTGCTTTGCAATAGAAGCCTTGATCATATGCCACTCAGGCGTGCAACACAGGCAATCCACTCCATGCGACGGATTTCTGTCAATACATAACCTCTGAGCTCGTACGTCTCAGAGAAGGGCGTTAAGCAAGAGAATAAATTCTCCGCCGCCAAACAGATATATATTTAACAGAGATCAATCAACACAGAACAAAATCCAATGTCAGACACACAGTCCATTTACAAGTCCGTTCTGGGTCTGAACGAAACCGAAGGCACCAATTCCTCGCATATCCGTACAATCAACAGCATGTTTGGACGGCTACTACTTCAATTCCTTCATGGTAGCTACTCCAATCACGAGCATCAGTAGCGCCCATCCATCCAATGTGGAGATCGTCGGTCTTCAGCCGTCTTTGACTCTTCGACTTCTCAACGTCGATCGATTATTTGAAATGAGATAAACTCGGCATTTTCAAATAACCCACGTATATTTAGATTTTCAAATCAATTAATCACATGGTTGGACTATTCAACATTCACATTTCAGTTATTTAGTTATAATTTTCATGTCAAATACATTCAACCATCACATATCAAGCAAACACAACAAAATTGGTTTATTTTCACTCTATATCGTCTATAGTATTTTATAACGATATATCGCCATTTTTATTTAATTTAAAACGGCAAAATTTAATTAAACGACGCTCCAGGTCGTATCGATGCACTGGCGCTGCTTTTCACTATTTTGTTTTACACATATCTGAAAATCTAAACGTTGGATCTTCACAAATTTTATATCATTAGGAAGGTCATTTCAAAACGAACCCAACGGTTTAAGTTTTGGGAGAATCCGACGGTCGGATCTTCCACACTAGCCATTTGAAGTTATGATTTCAATTTACGAACTGCAGCGTCGTTATTCGATTTAATTTAATTATATTTATATATATATAAATATAATCGTTTCTGGCGCTGTTTTTCTTCAGATTTGAATTAAACATTCCAGACCATCCAACCGTCGGATCTTCACAAAGTTGGTGCCGTTGGAAAGATATTTCCAAGGCGAACCCAACGGTTGTGGTTTCGGGAAAATCCAATGGTCGGATTTCCCGTACTAGTCGTTTGAAATCACGGTTTCAAAACACGAACTACACGGCCACGTTTCGTTTTAATTTTATTTATATTTATATATTTATATAAATATAGTTCATTCAAAAATTCCTATATCGTTTTCACTTCAATTATTTCACTAACGCCTTTAAATTTCGGAAAATTTGGCCATAACCTCCTTTGTACGGGAGGGTCTGGGAAAATTCCCAAATAGCCACACGGGCGTCTCAAATCAAAAAGAAAAAAGCCAAGCGGCTAGCCAACAGGCTCATAAAATCATCACCCAAACAAAACAGTAAATGTGTACCTATTTGTCGGGCACAAAATTTTATTCCTCTTCTCTAGCCTCTTTGTTATAACCTGTTCAATAGATATGCATGTACATATATACAATTTCTATCACTTATCATTTTCCATTCAATTTCATAGATTTACTTTGGTTTAAAAACACCATTCATTCTAATGTTGCATGCATAGGCTAAAATCATATCATTAGCTAATTAATGTATATTTCAACTCATGCACATTTATTTGAACAAGTGGCTATTTTTAACACTTCACATTTCAAAGATGATAATTTTGGCGAACTAAAATGTTTTTCAACACATGACTATTTTATTTAGTTCCTATGCATGTTAAAAATAATATTTCTTTCACAATTATTTATTTCAACCCTCGCATATCTTTAGCATATCACATATATGATAAAAATGATATTTTTATCGTTCAAAATATTTATTCGACAAATGGATGTTTTCAACACTTCATAGTCTCAATAAAAATGTAATTTTTATTGTTCTATCTTTTTATTCAACACATGAACTTTTCCACTACACACACTTCTCAACAAATGAGCATTTCCACACATGGACATTTTATTTATGTTGTTCATATTAGAAAGATGGAATTTTTATTGTTGAAACTATTTATATAAGGCGAATATTTTTCATACTTCATATATATATAAAAATGTGATTTTTATTGTTTAAACACTTCATTCATTCACAAATGAATTTAATTTTCACACAACACTTTTCAACATATGAACATTTCCACACATGGATATAGTTTCAACATATGACTTTAATTTCAACGCATGAAAATGATTTCAACATATGAAAATAATTCTAACACACAAAGATTATTCAAAATTTCGGCAGCATAACGGCAGGGTAGTTAAAACCGGCACCGTCCCTAGTACGGCTCCTCGCTCTACCTTAAAACCTCGCGGTTTTTGACAATGGGGATTCATGCATCTAATTCGCACGCAGGCGGCATGTTTATTTTTATTTCCACAAATATTTCCAATTCATTTCAATCACCAATGGGTATTTTTCAACCACAACCAAACAATATCAACCACAAACAATTATTCAACCATTCGTATTTTTCATCCAATATTTCACACCAATTCACAACAATAAATATCGTCCATGGTTTGTGGACGAGGGGAATATATATATATATATTTAATTGCTATATTTCACTTGCATTTCAACACATATATCAATTATTCTATGCATGTAAAATTCATACTTCGCTTATATAGCTTACACTACGCATGTACATGAGGTATACAACACGTATGTAATTTATATTTCGCTAATATAATTTATACACGACATTTTCCATTCAAATTCATGTTAATTTAGATTTCTCACATTGGTTTTCGGAGTGCTAAAAATCGATACGATGTCAGAAAAATCCGCGGCTTCTTCTATTGGGTAGAGAGCTTCCTTGCGGTCCCGATATTTCTTGTTTTATCGAATTTCGTCAACACACTAAAAAGACATGATTTTTCAAAGTGTAAACATAAAAAAACTCACCTTTCACGAAGGTTCTAAACTAGGTTTACGGTTTTCGCGAAAATCGGGGCACGAGGGGATGATCGGCGAGTTGGACGTGGAAGAGGGAGGAGAAGGCTGTCTGGCGGTGGTGGTTTGGTGGCGTTCGGTGGTCAGGATCGGCGGCGGCGGTGCTGGGAAGGTCGGGGCTTTGGACGCTCGATTCAGGCGGAGGATGGGTTGGTCGGCGTCGAACTGGGGTCGGATCTGACGAGGAGGAGAAGGCGGTTCGAGTGGTGGCGGTGGCGAAGGCTGGAAGCGACGGCAGCGGCGACGATCGGGCCTGGAAGTTTGGAGCACGGGTCGCCGTTGGTTCCGAGGGTTTTCTTTTTTTTATTTTTTTTTAATAATAAATGGAGAATTCTGATTGGCCGAGGACTTTATTAAAAATTTAAATAGTGTTTTCTCAAACGAACTCCTTTTCAAACCCAACGACTATCGCCCCTAGCTAAATACGCCCATTCCAGACACAATGGGATATGTTTCGTAGGCCAATTCGACTGTTACAGTCAGTTATTTTTCAAATTAAAGTTTAAAACATTTAATTTTTAACTCTGAACGTACATTTCAATTTGCCAGGGCCACAAACTGATTCGAAAAATTCCAGAAAAATAAATCTAGCTATGTTTTGACGCTACGGTCCCAACAAAACTAGTTTCGTCGAATTCTAAGATCGTTTGGAAAATGGCCATTTTCTGGTCGATCCAATTTAACAGAAATTGACCAAACACATTTTCTTTTTCCACGCTCACATACTAGCTTTAAAAATTATGAAATTTGAAACCTAGCAATAGTTTGACATCCCGGACCCAACAAAAGTGGTTTCGTCGAATTCCGAGGTCGTATGCAAAATATCAATTTTCCAGGGCTATATATTCTATATGGCGACCATTCTGAAAATTCATTCGGTCATAACTTTTGATTCCCGTTATGAAACTTCGATTTTTCAGATTCGTTAGAATGGTATTGACTAACAGATTTATATATTTCTGGTTTCACTAAAATCCGTTATATTTTCCACCCTGCACAGTCAGTCAAAGTTTGAATTCAAATTTTCAAACTGACTCACTATTTCTAATTCAATATTTTATTGAAATATTCTATTTCAATTGCTCAAATTCCTTTGAAATCACCAATTTAAAAATTTTAAATTGGCTCGTATTTTTCGGGTTATTACAGTATGGATTTGTGAACGACGATGCCTGGGGTTTCAGAATTTCGATCATCAATTTGAGGACGTTGGTACGAGTACTGAAATGGATCGCGATGGGTTATAAGAGGCGAGCTCGAGTTTTAGGTTTGATCGAAGATTTTGATTTGGGGGTTGCGATATCTACTGGAGTTCAACAGAAGCATGGTGAAGTTAGGGTATCGATAGTAGTATGAAATTGGTGATCGTTGGGTCTAGGATTTATGCAGCGCAAGTGCCACTGGCACTGGGAGACCTTCGAAGGTCTGAGGCAGAAAGTGACCGTGATCTAGATCAATGGGAGAGGTCGGGGATTTTGTTGAGGAAGGTGAAGTCGTTGGAATGGATTTTTATGATATAGTGGAGCAAGTGGTTGTTTTCAGAAATGGTGACTGGCCAGTGATTTTGGTGGAGTCGATCAAGGATGGTGACAGCAAGAAAATTTCCGTGAATTAAGGTAATCAACTTAATCAAGGAATAAATAATTTATTTATTAAATTAGTCAATACAGTTAATTTTTTTTATAAATCATGTAGTTCATTTATACTAAGTCTAAAAATAAAGAAGAGAATTAAGGTAAAGTACGTAATCTATTTAGTTAGTAAAAATAGGTAATTTAATTAAAAAGCGGTAGGTAATAAATTGGTATAATTTAAATTGCAAAAATTACAATGTGATATCTGATTTATTTTTGATCCTTCTGAGCATGATAAATTGTGTTGGACTCATATGGATTTGGGCTTCACAATGGAATTCCGATTGGAATAAACTACGAATTTGAAATCAGGTGAGTAATTCTTACTCAAGAATTTTATTTAAATCATTATTGTCATTAAAAATAATTGATGGTTGTTTGGTTGCACTGCAATATTATTATGGCTATTGAATAGATATTAGTTATTTTGGATTGGTGTTTGTGGTTATTATATACATATATTGGTGATTGGTTGGATTCCCGCAGTATCATTAGCGGATGACATTATTTGCCCTACGCTATGATAGTGGATGACCTTCTATACCGCAATATCCTGCCTCGAAGCAGGATGGGTATTATTTCTGTTGACTAACGTCTGTGTATGCAGGAAAAACAGGTTGGAGGAATCCAACTGGATTCCTCAAAAATATATTATCTGTTTGTTTATTTGTTTGCATATATACTGTCATATATGATGTGTTAGAAAAACTGAAATAAATAATTGGTTGTTTGGTGTTTAAATATCACTGGGCCTAAGTGTTAATTTATAAAAATACCCTAAAAGGGGTATTTGAGATTTAAAAGGGAAATTCTATTTTTTTGAAATAGAATTTGAATTTTTAAATAGATTTGAAATATAAACTTGTTTTGAAAATAAAACAAGTAGTTCCTTTATAAATGAAGTTTATAAATAGTTCATTTATAAACGAAGTTTATAAATAAAGTGAAATGAATTATCATTGGATGATTCAGAAATAAAAATACAAGTGTGAAATTGAAAAGGGAAATCCATTTTCCAAAAAGTAGAAATATCGATTTCAAAAAAATTGAAATCGAGACTTGTTTAAGAATGAATATAGAATTTCAAATGGAGTTTGAATATATGAAACTCTATAGAATTGAATATAGAATTTGAATAAAGAAAATTCAAATAGAAATTGAATATAGAAATTTAAATGGAGTTTGAATATAGAGAATTTGAAATAGAATTTCAATGTAGAATTCAAATAGAGTTGAAATGGGAATTTGAATATAGAATTCTAATAGAGTTGAAATGGAAATTGAACATAGGCAATTTAAATAGAATTGAAATGGAATTTGAATATAGAAGATCAAAGTATAAATAAAATTTATTTCTGAGTTAGGAAAAATCGACAATTATAAATAATCGAAAATATTATGTTGAATTGGGAAAATTGGCTTGATATATATTAAAAATATATCAGAATGAAGTTGAATTTATTTTAAACGAAGTTTAAAGGTTTATATTTATAAATATAATTAAAACAAACTCGCCACAGCGCGGTAGTTCGTAAATTGGAGATTCGAACTTCAATTGAGTATACGGAACTCAATTGAAGTCGGAATTCTTTGAAACAAGAAACTTCAGGACCGATTTGATAATAGTTTTCTAATGGAGGAGAAAAATCTGGATTTCGTAGAATAGATTTTGAGTTATGTCAAAATCAGATTTTCAGAAAAACAGCGCCATAACCATTTAAAAACCATAACGGTTTATTTAATTTTATAAAAGGATTTTAAGCGAATAAAATCCGAATTTCTATTTAGAAAATTTCTGATTTTGAGTTGTAAATTATATGTGAACTCAAGTGGAGTAATGAATTGATTTTTGAAACAGAAATCAGATTTTTGAAACAGAAATCAGATTTTTGATTATTGAATAAAATTAACTAATTCGAATAGTAATTAGTTAATGAGATTTTGAATTGATATTGGGCTTTGAATAAGTGAATTCGATTTGGAAATTTATATTCGAAATCGAAAAGGAAATTAGAATTGAAATTGGAATTTAATTTGGTTATAAGCAAGTTAAATATTTTATTTGAATATGTTATGTTCAAACAAAGAAGTGGAATAGGCAAAATAGCTAATTAAAGAATAAATGGGTGAAACTGAACTCAAACGATTGGATTGAGTTGAATTGAATTGAATTGAAAACAGGTGAACATGTGTTAGGCAGGTATGGAATGAAGTATATGAAGAGAATGAAGTTTATAAATTTAGTGCCCGACAAAAAGGTACACGTTTAAATTCCATATGAGGTTTTATGCGCCGTATCGGCAAGCCGCTTGGCTTTTTCTTTTTCTTTTTGATTGGAGAGGCTTGTGTGGTGGTTTGGGTATTTTCCCGATGCTCCTAGTACAAAGGAGGTTATGGCGAAATTTCACGGAAATTTAACGAGTTAGAATATTTTTAAGAAATTTTGATAATTAGAAATCAATGTATCGATATATGTTGAATTCGATAAGGAAACTAATTTAAAATAGAATATTATAAACAAAAAGGAAATCGATAATCTGGTAATAGAAAGAGAAACATATATACGTTTTAAAAATGAATAATTTGTTTGTATGGTGTTGATTTTTCGGGAATTATGGTTTTGTCTGTTTTGAAGTTAAAGATGTTTTCAGTCAAGGTCTGAGAGATAATTTTACCCCAACTCGATTGTTTTCATTACTAACTGATAAATAGCAAGATTCAATCTCGATAATCAATATTTGAATAAGATTTAGTTAAATACAGTATTTCAGGTTGTAACGATGTTTTACACCACATTCGTTTTTACCTAAATAAGTAGAATTTTGGAAATGCAACAATAAATATTTCCTAAGTATATAAATGAATAGTCGGGAAAAAAATAAGTAATTGGAAGGTTCTCCAATTATAAATAGAAAATATTTTCTAAGTGTAGGAAATAAAAGAAGGTGAGATATGGAAATGTTTTCCAAATGGGTAAGAGGCAAAGATGATAACTGAAAATATTTAGTTAATGAATATTGATAAAGGAAGTGGAGAAGGGATTTAATTAATGAAATATTAATAAAATGGCCCAGTGATTTGTTTGATGCTTTGAATGGATGAGTGTTTGTTTTTCTTCGATAGTTTAATAACCGACTATCGAAGTATTTTCCAATATCGTTGTCAATATGGAGAGACCGATTGGATTATTATCCGTGAACCACTCCGTATTGGAAGTAGCGTTGCGAATCAGAATATATGAAGATAATTGAAGATGAAGTAAAGTGCAAGGGCTTTTTATATTAATAGAAATTGTGCCTTAGGTTTCGTTCAAACCCAGAACGAACGTATATGGACGGATGTCTGACAAAGTATTTCCAATTATCGAATATGTTGGTCTGGATAAATATACATGGTGGCAACGGATTTATTCCATTAGCATAATATCCAGAATATATTTATGCAAATCAATTTAGTGATTAACGGATCTGACAATGTGGCATTCAAAGTGATTGTGCTATCAATGAATGGATAGTAATCGTAGCCTCAGGCCTCGACAACCGGGAAATGACAAAAATCGGGCAGGCAGCATGGCTATGTGGGTCGCTCCCATTAGGATGTATAATCACCTATCTAGAGATTCATTTAATTCCTTATTCTATTCGATGTTGTTCCTTTCGGGAAATAGTTGCTGATCCCAACCGTTGGTGATACACATTCGATACACTCAAGCGAAATGAGTGGTCGGTCATGTGTGGGTCGGGTTGCAAGATGTTCTTGTTGAACCCAGTGTATTCCTCTCTAGAGATACACTATCGGAAGGTGGTTCCATACCTTGTCATGTTGGAATTCCAATCTCCAATAAGCGCCATGCGGTTTTTGATTTTATATTATATATGTAGCGTGAGATGCAAGCATTCCACTAGATTTTATTTATTTGATTTAGACATTATTATAATATCACTGGATTTGATATCAAAAATATTTTGGGTTATCGTAAGGTAAAAACCATTCGTGTTTATGTGTGGATCGGTCTTACGATCACCATTTCTTTCGAAGGGATTTTGAAAGTTAAACAAATGGTTGGAGTTTACTCACACCAGTCCCATGACTGACCCAGAGTTATTTTTGTTTTTGTTTTCCCTAAACACTTGGGTGCCCAAATTTGTACGAGCAATCAAGTAGTCGGGATTTTACAGATTCACTTGGAGGAGTCTGAAACAGGACGCTCGGCCAGTTAGCTATAGACTATCATATATCCCGTTGTGTACCATGTTTGTATCTGGAAACAGGTGTTTATAACTATTCCAGAAATAGTTGTTGTGCTCTGATGATGGTATGTATATAAAGTTACTGATTTGCATTTCAAAAGTTATGTTATATAATATATTTTATTTGTTCCACTGTGAGATTTGTGTTCTTCGTTTTTCTTCTATTCTAACTTTTCCTTCTTTCTATTTCTCACCCTCTTACTTCTTCCTAATAAATGATTCGTATTTCTATGCAATCTGGGTTGGACGTGTGGTGTTATTAATTAACTCAGATAGTACGGATTTGCGGGCTGTTACAGTTGGTATTAGAGCTTAGGTTGAGCGAATACCTAGGCTTTGGTGGGATTGTGCTCATTAGAGATAGGGTCAGTAGTACCCTAGAATGAGTTGAGTGTATATATACGAGAGAGCGTATTTGTGAATTGATATATAAAATTTGTTTTATATTGTGTTGGCTAGTCTGTTGAGTGGTTTATGAATTCTGATCGAATCATGGGACGCCACGAAGTCGATAGGAATTTCTAAACATTTGAACAAACAAATTAGACATAATAATGTTTTAAAATTGGTAGATGAGATCATATTACCCAAAATTCTATTTTGATAGAAATTGAAAAATTTTCTAAAATTTGTTATAATATATAGATGTGTTGGATGTTAATATTATTATCAAATATACAAATGAGATTAATTAAAATTGAATTCAAAGCAGAATTTGGAATTTAAATCCTGGGAAGTTTGAAAATGTTTTAGAAGTATATTAGAAAATATAGCTTTGTTTTGGAAGGATTTTTGAATAAAAATCATTTGAACGGATTTTGAATTTGTTAAAGCACTGAACTCACTTCAGTTGCTGGGAAATAATTCTGATGATGACTGCAGCATTGTCAGTGTTCATTTTCGAGTCTCTAAGTGATGGATTGGTACCTTAGAAAATTTTCTAATGGAAATTTATTTGAAAGAAAACAAGCTGGTCTGAAAATTCAAATGTTTTGAATTTGAATGGAAATAAATATATGTACATATTTAAGTGATTTCAAAAGGATTTGAAATGAAAACCCTGGGATTTGGATTCTAGAATTGAAATTGAACTTAAGCTAGTTAAATGGATTGAAGTGAATGAATTGACTAGAATCAATTTGAATATATTTGAATGGAATGTGAATTAATTGTAGATCATTCGAATTAAATGAATGAGAACCAAAAGTTTTGGTGGAATTTAATTGGTTGAAATTTGAAGAGTTCTGTTTCAGCATAAGTGAGTTTCTGAAAAGTAAATGGGTTCATAGCATTTTTCCTACCTTAGTAATTTCGGGGACGAAATTCTTTTAAGGGGGGAGAATGTAACAACCCGGATTTTTGGTTGATTAATTTTAAATATTTAATATGGTTGTAAATATATAGTTGATAATATAAATTAATTTTTATATTGAGTTATCGATTTAATAATCGAATATAATTTAATTTTGAATATATCGAATTAGTAATTCGAAATATAATTGAAATCGAATTTAAAAACTGAATCAAAATGAGTTAGATGATAAGTAGGAATTTTATTTGATATATACGATAATAAATAATAATTTATTATCAAAGAATTTGTGGTTTTTTCAATTTAAATTAAAATATATTAATTTAATATGGTATATATGTTGAAATTAAATTTCAGAATATTTACTGTTGAGTCCAGAATAGGGTTATTACATTGAAATGTCGGTCGGTACGCTAGAATAGCGGTTCGTGATTTCAATTAATGGACCCCGAGACATTTGATTGTGGATAAGCTCAAAATCAAATCGATATCCATCTAAAAAGAATAAAAATCTTTTTATATTGAATCGAAGATCAAATCAGAATCTGTTTCAAAGAAATAAAAATCTCTTTATTTCAAATCAGATTAATCAAAGATCAAATCGCAGTTAAATCAAAGTCAGATCAAAATTAATTATATTGTACCTTACCCTAACATACCTAGTGTAAATATGCAGGCCTATTCCTTAACGGTGAAGGATTCATCTTCATATATATATATGTGAGTCAATCCCTCTCCTATCTCTTCTGATTTCATTCCTCAGAAAATTAAAAATAAAACAAGAATAAAGAATGCCGACCTCTTTGACATGCTTTGCAAATCGAACTTTACATTAAAATCAAGCCGACTCCCCTTTCCCTTCTATTTCTTTTGTTCAACCCAGTACTTCCCAATCGAAATCGAACAAAATTAATATCGCTCCTTTCATTTTTCTTTTCTTTTCTCCCAGTATCAAAAACAAACGAAAGGGATCGGCTGCGATGGTTTCTGAAGTTCGACAACGAGGCAGCAACACTATCGTTGGAAGGCACGACAGTGGATTGAAATGGGGATTCGAAGTCGAAATCGAACTCGATTTCGAGTAAATCTCCGCGTATGGATTTGTGAACGACGATGTCTGGGGTTTCAGCATTTCGAGCATTAATTTGAGGACGTTGGTACGAGTACTGAAATGGATCGCGATGGGTTATAAGAGGCGAGCTCGCGTTTTAGGTTTGATCGAAGATTTCGATTTGGGGGTTGCGATATCTACTGGTGTTCAACAGAAGCATGGTGAAGTTAGGGTATCGATAGTAGTATGAAATTGGTGATCGTTGGGTCTAGGATTTATGGAGCGCAAGTGCAAGTGGCATTGGGAGGACCTTCGAAGGTCTGAGGCAGAAAGTGACGGTGATTGTAACGGAAAGGAATTTCGCTCGATCCGAATCGATCGTTAAACCGACTAAGACCGTTCGAAACCCCTGATCGTTTTGAGAACAGGACAAATTGGAACACAGACGGAAGAACATTTCATTGTTTATTACAACAATTCCATCAGATACAAGAATATATAGAGTATAAATGAATAAAATACATTCGATGAATATCAAAGATTACAATAAATTACATAGCAGCGGAAAAACCATAGAAAACACAACTAGAAGTAATGCACGGATACAGAGCTTTTCGAGCATCGTTCCAGCTATAAATCAGGATCCTGTGAATATAAATCTGCAAAACCAAAACTACTAGCTGCCCGTGTGGAAAAATAGGGGCACCCAGAGTTTAGGTTAAAAGAATAAACTCCAGGTCAGTCATGTGACTGGTGTGAGAACTAAAACAGTTATTATTTTAACTTAAAAGAAGAGTAATTCAAGGGACCACGCCGTATAACATGGAACGGGTTTCCTCCTAAGAACACTAGTGCACATAACAAAACAGCACAATGCTTTTTGGAAAAATGAAGCTATTATAAGACCCAGGTCCCATCACACAATGCAACGCAAGCCGGAGGATAGGGTTTTCCCTTATAATAGCCAAACATGCTTGGTACGTCAAAACAAATCATTTGATACTATTATAAGTGTACAGTGTCGAAACAATTTTCAATCATAAATATCAATCATAGACGGCATGGGTACCATATATCATGTCGCCATACTAGTTCTACAATTAAAACCGCAATATCACGTATTGGAAATTGGATTCCATCATGAGTCGAGGCAAGGGGCAAGCTCCTCTCCGCGTTCGAGACACTCTAGCAAATGCCTCAGGACCCCACTATGATCCTTTGGAACCTCCAAGGTCGGCCCTCTCTTAGTTTTGAGGATTAATTATTCCTGAACACACGTTTCCCGGTCCTTACAGACCTATATCCGAGGCGCCTCGTATCCAACAACCACACAGGTGAAAAGTATATAAATGTCAGGGCTGGTAGGTCACTGACACCACCCTAGCTAGAAAGAAACGTCGTGCACTCCTTGGGTCCGTAACCCGTTTTTGACTCATACCGAGGTGTGAGGCTCGCGAATTCACGTTATACACAAATCTACGCCACACAGGCCGTGCTTTGATCATCAACCACAAGACTTTGCTTTTCAACAGAAGCCTTGATCAATTGCCACTTACGCGTGCCACACTGGCAATTCACTCCATGCGACTGATGTCCATCGATATACAACCTCTGAGCTCGTACGTCTCAGAGAAGGGCGTTAAGCAAGAGAATAAATTCTCCACCGCCAAACAGATGTATATTTAATAGAGATCAATCAACACAGAATAAAATCCAATGTGTGACACACAATCCATTTACAAGTTCGCTCTGGGTCTGAACGAAACCGGAGGCACTTTCCTCGCACATCCATCCATCTCCAAGTAAGTCTAGACGATCACCAACTGTTTCCCTCATCTTGGGTGTACAGCCCAATCGAGATCATCAGTAAACACCCAAATGATGTGAAGACTTCCGGTCTTCAACCATCGTCTTCATCTTCGACATCTCGTCGAATCGGTTATTCAGAATGGGTATAAACCCGGCCTTTCTGAATAACCCACGTATATAATAAACAAATGTTACACAAACACAACAAATGCCTCATTCCAATTCAAAATATTCTTTTATTCACAAAATCACATTCTTAGGGAAAGGTTCCCATTAATTTTATCCAAGATAAATTCTTCTAAATTTATTCTTTAATCCTCCTTTGGATATCATTTCAAACTAGTCGGGATTAACGAACCACACCGAAGTAATTATTTATTTTATTTCCCAATCCCAACCTATATATCCATGGAGAAAAACTGGTAATACTCCATATCTAACACCACGGTGTTATCGGTAAAATTAGTTACCATTTCACGTTCAAATCTAATTAAAGATTTAACTATCGCTTTGGAGCAAAACTGGTGGTACTCCATTCTCGATCACCTTTCAGATTTGATAATTTAAATTATCAATTCACATTTTAATCTAATTAAAGATTCATTAAATCTCCACTTAGTTTTAATCTTTTCCAAAAATCAACATCTTGCCTTTAACTGGGTTAAAGAACCAATGTCATCTAAAACACGATTCACGATAAACCCAAATCATATTTGATATTAAATACGAGGCTCTGAATAGAAAATATATCGGCTTATATTCAATATCAGATTCTGGAACCAACAAATATCGTATTGGAAATAACGATATAAAATATATCTTTCAAATCCCCATAACAATATTTGTATAGTCACGAAATCCAACATCGAAATATTCCGAAGATAATTTCGATTCAACTCCAGTTCAATTCACGTATTGGGAATATTGATTATTTTTAAAATCACTTTCAAATTCAATTTATTTATTTCAAAAATAAATTGATTTTAATTCTAGTTCAAAACTAGTTCATTTCGATAAAAATCAATTTTTATCTTTTCGAATATGGAATTTTTCAGCCCAATTTTCCCCAAATCATTTCTTTTGATTTTACACAAATTATGGATATTTTTAATAATTTTATCAAGGCCCGTACAGTCGATTTCCATCAACGGCCATCGAACTGTACTTACAGCGACCTTTTCCAAATTTGATTTGGACATAATTCCAAATCCAGCCGTTATATTTCAAATTTCTAATATTCATTGGAAAGCTCTTTCCGATACGAACCCAACGGCTCCGGTTTTAGGAGAATCCGACGGTCGGATCTCCCGCAACGTCAATTCGAAGTTAATGGTCGAAATTCACGAACTGTCGCGGCGCGGCGCGTTCTATTCAGGCCATTTTATATATATAATATATATATTATATATATTTCGTCGTTTTCCTTATAAAACGTATTTTATAAATCGTTTTAAATTCGTTTTCAAAACCATTTCAACGCTACATTCAATTTCAAATCGATTTGATTTCAATTCAATTCGAATTCATTTCAATTTTATTTAATTCGAATTCAAATTCATTTCAATTCAAATTCTAATTCGTTTCAATTCAATTCAATTTGAATTCATTTCTATTCAATTTGAATTCAAATTCACTTTCTATTCAATTCGAATTGAATTCTTTTTCTATTCGATTCGAATTCATTTCAAATTGATTCAATAAAATTTCAATTTGAATCTTAATCTAATTTAATTCGAATTTCATTTCAAAATATTAAATTTTGAAATCACTTTTCAATATTCATTTTAGAACGAATAAAATCGATATAAATATCGTTCGCGTCAAAATAACGCATCTCTAATCAACACGGCTTTATGTATTTCAATAAATTCGTTATTCAATTCAACAAATGAATATTTATTCTATTCAATACATGAATCTATATTTCTTTCAACACACGACTAATCTCAACACATGAGTACTGTCAACACATCACTATTTTTGTTATGTAAAATATTTTATAAATTATGGTATCTATCGTTTGATTTTCAATTAGACTCCACCGTGAAGTAGTTCTAATTTTAAATATGATAAAGATGTAAATTTTATTGTTAAAATATTTTACTCAACACATAAATAGTTTCAACACATGAATTTCCTTTTATAATATTCATTATTTTCCCGATTGGAATGAGGCCCAATCAATTACCATATAACGTTAATTATATGGATTCCATACAACACATGTATATAATAGCAACGATAAACAATCAACCATCATCCAAAGTGCACCACACAACTGCATAAGCATCAATAATGAATAATTAACGCTTATACAGTCTGTCGACCAATCGATCAACATACAGTTAAATAATTGGGATTAGTGTACCCAAATATCATCCCAACACCCGCATGGGGTTTCAAATCAACAAACACAGATTTTTATTTGTGCAGTTGGGCGATATGTAAAATTTATCGACCCAATCAATATCATTCAAATCAGTGTATATAAACAAATCGGCCGATTTGTTTATAAATATTTATTTATTCACTTTCACGTTAAAAATTATATTTTTAACGATAATTAATTTATCTCAACACATTAATTTATATTATCGATTTCACATCAACAACACAAACAAATTTCACAACACATCAAACAAGCATACAAGCCATCCATGGTCTGTGGATGATGGGTGTCGGGTGCTATTAAGCACCGTCTACATCCTAGTATGTATATATATAACTAGAAAAAGAGATTTAGAGTGAGAAGTTCTCACCAATAGCTATTCCAACTCCACGACACTTCTTTTATAGAAATCTTCGTCGTTCTCGCCTTTCGTCACTTTCGTTGCCCGTATTCCCTACATATATAAAAATCGAATTTTTACTTCGCTATTCAATGTATAAAAATCCCATTTTTATAATCACGCTATATGGATAAAAATTCTATTTTTACACCGCTACTATATAGATAAAAATTATATTTTCACACCGCTACTATATAGATAAAAATTATATTTTCACACCGCTACTATATAGGTAAAAATTATATTTTTATTCAACGGTGTTCATATAATAAAGATTATATTTTTATCACGCTATTCTCTATATAAAGATTTCGCCTTTTCAAATTTAAATATTTCGCCTTTTCAAATTTAAAGATCTCGCCTTTTCAAATTTAAAGATTTCGCCTTTTCAAAAATAAATATTTCGCTATAATATAAAAACCGAATCTTTCATCGTATAAAAATTCTATATTTCTTCCTATAAAAATGTAATCTTTCATATGAATAAAAATCCCCCTTTCATATATGAGAAATCATATCTTTCGTCATCTAAAAATCATAACCTTACTCGTCTAAAAATTCAAAGCTTTATCATGTTAAAATCAAAGCTTTTCAAGTAAAAATCATTTCTTTATACTCTAAATATATAAATAAAATTCATTTATGTCTATCGATGTCATGATATTTATAAAACTGATTTTATTTAATCACTAAAATCTATTTAAACTAAATAAAATAAAATAGAGTAAAAATCACCTTTTCGAATCGAGGGGGGCACTCAGCCGGAGATGGTGGCTGAGGGTGGGCGCGTCGGGCTCGGCAGGTGATGGGGGAGGTGCGGCGTGGGTGGAGCTCGGCGGTGGGGTCTCCCTGGCTCCGCGCGGTGATTTAAAGGTGGAGGGAGAAGAGAGAGGAGCAGGACACGAGAGGAGGGAGGAGAGGAAGGAGCGCGAGGTGGAGAAGAAGAGGGGAGGGGCCGGCGACGCTGAACCGAGGGGGGGCGATGTAAGCGACGGGATGTAAGGAGGAAGGGGGCGCGTTTTTGATGTTTGACCGTGGGAAATTAAATGAGGGGTTTGACCAATTCAATTTGACCTAGGGTGTATATATATATTTTATATTATTTAAATTCAAAAAGTAACTTTTTATTTTCAACTCGAAATCGAACCCACCGACTGTCGTCCCTAGCGTTTTACCCCCATTCCGAACACAATGGGATATGTATTGTAGGTTGATTCGATCATTTCGATCAGTTTTCGTCAAAATCAACATATAACTCTATATATTGAATTTGAACGCGCATTTCAATTTACCGGGGTCACATACGAACTTTAAAAATACCAGAAAAATATTTTCTAGCTTCGTATTGACGATACGGTCCTAACAAAACTAGTTTCGTCGAATTCCGAGACCGTTGGAAAAATGGTCATTTTCCAGTTGATTAAAATCAACTGAAACTGGTCAAACACGTTTTCCTTTGCCACGCTCACATATTAAATCAAAAAATTATGAAATTTAAACCTAGCAATAATTTGACATCCCAGATCCAACAAAAGTGGTTTCGTCGAAATCCGAGGTCGTTTGCAAAATTCCCATTTTAAAGGGCCTGAATTCTATAGCGACTATTCAGAATTTTCAACTGGACATATCTTTTGATTCCCGCTATGAAATTTCGATTTTTCGGATTCGTTGGAGAGATATTCACAAATAGATCCTATTATTTTTTGTTTCAATAAAATTTGGATTGTTTTGCACCCGGTATGTTCAATTGAAGTTTGAAATCGAATTATCGAACTAACGCGCCATTTTCAATTCTATTTATAATTATATATAATTATTCATATTCAAACGACGACGTATATAATATATACGTTCGAATTCTATTCAAAATAAATTTCTCGTCCATTTTATTTAAAATAATTCATTTTAAATGTTCAAAATTCGCTAAAATAGCCAAAATAAAAATTTTAAACTGGCCCCGATTTTCGGGTTGTTACAATCTCCCCCACTTAAAACTTTTCGTCCCCGAAAAGGAACAAAGTCGAAAGTGGCTTGATTAATCAACTCTAATTTCGATCTGGCTTCCATTCTCCAACTTTTCAGTTTCTGAGAATTTTCAAATTCTTCAAAAATTTGGTTTACACCCTAAATTTTCGAAAAATTTCGCCATAACCTCCCCTGCACCGGGAGCCACGGGAAAATCCCGAAATTGCCATACAGGCCTTCTGATCTCAAAAAGAAAAAGAAAAAGCCAATAGGCTCATAAAATCATCATCACCCAAACAAAACAGTAAATTATAGTAAACATGTACCTATTTGTCGAGCAAACAAACTTTATTCTCTGCTCTAGCCTCCTTGCTATGACCTGTTCAATGTGAGTACATGTATATGCAAGCAAATGCGACAAATTTTCAATACAATTCCATATGTGATTCAATTAGGCTAAATGGTTCAAAATTATCAAACAAATAAACAAACAGCACAAACATCAATCAATTAGTGAATTAGAGTTTCAAATTCATAATTTTGATATATACAAAAAATCATGTTTTTGATGCCAAATCACAACAAATAAATCTATCTATATAAGTTTTGGTTCTCACACCAGTCTAATGGAAATATGTAGAAATCACACCTTCGAAACACGAAAATAAACTCTGGTGATGGCGCGCCATCATCAGAATCATGTCTGGGTGACTAGAGTGTGATTCTATATCTATCCAGTATATTAAAACTTCGACTGTACGTTCATGACGCGTATACGCGAAATCTTTATATACTCGATTGTCCAAATTCAAAATAAATAAATAATCAAATACGTATAAAATGGTTTCAATTTTCAAAACAAAATTGTTTTCATTTGAAATATATACTCTTCACACTCGTTCTAGGATACTACTGATCCTATCTCTAACGAGTCATTCTAATTGGATATTGCTAATCCAATATCTGATGAATTCTTTCGTAGGGTTCTAATGTGTCTTGTTCTCGAGCTCTGTAAACCAAAGCTCTGATACCAACTGTAACGGCAAGGAATTTCGCTCGATCTGAATCGATCGTTAAACCGACTAAGACCGTTCGAAACCCCTGATCGTTTTGAGAACAGGACAAATTGGAACGCAGACGGAAGAACATTTCATTGTTTATTACAACAATTCCATCAGATACAAGAATATACAGAGTATAAATGAATAAAATACATTCGATGAATATCAAAGATTACAATAAATTACATAGCAGTGGAAAAACAATAGAAAACACAACTAGAAGTAATGCACGGATACAGAGCTTTCCGAGCATCGTTCCAGCTGTAAATCAGGATCCTGTGAATATAAATCAGCAAAACCAAAACTACTAGCTGTCCGTGTGGAAAAATAGGGGCACCTAGAGTTTAGGTTAAACCAATAAACTCCAGGTCAGTCATGTGACTGGGGTGAGAACTAAAACAGTTATTATTTTAACTTTAAAGTAGAGTAATTCAAGGGACCACGTCGTATAACACGGAACGGGTTTCCTCCCAAGAACACTAGTGCACATAACAAAACAACGCAATGCTTTTTGGAAAAATGAAGCTATTATAAGACCCAGGTCCCATCACACAATGCAGCGCAAGCCGGAGGATAGGGTTTTCCCTTATAATAGCCAAACATGCTTGGTACGTCAAAACAAATCATTTGATACTATTATAAGTGTATAGTGTCGAAACAATTTTCAATCATAGACGGCATGGGTACCATGTATCATATCGGCATACTAGTTCTACAATTAAAACCGCAATATCACGTATTGGAAATTGGATTCCAACATGAGTCGAGGCAAGGGGCAAGCTCCTCTCCGCGTTCGAGACACTCTAGCAAATGCCTCAGGACCCCACTATGATCCTTTGGAACCTCCAAGGCTGGTCCTCTCTTACTTTTGAGGATTAATTATTCCTGAACACACGTTTCCCGGTCCTTACAGACCTATATCTGAGGCGCCTCGTATCCAACAACCACACAGGTGAAAAGTATATAAATGTCAGGGCTGGTAGGTCACTGACACCACCCTAGCTAGAAAGAAACGTCGTGCACTCCTTGGGTCCGTATCCCGTTTTTGACTCATACCGAGGTGTGAGGCTCGCGAATTCACGTTATACACAAAGCTACGCCACACAGGCCGTGCTTTGATCATCAACCACAAGACTTTGCTTTGCAACAGAAGCCTTGATCAATTGCCACTTAAGCGTGCCACACTGGCAATTCACTCCATGCGACTGATGTCCACCAATATACAACCTCTGAGCTCGTACGTCTCAAAGAAGGGCGTTAAGAAAGAGAATAAATTCTCTGCCGCCAAACAGATGTATATTTAATAGAGATCAATCAACACAGAATAAAATCCAATGTCAGACACAATCCATTTACAAGTTCGTTCTGGGTCTGAACGAAACTGGAGGCACTTTCCTCGCATATCCATCGATCTCCAAGTACGTCTGGACGATCACCAACTGTTTCCCTCATCTTGGGTGTACAGCCCAATCAAGATCATCAGTAATCACCCAAACGATGTGAAGACTTCCGGTCTTCAACCACCGTCTTCATCTTCGACATCTCGTCGAATCGGTTATTCAGAATGGGTATAACCCGGCCTTTCTGAATAACCCACGTATATAA
This sequence comes from Allium sativum, assembly GCA_030737875.1. Taxonomy (NCBI): domain Eukaryota; kingdom Viridiplantae; phylum Streptophyta; class Magnoliopsida; order Asparagales; family Amaryllidaceae; genus Allium; species Allium sativum. The sequence continues at coordinate 92,277,122 of CM060916.1, read as the reverse complement.
TTAACAAATGTTACACAAACACAACGAACGCCTCATTCCAATTCGGAATATTCTTTTATTCACAAAATCACATTCTTAGGGAAAGGTTCCCATTAATTTTATCCAAGATAAATTCTTCTAAATTTATTCTTTAATCCTCCTTTGGATATCATTTCAAACTAGTCGGGATTAACGAACCACACCGAAGTAATTATTTATTTTATTTCCCAATCCCAACCTATATATCCATGGAGAAAAACTGGTAATACTCCATATCTAACACCACGGTGTTATCGGTAAAATTAATTACCATTTCACGTTCAAATCTAATTAAAGATTTAACTATCGCTTTGGAGCAAAACTGGTGGTACTCCATTCTCGATCACCTTTCAGATTTGATAATTTAAATTATCAATTCACATTTTAATCTAATTAAAGATTCTTTAAATCTCCACTTAGTTTTAATCTTTTCCAAAAATCAACATCCTGCCTTTAACTGGGTTAAAGAACCAATGTCATCTAAAACACGATTCACGATAAACCCAAATCATATTTGATATTAAATACGAGGCTCTGAATAGAAAATATATCGGCTTATATTCAATATCAGATTCTGGAACCAACAAATATCGTATTGGAAATAACGATATAAAATATATCTTTCAAATCCCCATAACAATATTTGTATAGTCACGAAATCCAACATCGAAATATTCCGAAGATAATTTCGATTCAACTCCAGTTCAATTCACGTATTGGGAATATTTATTATTTTTAAAATCACATTCAAATTCAATTTATTTATTTCAAAAATGAATTGATTTTAATTCTAGTTCAAAACTAGTTCATTTCGATAAAAATCAATTTTTATCTTTTCGAATATGGAATTTTTCAGCCCAATTTTCCCCAAATCATTTCTTTTGATTTTACACAAATTATGGATATTTTTAATAATTTTATCAAGGCACGTACAGTCGATTTCCATCAACGGCCATCGAACTGTACTTACAGCGACCTTTTCCAAATTTGATTTGGACATAATTCCAAATCCAACTGTTAGATTTCAAATTTCTAATATTCATTGGAAAGCTCTTTCCGATACGAACCCAACGGTTCCGGTTTTAGGAGAATCCGACGGTCGGATCTCCCGCAACGTCAATTCGAAGTTAATGGTCGAAATTCACGAACTGCCGTTGCGCGGCGCGTTCTATTCAGGCCATTATATATATAATATATATATTATAAATATTTCGTCGTTTTCCTTTTAAAACGTATTTTATAAATCGTTTTAAATTCGTTTTCAAAACCATTTCAACGCTACATTCAATTTCAAATCGATATGATTTCAATTCAATTCGAATTCATTTCAATTTTATTTAATTCAAATTCAAATTCGTTTCAATTCAATTTGAATTCATTTCTATTCAATTTGAATTCAAATTCACTTTCTATTCAATTCGAATTGATTTCTTTTTCTATTCGATTCGAATTCATTTCAAATTGATTCAATAAAATTTCAATTTGAATCTTAATCTAATTTAATTCGAATTTCATTTCAAAATATTAAATTTTGAAATCACTTTTCAATATTCATTTTTAAACGAATAAAATCGATATAAATATCGTTCGCGTCACAACAACGCATCTCTAATCAACACGGCTTTATATATTTCAATAAATTCGTTATTCTATTCAACAAATGAATATTTATTCTATTCAACACATGAATCTATATTTCTTTCAACACACGACTAATCTCAACACATGAGTACTGTCAACACATCACTATTTTTGTTATGTAAAATATTTTATAAAATTATGGTATCTATCGTTTGATTTTCAATTAGACTCCACCGTGAAGTAGTTCTAATTTTAAATATGATAAAGATGTAAATTTTATTGTTAAACTATTTTACTCAACACATAAATAGTTTCAACACATGAATTTCCTTTTATAATATTCATTATTTTCCCGATTGGAATGAGGCCCAATCAATTACCATATAACGTTAATTATATGGATTCCATACAACACATGTATATAATAGCAACGATAAACAATCAACCATCATCCAAAGTGCACCACACAACTGCATAAGCATCAAATATGAATAATTAACGCTTACACAATCTGTCGACCAATCGATCAACATACAGTTAAATAATTGGGATTAGTGTACCCAAATATCATCCCAACACCCGCGTGGGGTTTTAAATCAACAAACACAGATTTTTATTTGTGCAGTTGGGCGATGTGTAAAATTTATCGACCCAATCAATATCAGTCAAATCAGTGTATATAAACAAATCGGCCGATTTGTTTATAAATATTTATTTATTCACTTTCACGTTAAAAATTATATTTTTAACGATAATTAATTTATCTCAACACATTAATTTATATTATCGATTTCACATCAACAACACAAACAAATTTCACAACACATCAAACAAGCATACAAGCCATCCATGGTCTGTGGATGACGGGTGTCGGGTGCTACTAAGCACCGTCTACATCCTAGTATATATATATATAACTAGAAAAGGAGATTTAGAGTGAGAAGTTCTCACCAATAGCTATTCCAACTCCACGACACTTCTTTTATAGAAATCTTCGTCGTTCTCGCCTTTCGTCACTTTCGTTGCCCGTATTCCCTACATATATAAAAATCGAATTTTTACTTCGCTATTCAATGTATAAAAATCCCATTTTTATAATCACGCTATATGGATAAAAATTCTATTTTTACACCGCTACTATATAGATAAAAATTATATTTTCACACTGCTACTATATAGATAAAAATTATATTTTCACACCGCTACTATATAGATAAAAAATATATTTTCACACCGCTACTATATAGATAAAAATTGTATTTTTATTCAACGGTGTTAATATAATAAAGATTATATTTTTATCACGCTATTCTCTATATAAAGATTTCGCCTTTTCAAATTTAAAGATTTCGCCTTTTCAAATTTAAAGATCTCGCCTTTTCAAATTTAAAGATTTCTCCTTTTCAAAAATAAATATTTCGCTATAATATAAAAACCGAATCTTTCATCGTATAAAAATTCTATATTTCTTCCTATAAAAATGTAATCTTTCATATGAATAAAAATCCCCCTTTCATATATGAGAAATCATATCTTTCGTCATCTAAAAATCATAACCTTACTCGTCTAAAAATTCAAAGCTTTATCATGTTAAAATCAAAGATTTTCAAGTAAAAATCATTTCTTTATACTCTAAATATATAAATAAAAATCATTTATGTCTATCGATGTCATGATATTTATAAAACTGATTTTATTTAATCACTAAAATCTATTTAAACTAAATAAATAAAATAAAATAGAGTAAAAATCACCTTTTCGAATCGAGGAGGGCGCTCAGCCGGAGATGGTGGCTGAGGGTGGGCGCGTCGGGCTCGGCAGGTGATGGGGGAGGTGCGGCGTGGGTGGAGCTCGGCGGTGGGGTCTCTCTGGCTCTGCGCGGCGATTTAAAGGTGGAGGGAGAAGAGAGAAGAGTAGGACACGAGAGGAGGGAGGAGAGGAAGGAGCTCGAGGTGGTGAAGAAGAGGGGAGGCGGCGGCGACGCTGAATCGAGGGGGGCGATGTGAGTGACGGGATGTAAGGAGGAAGGGGGCGTGTTTTTGATGTTTGACCGTGGGAAATTAAATGAGGGGTTTGACCAATTCAATTTGACCTAGGGTGTATATATATATTTTATATTATTTAAATTCAAAAAGTAACTTTTTATTTTCAACTCGAAATCGAACCCACCGACTGTCGTCCCTAGCGTTTTACCCCCATTCCGAACACAATGGGATATGTATCGTAGGTTGATTCGATCATTTCGATCAGTTTTCGTCAAAATCAACATATAACTCTATATATTGAATTTGAACGCGCATTTCAATTTACCGTGTCACATACGAACTTTAAAAATTCCAAAAAAAATATTTTCTAGCTTCGTATTGATGATACGGTCCTAACAAAACTAGTTTCGTCGAATTCCGAGACCGTTGGAAAAATGGCCATTTTCCAGTCGATTAAAATCAACTGAAACTGGTCAAACACGTTTTCCTTTGCCACGCTCACATATTGAATCGAAAAATTATGAAATTTAAACCTAGCAATAATTTGACATCCCGGATCCAACAAAAGTGGTTTCGTCGAAATCCGAGGTCGTTTGCAAAATTCCCATTTTTAAGGGCCTGAATTCTATAGCGACTATTCAGAATTTTCAACTGGACATATCTTTTGATTCCCGCTATGAAATTTCGATTTTTCGGATTGGTTGGAGAGATATTCACAAATAGATCCTATTATTTTTGGTTTCACTAAAATCTGGTTTGTTTTTCACCCGGTATGTTCAATTGAAGTTTGAAATCGAATTATCGAACTACCGCGCCATTTTCAATTCTATTTATAATTATATATAATTATTCATATTCAAACGACGACGTATATAATATATACGTTCGAATTCTATTCAAAATAAATTTCTCATCGATTTTATTTAAAATAATTCATTTTAAATGTTCAAAATTCGCTAAAATTGCCAAAATAAAAATTTTAAACTGGCCCCGATTTTCGGGTTGTTACAATCTCCCCCACTTAAAACTTTTCGTCCCCGAAAAGGAACAAATCGAAAGTGGTTTGATTAATCAACTCTACGTTCGATCTGGCTTCCATTCTCCAACTTTTCAGTTTCTGAGAATTTTCAAATTCTTCAAAAATTTGGCTAACACCCTAAATTTTCGAAAAATTTCGCCATAACCTCCCCTGCACCGGGAGCCACGGGAAAATCCCGAAATTGCCATACAGGCCTTCTGATCTCAAAAAGAAAAAGAAAAGGCCAATAGGCTCATAAAATCATCATCACCCAAACAAAACAGTAAATTATAGTAAACATGTACCTATTTGTCGGGCAAACAAATTTTATTCTCCGCTCTAGCCTCCTTGCTATGACCTGTTCAATGTGAGTACATGTATATGCAAGCAAATGCGACAAATTTCAATACAATTCCATATGTGATTCAATTAGGCTAAATGGTTCAAAATTATCAAACAAATAAACAAACAGCACAAACATCAATCAATTAGTGAATTAGAGTTTCAAATTCATAATTTTGATATATACAAAAACTCATGTTTTTGATGCCAAATCACAACAAATAAATCTATCTATATAATTTTTGGTTCTCACACCAGTCTAATGGAAATATATAGAAATCACACCTTCGAAACACGAAAATAAATACTGGTGATGGCGCGCCATCATCAGAATCATGTCCGGGTGACTAGAGTGTGATTCTATATCTATCCAGTATATTAAAACTTCGACTATACGTTCATGATGCGTATACGCGAAATCTTTATATACTCGATTGTCCAAATTCAAAATAAATAAATAATCAAATACGTATAAAATGGTTTCAATTTTCAAAACAAAATTGTTTTCATTAGAAAAATATACTCTTCACACTCGTTCTAGGATACTACTGATCCTATCTCTAACGAGTCATTCTAATGGGATATTGCTAATCCAATATCTGATGAATTCTTTCGTAGGGTTCTAATGTGTCTTGTTCTCGAGCTCTGTAAACCAAAGCTCTGATACCAACTGTAACGGCAAGGAATTTCGCTCGATCTGAATCGATCGTTAAACCAACTAAGACCGTTCGAAACCCCTGATCGTTTTGAGAACAGGACAAATTGGAACGCAGACGGAAGAACATTTCATTGTTTATTACAACAATTCCATCAGATACAAGAATATACAGAGTATAAATGAATAAAATACATTCGATGAATATCAGAGATTACAATAAATTACATAGCAGCGGAAAAACAATAGAAAACACAACTAGAAGTAATGAACGGATACAGAGCTTTCCGAGCATCGTTCCAGCTGTAAATCAGGATCCTGTGAATATAAATCTGCAAAACCAAAACTACTAGCTGCCCGTGTGGAAAAATAGGGGCACCCAGAGTTTAGGTTAAACCAATAAACTCCAGGCCAGTCATGTGACTGGTGTGAGAACTAAAACAGTTATTATTTTAACTTTAAAGAAGAGTAATTCAAGGGACCACGCCGTATAACACGGAACGGGTATCCTCCCAAGAACACTAGTGCACATAACAAAACAGCGCAATGCTTTTTGGAAAAATGAAGCTATTATAAGACCCAGGTCCCATCACACAATGCAGCGCAAGCCGGAGGATAGGGTTTTCCCTTATAATAGCCAAACATGCTTGGTACGTCAAAACAAATCATTTGATACTATTATAAGTGTTTAGTGTCGAAACAATTTTCAATCATAAATATCAATCATAGACGGCATTGGTACCATATATCATATCGCCATACTAGTTCTACAATTAAAACCGCAATATCACGTATTGGAAATTGGATTCCATCATGAGTCGAGGCAAGGGGCAAGCTCCTCTCCGCGTTCGAGACACTCTAGCAAATGCCTCAGGACCCCACTATGATCCTTTGGAACCTCCAAGGCCGGTCCTCTCTTACTTTTGAGGATTAATTATTCCTGAACACACGTTTCCCGGTCCTTACAGACCTATATCCGAGGCGCCTCGTATCCAATAACCACACAGGTGAAAAGTATATAAATGTCAGGGCTGGTAGGTCACTGATACCACCCTAGCTAGAAAGAAACGTCGTGCACTCCTTGGGTCCGTATCCCGTTTTTGACTCATACCGAGGTGTGAGGCTCGTGAATTCACGTTATACACAAAGCTACGCCACACAGGCCGTGATTTGATCATCAACCACAAGACTTTGCTTTGCAACAGAAGCCATGATCAATTGCCACTTACGCGTGCCACACTGGCAATTCACTCCATGCGACTGATGTCCACCAATATACAACCTCTGAGCTCGCACGTCTCAAAGAAGGGCGTTAAGCAAGAGAATAAATTCTCTGCCGCCAAAGAGATGTATATTTAATAGAGATCAATCAACACAGAATAAAATCCAATGTCAGACACACAATCCATTTACAAGTTCGTTCTGGGTCTGAACGAAACTGGAGGCACTTTCCTCGCATATCCATCGATCTCCAAGTACGTCTGGACGATCACCAACTGTTTCCCTCATCTTGGGTATACAGCCCAATCAAGATCATCAGTAATCACCCAAACGATGTGAAGACTTCCGGTCTTCAACGACCGTCTTCATATTCGACATCTCGTCGAATCGGTTATTCAGAATGGGTATAACCCGGCCTTTCTGAATAACCCACGTATATAATTAACAAATGTTACACAAATACAACGAACGCCTCATTCTAATTCGGAATATTCTTTTATTCACAAAATCACATTCTTAGGGAAAGGTTCCCATTAATTTTATCCAAGATAAATTCTTCTAAATTTATTCTTTAATCCTCCTTTGGATATCATTTCAAACTAGTCGGGATTAACGAACCACACCGAAGTAATTATTTATTTTATTTCCCAATCCCAACCTATATATCCATGGAGAAAAACTGGTAATACTCCATATCTAACACCACGGTGTTATCGGTAAAATTAATTACCATTTCACGTTCAAATCTAATTAAAGATTTAACTATCGCTTTGGAGCAAAACTGGTGGTACTCCATTCTCGATCACCTTTCAGATTTGATAATTTAAATTATCAATTCACATTTTAATCTAATTAAAGATTCATTAAATCTCCACTTAGTTTTAATCTTTTCCAAAAATCAACATCCTGCCTTTAATTGGGTTATAGAACCAATGTCATCTAAAACACGATTCACGATAAACCCAAATCATATTTGATATTAAATACGAGGCTCTGAATAGAAAATATATCGGCTTATATTCAATATCAGATTCTGGAACCAACAAATATCGTATTGGAAATAACGATATAAAATATATCTTTCAAATCCCCATAACAATATTTGTATAGTCACGAAATCCAACATCGAAATATTCTGAAGATAATTTCGATTCAACTCCAGTTCAATTCACGTATTGGGAATATTGATTATTTTTAAAATCACTTTCAAATTCAATTTATTTATTTCAAAAATAAATTGATTTTAATTCTAGTTCAAAACTAGTTTATTTCGATAAAAAACTATTTTTATCTTTTCGAATATGGAATTTTTCAGCCCAATTTTCCCCAAATCATTTCTTTTGATTTTACACAAATTATGGATATTTTTAATAATTTTATCAAGGCCCGTACAGTCGATTTCCATCAACGGCCATCGAACATTACTTACAGCGACCTTTTCCAAATTTGATTTGGACATAATTCCACATCCAACCGTTAGATTTCAAATTTCTAATATTCATTGGAAAGCTCTTTCCGATACGAACCCAACGGTTCCGGTTTTAGGAGAATCCGAAGGTCGGATCTCCCGCAACGTCAATTCGAAGTTAATGGTCGAAATTCACGAACTACCGCGGCGCGGTGCGTTCTATTCAGGCCATTATATATATAATATACATATTATATATATTTCGTCATTTTCCTTTTAAAACGTATTTGATAAATCGTTTTAAATTCGTTTTCAAAACCATTTCAACGCTACGTTCAATTTCAAATCGATTTGATTTCAATTCAATTCGAATTCATTTCAATTTTATTTAATTCGAATTCAAATTCGTTTCAATTCAAATTATAATTCGTTTCAATTCAATTCAATTTGAATTCATTTCTATTCAATTTGAATTCAAATTCACTTTCTATTCAATTCGAATTGAATTCTTTTTCTATTCGATTCGAATTCATTTCAAATTGATTCAATAAAATTTCAATTTGAATCTTAATCTAATTTAATTCGAATTTCATTTCAAAATATTAAATTTTGAAATCACTTTTCAATATTCATTTTAAAACGAATAAAATCGATATAAATATCGTTCGCGTCAAAATAACGCATCTCTAATCAACACGGCTTTATATATTTCAATAAATTCGTTATTCAATTCAACAAATGAATATTTATTCTATCCAATACATGAATCTATATTTCTTTCAACACACGACTAATCTCAACACATGAGTACTGTCAACACATCACTATTTTTGTTATGTAAAATATTTTATAAATTATGGTATCTATCGTTTGATTTTCAATTAGACTCCACCGTGAAGTAGTTCTAATTTTAAATTTGATAAAGATGTAAATTTTATTGTTAAAATATTTTACTCAACACATAAATAGTTTCAACACATGAATTTCCTTTTATAATATTCATTATTTTCCCGATTGGAATGAGGCCCAATCAATTACCATATAACGTTAATTATATGGATTCCATACAACACATGTATATAATAGCAACGATAAACAATCAACCATCATCCAAAGTGCACCACACAACTGCATAAGCATCAAATATGAATAATTAACGCTTACACAGTCTGTCGACCAATTGATCAACATACAGTTAAATAATTGGGATTAGTGTACCCAAATATCATCCCAACACCCGTGTGGGGTTTCAAAATAACAAACACAGATTTTTTATTTGTGCAGTTGGGCGATGTGTAAAATTTATCGACCCAATCAATATCAGTCAAATCAGTGTATATAAACAAATCGGCCGATTTGTTTATAAATATTTATTTATTCACTTTCACGTTAAAAATTATATTTTTAACGATAATTAATTTATCTCAACACATTAATTTATATTATCGATTTCACATCAACAACACAAACAAATTTCACAACACATCAAACAAGCATACAAGCCATCCATGGTCTATGGATGACGGGTGTCGGGTGCTACTAAGCATCGTCTACATCCTAGTATATATATATAACTAGAAAAAGAGATTTAGAGTGAGAAGTTCTCACCAATAGCTATTCCAACTCCACGACACTTCTTTTATAGAAATCTTCGTCGTTCTCGCCTTTCGTCACTTTCGTTGCCCGTATTCCCTACATATATAAAAATCGAATTTTTACTTCGCTATTCAATGTATAAAAATCCCATTTTTATAATCACGCTATATGGATAAAAATTCTATTTTTACACCGCTACTATATAGATAAAAATTATATTTTCACACCGCTACTATATAGATAAAAATTATATTTTCACACCGCAACTATATAGATAAAAATTATATTTTCACACCGCTACTATATAGATAAAAATTATATTTTTATTCAACGGTGTTCATATAATAAAGATTATATTTTTATCACGCTATTCTCTATATAAAGATTTCGCCTTTTCAAATTTAAAGATTTCGCCTTTTCAAATTTAAAGATCTCGCCTTTTCAAATTTAAAGATTTCGCCTTTTCAAAAATAAATATTTCGTTATAATATAAAAACTGAATCTTTCATCATATAAAAATTCTATATTTCTTCCTATAAAAATGTAATCTTTCATATGAATAAAAATCCCCCTTTCATATATGAGAAATCATATCTTTCGTCATCTAAAAATCATAACCTTACTCGTCTAAAAATTCAAAGCTTTATCATGTTAAAATCAAAGCTTTTCAAGTAAAAATCATTTCTTTATACTCTAAATATATAAATAAAAATCATTTATGTCTATCGATGTCATAATATTTATAAAACTGATTTTATTTAATCACTAAAATCTATTTAAACTAAATAAATAAAATAAAATAGAGTAAAAATCACCTTTTCGAATCGAGGAGGGCGCTCAGCCGGAGATGGTGGCTGAGGGTGGGCGCGTCGGGCTCGGCAGGTGATGGGGGAGGTGAGGCGTGGGTGGAGCTCGGCGGTGGGGTCTCTCTGGCTCCGCGCGGCGATTCAAAGGTGGAGGGAGAAGAGAGAGGAGCAGGACACGAGAGGAGGGAGGAGAGGAAGGAGCGCGAGGTGGAGAAGAAGAGGGGAGGGGGCGGCGACGCTGAATCGAGGGGGGGCGATATGAGCGACGGGATGTAAGGAGGAAGGGGGCGCGTTTTTGATGTTTGACCGTGGGAAATTAAATGAGGGGTTTGACCAATTCAATTTGACCTAGGGTGTATATATATATTTTATATTATTTAAATTCAAAAAGTAACTTTTTATTTTCAACTCGAAATCGAACCCACCAACTGTCGTCCCTAGCGTTTTACCCCCATTCCGAACACAATAGGATATGTATCGTAGGTTGATTCGATCATTTCGATCAGTTTTCGTCAAAATCAACATATAACTCTATATATTGAATTTAAACGCGCATTTCAATTTACCGGGGTCACATACGAACTTTAAAAATTCCAGAAAAATATTTTCTAGCTTCGTATTGACGATACGGTCCTAACAAAATTAGTTTCGTCGAATTCCGAGACCGTTGGAAAAATGGCCATTTTCCAGTCGATTAAAATCAACTGAAACTGGTCAAACACGTTTTCCTTTGCCACGCTCACATATTGAATCAAAAAATTATGAAATTTAAACCTAGCAATAATTTGACATCCCGGATCCAACAAAAGTGGTTTCGTCGAAATCCGAGGTCGTTTGCAAAATTCCCATTTTTAAGGGCCTGAATTCTATAGCGACTATTCAGAATTTTCAACTGGACATATCTTTTGATTCCCGCTATGAAATTTCGATTTTTCGGATTCGTTGGAGAGATATTCACAAATAGATCCTATTATTTTTGGTTTCACTAAAATCCGGATTGTTTTGCACCCGATATGTTCAATTGAAGTTTGAAATCGAATTATCGAACTACCGCGCCATTTTCAATTCTATTTATAATCATATATAATTATTCATATTCTAACGACGACGTATATAATATATACGTTCAAATTCTATTCAAAATAAATTTCTCGTCGATTTTATTTAAAATAATTCATTTTAAATGTTCAAAATTCTCTAAAATTGCCAAAATAAAAATTTTAAACTGGCCCCGATTTTCGGGTTGTTATAGTGATCTAGATCAATGAGAGAGGTCAGAAATTTTTTTGAGGAAGGTGAAGTCGTTGTAATGGATTTTCATGATATAGTGGAGCAAGTGGTGGTTTTCAGAAATGGTAACTGGCCAGTGATTTTGGTGTAGTCGATCAAGGATGGTAACAACAAGAAAATTTCCGTGAATTAAGGTAATCAACTTAATCAAGGAATAAATAATTTATTTATTAAATTTGTCAATACGGTTAATTTCTTTTTATAAATCTTGTAGTTCATTTATACTAAGTCTAAAAATAAAGAAGAGAATTAAGGTAAAGTATGTAATCTATTTAGTTAGTAAAAAGAGGTAATCTAATTAAAAAGCGGTAGTTAATAAATCGGTATAATTTAAATTGCGAAAATTACAACGCGATATCTGATTTATTTTAGATCCTTCCGAGCATGATAAATTGTGTTGGACTCATATGAATTTGGGCTTCACAATGGAATTCAGATTGGAATAAACTACGAATTTGAAATCAGGTGAGTAATTCTCACTCAAGAATTTTATTTAAATCATTATTGTCGTTAAAAATAATTAATGGTTATTTGGTTGCACTGCAATATTATTATGGCTATTGAATAGATATTAGTTATTTAGGATTGGTGTTTGTGGTTATTATATATATATATATATTGGTGATTGGTTGGATTCCCGCAGTATCATTAGCGGGTGCCCGCAGTATCATTAGCGGATGACACTATACGCCCTCCGCTATGATAGTGGATGACCTTCTATACCGCGATATCCTGCCTCGAAGCAAGATGGTTATTATTTCTGTTGACTAACGTCTGTGGATGCAGGAAAAATAGGTTGGAGGGATCCAACTGGATTCCTCAAAAATATATTATCTGTTTGTTTATTTGTTTGCATATATACTGTCATATATGATGTGTTCGAAAACCTGAAATAAATAATTGGTTGTTTGGTGTTTAAATATCACTGGGCCTAAGTGTTAATTTATAAAAATACCCTGAAAGGGGTATTTGAGATTTAAAAGGGAAATTCTATTTTTCTAAAATAGAATTTGAATTTTTAAATAGATTTGAAATATAAACTTGTTTTGAAAATAAAACAAGTAGTTCCTTTATAAACGAAGTTTATAAATAGTTCATTTATAAACGCAGTTTATAAATAAAGTGAAATGAATTATCATTGGATAATTCAGAAATAAAAATACAAGTGTGAAATTGAAAAGGGAAATCTATTTTCCAAAAAGTAGAAATATTGATTTCAAAAGAAATTGAAATCGAAACTTATTTAAGAATGAATATAGAATTTCAAATGGAGTTTGAATATATGAAACTCAATAGAATTGAATATAGAATTTGAATAAAGAAAATTCAAATAGAAATTGAATATAGAAATTTAAATGGAGTTTTAATATAGAGAATTTGAAATAGAATTTCAAAAAGAATTTCAATATAGAATTCAAATAGAGTTGAAATGGGAATTTGAATATAGAATTCAAATAGAGTTGAAATGGAAATTGAATATAGGAAATTTAAATAGAATTGAAATGGAATTTGAATTTAGAAGATCGAAGTATAAATAAAATTTATTTCTGAGTTAGGAAAAATTGACAATTATATATAATCGGAAATATTATGTTGAATTGGGAAAATTGGCTTGATATATATTAAAAATGAATCAGAATGAAGTTGAATTTATTTTAAACAAAGTTTGAAGGTTTATATTTATAAATATAATTAAAATGAACTCGCCGTAGCGCGGCAGTTTGTAAATTGGCGATTCGAACTTCAATTGAGTATACAGAACTCAATTGAAGTCGGAATTCTTTGAAACAAGAAACGTCAGGACCGATTTGATAATAGTTTTCTAATGGAGGAGAAAAATCTGGATTTCATCGAATATATTTCGAGTTATGTCAAAATCAAATTTTCAGAAAAACAGCGCCATAACCATTTAAAAACCATAACGGTTTATTTAATTTTATAAAAGGATTTTAAGCGAATAAAATCCGAATTTCTATTTAGAAAATTTCAGATTTTGAGTTGTAAATTATATGTGAACTCAAGTGGAGTAATGAATTGATTTTTGAAACAGAAATCAGATTTTTTGATTATTGAATAGAATTAACTAATTTGAATAGTAATTAGTTAATGAGATTTTGAATTGATATTGGGCTTTAAATAAGTGAATTCGATTTGGAAATTTATATTCGAAATCGAAAAGGAAATTAGAATTGAAATTGGAATTCAATTTGGTTATAAGCAAGTAAATATTTTATTTGAATATGTTATATTCAAACAAAGAAGTGGAATAGGCAAAATAGCTAATTAGAGAATAAATGGGCGAAACTGAACTCATACGATTGGATTGAGTTGAACTGAATTGGAAACAGGTGAACATGTGTTAGGCAGGTATGGAATGAAGTATATGAAGAGAATGAAGTTTATAAATTTAGTGCCCGACAAAAAGGTACACGTTTAAATTCCATACGAGGTTTTATGCGCCGTATCGGCAAGCCGCTTGGCTTTTTCTTTTTCTTTTTGATTGGAGAGGCCTGTGTGGCGGTTTGGGGATTTCCCCGATACTCCCGGTACAGAGAAGGTTATGGCGAAATTTCCCATAAATTTAATTAGTTAGAATATTTTTAAGAAATTTTGATAATTAGAAATCAATGTATCGATATATGTTGAATTCAATAAGGAAACTAATTTAAAATAGAATATTATAAACAAAAAGGAAATCGATAATCTGGTAATAGAAAGAGAAACATATATACGTTTTAAAAATGAATAATTTGTTTGTATGGTGTTGATTTTTCGGGAATAATGGTTTTGTCTGTTTTGAAGTTAAAGATGTTTTCATTCAAGGTCTGAGAGGTAATTTTACCCCAACTCGATTGTTTTCATTACTAACTGATAAATAGCAAGATTCAATCTCAATAATCAATATTTGAATAAGATTTAGTTGAATACAGTATTTCGGGTTGTAACGATGTTTTACACGACATTCGTCGTTACCCAAATAAGTGGAATTTTGGAAATATAACAGTAAATATTTCCTTAGTATATAAATGAATAGTCGGGAAAGAAATGAGTAATTGGAATGTTCTCCAATTATAAATAGAAAATATTTTATAAGTGTAGGAAATAAAAGAAGGCGAGATATGGAAATGTTTTCAAATGGGTAAGAGGCCAAGATGATAATTGAAAATATTTAGTTAATGAATATTGATAAAGGAAGTGGAGAAGTGATTTAATTAACGAAATATTAATAAAATGGCCTAGTGAATTGTTTGATGCTTTGAATGGATGAGTATTCATTTTTCTTCGATAGTTAAATAACCGACTATCGAAGTATTTTCCAATATTGTTATCAATATGGAGAGTCCAGTTGGATTATTATCCGTGAACCACTCCGTATTGGCAATAGCGTTGCGAATCAGATTATATGAAGATAATCGAAGATGGAGTAAAGTGCAAGGGCTTTTTCTATTAATAGAAATTGTGCCTTCGGTTTCGTTCAAACCCAGAACGAACATATATGGACGGATGTCTGACAAAGTATTTCCAATGATCAAATATGTTGGTCTGTATAAATATACATGGTGGCAACGGATTTATTCCCTTAGCATAATATCCAGAATATATTTGTGCAAATCAATTTAGTGATTAACGACTCTGACAATGTGGCATTCAAAGTGATTGTGTTATCAATGAATGGAAAGTAATCGTAGCCTTAGGCATCAACAACCGGGAAATGACAAAAATCAGGCAGGCGGCAAGGCTATGTGGGTTGCTCCCATTAGGATGTATAATCACCTATCTAGAGATTCATTTAATTCCTTATTCTATTCGATGCTGTCCCATTCGGGAAACGGTTGTTGATCCCAACCGTTGGTGATATACA
Organism: Allium sativum; assembly: GCA_030737875.1. Lineage (NCBI taxonomy): Eukaryota > Viridiplantae > Streptophyta > Magnoliopsida > Asparagales > Amaryllidaceae > Allium > Allium sativum. The sequence continues at coordinate 92,261,340 of CM060916.1, read as the reverse complement.
TTCGATACACTCAAGCGAAATGAGTGGTCGGTCATGTGTGGGCCGGGTTGCAAGATGTTCTTGTTGAACCCAGTGTATTCCTCTTTAGAGATACACTATCGGAAGGTGGTTCCATACCTTGTCATGTTGGAATTCCAATCTCCAATGAGCGCCATGCGGTTTTTGATTTTATATTATATATGGAGCATGTGATGCAAGCGTTCCACTAGATTTTATTTATTTGATCTAGACATTATTATAATATCGCTGGATTTGATATCAAAAATATTTTGGGTTATCGTAAGGTAAAAACCATCTGTGTTTATGTGTGGATCGGTCTTACGATCACCATTTCTTTCAAAGGGATTTTGAAAGTTAAACAAATGGTTGGAGTTTACTCACACCAGTCCCATGATTGACCCAGAGTTTATTTTGTTTTTGTTTTCCCTAAACTCTTGGGTGCCCAAATTTGTACGGGCAGTCAAGTAGTCGGGATTTTACAGATTCACTTGGAGGAGTTTGAAGCAGGAGGCTTCGCCAGTTAGCTATAGACTATCATATATCCCGCTGTGTACCATATTTGTATCTGGAAATAGGTGTTTATAATTGTTCCAGAAGTAGTTGTTGTGCTCTGATGATGGTATGTATATAAAGTTACTGATTTGTATTTCAAAAGTTATGTTATATAATATATTTTATTCGTTCTGCTGTGAGATTTGTGTTCTTCGTTTTTCTTCTATTCTAACTTTTCTTTCTATTTCTCACCCTCTAACTTCTTCCTAATAAATGATTCGTATTTCTGTACAATTTGGGTTGGACGTGTGGTGTTATTAGTTAACTCAGATAGTACGGATTTGCGGGCCGTTACATAAATGGAGATGATTAATTTATAAATAATATTTTATAAATTAAATAAAATAATTATCATTTGACAAATGGAATATATAAGTACGAACTTATATAGAGAAGTAGAAATCGGTTCTAACACCGATAAGTTAATAGAATGTGAACTCAGCATTTATAAAAGGAATTATGAATGAGATTTAAGTGGTAGAAATAAAAAGGAGATTTCGTATGAATAATTATGTAAAGAGAAGTATAAATAGGATATGGAAACGAGATATTATTTTAAAATACGAAATCAAATTTAATGGATTATATAAAGGAAATATTATTTACATTCGATGTGAATAATCGGTTTGTAACGTCCCGCATTTTTATCGGTTTGTATTTGAATATTTAAATTAGTTTAAAAATTGAATTCATGATATAAATGGATTTATATATTAATAAAAACGAAGTTGAACGTATAAAAATATATATTAAATATAATCGAGCTCATAATAAAGCTGCGGTTTGTAATTTAACATTCTGAACTTCAATTGCGTGTACAGGACCCGTTATCTGTCGGATTTCTGCAAATGTTGGAATCTGGTGAACTGTATCCTTTTAGTGGTAGTGAAAAATAGAGATTTCGTGTTATGGATTGCAAGTTATGTCCAAATTAAATATTCAAAAAAAGCAGTGGCATATTCATTTATGGCCATAACAGTTATTTAAATATCGGATTCGAATTTAGACAAGGTTCTTTGGAGACATAGTGATAATTTGATTTTTAGAATTTTACTGTAATTTTTTATTTATTAAATATGCAATTTTTTATTTGGAGTATTTTGCACCCTGTATCAGTATTTTGGGGTTTCACAGAATAAGTTGACCTACCGATATTATTATATTTTTGGGATCGCGGCACCGAGCTCGACACACGGTATTTTCATATCTGTTCGTACGTAAGTGGAATTTTACACAACTGGATATACACTAGAATGTATCAAGCCAGTTCTTTTTGGGCAATCTAAATAAAATAAATATATGTCCATCTAAATCTTAAGCTACATACCCAACGTAAATATCTCTGATCACGTCTGGTCTTATCATGTTTGCTTAGCCTAAGAGAAAATATTTTCCTTAGCCTAGAAGGAAGTTGATTTATGTATATGTTTTATACCTTAGCTGCTAAGTATTCTAACGTACATCTATAGACATATGTTTATATAGCTAGCATCCTAGTCTATACACTACAAACCAAAGTAGTTGCCTACCAAGTCTAAAACATATATCACCCATACTACCCCGATTGTGCAAACCGTGTATAGGAAAATCAAGATTTAATGAAATAAATAAATAATTTGCATATTTTTCCTTAACCATTAAGAAATGGTAGAGCCGTCCTTTCAACAGAGTGACTACCTAACCCTAAGATGTATGTCAAAATTAAGACGCTGTCTCCTACAATATAGCTACAGCATGCCTCTATGAAGTGCCTACCATGTACGTTGCTTAAGTATTAAGTTTGATCTGCTCCTATTTAAACCATGCCTTTCGATTCTTTTCCACCGATTACATCCCCACTTCGTTCAGTAAAATGAAAAGTAAAACCGCCATTCTTCTTTTTCAATAAACCAGAAGCAATCCATCCTGTTGTTTCGCTTCTAAAAATCAAACTCCATCCTTCTTCACTTAAAATCTCATCACAATTACATTCGAATGCATGTCAAAGATGAGAGGCAACGGAGAACCGTGTTCGTAAGTATGAATGTTCGTCCGTACCACTTAAGCTTTGCGGAAGCATTTCAGTGGATGAATTGTAGAAGAAGGAGGACGTGGTCTTTTCTTTTGGGAAGCTCGAGGTTTTGTTCTAAATATTGGAGCCTGGGAAGTTTGGATATCACGAACTGGGGAGAAGGATTGTATCGTGAGTATTTTCAAAGCAGAAAGCTTCGCTGGTTCTTGCAATAGCCTGCGAGAAAGGATCTGAACACGGGACGGGACAGGAGGGTCCAAGCTTGATCGAACGGCGGCTGTCGGATGGAAAAGAACGTAAAGGGGGGTGAATCGAGCTGAACGAGTGAGAGAGGGTAGAGGGAAATGGTGATCGAAGGAAAGGAAAAAACATGGTGTGCGAATTGTTTTTGTTGCTGTTTGAACTTCTGGAATGGAAAGATTAAAAAGGAACTAAAGCCAAAATAAATAAATAAAATGTTGGGAACGTGTTTTTTTCTGGTTTGTGAAATGGAATGTGGTTTCCTTTGTTGCGTGGATGGAGAAAATGTACAGTTGAGGGTGCATGTGAGTGAAGACTGGGGGAACCATGCAAATGGTGTATGGTGAAGGAGTTCATTTTTGAATAGAAGAGATTTTCTTGTTTAGAGAGGCAACTAAGACCAGGTACGGTGTTGTTTAAAAAGAAAGGACTGTAGCATTTATGGACCGGTAAGGATATAGCGTTGGGCTGATGGCGCATGCCCAATTAAAAAAATAATTAAAGAAGGGACGGAAAAAAAAGAAAGTATGGCTATGGTATTTTTGAGGACCAGATGTGTGAGTATGCATGGACGTGATGGAGAATTTATGTGTGAGTGGATAAAGGTGATAATGGGATCGAAAATTTTAGGGTAAAGATCGGCAAAGGAAGAAAAAAGAGGAGCGATGGTACAGCGGTATGAAACAAAAATCGCTACTGGTTTGTAAAGAAAAGGTAGCGCTAGTGAGTGGGTCAGGAAGAAGGTGCGAGGAATTGGATTTTTACAGCAATATATTGTTCGTTCGTAAACAGAACGGAACACGACCGGGTCCATTGGAATCATAACAACCTGATTTACTTTGCGGAGCTGAGTTCGTAGAAAACAGATTTTCGTGATAAAAATCAACTGACGCAAATCGTTATTTAATGGTTAACGTGCGAAGGTGAGTAAATTCACTAACTCTGATTTATTTTAAAATACTATAATTATATTTTAAATAATGGTTGAATGCTGTGTGATGGTCGATTAGGTAGATAAAATTAAATTGGTTGAATATCGTCGTATATATACCCATCATTGGTTGAATACTGATTCCATCGATTATAATATTCCCAATATGAAATTAGTGTTAATTGTGTTGACTAACATCTATGGATGCGGAAAACCGGTTGGAAGAATCCGACTGGATTCCTCGATATTTATATGTACTATTTGTTTGATATGCACTGTTGAACCCGAATTACATTTAAAACCCCGTGTGAATATTAATGTTGAATGAAAATTCAACATTTGTTTCGATTAATCAATAAACGATATCGATTAAGAAAGTGGTAACAGTCGACCGTAAACCCATCATTTTGTTAAGAAGTTGATTGGTCGTCAGGCAAATCAACGAAGTAAATTATAAAAAAAATTATATTTTTATAGTGAAGTTTTAAATTATAATAGAAGTTCTATTATAAACTGGTATTTTATAATTCATTTGATAAAGTAAATATAAACGATAAATTGATTTTTAAATACGATATTTAGCTGTAATTATCCTGCGAGTGAATAATTTGGATAATTATTTTAAAGCAAACAGTTAAGAAATATTATTAGATTAATTATATTAATCTAATAATAAGAAATAATTAAAATCAGTTAACGAATTTACTGATGGAAGGAAGTTGATTTAATCAACTGTTTAATTGGAAAATGATTATTAGGTTAATTGGTTTTTAATTAATCTAATGATAATAACTTAGAAATAAATTAATCAAAATTGATAAGATTTTGTATTAATTAACTTTTTAATTAATAAAGTTTGAAAGGTTATTAAACAAATAAAAGCAGTCATTATTTAATAAAGTAAGCAACCAATCTAATTAAACTGATATTGAAGTAAATCGTTTTACTTCAGTTATGGTGAAGTTAATTTCTATGTAATTATCTTAATTAAAGTAATTGTTCTTGAATCGAATTCATTTAAGATAATGTTTAGTTTGCATGAGATGTTTACCTGAATTAGATGAAATGATTAGAATGGAAAGTAAAATGTCAGAAGACAAAGAGCACTAATGATTTTTTATAAAAGAAGTTATAAATGGAATTGTATAAGTAAGATGAAGCAAAGAATTAATATTTAGTATAAATAGTTATGAACAACCGAGTTTCAAAATAAGGATATATGGTTATAAAACCATAGTTCAAATTAAACAAGAAAATACGATTTGATAGATATTATAAGTAATAAGGGATTAGAGTTACAGACTTATATCTGTTCTAAGATAAGAACGTTGTCGAGTGGTAAATAAAATACCTCAACTTGAACGACTTCACTATTTTCGAGGAATAGTATCAGTTTGTAAGGGAAACGAGATGTCAAGATTAATTATAAAGGGATATAGCAGCATATAGCAAGTTTTGAAACTATAACGATAATATAACGATGTTGACAAGGCTTAAGCGTGACTGTTATGTCGAGATTAGTAATAAAGGAGAATATTACTGTGTATGACAAGTTTGAACTGTAACGATAAATTAACACTGTTAACCAAACTTAAGCGTGATTTTTATATATAGCAGCACTTCCTAGGGAATGAAAACAGTTTGGTTTGAAATCCACTTAGTCTAAAGTAATAAGTATCAACGTTGGTTCAAAGAAATATGACAATGAGTTAGAAAGAGAATTAGAAAATCATGTCAGAAAACGATAACATCATTTTGATGTTTGGGATATGATTAGAACTAAGTCACACTATTAGGAATTAGAACGATAACTCGACGATGTCGAATGAATTATTTTTAGGAATTATAATCTGATAGGATAGTTAATATTTAGTTTAAACCAACGAATTATAATAGGATATGAAATCAATATTTAGTTATAAACTAGATATTGATTCAACAAGAAGTTGACTTAGAAACAGAGTTTATAAAGTAGAATGAGAATATAGATTATGAAGGAGATTTCGGTAAATAAGATAATGGTATTTATTACTTGAATAATGAATTATTTGATAAAGGAGTTCAGATTTCTATAATAGAAATCATATTCACATTTTAAAGTGAATAATGTTAAAAGTAAACGTTTGGCAGATTAAAATGTTTATAATGAAATTGGAAATATTTTTCCAATGTAGATAGGGTATATTATCCAAGTGTAGAAAATAAAGAATGTAAAAAGAATGGAAATGTTTTCGAATGTAAATAACGTATATTTTCTGGAACATGGGAAAATAAGAATTTAAAATAACTTGGTATGTTTCCAAAATTGTGAAAAGGCTGAAACAAAGTATCTATTAAGATATGGTAATTTGAAATAAATGTTAAGTAAAAAGTGCCCGTGGTTGTGTGATGTTTAGTTGTACATTTGAATGAATGTTTGTTTTTACTTCGATAGTTAAATAACCGACTATCGAAGTGTTTTGACCATCGTCGTCGATACGGAGAGACCAGTTGGATATATTATTTGAAACCACTCCGTATAGGCATAAGCGCTACGAATTATATTATGCTGAAGACAATTAAAGACGAAGTGATATGCAAGGTTCGTTCTGTTCCAGAATGGTGTTTTCTATTTGTCCAGTCCCAGGACAACTTGTATGGACGAGTGTCTGACAGAGTATAACTAAAAATCACGTATGATTGATCTCTTAAAGGTATTACGTCTGGTGGCAGAGGAACTCGTTCCTCTTAGCTTTTTATACCCGTGATATTTTTGGAAATCGATTAGTGAATTGACGGGTTTGACGATGTGGCATTCAAGTGAATGGTGATCAGATGTTCTGAAGATAGACGTAGCCTCTAGCCACACAACCGGGAAATGACAAAAATCGGGCAGGCAGCATGGCTATGTGGGTCATTCCCATTAGGGTGTATTGTCACCATCAAGAGAAAATTCATATTTATTCTTCTTTCGTTTCTGTATCTTCGGATAACGGTTATGTGGGCCCAACCGTAGGTGGAAATATATTCGATACGTTCAAGAGAAATGAGTGGTCAGTCATGTGTGGGCCGGGTTGTAAGATGTTCTTGTTGAACCCCAGTGTATCCCCTCTAGAGTAAACTGATCGGGATGTGGTCCCTGAAATGATATTTTTCTTAAGTGAAAAGAAATGTATTCCCGATTTTGGACAGGGAATGTTTTATAAAAATGTTTTATAAAACAGAAAGGATTTCGAGGCCCAAAACCCGGTGATTTCTAAAATGATTTAGAATAGTATTATGTGTTACATTGTGGTTCATCGCGTATTGATTAGTTGCTATTAATGATGTATCTGTTTGGTGGCGGAGAACTTATTCTCTTGCTTAACACCCTTCTTTGAGACGTACGAGCTCAAAGGTTATGTGATTAATAGTTACTGATCATATTTGTGAATTACTGATGTGAAGTACTATATTTTTAAAGTACTTGTGATTATTATGTTGTGAAATGATTTTCCCTACTTCGGGATATGAAATGATTTAGTATGTGGCTAAAGAGTCGGGTGACCCTGAGACTAAAAGTATGGGTGAGAGGTCGGTGTAACCTGCTTCTGTGTGGGGTAGGTGCATCGTCGGTGTAGCCTGCTCCTATGTGGGGTAGGTGCACATTTATATATCGAGTTGCGAGGTGCATACCCTTTGCCTTGTCGATGGGGAGCACGATATTTAGTTGCATACTTGTTTGTATGCATTGTTATGTTTTGGAATTCATATTTCCAAACGATTTGATTTGAGATCCCGAAGTGAAAGCTACTTTGATATAGAAAGTTAGATAGGTATTTCAAATGATTTGAAATAAGAAATCGGGAATATAATCCAAAAGAATAATTTCTGTAAATTGAATTGGATTTGGAAAATCTAAGTGTAGTGATTAATCTAAGTGGGTAGATTGGGATATTGCATGTTGATTGATGCATAGTAGATCCATATATCTATATTGATTATTGTTTATACACTGGCATTCATGGGGGTAAACTCGTTCCGCGTTAGCGGCGTGGTCCCGTGATATGCCATATTATTAAATAAGTTAATTATAACTGTTTAGAGTTTCTCACACCAATCCCATGACTGACCTGTAGTTTGCTTTTCCCTTGCAAACTCGGGTGCCCCTATTTTCCACACGGGCAGTCGAGTAGTTTTATTTTGCAGATGTATTGAGCAGGATTCAGGATTGAAGCTTTAAGCTGTGTCCAGGCATTTACAGTCTTCCGCTGTGTAGTTTATATTTCCGTTGTGCATTGTATTACATTTATTGTAAATGTATTATCCGATGTGTATTATTTTCGATATACTCTGATATTCTGTACTCTGATGTAACATTATTATGATGTTTATAAAAGTCTTCAGTTATTTGTTCTGATGTGTTGTACACCCAGAGTTAGCGTATACAGGATTCGAACGGTCTTGGTCGATTTAGCGATCGATTAGGCCCGGGCGAAATCCGTGTCGTTACAGTCCCATACCTTGTCATAGTTGGAATCCAATCTCCAAAAGCGCCCGCGGTTTTTGATTTTATACTATGTATGTGGAGCGTGAGATGCAAGCGTTCTACTATTTGATTATTTATTTGAATAGACATTATTATAATATCATTGGATTTGATATCAAAATGTTTTGGGTTATAGTAAGGTAAAAATCGTCCATGTTAATCTGTGGGATGATCTTACTATTATCCTTTTCTTTTAAAAGGACTTTCAAAGTTAAACGATATGCTTGGAATTTACTCACACCAGTGCCATGACTGACCCAGAGTTTATTTTGTTTATTTTCCCTAAACTCTTGAGTGCCCAAATTTGTACGGCCAGTTAAGTGTTTCAGGATTTTACAGATTCACTTGGAGGAGCTCAAAGCAGAAGGCTTCACCATAGTGTTTAGTGATTAATTCCGCTGTGATATGATGTATTGTACTCTGATAATGGTATGTATATACAATACAGTTCTGTATTTCAAAGTTATGTTATATAATACATTTTATTCGTTCCGCTGTGAAATTCGTGTTTACTCTGATTATGTTCAGCTGTGTTCTTCTTCTTCTATTCTATTAGTTCTATATTTTCCATCTCATCCTCTAATTTCTTCCTATTAATGATCTGAACTTTCATGCACTTTGAGTTGAATGTGTAGGATATTAGTCAGCTCAAATCGGTACGGATTTTCAGGTTGTTATAGTTGGTATCAGAGCTGAAGGTTAAGTGATTACCTTGGCTCTGTAGCATGACTCAGTAGAGATGGGGTTAGTAACAACCTAGATTGAGTTTGAGTGTGTGTGTATATACATATATATATATATGAGCGCGTATTTGTAAATTGATATAAAAACTGTTTTATATTGTGTTGATTGGTTAGTCCAGTGGTTTATGAATTCTAGTCGAAAAAATAATGCAAACTGAGTCGGTAAGTGTTTTTAAACTCTTGAACAAAGTAATTCGACACGGTATGTTTTGAAAAGAGGGTAAATGAAATAATTTTACCTAAAATATATTTTGATATAAAAAGGAGTATATGTCTTGAGATTATTATAGTGTTGATCGTTATTATGATCGAATAAGATTTATAATTGAGTTGGTTATATAAATAACCAATCGAAGTTTTATATAAGTAAATTATGAAAAATCAGATGACTAAATCTGAATTTAAATCCAAAATTGAAATAAAACTCTAGAAATTGGGAAAGGTGTGGTAAATAAATTTTGAATTGAATATATGGAAAATTTAAAATCCTGGGAGAGATTTGGAAATATTTTCCAAGCATTTTGAAATGATATTTTGAAGTGATTTTCGAATGAAAATGTTTGAAAGTAAGTGTTTTGAAAGTAATATAGTATTGAACTCACTTCGATGACTGGAAAATAAATTCCGATGATGAACCGCGAAATTATCGGTGTTCATTTTCGAGGTTCTAAGTGACGGATTACTACCAAAGAATTTTGTTTTTGTATTGTTTTGAGAAAACGAGTTGGATTTCCATTGTTATATGTAAATATGATTTCAAACTAATTTGAAATAAATCCCAGGAATTTGAATTCAGAAATAAATATTTAACTTATGGAGTTAAAATGGTTAAAGTGGAATTTAAACTAAGATAAACAAAATTGGACTAAATTTGGAACGATCCAGAATGGAAATTGTAAAAGAGAAATATTGGAGATTCGAGTTATTAAAATGAATTGATTCTTGGAGAATAAGAATCAAATTTTGAATTGGGAAATGAAGATAACTGATTTGAGAAATAAATCAGTAAATGGAATTGGAGTTGAAATAGAAATTTGGCTTAGCGAAAGATTGGTTTGAGAATGGATAGATGGGAGATCAACCAAGGATGCTTGGATATATGCTAAAGTGATAGCAAGCGGCAGAGATATAGTTGAATGCCCAACAGAGAAGGTACACGTTTATATTAGGTATGAGATTTATGAGCTATCTTTGGAAATCCACTTGACTGTTTGAATTTCTTTTGGGATTAGAGAAGCCCAGAGAGGCAAATTGTAGTTGTATCGAATAAGCCGTGCTAAGGAGATGCTGATGAAATTCTCCGAAAATTTAAGGTGTTAGAAAATGTTCAGAATATTCGTTTATCAGAATGAATCAATAATTAAATTGAAATTAAATGGCTCAGATAAACTAAAATTAAGAAGTAAAAGAAAAGATTTTAATCGAGTTATAACAAGGTTCGTAACATTTTCCTACCATAGTAATTTCGGGGACGAAATTCTTTTAAGGGGGAAGGAATGTAACGTCCCGCATTTTTATTGGTTTATATTTGAATATTTAAATCAGTTTAAATATTGAATTCATAATATAAATGGATTTATATATTAATTAAAACGAAGTTGAACGTATAAAAATATATATTAAATATAATCGAGCTCATAACGACGCTGCAGTTTGTAATTTAACATTCTGAACTTCAACTGAGTGTACAGGACCCGTTATCAGTCGGATTTCTGCAACTGTTGGAATCTGGTGAACTGTATCCTTTAAGTGGTAGTGAAAAATCAAGATTTCGTGTTATGGATTGCAAGATATATCCAAATTAAATATTCAGAAAAAGCAGCGGCATATTCGTTTATGGCCATAACGGTTATTTAAATATCGGATTCGAATTTAGACAAGGTACTTTAGAGACGTAGTGATAATTTGATTTTTAGAATTTTACTGTAATTTTTAATTTATTAAATATGCAACTTTTTATTTGGAGTATTTTGCACCCTATATCGGTATTTTAGGGTTTCACAGAATAAGTTGACCTACCGATATTATTATATTTTTGGGATCGCGACACCGATCTCGACACAACAGTATTTTTATATCTGTCCGTACGTAAGTGGAATATTACACAACTGGATATACACCAGAATGTATCAAGCTAGTTCTTTTTAGGCAATCTAAATAAAATAAATATATGTTTATCTAAATCTTAAGCTACATACCCAACGTAAATATCTCTGATCACGTCTAGTCTTATCATGTTTGCTTAGCCTAAGAGAAAATATTTTCCTTAGCCTAGAAGGAAGTTGATTTATGTATATGTTTTATACCTTAGCTGCTAAGTATTCTAACGTACATCTATAGACATATGTTTATATAGCTAGCATCCTAGTATATACACTACAAACCAAAGTAGTTGCCTACCAAGTCTAAAACATATATCACCCATACTACCCCGATTGTGCAAACCGTGTATAGGAAAATCAAGATTTAATAAAATAAATAAATAATTTGCATATTTTTCCTTAACCATTAAGAAATGGTAGAACCGTCCTTTCAACAGAGTGACTGCCTAACCCTAAGATGTATGTCAAAATTAAGACGCTGTCTCCTATAATATAGCTACAGCATGCCTCTATGAAGTGCCTACCATGTATGTTGCTTAAGTATTAAGTTTGATCTGCTCCTATTTAAACCATGCCTTTCGATTCTTTTCCACCGATTACATCCCCACTTCGTTCAGTAAAATGAAAAGTAAAACCGCCATTCTTCTTTTTCAATAAACCAGAAGCAATCCATCCTGTTGTTTCGCTTCTAAAAATCAAACTCCATCCTTCTTCACTTAAAATCTCATCAAAATTACATTCGAATGCATGTCAAAGATGAGAGGCGACGGAGAACCATGTCCGTAAGTATGAATGTTCGTCCGTACCACTTAAGCTTTGCGGAAGCATTTCAATGGATGAATTGTAGAAGAAGGAGGACATGGTCTTTTCTTTTGGGAAGCTCGAGGTTTTGTTCTAAATATTGGAGTCTGGGTAGTTTGGATATCACGAACTGGGGAGAAGGATTGTATCGTGAGTATTTTCATTGCAGAAAGCATCGCTGGTTCTTGCAATAGCCTGCGAGAAAGGATCTGAACACGGGACGGGACAGGAGGGTCCAAGCTTGATCGAATGACGGCTATCGGATGGAAAAGAACGTAAAGGGGGGGTGAATTGAGCTGAACGAGTGAGAGAGGGTAGAGGGAAATGGTGATCGAAGGACAGGAAAAAACATGGCGTGCGAATTGTTTTTGTTGCTGTTTGAACTTCTGGAATGGAAAGATTAAAAAGGAACTAAAGCCAAAATAAATAAACAAAATGTTGGGAACGTGTTTTTTTCTGGTTTGTGAAATGGAATGTGGTTTCCTTTGTTGCGTGGATGGAGAAAATGTACAGTTGAGGGGGAAGTGCATGTGAGTGAAGACTGGGGGAACCATGCAAATGGTGTATGGTGAAGGAGTTCATTTTTGAATAGAAGAGATTTTCTTGTTTAGAGAGGCAACTAAGACCAGGTACGGTTTTGTTTAAAAAGAAAGGACTGTAGCATTTATGGATCGGTAAGGATATAGCGTTGGGCTGATGGCGCATGCCCAATTAAAAAAATAATTAAAGAAGGGATGAAAAAAAAAAGTACCGCTATGGTATTTTTGAGGACCAGATGTGTGAGTCTGCATGGGCGTGATGGAGAATTTATGTGTGAGTGGATAAAGGTGATAATGGGATCGAAAATTTTAGGGTAAAGATCGGCAAAGGAAGAAAAAAGAGGAGCGATGGTACAGTGGTATGAAACAAAAATCGCTACTGGTTTGTAAAGAAAAGGTAGCGCTAGTGAGTGAGTCAGGAAGAAGGTGCGAGGAATTGGATTTTTACAGCAATATATTGTTCGTTCGTAAACAGAACGGAACACGACCGGGTCCATTGGAATCATAACAACCTGATTTACTTTGCGGAGCTGAGTTCGTAGAAAACAGAGTTTTGTGATAAAAATCAACTGACGCAAATCGTTATTTAATGGTTAACGTGCGAAGGTGAGTAAATTCACTAACTCTGATTTATTTTAAAATACTATAATTATATTTTAAATAATGGTTGAATGCTGTGTGATGGTCGATTAGATAGATAAAATTAAATTGGTTGAATATCATCGTATATATACCCATCATTGGTTGAATACTGATTCCATCGATTATAATATTCCCAATATGAAATTAGTGTTAATTGTGTTGACTAACATCTATGGATGCGGAAAACCGGTTGGAAGAATCCGACTGGATTCCTCGATATTTATATGTACTATTTGTTTGATATGCACTGTTGAACCCGAATTACATTTAAAACCCCGTGTGAATATTAATGTTGGATGAAAATTGATTTATGTATATGTTTTCTACCTTAGCTGCTAAGTATTCTAACGTACATCTATAGACATATGATTATATAGCTAGCATCCTAGTCTATACACTACAAACCAAAGTAGTTGCCTACCAAGTCTAAAACATATATCACCCATACTACCCCGACTGTGCAAACTGTGTATAGGAAAATCAAGATTTATTAAAATAAATAAATAATTTGTATATTTTTATAACCACTAAGAAATGGTACAGCGGTCCTTTCAACAGAGTGACTGCCTAACCCTAAGATATATGTCAAAATTAAGACGATGTCTCCTACAATATAGCTATAGCATGCCTCTATGAAGTGCTTACCCTGTACGTTGCTTAAGTATTAAGTTCAATCTGCTTGTATTTAAACCATGCATTTCGATTCTTTTCCACCGATTACATCCCCACTTCGTTCAGCAAAATGAAAAGTAAAACCGCCATTCTTCTTTTCAATAAACCAGAAGCAATCCATCCTGTTTTTTCGCTTCTAAAAATCAAACTCCATCCTTCTTCACTTAAAATCTCATCACAAATACATTCGAATGCATGTCAAAGATGAGAGGCGACGGAGAACCGTGTCCGTAAGTATGAATGTTCGTCCGTACCACTTAAGCTTTGCGGAAGCATTTCAGTGGATGAATTGTAGAAGAAGGAGGACGTTGTCTTTTCTTTTGGGAAGCTCGAGGTTTTGTTCTAAGTATTGGAGTCTGGGAAGTCTGGATATCACGAACTGGGGAGAAGGATTGTATCGTGAGTATTTTCAAAGCAGAAAGCTTTGTTGGTTCTTGCAATAGCCTGCGAGAAAGGATCTGAACACGGGACGGGACTGGAGGGTCCAAGCTTGATCAAACGGCGGCTGTCGGATGGAAAAGAACGTAAAGGGGGGTGAATCTAGCTGAAATAGTGAAAGAGGGTGGAGGGAAATGGTGATCGAAGGACAGGAAAAAACATGGCGTGCAAATTGTTTTTATTGTTGTGTGAACTTCTGGAGTGGAAAGATTAAAAATGAACTAAAGCCAAAATAAATAAACAAAATGCTGGGAACGTGTTTTTTTTTCTGGTTTGTGAAATGGAGTGTGGTTTTCTTTGTTGCGTGGATGGAGGAAATGTACAGTTAAGGGGGAAGTGCATGTGAGTGAAGACTGGGGGAACCATGCAAATGGCGTATGGTGAAGGAGTCCATTTTTGAACTGAAGATGTTTTCTTGTTTGGAGAGGCAACTAAGACCAGGTACAGTTTTGTTTAAAAAGAAAAGACTGCAGCATTTATGGACCGGTGAGGATATAGCGTTGGGCTGATGGCGCAAGCCCAATTAAAAAAATAAAGAAGGGATGGAAAAAGAGAAAGTATGGCTATGGTATTTTTGAGGACCAGATGCATGAGTCTGCATGGGCGTGATGGAGAATTTATGTATGAGTGGATAAAGGTGATAATGGGATCGAAAATGTTGGGGTAACGATCGGCAAAGGAAGAAAAAAGAGGATCGATGGTACAATGGTATGAAACAAAAATCGCTACTGGTTTGTAAAGAAAATGTAGTGCTAGTGAGTGGGTCGGGAAGAAGATGTGAGGAGTTGGATTTTTGCAGTAATATATTGTTCGTTCGTAAATAGAACGGAACACGACCGGGTCCATTGGAATCATAACAACCTGATTTACTTTGTGGAGCTGAGTTCACAGAAAACAGAGTTTCGTGATAAAAATCAACTGATGCAAATCGTTATTTAATGGTTAACGCGCACAAGTGAGTAAATTCACTAACTCTAATTTATTTTAAAATATTATAATTATATTTTAAATAGTGGTTGAATGTTGTGTGATGGTCATTTTGGTAGATAAAATTAAATTGGTTGAATATCGTCATATATATACCCATCATTGGTTGAATACTGATTCCATCGATTATAACATTCCCAGTATGAAATTAGTGTTAATTGTGTTGACTAACATCTGTGGATGCTGAAAACCGGTTGGAAGAATCCGACCGGATTCCTCGATATTTACATGTACTGTTTGTTTGATATGCACTGTTGAACCCGAATTACACTTAAATACCGTGTGAATATTAATGTTGAATGAAAATTCAACATTTGTTTCGATTAATCAATAAACGATATCGATTAAGAAAGTGGTAACAGTCGACCGTAAACCCATCATTTTGTTAAGAAGTTGCTTGGCCGTCAGGCAAATCAATGAAGTTAATTATAAAAAAATTATATTTTTAAAGTGAAGTTTTAAATTATAATAGAAGTTCTATTATAAACTGGTATTTTATAATTCATTTGATAAAGTAAATATAAACGATAAATTGACATTTAAAAACGATATTAAGCTGTAATTATCCTATGAGTGAATAATTTGGATAATTATTTTAAAGCAAACAATTAAGAAATATTATTAGATTAATTATATTAATCTAATAATAAGAAATAATTAAAATCAGTTAACGAAGTTACTGATGGAATGAAGTTGATTTAATCAACTGTTTAATTGGAAAATGATTATTAGGTTAATTGGTTTTTAATTAATCTAATGATAATAACTTAGAAATAAATTAATCAAAATTGATAAGATTTTGTAATAATTAACTTTATAATTAATAAAGTTTGAAAGGTTATTAAACAAATAAAATCGGTCATTGTTTAATAAAGTAAGCAACCAATCTAGTTAAACTGATATTGAAGTAAATCATTTTACTTCAGTTATGGTGAAGTTAATTTCTATGTAATTATCTTAATTAAAGTAATTGTTCTTGAATGGAATTCATTTAAGACAATGTTTACTTTGCATGAGATGTTTACCTGAATTAGATGAAATGATTAGAATGGAAAGCAAAATGTCAAAAGATAAAGAGCACTAATGATTTTTGATAAAAGAAGTTATAAATGGAATTGTATAAGTAAGATGAAGCAAAGAATTAATATTTAGTATAAATAGTTATGAACAAGCGAGTTTCAAAATAAGGATATGGGGTTATAAAACCATAGTTCAAATTAAACAAGAAAATACGGTTTGATAGATATTATAAGTAATAAGGGGTTAAAGTTACAGACTTATATCTGTTCTAAGATAAGAACGTCGTCGAGAGGTAAATAAAATACCCCAACTTGAATGACTTCACTATTTTCGAGGAATAATATCATTTTGTAAGGGAAAAGAGATGTCAAGATTAGTTATAAAGGGATATAGCAGCGTATAGCAAGTTTTGAAACTATAACGATAATATAACGCTGTTGACTAGGCTTAAGCGTGACTGTTATGTCGAGATTAGTTATAAAGGAGTATATTACAGTGTATGACAAGTTTGAACTGTAACGATAAATTAACGCTGTTAACCAAATTTAAGCGTGATTTTTATATATAGCAGCACTTCCTAGGGAATATAAACTGTATGGTTTGAAATCCACTTAGTCTAAAGTAATAAGTATCAACGTTGGTTCAAAGAAATATGAGAATGAGTTAGAAAGAGAACTAGATAATCATGTCATAAAACGATAACATCATTTCGATGTTTGGGATATGATTAGAACTAAGTCACACTATTAGGAATTAGAACCATAGCTCGACAATGTCGAATGAATTATTTTTAGGAATTATAATCTGATGGGATTGTTAATATTTAGTTTAAACCAACGAATTATATTAGGATATGAAATCAATATTTAGTTATAAACTAGATATTGATTCAACAAGAAGTTGACTTAGAAACAGAGTTTATAAAGTAGAATGAGAATATAGATTATGAAGGAGATTTCGGTAAACAAGATAACGGTATTTATTACTTGAATAATGAATTATTTGATAAAGGTGTTCAAATTTCTATAATAGAAATGATATTCACATTTTAAAGTGAATAATGTTAAAAGTAAACGTTTGGCAGATTAAAATGTTTATAATGTAATTGGAAATATTTTTCCAATGTAGATAGGGTATATTATCCAAGTGTAGAAAATAAAGAATGTAAAAAAAATGGAAATGTTTTCGAATGTAAATAACGTATATTTTCTGGAACATGGGAAAATAAGAGTTTGAAATAACCGGGAATGTTTCCAAAAATTGTGAAAAGGCTAAAACAAAGTATCTATTAAGATATGGGAATTTGAAATAAATGTTAAGTAAAAAGTGCCCGTGGTTGTGTGATGTTTAGTTGTACATTTGAATGAATGTTTGTTTTTACTTCGATAGTTAAATAACCGACTATCGAAGTGTTTTGACCATCGTTGTTGATACGGAGAGACCGATTGGATATATTATCTGAAACCACTCCGTATAGGCATAAGCGCTGCGAATTATATTATGTTGAAGACAATTGAAGACGGAGTGAAATGCAAGGGTCGTTCTGTTCCAGAATGGTGTTTTCTGTTTGTCCAGTCCCAGGGCAACTTGTATGGACGAGTATCTGACAGAGTGTACCTAACAAATCACGTACGATTGATCTCTTAAAGGTATTATGTCTGGTGGCGGAGGAATTCGTTCCTCTTAGCTTTTTATACCCGTGATATTTTTGGAAATCGATTAGTGAATTGACGGGTTTGACGATGTGGCATTCAAAGTGAATGGTGATCAGATGTTCTGAAGATAGACGTAGCCTCTAGCCTCCCAACCGGGGGCAGCATGGCTATGTGGGTCATTCCCATTAGGGTTCACCATCTAGAGAAAATTCATATTTATTCTTCTTTTATTTTTGTATCTTCGGATAACGGTTATGTGGGCCCAACCGTAGGTGGTAATTTATTCGATACACTCAAGAGAAATGAGTGGTCGGTCATGTGTGGGCTGGGTTGCAAGATGTTCTTGTTGAACCCCAGTGTATCCCCTCTAGAATACACAGATCGGGAGGTGGTCCCATACCTTGTCATAGTTGGAATCCAATCTCCAATAAGCGCCCTGCGGTTTTTGATTTTATACTATGTGTGTGGAGCGTGAGATGCAAGCGTTCTACTATTTGATTATTTATTTGAATAAACATTATTATAATATCATTGGATTTGATATCAAAATGTTTTAGGTTATAGTAAGGTAAAAACCGTCCATGTTTATGTGTGGGTTGATCTTACTATTATCCTTTTCTTTTAAGAGGGTTTTCAAAGTTAAAGGATATGCTTGTAATTTACTCACACCAGTCCCATGACTGACCCAGAGTTTATTTTGTTTATTTTCCCTGAACTCTTGGGTGCCCAAATTTGTACGGGCAGTCAATTGTTTCAGGATTTTACGGATACACTTGAAGGAGCTCAAAGCAGAAGGCTTCACCATTAGTGTTTAGAGATTAATTCCGCTGTGATGTGATGTATTGTACTCTGATAATGGTATGTATATACAATACAGTTTCGTATTTCAAAGTTATGTTATATAATACATTTTATTCGTTCCGTTGTGAAAGTCGTGTTTACTCTGATTATGTTCAGTTGTGTTCTTCTTCTTCTTCTATTTTATTAGTTCTATCTTTTCTATCTCATCCTCTAATTTCTTTCTATTAATGATCTGAACTTTCGTGCACTTTGAGTTGAATGTGTAGGATATTAGTCAGCTCAAATCGGGACGGATTTTCGGGCGGTTACAGGGTTTAAGTAAATAGTTTGCAAATAAACATATTTGTAAAGGAAACTGGATTTGTGGAATAGGAACTTAAACAAAAATGAAATTCGAATGGCTAGAAATAAATAACTTGTTTAATACTAAAAAAAGTAGTCAGATTTATAAACAAAGTTTATAAATGGATTAAAGTATAATTATCAGTGGATAATTGAGATTGGAAATTCAACAGTGGATATAAAATGAAGAGATTTAATTAAATAAAAGTTCTTCGAAATGAGTTAATTAAATAAAAGTTATTCGAAATGAGTTAATTAAATAAAAGTTATTCGAAATGAGTTAATTAAATAAAAGTTATTCGAAATGAGTAAATCAAATGTAAGTTATTCGAGAAGTGAATAAATCGAATATAAGTTATTCAAAATGAGTTAATCGAATATAAGTTATGCCAAAGTGAATTAATCGAATATAAGTTATTCGAAAGTGAATTAATCGAATATTAGTTATTCGAAGTTAGTTAATCGAATATTAGTAATTCGAAGAGTGTTAATCGAATATAAGTTATTCGAGAAGAGTTAGTCAAATGAAGATTACTCAAAGAGAATTACAAGTCAAATACGGTTATATCGAATTCGAGAAAGTACTATTTACTTTCCGGTTTTTAAATCAAGATATATTTATTAGTAAATTAGTCGTTTATTTATTTACTCGAATTAAGAATTAAAAGTTATATTTTAAGTTAGATATTTTAGAAGTACGAATTGTAACGTTAATAAATGTTTTTAGAAAAGAAATGGAATTGTAAACTGAATCCGAGAATTTGCATAAGCAATGAGTATACGAATTAGAGTATTGAGCTTTATTTGTTGCAAGGTTAAGAACGTTGTTCAGTTATGGTCTGAGAGGTAATTATAACCCAACTCGATTGACTTCGTGATTAACTAAGGAATAGTTGAAGTTTGGTGGAGAAGATTGATTAAAGATACAGTGAAGTAATAAATGATTAATGGTTTGAGTGGGCGTACGATGTTTTATATAACGATCGTTTGAAATACATAAAAATGAGTTTTGGAAACATTTTCCAAATATAATTAGAGATGTTTTCTAAGCATAAGAAAATGAATTGGTTTATTGAAAAGAAATAGTGGAATGACAATGATACGTGAATAAGAGATGGAAATGTTTTCCAATGATTAATAACGTATATTTTCTAAACTTAGAAAATAAGGAATGTTAAACATATGGAAACAGGAAATGAAAAATGAATAAATTAATGAACTAAAGAGATAAATGTTAAATGATGATTCATCTATCGAATTTCCATATGGAAATAATATTCTTGTTTGCACACATGTTTTTCTATGATAGTTAAATCACCGACTATCGAAGTTTTTGACCATTTTACATTGTCAATACGGAGAGACCGGGATTAGATTCATTATCTGGAAACCACTCTGTATGGGGATTAGCGTTGCGAATCAAATATGATGAAGATAATTGAAGACGGAGTTATGCAAGGGATGTCCTGTTTACAGAATAGTGCCTTCAGTTTGTCGAATCCCAGGACAAATTTTATATGGAAGAATGCCTAACAGAGTATATCTAAAGGATCGCGTAAGTTGATCTATTCAAACGTAGTTACGTTTGGTGGCGGAGGAATTCGTTTCTCTTAGATGTATAACCATAGTATGTTTGGCGAAATCAATTTGTGATTTGGCGGATATGACAATGTGACATTCAAAGTGAATGAAGACCAAAAAGATACGTTATAGCCTCTAGCCTCACAACCGGGAAATGGTATAAAATCGGGTAGGCGGCATGGCTAGTTGGGTCATACCCAAGCAGGGTGTATTGTCACCTGATCTAGAGAAATTTCTTTTGCTTCTTAAATCTATCGATGTTGTCCCTTTCAGGAAACGATTGCTGATCCCAACCGTTGGTGATAATACATTCGGTACTCTCAAGCTAAGCGAGGGACCGGTCATGTTTAGCCTGGGTTGCAAGATGTTCTTGTTGAACCCGGTGTATTTCTCTCTAGAGGTACACTGTCGGAAGGTGGTCCCATACCTTGCTAGTTGGAATCCATTATCCAATAAAAGCCCACAGTTTTGATTGTATACTATATATGTAGAGCGTGAGATGCAAACATTCTGCTAGATTGATATTACTTGTATTTAGACATTATTATAATATCAGACGAATATTGATTTCAAAGAATGCTTTGGGTTATCGTAAGGTAAAAACCATCCGTGTTTATGTGTGGATTGGTCTTACGATTATCCTTTCTTTTAAAAGGATTTTTAAAAGTTAAACCAAGTGGTTAGAGTTTACTCACACCAGTCCCATGACTGACCCAGAGTTTATTTTTGTTTTGTTTTTTCCTAAACACTTAGGTGCCCAAATTTGTACGGGAATTCAAGTAGTTCAGGTGTTTCAAATATCATTGGAGGATCTTGGAGCAAGAGGCTTCAGAGTTATCTAGTATTGTTATTTCCGCTGTGTTGTAAGTGTTGTACTCTGATAATGTTATTGTATATATATACACACTGTTTTATCACAAAGTCATGTTATATTTTATTCGTTCCGTTGTGAGATTCGTGTTACTCTGATGTGTTGTGTTGTTCTTCTTCTTCTTCTATTCTAATTTTCTATCTTATCTATCCTCACCCTCTAACTTCTTTCATTAACGTTCCAGTAAATTTCGGGTGCTTGGTTAGTCGACATCGTATTTGGACGATAATCAGGATCACCAATTTTCCCCGAGCCGTTACATATGGTGAATCCCGTTGATTCGATTTTGGAAACTGGAATAATATAGAAATCTAACTACAACTGAGATAGTCATAATTCTTGGTTTGGTTTCGTTGGTAGTTCCGGTTAAGACCATTTTTCGATCTAAAACAGGAAGGCCCATGTTAATATATCGTATCCATTTTAGAAATATAATTACGAGGTATATCCATTTGTAACTTTGTTGGAATTCCGAATCTACCTTTATTGAAGCATTCAATTGAGTTATTGGCCTTGTATTTGAGGAAATTTTATTTTTAAATCTATGTTTGAAAATAATAATGGATTTCAACTGTTTCGGAAAATGGTTTTATAAAGTCCAGTTTATAAAGATATGGTTTTTAAAATTTAATTTATTTGTGTTTCAAATTTTATAGGGCCGTTTGGTAGTTTTAATAAATGTAATACGATTGGTACAAAGAAAGGAATTAGAAATGACAAGGAATATACCACTAAATCTCAAGAATAATAAATATCTATTCCTTATTATTTTTAGTATCCCTTTTCCTATAAATTGGATAAATTATTAAAGTTATCAAAATAAATCTTAATTGTTTTTAAGCTCCAGTATTTTGAACACGAAAAGGTTTTTCCAGAATAAGTATAAAACTGGAATATAAATAATAATAATACAATGGATTTATAAATATGAAACCGTTAGTTTATAATAAATTCCATTTTTGGGAAAAGTTTTAAATTTTTCGGAAAGGCTAAGGAAAATCTTTCATCTTGAATTTTGGGGTATTTGATTTCGAATCATTTAGTTCTGCTGTCAGCTAGTAAGGGGAAAATTCGTCTTAATTTATATTACAGATTTCTAGCTGAATTATTTTTGGAATTTATTTGTTCGTTGTGTAGTCGCAGCATCGTTGTTGAGATTATATATCCTTGGAGTTGGTTTGGAGTTTAACTACAGTCTTTAAATACCACGGTGGTGAGGATAATTATTTTGGATCGCGTCAAATCTTAAAAGATAACATGGAACGATTAATATTTTAATCCGGCCTAATAAGGTCAAGGTTCAATCTTTGTCCAAAGTCATTTAATACTTGACCGTTTTGCGTTATGCAAGAATAGTCAACTAGTCGATGAGTTTTGATACAACTTGGACCACGGAATCAACCATAAAAGTCGAACCACATCTCTATTCTTCTATTCTTTCTTTTTCATCACCTCACCTTCTCTTTTTTGCACTAGTTTGTGCATTAGATCTTGCCTTACTAGTACTCCAAGATCTGATTTCTTCTCTCTGATCATTTCTTAGTCCATAATACCAAATTGCGCTATCCGATCTTACTCATACCATTTAAGCCTCATACTTAAGGAAATATCATTTGGTTGTGTTGGAATAAGTAAAAAGGTCTCACCGCTTTAGGGCTGAGAAAATTTGTCATGGCAGTTGGACTTGCACCGATCCATTGCTCGAGATCGTAGAATAGGATTTGTTGTTTGTGCTGCATCCGCCTTTATTATACCTTGTTAGAATAGGTTCTTTCAAAGGCGATCGTAGTTTCGGAGATGAAGATTAAGCTATTTTTGGATTGTTTTTCCTGAGGAGAATCTTGATGAGAGTTTTGGAGGCATCCGTGTTTTACACGGACTTGTATGGTCTTTTGTTTGACAACTTCGGGGATTTTGTAGCAAATCTCTTTTTCTTAATATCGGGTTTTGAGTTCGAGAATTTATGTTCGAACTGCCCATGTAGAAATGTGACCCATTTATCACATCGTTCTATAAATGGGAAGTTATGTGTAGGTTTGTTTTATGATGTGGGAATTTAATCCATTGCTTGATCGGTGGCGTAACCATCATGTTCGATTCAGCTTGTGTTCTCTTGTGTGTTATCTCGTGGAGTAACTCTTTATAAAATAACCTATCCATTTTGTCTTTTGACAATATTTGGTGGATTTCCATGAGAAGCAGTTTTGTGGTAGGTTTCTTTTCTCATCGTAAATTCTCTCTTAGTAGAGATGGTGATATGGAAACCTCCAACAACACCAATAATGTTTGTAACACGAGATTGAGCATTTTGCTACCATGATATGGTTAATTAAAGATCATAAAAAATGGATTGATCTCCTGTCGTGGAGCAAGACATCTCGTTGTTTATAGCCATTGTTTTGAGAGTTTCGGTGTTGTTGTTTCATCGTCATCTTTGTTGTTTTCCCTTTCCAGCATCAGGTTCTTGGCTTTGTTATGATTCATGCTTGTAACTGTTAGTGTTGTTCAAATCACTGAGATTTCTATGTTGAAAAAAAAAAGATATTTATATCATTCTCCCATGCCTATTTGAATGAAATCTCATTTTTCTTATATAAACTAGCAGTTGTCCTAGGGCTGAAAAGAATAGAATTATGTGTTGGATAAATTTTACCAAAGGACCGATTTTACGTCACGGGCATACAAATAAATAAATCATCATTCCTTGTTAAAGTTAAAATTTATTTTGGTTTTTTTGTGAGTGATTTCAGTTTTCGCATTTTTGGCATGACTGACTTCTTTTATTCGCCAACATGTAACTTGAATCGTTTAAGTTCCCGCAAATTACATTTTTGAATGTTTTTGGAAAACGATGTTTGAAAGATTTTTTTTATCATTTTCTTATTTTTATAGGAACGTAAAATGGGTTTGAAATGAAATTTTCAAAATAAACATGACAAGTTTTTAAGCGGAAATTTATTTTTGTGAAAAAGTTCGATTTTTTATCACATGAATAGCGTAAGGAAGATTTTTTGATGCTATGTGTGCACATTTTAGCGGTGCGAAAGGACCAACGATACGATAAAAACGTTAACGATAACAAGGAAAAGGCTATTTTAGCCCTGGAAACGTTGTTTCCATACCTTGTTAACGATGCGCTCGAGCTATTAATTAACTCGTTTTACGTTTTAAAGCTAGTTTTAAGCCTTCTTTACAGTCTACAGATGGAATTTTTTGGGTAACTGAGGTGAAATTTTCCACTGTAAGGCGGGAAATGGTAGATTTGTAAGCGAGAAAAATGCTAAAATACTTCGCTTCGATTTCCTTTTTTCAATTTAGGAAAACTTAAATAAGAAACTGTGTTAGATTGCATGATGTTTTGGATGGTAGGGTTTGGATGCAAAATTGGTTGTTTCACACTTTTATTCGTAATAGTGTGAGGGTAATAGATGAAAAAGAGTTTTCAAATTTTGCATTTATATAGAACTGCCAGTGTATTTAGCTTGTTTTGCATCATGTTTTCAAAAGTATTTCAAAATTTTAACGCAAACATATAGGAGGAACCGATTAGAATCATCTTACATGCATATTTTATGGCTGAATTGCATTATGTACACTATGCACATACACTCATGGTTGCAAAGTGGATGTACACAAATTGGTTATGTAGCATAGGACTATAGGCGTCAGAATTTCAGGACGAAAATTCCTTTTAAGGAGGGAAGAATGTAACAACCTGGAATTATGACGATATAAACTAATTATTAGAATTTCAAAAATAGGAGTTTCTGCAAACAATGGAATTTGACCACAAAACTTTAACCGATGAGTCCGTTTCGGAATTCTGGTCAACTTTCATCTTTGGAGTTTCATGAACGGAGTCCGTATGAAAAAGTTACGGAAGAAATACGAAAAACGGACGGATAATAAATCAAACAGAATAATATATATAGAAATAAATCCCCCTCCCACCCCCTCCCCCCTCCCCCCTCCCCCGAGCCACCACACTGCCAGGGTCGACCAAAACGGTCGACCGCTGACTTCGCCCGCTTGGTCGAGCCAGGCAGCGGCGGCTAGGGTTAAGGGGGATGGTTTATAAAATATTATTAAAACGAATTGATGGATATAAATTGAAACTAATCTAATGGTCCTAGGTCATTTCCACCCCTATAAATAAAGGGGTAAGACCTCCTTCTTTTCCACATAAATCTGCAGTGGCAGCAGCGCTCTGCCATTTTCCTCCTCTAAACCTAATTTCTAAAATAGAAATATGTACATACAAACAAATCAAATCCAATTCATATGAAATTGAGAGGATAAGCAGATCTAATGGAAAAGAGTGCAAAGTGACGATCCAAATCATATTCTCCCTCTCCCTTCTTTTCCTGTTTTCTTACATTTCTACAGGTATGGAATTTTTCCTTTTCCGGTTAAATTGTAGATTTATAAGAATTCGGGGATTGTAGGCCTAAAGGGTTCAAACTTTGGATTTGGAGGCTATAAGGTGAGTAGGAAATTTATGAATACAGTTATCATAACTTGTCTACTTCGTTTGAAGTAAATCTCTTTTTATGTCTATTCCCTATCAGATCTGTTTATTAAGTATTGTGAATTTATTAATAACCATCAGATCCGATTATAAGTGTGGTTAAAACTTGTGAATTATAATTTGTGGCTATATACAATGTAAATTGTAGGATTATTAAACTTGTTCTACATGTTTCTATAGTTATGTTATGAAATATGTTGTATATGTTGCAAAACACTATGGATCCGGACATCAGTCCCATTAAACACCATGTAGATGTAGTTATATGCAGATCTTTAGTTCAGTGTTGAAAAGTAAAATATGTGACTTTGGGTAAAAAGATGAAATTGGTAAATTATGTGATTACAATGTTTAAACAAATATGCCTGTTTATATTCAATATTGTTGGGTTTTTGCTTAATTGTTGTAAATGTGTCATTTTCCTCCTTTTGCATAAAAAAGGCATTATATTGAAATCACAAGAAGTGAGATAGAAAGATCAAAAAGGAAAAAGATGTACGTATATATATATATATATATATCTATATATATATATTTGTGCATAATTTGTATCAACTATCCCAAATTTAATATTTACATATATTTCTATGATTTTGAAATAGGCCAATTTCATTAATTATGCACAATTTATAATAATTACGGCTAAATGTCTTTTTTGTAAAATTTGTACCTTTTTGCAAGATTGGATATAAAAGGGAATGTTTGGTTGTTGATTTAACCAAATCATTTAAGTTAAAATAATAACTACGTTGACCGCACAAAAGAAAACATATTATCCGTCCAAACGGTAGAATATACATTATATGGAATGTTTGAATGTTTGGATAAGGTTCAATTATGGAATTGTATGTAAATATAATTCATATTGGATTAATATATTTGTGGTGACCATTTGTAGCAATGAATATAATTAATTGCTATAAATAGGACCTCAAATCAATAAATAACCATTGTAACCAGTATTGATTGGGGAAAAATAAATGTGACAGAGAAATGGCTACAATTCCTAAAATCAATTAGGATAAATGTTGTAAACCCCAATTAGGAAATTTGAATTATAACCGCATTTAGACACGAGGTTAAGTTCAACTTGTGGTATAAGCCTGCCCGAAACCGACCGGCAAATCTAGCAACCACAAGTAGTCAGCTTAATATGAGGGGTCTAATGTCTAAATATCATATTAAGGCACAAGGTTAAGCTTAACTTCTGGTAGAAGTCTGCCCGAAACCTATCGACAAATACAACATTCATAAGTTGTCAACTTAATGTGAGAGGCGTGGTACGTAAATAAATAAATATATATATATATATATATACACACACATATACATAACAGACAATATAAATAAGAATAGTAATTGTTTGTTGGGGTACAACAAATAAATACCTTGGGACTGATGAATGGTTGCCTTAGGAAAATATGACCGTTATGGTCATAAAGGGAAAATAAAAATAGAAGTAAAAGGAAATGGGTGTCATAAAGGAATTTATGATTGTCGTTTAAATACTAAGTCCAAATTAAGGAAGAAATCAAATAAATATCATAGGGAAAAAGGGGATATAAGCTTCCTTATTTATATTAATGAAAATAGAACTTATAAAATATAGTTGGACTTAGTAGGTTAATAATGTAAAATATTGTTAACCATATATAAACCCGTGACGAAAATAAATCTAAGTATAGCATTTCCTTGTAGAGGGACTAAACAGGAATGACTAAATAACGTCGCTCACCTTATCCCAAATAGGGAAAGGTATAAAAGGCTAATGGGGTACGAGCCAATAACCTTCGTGTATAGTCCAGTTCCTAGGACTTAAGCGGCTATGGTTGAAGAGAATAAGTCTTTCAGTTTAGAGGTCTTAAATGGTAAGTTTGTGTGGGCCTACCCAATCCTGGAAACTAAAACGTCAGATATGGCTACCTATCCTATGGGAAGTAATAAGCGACTAAGGAGGTTATCTAATAAGGTTATCTAGAAGGTATAATGGATGATAAAATACCATCTCTCACCTTACGCGGGGCAATAGTATATGCTTGAATGACATAAGCCTTAACTAGTAGGGCTCGTAGCTAGTGCCCTCTAGTTCATGTTAACGTTAAGTAAATTATCGAGAAATAATAAGTGACCAATCGGTATGCCCTAGTCTTAAGTGATCAGGAAGAATCCACCCTATCTATCATTGATAGTGAGACAATAAATGATTAAAGATAAGTGAGTGAAAGTATATGGATATTGAAACTCCGTAATTAGGGTCTAATCTCGATATAGTAACCATCTAAGCTCTGGTACAAAGGCTTCATAAAAATATGTGTAAAGTCCTATCTTGGTATTATAATTTGGGAATACTACTTTGGGAAGAGTAGTAAAGTCGTGTGTAAACATTTACAAGGTTAGGCCAGAAAAATTAACCTTGTTAGGCATACAGCTTGGGTTGAAACAAACGGGATACATCTGTGTATTATAGTCCGTGTTGTATATTTCTTAGTTACCAGAACTTGTTAATCTGACCCCTCTTCCTCATTACAACATATCAGTTTTCCTAGAGAAGGTCGGGTTCTCGCAGATGATTATGTTTGGCTTTGGGTTCTCGTTCTCTCTCATGCTCGATATTGACAAAGTGACCCACTTTGAAAAAGGTAGTTGCTTGAGTTAATACTAGTTTATCCTATTTTGTCTCCGTTGTGAGTTTTTTTTTATCGTACTCTGATTTTGCTCATGCTCACTTATTGCAGGTACCAGATTTACACGCTGCATGCTTGAATGTGTTTGGGTTTCGATTTATCGAAATTTGGGCGCAGAAAAGTGTGGGATGTTACAGTGTTGAGGCTACGGGGGTTTCTTGACTCGACAAACGCACAATTGGACACAAATCTAGGTATACGGTGCAAACTGAAGGGGGTACGAGGTCCTAGAGGGTTTGACTTTGGCATGGGGTCCATATTGGAGTTGTGTGGGGGGCGAAGTGTAACAACCCGGAGAACCAATTTAAAATTTTACTTTGGCAATTTTAATGAATTTTTGATATTTAAAATGAATTATTTTAAATAACAACGGCGAGAAATTTAGTTTGAATACAATTGGAACGTATATATTTATTCGAATCGACGTTAGAATATAAATATTTATTTTTAATTATAAAAGGAATTGGAAATGACGCGGTAGTTTGAAAATTCAATTTCAAATTTCAAATGAATGTACAAGATTCAATATAAACCGGATTTTAGCGAAACCAAAAATATTAGAATCTATTTGAAAATATCTTTCCAATGAATCCGAAAAATCAAATTTTCATAGCGGGAATAAAATGTTATGTCCAATTGAAAATTCAGAATAGTCGTTACGGAAAATATAGCCCTTAAAAATGGAAATTTTGCAAACGATCTCCCTTTTTTATGAAACTACTTTTGTTGAATCCGGGATGTCAAATTTTTGCTATATTCCAAAATTCAAAAATTTTGGAATCAATAGGTGAGCGTGGCAAAAGAAAACATGTTTTAACAGTTTCAATCAATTTCGATCGACCAAAAAATGGCCATTTTTCAAACGGTCTCAGAATTTGACGAAATTAGTTTTTTTAGGACCGTATCATCAATTCGAAGCTAGAAATAATTTTTCTGTAATATTTAGAGTCAGTATGTGGCCCCGGTAAATTAAAATGTGCGTTCAAATTAAATATATATTGACTTATATTTTAATTTTGGCGAAAACTGACCATAACGGCCGAATTGTGTTGTGAAATATATCCCATTGTGTTTGAAATGTGGTAATTAGTTAGGGACGATGGTCGTTGGACTCGATTCGGAGAGCAAATGAAAAATCAACTTTTAAGGGAAAATATAATATTAAATTAAATATACATATTTATATCATACCCCCCTTCATTTCCACGATCCAAAAAGAAACCCAGCCCCTTTTTTTTCAAAATCGACTTCGCTCCCTCCAACTCATGCCACCATCGCACCAAGACCGCCGCCGCCTTTCCCTTCTACCTCCTTCGATCCGCCGCTCTCTCCTCCCCTTCTCTCCGTTGAAGACTGCGCCCGAGCCTCTCCTTTCCACCCAGAGCCGCCCCCCTAAACCCTAGCCTGAAGACGTCGCTGACCACAGGACCGTCGTCGGCACCCCCTGCCACCACCGACGAACTCCAGCGCCCTCCTCCTCCATAGCTCCACCTCTTCCGATCAAGAAAACTGTGAGCTTTTATTTATTTATGTGATTAGTTTATATATATATATAAATCAATTTTTTTTTGCTTTGTTATAAAGTTAACAATTTTATTTTATAAAGTTAACATCTTTATTGTCTAAAGAAATGATTTTTTTTTAAATTAGATAAAGAAATGATTTTTATTTAGATAAAAGAATGATTTTTATTTATAATAAAAATACGATTTTTATTATGTCGTTAGCGATGTAAAAATATATTTTTTGTATATATATAGCGAAGTGATAAAGATTAGACTTTTATATATATAATAGCAAGATAAAAATAGGATTTTGATCCATTTAGCGTTGTAAAAAAAATATGATTTTTATATCATAGAGATAATAAAAATATGATTTTTATATATTCATTAGCGATAGAAAAATGTGATTTTCAACTAGGTAGTGTTGTTATAAAAATATGAAATTATTTTTAGAAAGATAAAAATATAATTTTTAGCCTATGTATGTTATTTATAGAATAATCATACAAAGAAATAATTATTGATTGGTTAAAAATATAATTTTTAACGTAGGTATACTACATAGATCGACAATCAAAGCACGGCGAAGTGGATCCCAAAGGTGAGAACTTCTCACTTTAGTTTTATTTTCTAGTTGAAATATATATTAGGATGCAGACGGTGCTTAGCAGCACCCAACACCCGTCGTCCACAGACCATGGACGACTTGTATGTTTATTTGATTTTGTTGTGAAAGTTGATTGTGTGATGTGGAATGGAATAAAATATTTTATAGTTAAAAATATAATTTTTAACATGTATATGAATAAAATAAATATTTATAAACAAATCGAACGATTTGTTTATGTACACACATTTGACTGATATTAATTGGGACGATAAATTTTACACATCGCCCAACTGCATAAATAAAATTCATTATTTGTTGATTGAAACCCCACATGGGTATTGGGATGATATTAGACATACACTAATCCCAATAGTTAGTTGTATGTCAATCGATTGGTTGACACACTGTTATAAACGTTAAATATTTGTATTTAATGCTTACACAGTGTAGAATGCACTCTGGATGATGGTTGAATGCGTTTGATTGTTGTTGTATACATTTATATATGAAATCCATATAAATCACATTATACGGTAATTGATTGTGTCTAATTCCAGTTCAGAAAGAATGAATATTTTAAAATAATGATAATTTTAAAATAATGAATATTTTAAAATAATATTCAATAATGGATCAAAATGTGATTTTGATGTCCGATTTGGGATGGACACGAATATATTTAAATATATAAAGCCGTGTTGATTAGATTAACTCCATTTTGACGTGAACGATATTTATATCGATTTTATTCATTTTTATAATGAATATCGAAAAGGAAATGATTTCAAAATCTAATGTTTTGAAAATAGTATCATTTATATATCGATGATTTGGAATATTCAATTTTGATTTGAAATTGAATATGAAGTTGAAATCGTTTTGAAAACGAATTTAAAACGACTTATAAAATACGTTTTAAACGGAAATCGACGAAATATATATAATATATATACTATATATATAATGGCCTGAATAGAACGTGCCGCGTCGCGGCGGTTCGCGAATTTCGACCATTGACTTCGAATGGACATTACGGGAGATTCGACCATCAGATTCTCCTCAAATCGGAACCGTTGGGTTCGTATCGAAAAGAGCTTTCTAACGAATATTAGAGATTTGAAATCTAATGGTTGGATTTGGAATTATGTCCAAATCAAATTTGGAAAAGGTCGTTGTAAGTGCAGTTCGATGACCTTTTATGGAAATCGACTGTACGGGCCTTGATAAAATTTTAAAATTTTTATCAATAATTTGTGTAAAATCATAATAAATGATTGGAAAGAATTGGGATGAAAAATTCCATATTTGAAAAAGATAAAAATAGATTTTTATCGAAATGAACTAGTTATGTACTAGAATTATAATCCAATTATTTTTAAATAAATAAATTGGATTTGAAATATTGGTTTTAAAAATAGCCAGGATTTCCAATATATGAATTGGAATGGATTTGAATCGAAATTGTCTTTGGAATATTTCGATGTTGGATTTCGAGATTATACATATATTGTTATGGAAATTTGAAAGATATATTTATATCGTTATTTCCAATACGATAACTGTTGGTTGTAGTATTTGATATTAAATATAAGCCGATATTTTTTCTATTCGGAGCCTTGTATTTAATATCAAATGGGATTTTGGGTTTGTCGTGAATGGTGTCTTCATTAACACTGTTCTTGAACCCAGTTGAGAAAAGATTATATCTTTTTATTTAGATTTAATGAAGTATACCAATTAATTAATATTTAATTGGAATTGAATTGAAATTGGTCTTTGGGTTTACCGTGAACGGTGTTTTAAAATAACACTTGTTCTTTAACTCGATTAACAATGGAATGAGATTTTGGGTTGTCGTGAATGGTATCTTTAATAATACTGTTCTTAGACCCAGCAGGGGTAAGAAAATCAGAAACTAACTGGAGATTAGTTAAGTTGAATGGTTTCCTGGGTATTGATCAGATGTTGGTTTCGGCCTTCAGGGTTAATACTTAGGGAATTGTTCACTTGCTAATTTACGGTTAAAGGCTGATGGAATGGAATGTGATTTTGGATTTACAGTGAAACGTGTTTTAAATGACATCGGTTCTTTAACCCAGCTAAAGATAGGATATGATTTCCCAAGTTAAACAATCATTAATATTGATTTTTGGGAAGATTAAAACCAAGTGGAGTTTTAATGAATCTTTAATTAGATTTAAATGATCGAGAATGGAGTATCACCAGTCTTGCTCCAGGCGATAGTTAAATCTTTAATTAGATTTGAATGTGAAATGGTAATTAAATTTACATAGCTCCGTGGTGTTAGATATGAAGTACTACCAGTTTTGCTTCATGGGACGAATAGATTGGGATTGGGAAATTAAATAAATGATTACTTCGGTAAGGTTCGCTAATCCCGACTAGTTTGGATAAACCATAATTTGGTTTGAATTAATATCCAAAGGAAGATTAAAAAATAAATTTAAAAAATTTATCTTTGATAAAATTAATGGGAACCTTTCCCAAAGTATATGAATATTTGGATAAAGAAATATTTTGGATTGGAAAGAAGCGTATGTTGTGTTTTTATAGCACTTGTATATTATATACGCGAGTTATTCGGAAAGACCGGGTTTATCCCATCCTGAATAACTGATTCGACGATGTGTCGAGGATGAAGACGGTGGCTGAAGACCGGAGGTCTTCACATCGTTTGGATGATTACTGATGTCTTGATTGGGCTGTACACCCAAGACAAGGTAATAAGTGGTAATCGTCCAGATGTACTTGGAGATCGATCGGATATGCGAGGACCTCTCTCCTGTATTGCACATACGGGATGAGGAATAAAGTGCCTCCGGTTTCGTTCAGACCCAGAACGAACTTGTAAATGGATATATGTCTGACATCGGATTTCATTCTGTGTGATTGATTGACATCGGTTGCTTCGCGTGAATTGCCTATGTGGCATCTGAGATGCAAATGATCAAGGCTTTTGTTGAAAAGCAGAGTCTTGTGGTTGATGATCAAAGCACGGCTTTGATATAGCATAGCTTTGTGTAGCGTTAATTCACAAACCTCACGCCCCGGTGTGAACCAGAAACGGGAGAGGACTTCAGGGAGGACATGTGTTTCCTTCTAGCTAGGAGTGGTGTCAGCGTTTTGCACGCCCTGACATTTTACTTATGTAGATGATGGATAGCGAGGCGCCTCGGTTATATCGGTCGTTCCGGGGCCGATGGTTTGGTTGGGATATGACCAGTTTACGCCCCATATGGCGGGGAACGCATTGTTCAGGCATTTTAATCCACTCCGTGTGGAACGGCCCTGACGATCCAAGGTGCAGTTGCGGCTGTACCCTGAGGGGTGGGATAGAGTGTCCCGAATTCGGTAAGGATGATCCCTTGCCTTGGTTCACAAATGGAAATCCAACTTCCAATACATGACAATTGCGGTTTTGACTGTAGAGCCTAGTATTGGCGACGTGATATATGGTACCCATGCCGTCTTGGATTGATACATTTATATTTGAAGTTGTTTTATACACTATGCACTTATAATAGTATCAAAAGATTTGTTTTAAACGTACCAAGCATGTTTGGCTATTATAAGGGAAAACCCTATCCTCCGGCTTGCGTTGCATTGTGTGATGGGACCTGGGTCTTATAATAGCTTCATTTTTCCAAAAAGCATTGCGCTGATTTGTTTTATGCACTGGTATTCTTGGGAGGAAACTCGTTCCATGTTATACGGCGTGGTCCCTTGATATATCTGATTTTAGAGTGAAGTTTTAAATAATTGTTTTAGTTCTCACACCAGTCACATGACTGACCTGGAGTTTATTGTTTTAACCTAAACTCTGGGTGCCTCTATTTCCACATGGACAGCTAGTAGTTTTGGTTTTGCAGATTTATATTCACAGGATCCTGGTGTACAGCTGGAATGATATTCGGAAAGCTCTGTATCCGTCTATCTCTTTCAGTTGTGTTTTTGTATTATTCTCCGCTGCATTGTAACTTGTAAATCTCTGATATTTAGTAAATGCGTAATATTTATTTATACTCTGTATATTAAATGTTCTTCTGTTTGTGTTATGATTCGTCTTGTCCTCAAAGCAATCCGTTCTTTCCTTTACGGGGAAGTTCGGGTCGTTATACGCAGGTTGTGGGGCTGTTGCGTAAGGTTTAAGGGTAGGAAGAGGTGGAAATTAGGTTTTAATTTGGGGTAAATTACAAATAAGGGTTAAAAATGTGATTTTTGGGTGTTTTGAGGGAGGGGAGGCTACGACAAGGAGGAGGAAGGTGGAAGGGCTTGCGCACGTGGGGATGAATGTTGGGGAGGGGCGAAACTCAATTGGAGGAGGTAGGGGGTGCGGTAGCCATGGCTTAAGACCTTTGGAGGAGGAGAAGTTTTAAGGAAGAAAGTGAAAAGAAAAGGAAGAAAGAAAAGATGGGGTGTTTTATAAAATGGAATTTCGCTTGGATTGATAAGGTGTCATGGAAAGATGGAAGAGGAAGAAAAACACTTTAGGGTCTTGGATAGATGACACCTCATTTGGGGTAATTGTCTTAAAGGCTTAAGTTAAAATGTGAATGTGTTTTTGTTCAACCATGATTCTTCCACTCGTGTGATCAAACGGTAATTCCATTTTACAAAAAAAATTTGAACTCTAACATAAATAGTGATTCCGGATCCAAAAAACAGGTATCGTCGAGTTTGGAGCTCGTTTGACCATCCATTTTGTCTTTTTATGGCGCTTTTGCTTAATTTTGACAGGTTGACCCGGTATGTGTTTGTTTTTCATACGCTCACGTATTAGCTCAAAAAATTATGAAATTTCGAATCTTACCATTTTTCAATGTTTCGGATCAAATAAAATTCATTTCGTCAAATTCCGAGATTGTTTAAAAAATGTTCCTTTTAAGCTATCGAAATAACATTAAATTATCAAATTTTTAAAATCGACCATAAATCTTCGTAAAATTAATTTAAAAATAAATTTTAGATTGGTTTCAAAATTTCAGGTCGTTACAATGACGGTTCTGAATAAAGATACCCAATTTGAGTTCGCACTAGAAAGATCAAGTGAGTGATACTAGTTCGGGAGAAAAATTGTGCGATCGATCGAGCGATCAAAATTGGTATTACATATGAATGACGTATGTGCATTGTACGGGCTTAAAATATAATGGCGTGCTTTGAGGGATTTAAAATGTAAGTTACATAACTTATTTTGACCATAGTATGTATGTTGTTTTTCTAGTTATTAGAGTGCCTAGTTCATGTCGAATATGTTGGATGTGTGATCATATTTATCTGATTATCATATATAAACTTATTGTGTTATTTACGTGAAAATAGGTATACGAAAGCAAAAAATATGTAGTTTCTTTTGGTTTTGTAAGTTGAGATTGATTTCCCAACGAATAAGTACACATTTTTATAAATTGATGATTGAGTAACTGTTATGTCCCAGATTCGGGGAATCGCTTGGCTTTTGTTTTATTTTTAATTGATTGGTACCCAGTACAGCACTTGTGATTTTTCTGAATTGAACCACGCAAAGGAGATGCTACCGATATTTTCCATAAAATTTTGACTAAGAATATTTTAAACAAGTTTAAATAACATCTATTCTAGAAGCAGCGAAGATAGCGATTTTACTAGAACTAATAAGAGGTGAGTATATAATCTAAGATTAATAGAGAAGTAAAGAATGCTAATTGCCTTCTATTCTTATACGCGCACACACATGTGCATGTGTGTGTGTTTACACACACACACACACGCGCGCACACACACACACACACAGATATATATATATATATATATTAAAATAAATACATGTGATCCGCAATAGTAGCCCAACAGTTAAAGACTTTGTGCCGTGGTAACAGTGACGCTGGTTTGAAATCCAGAATGACAAGCTAAGACATTACTATGTGCACGGTGCTCGCAGACTGGGCTAAATGCTCTAGGCAGGGTTTTACGACTTCGGTCGATTTCCCTCCTGAATAAATTCGAAAAAAAAATAGATACATGTATCAAAAAAAAAGTAGTTCTATTTAACTTTATGTATATAATAAAATTAATAATAAGAATGATAAAAAAAACATTCAATTGATAACATTATACCAAATACGTGGAAAAGATATGGGTATTTGTAACGTCCCACCCTTTCGACCGCTTCAAATCGGTAATTTAACCAACTTAAAACGTCCAAATCGACAGACCGTTATTTAGCTTACAGAGTTTAAAAAAAAATAGAATCAACACAGAAAAACGTAGAATAAACAAATAACACAGTATTGAATAGCGAAATGAAACTTTTATTTATCAATCAAAATTCTAATACATATTTTTCTATACAGCGGAATGTAAAAATACAATTTGAAAACATGAAAATATTACCGTTAGAAATCTTCAGAGTTCGCACTGTCTTCAGAAATACCCAGATTTGCCAATATTTGAATCCTAAGCTGTGATCTTTAAAACCTGTAACACTCGGGTCTGACCCGAGCTTTCCATGCAAAAACATAAAACAATCGAGTCAAGATTAATCACTTGTTCAAGTAAATTAATTTCGACAGAAACTGAAATATAATAGTAAATCCTAACCTCTACCACATATACAATAGATAGTTGTGGTATCTGTTCATATCAGTTCTATCTATATCTAGGGACGAACGGTCTCGGAATAGCAAGATGAATATATGAATGGATCAAGAGTAGATATTTTCTCCAAAACAACATATATATGTTTATGGTTCCAGATCAGTATCCATGTATTACCAACTCATGCGTGAATATAGTTACTAGTAAGATAACTAAATGAGTACAAGGTGTATATATGTATATGTAAGCAGGTGTCATAGTGATGAAGGCATGCTATAAGGTCTGCATCGACAGTAATATGTATAGTCATGATACAACATAGTGAAAAGCCTTATAGCAAGGATATAGCAAACATATGTATATGAGCTCGACAATAACCGCATGGAACTGCCCATGCCTAATAATACTACAATGTTATAATAAGATACTATATGAAGCATCACAACCTGCCGTAGTAAAATGAAATCCGTGTATAATACCTTATTTTAACGTTCAAACAGGTGTGTCTGTTCACAGTCGTTCCCATCATATGTAACTTGTTAACAAGCCAAGATAGTAAGTTTTTCTAGAAAATCATATAACAAATTTATGGCAAAGTTTATTCATGTTTTTCAGAACTAAGCAAACATACTTTTGTAAGTGAAAAATACGATATGTATTTCAGGTTTCCAGAAAATCATATTGAAATTAATTTGAGTTTTATGATACCATATTTAATAGTGACTAACACATAATACCAAATGTGAATTCCAAGCTACACGATTAGTCCATAAAACATACACTATGCCTTACTGTAATTTGAGTTTGATTAATCCAAGTTTCATGCACACAAATATTCCTCAATAAAACCATAGTGCCATTTCTTGAACATAATCACATTCGCAGGGGCCAAGGGGTGGTTTCAGAAATCATAGAATATATTCTAGGCAAGAAGTCAATACTAATTATTTACATGAAATCAATTAACAATTCAAATCACTCAACAATAACCACAAACAACCAACACGCCACACAAAAATCAACTATTATATCCCTAGTTAAAATTTGAGGTTAAACTACTTGAACTAAAATGAATCGTGAGTCTAATAACTCACCTGCGGCAGCGAAGTGGTGACTGAAAGGAAAGAGGCAGGCAACAACAAGAAGGCTAAGCATTTCTAGCCATTTCGGGTGTCACGGCAACCAAGGCAACACGCGGCTTCAGCCCTGATGTTGATGGCTTGGGGATCTGCGGATGTGAATACCGATTGCGACAATGAACGGAGGTATGAAGATGATGGAGGTTGATTTGAGCGCGATGGCGATTAGGGTTCGGGGAGAAAGCAATTCGATTTGGGGTTAAAAGCAATTATCGACTGAAATAAAAAGGGAAGGAAGAATCGGTGGTTTGGTCATTCAAGTGGAAAAAGAAGCTTCGATTTTTTATTTGGCTTCGACCATGGATTTTTAGAAACGAAGAAATGATTTATTTATTTTCTTCTTGTTGAAGATACTAGAAATGCGTTGATTTATAAAATAAGGGAAAAGATTATAAGTATTAAGTCTGATTATATATTATAGGGAGGGCGACGTATTTTAGACAGTAGGTCTGCGTATATTGAACCGAGGTAGGTAACATCTATTTTGATTAAATTTTAAATTCTATCGTAGACCTTTGTTAAACGCTCAATATTTGAACCGTCAACATAAACTGCAAATGAGACGAAAATTATACGTACCTCTTCATTTTTGCGTTCTGATCCCAATAAAATTAATTTGATTGAAATCCGACTTCGTCTATATACAATGTTGTTTTATTTTTAAATCGTTTATCGGTTCACTGATTTTTTCTGTTTGTCCAATAACAATTCCATTTCATTCCAAATTTAGAACGTTAAATTTCAAATTTTTATATCAATTTTCATATATTTTAACAAATAAAACCTTTAATTCATTTTAATGTTAATAACGTTTATTCAACCACTTATATTTTTCAATCGAATTTTAAATACCTAACTCAAATATCTAATCAGATTCAATTCGAATATTCAACATTAAACATTTGATTCGCAACCAATCATTCAGAATTAAATATTGAATTCAATCCATCACAAACAATATATTTGATTTTTAATTTCTAAATCAAGTATCAATAAAATAATTGATTATTCATAGTTAAATCTTTAATTAATTTCATATTCCAGTTGTCGAGATTTCTGTGACGTTAAAGTATTGTAAACTATTAATATTGGAATTTTCAAATTGCGAATGTCTAAAAGTGGATGGAATGTACATCACTGCAGAAAACCAAGAGACAGACATGCTTGAACTCTTTTTTCCATCGTTGATTTATTTCTATGGGTACATCTCGTTGATTTATTTCTATGGGTACATATTAGCGTACTGACCTTTTGGCACAAACGGAGCTAAACCCTTTAGGGGAATATTGAGCTTTTATATATAATAATAACAAATACTTAAGTAACTGAATATATTAACCAGTCCATGCACATAACTTAAACTAATCCATGACATCTACATCTTACTTATAAAAATCTCACATAACTAAACATATAGCAGTGGTGTATATATACAGATGACAGACAACTCATTAACTAATCATAGAATATATAATTTAACTTCTATAATATGTATTAAAAATATCAATTGATGATGTCTTTGAATCCACGCTGAAGCAGTGAATTCCCTCCTTTAAGTTTCTCATGCTCTGTTAGGTTGTTGACATGTAATCATCTACCTTTTACTATCAAATAATATTTGGTTTAATTTGAATTGATCTGAGACGTAGCAACTAATTTATAGATGTATTTTGGCCAATAAATAGAGAAATGGATACCAAAATTAAAGAAAAATAAGTTTAAAGATCTTTTATCTACAGTTCCATAAAAGAGAAAAATATGTAGATCTGAATTACCTATTCTCACTTAATATTAATTATGCATTTCCAAGCCCATTACCTATGTTTTAGCCAATTCTAATCCTACCAAAAAGCAAAATTTTGCAGCTTCAATGATGGGCATAAACTCATTTAAGTCTAAGCCAAAATGTTATGTAATTAAATCGAGTATAATCGCTTATCGATATCATAAATCATTCGATGTATTTATAACTATTATAGACATATATAACATTATTTATTTCTCGAATAGTATTCAAATTTAATAATGAAAATTTTGTAAATATTAATTAATTTACACCAATTATAAAACAAACTAAATTGCGTGGTCTTAAGTGAATTCACGTTTTCAGTTGAGTGACTCTTGGGTGTAAATTTGGTCAACAATTAAAATCAAACTATTCGATTGTTAATGTTCGCACATCACTTAGCAGGTGGTGTGACATTATAACCAAATTTATCGCTTATATATTTTTGGTAAAATCTCATTTTAGTTCAATAATCCAACCGTGACAATTATTTATATCAATTCTCTTTGTTTAAATTATATTACTTTGGACTAACGAATTTTGATAATGGCCAAAATTCGAATATCTTATGTATTGAACTCTACGGTCTTAGTACAAAATCTTTGGTTCAATATCAACAATTATTATTAACTGGAATGCTTTGACTAGAGACTTTGAATTTAGGTTGACTGGAGATGACTTTGATACTAACCTTATGTACAACTAAGAAGATGAATCCACTTTTGAATAGTGCTTCAATTTCTACACTTTCACTCAACCCAACAATAGTCACTTGATGAGCGTCATGACGTGATTTGACTATAGTCGAAGTGGAGCTTTCATATTGAAGATCCATAGTATTTCCAAGTCGAGAGAACTGCGCAGATCAGTCAAATTGATATTTTTCCAGTTTCACCTTAATGGACAAAAAATTATCGAGTAGATTATTTCATATTTATCAACAACTATTAGTACATAACCCCTAAGTATACCCCAACGATCATGAGTAATACATTGTCCAACATTCGGGGAGCATTACATACTCTAGTGACCTAGTCATGAGTAATACACTTCCACTCTATTAAATATACTTTTAATTAAGTGAATATTACGCTTGGATCCTTAAAATCAAACTTAATACAAAAAAGTTTATTCTAAAAAAAGTTTGTAAATTAGGTCCTTAGAAATTAATTGTTAAATAATTAAATTGTGGAAATTTTCGCAGCTTTCTTGGTGAAAAATTGCAGAAATTCTGCAAATTTTCATTAAATAATTACAAAAAATCGTAACTTTTGGGATATAATTACATAAATATATTCAGTTATTCACTAAATAATTGCATAAATTTGTGCAATTATTAGTTAACATAATTTTAGGGACCTAACTCACAGACTTTTTTCGGTAATGGTATTTTGACTATTTTAAAATTTAATAGGGACTTTAGCCAAACTTTCACTTTAATTAACTAAACTAATATAACATGTATTATGTAAAATATATTATTTTGAACAAATTTGAGAAGGCCAAACTTAACAAATTTTTTGGTCAAAAGTATGGAAAATTTGGTTTTTGGCCAAAAGGACACATTTTAGTGTAAAGTGGAAATGACAGTGGGTCCCCTGAGTTTCACATTTGCACTAAAATGTGGACTTTTGACCAAAAACCAAACTTTACATACTTTTGGCCAAAGAATTGGTTAATTTTGTCCTTTAAAGAAAATGCTCATTATCTAATTATCTAGGGCATGCACTTTTTGTTATTGTAAAACCCATTTGCATTTGTTTCAATTCCGAAATTTCATTTATCCCTTTCAATTGGCTTCTTGTAAATCTTTACGACAGTACCTTAGGATCGATCGTA
The DNA here is from genome assembly GCA_030737875.1 of Allium sativum. Lineage (NCBI taxonomy): Eukaryota > Viridiplantae > Streptophyta > Magnoliopsida > Asparagales > Amaryllidaceae > Allium > Allium sativum. Next base: position 92,219,217 of record CM060916.1, on the reverse strand, counting down.
TATTAATACTGCTAGTTAAACTCTGAATCAACTCTCTCCAGTGGCTTCGATTTGCCTATTCGGTGTTTAATTGCTTCAGGCTTCTCCGAACCCTTTGCTTTAAAAAACAGAAAGAAGAATTCGACAATTTCCAGGGTTGGATTGGTTGAATTCTAATGGCAGCCCTCTATATCCCCGTTCAGGCGTCAGAAGAAGAAGTAAAAGTTGGTCTGGATTCATTGCCAAGAGACGCTTCAGATATTCTGGACATTCTCAAAGCGGAACAAGCGCCTCTAGATCTCTGGCTCATCATCGCTGTATATTCAATTTTGTTTCGTTGATTTGCCTTATATCCGTGCGTTTTTATGTTCAACTTACAATTTTGCTACTGAGATACCTGAAAAGCGCCGTTCATATTATTTTGTAGCGAGAGTACTTTAAGCAAGGAAAACTCGAGCAGTTTCAGCAGATTCTGGAGGAGGGATCTAGCCCAGGTACAATGCAAATCCGGTTCAGTTTACTGTGTTTAGGTTCACCGATTGTTTCATGCCACCTCGATTTAAATGCTGTATATTGTTTGCAGAAATTGATGAATATTATGCTGATGTTAAATACGAGCGAATTGCTATCCTAAATGCATTGGGGGCATATCATACGTATTTGGGGAAGATTGAAGCAAGGCAAAAGTTAAAAGAGGAGCATTTTAAATCAGCAACTGGATATTACAACAGGTCATCTAAGATAGATGTGCTTGAACCGTCTACATGGATTGGAAAAGGTAACAATAATTTAGTTCTGGCTGTTCGTCTTGTTCATGTATATGGAACGTTTATGTTTTCCTTTTTCCTTGTTGCGTGTGTTGTATCATGATGAAAATTTTGTTTTGAAATTGAACAATTTGTTTTATGGGTATGTAGGTCAACTTTTTGTTGCTAAAGGCGATCTTCAACAAGCTTCTGGTTTCTTTAAAATAGTATTGGATGCCGATCCTAATAATGTTCCTGCTCTACTCGGGCAGGTACTGCGATTCCTATTGTTGGCTTCTTCTATTAAATACATCACCTGTCCCTTTTCATTCCTTGAATGCCTACTTGTTATCCTATTTATTGCATAGCTTTAAAAAAAGGGGGGGGGGGTTATTATTATCTATACCTACTCACTCCACTCTCTCTCTCTCTCTCAGTGAAATTTTGTACCTTATATGACTTTGTGTACCTAGGACGAAGTATGTTGGATTTTATAACAAACACTGTAAGCCTGTAACAGTAATATTATCTGCAGGATAAACGACGATTCGAAAAGACCCAGTCTGAGTACTGAAATTTGAGCGTAACAGATATGTAGGTAGATGAGATTTAAAAAGTTAATGAGTATTTTTTTTCTTCCCTTGAATTCGAATACTTGATCGAAGTTCATGAAAAGAGTCGAATATATCAGGTAAGAAAACAATAATACGTGGGATCGTTATTTTCCAACGTTGACTTCAAAATTGTTGAAATTTACGAGTTAATTCCTGATTAAAATCGAATCTCTCCCCTAAAGATTCAATTTCCATTCCGATTCAAATATAGTCAAGATCGCAATTTGAATATGCATTCAACTTGTACGTACCCATTAAATATACTTATGTGGATTCACAATGCTAATTACAATGTCTTCAAAACAAAAACAAAAATGGAAGGAGAGAGAAAATTGAGTTCTATATGCAATAGTAGAAGTTCAAACATCAGATCAATTTGATATCGTGTGCTGACCTTAAAATGCGGATCTACGGTTTACAATTTGATTAGTTTCGATTTGGAGTTTGAAATTTACAATTTACGATTTAAATTTCGATGTGCCTTATCTAGTTTTGCATGGATCTTTTTTTTTTGTTCTTATCCAACTTATGCTTCCAAAGGGTACTAGTTTTATATACTTGCATTATTAACATATCTCCAACATATTGTGAACCATCATCATGTAAATTTATGGTTTGAATCAAGAATTTCCACAAGCGCCTTACGTTTGCTTTTTTGATTTTGGAGACTGCAAAGTGTGAACACATGAGGTTATCTAATATATGTGCAGGTTGCAATGTGCGATCTTTGCTTTTCTGAATTTTATGCGCGAGTCCATGACTGGAGACATTTACTTATTTATTGGCGCTTTATTTAAGAAGCGTGGGATCTCACTCGCACACTTGTTGACAAGTATTTAAACACATGTGCTTGTTCTACAAACGACCATTCTTTTCGGAATAGCGTCTGCATTAATCACAGAGACAATTACGGATCTATAATCATATTCGTAATATTTTCATAATAATACGACTCCTGACCAACTGTTGGAGATTAATTTGTTCAAAACTAACAGTTCCAAAATATTGTGGCAGCTGTCGGAGATGCCATTATGATCACTATGCCTATTTCTGTTTTAAAATTTCAAAGCTACTGATATGCACCAAATCATTTACAAACTTCACAGGCTTGTATTGAGTTTAATCACGGAGAATCACAAGAGCAACATAATAAAGCTTCGGACTTCTATAAGAATTCACTGAAACTATATAAGGTCTTCTCACCCTCTCAGTCCTTTTTTCTTCTGTTTGCGAATCCTTAATCAATACTCAGAATTCGGATTATCTTGTTTATCAACCTCATTAACTTGTATATCTCTTAATTAGAGAGCTTTACAAGTGCACCCTACTTCTCCAGGAGGTGTTCGACTAGGTATTGCTCTCTGTTACTACAGACTAGGGCAACATGCAAAAGCACGACAGGCCTTTGAGCGAGTTTTGCAGGCAAGTCCACTTTTGTACTCTCATTTGGACATGCTTGCAGCTTGTTACCTGCCCTTCACATCCTTATAGTATTTTTTAACTCTCCTGTCTGATATACTCATATGCTTAATAATTAGTTGGACCCTGAAAACATTGAGGCTCTTGTCGTTCTTGGAATCATGGATTTGCATGCAAATGAAGGTAACATTAGATATGGGTAAAAACATTATCAGTTGCTGTATGCACAGCATTTTCTAAGTCTGAAACACAGTAGTCATTATTCTGGTTTGTCTTTTTGGAAATTTCTTCATACGAGACAGTCATGTTTTTTGTTTTTTATTTTTGATTTTGTAGCCGGTGGAATTCGAAAAGGAATGGAGAAAATGCGCAGGGCTTTCGAAATATATCCCTATTGTTCAGTGGCACTTAATCATTTAGCGAACCACTTTTTCTTTACTGGGCAACATTTTTTGGTTGAACAGTTAACTGATACTGCTCTTGTGGCAAGCAACCATGGGTTGACAAAAGCTCATTCATACTACAACCTGGCAAGATCCTATCACAGTAAGGTAAAAGAACCAGTTTTAAACATAATATCCTACTATTGTTTTATCATTTTATGATCTTAGATGTCGATCTGTTATTCATGTTGGTAATTCATAACTTATGATATTGGATATATGATTCATTTACTTCTGCGGTATTTTATATTGCATTTTTAGTTTGTGTTCATTGGTTTACATGAAATTCTATGATGTGTGCAGGGTGATTTTGAGAAGGCTGTCCATTATTACAAGTTATCTGTCAGTGAAATCAATAAGCCAAAAGATTTTGTGTTGCCATATTATGGTACGTGACAATAATACTTTAGTTCAGCTTTATGACAACTTTTTGTTATTTACTTCTGTTTTTAGCTCAAGAACATGTTATTATTATAGACTAATGATTGAGGTATTACATGGATAACCAACTCCTGAATTTTATCTCTTTAATAATTAACAGGTAAAAAGTTTTAACATCTATTGGATTATGGTTGATTAATTTATGGTTGATTAATTGGATATGGTAGTGATTTGTGACTAAGGCTGTAAACAAATACTTTCAGATACAGGTAGTGTCATATTTGCATCGGCATAACCTCAAATATCGGATATCCGCTGCCATGGATACGGACGGATATCGGATAATTATCCTATCCACTGAAGATCAATGAATCAAGAAACATAGATTGAAATTTTGGGTTCAATATGAATTTTTTGGAGTACCATAGTTATAAAATATACAAAATCAATAAGTATAATGATAATAAATAGTTCTGAGCAATTAATATGCGTTATATGCATGAAATATGGACAATTAACTTAGTAAAACAGTAAATTTATTCATTTATTGTGTTAAAATACATATAAAATAGCATACAATTTTGACAAAAACCGAATGGATAATTTTCGGATGCGAATGTCTTCATATCCGCATCCGTTTTTTTGGATGTCAGATATTTATACGTGTTTCGGATACGGATGCGGATGGATTTCAAATATTTTGGATATCCATTGACTGCCATATGTGTGAATATCATGTGCTTAAGTTGGGCGAGGAATCTTAGGAATTAACGTTCTAAAGCCAAATGAGTAATTAAAAAGAAATTTACTTTGTGTTGTGATTTGTGATAGATGCCACTCAAGAAAGTTTTTTCTTTATGTAGAAATTATAAAATTGGGATATGATAATATGTGCCTGTTGGAGAATCGTTAATGTTTATAACAAGGCGACAAAGCGCATCACAATAAAAAGGAAGATTATGCAACAGTGAAATACAAATAAGCCCCTACAAAATTATCCTTTCAATTGACATTTGTTAATTGCATTCAGCAGGGGCAAAGAATTAAATGAGTAATCTTAGCATGCACCCTACATGCGATCATTAATATTTTCCTACACTAAAAATCATGTTATACCATTATCACATAATAATCCTATCATGATGATCGAGGCAGAAGTCATGTTTGTTTCAACTTGGGTTATTTATTTGGTTATTTTTATTAATTCCTTTTCTTTTCAAAACGAGTCCTATAATGACTTAAGTAATGTAAAAAGGCTCAAATAGCAGTAGAACAAATAAGGGGTTCATATTGACTCTAATGATGATTTGGATAATGGAAATTGGACAAAGGTTGAAGCTGTAAACTTTTGGTCAGTGGTAGAACACCATAAGAATTTGTATTAAAGGGCACAATTGGTGAAGGGTAGGGTAGTACCAAAATTCAGTTCTCCATGTCAAAAAAAAAATGTAAAATATTGCTGGTCTCGTTGAAATGCAGTATCAATTATCTGAAATTCAAGACTTGGCCTGACCCAAGGAGAACTAAAAATATTCAATTCTCCATGTCCATTTTGGTGGCCAATGATAACTACCAAAAAATATTTCTTATCAAGCGGCATAAATGATCATGGAAAGTGCGGAACAATATTATATTTGTTAGATTAAACATAATAGCCAGGTGATCTTTCCTTAAACACACAGGGATTTACCTTTAGGAATCCTCTCGATTGTATATTGCCATATTAAATAACTGCTTAGAATTTTGCACCTAAAAGTTTTGTTGTCTTAGTGATTTCCATATCATTCTTTTTTAATTAGTTACAACTTGTTCTGATTCAGGCTTGGGACAGGTCCAGCTAATGTTGGGAGATTTGAGAAGTTCATTATCCAGCTTTGAGAAGGTCTTGGAAGTTCATCCTGAAAATTGTGAGAGTATGAAGGTAAGTGGGATTTCGTGTAGTTTTAAGTCTGATGTATTTAACGTGCAATCCCTAGTTCCTTCTTTCTTTCCCTTTTTTTTGTTTGCATAATTTGAATTAGCAGTTACTATATTTCCTCTTTTGTTGAAGGCTGTTGGACACATTTATGTTCAGCTTGGTCGGAATGACAAGACTCAGATTGACAAGGCTGTAGAAATTTTCCGCAAAGCCGCACGAGTTGACCCAAGAGATCCTCTGGTAGTATCATTATGTTCTAAATAATTATATTTATTTTGACCATGAGATCTTAGAACTTTACTGTCCACCGGCATATTTATTTGTTGATTAGTTTAAGCACGAGCGAGAAGATATTTCTTCCCCTCGCAGTAACTATCTTCACTAGCCTTCCCTTTCATATTCCTTTCTGCGTGATATCGATTATATTGATACACTGATAGAATTAATGAGAAGTGAAAACTTAGCTAGTTGTTACTTTGTAAGCTTCACAGCTATCAAGGATTCTTTTTGCTACTGATGCAGATGTTATATCTATAGGACTCTGAACTGTTGGAGACATGCCTGTACTTTTAGAATCTTTATAACATGATGATGTCCGAAATATGGTTCCTAAAAGCTTGGGCATATCTCATATAGTTCGGAGTTCTAAAGATATTACATCTGCATCGCTAGCAAAAAATATTGTTGATAGCTTCACAAGCTAACAACCGATTTCTTTCCACCAATACAATCAGTATATCAATATATAATCCGCATCACGCATAAAAGGAAATTGAAAAAGATGGCAAGTGAAGATAGATCCTGCAAGGAGAAGAAATACATCGTTGGCTATTGATTCCTGTAATAATACAGAATTCAATACGGGCGATATAATACCCTAGCATTTACCTTTTTTTTAGTGGTTAGCTACGTACGTCCTTTTGTCTCCTAAATTGCAACATGCATTTTGCACAAGCACAGATATTCAACCTAATTATTGTAGTTGGGGATGTTTCCTTTTTATCTTCTATTTTTTTTTTTTTTTTTTTGACACCATAGAAACCCTGTGTTTTGCTTAGACAATTTTTCTGCAGGCATTCATGGAACTGGGTGGGCTGCTGATATCATCTGATGCTGTAGCTGCTTTAGATGCACTCAAAACTGTATGAATCTTACACTTTATTAATAGTTGGGTTGGAATCATAATCTTTTTGTCCAACCTCGAACTACCCAAAATACCCCTACATATATTTAGCTTTATATATTACTTAAAAATATCATCTAAAAATTAAATATTTTTATGAATTAAAACTGCATTTCTACACATTAACAAATCTTAATATCATTTAAACACAAGACCTAATAAATAGACATTCGTTACGTCTTAGTTATTTACCAATTAACAACACAAATAAAAGTTAAAACTGATCAAAATTTAGATATTGCAACTTAGAAATAAAAATTCAAACTAATTACACATGATTTCAACGTAAAAACATAACTAAATACGTGTGTAAATCATTTTCTCTTGAATGTGTTAAACATATACATTTTCTAAACACATAATTCATGTGCAAAGCATGTATCATGGTCACGCGTGAAGTGCGTGCTCTAACGCTTGTTATAACGCATTAACTTTTAGATCAACCAGTAAATATAGCGACTATATAGGGATTGTTGCTACTTGCAGTAATTAGAAATTATTTTGATTTGTTTTGAAAATCACGATATCTTGTTTTGATTTTATAAAAATACACTCACTGCATTAGGATTTAGAATTGCTGTTTTTCTGTAGTGTGTTATATAAAGCGAATAGTTTGTTCAGTTTCCCCTATGCTTGGTGGAACCTTCAGTTATTTGCTTTTGTAGTTTCTCTTATGATCCATTTGGCTAGTTTAATCTCCTATGACTCAGAGTGGAATATTCATTACAGTAGTTTTATTCTCTTATCATGTATGAATGCCAATTCAGCTTATTATTATTATTATTGTTGTTGTTGTTGTTATTTTTTTATTTCTTATTATTGCTTCTACGTTTCCTTTGATAACTTGTGTTCCTTTTTTCCTTATCAGGCTCATAATATCCTCAAGAAAGAGGGTGAAGATGTACCTGTTGAATTATTAAATAATATAGGAGTTCTCCACTTTGAAAAGGAAGAATTTGAGGTTTGCAACGATAACATAATACACACACGCACACACACAAGTCTACCGTAAAATTCAAGATCAGCAATTTCTTATCGTGTTAAGGTGCGTATGTGCATCATTTTTTTGTTTACTTCTAATTTCAGCTTGCTGAACAAACATTTAAAGACGCCTTGGGAGAAGGAATTTGGTCTTCTTTCTTGATTGGGAGATCAAATGGTTCAGCTATTGATTGCAGTGCTTTCTCTCTTCAATACAATGATTACAGTTTTTTCGTTCAGCTGGAAGAAGGTGGTACATCATTGAGTCTACCTGAGGATAAAGTAACCGTTTTATTTAACTATGCCAGATTGCTTGAACAACGACATGAAACTGAGAAAGCAAGCACTATGTATAGATTCATCTTGTTCAAGGTTCCTTTTTCTCTCTCTACCTTCTGTTTATCTTTCATTTTGACATACAGCGTAGTTTTAAACCATTTTGATGAATGATAACTTTATCTGAACTGCATTGCTAATTTCTATGCTTTAAGAGACTTCGGATTATTCTTTTGAACGGTGTTCTTTTAAGCGAAATGCGAGGTTAGACAACAACCTTATCGTTAGCTTAATGAGATTAAGCATCACTTAGCTTAATGAATCTAAACATCATTTAACTTAGTGTTTAAGCATTGCTTAAATGCTAGTTAAATGCTTAAACATTAGTTTAGTGACACTTTATTTCTCAAGTACAAATAGTAAGTCATAAACATGTGTCCAAGCTTTATCCATTCTCTTAAGAGTCTAGCTTTCATTTTTCAATCTCACTGGTCAATGGGTTGTTGGTTAGATCGGGTTGCTTTATATGTTGACAACTACTGGATGCACTTGGAGTAATGTACTATAAGGCAAGAACGTTGAAATTGATCTGTACTGCTATTGTTTTCATAGAAGCGTGCAAAAGTTGAGGCTGAACTACCATTTACAAATAGAAATGTATTTCCTATTTCTGTTGAACATATATCCTTATCTAGGATGTACTCTGTTTAATGTTGATTTTCCTTGGATACTGCCGTATTGTGAAATTTGTAAAATGTTACTTTTTTTTAGTTTGGAAATCAAAATTAAATAGAAAATCCTTCCTTGGATATACTGGCTATTACCTTAAAACATTGATGCTATGACTAGATCACACTTACTCTGAATTCTGATCTCATAAGATGCAGATAAACCGATTATTATCTTGAAAGTTGAATGCCATTGATATAATCACATCATTTTATTTATTACTGCAATTCTTAATCCTTGATTTTCCTCTGATCGTCACAATATCCAATGATTAAATCGAGCTGCCATACAGTACCCAGAATATACTGATGCGTATTTGCGGCTTGCTGCGATTGCTAAAGCACGAAATGATATCCAGTCAAGCATTGCATTGGTATGTGATTTACTGTACATTGTGTTATATTGCCATTCTGATAAACACCATGACATATTATTTTACCTTTTGGCAGATAGGTGATGCTTTGAAAATAGATAACAAATGCCCTAATGCTCTCTCCATGCTTGGCACCTTGGAACTAAAGAACGATGACTGGGTCAAGGCAAAAGATACATTCCGTGCTGCTAATGATGCTACTGATGGGAAAGATTCATATTCTACTCTTGCCTTGGTATACTTTTGTTTGTTGAGTACATAAACCGTTGTAAATTCTCTATACAGATGGCTCGGGTTTTTATTTCCTTTGTCCTATAGGGTAATTGGAACTACTTTGCAGCACTTCGGTCTGAGAAACGTGGTGCAAAATTAGAGGCCACACATCTTGAGAAGGCAAAGGATCACTATACTAAAGTATGTTCGTCAATCTTTAATCATTGGACTCCTAATATATTCAAAGATGTCTTCCTTAACAGAACAGTTTTACTTTTTCACCACAACCACAGAGGAGGTTGACTGCATACTTACGTACTACGTTCCTGCACTGCAACTTCATATCCTGAAATTTCCTTTTTAAATTTTATTTTCAGGAGAAAGATCGTTTTCTTGTGTTTGATATCTCCTTAAGGTAGTTTCCACAAGTAGAGATATTTTTACTCTCCTCTAATGATAATATGTTACTACCCGCCATTTTAAACGATTCATATCGACAATAAACCACACATGTACACCTATCGAATCATAAGCTAAGTGAGTAATACAAAGACAAGCATTACGGCACGTGCTTTGCACTTGAGTTTGTTTTCCAAATCTTATAACCCATTCAAAATTATTTTGCATGTATATTTTGGTGTTAAAATCATGTGTTTTTCTAAAAATAAAATAAATTGTAATATCTTAGATTTTTAAGTGTGAATCTTCATTTGTATTATTCATTAATGAAAAATGAATTTCTATATAAAGATTAGATTCTATTTTAAGCGATATTAAGACTTGTTAATATTTGTAGATGGATGTTTTGAATTTGCAAACAAATTTTGTGTAAAATCCTATTTTTAAGCGATATTATGATATAATAATATTTGTAGACTTAGCATGTTGAATTAGTAAGTGAGATCTATTTATAAGTTCCTATATTTTAGTAATAATAAGTTTACAATTAAGGGCTTTTTTGGTAGTTTAGGTTTACACCAAAAAAGTGTGACATCAAAGGTATTACAACTATTATTAAAGATATGTGTCCACTAGAAGTAGCTAGCCATAATGGCCAGACAGAGGCTTCTTTTTAGTCATTTTAATTTTAAAATAAGTGTCAATGTTATCCATGATCGTTCACTTACTTCATTTCAATAAATGTTCGCTAATTCAACCATTTCATTTTGAAACATTCTCCACGTACATATTTGTTAAAATTGTTCGAGTATTGACAAAGAGTGTGCCAATATCCAGCCTTGGTCTTTTAACAACCAATTATCATTTTATATTTCAGTAAATATCGTATTTTATATTATAAATTAGTTCAGTTCAAATTTTGATTCCGTATTGTCACATTCCATATTAGTTCAATATTGATCCAAATTTCAATTTCATATTTTTGTAAAACAAAGCAGCTCATTATCAGGTTCAACTTTAATTTCAAACTTTCATGTCGTAAATATCATTATTCAAATGTAATCTTTTACATTCAAAACAATTTGGAGTGATTTGTATTTAGTAAAATGGTTTTATATATAAAATTAGTTGAATTTAAGAATAATTTAAAATCTAAAAATAGTTTTAATTGAAAATAGTATGAATTTAGTTATAGTTTAAAAATTTAGGAAATAGTTGAAATCAATAATATTACATGGAAATGGTTCAGATTCTTTTAAACCGTTTCAACCCAATTCTGAATTTCAATTTTCATCTTAAACCCTTCCAAATCTCATATTCCAATTCAAAACAAATTGTAGATCATTTCAAGATTTCAAGCTTTAACTTAAAATCAATTCAAATTGAAATTTCCAATTCATAATCAACTTCGCTTTAAATGGTTTCAATCCTGATTTCCAATGTAAACATATTACATTAAATTGTTTCAAAACCACTGTTATTATGACGCTCGACTAGTCGTGACTAGTCGATTAGTCAACATTGGAGCATCGACTGGAGAGTTGATTTGCCATTAGTCAAGCTTAAACCCTAAATCACAAAATCGAAGCCCCATGAAGTCGAAGTCGAAATCACGAAATTGAAGCCCTAAATCACGAAGTCGACCCCAAAACACGAAATTGAAGTCCAGTACGAAGTCGAACCATGACAATGAAAAAGACTGCAATATAAAGACTACAATTATTTATATTTATAATACAAAGTGGTAGACTTGCAAGTATCTATATTATAAACAAACATAATACACTGCAAGTCAAATACGAAGTGATACATAAATGTTTATTAATTGCAATTATCTATTAATACACTGCAAAGATGCATATATTTATTTATATAATGCAATTGTGTATTAATATATATATGTACATATTTATTTATCGACTAGTCTATGACTAGTCCTACTAATCGACTAGTTGGACCTCTATCGACTCGACTCGACTTGCCGCCATAATAACTTTGTTCAAAACTTAAATTTCAATTCAACTTTTATATATTAAATCAATTTAAAAAAAAATTCAAATCTAAAATTCAAATTTTCAGATTTAGCACTTGGAATAATTCAATTTTGATAAATTCAAATTAAATCTTAATTTCAACTTTTACTATTTAAAACAAATAATTTCAAATAAAATTCATTAATCAATTTCATTTAATGGATTCAAATTTATAAATCTAGAAATATTTCATATGACCAAATTCGGTGTTCATAATTTAATTTTCTACACCGTAGATAAGTGATCATTTAAATCTGAATTACATGAGTATATATCATTTCAACTCATATCATATTTCTCAGTTTGAGTTTTCGGTGTCCAAAAGATGTACATAACAACTTGTACAATTTCGGAAATAAAATCATTCAATCAAAAAATCACGACAAACAATAATCATAAACGTGCAACAAATTCAAATCGACCAATAAATCACAACAGTCACTAGTTATTCAATGTCGGTGTTTTAACTAGTAATCCAGTTTCAATGATAATTTAAACGTTGATTCGATTATATGTCAATTTAATGTTCTTCAATTAAAACACATATTTAGATGCCGAACAATCAGTCAAGATAATAAGTCGCATTAACATCAATTATCACATGTCGAGTGTCAGTTAACAATTATTCTCATTTCAATGTCAAATTAACTTTTCAAATAACAGTTAAACAAATCATATATCTAATTTTACTTGCAACAAAAATCTTAGTAATTCATGAGTGATTTTAAGTGCTCGACTTTGACTTTAAGTCCAATTAAAATCCAATGAACAAGAAATTTTCGACTGTCTATAATCTCAATCAAACACGTTTCATGTTGCTCAGAGTTTCGATACAAGTCCAATGGAAGAACCCACACGTCATTCAAATCTTGTATGTAAAAGTTATCGACATTAAAAGATTTGAGTTTAAATTAGTATAAAATTATAACTATACAAGCACGAACCACTTCTACAATGCCGCTTCGACAATATATTTCATTCTCTCCCTCTTAATCTCTGAATCTCGAATCCAACTTCTCGTGAAAACCGTGCCTTTCATCTTCAATCACCTCCTCTCGAGCTGTTCCAGCGAGCTTCAAGTCTAAGGTCGACCTCGTTGCCCCTCCCTATTCCACCTCCGACTATCGGGTTACCCTCGATTGATCCTCCACTGTTCAAAATCTAATGGAAGCAAATTGGAACGGGACCGGTTATGGTGAAGCAGGCAGGTGACAACTATTCAGTAGGAGGTGAAGTTTGGAGAAGGAGCCGTCAGGACGAGGTAAGTGGAGGTGGCCGTGGTTGTGAGCGGCGATGAGTTGATGAATAATAATTCAAACAATTTTTTTTTTGATTTGCGTGGATTTAAATATAAAAGAAGAAGAGTGTGAACTGTTGTGGCGTGGAACTGTGGTTGCAAGGAGCTCCGATGAAGTTACGTTGGCAAGCTGAGAGGGTGAAGGAGCAGTTAGTTTCAAAAGTTTTTTTATATATGATGATATATGAAGGTCCTGTAATAGAAGAAGAAAAGTGGAGTAGTTTGTACAGTGAAAGATGAAACGATAAAAGTGTTGTGGTATAATTCAAATATAAGATGAAGCAACAGTTACAAAATTGGACGTGTACGAGTTTCTCGTATCCCAGAATATTAGCATATACTAGGTTGATACTTCACCCATATATATACCACACGTTGCTATATTAGATACGACATACGGGTAAGCCTAATTATCGGGTACATCGTAAATCATCAAACGGTTCTACATCATATGTCGAAAGTCCGAGCACACTAAATAAAATCGCTTTATGCTCAGTGCGTCGATGCTAATGTGATATCACATCGAAAACTTATATTTTATTGTTTGTGTAAAATTTCATTGTTTTCGTTATATACATTAACGTTAATCGTTAACCAGTTATATACATCGATTTAAACAGAGCCGCCAAAATTGAAATTCGATGAATGAGTGTGGACATTTTAATTATATTTTTTTCTAGAATAATTTCAAGTAAAATATTTATATTTCCAAAATCGATATTTTACCATTATATTATCACTGAATTCACGTCAACATTTCAAAATCGAGTAAATTTCCGTTTTACGATCGATTTAGTCTCTTTTATTCAAACTAAACTTATGCATCCTACGTTTTAAATTCGAAGTTTAAATTCTTAATTTCTCTTTGATTTCAAAAAAATCAAATTTTGTTATTTTTAAACGGTAAATTTATGGGTCGCTATAATCTCGCTCACTTAAAACTTTGAGTCCCGAGAAGGAACGAAACAGGTATCTAACAATTTGATGTATTTTATTAAATAATCAACTTATAATCGTTTAAAATACTCAATTTTACTGCAAATCGAGAGTTATCAACCAAAAGTTTGTAATATTTTAATATTTTTTTCCAAAATATAGCTTAATGTCTTAACTGGTACATTATACATTTCTTTCATTTGAAAATAAACTTCGATGCTGCTATAGTCATCACAAGAATCACTTTCCAGCGGCTAGAGCAAGATCCGTTGATATTTATCTTGTGCTTACGAGTTTGTTATATACGGTGGCCAAACGGATGCCCAATATCTCTAAGTCCTCGACAAACTAGTCAATACCAAGTGAAAATTTTGAACTTTCCATACTATATACAATAATCTTCAAGTCATTTTATTTGTACCATAAAATTTCAAATTAGGAAATTCTTTAAATAAACTTTTTTATATGTGTTAATCCCTAAAAAACCATACACACATTGGGCAGAGGGATACAAGGTGGGTCCTACCAGTGTCGGCCGTACATAACACAACCGCACTAAGCAGGATCCAAATATCAAGCCCAATGCAGGTCAAGTCTATCAGTGCGACCGGGCAATGAGAAGCGCGACTCGACAAAGATGAAGGCTGCACATCAAGAGAACCGCTCAGGCGCTAAAATAAGACAGGTCACCCGCTTTGCACGAGCTAGAGCAACCTCGTAGTATAACCATAAAGCCAAGCGACACCATGCAAAGGCAGCAAGAGGACGAACGTCCTTGGTTCAAGAAGGGCGATCACGCAAGGAACAAAGGAGGATCGATCTCGGCTCCACACTCCGCTCTTACGAAATCTCCAAAGCATCCGCGTCTGCACTTAAAGACCCGCTCAGCTATTCGAGACACTCAGCAAGTCGTCCGCGCATAACACTGAATACGATATAGACAGCTGGCTACAGCTGTCCAATGACATGGTTGTAATTAGCAGAATGAACGACCCACAGCCTGGATAAACAGATTCCAGATCATTTACCAAGAGGAGTTCACCTATAAATACACGATGACTACCTACGTTTAAAAGGGGCTTTTTGGAAAAACCACGAAGTGCTGCTAAATTTCAGACTCAACCACAGATCTGGTCATGGCGTCAAGTACCATTTTAGAGGGAAGGCATCTTCTCTTTCAATCATTCATCCATCCTTCTTCTCCTCAAAATCTATTATTCTCATGTATAATTCTCTAGATCAAAACATATAAACGAGGGTATATTGAGTAGATATACAGATGTATGAGGTCAAAGAATTGATGTACTTTGTAATTCTCATTATAAGACAGGAAATCGCCTTCATAGTGGACGTATGTCTCGTTAACGGCTGAACCACTCTAAATCTCGTCTCTACTTTACTTTTTCTTCCATTTTTACTATTTATTGCTAGCCGGGCATGGTTCCATTTATTTCTTACCGAATTGGTGAAGTACAGTTTAGTACCTTGGATGTTTAGACCATTTTTGGTGTAAACAATATGCGTCACTGAATTTCGTGTTGAGAACTTGTATAAAATTCATAAATCAAAGTTTCAAAATGTTATCTACAATTTAGAAAATTTTAACATCGACATTAAATATGTGTAAAATATTTTAAAAATAATTATTAACATGATTACTTATTTAAAAAGATGACTGATTAAGTTATCAAATCCATTGTTTGAAAATTTTGAACAAAATCCTTTTAAGGGAAAGGGGAAAGCATAATGGCTGTATATATAAATCACTTTGTATACAAAACATTTTCTATTATAAATACTCATTTTATTCTAACCTTGACTTCCTACTGTTTATACAAATAAGAATTAACTTGTAATACAAAAGGAATTATACAAAGTAATATCCTTAAGATATATGTTTTTATTGGGTTTCATAACTATTTGAATTTTTTTAGGTTACAATTTCATTTCATTCTTTAATTCACATTCGTAATTTATTGTAAAGCTTGCACTTTAAATTTTCCTTTTCGGCTAGCATTCAAACCTTATCATTCATTGCGAACACATTATTTAAGTTGTACTATTTAAGTTGTAGTTATGAATTAACAAATTAGTAGATATCTTAATTTGTTAATATTCCATTCAAAATCATCAGCATTCAAATCACGAGTGTTATCACAGTTTAAACAATCATCATTAATAATTCTCTACTACCATTTATGTAAGATTTGTTCAAAGTCAGTTTAAAGCTACCACCGTTTAAGTCCAATCAAAGAATAACCAATCTATTCAATTATTTATTTATTATATGTCATGTTCCCAAAATCCGTATTTATACGGATCATACTTTTAAAATTACTTCATTTCCATAAATTTTAAGTTCCTTTGTATATTCCATAAATAATCAGCTTTTCAATAGCAACTTCATATCTCTTATAAATGGAATTTATATTCCTGTAAATGTTCTACTTTGAATAGAATTAGTGAATTCATATATATATATATATATATATATATATATATATATATATATATTATACACATAAAATTTACGGAAATATGCTTTGTATGAATGTTCTACTTTGTATAAATCAGCTTTTCAATAGCAACTTCATATCTCTTAAAAATGGAATTTTATGTTTCTGTAAATGTTCTACTTTGAATCAAATTAGTGAATTCACACACACACACACACACACACACACACACACATATATATATATAATGTATACACACACTTGGAATGACTTTTAGCTATTTCATAAGATATTATAACTATGAAATGTAATCAATATTATATTCATACTAGGGAATTATTATCATTTTCACAATCATTTCATATTTTAAATTCTTGATAAAACCAATAAATTCAAGAGACCTTTAAACGGTCCTTAAATTTTTATTCCACAATAAATATCTTTTCTTAATATTTTAATAAACTCCTTGATTTATATTCTTCCTTGTGTGAATTTCACACAAAACAAGTTGTTATACTATAATTAGTATCCTTTTTTCCTTAAATTTTTTATAGTCTTCCTATGTTTATAATTTGTATTATATATTTTTGTACAATATAATTTTAACTTTTCAAAATATCTTTTCTTTAATAGAAAACTCTTTCATTTATAAACCGTCATCTTATAGATCATATTTATATAAATTTCTTAGTATAACTTCTTTCAAATTTCATAAATACATGAATACTTTGCAAGCCCTTTATGACCTTGCATATTAAACATTATGAATTGTTTCATGTTCACCTATTAGATATTTCACTTCAATGGTTAATAAAACTAAATGATCTTAATCATTTTTATTAGAACATTCTTAATTCTAAATTTGTAAACTTCTTTCTTAATCCTCAAATATGATTTATACTCGTATTTTTCTTATATATATATACCTTTTATTTAAAGCATAAATGTATCCATGGATTGTTAAGTCAAGCTTGTTTACTTAAGGTTATATTTTAAAGGGTTAAAACTTGTTTCAACAAAACTTACTCATATTTTATGAGGTAAACTACTTATAAATTGATTATACAACGTTTTATGTCAATATACAATTGTTAATGCTAATACACTAGCTGAGCACAACTCATCAAACAATGAATAATAATAATTGAATATTATTATTTTCTAACAAATAATTAGATCCTGAATATCCATATTTAATTATAGAATTTATTCTATTACCCTCTTTAAAAACGATACTCTGTCAGTTTACCCTATTTAAGAATTTGGAAACCCCTATCGATTCCTTGACGTTCCATGTACGGACCAGAATTCATAAATACTCAACTGAACAAATTAGCACAATTTATTTTTTTATAATTCAAACAAGTGCACGCTTTCGTATATATATGTATACCAAAAAAAAAAAATCGTTTGGCCACCGTAAATACTAACAAGTGCACGCTTTCGTTTATATGTGTATACAAAAAAAACTCGTAATATGGCATTCTATTATCCTGTCTCTTAATGAGTTAACCCAGCATGATTTAGTGTTCTCTCAACCAAAGCTCTGATACCAGCTTCAACGACTCGTCATTTTGAATGATTCAGATCATCGATAAACAATACATTTCTGATCGATACCGTTAAAAAAGACGATTTGTTAATGTGAATTTAAATATAAGAATAAAAAAGATAAGAAAAAACATTGCACAGAATCTCACAGTGGAAGAATAAAATATAGTAGTCACATAAATAAATCATAAAGCTATTTACAGTATACATTGTATTACAATACCAGAGTCAACAATCAACAGACATACCAAGTAATACAACGAAATAATACTAGTAAATACCAATTATCAATCTTTATCTCCTTCACAACAATGTCTTCAAATAACTGAAAACAACTCAAGCTGACTCGAGCATAATGAAAAATAATATACTCGAGTCAAGACTAAAATTTCTCATGTTAGTAAAATCGTAAACATGAAATAAGAGTGTCAGTAATTTAAGAGATTTTACATGAATTTCTATCTTTTAAGGATCCTTCATCTATATATAGTACGATATACATGTACTATACATGTAGTGTCTATCAATAAAATAAATATTAATATAGCGTTAAGACTTTGCGTTAATCTACCTTAACACATTTTAAAGCATGTAGTTTATGCACGTCCTGTAACACAATCCGTAATGTTGGTAACCAGTAAGTCCCCTCTATGCACAACTCTAAACCAAAACCATAGTGCGTTTGCATAAGGGTAAAATATGACAAGGCATATGAGACAGTGTCTAAGGTAGAGTTCTACTCGTTTATCCTTTATGGCTGGTTGTAACCCTTACAGACCAACCACATACAACATCCACAAATCAAATCAAGTTGTACCAATCAAATCACAAGTCAAATGAGTAAGAAAGGGTATGTCCAATAGAGGTAGCTAGCCTCAATGGCCAGATAGACTCTTGTTTTAGCTATTTTAATTTTGACACAAGTGTCAGGGTTATCCGTTATCGTTCACTTAGTTCATTCGAGTAAACGTTCATCAATTCAGCCACTTCATTCTGCAACATCCTTCACGTACATAATTTTTAAAGTGATTTCAGTATTGACAGAGAGTATGTCAGTATTCATCCTCGGTCTCTTTAACAACCAATCGTTATGTTAACACCTTGGTCATTTTATATTTCAGTAAATATCATGTTTATGTCACAAACCAGTTCAGTTCAAATTTCGATTTTGTATTATCATATTCTAAATCAATTCAATATTGGATTCAAGTTTCAATTATATATTTTTATATCAAAAACCAGTTCATTTTCAGGTTCAAATTCAATTTCAGACTTTCATGTAGTATTATATTTCAAATGTAATTCTTTACATTTAAAACAGTTTGGGTTCAAACGGCTTGGTCTGAGAAAAGATTTAAGTAAAATAGTTTTTTATATAAAAATAGTTGAATTTAAAATAGTTTATAATTTAAAAATAGTTTTAATAGAAAATAGTATGAATTTAGAAATGGTTTGAAATAATATAGTTTATTAGAAAATAGTTGAAATCAATAGTATTACTTGAAAATAATTTAATTTCTTTTAAACCATCTGAACGGAATTGCAAATTTCAATTTTCATCTTAAACCCTTTCAAATCTCGTACTCCAATTTAAAATAGATTGCAAATCATTTTAAGATTTAATTTGAAATCAATTCAAATTGAATTTTCCAATTCAAAATCAACTTCACTTTAAATGGTTTAAATCTTGATTGTCAATTTAAACATGTTACATTAAATTGATTCCAAAACATAATTTTTTATTTTACCATATTTGCATTGAATTGGTTTCAAAATCTAAATTCCTAATTTTCAGATTCAACGCTTGAAATAATTCAATTTTGATAAATTCAAATTAGATCTTAATTTCTACTTCTTAGATTTGAAACCATTAATTTCAAGTAAAATTCATTAACCAATGTCATGTAACGAATTCAATTTTATGTATAAATTTCATGGAAAGAAATACATATGAATATATTTATTTAAAAAACATAAAATGCTGCTGCACAATAACAGCGCTATATACATCTAAAAAAGTGCTACAATTATGTATAGACTGCTACTACAATTTAAAGAAGCTAGCGCAATTAACCAACTACTACAATTCATAAGCTACTATTGTAGCATTGTAGTATGAACAGTAATAAACATTATATTCATTAAACGAATATAAAATGACACTACACACAAATAAATGATGCTACAACTGTTAATAATCCGCTGCTATAATTTTGAAATAAGTTCTACTACAGTTGAGAAAGTGGTACTATAATTTATAAACTGCCACTATTCTTTGATATCATGGGTAGGAATATACATAATTATAAATAAATAACTGAATAAATCCTGCATGGTAACATTGAATGTCATATTCTTCCTTAATTTGCTGCATTTTGTTCCTCAATTTGTTGCTTCTTCTATAGCACTACTAGTTCACACGTCGTTGTTGCCACCAGAGTCACTCCTCCTCCATCCTTACTTGCCGCTACCACAACATCAAAGTACCTCAGCCTGCAATCCTTCAAAACTACAGCCATTGCTGAGTTCTGGCGTTACACCAACCTACATCGTCGTCAACACCGCACTTATACTGATTGCAAACCTCCATTATTCATGCTCATTTGATGCGCCTTGTCTTTCTCACTAAAAGTTGTCATTCTACAGAATTTAGTGGTAAAATTTGTGCTCCACGCTATGATGCTAAAACATTGAGAGTTGGCCCCAAGAGCTAAAAATGTGATAAAATCTTCGTTTACAACAATTTTTTATTCTACTTTATGTTATCAAATCGCTTGCCTAGGCGCTCCTAGGATCCAAAAAGCCCTAGGCTCCAATCTGGGGCTTTTTTACCTTCCAAGGTGCCTCCGATGCATGAAGCGCCAAAAACTTGTAAAGCGCCAAAAAAGCGCGTCTTTGTAACATTTGTTTGTTGTTAAAATTTTTAGCATTCGGCCTAATAGAAGCCTGAAATCCAACATGGTAAGAAAAATGTGATCGGTTGACTGTTGATTTAGAGTGTATTCTGTAAAAAACACTGCTTTTCTTTAATTTTTTTCGTCGAACTATCCAAAAAAAAAAGGTTCATGGAAGGTTAAAACTCTATTTAAGACTTTACGTAATGTCGTTCGTAATTTCTATATTTTAAGTATTGTGTTGCTTGTAGACTTGAGTTTGAATGTCATTGTGCATTCTTAGTTTAGTTTATGTTAATTGTATGATGTTTTGTTCTAATATTGCTTTTATATGTCTTTTTGAAACAAAAATTGTGTTTATTGCGTTTTTTAAATGTAGTTTTTCAGTTGAAAACTGAAAAAAATTGTCATTCAAGGCACCCAACAAAGCCCTAGGCGCAAAAAAACACTAGGTGAGGGCCTGGGGCTTTTTCGCCTATGTAGCACTTTTTCAGTATGCACATAAACTTCCCAAAATAAGCTTAAAATTACTTATGCGATCAATACCCACCCTACGTTTTAATTATTCACCGTTCAAATTCAGCTCATCCTATTCAACTAAAGTTTGACTTATTCTTTCCCTTTGAAAATAATCATGCACGTAAGCTGCAGTAACATCCCTCATTTTTAAATAATTGAAATAATTATGAACAGTTTTTTTTTTTTTTTTAAATTGTCAGAATTTGGCCTCAGAAGTTATACCATTTCCGTTCATGGTAATTTTCTAATCAATTTACATATGATTCTACTAATGCCTCAGCTTTTGCCTTTCCACCCTTATTTTTCATATGAAAATTTTGCATCACTTAAAATATTTTTATTCACCTCATATTATTTGAGTAATACCTGAAGTTATTGTACCGTGATCTTCACTTTTTCTCATCTTTACTTTTTAACTGCAATAATAGGAATTAAAATCTTAATAACTTCAGAGTCCTAATAAAATTTTCAGTCTTCATCATAATTGTAAAATATCGATAAGATATAAAGAAAGCTATGGCATGTATTTATTTGGTTTATGATTTTCATTTGATTTTTAATTTTGAGCTTGCATTTTTTTTTCTTTTACCATGTTAAAATCGAGTCTTGATATCTGGAACTAGGTTTTTCGTAGAAACAAGGAGCATGATTGGTTTAAACAAATTTCCCAGTGTGTTTCATACCATGTTTAAACATTTTCCTAGCATGCTTCGACTAAGTTTGATATAATTCAAAGCTACGTATGGACTATATTTTAACGAGTTCCAAGCTTAGAAACTTTGTTTATCTGGTTTTAGCAACCGTGGCAATACATTAACCATTGAATGTGCAATCAAATTATTAGTAGGCAAAAAAGAGGCATTGTTATCTCTCTATTGTGTTCCGAAAGGAAAAAAGAAAAAGAAATGAAATGTTAGTTTATGGTTTACATTGTACTGTTTTGGTTAAATATGATATAGTCATTGTATTTGTTTTAGTATTTAGTGGGGTGGGAAAAGAGGAATGGGGGTTGTAGAATTTGCCTGTTATTATTTGCAATAACGCAGACATATTTGCAGATATTGATGTTACATCCTGGTAACCTTTATGCTGCCAATGGTGCTGGAGTTGTTTTAGCTGAAAAAGGGCACTTTGATGTTTCAAAAGATTTATTTACCCAGGTTGGTTTATCAACGGTTGCTAATCTGTTTTTTTCCCCTGAATTATTAATGTTGATTTATACATGCTTAGGTTCAAGAGGCAGCATCAGGTAACATCTTTGTTCAGATGCCGGATGTCTATGTGAATTTAGCTCACGTTCATTTTGCTCAAGGACATTTTGCTTCGGCTGTGAAGATGGTAAGTATACAGATTTCTTTTCTATGATAAAGTTCTCATCATTTTTTTTTCCTTTCTATTGCTGAATTGGTGTTTACTCTGCAGTACCAAAATTGCCTGCGGAAGTTCTATTATAATACAGACACACATATTCTTCTGTATTTAGCACGCACACATTATGAGGCTGAACAATGGCAAGATTGCAAAAAGACTTTGTTAAGAGCAATCCATCTGTCTCCATCAAATTATACACTTCGTTTTGATGCCGGGGTTACGTTGCAGAAATATTCTGCTTCAACGCTTCAGAAGACAAAGCGTACAGCAGAAGAGGTTTATGCTTCTTGATTCAATTAGATGTTGGCTGTAGTTTCTAGACAGTAATAAACTACAGTACATTCTCTCAGATATAGTTCTTACCTTTTTGTAATTTTTTATGCAAACAGGTGCGGTCAACTGTTGCAGAATTGAAAAATGCAGTTTGTTTATTTAATCAGTTATCTGCGGCTTCAAGCTACCACTCACATGGATTTGATGATAAAAAAATAGAAACACATGTGGAATACTGCAAGCATCTTTTAGATGCTGCTAAAGTTCATTGTGAGGCGGCTGAACGTGAAGAACAACAAACTCGCCAGAAAATGGAAGTTGCTCGCCAGGTTAAGCTGGCCGAAGAAGCTAAATGCAAGGCAGAAGAACAGAAAAAACTTCAGGCAAGCCCTCACATAAAATAAAAATATACCTCTAAAACTTAAAACCTAAAAAACTTAAGTACTTTAGCAACATGCGATGAGCATGTTAGGAAACAATGCTGCAAGATTGCGACTTCATAAAAAGTTTGCTGCTAAATAAATGGGCAATTACGTATCATACCCATGTAAATTTTGTATTGCTCCTACCTTTTGTGCATGTGAAAAAAAATGATTTTTTTTTTTTTCACTGAAGATGTAAATATTCCTTTAATATACAAAAATCATGGCCTTTACGACAATTCTAATACAAAGAACAAATTATTAACAGAAAAATCTAGCCACCTCGACATAGACTATCCATATGTGTGTGTGTGTGTGTTCTACTAGACTAAAAAGAGCTGTGTTAGTTAGTTCATCAATTTTAATAAAAGTTTGAAAACATACGGGACCATTTGGTTTTGTTTTAGATTTTGAGTTTTATGTTTTCAACTTCCACTAAGAAATATAAGATGTACAACCGTTAGTCACTGTGACGATCAACGGACAACAGAGTGTTAAATTGTTTTTTATACCTTTGTTACCTTCCAAAACACGTAAATAAAATAAACGTGTTTTCTACTTCACGTGTCAATTTAATTTTTCAAAATTGTTTGTTCTTCAATAATACACACAACAGACACTTTTGTTTAGATGGAAACACAAGACTAAAAATGACAAGCCAAACAGAGACTTCATATTTTGGGATGTTATTCTTAAAAATCACGACTTATTAAACTAAAATTGATGTTAACTGATAAACTTGGTCCGGCTCGACATAGATTGAACATATCAATATTGTATATATTTATGCACCCTATATATACGACTAGAC